>SWDC01000149.1:3404349-4659349 GCA_004919715.1 Linderniella brevidens | reverse complement strand
CCAAATTCTCGGGAAAATCGACAATGTTATGTAATGGGTCCTCTGTCGTCGACTTAGGCACCCGGCCTCTGTACCCTTCCGTGCCGAGGTGGTGTGGATATATATTGTGAGTCTTGCCTTGTCTGGCCTTCTCACTAATTTCCTGCAAATATTAGAACTAAAATATTAGATGAATATTATATATAAATTATAACTAAATATTAATATAAATATTATATATAAATTATTACTAAATATTAGATAAATATAATATAAATATTAGATAAATATAATATAAATATTATATATAAATTATAACTAAATATTAGATGAATATTATATATAAAATTATACCTGAAACTCGGCAGTTGACCTATATTCCCTCCATGAAATCAATCCCCGATGATCGATGTGTTCGTAATCATCGATCACTTGGCCCCTTCACCTTTCCCTTTGATTAAATTTATTCCAGCGTTTCTCAGCTCCCCGGACTTTTTCAGCACCGTTGCCTTAATGGCAGGATCATCCAGTAGATGCCATGTATGCTGCAAGTATATAATATACGTGTGATTCAAATAATACACTGAATACTTAAAATAACTATACATTAATTAATACCTTGACGCCCTCCCACAACGTATTCTTCAATTCGCTATCGATATGCCGCCAATCCGTGATGAATTCAGCCACATGTGCTCGTGTCACCTGGCCTATATAATTGCCGAATGATGTCCTAGAAGTCTTATCCGGGCCAATACATTGGCCTACCTCTTCGAACTCTAGTGTACATCCCTCCGATGGCTAAAACTCTAAGCGTCTCCTTAATGACTTTGCCTTGTACGGGCCTCTCGTACACCTCGTTGATTCCGTACCACTCGAAGTCGACTACTCTGAAGAAATAGTAAGAATATATGTACCTGAAACATACAATAATTAATGAGATAACGAACAAATTAAAAAGATATTATATTATAACAAACAAATTAAAAAGATATTTTTGTCACCAAAAATAGATAAAATAACACTTACAAATTTGAACTTGTTCACCGCCTATTGTCAACAATATAGTCATTCATTGTGATTTGAGATAATGTACCTACGACAGGTTGTGTTGTCTTATACAATAGGGGTGAAGCACACCGGTAGGAAATGGGAATGTATTATCGCTTTTCTCATATTCTTCTTCATCGTCCACCTCATCTATTCCAACAACACTTTTCTTTCCTTGAAGAACAATATGCCATCCGCTATTATCTGGATCTTGAACGTAGAATACTTGTTTGACTTGGATAGCGAGAATGAAATGGTCGTCGACATAGCCCACTTTTTCAAAGTCAACCATCGTAAAGCCCAACTCAGGATCAATCTTGAATGCCTCGTCGGTTATCTACCCATTTACATCGAAGTAAAATAAATTTAGCATCTTTTTTGTAGGCTAGTTCCCATATTTCTTCGATAAACCCATTGTACGAACTTTCATTACTCGTAACTTGGACGTCTCTTCCACGAGCCACTTCTCTAGACAATGCAACTAATGTAACCTCATTGTTCTGCGACGCGCTTCTGTCGTCTCTCCTCTTGGTATAGAAAGTCTACCCATTAATATCATACCCTTTGTACGTCGCGTCATTCCATTCAGGTCCCCAAGCAAGCCACTTAAATGATTGAGAGCCCTTGTTTTGAACTAACCTAAAAATAATCGGTTATGATCGGTTTTGAACTAACTTAAACGATTTTCCACCCAAACGTCCATCATGGAGAGAAGTGGGCACACCTATCTCTTTTATATTTGCCAAATATGCAGAACAAAACTCAACACATTTCTCGATTGTGTAACCTTCAACAATGCTGCCCTCTGGCCGATACAGATTTCTAACGTATCCTTTTAGAATCTTCATATATTGTTCAAAAGGGTACATGTATCTCATGTACACAGGACCACACGACTTGATTTCTCGCACCAAATGATGGAGGGAAAAAATATCTTGAACTGACATAGTGTAATCATGACATCGACCTGTAGCTCATCTAGCACTTCGGGTTCAAGAACTTTACTGCATATTGCATTGAAAAACAAACAGAGTTTCGAAATGCACTGACGCACATACATCGGCATAATACCACGAATAGCGATAGGTAATAAATGTTGCATTAGTGCATGACATTCATGTAATTTGTATCCGAAGAGCTTCAGGTCCTTCAACGAGACATATCTCTTAATGTTACTAGCACATTCAAATGAGAATTTAATACCTTTAAGACATTCACAAAAGCTTAACTTCTCAGCCTTGCTAAGTGTAAAACAAGCCGGGGGAAGGAATGTCTTTCGTCACCTTTCTATCGGTGCAAGTTCCGGCCTCATGCCAAGTTCGACCATGTCTTGCCTGGATTTAAGCCCATCTTTTATCGTAACGGGCATATTTAAAAGAGTTCCCACTGTGCTGTCACACACACATTTCTCAACGTGCATCACATCGATGCAGTGTCTAACATATAGGTGCTTCTGATATGGGAGTTCCCAAAATATAGACCGTTTTTTTTCCAAACATTGTCTTTTGCTGATTTGCATTTTTTACCGAACTGGACATTGATACTGGCGACGATGTCACTCACTCGGTGCCTTTCAAGGGAAATGTAGTCCTATAAGTCTCACTCTTCCCGTTGAATAGGGCTAGCAGCTTTTTCTTTGTTCGATATTCGTGGGAACGTGACAGGAACTTTCGATGACCCATGTTGATGTGTTTCTTGCAATTGTTCAACCACTGACTATATGTATTATCCCACAAATTGCACAAGCTTTCTTACCTTTCACACTATATCTAGACAAATTCACGCATGCCGGAAAATCATAGATGGTACAAAATATTATGGCGCGTAGGGTAAATCTTGATCTAATGTACGCGTCGTACACTTCAACGCCGTTGTACCATAAGTTTTTTTAGATCATCAATCAATGGAGCTGAGTAGACATCGATGTCGTTACCGGGTTGTTTTTGGACCGGATATTCATAGCGACAACATGATGTATTTTCATTTCATACAAAGCCATGGAGGGAGATTGTATATACAGAGCAGTACCGGCCAAGTATTGTGACGACTGCTCATGTTGCCGTGTGGGTTTATCCCATCAATGAAAGGCCTAGTCTAAGATTTCGTGCCTCGATTCCAAAATCAGGATAAAAGGCATCAATATTACTCCACTGAGGTGCATCTACCGGATGTCTCAATTTCCATCCCTTTTTCTCTCTTCATCGTGCCATCTAAACAATTTAGCGTTGTCAGGGATAGAGAACATGCGTTTTAATATGGGGACTATTGGTAGGTACCACATAACTTTAGCAGGAGCAGCGTCGACTTTATCTTTTTTCTTATAACGTCAAGTGTCAAACGTCGGACATTTATCAGCATATTCATACTTGCCCCTATAAAGTATGCAAGCGTTGGCACACGCATGTATTCTTTTATATTCTAAATTCAACGATCACATTAACTTCTTTGCCTCGTAAGTCGACGTCGGAAGCTCATTTCCATCAGGAAGCATACTCGCGAATGTTTCTAAAAGGGTCGAGAAACAATTATCTGAAATTCCGAATTTATCTTTAACATTCAACAACTTGAACACGGCAGCTAACTTTGTGTATTGTGAGCACCCGTTGTACAACGGAATATTGTTGTCCCTAACTGGACTATCAAATATAGGAGTTCGTTCTTCAAAATCCCCTTGAACATCACGCAGCATGCCCTCAATATGTTCGTTGTCGTTAGATGAATTGTCAACTTCATCATCATCATTTGCGCTAGTTCCTTCCCCCGCATTACTAGTTTCAGTAACAACCGCCTCATCGTGCCATATCCAATTAGTATATCCATATTTAAACCGGTGATGATCAAATGTTCCTGAACTATGTCACTATTCCACCGGCTAAGATTATTACAATTACGACATGGACAAACAATCTTAGATTGCTTCTTTTTTCTCCTATTCTACTTCGCAATTTCCATAAATTCCTCAACGCCAGTCAAATACTCAGCCGTTGTTTGGACACTTCCAACTTCGATCCATTTTAATCACCTAAACTATAACAAGTATTTGGAGAGGAAAGAGCTGGAGGTGAACTCCCAATAGCGTAAGCAAACTCACTCTACTTAGCCTTCTTTATTGCCTCGAATGGACCGCCTTGGAACGGAACTACAAAACAAATAGGATATTTTCCCGGGAAATTTAAACAAATAATCCAGAAGCAAACTTAGTTCACATAACCAGTTGGAAGGATTTGAGGGTCCTTATCGCTCCAACATAAATCATTTTAGATATCCACTATGCCTAGCAAATGCGTGTATGAACCTCGATATTGCTGAAAAATTCGGCAGCATTTCCCCACAGTTCTCCAAGTAGACGAAAAATATGAATGAATAAATATTCAATTCATATGTCTACCGAGAGAACATTGTAGGAAAATGAAACCAAACTTCTCATCAATATCAACGCTCAAAACACACATTTACAACCTAAGCGATAGTGAACGTCTAAAAAAGGTCCCAAAACGGGGACCATTCCAAATTTGCACCTAATGAGCAAATTTTGAATGGGTATCTAAGTTAATAAAAGAAAAAAAAAACACAAATTACAACAATTAAACACATAGCCACATAGAAAAAACGCAAATAAAGCATACGCGGTAACACGATTTTTACCTTAATCCTAAAAAAATATAGTAAATCAGGCCCAATGCAGCAGCTCACGCACGAAACCCCCAAATTTTATCCGATTCGTCCCAAAAAGCAGCAAACCCTAATTTTCGAACAAGAAACACGCAAAATCAAAGACGAGACCCTAAATTAACACCCAATTCGACATAAATAGGACAAATTCAACCAAATGCCCGTGCCAATTCGTATTAATTCACAAAAAATTCGGGAAAAATTCGAAAAAAAATGGAAAAAATTCGAAAAATATTCGCACACGCAACTTGGTCGAAAATCAATTATTTGATGCTATTTTGCTGAGGAGCACTCGACATTGAGTGGAGACGACTCAGCCTCACCGAAAACCACCGTGGGAGCTTCGATTCAAACCATTCGAGTTAGCAAAATGCGCAAAATCGAAAAAAAAAAACAAAATCTACCTTGAATCGCGCCGGAGTTACCCCGATTCTTCGCTCCTTTGCCGCCTCTATGCTAGGCAAATCTATGTACTTGAATTGCACCTTCAGAACTTCGAAAATCGCGGGACGGTTTGAGTTAGAAAAGAAAATCGCGAAGTGACGAAGAAGGGGGTTCGGCTGGGGTTTTGAAACGAATGGGCGTCGGTTGTCTGGCTGCGGTTTTAAAACGAATGAGCGTCGGTTGTCGACAACCGACGCTCATTCTTTTAAAAAAAATAATAACATAAACTATGAGCGTCAGTTTTTTACGAGGAATAGACGCCTATAGTTTACGGGAACTGCCCATCGTCGGTTTTCGCCAACAACTGATGTCCATACTCACGTAAAAAATAAAATAAATTAATCCAACGTTGCACTATGGGCGACGCTTTCTGAGAAATCGTCGCCCATAGTGTCGTAGCCTATCACATCATTTGTACTAGTGTGCACTGTCGTGATTTGTCACAGAGCAAGGTATATGTGTTGATTGGCTTCTTTAGGGGCTAATTACTATTGCACGATCGACAGAATGAGCGATCTGGATAGGAGCGACTTAGGGTACAGAGCTTGAGCACCCTGAGTAGGCCACGGTCATATATTAAGGCAGAATGGGTGACCTGGGAAGGAACGACCTAGAAAAATCTAGCGTAGGCTTTATGGACTAGGCCACTACCAAATTATAATAGTAGGAGCTATCTGGATGGAGTGACCTGGGAATGACCAACCTAGGAAAACCTAGCGTAGGCTACATAGGCCACTACCATATTATTGCGGTAAGAGTGATATGAATGGGGCGACCTGGGAAATCTAGCATAGGCTACCAGCGTAGGCAACTGCATGACAGAAGGGGGGACCTGGGGAATCCTAGCATATGCTTCCAGAGTAGGCCATAATTATTTTATTTATTAAGCTCTTGGTGTGCATAGTAGATTAGCCACGGGTCCAGATAGAGGAGAGGAGAATGCTGAGACACTTCAAGATGTCAGTCACCCGTAGATGTGTTAATGACTTGCATATGTTAACATCATGCATGATTTTTGCATACTGAGAGCTCGGTTTATGCGTTGTAGGTGAATGTGGTGATGTTGCATGACTGATGTAGACGGCGAGGCTGACCACTGAAGTTCCACAGGCTCTTCAGATGAACTGGAGATGGATGACGACATGTGACGCGGGCGAGTCTCTTTCATTGCGTTCGTTGTGGTATATATATATATATGTATATATATATATCGTGGTGGTTGAGTCTAGGTTTATATAGTATTTGAAGTTTGTCGACGTCATATTTCATAAAATAAAAAGTCGAGTTGAGACAAGTCGAGTGGTTCATATGGGCGTACAATGTTATGAAACAGTTTGTTTTATTATCGGGTTTCAAAGTATTCGTAATTTTGAGTTTTTATTTAATAAGTTCAGAGGGTTAGACGAATGTTAAATAGAGTCACACAAATTATTTAGAAAGAACCCCCCCCCTATTTATTTATATTGCTGGGCGAGTTCAGGGTGGTCGTAACATTTTATTATCATTATTAGTTGGTAAATGTCATATTTTGTCCCTAATGGTTGGTATGGACTTTTTTTATACCCATGTTCTGATATGCTACTTTTAGTCAACAATGTTACCGATTTTGGGTCATTTTGATCCACTGGTTAATTTAACTGTCAATTTGGTCTAAATTTACGGGTCGGTCCTACACGAGTTTACATGCCGTTTTGGTTTCCCGTATTTCAGTCCGTAAAATTCCGGTTCGCTCGGCCCGACCTTTAATTGTTGTTGACTCTCCCCATTATTTCGTCTAAACTAATGGTTAAATAACAGATGGACCATAACGGCAAAAAAAACGTTAACTGTTGGGACTAAAAGTGGCATCTCACAAAACATGGGAACCAAAAACGACATTCTCCTTGTTATTGTTGTTGTTGTTGATGTTGTTGTTGTTGTTGTTATCATCATTATTGTAGTTGTTATTGTTATTAATTTCACTCTATCACTATATTATATGTCAAACTCATTCATATTGTGCTAGGACTGGTCTATGGATTAAGAGGGGAGAATACACATCTGCCTCTTTTCGAGTCTCTGTTGACTATCGGTCTGATGTAGACTGACTATCGATTCTCAATATACACAATGGCGCTTGGATGCCGAAGATAACTATTGTGAACTAAAGTGCGTATGAGAGTCCTTGAAGACTGATTTTTGAGTTGTGCACGCGATTTATTTCTAAAAGTTCGGAGGCTAACTCCTCAACGTCTCCAACAAAGAAGGAATCCACTAGGATACCTTGTGTTACAATCCTCATTGTACAACTCACATTCACCGTTCTAAGAAGACTTCTAACAACTCAAGCTCAATAGCTTTCTACAGTTCACTGACTTCAGTTGCTTTTTACAGTCGACTAGAACTTATCTCTACCACTAGTTTTTTAGAGTCAGTGGTAAAGTTTAAATAACGTGAACGGTGAACCAACATAGTTCATCTCCCAGCACTCACCTTAATTAACCCGCAAGGTCAACTGAATTCACCTTGATATATTTGACTGCGCTTATATTTACCGCAAGCTTTTTAAACCTACCGGTAAAGTTTACACAACATAATCTCATACAGTTCTACTTTACACTCTTACATCGTTCACTTCTACATAGTCATTCAAATCTATTTTCTCATACTTACTAAACTTGATTTCAAAATTTGTGAGCTCAATGTTCTCGTGAATGTTCAGATAGTCTTCATCAACGTTAGTCTTCAGGTATTTCTAGGAGGACTTGAACTAACCGTTGTAAAATGTAGAAAAAAGATCTTTTATCTTTGATATAAAAAAACAGGTTCTGCGTTATGCATTAAATGCACTTTTCTAAAAAGGGTCGCATGACTCTGAAGGTCATATCCTCGTTTTTCCTATATCCAAAAGGACATAAACTCCAAATTCAACGGCTCTATCTCTTGCAATTTTAATTCTCGTTATCTTCAATCTTTGCATTGTCTTTTCTCGACTTGGATTCGTAATTGGGACGATGAATACCATATGGCAGGCCTCGGAAATGCAGGCCTGCCCCGCCCCGTCGGCGGTCCCGAACCGCCAACTTAAAAAAGCAAAAACAAAATAGAAAAATAAAAAAAATGAAAAAGAAGTGGAGTGGGGGTTCAAACCTACCACCTTACATACTATTAGCCCAATGACATATTCATACAATTTCATATATATATTATATTATTAAAAAAAAAATTATTTATTTATTTTAAAAAATTCTGCCTAGGCCCACTTCCTGGCGGACTGCGGGCATTTGTGACAGCTCTATTCATAAACTTCAACACACCCGATTAGTTGATTGTCAGTGTTCTGACCAATTTCCACTGCATGACCGATCTCCTGCATTGTATATGTACGGTTTCAATTTGAAGTGGGGTCCCGATATGGATGTAAACTAAGTAGTAAAATGTAACCTAAATGTTAGAACTAATGTTGAGGGAACACTCGATCTAACACAAAAGCGCACAGCGGAATATGTATATTACTTAGTGACAAAAACTGATAAACACGAGATGTAAATTTTGCACCAAGTTATAAAAACTTGCTGCGTGCATCAAGGCGAAATTCCACTATAAAGATGGATTATAAAAACAAGCCTAGAAAATGAATCCACAGAGATTCTACCAAACTACAAAGTCTTTCAACTTCTGCAAAACAGAAAAACTAGGCTAAAAGAAACTCTCGAAATGGTTCAGGCTCACTCAAACTTCACTCATAGAATCTCATATCTCTCGCTTAATCGAAATGGTTAAGTGTAGTCCCCTTTTATACGTCTTCGACTTTGGGGCTACTTCACGACAGACTTGGTCACCTCCACTAACTTCCACAATGTACTAAGATAGTTGTGACCGTTGAGAGTTAATTCGGATCAGCTCAACATGACTTGGTCTTGACTTGAGCTCCAATCTTCCTATTTTTAGTATGCTCCACTCCTAATTTCGCTCCATCTTATCCACACGTAATCCACACGTTTTGAATCATTCCATCCCTTATCCATGACCTGCATGACACTAATAAAAGCCATGTTATCTATTAAAACGTGTTTTGGGCATGAAAGATAAACAGAAGTCGGACACATTCTCAGACAACAATGTTGACTGGAATGTTGTCCCAACATTGTCAACGTTGATGTCTTCAACATTAACAATCTCCCCCTTTTTATCTTTCTTCCCAAAACCGTCGCAGAAGTTATAAATAAAGAAACTCCCCCTGAAGGCAAAGTCTACTCAACCACAAAACACAAAAAAATGGTTAGAGTAAACACAAACAGAATAGCCAACAAACTATTCAAAGTACTAGAACTTAGTACAAGCCGATTAGAGGTCTAAGATTAAACATCTGCAAAAGTCAGATCAGGCATGCAAAACACAAAATCAAAAAGCGCATGCACACAAACGATTAAGACCAGCTAAGGTCTAAATTGCTGGACTCTGACTTGACTCCACTTCATCACCAGCTCCAGCAGCTCTAGTCCCCATATGAACTCCCCCTGTCTGTTCTGCCCCATCTTGCTCACTTGCTTCTGCCGCACCATCTTCTTCAGCACGAACTTCACCACCTTTCTTCAGCACGAACTTCACCATCTTCTGCTTCTCCCCCTTTTTGGGAAGAAAGTAGATTCCTTAGTATGTCCCTCTGAGCTGTCAAGGCAGCAATGGAAACATCAAGTGTCTGAATTGCCTTTTCCAGCTGAGATGTAGAAGAAGATGTTGAAGCAGCAGCCGGATCAACATTCTGGAGTCCTTGCCAAGGTAGATCAACTACCCTTTCCAGACCAGTGAGGTGATTGCTTAGAATGGGAAACGGTTGAGTCTGGCGGAAGATCACATCTCTTAGAGTTGGCTCGTATCCTCCTCGCAGCAGCATCGACCAAATGAGGCAAGGAAAGGGCAGAGGGCCTTTCCCGCTCTTTTCAGCTTGGTATGCGAGTTGATTCAGTATCAATTCGCCCCAGTTGATCGGTAAATTATTTCCAAGAGCATAGAGGAGATGTGCCATTGGCCTTGCCACACGACTATCATTAGCCGTGGGAAGCCAATTGCAGATTCCTACCTTAAACAGTACTGCATATAGAGAAGTTAAGTGCTTTCCCCCAAAACTACTTTCCCACTTCGATTTCACTCCCCCCGTAATAAACACAGCTACTTCATCAAAATCACACTCATAATCAGACTGAACTTCAGGAGTGCCAAGAAACTCATTTATCGCCCTCGCAGAAAAATCATATATTTGTCCCCGAAAATAAACACGTCCATACTTCCTAGAGTCTACATCATTAACTCGAGCAGAAAGTTTAGAGTATACCTCCCTTACTGCCTCATCGCAGTAGACGCCGAAGCATCGGACCGACTTGGCTAGGTGACGTGACTCAAGGAACTTTAGGACTCCGTACCTCCGAAAACATGCCACGTCTACGACCCTTTCGATATTCAGGGATCGTTGGCTAATTGAGGCCCACAAGTCCTCGTTCTTTTGGGAGTAGAACTTTCTGGGAGGCAATGAGAGATCCCAGTCTGAGTCGTCTGCCAGGTTAAGCTCATCGTTAGAAGGTATTGTGGCCTCATTTGGTGGCCTGGCACCGGTTTCAACATTGCTGTCTGGGTGGATATAGTGGCTACCGAGCCCATCACTTTCGGGTAGGGAAGTCTCACCGACCCGAACCCTTTTCAAAGGTCGTGCATTTGATCTCATGGGCCGTTTCCCCGCCCGTTTCTTCAACCTGTTTATCACAGTTTTAAGAGGGATAGTCATACCAAAAACGTCTTCATTGTCGTTAGATGAAGACGACCCATCTCTCCCTGAGACTTGGACGTCTTTGACTGGTGAGTCAAGGTCGTCGTAAGTCTCGGTATCGATAATCTCATCGGTAGATTGACTGGAAGATGACAAAATATGGATCAGCACGGGATTAGGGCTTTTTGCACGAATAGGGCGTGCTATCCTTTCACTGCGCCTCTTCTTGGGGACATTCTCGGCATCACGAACGGGCATATCAACTGGGGTTTGGTCAGAGTTTGGGTTGCCCTCATTCACCTGGTTTTTAGGGGCATTAGTCGGCATTTCAGCGTTTTCTTCGGAAATCGGGTTTGCCGGTTCTGGGTTAGCATCAGACGGTGCCTGCGTTTGTTCTTCGGCCTGAGATGGTCGAAATGGCCCTTCTTCAGTACTATTAAGCGGCGGCGGAACTACTTCCAGGGGAACGGGATAACCATCATCAGACGACCCAAATGTTGGGTCAACATACTGCTCTTCAAGATTGGGTGAGTTCGACATTGTGAAATCAGGAGATAAAATCACGAAATTGAAGTGGGAGATTTAACCCCTAACCCCTGATTTTATCGAAACACTTTAAGTAGAGAGAGAAAGTTCAGGGAACAAGATATTTGAATTAAGCTATTAGGGTTTGTGGAGTGTGTTCAAATCGTGCCAAGTGACTAAGTCACACGTAAATATAGGAACAAGTCAAGTCATGATTCAACAAAAATACCAAGTCAAAAATCATAGTAGACTCAAGCAAGACTAACCGATTCGGTGACTGTGATGAGCACTTGAGACAAGCGTAGCTAGCTGTTCTTCAAGGAATTCTAATGCAATTCTGAGAGATATCTAAACTAGACACACGAAACTAACAAATGCACTACTAAAAGCTAATGCAGATAAACGAAAGCACAGAAAATATAGCATGATCAAATTAACAGTTACACATGTTACCCCAACATAAGATTCAACATTCTTACTCCGTAATCCTAAACTTTTCTGCCCGATCCTCTCAAACTAGTTCCCTTTAATTTTCTGCCCTTTCTCCTTATTTATTGATCTGATTTATTGTGCACTGCCCTTATTCCCTAAACATCAAGGTTTGGCTTTTTGTCGCAAAGAGTACATCATCACCGCGAATGCCGTGTACCTAGGGATACTTATTACCAAATACCTATGTCTTGTAAAAGGTTTATGAGCAGGCTTATATGCAAGAGATTGGGTCATTTCAGAAGACAGTCAAGTAGGATCGAGTCATTTCACCGGAAAACAGAGAAGAATATTAAATCAAACATTAAAGCAGTAAATATCGAATTAGACATATGCTATGTTTATCCAAATGTTGGACCAACATTCAGACAGACTGCTGCAAACCTATGGACTTTTTCAGGTCCGAAAACCTTTGAAAATCCAATGCTTTCGTGAAACTGTCAGCTAACTGATGTTTCGTTTCTATATGCTCAATTGTGAACTAATTCTTTCTCTACCATATCTCTCAGAAAATGATGTCTTATATCTATATGTTCGTGCGTGAATGCTGAATAGGGTTCTTAGATATGTTGATGGCACTAAGGTTATAACAATACATGAGGACAGACTCGCACTCTAACCCATAGTCACATAACATGCTATTTAACCACATCAATTGCGTACAGCAACTACCCGCCGCAACATACTCAGACTCAGCAGTAGATAAAGACACACAATTTTGTTTTTTACTATACCATGCAACTAAATTGTTACCTATGAAGAAACAGCCGCTA
Organism: Linderniella brevidens; assembly: GCA_004919715.1. Taxonomy (NCBI): domain Eukaryota; kingdom Viridiplantae; phylum Streptophyta; class Magnoliopsida; order Lamiales; family Linderniaceae; genus Linderniella; species Linderniella brevidens. Next base: position 4,646,674 of record SWDC01000149.1, on the reverse strand, counting down.
CTTGTGCTCTTGCGATCATCCTCGTCACCTGCCCAATCAGCATCGCTCTAGCCTACAAGACTCGTATTAGTATCTTTAGAGAACCATAACCCGAGGCTACACGAACTACTCACATATCGAAGTATACGCTTAACAGCATTTAAGTGGGAAACCTTAGGCTCAGACTGATATCTAGCACATACACATACGCTATATATGATATCGGGTCTACTAGCTGAAAGATACAACAAACTGCCTATCATGGATCGATATAATTGTGGGGTCAACATTCTGTCCAACATTGTCTTTACTTACCTTTTGTGTTGAACCCATAGGAGTTTTCATTACCTTTGCCGTATCCAACCCGAACTTCTTTACAGTGTTCTTCGCGTATTTTTCCTGAGACATAAATATGCCATCGCTGCTTTGCTTAATCTGTAAACCTAAGAAAAAAGTTAGTTCCCCAATCATGCTCATTTCGAAATTGGAGTTCATGGCATGTGCAAATTGATCTAACATAGATTGCGAACTAGAGCCAAAAACTATATCATCTACATAAATTTGGGCAATAAGAATATCAGCTCCGACTCTTTTCACAAAGAGAGTGCGATCTGCTTCTCCTCGCACGAACCCTAACTCAAGTAAAAATGTCGTTAACCTATCATACCAAGCTCGAGGTGCTTGCTTCAGTCCATACAACGCTTTCTGCAACTTAAACACGGGTTAGGAAAATGTGGATCCTCAAATCCCTTAGGATGTTCAACATAGATATCTTTATCAATATACCCATTTAAAAACGCACCCTTAACATCCATTTGGTGTAACGTGATGTTAAGCCAACATGCAATAGCTAATAACAACCTAATTGATTCTAGCCTAGCCACGGGAGCAAACGTCTCATCAAAGTCTATACCCTCAACTTGTGTATAGCCTTGGGCTACTAATCGTGCTTTGTTCCTAACAACCCTACCAAGTTCATCAGATTTGTTCTTAAAGATCCACTTCGTGCCTATGACATTAATGTCTTTTTGCCGTGGAACCGAAGTTCAAACTTGGTTTTTCTCAAACAGCAAGGGTTCCTCTTGCATCGCATTAATCCAAAAATTGTCCTTGAGAGCTTCAAGCACATTTTTGGGTTCTACATTAGACACAAAGCAATTAAAATGTACCTCGGCGTATACGGAGTTCATGCATATGTTCCTTACCATAGATTTGTAGTCCTTGCGTGGCTTGTCTCTAGTTTTCCTTCCTTCGTTCACATCTCCGATGATTAAGTCTGTGGGATGGTCTTTCTGTATCTTAGGTGGGGGATCTCTTCGAACTTCGTTGGGTCCTTCCTCATCGTTCTGTTCAGGTGCAGATGTTGAGTCTGGTGTTGACTCAACATTTTCGTCCCTGTTTCATCAACAGTTTGGATAACATCTGAGATATCAACTTGTGGAGCATTTCTGCTAAGGTCAGTAGCATCATCAAATACAATATTCACCGATTCCTGAATGGATTTCAATCGCAAATTGTAAACTCGATATGCACGACTATTAGAGGAGTAACCTAGGAAGATACATTTATCACTCTTCGAATCAAATTTGGTCAAGTATTCACGATCATTAAACATGTAAAAGTAGCATCCAAAGACATGAAAATACTTGACAGTTGGCTTTTTCCCATTCAATAATTCATACGACGTTTTCTTAGTACCTTGCCGAAAGTATATACGATTCGAAATGTGACATGCGGTATGCAACGCTTCAGCCCAAAATCTCTTAGAAAGACTCTTAGACTGTAACATAACACGTGCCATTTCTTTCAATGTCCTATTCTTTCTTTCGGCCACCCCATTTTGTTGGGGCGTCTTATGAGATGGAAACTCATGAATAATGTCTTTCCTATCACAGAATTTATTGAACGACTGATTCTCAAATTCCCTACCATGATCAAACCTAATGCGAAATATAGGAGCACTTAAATTATTCTTAACCATAGCACAGAAAGTTTTGAAAAAGTCGAACGATTCAGATTTTTCCCTAAGAAAGAAGATCCATGCATATCTAGAATAGTCATCAACAAGCACATAAGCATATTTCCTACCACCAATGCTATCTACTGGTCCCATCAAATCCATATGAATTAACTGAAAACAGTGAGCACAGCATGTTGGTCAACATTATGACTAGAATGCACTTGCGACATGACTCACACACAACCTTACCAAACTCCTTAAGCTTCGGAATGCCTCTGATTGCATTGTTTGATAAGTTGCAGTGTTCAGTTGACGTCCCAGTTTGTAATGCCAAAGGATCACCTCGTCCTCGGCCTTTGAGAGTTGGCACACGTCTTTCGAACCGGATTTGTCGCCGACTAGATAGCAGTTGTCACTCGATCGTTTTCCTGCCATAACTCAAACACACTTGCTGTTAAAAACCTCACAACATTCCTTATTAAATCTAACCTCAAGGTCGTTGTCGCAAAGCTGACTTATGCTAATCAAGTTAGTCACAAGCCCGTCGACATGAAGGACGTTGCTTAGCTTCGGGAAATCATGCACGTTCAATCTGCCACGACCGAGAATCCGCCCTTTCGCACCTCCTCCGAACGTTACAGATCCGCTGCTTAACGGGAGGTAGTCGATTAGGAACTCTTTGGTACCCGTCATATGTCGGGAACACCCGCTATCGAAGTACCAAGAACCTGTCACGTTAGCTCGCAAAGAGGTGTAAACTACATTGCATTTATGCACGGATTTCTCTACCCAAACTTTCTTAGATGACAAAACAGCATTTTTTTCACCAGAACCTGAAGGAGCGTTAACTGAAATTTCTCCAGACACACCTTTCAACACTGATTTCTCAATGTTGAGTGGAATGTTGGACGACATTTCAGCCAACATAGATTTCTTTGAAATCTCCCCCTTCAATTTCCAGCAAAACGGCTTGATATGACCAGGCTGCATGCAATGATGACACTTAAACGATCTATCCTTAGACTTACTGGCAGCATGCTTAATACTCTTTTTAATAATCACGGTCTCACTATAGTTCGTGGTTTCGAACTTTTCTTTAACAAACATAATCTTAGGTCTATCATGAGTCACAGGATTAGGAACATCAAGAGGAGGCTGGGCATTGTATCCTAGACCTTGCTTATCAAAAATACCTAACGATAATACCTCATCAAGGGTCGATTTTCCCTTGTTCATTTTTGAGAACGTCTCGTCAGCCTCGTCTACTCGCTTCTGAAGCTTGTCGATTTCTTTATCTTTTCGTGTCAGTACGGCTTCCAATTTGTTCATCCCTTCAAGTAGGCTTTCGATCATCTTTTCGTTTTTCTCATTCTCCTCGTACTGCGCTTTCACGATAGCTTTGAGTTCCGAGTTTTTCGCCTTTTCTTTCTCATATTTTGCGGACAATAGTTTGAAGGCATCATTTGTCTGAATTTCTTCAAAAACATCAGTTTCTAATCCTGCATCATCAGAACTTAAATACCCATCAAAACAGTTTGAGTCATCATAATCGAAAATAATTTGTTTCTCAGATGTTGGGTCTAATGTTGACTGAACATCAGTTACCACCGTGAAGCCGATTTGATGATCTTCTTCTTCTTCGTTGTCTGAGAAGGATTGAATGGTTACTGATGATTGCTTTGACTCCTTAGGACCCTGTTCTTCATCTTCATCATCGGAAAGATCGACCCAAAGTGATTTCCCACGTTTGCGAAGCGTATTTGCACATTCGTTGGCAAAGTGGCCCCAACCCTTGCAAGCATGACATCTCACTGAATCCCAGTTGATGTTCTTTTTCTTTCCATCTGGGTTACGTTTGAAGAACGGTGGAGCAGACATCGGTTCTTTGAACTCTGGCCCTTCTTGAATGTTGGGCGAACATTTTTCGTCACATCCGTCTTGAGGAACTTCTTAAATTTCTTCACGAACAAAGCCGTATCCTCATTTTGAAACTTAGAGAGCTGACTGACTAGAGCGAGGCTTTTGCCGCGAGAAGCCCTCTTTTGGACGTCGAGATTGGTCTCGAAATTCTTCATGATGTTCATCAATGTGTTGAAGTCCATCGTGGCCAAATTGTGTGCTTCCTCGACCGCCGCTACCTTCACATTAAACTTTTCGGTTAGTGTACGTACTGCTTTAGAATTCAATACCTTATTCGAGATTGGATCTCCTAGGCTGGCACACTCGCTTGAGATCGTCAGTATTTTCCCGAAATACGTGGTGATGTCTTCATCTTCCTTCATTCTGAGGTTTTCGAATTGATTGTAGAGGAGCCTTAGTCTGGTTTCCCTCACACTTGCATCGCCTTCGCAATACCTCTGAAGTAGATCCCATGCATTCTTTGCAGCTGTACAGTTTTGAATGATCTTGAACATGAAGATGTCGACCGAGGAGAATATGGCATTAAGGGCTTTGTCGTTGAACTTGGCAGCGTTTTTCTCAGGGACCGTCCATTCGTCGATTGGTTTGTCAACGACTTCTCCATCAGCGTCTGGGGCAGTTCGAGGTGGAGTGTATCCATTGAGCAAAGCTTCCCACGCTCGCGTATCGATCAACTTGATGCACTGGCGCACACGCACTTTCCAATAGGCGTAGTTGGTTCCGTCTAGCACGGGAACCTTGCCGAAGTGGTTTGAGCTTGTAACATCCATTGTAGAGGATTAAGAACGCTTAGTAACGTCAAGCGGAGGCTCTGATACCACTTTGAAGTGGGGTCCCGATATGGATGTAAACTAAGTAGTAAAATGTAACCTAAATGTTAGAACTAATGTTGAGGGAACACTCGATCTAACACAAAAGCGCACATCGGAATATGTAAATTACTTAGTGAAAAAAACTGATAAACACGAGATGTAAATTTTGCAGCAAGTTATAAAAACTTGGTGCGTGCCTCAAGGCGAAATTCCACTATAAAGATGGATTATAAAAACAAGCCTAGAAAACGAATCCACAGAGATTCTACCAAACTACAAAGTCTTTCGACTTTTGCAAACTAGAAAAACTAGGCTAAAAGAAACTCTCGAAATGGTTCAGGCTCACTCAAACTTCACTCATAGAATCTCATATCTCTCGCTTAATCGAAATGTTTAAGTGAAGTCCCCTTTTATACGTCTTCGACTTTGGGGCTACTTCACAATAGACTTGGTCACCTCCACTAACTTCCACAACGTCCACTAAGATGTTGTGACCGTTGAGAGTTAATTCGGATCAGCTCAACATGACTTGGTCTTGACTTGAGCTCCAATCTTCCTATTTTTAGTATGCTCCACTCCTAATTTTGCTCCAGCTTATCCACACGCAATCCACACGTTTTGAATCATTCCATCCCTTATCCATGACCTGCATGACACTATCTATTAAAACGTGTTTTGGGCATGAAAGATAAAACAGAAGTTGGACACATTCTCATACAACAATGTTGACTGGAATGTTGTCCCAACATTGTCAACGTTGATGTCTTCAACATTAACACAATTGTTCTTTTATAATTGATCTTTAGCCCGATGCCGATTTGCATCTAAAGTTTTGTTATCGAGATTGCCAAAACTGATATTAATCTGAATCAGGTTTAGTTCGAGATTGTTAACACATTTTTGTGCAACCTCAAGAACTCTATTATATATAGCAGTGCAAGATTTTTTCACAGGGATCTAATGGTTTAATAGCTAAAAAATGATCATGCAAGTTGGCAATCTTTACTACATATATTATGGGAGAACTGTAGGGATAAACCAAAAACTCGTAATCAAAGCCTGAAATATCAGTGGGGGCCTAAAGAATGTGGGTAGCTTGCGAATTCCTTGTTTCATCATTTGAGCAAATTATAATACTGACGGAAAACGATTCTGACAGACATTTTCTAAGTGAAACGCATGGTAAAAAATGCAGCGTGCAAAAGCAGTCAATATGATGAATTTATTATCTTAAATTGATTTACCATAGTTACAACGATGCAAGAGTAAATGTTCTTGCCAGTTTCTTGGAGATATCGAAGTTGCCAGTACATAACTCCACAAATTTCTTTTGCAGAGATAACATTAATGGGATCCGTAATTCATCTTCTTGTGTTTGTCACCTTATAATTCCAAGTTCATAAAAACCGCAATGTGGGTTGTTAAGCTTTTAGGGGCTTTCTTTTTGTTGTCAAAATACCAACTCTCACTAAGTATACATGTTTTCGTTTTTGGGTCACTATGTTTGATAATTGTAAAAGTAAATTACTAACTTTGTATGTCAAAATAATTTTGGGTCATGTTTCCAATTTCAGGTCACTAAGTAAATATTTTTCGATTTTGGGTCATTAAGTATACATATTTCAATTTTGGGTCACTATGTTTACAAAGTTATTTACCAAATGAGTGACCCAAAATTGAAAAATTGTACACTTAGTGAGCCAAAATCGAAAAATATATAATTAGTGACCTAAAATTGAAAACATGACCCAAAATTGTTTTGACAAATAAAGTTAATAACCTACTTTTGCAATTATAAAAAATAGTGATCCAAAAACGAAAAATATGTATACTTAATGACTTAATGTTATAATTTTCCCAATGAATCAGTATGCTCAACTAAGAAAGATCTAAAGATTAATGTATGGTCAAGAAAGATATCGCAATGTTCTCAAGCTGTAGTAAAAATTAGCAAACACAAAACTCGAGCATGCCTTTACAGTGATCGTCGTTTGGAGCAAATGACCCATCTATCGAAGCTCACTTGTACTTTTTTTTTTACATTCTTTTCCCGGAGATTCACACGCATTAGAGTGGATCGTCGACTCAATGAGCTTTAGCAAGTGAGCGGCTCGAAACACCACGGAGCAACTTGACGAACCCGAGGAAACTCAACTTGCCATCAGTCTGTCTGATCCAATCGTGCAGCACGGCATGAACAGGGACATTAGAGCTAAGCCCTAGTTCCTGATTAAAGAAACGATCATAGATTTCTCTATAATTATCATGCATGTTTAGGAGAACTTTGTCGTAAATAATAGAAAAGAATATGTGCTGTTAATTATTATTACCGAAGCTAATTCCTCAATCATTATAGTTCTGTTCCCGTCCTTGTCGAAGAGCTCGTAGGCAGAGCGGGCGTGCTGTTCCCACCGGTCGAGGACTTCTAACTGATAGACGTTCAAAGCTGCTGCGCAGAACTCTTCAAAATCCATTCTTCGATATTGAAGTGCACTTAGCTAATCATCGTTATGGAGAAGTAATTAGTAACTTCGTCAGAAAGATTAGCGGTGGAATGTTGTAGTTAAATCGTTGAATAGTAGAAGCACACACCGACGCAAGAAAGTCGAAGACGTGCGACTCGTTCATGGCATCTGTTGCGCTTTTCTTCAACGCCTGTGTTTGAAATATAATATATAAAATTAAGCGTTTAGATGAAGCAGTCAATCAGAGCCCAAGCTGAAAGATCATGGGCACGAATCCTTAAGGACACTCATTTAACGAAAATTACACGTCTAATGCTAGATATTAAAGAAATCAGCCTAGACATGATGGAGAGTGTTGGAAATATGATATATAAATTCAAAAATACGATACACTCGCTTCAACATTAAGTTTTCAGAAGAAGTGTTCATTCAATAGCACGTCACATGTAAAAGAAGAGAGAAAAAAAAACAACATGATTCTAGGACCGAAAGAGTACCGAAACGGACACGAAGGTCGTTAAAGATACTCACCAATCTTAAGATGTCCAAATTTAAAGTCCCATTTTTGGTCGGCTCCAATAGTTGGAATTGCTCCTTCAGGTAGAAGAGATCGTCTTCCGTTAGAGTCTTCGATAAAGCCTGCACAGATCATCCATGAAAAAAGATTAGTAGAATGTAAATTCGTAAAATTAAAACAAGAAATGGAACAAAAAGAAAAAGCACAAACCCGTAATGCGGCTTTCCGCAGTGGCGAAGAGCGCATGTAAGATTTCATCAATTTAAAAACCTGTATGTCCAAAGGCACTTTCACATCGTTTTTATCGGTATTTCTGATCCACGGATGACCTAAAAAAAAAAAAACTATCAACGAGTTGTGAAACGAAGATGAAATTCTAATTTCTTTTTATTTTTCCTGGTCAATCATTACTCACACAGGGCTTGAGCCGCAGTCATTCTTTTTCTGGGATCCTTATTTAGCAAACGCTTGACGAAATCTTTGGCTTCGACAGACAAACATGGCCACGGTTGCTCTTCGTAAGTTGGCTCAGCTTTTACTACGGCACGAAAGACCCCCGACTCCGTTCTTGCCCAAAAAGGTCTACTCCCACATAATAATATGTACGCAATAACCCCAACACTCCAAACATCAGCCTCGGTACTATATGCCCTATGTAATACTTCGGGTGCCACGTAATATGCACTCCCAACAATGTCGTTTAGCCTTTCATCTGCCCAAAAAAAAATAGATAAATTAGAAAACGAGATAGTAATTCAGAATAAAAAGATTGAATGTTTATATGAGTGAGGGATGAAAGCTTCGAAGAACCTGGTCTCACGAAATCTGATAATCCAAAATCTATCGCCTTCAAAGTTGAGTCCTCTTCCTTGGACGTGAATAAGAAATTCTGGTGGAGTAACAACCTCAGGTTAAAATCTAGTAAGGCCTTTAGTTGAGGATTCGTTTAGCTTCTAGAAAATTCCTAACCTCGGGTTTCAAGTCTCGGTGCACCACGCCTTGGAGGTGACAGAAGGCAACGACGTTTAGTATTTGCATTAGGACAGTCTTTGCATCATCTTCTGTGTACTTTCCACCTCTGTAATAAGAGAACATAGTCAGCTAATGTTGTTTAGAGCTGACATTAACACTCAGTTTCGTTTAAGGGCGAAATAAGTAAGGAAAGGAAAATGCAATGGAAAAGAAAATTTTTATGTCTTTAATTTTCTTTTTCACACTACTTTCTATAATCCAAACACGGCCTAAGTATTCAAGAACACATGTGACACTTTTTGCTCATGTCTGATCAAATAATTCATATCAAGAGCAACGAAGTTACCTTGCGAGTATTCTATCGAGAAGCTCACCTCCTTCGCATAGCCTGAGGAATTTAGTTCAGCAAAGAGACAATATCAAGGAGATATAGTGGAGAAAACCACTCAAAACATGAGCAAATCTAAAGCTATGCTAGCTACTCACTCCATCACAATGTAGACGTTGTCATGATCCTCAAATGCATCATAAAACTGTATGAGGTTGTTGTGACCGGTCAAAGCCCTCAGTATTTTAACCTCTTTTCGTACATCTTCGATGGCTATCGCAGTTGTCATCTGGTTTCGGCAAGCAAGAACATAATTAGGAAAAAGACCATATTCAAATATCGGACAACTTCTTCACTGTTTTCGACTAGATTTTGAAGTAACTTCAGTCCATATCCTTAACATGGGAATGAATTCTTTAATTTTTTTTATCAAGAAATCCATCAACGCCAGTACCATCTCTATTATTGAAATTTTGGCGTTTGGCATTCGTAATTCGTGTGTGGAAAGCACAACGACAAACTAAGTGCGCGCCTCAAACAACGATACTTTGCGCGACAGTTGTACCTCTCCATCTTTCCACTACTTCCTAACCGAATTCTACAAACCAAACGCACCCCTAAAGATCCAGGGAAAATACACGAATGAGGCTCAACAAAAACACTACCTGAGGCATGAATCTTGCGCTTAATTATTTTTTTGGTCACGTAGGGGCAGTGGCGTTATCCGGACACCTAAGTTAGGGAGTGACAGGTTTAGGAGAACAAATTTCGAAATTGAAGCAATATAAGGACACCTTAATCAAAGGTTACAATTCCAGGACACTCAGTTTCAAAATTGAAGTAATTTGAGGACACTTAATGCCAAAATTTTGAAACTTACTCTCCTCAAATTTGTTCAATTTTGAAACTTACAATCCTAAAATGTAACATTTTAAATTATGTTCCCTCATATTGCTTTAATTTCGAAACTATTATCCTAAAATTTAGGTCCCTAATTTAGGTGTCCTTAAAATGCCACTACCCAAAATATACATGACTAAAAAAAGAGCTAAGCTTGAAGCAACCTAGAATGCAAGAAGAACTAACTATTCAACCTTAGATTAGATCTAGTTTGAATCTCTCATCTGCAAGTTAGATCTAGTCTAGAACCACACAAAATCACAAACCTAACACAAACAAAGTCATGTATCTGCATAATTACACAAAAGAATAATAAACTCCACTTCACTTGCATAAATCACACATATCATCATCTAGTTATGACATACAAACAAAACAGTCAAATCTAGAGATAAAACAAGATAAGAAAAAGACCTAAGATTATCATACCTTGGATTTAAGAATGATCTTAACAGCAACTTGTTGGCCCTTCATCTCCCCTTTCTTGAACTTAGCCCGACAAGTGTATCCGAAATGGCCTCTCCCAACCTCCTCGCCAACCTCGTACTTCTCATTAAACTTGTTAGAGAATCCAAAGCTCTTATCCAATCCACTGCCCTCCGCAGCCGCAGCCCCGCCGGCATCTGCCTCGTTAGGCTTCACTGCCCCCTGCCTCCGCGCCAGCACTGCCCTTATGTGTCTCGCCGGAGACGGTGGCCTCCTGAAGAACCTCCTCCCAGGAGTTGCGCCTGACGGGGCCGGCGACCTCGCCGGAGTTTTCTTAGAAAACAGGTAATGGGCTGGGCTCGGGCTGTAGAATGGGAAGAATGGCGACTTCTTGCCATCGGGGTTGCGGCTATTGTCAGTGCTTCGTTTCTCTACGTGCGATGAATCATAATCGGGCTCTGGTGACGGTTTGGGTTTCGAGGTGCAAGCTCCCATGGCCTTTATTCGTCGGAAAAAAATGGCAAAAAAAAAAAAATAGTGTTTTCTCGGACTAGCGAATGGATTTTTCTGCCCTGAGAATATACAAATCTGGGCTGCTTTTCTTAGACAAGCATTTTCAAAGATTTGAATTTTTTCCGTTTCTTTTCGTAATAGAAAGGAGTTCGTACGTTCTTGAGCGAGCGAGTAAGAACAGAGATTGTGAAGATCTGTGAGGGCTTAAGTGGTGATAAAAACACGATGATGGGATTTGTGAGTGCTCCCTTCAAGTCGAGAAATCGTAGTAGTAATTTGAGGCAATTATCATTTATTTCGAAGGAAAAGGGAGATGACGATATTTCTACGTTTGTGAGGGTAAAATCGGGAATAAAAAATAAAGGTAATAAATGTGTTTGTGTGTTAATGTAGGCTTTGGAGGTTGTACATTTAATAGTCCACGTGCTGCGATCTCTGGTTGACTCTAAAAGTAGTTAAACAATAATAGCGTAGTTAGTCGGAGTAAAATCAAAAGGCTTCTTGTCTTTCTCTAATTTATATAATATCCATTGTCGTTAATGTAGAAAATAAATTTAGTAATGCATTGCGAACGGTGTACTGGATTTAAAATAAATTCTCGTTAATTAAATATTAAAAAACACGTACGTTCACAATAAGGTTTATTCTAATGTACCTGTGCAAACACAAAAAGGAAGCAACAACGGACAATTCCATTTGTCGTGGCATTGAACACCAAGGAATCCATAAATAATATATTCGTTTTCTATATGACTTTAATCTTTATTTTTCTCTATTTATTAGATTGGTTGTATTATAAAAACAGAACAAGACGCATATTTTAATTCGTTACTTGGACTGCATTTCTAGAAACAGAGATTTCTGTTTGTTATCTTTTGAGTTAATCATTCGTGTTTATTTATATATTACAAGCTAACATAAGTTTCGTAACACACATGGGACAGTGCGTGCATGAATAGCTAGCCACCCGAAGCAACCCTGGCATTAGTCAAATTATAAAAGTAATTATTCAATTTTATAATAAGGCATAGCGGAAAGCATAATTCTATTTTCCATAATATTTCTCTTATTTTTTTATCCATTCTTGAATTATCCACACAATATTGGAAGAATGAAAATTAGTGAAGAATATTTATGGTTGCTTTGAAGAAGACAACAAGGGCTTTTTTAACAAAATAAATCGAAAAAAAATATTAATTTTTAAAATAGGGCATTTTCGGCACCTATTACTAAAATAGAGTTATTTGCGGGTATTAGCCGCGACGTCGCGCCTAATGGCCGCGACGTCGCATCCATTAAACGCGACGAGCTACTTTGGCCCGTTTAAGCGTTTAAACGGGCCAATAACGTATTTGGGCCCGTCGTCGCATTTAATAAACGCGACGATGCGTCCATTGGGTGCGATGATGTGACAACTCGATCACGCGTTCTCTGTAATTTTCTTTTTCTTTTTGCAGAACTGATGTGGACGTAACGTTCACGCGTTTTGCAGAAGAATCGTCGCGTCCAATAGATGCGACGTCGCTATTATTAAATGCGACGATTTTCCCTATATAAATTACTATAATTCCATCATTGATAAGTAAAAAAACAACTTGAAGTATTTAAATTTCTCCTCAAATAATGACATCCCGTAAAATTCAAGTATCTATCTACTACGGTGGCGAAATCATTACTGAATCAAACTCCATTCGTTACAGCATCCCACCCATTTCTCTTAGACGAATTCGTCGCGACACTAGCTTTGCTCAATTTCTGGGCATGCTATATGAGGTTATTCGCCTCGAGAACAATTTTTCCTCCTTAACCGTTCATGTTAAGAATTAATACTATCAGCATTCTCGACTCTATCAGAGGCTCTTTCAAATTTCAAACGACGCGGAACTATCGTACTTCTTGGATGCTGATGCAGAACTTAATTTAATTGAAGTGTTTGTCGAGGCCAGCGAGAACGATCATCCCGATCCTCTGCCATTGCTCGGTATCTGCATGAATCCATCCTCTGTCATATTCTCCCCAATCTCTCATTTCGGCGCGTAGTTTTGTCCATAAAAGGTAGCGACGCTTCAAATGACCAAGTTTCTCCGTTAGAAAAGGTACGGTGAAATGAATTCCGTAACGTTGATTGTATAGTTGCGCAAGGAATTGAAGACATTCGGACAATGTCTCATTCGTGATATCACCCATAGATGCTTTTGCCGAAAATGTTTCAACGAACCATCTTTCAATATCGTACGTCCACAGTTCGTCGTAAAAGTAATCACCAAGGACCTTTAAATTTCCGAATATCGGATGACCCTCATTCATCTTTTTTCCATTGAAGCGATTAAGACGCGGGTCTCTACCAAACAGGTGCATCGTATCTCAAATGTTGTATGTTATTTTCTTAATTTGTGGGATTTTTATTGATGTTCTGGATCATATTTCGTGAATGTCAATATTGTTGTGTACAGTTAGATTAAAGATAGATTACGGATAGCTTTGATTAAAGCTGCACGCGGATGATAAAAGTTGCTGAAGTTGAAGGTAGCCTTGATTAAAGCTGCACGCGGAATCTAAAAAGTTGCTGAAGTTGAAGGTAGCCTTGATTAAAGCTGCACGCGGATGATAAAAGTTGCTGAAGTTGAAGGTAGCCTTGATTAAAGCTGAACGCGGATGATAAAAGTTGCAGAAGTTGAAGGTAGCCTTGATTAAAGCTGCACGCGGATGATAAAAGTTGCTGAAGTTGCAGGTAGCATTGATTTAAATTTAAATTATTTACGTATATATTAAATTTATTAATAAAAATATATTATATTTTTTTTTAAAAAATAAGCGGGTAGCCCGCGGGGTAGCCTGCCCCGCCCCGCCATTTCCCGCGGCCCGCTTAGGCCCACTCCCCGACAACCTAAAAAAATCCATTTGTCGGGCCTGGGCGGGGCGGCCCGCGGGCTTCGGGCCTTTTTGACGGCTCTACTAAATATATAACTCGTATTTTATAAATATCCACCATAAAGATACGCATAATAAGATAATAACATCGCGAAAATAAAAACGTAAGTCGTAATAACATATAACAAAAAAACATCGTCTGAATAAATACAATAAAAACTATGGCATATAATGCCCTCCGGTACCGCATCTTCGAGGACGCTGCTCTCTACGCAGATGACGACGGTCAACTGGGGCCTCACGCTCGGATGGACGACGATGTTGCTGACGTGGAACTGGAGTCTGATGGGAAGATGAACGGTAAGGTGGCGTGTCATCGTCGTCCTCGTAAGTGTACTGCATCGGCGTAGTGTACCCCGATGGCATCGACGTCTCATATCCACCATCGCCGTATAAATCCGTCGGAATACGCGATGACGACGGCCCAGCACCTTGAGTGACATGATGCGAGGATGATGCCCCACGATCTTGCGTAGGAGGAATGTCGGTGAACTGGGTATCACGTCGCTGATGCCTATCGATTATTAGACGCTGCATACGATGTACAACGTCTAATCCTCCGTCCACTTCACGATGACGTAGTCTTGACTCCACGTCATCGAGATGCTGTGCCTGTTATTTAGCATATTCAAATATTATTTTGCCGCGAATAAATCGAAATTAAATATAATAAATAAAATTAATATATAAACTAACCATCACGTCGATGAATGCTCCGTCTCCCATCTGAAAGCCTCGCGACATGTGAATAGACGACGGAGAAATATATCGACGGGTCACGGACCGGTACCAGTCGTAATAGTCACTGGTGCACTGTGGTCCGGAACCTATCTCCAGTCCATTGACAATCCTCGAGTGCCTTTGACTCCAATACGCCTCGTGTAGTTCGTGCTGCGATCTCCAATCTTTTCCGGGGACATTCCGAGTGCTAAAACGATGGAGATCTACAGTAAGATATGCCGGTGGTTGTGGCACCGACTGAATCAATCCGAACTGTCGCATCACGCGATCTGGATAGTGCCACTCGACGATGTTGTAACATATCAGAGAGGACTGAGGACGACATTCCGGGCGTAGCGCCAAAATCTCCGGTGCGTGATAGTTGTACGGGGTCCATACAAATTGCTCCATCGACATACTATCGATGGACTCCCGTATCGCACGCAAATTTGAATTTGCGGAGGTCGTATGGTCAAACAATGCATTCCATCTAAATGAATAAATATTCATTAGGCTGAAAATTTTTTAATTGAAAGTTCGAATAATTAGGAGAGCAACTACCTTGCCGCATGCGGTGGAATGGGTAACTGAATGCCATCGACTACACTAGGCTGCATTACCACTCGAGGGTGGACGATAATGGGCTGGACTTGTAATATACGCATCCAACCCAAACCTATATTTTAGTTATTTATATACATAAGTATCGTTTACGCTTTACAAGTTGTTTCATTAAACTATCTTTCGTACCTGCAGCAACCGCAAAGCTCCACCTATGTTCATCTTCCTCGACTGACATGATGTGCAGAGCTCTCTGTAGAGGAATGCTAACACGGCGCTGCCCCAGCTATAATGATGGACTTCGTCGATGTCCTCGAGCAGCGTAAGGTAGGTCATCGACATGTGACTTCCACTGGAGTCGGGAAACATCACCGACCCGAACAGCAGCAATGCGTAGGCACGCATATGTTGATCGACGATTAGCTCGTCGGTCATGTCGTCGACTGGATTTTCTTCTAACCAGGCCGCAAACTTCCGGAGAGACAACTTGGTCCCGTGGTATGCTCCTTCGGGAGGTCTGTACCCAGTCAACTCCTCGCAATATTCGAGTCACTGCTCCTGCGTCTTACGTGGGATCACACCGCTTACGGAAATACCGTCCACGGGGAGTGCCCACAGCAACCCTACGTCCTCTAATGTGACAGTCGCCTCCCCCACCGGTAGGTGAAACGTGTGTGTCTCCTTTCTCCACCGTTCTACGAGTGCGGTAATCAAGTGTGGATCTATTTTCTGAGATCCACAACTATAGATGCCATACAGCGACATAGTATCTAACTTATCCAAAACACGACCGTGTAAGTGCACCGGTCATGAAATCTTACCCCATACTACGTTTTTCAACCCCCTCACCGTCAACGGGGTGTCAATAGCACCATTCGTGTTGGATAGCACATCATTACAACGATGACTATCCTGAAAAATCAACAGCGAACGATTGATCGGACCGTAGAATTCGTTCGAGTCCATCCTAAATCGAACAAAAAAATGTTATAACCAATCAAACAATACAGATCCGACTAATGACTATACGAATCCGTCTAATGTTATAACCAAACAACGAATAACAAACGAACAACTCAATTTAACTATAATCAAACAAAATACCTAATAAAATGTACGAAGGGGCGGCGGTGGCGACGGCGACGGCGGTAGCGGAGGCGGCGGCGGTGGACACGGCAGCGGGTGTCGCGGCGGAGATGGTGGACGCGGCGGAGAGAGAGAGATAGGGCGGGCGGGCTGCGCGGGATGAACACGGCGGCGGATCGGCGGGCGGAGGCAGTGGCGAAGAGAAATCGAGAGAGAGAGAGAGAGAGGGAGGGAGGGAGGGAGGGAGGGCGGGCGGGCGGGCGAGCGAGCTGCGCGTGGTGACCTCGGCGGGCTGAGCGGCGGACGGAGGCGGTGGCAAAGAGAAACCGAGAGAGAGAGAGAGAGAGAGAGGGGGGGGGGCGGGCGGGCGGGCGGGCTGCGCGGGATGAACACGGCGGCGGAGCGGCGGACGGAGGCGGCGGAGTAGGGTTAGGGTTACGTTTTAGAGAGAGAGAGTGAGGGAGAGAATGAGGGAGAGAGAAATAGATCTGAGATCTATATTTCCCCGACGTCGCGTCCATTAGGCGCGACGTCGCGCCTATTACCCACGACGAACAGGTATTGGGCCAAAAAAATTGGCCCACTAAACCGGGCCCGTACGATGGCCCACCATTTCGCGAAAAATAGGTTATCGCACCTAATGGGTGCGACGTCGCGCCTAATGGCCGCGACGTCACGGCTAATACCCGCAAATGACTCTATTTTAGTAATAGGTGCAAAAAACGCCCTATTTTAATAATTATTTTTTTTTTCGATTTATTTTGTTAAAAAAGCCAGACAACAAGTGTCTGTTGCATGTTTGCTGATACTCAACAGGGAGCTTAGAAGTGTCGATATCTTAAGAAGCGGGGTTCTACTTGAGGAAGGCGTTAGCTTGCTAAGTTGCGGGTGTCAGCTGCGTTTTCTACTTATGGCTATGAGAAGGAGCTTATTGGGCTCCTTCTAATTGGGCCAATCTTAACTGATCGTTATAGGCGTGTGGTGTTGTTGTTGAAACACACGCAGTATTCATTTCCCTCTATAATTTTTCTCGATCATCATCAATAAAAGTTTTCCTCTTGCGCCCGTGGAGTAGGATTAAACAAGAATCCGAACCACGTTAAATCGTATTCTTGTGTTAATTTCTTGATAATTCGATATGGTATCAGAGCAATAACTCGAGCTGCAAGGTGAAACAACTGTTTTTTGATCGATTTTTCATAGATCATGGCGGCGTTGATTCCGTCTGCTTCCTCCCCCGCGGGAGGGCAAATGAATTATCCTTTTTTCTTGAACAACAATGATAATTCCGGGCATCTTCTGGTTCATGAGCTATTGACTAGAGATAACTATATCACCTGGAGTCGATCGATGATGATTGCTCCTATAGGTCGAAACAAAGAAGGTTTTGTCAATGGTGAACTCAAACTGCTTGTGCCTATTCTTGTCGTGCCTGTTGCTGTAGCTGGAGGGGATCAGATGAACCCGCAATCATCGGCCACGACTACAGCCATGCAGAGCCCAATGGATTACTAGAATCAACTTAATGCTTGGAAGAGGAACAACAATGTTGTCATTTCTTGGATCATCAATGCAGTTTCGAAGGATATCTCAGTTGGTATTCTCTATAGTACATCGACTAGAGAGGTATGGATCGACTTACATGAGAGATTTGGTCAAACTAATAGGCCAAGAATTTGTCAACTCAAGAAATAACTCATCAATTTGAATAAGGTGCAAATGGTATGGCTATTTATTTTACAAAGCTCAAGACATTGTGGGATGAATTGAGTAGTTATAGGCCTTCAACTGAGTGTACATGTGGAGGAATCAAGCCATTGAAGGAGTACCTTGATGAAGAATATATTTTGGCTTTCTTGATGGGGTTGAATGAGTCTTATTCCCAGATTCGTGGGCAGATCCTCTCATGGATCCTATGCCTTCCATAAATAAAGTGTTCTCCTTACTTGTTCAGGAAGAGAAACAGAGGTATGTGGGACTTGATTATGCTAGATCAATTGGTGATTTAACAAACAATATGGCAATGTTAGCTGCCAAGAATGAGTTGGACCAGATGAACAAAGGCCCTTATCTGCAAAAAAAGGACACTAGTAAACCAATATGCTCTCAGTGCAACAAGAGAGGCCACACTATAGAGACATGTTATCAACTCCATGGCTTTCCACCGGGCTTCAAGCAGGGTCAAGGGAGCTAGGATGAATCACCTTCTGATTGACACTTTCAGCAAGAATTTGCAGCACCAGCAGCAAATGGACACCAACAAAGCTTCAAGTGGAGATGTAATGGTTCACCTCCAAGTGACTCACTCACAACTGCAAAGCCTGCAGACTCTGCTGAACCAATCCATTACAAACTTGCCTCAGAATAATGTAGAGATTGGACAACATGCTAAAGGATGTGGAGGTACATGTTTTTCTTTTAACCTTCCCAAGCTTATAAGTATTAAGGTGTGGTTAACAGATTCTGGAGCTACAAAGCATGTTTGTGGCAATCCAGACTTACTTTTTGATGTTCATGAGATAGAGGAATCAAATGTCATCATGCGTGATAACACCTCTATAAGGGTGAACAAAGCTGGTTCTGTTAGGATTAATAGATTTATCACATTAACAGAGGTATTGTTGGTACCCCAGTTTCACTTTAACTTGATATCTGTGAGTAGTTTGACTAATAATGTGAACTGCAATGTGATTTTTGGAACTAATAGTGTTTTGATCCAGGATCTTTCCCTGCAAATGATTGGCAAGGGTAGGGAAGTTGGAGGTCTTTACTTACTTGAAGATGATTCTGCTTGTTTTTTACCTGAAGAAAATAAGATGTTTTTCCAGAGTAAGATGTCAATTGACTTGTGGCACAGTATGTTAGGGTACCCATCTAGTAAAGTTCTAGATATAGTTAGAGCTCCTTTAAATCATGGTGGTGTTCCGGCATCAACTTACTGTAAAATTTGTCTTGTGGCAAAGCAGAAATGAAGTGTCTTTCCTAATGACAAAAAGGTTGCTTGTACTGTTTTTGATTTGATACATTGTGATGTTTGGGGACCATTTCATGTTCCTTCTCACATAGGACATCGATATTTTCTCGCCATTGTAGATGATCATCCGAGATTTACTTTGGTTTTTAGCCCTAGTTGAGACACATTTTCAAAGAAAAGTTAAGACACTAAGATCTGGTAACGCAAGAGAATTTAATTTGTCTGATCTTTTTAAAGAAAAGGGAATTATACATCATCTTTCATGTGTTTAGATCCCACAATAAAATTCAGTTGTGGAAAGAAAACATCAACACTTGTTAAATGTTGCACGGTCACTCTGTTTTGAGTGTGGTATACCTATTGATTTATGATCTGAATGCATACTTACAACAACATATTTAATAAGTGAGACCCCTTCAGTCATGTTAGGAAATAGAAGTCCATATGAGATTCTTTTCCAGAAACCTGTAAATTATGCATATATGCGTGCATTTGGCTCTTTGCGTTTTTGTTCTACTTTAGTTGTAGGTAGAAAGAAGTTTGATCTGAGGGCTAGGGAATGTGTTTTCCTGGGATACCCAAATGGAGTCAAAGACTACAAAGTCATGAATTTCAAGACAAGGGAAGTGTTAATTTCATGGGATGTGCAATTTAAGGAGGATGAATTTCCATTCAAAAATCTTTCACCTACACAAGATCTCGATGATCTATTTCCATCTATTGTTTATCCAAGACCCTGTCCAGAAACAGAACATGATGAAATTCAAGCTGAAAAGAATATGCATGATCATGCAGAGTATATGCTTGAAACGATGAGCTTAGGTCCTGAAATTCAGGAGGCATAGGTGCAACAACAGCATGAGTAGAGGAGGTCTGAAAGAGGCTCAAGGAGACCTACCTACCTGAAGGACTACTTTTGCAATGAGATGATGGATGAAAGGGCCCTATACCCCATTTCAAAATCCTCTCATATCAACTTTTTTCTCACCAGTATCAGACATTCATATGTAGCCTTTCTATGGCAAAGGAACCTAAGAGCTACTTACAAGCATCTAATTCAGAGTAATGGGTGAGAGCTATGAATGAGGATACATATGAATACGATGTCGATGGGTATATAAGTTGAAATTCAATTCCAGTAGAGAGATTGAGAAGCACAAGGCTCATTTGGTAGAAAAGGGCTTTGATCAAAGAGAAGGTGTGGATTACAGTTGCCCCGGTAGCTAAACCGAACACCATAAAGATCACCTTATCCTTGGAAGCAAAGATTGGCTGGAATTTGCTGCAATTAGATGTAAGTAATGCATTCTTACGGGGATTAGTCTGAAGAAGTCTACATGGATTTGCCTCAAGGATATTACAATGCAGAAAGAATAGCTCAAGGAAGAATGGTGTGTAAGTTACACAAGTCGATTTATAGACTAAAACAGTCATCTAGGTAATGGAACAGAAAGTTCACAGATGTTGTTAGAGACTTTGGCTTTGATCAAACGCATTCAGATCATACTCTTTTTGTAAAAGGAAAGGGTGAGGAACCGGTTGTTTTGTAGGTTTATGTAGATGACACCATATTGGCAGGTCCCTCGAATGAATCATTACGAGAGGTCAAGGATTTCCTGAAGAAGTGTTTCAAAATCAAAGACTTGGGAGACTAAAATACTTTCTTGGGGTTGAAGTTGCACGTAGCCAAGCTGGGATTTACATTTCACAAAGGCAATACGTGTTGCAGCTGCTTGAAGATTCTGGTTATCTGGGGTCGAAGCCTCTTACAACACCCATGAATCCTGGTGAGAAGATTACAAAAGCTGATGGAGAACTTCTTACAGACCCTTTCAGGTACAGAAGGTTGGTAGGCAGACTCTTATATTTGACTTTTACGAGGCCAGATATTGCGTTTACGATTCATAACCTTAGCCAATACATTTCCGCACCATGAACGGGGCATATGATGGCATCGCATCATCCTCTTAGATATCTTAAGAGATCTCCAGGCCAAGGAATACTTCTCAGCTCAGTTAAAAATGTGCAGCTAAAGGGATTTTCTGATGCTCATTGGGGTGCGTGTAAGGATACAAGAAGATCGATCACTGGGTATTGTACTTTTCTTGGTGACTCATTGATAACTTGGAAAGCCAAGAAACATGCTACAGTTTCACGATCATCGACAGAAGCAGAGTATCGTGCCTAAGGCTCAATTGTGGCAGAGATTGTCTGGATAAAACAGCTTATGAGAGAACTGGGAATAAGTTTAAATCAGACATCTGTTGTGTTTTGTGATAATCAATCATCTCTAAAGCTCGCATCGAATCCAAAGTTTCATGAACGGTCAAAACATATAGAGATTGACTGTCATTTTATTAGAGATCACATCTCAAGGGGATCAGTTAAGCTGCTTCTAGTGAAATCAAATGATCAACTGGCTGATTTGTTTACTAAGCCACTGACAGGCCCTGTTTTGCAACAGTTTTTATCCAAGATGGCTGTCATAAACTTATATCATCCATCTTGCGGGAGGGTATTGGAAGAATGAAGAAATAGTGAAGAATCTTGATGGTTGCTTTGAAGAAGACAACAAGTGTTTGTTGCATGTTTGCTGATACTCAGCAGGGAGCTTAGAAGTGCCGATATCTTAAGAAGCGTGGTTCTACTTGAGGAAGGCGTTAGCTTGCTAAGTTGCGGGTGTCAGCGGCGTTTTCTACTTAAGGCTATGAGAAGGAGCTTATTGGGCTTCTTCTAATTGGGCCAATCTTAACTGATCGTTATAGGCGTGTGGTGTTGTTGTTGAAACACACGCAGTGTTCATTTCCCTCTGTAATTTTTCTCGATCCTCATCAATAAAAGATTTCCTCTTCTGCCCGTGGAGTAGGATTAAAATAAGAATCTGAACCACGTTAAATCGTGTTCTTGTGTTAATTTCTTGATAATTCGATACCCAGTGCCATCGTCTCACACTACGACTAAGTTTAGTTATGAATCGAATTTGAACCTCACTGTCGATATGGGATGACCCCGGCTTCCAGCGAGATCAACCCTGATATGTGTGTACTGTCCAGGTCTACGCAAACTAAGATAACCAATACGCAAACTAAGATAACCAAAGGGTTCAAATTCAGTCCAATACTTAGCCTTCAACTGAATATATTAGACCACTTGACATATTGCTTGATGGTATAAAGATCGATTTTATAAATGGGAATAAACCATCATATACATGCAATGCAAGATCAATAAAGATTTGAAACTCATATTCAGTACTCGTTCACTTAGATCAATACTTGGTTATTTCCGGTCCTCACTGCTTTTCACTCTCAATCGCGTATAGCAGTGGTGCGGAAGTTACCAATTGCGTTAAGCTTGTGTGTGTGTTAGTGAGTTTGTTTACAACAATACTTGTTTATGGAAGTACGTAGTTAGAAATCTCCTACGTATCCCCTTCTTCCCTTTCGGAAGGTATCACTAAATGTCGGTTTACTTAATTCAAATACAACCTTAGCTACACACTAGCTATACTTTTAACTACATCTTTTCAAAATCCGTTGTTAACAAGTGTTCTATGCTCAGAACACACTATCAACTGCTTGTTAAAGCACTTGCTTTACAAAGGTCTCGATCCTACGTGCGTGAGTTCACTGGTATACTTGAGCTCACTTGTATGTCCTTGGTGACTCCGACAATTTATAGTCCTTTCTTGAAAAGTAGTCGTTGCACTTGAACGTTTGAATTCAGCTTCGACAACATTAAATGACTTCCGTTATTTGTGAAATGGTACGAAAACGTTGCTACATTTGGTACCACAATATATGGACATTAGGTACAACACCATAATCAAAACGGTATTGCATAATAAATGAAAATTTACGCTAAATAGAATCCATTAAACATAAGGCAAATATGTAGTATTTGACATGTCACATATTTGCTGACGTTTCAGAGGGTAATTCATAACCAAGAAGGTGCCAGAGATGTTAGAGATTATGAGAAAATTGTCTAAGCATAATGTAAATATTTGGTACTACAAACATCATAGAGTGCCCCTTGATAACATAATAAAGTACAACAATCTGGTTTATGTCGTATATTATCCTTCACAAATTTGATACGAGATAAGTGTTTATGATCCGAATTAATTTTTCATACAAAGATATTTTATTGTATGTATACATTATATCTTTCACTTGATATCAAATTTGATATTTTAACCCTTACACACTAATGGTATGGTACCCTATTTAATCTTGTCGGTGTACCTTCGTACGCTTGCATATAGTACAAAACTATAAAGAATATAATTCCTTACATGATCGGTTCGTTTACGATCTACAAATAGTTGTTCAATACCTCAAACTAAAAAATGCCAAACTAAGATCACTAAATAAATAGTATATAAGCTTCAAATATCTTATTCGAAAAATATAAGTTGAAGTTCCAAATAGCAATATAGTGAAATGTTCTTACAAGGGACTATCTCTTATATTAGAACTTGTGTTTTGTCTACAATTTTGAGAATTAGCCAGTTAATTATGCTACAAAATGAAACATAAAAAATATTTACCCAAACTAAAGGTTTTTTTGCAATAAAACTAATGCAAAATGCAACGAAAATGCGTACCTAAATACGAAGTATCATATTTGTGGATGGTGCGGCGGCCCATTTTACCTTGTAATTAGAGTATCTTATTACACTCTCGCCCTAAGCT
Organism: Linderniella brevidens; assembly: GCA_004919715.1. Lineage (NCBI taxonomy): Eukaryota > Viridiplantae > Streptophyta > Magnoliopsida > Lamiales > Linderniaceae > Linderniella > Linderniella brevidens. The sequence goes on along the minus strand of SWDC01000149.1, from coordinate 4,622,913 downwards.
TGTTGTAGTACAGAAGAATTTACTCATCGCATATTTTCTAATTGACAATACTGACAAGTCAGACATTATCTGACATGTCAGAGGTTTTTTGTCAGATATATCGGAATTATATTTTTATCTTAAATTGTCTGTAATTTGTGGCATCGATTTTAATGTATTTGCAGTACCATTTTCAATGCATTGTAGTACCATTTTAATGTGCGTGTAATACCTTTCATAGATATGTTGTGGTACTTAACATCTATATCATATAGTACCTCGCTTCAATACCGAAAAATACATATCAATAAAAAAATTGTCATAACTACTCAAAAAAATAGTATCAAAATACAACCAAAACATGGAATTCTTGGAATCAATGGATAGAAAAGCACATTATATCTTATGTCTCTTCGTTGTAATAGAATAGAGCTCTCTCCACAAGACTGATTATCATATTGTCCTCTTGACATATCAATGAGTTTCGTATAACATCCAGAGTGTAGCTCCCGGCTTCACCGATTGTAATACTTATGTATTATCATTTTAATGTGGTTGCAGTACCTAATTTAGATTTGATATGATATCATTCTAAAATAAAAAATTACCATTCATAACTGTGTTGCTCCGAAAATCTGGAATAAAACACGAACGAATTGATCTAGACAAACGAACACTAGCACTCAAATCGAACACTAACCTAATTAAAAATGCTACAACTACAAACAACATATTAACAATTGCGGACTAGAACGACACGTTCAATGGTACACAAAATAATTGAAATTGATTGTATATAACGTACATATACAAAAATTAAGGTTTTGAAGAAATTAACCTCATTTATCAACAAACATATGCCGCCCTCTAACATTTTATGCCTAATTAGCTTTACACGGGTAGAAGGATTGGATAAGCAAATTAGTCATAGTTCGACTCGCATCGCTTGAATGAACTGGGACGATAAAGAAAATATCGGGCATAAAAAACATAACCTACACTTCTCTAGGATCGAAGTGATCTAAAGATGGCTGCAATGATCGAGAGTACTCTAGGTTTTTCCCAAAATGAACCCCAATTGCATATTCAAAAAACACAAAATTCGGAAGAAATTTGGATTGACTTCGCCGAGAAAGATGATGTAATGCTGGGGAAAAGCATCTCAATCTTGGCCGACGCCACAACATATTGAGGATAACATTTGCAAGGATTTGATATGTGGGTTTTGTATATAAATGTTCTTAGAAAGTTTATGATGCATGATGGAAATGACAAATCAATATAATAACATAAAGTAAGGGTACTTTGATCTTTTCAAACGAATGAATATCTTAAAGTTAAAACCAATATTCAACTAGATACGTAGAATAAAAAATTCTGGCATGAGACTGATCCATAAATTGTTGTGGTAATGGGGTATTTCTGTCTAGTTAACAACAATAATAATAATAATAATAGTAATAATAGTAATAATAATAATATATATATATATATATATAATAAGAGTAGTTATGACAATTTTTGATGAGAAATAATAATACTTAGCACTTGGTCTTTGAAGAGGATATATAAAATTATTGATGAGAAATAATAATACTTAGCACTTGGTCTTTGAAGAGGATATATAAAATTTTCTAATAATAATGTCAAAAGGAGAATAAAGAAATGGATCAAGAACGTAATAATCCAAGGAAAATCTTATCTTTTGTGCTCCAAATGCAAGATGTTCTAAAGATCAAGAAGAGATTGTTTCAAGAACTTCAACTGCTAGCGCGATCGCTCTCTGCTCGATAAGCACATTTGCTATTGTTGCGAAATTGAAAAAAAAAAATAATTCAGTGTTAAAACACCTTATTTTGCTCGGATACGAGGATAAGGTCTCAAATCTGTTAGATTGTGACCCAGTTGCTTTTGGACTTGTATTTTATGGGTCAACTTAGTTTAGTATCATTTGTATTTATGTAGACTGTTGAATTTTGCGGAAATGGTATTATTTTGTATTTCTTGATCTTGTGTGTATACATTGCAGACTCATATTGACTTATATTTATACAAGCTGATCATCTAGTAATATGGTAAGTAGTCGTTATAGAGTAATCAATGCTATGATCTTATTTCCCCAATTTTGTGATTTTGCCTTTGATCCTTGATCTTTGCCTGATTTGCAGCTTGTCCGAATATAGTAATACGGATGACTTCCATGATTGTCTCATTCTTCAACACTCCCCCTCAAGTTGGAGTTTGAAATATTTTGAGAAGTGCAACTTGGAAGGATAATGTTGTCTTGTGGTCGCCGTGACTTCTGCATCTACCCTTTTTTGTTTTTGGATGTTGGAGTTTGAGCCTCTCGCCGGGACCCTTCGCTCCAATGTGATTTTTTGTACAGTGGTCATGGCCCTCTATGAGGGTTCTACCATCTGTATTTTTCGGATGCTTCATTTGTAGAGTGCGCTTGTTTTCTCGTCCGAATCTATGTCAGACAATATCTAACGGATTTAGGATTTCTCCCTTTATTTTTTTTTTCAAAAAACAAAAAAAATAAGACAATTTAGAGAAGATTGATCTACTTCCCTTTTAGTTGTGGTCTACTTGATCCTTATTGGTTCGGGGCCTATTGGCCATGGTGTGATGTCCGTATCTCAGGTTTGAGATTTCTCGGCTCAATTCTGCGTTGATTGGTGTGAGTCTTCTTTCGTGCGTGGATGTTCAAGTGAATGTGGTTCTGCTCGGGCGAGTTGCCGTCGTCGGTGTATGAGCTGTATATAAGGGTTATGGTCTTGGATGAGGTTCGTGCTTGATGTGGTATCGGAGGTTTATTGGGCGTTATGTGCTTTGTGCTCTTTGCCGTTTGGCTTTTTTCTTTTTTTCTTCTAACCAAGTTTTTTTCTTCTTCTTTTTCGGTTTGATCTTCGTCTCCTACTCTGATACCATGTTGAATTTTGCGGAAATGATATTATTTTGTATTTCTCGATCTTGTGTGTATACATTGCAGGCTCATATTGGCCTAAATTTATACAAGTTGATCATCTAGTAATATGGTAAGTAGTCGTTATAGAGTAATCAATGCTATGATCTTATTTCCCCAATTTTGTGATTCTGTCTTTGATCCTTGATCTTTGCCTGATTTGCAGCTTGTCCGAATATGGTAAGTACGGATGATTTTCATGATTGTCTCATTCTTCAACATAGACCAAATGAATATGTACTCTAGGTTGAACAGTTAACAAGCGAATTTTCATTTTTGCACGGACGAGTTCTTTTTCATTTTACAGCAACGAACCTCTTAGTTATTTCCTCTTGTCTCTACTTTACTCTCTTCCATCATCTTCCATTCATAACAAATTAGTAGCAGAGCCTCTTATTTCTTCGCCTACAGTTGTCGGATTTCGTGCTCTCGTAAGTTGCATGAAATTAGGTTTATTGTGATTTTGTGGGTTTTGATATTTTTGGGGCTTTGAATTGAAATGGAAATGTAGACTGGATTTGACATCGAGAAGTATGAAGGGGAGACGAGTTTTGCACTTTAACAAGTACGGATGGTGTTAGGATTATTTTACTGTGTTCAATTAATTATGTTATCTTAGTCTTGTAATTTAACTAAACGAACTACGCTTTATTTTGTAGAGTCTAGTGATCTTTTATTTATTGTAATGGTCTTACAAGGCCCAAGTATTATATACCAACATGTGGTATATATATTAAAACACTAATACATATTTAGGTGTGTCTTGTGTGTGTGAAATTAATAGAGATAATTATTTTGAGAGCAAGTAACGGCCGCCCAACCCAAAGCTCAAGAACACACGCATGCACCCCACGAATTCACTTCTTCCGATCAAATATCGTAGTAAAATGCTATAAATATTTGTTTAGTTGGATATCCTAGTCTTTTCAATTGGTATTAGAGTCACACGTGTTTTGTTTTGAGTTAAAATTTTTGGATTTTTTTTTCGGAGTTCATCGCGTGTTCTTCGCGATATTCTTCAAAATTTTCAAATTTTTTTACATGTTTTGGTGATTAGATGCGTAATCAAGTGTTTTGGGTTAATAGTATAAGTGTTTCGATCCTTTCCCAAACCTAATTTGAACAAATTTATGTTTGGGGATCAAAAATTATGTTCAGTGAGTTTCGCAAAAATTTTCGGTACTGACTTAGAAAATAGTTGTGAAAAGCTCACTTCGATAATTACACTGCGAAAATTTCGTTCGAAAATTATTTTTGCAACCTGATATGTACAAAAGTGCCATCGAAAATGATTTTCCCAACACAAAATTACACATTTATCATCGAAAATCACCTTCGAAAATAATTTTTGCATCATCAAATTACAATCGTGCCATCGAAAATTAACTCTCGACCAAGATCCCCTCGGAAACTCATCTTCAACCGAGATCTCGTCTCTTCCGATCGTGTTCCCGTCGATTATTCCGGCCGCTATACTTTCGCAAACCGTCGAGCAAGGTCTTCGACCAAGCCGTCAACTAGGTCTCGACCACGTCTCCGTCAAAGCAGTGGGCGACCGCAGAGCCGTAGCTCGCTACCATCGAACTCTTTGTTCGACCACAGCACCGTCACACCTCTCGTCGAAAGCGGCTTCTACCGAGATCCCGTCGGAAATTCTTGACCGCTTGCCGGTCGAAGTCCCGTCGGAACTTACCACCACTTTCCCATCGATAATCCTTTCACCGATTTCTCGTCGCCATCCCATCGAGCAATTGCGTCGGCTTTCCCGTCAATTGGCTATTGTCGACCGAGTTTCCATAGCAATTTGCAGTCGGTCGCCACTTTCGACCATATTCCCGTCGACAAAGATTTTCGATACGATTTTCGCAAGCACTAACTTTCAATACGATTCCGCACCCATTTTAATTTTTGCAAGAATTATCGATACATATATTTTTCGAAGTCAGATTTCAAAGTCCAAAATTTTCGAAAATTATTTTCACAGTCAAATCTTGCACCGCACACGATTTTCGCACTCAACATATTTTTGCAAGTCCCGAGGCCACTTCAAAATCAATTTTCGCACTCCTCACTTCGAAAATTATTTTCGCATACTACGTATTCGAAAATTATCTTCGCATACTACGTATTCGAAAATTATCTTCGCATACTACTTATTCGAAAATTATTTTCGCATCCTAGTTATTCGAAAATTATTTCGCACTACTACCCTTCGAAAATTAATTTTTCGCATCCACACCTCGAAAAATTAATTTTGCGTCATACCAAAAAATATTTTCGCACTTCACACTGAAAATATTTTTCGCACCATTAACGCCGAAAATTAATTTTCGAACAAAACGTTTTTGGCACATTATAGAAGAAGATTTTGGCGATATTTTCGAAGTCTTCGACATCACTTCAAAACTTTTCGGTTTACACCAAAAATTTTCGGTACTTAAAATTTTCGGAAGTTCACGAAATTTCTAGACACACCAAATCTTTTCGGTTCTGAATTTAAATAAAAATAAAATAAAAATATTATGGACTTCAACGCAACGACTTTTGACTCTGAACAAAACAAAGCTCCTCTATGGATCGCGAAAAGACTATAAAGGACATAGAAGCTAGGTTAGAAAATAATTATCAATGCTTACTTAGAAACCTGAAAGAGAAAGGCAACCTCATGTGTCAGCTCGAAGCTGAACAAGAGAGAGTTGCGAGTCGTGATGCTCAGATTGAAAAATTCAAAGCACAAGTTCATGAACTCACAACTATCTTGAAGGCTTGTGAACTTGAGCGGAATACGAATCTGAGTAAATATAATTTTCTTTCTGAGGAACGCATTAAATTGTACTTTAAAATTAAGATTTTAGAGCACAACCTTACGGAAAAGGGTCAAAGAGACCAAAGTTCCTCTAAAAACATCGTGTCTATAGGGGAAAAAAAATTTACATTCTAATAAACATATCTCTTGTTGAGAAATTCCAGAGGTTGCTAGTAAAATAGCAGAATTGAACGCATCCCTGGAATCGAAAAGAGTAGGTTTCCTAGCAGAAAAGCAAAGACTTTTCGATGAGATTTCTAATCTCAAAAATTCCCCGCCCCTACCTGCCTTAAATGATCTCTCTATAGAAATATATTCTTTTAAGCAGGATAAGGGACCACAAACAGACGCCTCTGTTCTCAAAACTAAAAAGGCTTTTACTACTCATTCTAAGTCACTCGTGATGAGTTCTAAGTCCACAGTGACCCGAGCGGAAAAGATTAGTAAAAGCTCTAAGCTTAATACTTCTAAGGAACACAAGAAAAATAGGTCGGAGAAGGGAAATCACAGCTTCCTTCAAAAAGTAAGGTTGAAAATGTTGAAGACTTTCCCTCTCCCGCTCCTATTAAAATGGAAGCTCTTAAAGAAGAAGTTCGAAGCTCAAGCAAACGAACTTTTCAAGCTTCCAAAATTTCTCATTCTTTAAAGAATGATAGAAAGGGATTTGCTTCCGTCCAAAAATGCTCATTACTTTGGTAAGCAAAATTCCATTAAAATTCATCATTATGATGTGAATCGTGTGAATTTTTCTTGTAAGACGAAGAACTCATCTATTAATGATGCTTACAATTCTATATGTTCTTATGCCTACTTGAAATATCCCGTCCATGTGAAGTCTGAGAAACATCTCATGCGACTGGCCTGGAAGAAAATATTTAAATCTTCTCCGAGACACACATTCACTTCGTCATGCCCGTGTCAAATCACTCCTAATGGGTTCCTAAAGCTATATCGATGGATGACTTATGACCAAATTTGACACCTTATAAGCTTAACTCGTTTTAGCTAATAAGGGAGGACCCATACAAAAATGGGTACCAAAGTCCCAGATTTTGCAGATATTCCAGCATGGGCAGGTACCTAGAGATAGTTGTTCCACACCCATGACTGGTATGCGACGAGAGCAACTACACCGTTCCAGCGTGTATGGTATCTCGGGTTGCTCCACATACACGACTGCTAAGCGATGCGAGCAACCAAACAAAGGTACATTTTAATTATGCGTATGATAAAAGAATTTTCAAAATTAATTGCGTACACATACGAGCTGAAATGAAAAATACCTTTCAAAATGGTATTTTAAATATGCATTTTCAAAACCTTACGAGAGTATGAAACTCAAACTGCATATTACGCACGGAAATGATAAATACCATTTTTTTTCTAAAACGAGCTTAATTTGAGAGGGAACTACTCTTTTATTTTTAAAAGAGAAGCAACTCTTGTATTTGTTTAAAGGGGGCAATAATTGCATTTTTGAGGGGGAGCGAACTGAAAATGCGTGAATTTAGGGAAATATATTCGAAACTCTTGTTTTTTATCCGACACACATCTTTTGAGAGGGAGCAGTACTACTATAGGAAACATGATTTGAGGGGGATGAACAAAAATATATACATATATATTTATATATACTACAAATATATAATATATTATTCTATTACTAATACAATAAATATATATACATATACTATAAAATATATAGGGAGAAAATAAAAAAAGAGAGAGAGAGAAGAAAATTAAAAAGAGGAAGAAAATCCCCTCCCACTATCAGGCTTCATGGACATCTCCTCCTACATCAAAAGACGGACTTCAATGAAGAATCTCGAGCTCACAAGTTCAAGAACTTCTTTACGTTAAATGTGGCTCACTTACACTACCTCGGTGCTCACTTCAACCGACCTGCTCCGAATCACTGACACAAACGAAGCAGCACTCATCAAGTTATAATCGGATGCACGGAATTTCAGGTTCCCATGATTCAGTCAAACCCAACTGAATCTAACCCCGGAACATCACTGAGCCGATCTTTAACGTATAGCCACATATCCTACATCATCCGAGCACACCACGATAGATGATTTTGATGTTGACTTAGAAATTTTTGAAGATACATAATTTTCATATCTCACAAATCATTCGGACCAACCCCCGTAAGTACATGTGCTAATTTTATTAGCTCCCGGGTAGAAGACGCCGCATTAGGTCCAATGGCACATGCACATCCGAGCCTTACCCACTCGTGTATCTCACAAAAGACACGTGTTTCAAGATATAACGGGGAGCCACGTCTACTATCACCGCTTCACTTGGAAGCGGGCGATATTGAATTAAGTGGTACTCAGCCCCACTACCACACTTTCTTGAGCACGATAGAGTCTAGTGTGTCCTCACTTCCCATAATTTTAATATTTTCTAGGACACATACACTTTTATAATACCTGATCTTTGTGATCAAGTTAGAACTTCCGTAGACGTGTCACTCGTAGACATGCTTTGATGATCGAAAGGAAGTCATGCGTTGCAACATCAAAACAACAACGGTTTAGGCCATCGTCTACGAGTATAACTCCTAGATAGATGCAAACGGGAAGTCTTTGTGACCCCGGTTTTCGTCCACGACGGATCGTCTTAGTGGCTCCGTCAAGTTATTTCCAATCTGAGTCCCTACGATCTCAATCTTCTCGTCATGACGATGCGGACATCTTGTCAAATCATTGCCCCATTTTCACCCACTTCCACGATGATCTCCCAATTCGATCATCATGAGGGGGAGTAGTAGTAAATAAAGAAAATGAGAGTCGTACCACAACGAAAAGATCAAGATTGATCGTAAACGCAAAATTCTCAAGCGTCGTCAAATCAAGCGAATATCGATGACCTTCAAAAACTGAAGTTGCCGCCACATGTACGCCTCTGCAAATTTTTAAGATAACTCCCCAATACCAACTCAAGGTTGAACAAATGAAGGGGGAGTTGTGCCACTATCGAAGGGAGAGATCAAACACAAAAAGAGGAAATCTGGCAAGCAACTTCAAATTCCTTCCGGCATCTCTGAGACAAGCTTCAAGAGAAGACTTGAAGGGACAAAATGTCAAGAAACGTTGAGCTTGAAGATCTCATAAAGAAGATATCACAAGACAAGACAAAAGAGGAGAAAATTGAAGAAGAACACACACACGAACGCTTCCGCCGACGCATACCTAATGCGTGTTCTTCGAGGACTCAGGACAATATTTTTACAAGCAGATAACCAACGGTGAATTGTAAATTGAACACAAAGGGGGAGATTGTTAAGATTATTTTATTGTGTTCAATTAATTATGTTATTTTAGTCTTGTAATTTAATTAAGTGAACTAGGCTTTATTTTGTAGAGTCTAATGATCTTTTATTTATGTAATGGTCTTACAAGGGCCCAAGTATTATATACCAACATGTGATATAAATATTAAAACTCTAACACATATTTAGGCTTGTCTTGTGTGTGTGAAATTAATAGAGAAAATTATTTTGAGAGCAAGTAACGGCCGCCCAACCCGAAGCTCAAGAACACACGCACGCACCCCACAAATTCACTTCTTCCGATCAAATATCGTGGTAAAATACTTTAGTTTAGTTGGATATCCTAGTTTTTTCAGATGGCGGCCGTATTGTCGACTCTCCGACTCAAGGGTGTCATTCTTGGTTGAGAGAAGATGGGTGATGGCGTTACGGATAGAAGGTGGAATGAAATTGATGACAATGTACTATCTACTATACAATTGTGCGTGAGTAATGGTATACTACAAAAGTATTGTCGAAGAAAATCGCCAAGGGTTTGTGGGAAAAGTTAAAAAATATTTGCATGAAGAAGTCTCTAACTAACAGATTGCGATTGAAGTTGCGTCTCTATACTCTCCGTATGGAGAAGGTACATCTCGTCCGGTCCATATTGCGGATTACACCTCATTATTGAGTGACTTGAGTAAATTGGGGGTGAAGGTAGAAGATGGAGAGCAAACCCTCTCGTTACTATGTTCATTGTCCGGTTCTTTTTGGACCCTTCAAGACATGATTGTGTATAGTAGAGATAAGATTACCCATGAAGATGTGAAGAGCAATCTACAAGCCAAGTTGGATCTTGATATTGAGATGACCACGGTTGAGAAGGGAAGGTGTTGGCTTGGTTGTTTATCAAGTTAGACCCAAAGAGAGAAGGGTGCTTGTTCGAGTCTAATGTAGTCAATGATGGTGGCATGATTGACACTCTTTGTGTGATTGATGTTAGTGTCACGGATGAGAGTTCTTGGATTATGGATACGGGTGCTTCATAACACATGACTCCAAATAGAGATTTATTTGAGAGTTATGAATCATCAAGCGGCAATGTGCTCATGGATAATATAATTTGTGCAAAGTTGTTGGAGTTGCCTCGGTCAAGATAAAGTGTCGTGATGGCAACATCCGAAGGTTGACGGGTGTGAGACATATACCCGACTTGACAAAGAACTTGATTTTCTTTGGGTTCTCTTGAAGAGAAATGATGTAAGTTCCAAAGTGAATGAGGAATCATGTCGAAGGAGGCTCTCACCATACTGAAAGCAAAGAGGGTCGGTACTCTTCTTGCAAGATTCCACGGGCACGGGTTTCGCCGCCATTGCGGGTCTTACCTCGAATGATGATGTTACTAAATTGTGGCATATGAGGTTGGTGGGGCATATAGTGAGCAGAGGATGACCATATTGAGGAACATAGGCTTGTTGGGTGGCCCATGCACAACTAGTTTGGAGTTTTACGAACATTAATGTGTTTGGTAAGCAAAGGTTGAACTTCTCCACGGCTATTCATCGGACCAAGGAACATTGGACTACATCCACTGGGATATTTCGAGACCTTCTCGTGAGCCATCAAAAGGTCGTGGTTCCCTTTATATGCTGACCTTTATTGATGATTTTTTAAGAATGGTTTGGACTTACTTCTTCAAATTGAAGAATCAATTGTTAAAAAATCTTCATATTATGTTGGGTATCCCATGAATGTGAAGGGATACAAATTATGTTGTCCTAAAACGTCCAAATTTCTCATCTCAAGAGACGTCATTTTTGACAAATGTTAATAGTGAAGAATGTTCCTTCCGAGCCGACTATGAAGGAGAATGAGAATATTGAGAAAAAGGTGGAGTTTGAGGCGACGGTCGCACGCGAGGAAGCTGATGAAGATGAAGAAATCATGCCTAATGAAGAAGCTCTTGTTGACGATGGTGAAGGAGTTCAAAGAGATGAGAAACCTTACTCTTTGGCTAGGGACCGACAAGAAGAGAAACTCGTGCGCGGTAAGGTATGGTTTCTCAGGCTTTGCTCATTGTTTGGCATTTGCCGAAGAGGTGGCGTTTTGTGAGCCATCTTCCTATAAGGAGACGATTTCTTCCAAAGATGTGGGTGAATGAGTTGTCGCGATGAATGAAGAAGTTCAAGCTTTGGAGAGAAATCAAACTTTGGACACTTGTAAAGCCACCAAAAGACAAGAAGGTTGTGGGTTGCAAGTGGGTGTAACAAGAGGAATGTGAACGGCTCAAATTCCGAACGCATTCGTGTTAAGATGAGGCTTGTGGATGAGGGTTATAGCCATAAATAATGTGTAGACTTCAATGACGTGGTAAAACATACCTCTATTCGTGTTTTGCTCTTTGCTTGCAATGAAAGACTTGGAGTTCGAGCAATTGGATGTGAAGACGGCCTTCTTGTATGGTGATTTGGAGGGGAAAATTTACATGAGGCAACTGGAAGGTTTCGAGGTTCTGGGGAAGGAGGACCATGTTTGCTTGTTGAAGAAGTATCTTTATAGCCTTAAGCAATCACTTTGGCAATGGCATAAGAAGTTTGACGCTTTCTAGTATTGATTTCTCTCGTTCCAATTATGAAATTGCATCTATTTGAATAAATTGGATAGTGGTGACTTTATCTACTTGTTGCTTTATGTGGTTGATATGTTGATTGCAACCACTAATATGAGAGATATCAAAAGGTTGAAAGAGCAACTTAGCTCGGCATTTGAGATGAAAGATTTGGGCCGCTAAAAGAATCCTTGGTATGGAGATTACAAGGGATCGACCCAACCGAAAGCTTTGTCTCTCTAAAAAGCGTTTGCCGAGAAGGTACTTCACCGTTTTGGCATGGAGAAAGCTAAAATTGTGTCAACTCCTCTTGCGGCGCATTTCAAGATTTCCGCTTTGAGTACTAAATCCGATGGTGAGAAAAAGTATATGGAAAAGATTCCATATTCTAGTGCGGTTGGGAGTCTTATATACTTGATGGTGTGTACTCGACCCGACATTGCACAAGCCGTTAGTGTGGTTAGTAGTTAACTTTCTTGTCCCGGAAAGGGGCATTAGATAGCGGTGAAATGGATCTTTCACTATTTGAAAGATACCGTTGATGCTCGTTTAGAGTTTGAAAAGAGAAATGGGTCACTAACGGGCTACGTTGATTCGAATTTCGGAGGCGATCTTGATAGGAGGAGGTCATTGACAGGATATATCTTTAACCTTGGAGATTGTGCAATTAGTTGGAAGTCTCAACTTCAAGCTACCATTGCACTCTTAACGACCGATGTCGAGTACATGGCAATAATCGAGGCTATCAAGGAGGCGCTTTGTCTTATAGCATTCATGGGTGAGTAGTCGTTTTTCGTTGGCTCTCTTGTGGTATTTTGTGATAACCAAAGTGTTGTCCGTTTGACAAAGGACCGGATGCATCATGAGAGAATGAAATATACCGATATTCGATACCATTTCGTTCAAGATGTAATCTCGAAGGGTGCGGTTGTTGTGAAGAAGATTGATACTGAATCGAGTCCGGCGACATGCTCACCAAGCCTCTTCTGATAGCAAAGTTCAAATTTTGCACGAGCTCGGTGTCAGTTCGCTTCTAGCTTATCGCTAGTTTTGTTTCTATTGGTGCTAGTGTATCCGGTATATGCTAACTTATGTAGGTTTTGCGTTTTTATTTTGTTCGCTTTCGATGCACTTGGTCTCAAGATGCAAATTATGTGACCCAATTGCTTTTGGGCTTATGTATTTCATGGGCCAACTCAGTATAGTATCATTTGTATTAATGTAGACCAAATGAATATGTGTAGCTTGAACAATGAAATGTTTATGCACAGACGAGCTCTTTTTCATTTCACAGCAGCGAACCTCCTAGTATTTCCTCTTGTCTCTACTTTACTCACTTCCATCATCTTCCATTCATAACAAAATCAACCAATGCTCGTGGATTTGGAAATTCTTTCATCAAGAGTGAAAGGTAAAGAGGTCTTCGCTAGTGAATTAAACCAAGACTATTTAGAAGTTGAATATATAATAATGGCTAAAGTGTAAGTGTAGTATTTGGAGATATGTTGAAAAAACATTAACTTCTCTAATGTCCAGGACATGCTAGCCACGGTACTAATGAAGCATTCTCGAAGAAATCTAAATTAAGAAGTCCCTACCGAATTTTGAAAGAAGTTTATGGTGTGTTTAGGTCCTGGAATCTGGTGGAGAAACGAAAATGAGGGAAACGAAGTAGTTTTCCATACCATTTTCCTCAATAGTGAGGAAAATTGGTAACAAATTTTTAACTGTATTTGTATTCGTACTTCATTTCTTTTCCTCTTCATTTTCCTTCCTTTCAAAACACAATAATTTTCGATACCATTCTCTTCGCATTTCCACATCAAAATCCATGATCCAAACTGAGTGTTAAAGGATGGAGAAAAAGATATTGAAAAATCATGGATTGATTTTATTTATCTGAATAACAACTTTAATTCTGTTTTTGGGACATGAAGAAGCTTTTAAAGAACAACTGTCAAAGGAACAAATATCAACGATATTCCCATCTATGACCTAAAAAATAACGCGGTATTCATATCTCAGGATTGATATGACATAATTACCTTGGAAAGTTTTCCCTTATAAGATCAAAAGCTTCGACTAATAAGAAAATTCAGGTACGTGAATCTATATTCAACATTTAAATACACTTGATCAAAGAGTTGCCAAGAATTGAAGAACATATATATAGACCATGAATCAACCAAGAGTACTGATGAAAGGAGAAAGGTTGAACGAGAACTAGCATTTTGAGTCCTATACTTAACCTCATCAAGTGTTGGTTATTTGTTGTATAAGAATGGTCATTTTTTAAAATAATTATTTTACTAAAAGAAGTTGATAAAAGGGAAATCTATAGTTAAGTAATTAAGGCTATTAAAAAAAGCTGATTCAGTCCCATGTCAGTATTCTTTTATCATGGGATACCTAGTCAAATAAATTTTTTACACTTAGGTACTCATTCGATTGAAAAGACAAAGTTACCTTTACATGCTTTTATATTGTGTTTTTTTGTCCTTTTCACACTCTCTTCACCATCATCAATTTCTCTCTCCAAGAATCGTAACCAACTACGAAAGCACCACAAAGGTTCTACATAAGTTCTTCTCAAAATCGTGTTACCGGAAAACATCAAAAGTATTTCCCCCATTCTGACTTCCTCGTCCATGGCTGAGCCATTTAAGATTTTCTTTAAGGAGCAAATGTTTGAAGAGAAGATTTTCTAGCTATTGTCAATGGAGGAAAACAGGTTTTGTTTTTCAAATGCATTTTCTTCCATTTCGAGCCTAAAAGCTCATCCATCTCCATCATTTCACAGTCGTCGGTTTTTTTGTTCACGTTCTTTCGAATTTTAGCGTGTATATGTGTCGCAAGATCGGCTTTTGGAGAAAATCCTATTTTTTCATATGAAGTTTATGCAGTACCAATTTATTATCTATTGTGTATCATTGAGCGTGTTATGTACCAAAATTTCTAATATATAGTACCTTTACAAGAATGTGGTTGGAGTTGTTTTTTGGCATTCCATACAGTAAAGCTAATTAGCTGCCGAATTTTAGCATATCTAAGTGCGAGATATCAATTTTGGTAATAATTGAGGTTAATAATGTGAAGAAAATCCTGATTTTTTGTATATTCTACGTTGTACCATTTTTACTTTTATTATGTACCACTGGAGATGTTGTTATAGTACTTAATTTTTTAATATATAGTACCTTTTTAACGAGATTGTTGAAATCTATTTTTTTAGCATGCCACACTAGTTAAGCTAATTAGGCGTTGAATTTTAGCATGTGTAAGTTGAGATCTAGGTTGTAAATGAGGCTAATTTGACGAAAATCTTAATTTTGATATGCATATTATGTAGTATCAATTTTAGTTTTTATTGCCTACCGGTGAACCTGATGTTATAGTACTTAATTTTTTTAATATGTAGTACTTATATAATAAGATTGCTGAAAGTTAATTTTTTGACATTCCACACTAGTAAATCTAATTAGGCAACGAATTTTAGCATATGTAAAGGTGGGGATAAATTATATTTTTTTTTGGAAAAGATCACTATCATGTATATGTAAACTGTACAGGGAAGAGGACTGGTCCACCACAGGCGGTGTGGTCGGCGTTAGTCAAGCCCAATAAATAACTCAACGTAACGCATAAAAATAAATAAAATAAAAAATCTAAAATTACGGCCAAGCAATGCACCAAATCCGACGAAGCCCACTCGGCTACAAACGCCAACAATCCTCCAAGGTCCTCATTCGTGCTATCACCGGGTACATAGCATCCCTTGTTATCATCTCCGCAATTCGACTCGAGCCCGCATGCCAACGCTGATTTCGTTCCCTCTAAATGTGATAAACCAGCGATGCCAAAAGTTGGCGATAAGCATAGTGAACAAGATGCTTCCGTCGCCACTTCGCCGCAGCCCATAAGATCCACCGTCGCCAGTCTCGAAAAGGCCAGGCAAATCTCGTGGCAGACCGAACACACCTCAAGCAGTCTGCCGAGAAAGACACTCGAAGAAGAGATCAGGGACCATCTCGGTGGCTCAGCCTCACACAGCAAACACCCATTAGAAGTGACAATCATGGCGATCCAAGGTTTGTCGAGAGACGGTCTCGAATCGCCAGCCAAAGGTTGAACTCCAGCTTAGGTATACTAACCGGTCCCCGAAATAGCGTCACACATGGTACTTGTGGCCGTCGTGTGCGAATCGCCTCCCACGCTCCATGCGACGAGAACCAAAGGGGTGGGGGGGATAAATTTTGGTAGTAAGTGAGGTTAATGTGAAGAAAATCCTAACTTTTGTATATGATTGTTAAAAAGTACCAATTTCAATCATAGTGTGTACCACTGGACGTGCTTTTGTAGTACTTTATTTCCCAATATAAAGTATCTTTATAAGAGGCTAGTACAATATCTTTTTTCATTAGGTTGTCGTACCATTTATCACGGGAAAAATATATTTTTTGATATATTTTATTTTATTTTGCAGAGTTTCACCTGATCCACTTCTTTTTTGGACTATTTCTTAATTAAGTTACGATTAAGAAAGTAACGATGAAGAGTTTAGACTGTATTATATCCATTCGTGTACAATGAAGAGACATACGATACCGATGTTGCTATTGATTGATTCCAATGACTCCATGATTTGGCTATATTTTATATTTCTGTCAGAGTTTTTAATAGTTTAGTCATTGATAAGGTTGTATTTTTGTCAGTCTTGATGTGAGGTCCATTATAATATAGACGTTAAGTACCACAACATACCTATTAAAGGTACTGCAACCAAATTAAAGTTGTACTACTAGCCGACTCAAAATTGTAATGTACACACATTAAAATTGGTACGGAAAAAATTAAACAGTGGAAGATAAATATATTTACGAAATATCGGAAAAAAAACATTTGACATGTCAGATAATGTCTCACGTGTAAGTTGTACCCATATATATATATGTACCCAGATAAGTATTAAAACCGTACCAAGTTTTATTACAGCTTTTAGTGCGTGTCATTTCTTCTGTGCGTGCCAGAACTTTTTGTGCGTGTTAGAACTTTCTGTGCAAGTCAGAATGATCCATAATACCATTGAAAATGTCGGACAAAAAAATGTTATTTTTATTATTTTTTTACATTTGTTATGTACCACTTTAATGCATTTAGCGTACCATTGAGCTGAGGCTTACTGTACTTTGTACACACTATTACCGTACCTTATCACGGTGCAACACCATACCATTAATATGTAATTTGCTGTACCAAAATCTTTAGAGACAAGCTGACATATAATATTCTTTCCAACAGGTGGAACATTCTACGACGTATCATTCTAATGAATTTGGAGTTTAACCCACTAAATACGACACGTAATGAAATGTTAAAAAAATTTACATATATTAAAGTGTTTCTGCGTCGATCGTATATTTCGGGTTTAACATCCAATAGCCATGATTAGTTTAATGTAAGAAACATCGTATTGAGATCGAACACATATATCAGGGAGCGGACAACAAAGATAAAAACAAACAAATTGTAGACTAATTGATGAAAAGAATTTGTACATACGTGTTTACAAGACCATTTTAATGTGTTTGCAGTACCTAACGTACATATGTAGTCGTACCATTTTATTGTGATTGTGGTACCTAATGTAGATATGTTATCGTACTATTTTAATGTGGTTGTAGTACCTAAGGTAGATTTGATGTGGTACCATTCTAAAACAAAAAAAGTAACATCCTCATCAGCTTAAATTCATGGAGGAACTCGCATCAAATAATCCCAATCATTTTAGTAACTAGAAGAGAGGCAAAATGCATTATATGAATCTATAATTCTAATAGGACATATGATACCTATAAAAGAAATTGATCTTACCACAATCATACATATATTATACTAACCTATATAGTCACGGTGTACCCAAATACAAAAACAAAAAAAATAATTAAAAAAAAAAAGCGAATCAATTTCCACAGACTGCAATCAAGACCTAGAAATCTTAGTTTACACAAGAAAAAGACCTAATAGAACAAAACTGAAAGAAGCTCGGATTTGATCCTGAAAGCCCTTGGTCGACCAAAACCAAAAAACTCTCAATCCATCATTGTCATAATCGAATACTTTAAGAAACCCTCAATCGAAATTAAATCAATGCACCAACTACACTACAATCGATCAAATCGACAAGGCATGAAATATTAATCTGAAAGATTGACTGTGAAATTGAAACATAGATGAAAAAAATACAAGAGAAATGAACAAAGTTTGGAAAATTTTGTACTTCGGATATAAAACCTTATCGGTCCGACAATTTGGCCAATTGAATGCTTAATTGTTGGACAAATTCCCTTAATCGGCGTGAGATGCTGTGTGATATTGGTTTTGAGCAAGTGTTATTTTTCAGGCACTGAGCAATGTTTTGTAATGCTGTTTTCCCCCCTTTTTAATGATAAATTATCTAGGTAAAATTGTAATATTATGTTATGACAGGGTTATTTTTGTCCATTAGGTACCTAAGTGAAAGAAAAGTTTCAACTAGATACTTTAGGCAAAAAAAGCTCTGACGGGGTACTGACATGTAAACGTTTTAGGTCAATAGGTATTTAAGTTCAATTTTCCGTTGATAAAATCTACTTCAAATACGAAGGTGAGAGGTAATTGGCGTATCTCAGTTTACGATTTGAAGATTAACTCAAGAACGTCTCTTGGCAACGTTATTTTGAAAACCCTTCCCCTTTCTCAAAAAACTCTCTACAAAAAACCCTAATACGTTCTCTGCCGGCGGCCAAAGATCTACCACAACATGGTCGTCGACGGATCGAGTTAGAGCACTATTATCCTTTCCTTCGCTTTGATACTTTTCTTATTTTCAATTTTACATTCCTCTCGTATGAGAGAATCCTCCTCTCGTATGAGAAGAGTATTTCTCTCTCCAATAATTGTTTACAGCCTCATATTTGAGAAACGGACATCGTGCTTGCATCGGTGATTCAAACAATGAAGATATCAAAAGTACTTGAAGAATGATTTTCAATTGATGATGCTTTTTTAAGAATGAATTGCAGTTATTTTTTTTAGTCTATATTCTTCAGTAGTTTATTATTGATTCCATTGTAATATTTTGTCTCATTGATATTATGGAATGAAATTATTATTTTCAAAAAAGGGTAAACTCCTCTATAGGTCCCTGTGGTTAATTTGAAAAGGCTTAAATATTTTTTTTTGTCCCGTAATTTAGGAGGGTTAGCATTATAGGGACATAATTTAGGGCTAGCATTTTTGGAACAATAACTATAAAAAAAATGCGACAATTTTAGGACAATATACAATTCGATCGGGTATTTCAACCCAAACTTGCTGATGTGTCGCGTATATTTGTCCTATCTACTCCAATTAGTCGCCACGTAATTCCGTGTACGTGGTGGCGCCACATCAGAAATTAATAATAAAACAAAAAAAAATTGATTTCTTCTCTCTCGCTCCCTTCCCCACGTCAGAACCCGCAGTAGGATTCCTGCCACTGCGAACCAGCCAGACTCAGCCAATAGATTCCGACCACCGGAAGCCGGGAAAAACCCAAGTCGAGAATCGCGGAAACCCAAGCCGGGCAAAACCCACGACAAAAATAAGTCCAGGAAAATACTCAAAACCCTGAAACTTCGAAGCCCGTCGATTCCACCTCCGGCGACCCCTAAAACTTCAGTGCCCATCGATTCCACCTCCTTAGAACCCTGAGTTTTCAGAGCTGCTCTCCACGAGGAATTTCAAGAGCATCTATCAGATCCCTGAAATTTCATTCCCCTCTTTGGCGGCGGAATTTCAAGTGCCCATCACCACCCTGGTCCTCCAACCCTCGACCGGAGTTGGCGTCGCAACCGGAGCTGGAGTGACCTGCTGGAATTGTGCATGGGCTTCAATTAACAGAGAGGGTCGAGCGTCAGGATGAAGTGGTCGAGCTTCAATTGCGAGGCATACTGTGACGAGGATTGCTTGGAACCCTAGGTCGTAGCCACTCTAACGATTCCTAGGCATAGAGGAATCTGTAGAGAGAGCGACGGTGCCGCCGGAGAGAATCTGTTGTTGTTGAACCGGCCAATGAGTCGATCCTAGTCTTGCCCAAAACAAACCGGAACCGGTGGTTCCGACTGGTCAACCGCCGGTCCCGGTTTGTAACCGCAACCGGATACCAACCGCAACCGGCGACCGCGGATGGCCGGTTCCACGCGGTTTGGAAAATTCCCAAACTGCAAACCGCCGGTTGTCAACCGACGGTTGTAAGTATAATATATATATATAAATATATATATATATATATAATATAATACGAAAAAAATATAATAATAAGTAATATTATAATTAATATATCCGTTAGATTAGAGATAGGAAAAAAAAATTCTGACAAAATAGCCGTTAGAGAAAAAAAAAATATTAAAGAACTAGCCGTTGCAGCCAGCGGTTGACCGGGAACCGGCGGTTGCAACGGCTACTTACCCCAAAAAAATTATAAATACCCCACACCCCCTCTTCAAAAAATCACAACTCAATTCTATCTCTTTCTCTCAATTATTTACTCTCAAAACGCGTAATTCTCAGCCTCGTTGTAGTCCACGAATTAAAAATAAACTAATTAAAATACTAGTCCCTCAATCCCCGCCCGGCTTTACTACACTCATCAATCCCCGCCCGGCTCTACTACATGGCACTCCGAATTTTACTCGCCTTTTTTTTCGTAAGTTTACACATATTTTTATCGAACGTTTATTCTAATATTTTATTTTGGTAGTTCATCGCAAGATGACTACTACCAATATGACGACACCCCCGAAATTATGCTCGACCTAAGTGACGTCCTCGGATCGGACATGGATGGAACGGCGAGTGACACGCAACGGGACCAATCGGAAGAAACTCCGATGCCGACGCCGCCGACTGAGACCCAAGCACGGGCCGCCGCCGCCGCCCTACGCTCGGATATTTTCGCGGTACACTTCAAGAAGGTACCAACCGAAAATAAAGATTTTTTTAAAGTTATATGTAATTATTATGGTAAGGAGTACCCTTTTAAGAAGGAGGGCGGATATGGAAATTTTACCGGCCATATCCGCTCAAAACATCCTACTAAGATAGGAATTATCAAAGTCAAAGTCAAATGCACGGTGCTACGGGTACGGGTTCGTCCGCTACCGGACAAGGACCCAGTGTGAGTCCGACGTCTTTGTTCATGTACAACGAAGACGTCGCGCGCAAACAACTTGCAAAATACTTGCGCGAAACATCTTCCTTTTCGGTTTGCCGACGATCCGATCTACGAAGAGTGGATCAGAAAGTCGTATAACCCCAAAGCGAAGAAAGTTTCACGTAGCACCCTTACGCGAGACATTAGGAAGACGGTACTCGCGTATAAACACGAGTTAATAGATCAATTAGGAAAATTAGAGTGTAAAATGTCCAATTCCTCCGATATATGGAGCGATCACTGGCAAGATCATCATTACATGGGCGGTACATGCCATTGGATTGATGACTCTTGGCAAGTACAGAAACCCTTAATTGCGTTTAGGGAATTTGACACAGAACACACAGCTCAAAACATCGCACTTAAGCTTAGGAGTATCTTATCGGAATATAGGATACTCGAGAAGATTTTCTCGGTATCCTTTGATACTGCTAGCGCTAATAACGTGAGCATTGAAGATTTGATTAAGTATTGTCGACCGTCATTTGGCGGTCGATTCTTTCATGTACGGTGCTTCTGCAGCATACTTAACCTATGTGTTCAGGACGCACTCACGTATCTAAAGGTACACGTTACGCCGATACGAACGGCAATTAGTTACATGATGCGCCACTCTTCTGTACTGAAGAAGTGGAAGCGTCATTGTAAAAGTTTGGGAATCACGCCCAATAAGTTTGCCTTAGATGTAACCAACAGGTGGAATTCCACATACAAGATGTTGGATACGTCGTACGAATATCGCCACACCTTGAGCGATTTCTACGATGAAAACCCCGAATTCGGGGTAGCATTACATCCTACGATGTGAGACGGATGCAACGGCATATGTGAAATACTTCACGTATTTCACGATGCCACGTCGGGAACATATTACCCGACATCAATCTTAGCATTAGGTCATTGCGTTAAAGTCGCATGCGTTCTAAACGCTTTTGTCAATGACGAGATTGCGGGTCTGGCCGTTTTAGCCATGAAGGCTAAATAGCTGAATTACTTTTGGGAACTACCCGATATCTTCATCATTGTGAAGATATTAGACCCAGAATACACGTAGAGGGGACATATAATTTTCTGACACTATACTACCAGTCCATTGCGGCTGATTCTAGTGTTATCCCCGATAACTACAATATTCAGGTTAGGAATATAGGGTATGACGCTCTAAAGGCAGTCTTTAGAGCGTGTAAGACCGATATTGGCCAAGACCCAACTCGATCGAGTTCGGGTCAATCCATTAGTAGTAGTAGTGCTAGCGGTAGTGATCGCTTAGCCTCCTACTACAACCTCCTCAACACGAGCAAACGCCAAAGGTCGACGAACCCGTTCATAGAGTTAGATAACTACTTGTCGACCACTTTTGAGTTCGCCGAGGACGAGGATCAGTTCAACGTCCTCAGATGGTGGTCGAAGATGTCGCCAACGTATCCAACGTTGGCGAAGATCGCTAGGGAAATATTTGCCGTCCCAATTTCAACCGTCGCGGTTGAACAAGATTTTAGCATGGGCGGCTTAACTTTAAGTGAAAGGCGTTCGCGGTTGACGGTAGAAAACGTCGAATACCAATGCCTTCTCGATGATTGAACGAGAGCCGAACATCGGACACAAGATTTCACGAATACCGATTCGGACGACGACGTATTCGACGACACCATCGTCACCGAGACTAGTGGTGGCGGCAATGGCGGCGGCGACTAAGAGTAGAGAGAATAGAGAATCTCCGAAAATGGCGAAAGATTCAAGCCCGAAAAAAGATAAGTCCTTAAATTTAATATTAATCTCATTGTATTATTTTTTTATTTTATATTTTTAAATAATTACTTACACATACAATCTTATTTTTCAGCCAACGTCTCCAAGAAATCGCTCGCGTGACGACATCCAAGCCAACGACAAAGTCTGAAAAAGATAAGTCCTTAATACTAATTTCATTTTTTAATGGCGATTGTACAAAAAAATATTATCTAATAACTAACTTCTATTGTACATTTTTTTTCAGAAACCGATTATCGACTAGCGTTGGCAAATGGTGATTGCAATTCAATTTTTTTTCTTACTTTGTATTTTCGACTTTGTAAATTTTAATTGTAAATGTACCTTCATTTTTGTAATGAAATTAATTTATGATGATTAATATTTTTAAATCGAAACCCTTGTTATATACCGAAAAAACATAATTGTGTCCCGAAAAGTCGAAAACTATCGAAATATACACTATAAATTTAAAAAAAAAATAAAAAATAAAAAAACATAAAAAAAAAAAAAATACCGGCGGATGGTAACCGCCGGATAACCTTTGATCGGTCAATCGGCAACCGGAGACGGCCAACCGGCATCCGTCTCCGGCCGGTTGTGGCCGGTTGGTCATTTCGACCAACCGGTTCCCAACTGCCGGTTAACCGAAACCGGCGGTTGGGCAAGTCTAGTCGATCCTAGTGGAGAAGAAGAAAAATTCAATTTTTTTTATTTAGTTGCTGACGTGGTGCCACATTGGCGGTGTTTTTATGAGGTGGTGTCTATTTTGGAGGTATATACAAAATATGTCAGCAAAATCCAGTGATATGGCGTATAATGTCCTAAAATTGCCGTATTTTCGAAAGTTATTGTCCCTATAATGTTATCCCTAAATTATCCGTCCCTATGATGCTATACACCCTAAATTACGGGACCAAAAAAATATTTAAGCCATTTATAAATCACGCTACTAAATTGTGGTTTGTAAACGTCGCGACACTCCCTTATAGTTTAGAAAACATATCATCATACCCCTTATGGCTTAGAAAACATATCACCGTACACGAGGGGTTTTTATGTTATTTTAAAATCATAAGTTTTTTGTGATGAGTTTCAAAATGGCGGTGTTTTTTGATTTTTACCCTTCAAAGAAAAAGAACATCTCTTGGTAGATATTGATACTTTATAAATATATATACTTAAATATATCCGTATAATCCTAATTGCATTATCTTAGAAATTCACCTTGTATAGCTATTTAAGGAAAGAATCTTTGATCAAGTGATATTATTCCAAGTGCAATCATACAAGCCAAGGCACAGCAGTTACGTGCTAGCAACGATTATGACCAGAGATCAAATAATGCCGTACATTGCATCACAAAAATTCCTGTATAGAAACTTCCCAATAACAATATTTAAAGCAAAGTTCACAAATATATATGTTGATGGCAGATTCAGACCCGAAAAAAGGACGTCTCGTGACCGTGCTTAGCATCGACGGAGGTGGATTTAGGGGCATTATTCCCGCCGTATTCCTCGAGTTTCTCGAATCAAAGCTCCAGGTTTCTTTCTATCTCTCATATTGTCGCTATGATCTTCAACTGACTAGTTTTATGTATATATCTATTCTATCTGCAGGAAATAGATGGGCCCCACGTAAGAATTGCAGATTACTTCAATGTAATCGCGGGGACTAGCACGGGTGGTTTATTAGCCACGATGATCGCAGCACCCAACGAGCACAAACGACCAATGTACGCAGCCAAGGACATCATCGACTTCTACTTGTTCCATTGTCCTTATCTGTTTCCCGGTTCCAGGTAATAATAAATTTCGTTACGAAGAAATAGATAAATACTTGTATATGTATTGATTATTGAGACTCAATTTATGTACTATGTGGACATAAAGTCGAAATAGCTTGGTGAAGACATTTCTAAATTTGTTCGGACCAAAGTACGACGGTAAATACCTGAGATGGCTGCTCAGAGAACTGCTGGGTGATCTGAGAATAAAGGACACCTTGACGAATCTTGTGATCCCTGCCTTCGACATCAAACGTCTTCAACCGGTTATCTTTCGTACTTCAGAGGTATGTTATATAGTTTGAAAAACATTTAGTTAGAGAATACTACGATTCAAATTATTTCTCCAGGCTAAGGAAAAATCTTACAAGAATGCCAAGTTATCGGATATATGCATCAGCACGTCCGCTGCACCTACGTTTCTTCCAGCACATTATTTCGAGACGGAAGACGAAATAGGAAACACCTTTACTTATGATCTCATCGATGGGGGCGTAGCTGCAAATAACCCTGTAATGACTCTACTATCCTAATTCACATCTTCTAGTATCATAATAACGAGTTGAAACCCTAAAAATGTTTATCGAAAACTCTTTCTTACGCAGACTTTGGTTGCCATATCTCACATTTCAAGTGAAATCTTGTCTGGAGATTCTGAGTACGTAGAGGAGGAGACAATGGAGAGGAAGAAGATGCTAGTGCTTTCTTTAGGAACGGGAATACCTAAGCAGGCGGAGAAGTACAACGCCAACGAAGCTTCGAGCTGGGGTTTGCTCGGGTGGGTGTATAAGAGGGGAAACATACCGTTGCTCGATGTGTTCAACGATGCGAGCTCGGATATGGTTGACATACACGTTGCAACTTACTTCCAGTCCCTGCACAAGAAGAACAATTACTTGAGAATTCAGGTAGAAAAGTAAAATTGATAAATATATATATATATATATATATATATAAATTATATAATATATACATATTGTTGAAATATAAGCTTGATTTGGGTATTGATGATTAAGATAAGGATTTAGCATTTGAGTGGAAGAAAATTGTTAGAGCCCAATATCTAGAAGCTTACGGATATTATAGATGATATCCATAAAACTCTGTCGAACCTTACGATTAGATTTTTATTAGGGAGTGCTCTAGAGTAGATGTATTGGCTTAATATTAGCCACACATTAGGAAGGTGGAGTTATGTAATATGGGTGAGACCTTAGCATTTGTATTAAGCAAGATCAAGCAAAATTGTAGGAAGTGAAGTTCAACAGAAGAGCCTCTTCTTCTAGACACTAGCATTCGATATAAAGTTCCTCCCTTCCTATAGAAGTTATACTTTCCAACAAAGTGGCATCAGAGCTTGAAGATCCTCAAGCAATGGCGCGCGACATGGTTCCCCGCCAAGTTTTGACACTAAATAAGAGCAACTACAACAATTGGAGTATCAAGATGACGACTCTCCTTGGATTTTAGGACGCACGGGAGATCGTTCCGATAGGCTACGCCGAACAATAGAAAGAAGGATCTCTTCTTCAAACGCAAAAGGATAGTTTGAGACAAATAAGAATGGAGATAAGTGTTATATATTTTAGTGTAATTGAGAATAAAACGAACACGAGTTAGGATGTGCGGAGTGCACGCTCAAAAATCGTTTTAGTTTGGAATACAAAAATCAAGCGGGGGTCAAGATGGCTGCACCTTCTTGCGGTATCCTAGGGGGCAGCGCCCTGACTCAAAAAAGCACAACCCGAAGCCACATGCACCCGAAAGGGTGTGTGAGTTCGAAAAGGTGGTATCTGTTCGTAAATAGACATCATCCTTAAAAGTGTTATGTCCGCTCATGAATGGACACAACTGGTCGAATCTTGGGTTATAAATAAACGCAAAAACATTCAACACACTTACATTGAGTTGACAGACGCATCGGAAAATTGTCTCTAGTCTTATCCCGGGACGAATTTGGTGAAACTCATTTAGGGTCCAAATATTGTTTTTGGAAAGAGTCCAAACGCGATTCTAGAGAATATCTGGCCATACAAATCAAACATTATCTCCAACAATAAGAAAACTCTATCTAGTTTATCAAGGATTATGTGATGATGTTTTTGAGAATATTTGGGAAGCAAAGACCTCCAAAGAAGCATATAAGAAGCTTCAAACCTTGTATAAGAGAGTGAATCCTTCAAATAAGGTAAGTCTTCAAACTATAAGAGTTGAGTTTAAGCATTGCATATGAAAAGCGATGAAGTTGAGTCGTACTACTTCTCGAGAGTATTGACAATCACTAATCAACTAAAGAGAAATTGCAAGAAACTTGACGGTGGTACAATCATGTAGAAAATCATTCGCCCGCTAGATCTAAAAATCAAGATAATGTAGCTATCATCGAAGAAACTATAGATCTAGATAACATGGCAACGGAGCATCTATTAAGCTCATTACAAGCCCATGAAGAAAGGAAAAAGAAAAATGAAAGGATCATGGAATAACTACTAAAGCTCAAAGGTGATTTAGCTAAAGACAAAGGCGACAGAGGAAAACTATGAACGACGAAGTGTCCGAGATCAGAGAGAACAAGGAGGAGTGTTGGAGGCCCAATGGTGATGACAATAATAATCTTCAAAGAGAGATAATTCAACAGGAGACCGTGGGAAAGGTAACCCAAGATCAAGGTATGGCAAAACACACGTTAAGTGTCTTCAATTGCAAGAGTTTCAAAAATTATGCTTTTGAGTGTAAAGCCAATAAAAATATCAGAGTTGAGGTGAAGATCTTCTACACCGAAGATAAATATGAAGAAGATAATTCTATTGCTAGTTCATAAGGATATTGGGAGAGGTTAATGCAATAAATGGTACCTAGACACCAGAGCGAACAGTCGTGAGGGGAAAAAGAAGCATGTTCGTGGAGTTTAATGAGCTGGTGAGTGACAACTTGCTTTTGAAGACGAGCTCAATGTCTCAGTAAAGGGTAACACTAACATTCTCAGTCAAGATGTGACACTCGAAGAAGGAGAATGGTATGAGAGTACTCCATAATTCGAGGAAAATACCATGGAGCAACCAGTAATAGAGCAAGTAAAGAAGAGCCCAATACTCCACTAACTTCACCCCATGTGAGATATAAAAAAGATGAAAACTCAAGTACAACTCAAGTGAGATTCTAAGACCGAAGAATGCACTTTTTGGGTAGGAGCAAGAGCCAAGAGCTTGGAGTTCACAAATCGACAAAGTGACTTCAAAAGAGAAATTTGATTAATGAGCTGGGAATACCACAAGATGAGCCACAAAGATTCTCGAGAACTAAAAGCGGCAATAGCACTAGCGAAGAATCCAATCCTCCACTATCAAAAGGAATGCATTACTAGGAACAGTGAAGTTGGAATATGTGAAATCAAAAGTTCAGGTAACCGATATTTTCTCGAAGCCACTCAAGAAGAAGGATGAGTTCATTCAACAATGAGGTATACTCAGAATGACATATCAAGATTAAGGGGCATCTCAAAAATATAAATTTGAATTGAACTTTGATAATTTAGACAAGGGTTTAACGATTAGGCCGAGGAGAATTGTTAGATCAATATGTAGAAGCTATAGAGATATTCTAGAGGATATCCATAGAACTCTACAGAACCTTATGGAACTAGATTTTTATTAGGTAGTATTTTAGATTAGTGATGTGTTGGCTTGAACATAAGCCACACGTTAAGTAGGTGGAACTGGGGTGATTCATTAGCATTTGTTTTAAGCAAGATCAAGCAAAATTTAAGAAGTGAAGTTGAAAATTAAAGCATAGTCGTCCAAACGCTAGCCTTCAAATTTTTCCTCCCTTCCTAGTTCTTTCAAACATATGCATCGTGTAATGCACACACAGACACACACACATATAAATATATATATATATAGCTTCGCCGTTTACTTTTTATCAAGTGGATATCTTGAAATCAGAATATTTGCATGCAGGATGATACCTTATGGGGTGACATGTCCTCGATTGACATTGCTACTCCTGAGAATCTTCGTGGGCTCTTGGAAGTCGCAAAGCAAAGGCTGAAGAAGCCCATGTCGAGGGTTAATCTGGAGACAGGCCAATTTGAGGAAGTTGAAGGAGAGGGAACTAACGAGGACGCTTTGCATCGATTTGCAAAGTCGCTTTCAGACGAGAGGAAACTAAGACAATGTGTAGTTTGCGAAACAGACAGGACTATTGCTATTGAGTGAACCTAGCTAGTACAAGTACTCTTTCGCTTTACTCGATTAACGTAAAAACAATAGAAATATCATAATGCATGAGCAAAAATATAGGATAAAAAGGATCATCGTACAAACGGCCGGAAATAAATCGAAAGGTCCAAGAAGAAACACAGAAATACAAAATTAATACTAAATTAACACTGAATATGTTTTTTAAAAGTTTTTTATACATATGGAAGCTAGAACAAGGATAATTATAGAGATCCAAACAGGGCAGTCGAAGTAGGCTCTTCGAACGCCAGCACTCTGCAACAGAAACATACATACATACATAAAAGCAAATTAGTATTATTATTTCCAATTATGATCAACTTCTCAACACACACGACTGAGTCATGCAAGAAGACAGATCCTTAAAACTAATCTAACATAGTTTATTCATTCATGCAAAAATTCTAAAATTGAAGCGTTTGCTGATGTGAGCCACGTAGCTGCAAGGAGAGCTGCAAAGCACGCATGATGATACACGTAAGGCTATTTACGATGCCGACGAAGAAACATATTACCGTAAAACAGTGAACCGCTTGCAGAAAGTGTTTTTGTCGCATACGATAATGCATACAACATAAAAGCAAACATCACACCGAGATCACGTGTTTATTACATGCATCACATGAAATGGATGAGCACTGACCTCATCGTCGCTGTCCGTGGCTGGTCCAGGTGACATGGAGCCATCGCTTGGTCCGGGTCCACCACGAGGAGGAGCCGGAGGGCCCAGATACTCTGCGACCGGAGCGGGCGAGGGAGCCACGGGCTCGTGCTTCTTGGTCCTATTTTTGGTCCGAGAGTGAGCCTCAGCCGGTGGCTCGGGAGCAGGTGAAGGTGTCTCAGCTGGAGAGCTGTGCTCCTTTGTCCTCTTTTGGGTGGAAGCAGGAGGTGTAGCCGGCGGCTCGACGTCGGTAGCCGGTGGCTCAGCTTGTGGAACCAGGGCTTTGTGGTTCTTAGGCTCCTTGGTGCGCGGTGGCTCAGCAGCCGCCATTGAAGGGGTTTCGGCGTCCGGAGGCATTATTGGAGGCACAAAAGGTGATGATGACGGGTCTGGAGTGTCTTTGGTGGTGGACGGCGTAAATGGAGCTCCGGCCGTTGACAGCTGGCAGCTGACGTTGGCTACGACAAAGATGCAGGTGAGTGCAATGACTTTGCGACGATCCATGCCAGAAATATTTTGACGTCGACTAACTGCGGATGTTTTTCGTTTCGAATTTTGAACTAATAATGAATTCTTATGGGGTTTATATATAGTTCGGGAGAAATCGCCTAGAAATCACTGCGTGGCGCGTTGTTGAGGTTTGCTTCTGCCACGTAGACAAAATGGCTATTTTTAACGTAGTACGTATTGGGTTTTTGCTTTTCTTCCCAACTATGATGTAACAACGTGAATTTTGCGGTATGTAACTTTCAATTCAAAATAATCGTAGATGCTATTTTACAAGATTTTATTGAATCCATAATATTGTAATTTGATTAATTTTTATTTTACAAAAGTGCATAGAAGAAATATTTTATTGATGGTCATTCATGGAACCAGATCCTCCGTCCCACCTTTTGTGTGCCACTTTTTGTGCCACTTTACAGAAGTATTATTATATCCCGCTCGACCATTGTTAAAACACATGTAAATAATATTATACAATAAATACTATTATACTAAGTGCTTAAACATAGAAAAAATTATATAACATTGATTGGAAACACAAAAAAGTAAATATAACACAAAAAAATATGTATCGAGTCCTTATCAATGTTTTAATAATTTTTTATGTTTAAGCACTCGTTATAATAGTATTTAAGGTGTAATATAATTTACGGATGTTTTAACAATGATCGGGACAAGATATAATGATATTTTTATAAGTGACACAAAAAATGGCACACTAAAGTGGGACATGGATTTTGAACCCGTCATTCATCATTGTAGAAAAAGAAATTGGACTATATCACACGTTTCCTTTTGTATCATAATGAATAGTATTGATGTTTCATATAATTTCATTTTAAATTAATCCGACAAACCATTAGGGGTGTTTGTTTTAGAGTAATCCTCACATCACGTTATCATCACTGCGTTTGTTTGGCGGGACTTATGAGTCATCACCGTGATAGAGGATCACCTAGGTGACCAAAGAGGGGTAATATTCCAACTTTTGGATCAAAACCAAAAAGCTATGTGATCCTCCATCAGTCATCACCTTGATGGGGTGATGTCTCTAATTTATTTGGGACAAACTTATCCCTTATATTTAACATTCATTGCTTGTATACCCTTATTCATATTTCTAATTACATAACCAACATATTTATATGTTGAAAAATATATTAAATGCTTAAAAAATAAAAGAATTATATTGAAGAACTTAAATAAATACTTGCAATATATGTTTAAAGTTTAAAAAAAATTACATTGAAGAATTATATAAATACTTATCACTAATGCTTCAAAATTAATATTTAATATATAATGAAAATTAATCATTATCACGTAAAATATCGCCTCAAAATGAACATATTTAATCCAATTTACCTATATTATATAAGTAAGGTTAAAAATGACATTTACACAACATCACTCCACATATTACTGTGATTAAACAAACACAATATTCCAATATCACATTAATATGCAAAGTGAAATATCATGCAAAAACAAACATTGGTACACCACATAACCTTGATCCACATCATGGTGACGTGAGTATCACCATGATGTTAGGATAACCTCAAACAAACTTCACACGTGTTAATTAGCGGCAAATTTTCTATTAGCAACACATTTTGATTTAGTTGTAGAGCAAGTATGGGAGGGGAGATTATGTGCAAGAGTTTTAAGATATTGTTGATTTTTTTGGTCTATATGCTTTAAAGAGTTTTGATGATATATGTAAGTGTAATGAAGTTAGGGCTATAACTTGAGCAATTCGATTCATATGTGTTATAATGTCTAAGTATATGATTATATTCGACTATGCATGTTTCATGGGCTATATAGTTGAAAAATGTCGAATACTTGGTCTACATGTAATTATGCGCTTAACTTGTAAACTATGTGATCACATGTTAATAGATGTATCACATGCTAGGAAATATCCGATTACGGATATATTGTGCTAATTATGGTAAAAATCATGTGAGATATCACGCGGAGCTATATATGGAAAATATATTGTCTAAATATGGAATGTGTTATATCCGTGAGAATCTGTCTATTATGGGATTAAATCGCGTGGATATTCTTTGCATGCATCTATCTATTATTGGATTAAATCGCGGAGACGTTTGTGGATGAGGCTGAGGACTGGGCTTTCAAACTTTGTCTGTTCTACGACGGGGACCATTTTCCTGTGGAGGTTGCCGTTGGTTTTTACAGATATGGCTCTGATACCATATTGAATTGTAACGTGCATAAATAACTTTGTTTTATTTTATTGATAACCCATATGTTACAATGATCCTACTTATATAGATTTTGAGTGATGCATTCTAATACACATATGAACATTGTTAGAATCAAGGAAGTAATTGATCTTCTTTCCATTTGCGGATGATGGCCTTGATTTGAGGTAGATAGATTTGGTAGGTCAATCTTTTCCTTCTTCATACTTTTGACCGTTATTTTCAACAAAATATGTGCATTTCCTTTAAACGACATCTATTGAAAATATAAGATAGTAGTAAAAATTATCCTACTTATATAGATTTTGAGTGATGCATTCTAATACACATATGAACATTGTTAGAATCAAGGAAGTAATTGATCTTCTTTCCATTTGAGGTAGATAGATTTGGTAGGTCAATCTTTTCCTTCTTCATACTTTTGACCGTTATTTTCAACAAAATATGTGCATTTACTTTAAACGACATCTATTAAAAATCGAAGATAGTAGTAAAAATTATCGATTCTAACATGAATTAAATAGCATCAAAAAGGAATATCTTTGAATTTTTTCCCCCTTGAAACTGCAAAAATAGAATAAGTAAGAATGGGTGGCTTTGGATAATCGAGGAAGAAGGTAAGAGCTGATGTTTTTAATTTATAGTTACGCGAAAAATAGCCATTGATACATAAATTAAACGATTTTGGTAATGGAAAATTATGGGGAAAGAGAAAAATTCAAGTTTATTATGAAATATTATATTAAGATGTGGATGTTTTTAATGTTGATAAGATTAGGTTTATTAAATATTGTAAAAATTAGTTGATTGTTGATGTGATGAGATAAGATGGATTTAATGTTGTAAATGTTAGATGAAATGGTAGAATTTTTCTACTATAAATAGACCGATGTATTTGTATTGAATCATATCGAAAACATCAACAATAATATTATCTCTCTACAATTACAGTGTTTATATTTATGTTCTTGTCCAGTTATAATAGTTTTATAACATGTTACAGCACGAGCACTCTCCGACAACGATCAACCTCCGGACAAGATCTTATACAACTATAATCGAGGTATGGTAATTTTATTTTGTGTACGGGGAGTTTATTTATAATACTCGTACACTTATGTTACGAACAGTTTAAAATTATATAAATGTAATATATATACAACTAAACGCCTTAGCCCGAGTGGTTTCACGGAATATCGTCACTACAAGTGATGTGAGGTCCAGATTTCGAATCTCAATGGTGGCGAGTGGAATTTTATTTTTGACGAGATTTTGAAAAGAGCGATTTAAATAATATTATTTATTTTATTGATATCTCAAGTATATATCATATATATATTTTGAATTAATTTTGGACTATACAGATGGACAAATTTTATTACCACTAGGAGAAATTAAATTTATTTTATTAAGAAGAAATACGTATATTTTATCCATCTCTGACTATTATGATTTTCATATTATAGAATGATGTCGTTTTATACAAAGATGAATCTTGCGCTTCTTACTTTATTTACCGTGATGCTTATCGGGTGGTGGATAATAGTTTTACAGTTGTTTCTAAAATATAGTTATTAATTGTAATATTTTTCATTATTATGATTACCAAAATATATTTTATATTTTGAAGGATGTTGCTATATACGATGATTGGTCTCCTGATTCTTACTCTACTCACGGCGATAATTATCTATATATGGATTATGTTTTTACCAAGATTTTACGGGAGTGATTAATTACGATTTTTTAATGTTATAATATATGTTTCTTATGAAATATATTTTGTGATAGAAAGATGTCGCTCTACCTGATGATTGATCTCTTGACTACTATTATTTTTACGATGACACTCATCGGGATGTGGACTTTATTTTTCGTAAGGATTTTTACAAAAGAAGATTAATTGTAATTTTTCGTTAAAGTATTTTTTTTTTACGATAAACTTGTATTGATATTTATATTGGAAATATTAATGTTATTCACATCATATATTTGTTTTTATACTTTATGATTTTGAGTATTAAAACGTCTCTTGTATTTTATGATAGTATGACGAATTTGCAAAGTCTCGAGTTTGTTGCCTTTGACATCTCAGGGAAGAATGATTTATCTTGGGCACTAGAGGCAGAAATTCATCTAAAAGCAAAACGTTTCGGTGACACTACTGTCGACCCAAACACCATAACGGGTGCAGGTGACACCACTGATACGGTAAAAAC
The DNA here is from genome assembly GCA_004919715.1 of Linderniella brevidens. Classification (NCBI taxonomy): domain Eukaryota; kingdom Viridiplantae; phylum Streptophyta; class Magnoliopsida; order Lamiales; family Linderniaceae; genus Linderniella; species Linderniella brevidens. The sequence continues at coordinate 4,588,658 of SWDC01000149.1, read as the reverse complement.
CATAAGCGCTCAGGATAAGGCAAGAGCTTTGATAGTTCTTCGCCACAATTCATGCGGATCTGAGGGATGAATACTTAAATGAACAAGATCCCGCTGAATTGTGGAAAAATCTGAAAGATCGATTTGACCACCTGACAACTGTTATCCTCCCAAAAGCAAGGTATGAATGGATGAATTTAAGATTACATGATTTTAAATCCGTAACTGAATATAACTTGGTTGTTCATAAGGTGACTGCCACACTGAAATTGTGTGGAGAAACAATCATCGAAGTCAGTATGCTGGAGAAAACATTCAACACTTTTCATCCATCAAATATGATATTGCAACAGCAATATAGGAGAGAAGATTTAAAAGGCATTCAGAGTTAATCTGTTGTTTATTGTTGGCTGAACAAAATAATGAATTCTTGATGAAAAACCACGAGTCCCGACTGACTGGTTCTACTGCAATCCCTGAAGCGAACGCAGTCAAAGGTAATAATGATAATAGTCGGAGCAATGATCGTGGACATGGTCGTGGTGGACATCGCGGTCGTGGACGTGGCCGTGGTCAAGGTCGTGGTCAAGGCCGTGGACGTGACCAAGGAAATTACGGTGGTGGTTATCAGCATTTCCGTGGTGGTTATCATAACAATCGTGGCGGTCATCAGAATTTCCCCAGAAGAGGAAAAATTACAAAAATAATGATGAGAAGAGGCACACCGAACAAAAGAACAACGATGAGCAATGCTATCGTTGCGGTGGTTCCGGCCATTGGTCACGTAACTGTCGTGCGCCCAAACATTTGGTTGAATTATATCAACAAAATAAGGGCAAAAGAGAATTGAAACGAATTTTGTATGCTTCTGGGACAAAAGATGAAAATACACATTTTGAAACTGCGGATTTCTAGTTTTTCCTGAAGAAAACTAATCTACTATGTAATATTATCATGTGCTTTATTATTATGTGTTATGTATGCTTTATGATTGTGTGATTTATTATGTATCATTTGGAGTGTTAAGTTATATGTTTTCTTGTGATATATCTGTTTATTTTAATAATGATTATTATGTGTTTGTTTATAAAGGAATTTCTCTAATGGAAACGAACATGTGCAATGGAGAATTATGTCTTGCAGACTGTGTAACGACTCATACGATTCTGAAGAATAAGAAATATTTCGATTGAAATGAAAGAAACAAATGTTAATACAATATCGGGTAGCACAATGTAATTGAAGGCTCCGGAAGAGCCAACATTTTACTACCCAGATGAACAAGGCTGATAATTGAAAACGCCTTATATTCTCCTAAGTCTCAAAGAAATTTATTGAGCTTTAAAGCAATTCGACATAATGGATATAATGTTGAGACTGCAGAAAAAGCAGATGTGCACATTACAAAGGGGGTTTCTAATGATAAAAGAATTATGGAAACATTACCTTTTGGCTCTGGGTTGTATTACACATATCTTAGAACGATCGAATCGTATGTTACCGTAAACCAGAAGTTCACTAATGACAGTACATTTAATGTTTGGCATGACCGGTTGGGCCATCCCGGTGCAATTATGATGCAAAAATAATTGAGAATTCACGTGGGCATTTAATGAGGAACCAGATGATTCTTCAAAGTAATGAATTATCATGTCTCGCTTGCTCTAAAGGGAAGTTAATTATTCGGCCATCACCAGCGAAAATAAAGAATGAATCCATAACATTTTTGGAGCGTATACATGGTGATATTTGCGGACCGATACATCCATCATGTGGACCATTTAGGTATTTCATGTTATTAACTGATGCATCGACTAGATGGTCTCATGTATGTTATCAACAGGCAACATGGCGTTTGCGAGATTGCTTGCACAAATGGTCCGATTAAGAGCACATTTTCAAGATTATCCGATAAAGAAAATGCGCCTTGATAATGCTGCTGAATTTACTTCCAAGGCATTTAATGATTATTGTATGTCTATCGGAATTGATGTTGAGCATCCCGTGCCACAATGTTCATACGCAAAACGGTCTTGCAGAATCGTTGATTAAGCGCTTGCAATTAATTGCAAGACCATTATTGATGAAGTCGAATCTTCCCTCGTCTTGCGGGGGACATGCTATATTGCATGCAGCAACACTAATCCGCATCAGGCCAACAAGTTATAATGATGTCTACCCATTACAAATGGTTCATGGTCAAGAACCAGATATTTCCCATCTAAGAATTTTTTGATGTGCAGTATATGTTCCAGTTGCTCCACCACAACGAACAAAGATGGGACCTCAAAGGAGGTTGGGAATATATGTCGGATATGAATCACCATCGATAGTAAAGTATTTGGAACTCTAACTAGAGATTTATTACGGCCAGATTTGCCGACTGTCATTTTGATGAATTGAATTTTCCGACATTAGGGGGAGAAAAGAAACAGCTGGAGAAAAATGTTAAATGAATTATCACTAAATCATTATGATCCTCGAACTAAAGAATGTGAACTAGAAGTTCAAAAGATAATTCATTTACAGAGTTTAGCTAATCAACTGTCAGAACGTTTTATTGACCTTAAAAGAGTGACAAAGTCACATATTCCAGCTGTTAATGCTCCTGCAAAAATAGATGTTCCTGCAGAACATAGTATCGAGCCTATGCCACAGTTAAAGCGTGGTAGGCCCTCGGGTTTCAAAGATAAAAATCTCTGGAAAAGAGAGGGAACAAATAATAATAAGAATGGTCCAACCAAGGATTTATCAACTAGAGAAGAGTCGATGGGCATAAAAGATAATGAGGATAAAACTCATGTACTATACTGAAGATATCTCGATAAACAAGCCCGAAATGGAATTAGATGGAACCGAGACGAAGTCAACGTTGACGATAAATTCTCATTTAACGTAGCGCTACATGAAATGAATGGGATTAATGAGAATGGGGATCATGAACCAAAGTCTGTACAAGAATGCAGACAAAGAAATGATTGGCCAAAATGGAAAGATGCAATTGAGGCCGACTTGAAATGACTTGAGAAACGAAACGTTTTCGGACCTGTAGTCCGTATACCAGAAAATATAAAGCCGGTTGGATATAAATGAGTTTTCATTAGAAAGAGGAAGGAAAATAGCGAAATTGTAAGATACAAAGTAAGGCTTGTTGCGCAAGGTTTTTCGCAACGATCTGGGTATTCTCGTGTGGTGGATGCAACTACTTTTCGTTATAGTAAGTCTGGCAGCACTAGAAATTCTCGATATGCGTCTTATGGATGTTGTCACTGCTTATCTATATAGAACACTTGACAGTGACATATATATGAAGCTTCCCGAGGGATTTCAGTTGCCTAAAACTTCAGGGCCCAGAAACGAGTACTCATTTAAATTGAATAAATCGCTTTATGGATTAAAGCAATCTGGGCGATGTGATATAATTGCCTAAGTGAATTTTTAGTAAAAGAAGGGTATCAGAATGGTCAAACTTGTCCCTGCATATTTATGAGAAGATGTAAAAATGAGTTTGTCATTATAGCAGTCTATGTTGATGATATCAATATAATTGGAACTCCTGAAGAGTTGACCAAATCCGTTGATTGTTTGAAAAGAGAGTTTGAATTGAATGATCTCGGAAAAACAAAATTTTGTCTTGGACTTCAAATCGAATATTTGAACATTGGAATATTTGTCCATCAAGAGACTTATACGAAAAAGGTATTGGAAAGATTTTACAGGGATGAATCTCATCCACTGGATACTCCAATGATTGTTAGATCTTTAGACGTAAATAAAGATCCGTTCAGACCACGCAAAAATGATGAAGACCTACTTGGTCCTGAAGTACCATTTCTTAGTGCTATTGGATCACTAATATATCTTACGAGTCATACGCGACCTGACATAGCGTTCGCTGTAAACTTATTGGCAAGATATAGTTCTTCGCCGACTCGTAGACATTGGAATGGAGTTAAACGGATTTTTTGATACCTGAAGGGAACAACTGATATGAGATTGTTCTATTCTAATAAGTCAAAAGCAAATTTAATTGGGTATGCAGATGCTGGTTATTTGTCTGACCCACATAATGCTCGATCGCAAACAGGTTATTTATTTACATATGGTGGAACCGCTATTTCATGGCAGTCAGTGAAACAAACTTTAACAGCTACTTCATCTAACTATGCGGATATTCTCGCTATTCATGAAGCTAGCCGAGAATGTGTTTGGTTGCGATCGATAATTGAGCATACCCAACAGACTTGGTTGCTTTCTGCGAAATTACTTCCCACGATCTTATATGAAGATAATGCGGCATGCATTGCCCAATTAAAGGAAGGATATATTAAAGGGGATAGAACAAAGCATATTTCACCGAAATTTTTCTTCACTCATAATTTGGAGTAAAATTGTGATATTTACGAAAGCACTTCCCCCAATTATTTTCAGGAAATTAGTATATTCAATTGGAGTTCGAAGACTTCAAGATTTATAATGATGTTATCATCAGGGGAGAAAATACGCGTTGCACTTTTTTTCCTTTCACTGTGTTTTTCTCCATGTGGTTTTCCCAGTAAGGTTTTTAATGAGGCAAAAAATGAATGCTTATCAAAATGAATTATGTACTTTTTTTCCTTCACTAGGTTTTTATCCCACTGGGTTTTTCTTAGTAAGGTTTTAACGAGACAAATTCTTTGAAAAACATCCTAAGGGGGAGTATTATAAAATATTATATTAAGATATGGATGTTTTTAGTGTTGATAAGATTAGGTTTATCAAATGTTGTAAAAATTAGTTGATTGTTGATGAGATGAGATAAGATGTATTCAATGTTGTAAATGTTAGATGAAATAGTAGAATTTTTTCTACTATAAATAGACCGATGTATTTGTATTGAATCATATCGAAAACATCAATAATATTATCTCTCTACAATTTCAGTGTTTATATTTCTGTTCTTGTCCAGTTATAATAGTTTTATAACAAAGTTGGTAATTTATTGACATCTAATTTGGGCAACGTCAACTTAAAAAAACAACAAATATATGTATATTAGGCCCAAAAATATTGATGGCCCTAAAAAGTTGGTGGCAAATTTGGGCCAATTAAAACCGTCAACTTAAAACAAACAAATATATGTATATGGGTCAGTGTTTTAAATAGCATAATATAGCGCTACATAGCGCGAGAATGCGTAAATTTGCTGAAAAATGCGTTAAAGCGCGTGGAATATAACTTTTTTCCTCAATAGCATGCGATTGTGCGCAATTAAGCATAATTTAACGCAATTTAGCATAGTTTAGCGCAATTTGTGTATTTTTATTTTTATTTCTCCACCAACTGAAAAAAAGTTAGTAAAGGATATTTAAACATTTTTAACTGTGTATTGTTACATATATGTGTTGTATGGTAAGCATTTTAACTAAACATACATTAGAAAAAGTCTTGTGTAGCGGGTCCATTTACTTTTCTTTTTAGCGAATAAAACAAAAACAAAATATCGTAAGTGCCTTTTTTGGGATACAACAAAGGTTTTTGCATGAAGCCATTCAACTTAATGTTAAAAATCAAACAAAATAGTGGGGTTTTAATTCATAATATTGATAGACATATTTATTACTTAAAATACATGTAAAGGGGGTTTCTATTCTTATAATATCGATATCCGATGTTATTTCTTAGACGTGATATCGACATCCGTGATTAAAGATCATTTTAAATTCGTTGAATTACTTGGGTGGTTGGTTATATATTATGTTTTTCGGCATTATAAGTGGCTTGTCGAAATGTTCACGCAATACGCTACGCCGCTACGCAACGTCGGAACTAAAACACGACACATTGCGCAATACGCTTTTAAAAAAACTGATATGGGCCGAAAAATATTGGTGGCCTTGTGCTGTAGGCCTGAAAGTACAGTCAAATATCCAGCCCAGCTGCTTACCACTCTGACCAACTCCTGTGGTACATGACTTAGATTTGATGAACGAGAGAATGTAATTGAGAAATGCATGACTGCCGCAGTTCGTTCATAGTTATATACTATAGGTTTAAAGAATTTTATTATGGTATGTTATCACTTAATTCATTAATTATAATAAGTTGAGGGATTTTATCTGGTAATAATAATATATTCTTGTCTGGTTCTCTGCCACCCGAAATGCTTGTTAGCTACTATTTTATTATTTATTATTTACGTAGAATTGGTCAGCTTGGTCCAAGTCTTTAGGAGTCCACTTAGTTATCTATTTAGAACACCTCTGAAAATTATGTGCAAGCTGCATGTAAGATCCCGATCGATATTTGATCGGTTTCTTACTTGTGCTGTTAGTCGAACACTTGGTGTGTGGAAATGAATTGTTATATTCTTTGTAATTTTGGGTAAAACAATCAAAGGACGATCGTAGAGGAATGATTGAAGAACGATCGGGATGAGAAATGAGAACTAGATTCGGAGAGATCGAGAGATATATCTAGAGAGACGAGAGATATAGAATGTTGAAGATAGAGATTAGAATTATCATATTTTTGCTTAATGATAAAACAACACTTAGAGTACTTATATCATAAGATAGGATAATACTAAAATCGACCCAATGATCTTCAAAGCCGAACAATCTTTCACGGGCCCAATCCAAGCATAAGCCGATCACGTCCTTCATTCGGGTCCTTACATTACCCTCCCGTTGAAGAGAGTAAACTCCCACACCTTGATCCATTCGACATCGTGACAACGTCCTCGATCAAATGGCACACCTCGGACTTTCACCTCATGTAGTTGCTCGATGTACCCTCGGTCTCTATCAAAAGGTAGGCTACGGTCCTCGCCAAAGTGGAACGGCTCAACATACCACCGTCCTCGATCGAATAGTATGTTTGTTCGAGCTAATCCCGTGCCTTGTAACAGATTTTCCTCGAGCGAACAGTTCTCCTTCATTACCTCGACAACGTGCCAACATCCTCGATCAAACGGCACGCCAATGTCCTTTCCGATGTGCAACCGCTCGATATACCAACATCCTCAATGAACTACTCGCTCGAAAGGTAGGCTACGATCCTCATCAAAATGCAACGATTCGACATACCACCATCCTTGATCAAATGCTAAGTGACATCGAGCACTCGCAGTCGATGTAAACCAATAAGCAACTAACATGGGTCATCAACCAATATCGATGGCTTAGATTCCTTATCAACGAACACCGAGGAAGCCACGTCAACCAACACCAATTCACCTTCAACCAACACCAATTCACCTTCATTCAACACCGATCAACCTCAAGCATTATCGATTTCACCTCAACCAATGCCGCGAATCATCCACAATTGACATCGATATTTCGTCGGTCGAAACCGATTCAATCTCGAACAACGGCAAATCATCATTCGAGAGCGAGCCAACGTCAACCAACAGCTCATCAACCACAGTCTCGTCAACCTTCAAATTTTTCGAGTACGGCTTTGGTGAATTCGTTCCACGTTGAGAGATCCTTATCTTCAAAATAGTCTAGGTACCATTCCTTAGCCTTGCCTTCTAAGTAAAGGTAGACTAGCTGAACCATCTCCCGCTCCTTAATCGTAATTAGAAGCTCAAAATATTCCTCGCATTGATGGAGCCAACCTCGGGGTTCGGAGCCATTAAAGAGGGAAGGTGTCTTCGACTTGAGTAGAGCATTAAGAGCATTAATATCTATCATTGAAATCAAAAGCCGAGGACCGATAGCTCTGATACCACTTGTAAGATCCCGATCGATATTTGATATGTTTCTTACTTGTGCTTTTAATCGAACACTTGGTGTACCGGAATGAATTGTTATATTTTTTGTAATTTTGGGTAAAACATTCAAAGGACGATCATAGAGGAATGATCGAAGGACGATCGGATGAGAAATGAGAACTAGATTCGGAGAGATCGAGAGAGATATCTAGAGAGGCGAGAGAGATATAGAATGTTGAAGATATACATTAGAATTGTCATATTTTTGCTTAATGATAAAAACAACACTTAGAGTACTTATATCTTAAGATAGGATAATACTAAAATCGGCCCAATGATCTTAAAAGCCCAACAATCTTTCACAGGCCCAATCCAAGCATAAGCTGATCCCGTCCCTCATTCGGGTCCTTACACTGCCATTCCTCATTTTGACGGTCACTATGACCGTTATTGGAGCATGCTTATGGAGAATTTCTTGAGGTCCAAGGAATATTGGCATGTTGTTGAAATTTGTGTAGCAACACCACCTGCTGCTGGGGTGGTACAAACGGAGGCACAAAAAACAAAGCTTGAGAAACTGAAGTTGAAGGATTTGAAGGTGAAAAATTATTTATTCCAAGCAATTGATCGACCTATTATGGAAACTATTCTTATCAAAGAAACTTCCAAGGATATTTGGGATTCAATGAAGAAAAAATATCAAGGTTCTTCAAGAGTGCAGCGTGTACAGCTCCAATCGTTAAGAAGAGACTTTGAAACACGACAAATGAAGGATGGTGAATCTGTCACCAACTAATGTGGCAGAACCATGGAGATCATTAACAAAATGAGATTCCTTGGTGAGAAAATAGAAGATGTTGCTATAGTTGATAAGATCCTGCGTTCATTGTCACCGAAGTACGATCATGTCGTCCGCTCAATTGAAGAGTCTAAAGACATTGACAAACTCTCCTTTGGTGAACTCCAAAGTTCTTTACTAGTTCATGAACAGAAGATGAACCGAAGTTCAGGTACGGAGGAGCAAGCTTTAAAAACCACTACCTATAATTCTACAGGAAGGGGTAGAGGTAGAGGTAGAGGAAGAGGGAGAGGAAGAGGAGGTCGAGGCGGTGGAGAAGGCATCAACCATTTCAAAGCCAGTGACGACCACTCTCAAGGAAGGGGCTGAGGACAAGATAAACAGTTCGACAAATCCCAGGTGGAGTGCTTTATATGTCATAGGCTTGGCCCACTACAAGTCTGAATGTTATACCAAATTGTCCAATAATAAAGAAAAGGAAGGCAAGTCCAATTTCGTAGAAAATAAGGAAACAAAGACTTTGTTAATGGTAGCTCAATTAGATGTTTGGTATGTGGACACCGGTTGCAGCAATCACATGTGTGGAAGTAAGTCCTCTTTTTCTTACGTAAATGAAGATTTTCGTACTACAATTAGCTTCAGGAATACTTCAACTGTTGATGTGATGGGAAAGGGCAACATCGATATAAGAACCAAGAATGGTTCTGTTGAAACAATCTCTAATGTTTTCTATGTTCCTGACCTGAAAGCAACTTGTTAAGCGTTGGACAGTTGCAAGAAAAGGGTTATGTGATAACCATTAAAAATGGTGTTTGTGAAATATTTGATCCCTCTAGAGGTGTTATTGATGTGGTTCAAATGAGCTCAAATCGATTGTTTTCACTGAAGATCGAGAGTATTCAATCAGGCTTCGTGGCTGAAGTGACCGATTCATCATGGCTTTCGCACTTTCGATACGGCCACTTAAATTTTGGAGGATTAAAAACCTTACAACAGAAAAAAAATGGTTACCGGTCTTCTTCAGCTAGCCATTCCATCCCAAGTTTGTGATGAATGTGTTGCTGGAAATCATCATCGTGTGCAATTCCCTAAAGGAAAGTCTTGGAGAGCAAAATCTGTTTTTGAGCTGGTTCACTCCGATATTTGTGGCCCGATCAAACCCGTCTCTAATGGGGGTAAAAGATACTTAATTATTACTAACGACTATACTCGAAAAACTTGGGTAAAATTTTTGCAGGAGAAATCAGAAGCTTTGAGTGCATTCAAAAGCTTCAAGGCACTTGTTGAAAATGAAACAGGGAAACACTTAAGGCTCTCCACACCGTTCGTGGTGGCGAATACTGTTCAAACGGATTTGAGGCTTTTGGTAAAGCTCAAGGTATTCGAAGAGAGCTTACACAACCTATATGCCACAGCAGAATGGAGCTTCATAGAGGAAAAACATAATTATACTCAACATGGTGAGAAGCTTGCTAGCAAGAGAAAGAGTTCCAAAGAGTTTTGACCAGAAGCTATAAATTGGAGCCTTCATATCCTGAACAGAAGTCCGACGTTTTTTGTTCCAAATGTCACACCAGAAGAAGCTTGGAGTGGACGTAAACCAGTCGTAGATCAGAATCTTCGGTCGCATTGCTTATGCGCACGTGCCAGATGAGAAAAGGAAGAAGCTTGACGATAAAAGTGAAAAATGCGTCTTTCTTGGTATAAGTGAAACATCCCAAGAAGGATTATAATCAGCAGAGACGGTGTTTTTGATGAGAAAATGCTTGGAACTGGAGCGAACATCAGCCTAAGTCAATCTTTTTTTACAATGAAGCTGAAACGGAAGAACATAACAGAAATCTGAAAATTTCAGCAGATCCGACACCTGAAAATCCATCATCTGTTTCACCAGAAGCTGTAGAATCTCGTCCTCAATGTGCACGAAAACGCCGTCATGGATGCCAGATTATGAAGAACGATGATTTGACCAAATTGAAGATCTTATCACTAATTTTGCTTTATTTTCAAATTGTGATCCTACAACCTTTGAAAGTGCCGTGAAACAATCCAAATGGAGGAAGGCGATGGATGAGGAAATTGATCCAGTTGAAAAAAATGAACCCTGGGAGCTATCTGGTCTTCCAGAATGACATAAAACCATTGGCGTGAAGTGTGGATCTTCAAAACCAAACTACAAGAAAATGGCAAAGTCAAGTACAAGGCGTGACTTATGGCGAAGGGCTATAAACAAGAATTTGGAGTTGATTATAAAGAGGTTTTTGCTCAAGTTGCAAAACACGATACAATCAGATTGGTGATCGCATTGGCAGCTCAAAATTCGTGGCCTATTTTCCAACTCGATGTTAAGTCAGCTTTCTTGCATGAGAACTTGGAGGAGCAGGTATTTATTCACCAACCTCCTGGTTATTAAGATTGGAAGCGGATATAAAGTTTATCGATTAAAGAAAGCACTTTATGGACTGAAACAAGCTCTACGAGCTTGGTACGGTCGCATGGAGATTTACTTTTTACGAGAAGGTTTTCAGAAATGTCCTTATGAGCACACACTATTTATTAAAGTTGGAAGTGGTGGGAAAATGCTTATCGTATGCTTATATGTTGATGATCTCATATTCACCAGAAATAGTGTTGAGATGTTTGCTGAATTTAAAAAATCTATGCTGGTGGATTTGAGATGCCCGACCTTGGAATGATGCATTATTTCCTTGGCATAGAAGTAGTGCAAGCTGCAAATGGAATCTTTATTTCTCAAAGAAGTATGTGCGAGAAATTTTGGACATATTTCAGATAACAGATTGTAATCCAGTCACCACTCCAACGGAATTGGGATTAAAGCTCCACGAAGATCATAAAGAAAAGAAGGTGAACGATACTATGTACAAGCAAATCATGGGTAACTTGATATACCTCACATCAACACGACCCGATGTCATGTATTCTGTGAGCTTGATACGCAGATACATGGAAAATCGTACGAAAATGCATCTGTTAGCAGCCAAGAAAATCATTCGCTACTTGCAAGGACTAAAGAGTTTGGAATATTTTATAAGAAGGGTGAATTTTCAGATTTGCTTGGATATACCGACAGAGATTATACAAGGGATCAAAACGATAGAAGAAGCACTTCGGGTTACACTTTTATTATGGGAAAAGGAGTTGTTTCATGGTCATCAAAGAAGCGCCAGATTGTAACGTTATCAACGACGGAAGATGAATTTATTGCTGAGACAGCTTGTGATTGTCAAGCTATATGGCTGAGGAAGCTACTTGAAGAGTTGCATTTAAAGCAAGTTGGAGCAACAACTGTTTTCTGTGATAATAATTCAGCCATTAAGCTCTCCATGAATCCTGTTTTACATGAAAGAAGCAAGCACATCGACATATTTTCTAAGAGATCTGTGTAACGATGGAGCTATTGTGTTGAAATATTGCAAGGGTGACGAGCAATTGGTTGGCATATTTACTAAACCGCTCAAGCCTCTTCAGTTTCAGAATCTGAGAAAGCTTATGGGAGTTTGTGGTTTAGAAAATCCTGATTGAAGAAGCTGATGCTGCATCAGTAAACTGAAATCTATAGTTTTGTCCGTCACGTAGAATTAGTTAGCTTTGTCAAGTCTTTAGGAGTCCACTTAGTTATCTATTTAGAACATCTGGTAGCGTTCTGTTTTTAGAAAGTAACGTAGTCAGATTTCTATCTCTTTTCTGTTATGAGTTTGCCTATATATAAGGCTGTTGAGTTATGAATAAAAAATTGAGTTCCTCCTTCAGATAAAGAACATTGTGCCTCTTTCACTTGTTTTTTTTTCTCCATCAATGCTAACCTCTAGTTTGGTGTTTTTTTATCGTTTAATTTGAAATGTTTGCAGGTTATTTGTTTTCTAACACTATTCCTGGATTAATCAATAATGTTTTTATGTGAAACCTTCAAAATCTTTTCTTTTCCTTTTTTCTTTTTATGTAATTATAATGACGTTTCTTGTAAAGTAACACGGTAGCATTACATCTCAACATAATAAACTATTATTTGAAAGAAGAGATCAATAACAAAGACACAAATCAAGGGACGCCTTGGCGATTCACAGCAGCGTCTGTGCCAGGGACGTTACTAGCCTTCTCATCCGCGGCAGGGTTGGCTCCTGCTCGGCCAAACCAGGCTGGGGGTGTTAGGTGGCTCCAAGAAGATTCACAAGTTGTGTCTGGTTCGATGGGGTTTGCCCCATTTCCTTAGAATATACATGCAATAAGCTGCCGAGAACAGACCTACACCGGACAAGGCGATGATGGTCGAATTCTCTACGTAATGGTACCATCTCTGCAAACATCACCACAACAACAACCAAGTGAATTCGGATAAAAGAAAATCTCTCCCCGAGTTATTACAAATGTCTGAATAAGGAAACAAACATGGTTTCGAGAAAGTACCAGAAGCATAAAGAACAGGGCAGCAGCAGATGATGGCATGAGAGAGAGGCTCATCATTCCTCCACGAACTTCAACAGGAACATACCTGTTGAATTGGTAGATATAGTTTATCAAGAGATGGTGTTAATGGGCACTCTAAAAAACCTTGTCATCATGTGATAAATGGGCTGTGCCAGAAAAAAAAATTGAATAATTGCATCCAATGGTGAACATTTATTTCATTACATGGTTCGCAGCCTGGCAAGAGATGGTAAAGCCATTCCCAAGCTAGCTTTGAACAAGCAAAACAGAGAAAGGAGCATCCCTATTTCCTGCAGTATATTGATTGTATTTTGCAGAATATCATACTACAGTAAGTAAGTCAATAACGGATTATTGAGAAAGAAGCACACCTGATAATCGTAAGCAACAACAGACAAAGCAGCCCCAATTGCAACCAATGCATAAGCAAGATATTCCTCAGCTCGAATTGCTAATGGCTCGTGAGAGAACCATGGGAATATAGTGCTTCCAAGCATCTTCGAACCCAGCAAACAAGGATATATCAGTCCCAGAGAGAGCTCGCGCCCATCAGCCTAGTTCATAAAAAAAGAAAATGTTAATCTCGAGTAATACAGATTTACAACATAGGGTCAGCTTTTTTATTTTTTTTCTCATCAAAATCATACCACTATAGTTGGAGCCCATAGAATCCAAAATGTTACAACAGAAAACTCCACACAGGCTTGTGCCCAGCACAACAGCCATATCCTTTTATCTGTGATGAAGTGTTAACATAGCATTGTTACAAACTAAATTTGGCATAAGAAATTATTTTGTAACTATGGGAATGAGCAAATTTAATCAATTAACGTGCAGCTCCACAACACGTCGCGTACCACTGATTATATGCCTGTGAAATGTAATCGCATACTCCTTCACAGGTGGTATATGTGGTGGTGTTGATTCTTTCCAACCTCGAGTGACACAAATGATAGCTACAAATGCAAGAACCACAACTCCATTTTGAACGGAATTTATATTTTTGTAAACATCACCATCGATCAGATGATTTGCAAGGACCTGGCTGCCGATAATTGAAGCAGATCCGAAGAAATGCATTAACCAAAATATATCATTCAAAGAATCTTGCCTCTGCCCAAGCTGTAAAGAACACAATTTTTTGAGTTTCAACAAAAAGTATAAACAAACCACTATGCTTTTTCAAACTAAACCTCAGAAAACCAACCTTCTCATGCTCAACAATCATCCATGCCTCAAAACCGAAGAAAAATATCGAAGAGGCCAGAGAAAGAAAGATGCTCGCCAACCAAATAGCTGGAGCCCCAGTAGTCATCTTCAATAAGTTCACCAAGAGGTGCAGCACGTAATACAACAAAACAATCTTCTTATGACCTCTGCACGCACAATAAAGTTTCACAAAGAACCAAAAGTGCAAAATATCAGAAACCAACTCAACGAGCTCTAACGTGCTGAATTATACAACTGGAAATTCTTTCCACAAATGGAAGCCGATACGAATTAAAGGAACTACTCAACTGGTTATGCATAATGCAACAGCTTGTTGCTAAAAAAAATAACTTTAGTACTCACATTATATCAGAAACTATGCCAAGAATGCTCCCAACGACGAGAGAAGCCACATGCCCAAGGCATAGCCACGTCAGCATTTGATCTTGACTCAGCCCATAGTACTCCAGTTCGTACTCTCCAAACAAAGCCCATGACCCCTCAATCACTTTTCACGCAATGCAGAAACATTGAATAAATCAATCCACCGGAGGATGGCGACTCGTGTAAACTGCACAAGAATTAAAAAAGCTCACCTGAGGAAATGGAGTACAGGAGCAGAAAATTCCGACGAAAACGAAGTACAGAAGGCGGAGGCTCGTGATCCAACGCGCTTGTGGCTGCTTTATTGGGCAGGCAGAGGATCGAGATGATACATGAGATGAATAAGAATCCGAATATTGCTCTGCTTGGTTCCCAAATTTCTGACTCAATTACAACTCCCATTAGCTGTGTATGCTCAGATCCTTGTCTGTATCAGCAAACACCGAGACAAATGGCGGATTTGTTGTACTATGGAGAATAAAAATAGGAAGTTCCCTTGGTGGTGTGGTGGGATGTTTCATGTTTGTAATTGGTGATTGAATCTGTTGTTCACTGTGCTTGGACTTGGAACAGAGTTTTTGGGCTGAAGGTATTGGGCTTCATTGAGTAAAAAATTCATAAAATCGAATTTTTTTTTTTTTATATTTTATCAATTTTCAAAAAAAGAATTTAATGTTATAAAACTATTATATTTGGACAAGAACAGAAATATAAAACGGGATTGTAGAGAGATAATAATGTTTTCGATATCATTCAATACAAATACATCGGTCTATTTATAGTAGAAAAACTTCTACTATTTCACCTAACATTTACATTATCTTATCTCAAATCTTATCAAAACCAATCAAAACATATCTTATCTTATCAACAATCTAAAAACATCCACACATTATTATATTATTTCATAATACTCCCCCATGGATGTTTTTCAAAGAATTTGCCTCGTTAAAACCTTACTAGGAAAAACTCAGTGGGACAAAAACCTAGTGAAGGAAAAAGAGTGCACAATTCCTTTTGATACGCTTTCATTTGTTGCCTCATTAAAAACCTTATTGGGAAAACCACATGGGAAAAACCACAGTGAAGGAAAAAAGAGTGCAATGCGTATTTTCTCCCCGTGATGATAACATCATTATAAATCTTGGAGTCTTCGAACTCCAATTGAATATACCAATTTCCTGAAAATAATTGGGGGAAGTGCTTTCGTAAATAAATCTGCAAGATTTTCACTTGATCGCACTTGTGAACATCAATATCACCATTTTTCTCCAAATCATGGGTGAAGAAAAATTTCGGTGAAATATGCTTTGTTCTATCCCCTTTAATATATCCTTCCTTTAATTGGGCAATACATGCCACATTATCTTCATATAAGATCGTTGGAAGTAATTTCTCATAAAGCAATCCACAAGTCTGTTGGATATGCTCAATTATCGATCGCAACCAAACACATTCTCGGCTAGCTTCATGAATAGCGAGAATCTCCGCATGGTTAGATGAAGTAGCTGTTAAAGTTTGTTTCACTGACCGCCATGAAATAGCGGTTCCACCATATGTGAATAAATAACCTGTTTGCGATCGAGCATTATGTGGGTCAGACAAATAGCCAGCATCTGCATACCCAACTAAATTTGCGTTCGACTCATTAGAATAGAACAATCCCATATCAGATGTTCCTTTAAGGTATCGAAAAATCCGTTTAACTCCATTCCAGTGTCTACGAGTCGGCGAAGAACTATATCTTGCCAATAAGTTTACAGCGAACGCTATATCAGGTCGAGTATGACTCGTAAGATACATTAGTGCTCCAATAGCACTAAGATATGGTACTTCAGGACCAAGTAGCTCTTCATCATTTTCGCGTGGTCTGAAGGGATCTTTATTTACGTCTAAAGATCTAACAATCATTGGAGTATCTAGTGGATGAGATTCATCCATGTAAAATCTTTCAATACCTTTTTCGTATAAGTCTCTTGATGTACAAATATTCCACTTTTCAAATATTCAATTTGAAGTCCAAGACAAAATTTGTTTTTCCGAGATCTTTCATTTCAAACTCCCTTTTCAAACAATCAACAGCTTTGGTCAACTCTTCAGGAGTTCCAATTATATTGATATCATCAACATAGACTGCTATAATGACAAACTCATTTTTACATTTCTCAGAAATATGCAGGGACAAGTTTGATCATTCCGATACCCTTCTTTTACTAAAAATTCACTTAGGCGATTATACCACATTCGCCCAGATTGCTTTAATCCATAAAGCGATTTATCAACTTAACTGAGTACTCGTTTCTGGGCCCTGAATTTTAGGCAACTGAAATCCCTCGGGAAGCTTCATATATATGTCACTGTCAAGTGTTCCATATAGATAAGCAGTGACAACATCCATAAGACGCATATCGAGACCTTCTCTTACTGCCAGACTCACTATATAACGAAAAGTAGTTGCATCCACCACGAGAATACGTCTCCTCATAATCAATACCTGGTCGTTGCGAAAAACCTTGCGCAACAAGCCGTGCTTTGTATCTTACAATTTCGTCGTTTTCATTCCTCTTTCTAATGAAAACCCATTTATATCCAACCGGCTTTACATTTTCTGGTATACGGACTACAGGTCCGAAAACTTTTCGTTTCTCAAGTGATTTCAATTCGGCCTCGATTGCATCTTTCCATTTTGGCCAATCATTTCTTTGTCTGCATTCTTGTACAGACTTTGGTTCATGATCCTCATTCTCATTAATCTCATTCATTTCATGTAGCGCTACGTTAAATGAGAATTTATCGTCAACGTTGACTTCGTCTCGGTTCCATCTAATTCCATTTTGGGCATAGTTTATCGAGATCTCTTCATTATCATTATTTTCTGAACGTTCAGGTACATGAGTTTCATTCTCATTGCCCATCGACTCTTCTCTAGTCGATAAATCCTCGGTTGGACCATTCTTATTATTATTTGCTCCTTTTCTTTTCCGATGATTTTTATCTTTGGAACCCGAGGGCCTACCACGCTTTAGCTGTGGCTTAGGCTCGATAATATGTTCTGCAGGAACATTTATTTTTGCAGGAGCATTAACAGCTGGTATATGTGACTTTGTCACTCTTTTAAGGTCAGTAAAACTTTCTGGCAGTTGATTAGCTAAACTCTGTAAATGAATTATCTTTTGAACTTCTAGTTCACATTCTTTAGTTCGAGGATCATAATGATTTAGCGATAATTCATTCCAACTAACATTTCTCTCCAGCTGTTTCTTTTCTCCCCCTAATGTCGGAAAATTCAATTCATCAAAATGACAGTCGGCAAATCTGGCCGTAAATAAATCTCCAGTTAGAGGTTCCAAATACTTTATTATGATGGAGATTCATATCCGACATATATTCCCAACCTCCTTTGAGGTCCCATCTTTGTTCGTTGTGGTGGAGCAACTGGAACATATACTGCACATCCAAAAATTCTTAGATGGGAAATATCTGGTTCCTGACCATGAACCATTTGTAATGGGGAGACATCATTATAACTTGTTGGCCTGATGCGATTATTGTTGCTGCATGCAATATAGCATGTCCCCAGCAAGACGAGGGAAGATTCGACTTCATCAATAATGGTCTTGCAATTAATTGCAAGCGCTTAATCAACGATTCTGCAAGACCGTTTTGCGTATGAACATGTGGCACGGGATGCTCAACATCAATTCCGATAGACATACAATAATCATTAAATGCCTTGGAAGTAAATTCAGCAGCATTATCAAGGCGTATTTTCTTTATCGGATAATCTGGAAAATGTGCTCTTAGTCGGATCATTTGTGCAAGCAATCTCGCAAACGCCATGTTGCGTGTTGATAACAAACATACATGAGACCATCTAGTCGATGCATCAATTAATACCATGAAATACCTAAATGGTCCACATGATGGATGTATCGGTCCGCAAATATCACCATGTATACGCTCCAAAAATGTTATGGATTCATTCTTTATTTTCGCTGGTGATGGCCGAATAATTAACTTCCCTTTAGAGCAGCGACACATGATAATTCATTACTTTGAAGAATCCTCTGGTTCTTCATTAAATGCCCACGTGAATGCTCAATTATTTTCCGCATCATAATTGCACCGGGATGGCCCAACCGGTCATGCCAAACATTAAATGTACTGTCATTAGTAAACTTCTGGTTTACGGTAGCATACGATTCGATCGTTCTAAGATGTGTAATACAACCCAGAGTCAAAGGAAGGTAATGTTTCCATAATTCTTTTATCATTAGAAACCCCCTTTGTAATGTGCAAATATTCAACATCTGCCTTTTTCTGCAGTCTCAACATGATATCCATTATGTCGAATAGCTTTAAAGCTCAATAAATTTCTTTGAGACTTAGGAGAATATAAGGCGTTTTCAATTATCAGCCTTGTTCCTCTGGGTAGTAAAATGTTGGCTCTTCCGGAGCCTTCAATTATATTTGTGCTACCCGATATTGTAATAACACTTGTTTCTTTCATTTCAAGATGATCGAAATATTTCTTATTCTTCAGAATCGTATGAGTCGTTGCACAGTCTGCAAGACATAATTCTCCATTGCACATGTTCGTTTCCATCAGAGAAATTCCTTTATAAACAAACACATAATATCATCATTATTAAAATAAAGATATATCACAAGAAAACATATAACTTAATAAAACACTCCAAACGATATAACAAATCACACAATAATAAACCATACAATACACATAACAATAAAGCACACAATAATAATACATAGTAGATTAGTTTTCTTCAGGAAAAACTAGAAATCCGCAGTTTCGAAATGTGCATTTTCATCTTTTGTCCCAGAAGCAGAGGCCAAATCACTTTGAACAAAATTCGTTTCAATTATCTTTTCTTTGCCCTTACTTTGCCGATATAATTCAACCAAATGTTTGGGCGTGCGACAGTTACGTGACCAATGGCCCGAACCACCGCAACGATAGCATTGCTCATCGTTGTTCTTTTGTTCAATGTGCCTCTTCTCATCATTATTTTCGTAATTTTTCTCTTCTGGGGAAAATTCTGATGACCGCCACGATTGATATGATAACCACCACGGAAATGCTGATAACCACCACCGTAATTTCCTCGGCCACGTCCACGGCCTTGACCACGACCACGTCCACGACCGCGATGTCCACCGACACACGTCCACGATCATTGCTTCGACTATTATCATATTACCTTTGACTGCATTCGCTTCAGGGATTGCAGTAGTAGAACCAGTCGGTCGGGATTCGTGGTTTTTCATCAACAATTCATTGTTTTGTTCAGCCAATAACAAACAAGAGATTAACTCTGAATGCTTTTTAAATCTCTCTCCCTATATTGCTGTTGCAATATCATATTTGATGGATGAAAAGTGCTGAATGTTTTCTCCAGCATACTGTCTTCGGTGACTGTTTCTCCACACAATTTCAGTGTGGCAGTCACCTTATGAACAGCCGAGTTATATTCAGTTACGGATTTAAAATCCTGTAATCTTAAATGCATCCATTCATACCTTGCCTTAGGGAGGATAACAGTTGTCAAGTGGTCAAATCGATCTTTCAGATTTTTCCACAATTCAGCGGGATCTTGTTCATTCAAGTATTCATCCCTCAGATCCGCATGAATGTGGTGGCGAAGAACTATCAAAGCTCTTGCCTTATCCTGAGCGCTTGTGGTTTTTACCGTATCAGTGGCATCACCTGCACCCGTTGTGGTTTTTGGGTCGACAATAGTGTCACCCAAACCTTTTGCTTTTAGATGAATTTCTGCGTCTAGTTGCCAAGATAAATAATTCTTCCCAGAGATGTCAAGGGCAACAAACTCGAGGCTTTGCAAATTCGTCATACTAGCATAAAATACAAAAGACGTTTAATATTCAAATCATAAACTAAACAAATATATGATGTGAATAACATTAATATTTCAATATAAATATCAATACAAGTTTATCGTAGAAAAAAAATACTTTAAAGAAAAATTACAATTAATCTTCTTTTGTAAAAATCCTTACGAAAAATAAAGTCCACATCCCGAGGAGTGCCATCGTAAAAATAATAGTAGTCAAAAGATCAATCATCAGGTAGAGCGACATCTTTCTATCAAAATATATTTCATAATAAACATATATTATAACATAAAAAAAAAATATCGTAATTAATCACTCTCGTAAAATCTTGGTAAAAACATAATTCATATATAGATAATTATCGCCGTGAGTAAAGTAAGAATCAGGAGATCAATCATCGTATATAGCAACATCCTTCAAAATATAAAATATTTCGGTAATCATAATAATGAAAAATATTACAATTAATAACTATATTTTGGAAACAACTGTAAAATATTATCCACCACCCGATAATCATCACGGTAAATAAAGTAAAAAGCGCAAGATTCATATAAAACGACATGATTCTATAATAAGAAAATCATAATAATAATCAGAGATGTATAAATTTAATTTATCCCAGTGGTAATAAAATTTGTTCATTCGTATAGTCAAAATTAATTCAAAATATATATATATATACTTGAGATATCAATAAAATAAATAATATTTAAATCGCTCTTTACAAAATCTCGTCAAAATAAAATTCCACTCGCCACCACTGGGATTCGAAATCTGGACCTCACATCACTTGTAGTGACGATATTCCGCGAAACCACTCGAGCTAAGGCGTTTTAGTGGTATATATGTTATATTTATATAATTTAAACTGTCTGTAACATAAGTGTACGAGTGTTATAAATAAACTTACCGTACACAAAATAAAATTACCATACCTCGATTATAGTTGTATAAGATCTTGTGCAGAGGTTGATCGTTGCCGGAGAGCGCTCGTGCTGATAACGTGTTATAAAACTATTATATTTGGACAAGAACAGAAATATAAAACGGGATTGTAGAGAGATAATAATGTTTTCGATATCATTCAATACAAATACATCGGTCTATTTATAGTAGAAAAACTTCTACTATTTCACCTAACATTTACATCTTATCTTATCTCAAATCTTATCAAAACCAATCAAAACATATCTTATCTTATCAACAATCTAAAAACATCCTCACATTATTATTATTATTTCATAATATTTAACGCAATTTTGTTTTTTTTTTTGGCGGAATGGGATACGAAACTATTTTTCTATCGTGTTTATTTTTTTATTTAGTATATGCAACATAATATATTTGGGAATGGCTACGGTCCTTGTATACAGATATTGTTGTACAAGATTTTCCATCGTGTTTATTTTTTCATTTATATTTTTTGCTTTTTTTTTCTAAAATGCAATATAATATATTTAGTATATGATTTGATTTGCTTCCTACATAAAATATATATTATATCTTTAAACTATGATTTGATCTTGTTTCCTACGTGGAAAAATATGTTATATTTACTTTATTATATGATTTTGTATCATACATGGAAAGGAATAAAAATACTTGATATTGTCATATTCCATGTAGGTTCGCTACATGGAAAAGAAATATGAGAGTAATTGAACTAGGAAAGAAACCGGTCAAGAGAAAAACAATTTCAAAGGAAGATTAAAGCAATCATCCACACTTGGAGTCTTTTATCAAACAGATTTTTATATATAGTGGTGATATGGGTATGACATCGATCAACAAAATTTAGGTTCAAAAAGGAAGGAGATTACAAGTTTGAAACAAACTGGACCTAATTCTTGAGGACACAACACATCTGAACAGATCTCAGCCTTCAACCAAAAAATATCGAGTGATTTCTCTTACAATGTCCCCTCTTCTCTTACAATGTCCCCTCTCACTCTAGGTCTTTTTCTCTGTATTTGTTCTTTATGAGAATAGCTTAGTGGGTCCTTAGCGTATCTGCAGAAAGGATTTCCTCTAGCGGATGGCATAACCTACTCTCCCCCTACTCTGGATTGAACCCTAGAAGTGGTGACAGTTCAGAGTACTATTAGATGCGAGCTCTCCTCGATTGCACTCAATAATCGTTTTCCCGCTCAAATGTGTCACGTCCATGTGACCTAAACCGCCACGCGTCTGTTCTGCAGTGTCCGTTCGAATTTCCCCTTAATTCAAACATCCCTTTACTAATATGGAAAAGAGCAATCGACTTTAATTCCAACCTCTACCCAAAGTTCCTTCATTATCTTCTTCACCTTCACGCGCATCTGGGAATTATGGCTCCAAAAAGAAACCCTTCCCTCTGCAACTTCATCTGCGCTCTCAGTCATCAGGTATTACCCTTCCCCATCTATTAATCCCTTCTCCTTTGATTTACTTTCGTCCCACCATCAGTCGAGAAAATGTCTTCTTAAACGGATTCTGCAAACCCCCCCTTCGCATTCCCTTGTGATGAGTGGATTCTCCAACCTTTTTGTCCCTTCTGTCGATGAAATGTCCGTCGGTCATGCCAACCCCCGAGTCCGTACCCCACGACGTCCGATGGTGTCGGCTTCTCTAGGCGATGCTCCGGCACGGGCTTCCCCGGAACCCATCTCGTCTCGGCCTCCTCCCGCCGGCTCTTCAAGTGAGGCCCCTCGTCGCTCCAAGGCGCCTGCCCCTTCTTCGTCTCGGGCGACTAGGTCTAGGGTGACGGCCACCGCCGCCGTTGAAGATGGGGAAGAGAGGCTGTTTGCCCTTCTGAATCCACCATACACCGACTAAAGAAGCTAACACATGAGAAGTTTCATTCCGTTGACTATCACGTCTCCCCTCCCAGGTCCTGGCGAGAGGGCTAATCGTTGTCCCCTACCCACTTTAGCTTTCTGGGAGAGCCAAATCAAGGCAGGCTTCTGATTTCCCGTTCCTCTTTTCTTATCTTCCATAGCCATGGCCTATCAAGTACCCCTCAACCAACTAACTCCTTCGATTATTCGCCAACTAGTGTCCTTTCGTGTTGGTTTCCGCGGCCGGAGGGGAGCCTTCGGAAGAATTAGTTCTTTCCCAATTTCTGCTAAAATCTGTGCGGCCCTTTTTTTACTTGTCTTCCAGCCCTCGGGGCTCTGTTCGATTCTTCGAAAAGTGGGATAGTGTCAATAAGGATTGGGAAGGTCACTACTTTTCGTCTCTCCTTCCGAAGAGACTTGGGATTTTCCCCACCAACGCTGGATCTCTGAAACTCTTCTCCGCCATCCCGAGATGAGAGCTGAGTGCTCCTCTAGAAACGAGAAAGCTATATGTTTCCTAAACGACTTATTCGGCATGAGAAGTTCGACATGGTGGAGATAGCAACCTATCCTGGCCGACATCATTTCGGTCTTCCCCCACGTACACTCCTTTTTAGCCAGAGGGTAATTTGGCCTCTAACCCTCTATCTTAATTTTTTCAGTTGTGCTATTATTCTTATCGATAACGGATGACCTGCGCAGGTATGTCTTTTTCCTGGAGAGATGTCTTCGAAAACCTTAAGCAGGAGGCGACTGATCCCAGCGATGTTGGTCCATTGATTGTAGACACGGGCAAAGGTGTGACGCATTTAATCGTTCCCCTTGGCGAAAGAGAAGGTGAACATGTGCTTGCTCCCCCCCACCAGTTGTGTCTTGGAGAAACCCACCCCTTCCGCTGTCCTCTATGTGGCCTCGGGGTCTGTGACCTTTGCGCCCTCCCTCCTTGATCCAGAGATCATCGCAGGCCCCCCCACGCACCAGCGGAAGAGGTCGGAACCCACAGAGGCTTTGATCCCGCCCACATTGGCGGGCAAGCGTAAGAGTTCTTCCACTGCTAAAGGGAAGAAACCACGCCTGGGGACCTCCCTTCTTCCCCAAGAGGGAAAAACGTCTACCTTCTTTCTGCATCAGGGACCTGGGTGGGATAACAGCCTCACGGAGGAGGGAAATTTAGTGTTGAACATGCCTCCCTCCTTCAAGGCTCTCCCTCCCTCCGAACAGTTAAGCTATCTTCAAGCTATTATTCTCATTAAAGAACAACAGGAAAACTCGACTAAAGCTTCCGATCGTGTGGCAGAACTTTTGGCTTATCAATGGGGAAAGGTAACCACCAAAACTCGGTCTTATTTCTCTCCTTCATGAGTGTTCCTTTTGTCAGGTCTACTAATCCCTCCAACTCCCCTGCAGCTTTCTGTCTTGCTGGCAACTACGACGGTTAGGTTGCACATGCAAGCCTCTGGGTCAGGAGGTCTTGGACAAAGTTCTCATAGCCTCGGTGATCGACTAAAACAAAGGGATGCTAAGATCAGATCGTTGGAGGAGGAGTTGAAGAAGGAGAAGAGGAGTAAGGAGGTGAAGGTTGCTGCCTTATTGGCAGAGAGGCAATGCCAGCTAGAGGAGACCCACGAATCCATTTTGGCCGCCAAGGAAAGCGACCTGGTTTCCAGTCTAGGGTGGCAAACGAAACGAATCGAATCGAGTCGAATATCATGATATTCTATTCATATTTTATTATCAAATTTCGAATTCAAATCGAATTCGAATACTAGTCAAATAGTATAATCGGATTTGAATTCAATTTGTTTATGAAATTCGAATATCGAATTGAATATTTGAATATTTTAATTTTTTATTTCTAAAAATAAAAATAGTATTTTATTAAAATATATATTATAGTATCTTATATTTAAATGTGTTGAATTTTAATAAGTTTTATTTTCTACAGGGGAATTAACAGTCCACATCAATGTCATATGCGGTATTAATAGTGGTGTGATGATGTTGCATGTTGATGTGGCATGTTGACGTGACATCATTCAATGTCAAATGTGACGTATTCATGAAGATGCTCACATAAGGTGAGCATCATAAAGTTCCTCATTTATATATATATATATATTGAATTATAATATTTTATATTTAAATTTTTACAAATTCGAATCGAATATTTCGAATCGAATACTCCCATATTTGTATTTGTATTCTACAATTATTCGAATCGGAAAAAATATTCTTATTCGGATTTGATATTCTAATATTTTGAATTCGAATCTCATTTTTCGAATCGAATCTCGAATCGAAAAAAAAATTTCGATTCATTTGCAATCCTAGCGATGTCACTTCCCCCACTCCCTAGGCTGAACCCCTTATGTTCCCTCAGACGATATTGCTTTGTTTTCCTTGTTGCTTTTTTTTTTCTTCCCTTTCTTTTTATGTTCTGTTTGGCTCGGACCTGTATCATCCTTCCTTTCTCTTGCATCTCTGTTTCTTGTTTTGTCATGTAACGGATCCGGCTATAATATGTTTTTGACTTTATCCATTTTTCTTATTACTTTTGCACCGCCTGTTTGTAGCTCGAAAGAATTTGGGGTACGAACGCCGGTGGCTAAGTCATATTATTTCCACTAACACAACAGGACTATAATAGCTTATCAATGCCAATGAACTAAAATCCCTAAGCATATTATTTCTTCAATTTGGAGATGTTCTAGGGACGAGTTAGGTTTCTTCCCTCGGCATCCTCCAATTCGTAACCCCTCTATTAGCACTTCGAATACCTTATACGGGCCCTCCCATGTTGGTTCCATCTTCTTCAGGGGTTTAAGAATGTCTTCCCTTCGGAGAACCAGATCGCCTTGTGCCAACCGCCTTGGCTTGGTTCGGCGATCATATGCGGCCTTAATCCGACTCTTGTACCTTTCCATTCTGACCAAGGCCATTTCTCTTACCTCCCCCAGCATGTCCAGGTCCTCCCATCGGAGCTGGGCATTCTGCTCCTCCTCGTAATGTATGACCCGATGTGTCTCCATTCCAATTTCAACAGGTATCACGGCAGCAGAACGATATACCAACTAAAACAGGGTTATCTATGTGGCTTCCCGTGGGGTGGTGCGATAGGCTCATAGTACCGGGTCGAGGGCCTCCAACCATTTATTTCCTTCCTGCTCCATTCTAGCTTTTATTCCTCGGGTGATAGTCCGGTTCATAACCTCAGCCTGTCCGTTAGCTTGGGGGTGCCATACTGCGACGAACCTCTGTTGGATTCCCATTCCAATACAGAACTCGCGTACTTTTGCTCCACAGAACTGAGTGTCGTTATCAGAGACCAACACTCTTGGGGCCCCAAATCGGCACCATATGCGATTCCATATGAACTCTATCACCTGGGCTTTGCCCACTTGCTAAAATAATCCACTACCACCATGAGAAACTTTTTCTGAGCTTTCGCTATGGCCAGAGGACCCACGATGAGTGCATCACTCTCAATTCCTCCGCAGGGACATGTATCTTCGGACCGTAATTTTGACAACTCTCACACCTCCTTACCAGTTCTTTGGCGTCGCACATCATAGTTGGCCATAAGTAACCAGCTCGAACTACCCTCCTAGCCACCGCCTTGTAGCATGATCCCCTGCACATCCTTTATGAATCTACTCTAGTACCAACTTTCCTTTTGCCATAGATAGACACCTAGCATATGGATGTACCAACGTTCTTTTATACAGCTCATCTCCGATGAGGCAAAACCTCTGCCTGTACTTCCCCTTATCCCCTCGCTCTGGATTGTTCAAGGTTTTCCATATGTTAGTTCTCCAATCCTTCTCCTCTGCAAGATATCCTACCTGCGAGCTTTGATCCTCCCTACTTGTTGTGAGTAGAGTGATATTTCTTGTCATTCCCGGGGTAGCCGCACTTGCCAACCTAGCCAGATATTCCTCTTTGTTATTCTCTTCCCTGGGTATTTGTCGCAATTCGTACTTTCAAATTTCTTCTGGAGCTCTTCCACCCTTTCCGCATACTTCGACATCCTTCCGTTTTTTCTCTCATAATTACCCTCGACTTGTTGTGTCACTAGTTGTGAGTCAGAGAATACCACCACTTGTTGTGCCTCTAGTTCTCCCAAAATCTCCATAGCTCTTACTAAGGCCTTGTATTCGGCCTCGTTATTGGAGATCTGGAAGTCAAAGATTATAGCGAATTGGAGGTTCTCCCCTGTGGTGGTGACTATAAAGACCCCCGCTCCCGATCCTGTAGCAGTGATTGATCCATCCACATGGGCCTTTCATACATGCGGTACTTTCTCCCTTGTAGACTCCTATATGAAATCGGAAAGTGCTTGGCCTTTTATGGTTGGGCGTCTCTCAAATTCTACGTCATAATCGCTTAATTCTATTGCCCATTTAACCATCCTTACCGAGAGGTCGGGTTGCTCAGCGTTTGTTTCAAGGGTAGATTTGTGAGTATGCGGACTTTATGCGACAAGAAATACGGTCGGAGCCTTCGTACTGAGACCATGAAAGCCAAAGCAGCTTTCACAATATTTGTATAGCGAGTTTCGGCTCCTTGCATTATCTTGCTGATGAAATATACAGGTCTCTGTGTGTCTCCTTCCTTCAGTAGGACAGAGTGGACTGTGTGTTCTCCTGTCGAAAAATAGAGTATTAGTTCGTCCCCGGATAAAGGCTTAGTCAACATGGGCATATGGAGATAGGCTTTCAGCCCTTCAAAAGCAGCCTGACACTCCGGTGTCCACTTAAAATTGGGTCCCTTTTTAACACTTTAAAAAAGGGAGAACTTCGATTTGCCAATCTAGAGATCAAACGACTCAGAGCGGCCAGCCTTCCTGTCAAGCTTTGAACATCTTTGATGTTTCGAGACGGTTGAATTTCCAACACTGCTTTTACTTTCGTTGGGTTGACTTCGATGCCCCGTTTGGTTACCATATACCCGAGAAATTTTCCTGATTGCACTCCAAAAACAAACTTTTCAGGATTGAGTTTCATGTCGTTGCTACGGATGGTTCGGAAAGTCTCCTCTAGATCTGAGATGTGATCCTTCGCTAGCATCGACTTTATTAGCATGTCATCGCATACACCTCCATATTACGCCCCAGCTGTCTTTTGAACACCGTGTCGACCATTCGCTGATAGGTGGCTCATGCGTTTTTTAGATCAAATGGCATCCGCACGTAGCCATAGGTTCCTCCCGCCGTCACGAAACAAACCTTATCCACATCCTCCGGGTTCAGCTTGATTTGATGAGATCCTTGATACGCACCCATCATACTTAACATTTCACATCCTGACGTAGAATCGACCAATTGATCTATCCTAGGTAAAGGATAATGGTCTTTGAGGCAGGCCTTGTTCAGGTCTCGGAAGTCTACGCACATTCTCCACATCCCATTCCTTTCTTTACCATCACTACATTAGCCGGTCAGGTGGGGAATTGGACTTCCTTGATATGTCCTGTCGTTAATAACTTATACCCTGGTCCCTCTCGACGCCGAATCTCCGCAGCTTCTGTTTCACCGGTCGACTTCCAGGTATCACAATCAGGTGATGCATGGCCACATTAGGGTCTACACCCGTCATACCAGCATGCGATAAAGCGAGTCGGCATTTTGTCTTAAACATTCGATCAGTTGTGGTAATATTTCATTCTCTATCGCCGTTCCTACTTGGGTCGTAAAACCCTCCCGTCATGGATATAGCTCTACTTTCATTAGCTCCTCATTGGGTTGAGGTTGGAGACGAGGAGGCCCCCTTCTTTCCCTTCTATATTAGTGCGTTTAGCCTGCTTCCCGTCACCTGTAACATTCCACTTACTTCCCATCACAACTTTGATTTCATTGGCGTAGCACCTCCTTGAGCTGATCTGATCTCCCTTGATCTCCCTTGATCTCCCCCGCCTTATCCCCCACCGGAAACTTGATCTTTAAGTGATAGGTAGAGGGTATAGCTCTGAAACTATTGATCGTTGGGCGTCCCACTATGATGTTGTACGAGGAAACTGCATCTACCACTAAGAACTTCACCATCGTCACTACTCTAGTAGGATCGCTACCCAACCCCACATGTAATGTCACTTGCCCCAGTGGTGAAATTCCCGCACCTCCAAACCCATATAAGGAGATGGTTACGGCCCACAGTTCTGCCGTCAATCTCATATGTCTGAAGCAATCCAGGAACATGATATCTGTCGAACTGCCTCCATCGATGAACACACGAGAAACATTAAAACCCGCCACATCGGTGGTGATTACTAATGCGTCGTTATGAGGTCTCACCACGTCTACCTCATCCTCTACACCGAACTGTATCTGGGGAGCTATCTCCATTTGTCCTATCAGACCACCGCTGGCACGATGGGTCTGGTTACCTCGGTTGTGAACGTACATTCTACGAGCTCGGTGAGAATCTCCGCCCTCAGGTCCTCCCATGATGATCAAGATGTTGGCTGGGACCAGGTATATTAACCTCCACCATGGGTCATTTTCCCTTGTCCTTCATTTGGCCTTTTATATCCTTCTGCGGAGTCGATGGGATCACCTTTTGATCCTTGTAGACTAGTTCTTTGAGGTGTCCTGCTTGGATCAACCTCTCGATTTCATTCTTCAGGTGTAGGCAATTGTTAGTATGGTGTCCATACTCATTGTGGAATCGGGAAAACGGCCCTGAAGGAGGTCGTTGAGGCCCTCTGTTACTATTTAGTGGATATTTTAGGGCCGGGTTTTTTGCCACCACTGCCAACACCTCCTTCAGCTCCGCCCTTAGTGGGGTATATTTTCGATAAAAAAATGATGGATGAGAATTTCCCACCTCAGTTGCTTCCCTACGACCTACCATGGGCCTGTACAACCGGGTTTTGTCAGCGCTCAACCCTTTGTTGTTTCCCTCCACCCGGGGAGATGTGATCGGCTTCACATCTCGAGCCTTCGCCCACTTACTTTCCTCCAGGTTTATATACTTATCAGCACGGGATAACAACTCCTCAAATGCATGTGGAGGCTTCTGAGAGAGCGATGCAAAGAACCGTCCCGAAGGCCATGAACTAAGGCGTTGAGCTTGACTGCGACCATAGCTGCGGGTACCTCGAGAGCTGCCACATTGAACCTCTGAATGTAAGATCGGAGGCTTTCTTCATGTCGTTGCTTTACTTGTAGTAGAGACATATCGGACTTTGGAGGTTTCCTGGCACTAGAAAATTGGTTGACGAACATATCTTGAAACTCCTCAAACGAGTGAATCACCTTTGGTTCCAGCTGACTGAACCATTGTTGGGCTGACCTCACCAAAGTAATTAAGAATATCCGACTCTTTACCCCATCCGAGAAGTGCAATAAGGCCGTATTTTTTAACCTCAAGATATGCTCTTCTGGATCCGTAATACCGTCATATTCATACGGTAGCTGCTTAAAGTTAGAGGCCACCTCGTCCTCCAGCAGTTTTCTGCCAAAATGCATCCATGTGCTGAGGCCTCCTCTAAAGCTTGTTCTGAGTGTTCGTTTATGCATTCCCTCGACAAGTTTCCTTAGCTCGGATATCGGACCCCTCAACTCTCGTTCTTTTTCATCTATGGCTTGGACTTCTCCTTGGACCTCGCTTTCTTTCTCATCTCCTTCGCTATCTCGTTCACCCTTTCTTCCTTTTCCATCGCCACCCTCAACATTCATCGGGGAAGAAATCGATCACCGATGACTTCTAAACCTCCGGGCTCTCTGTCTCTCCCTACGTTTTTTGCCTTCGGGAGAAAGGGAATGAACCTCAGAGGATTCCTTCCTCACATTCTCTCCCTCCCTTCGTCGAGGACCTCCACTTCCAGTTTCCTTTAGCTGAGTTGCTTCTACCGGTACATCGTTTTCTTCGCTTACCTCTAACCATTCCGACACATGCCCTTCTGAGGTTCTATCTCCCCTCGACGCTACCTGCTTCCGCTTGCCCCCCATACTTTTCTTGTTGGCGTCGACAGCCGTATCTACTGCGTTCTTTATCAGCAACTCCAGCTGTTCGACCGTAATGGTGATGGGGTTTGAAGAAGGGTCGTTCCTACTGGAGAAAGGGGGGATGTTTCCGCTGGCGGAGGTGCTCCGCATGGTGGAATAGGAGTTGAGGTTTATCCTGGGTCTTCTCGTAGCCCCCTCGCTACTTCCTCAAACCGCTCTTGCGTAAGATCTGCGCGCACGGTGTTGCCTGTTTTTCTGCCATTGCCTTATTTTTTCTCGCGCCCTTACCTCCCGTGAATGCTTCCAACTCTTCGCTACGCCTCTTGCCCGTCGTCGATGTCATCCTAACAAGTACTTTCTAGGAAACTCTCGTCTCAACCCGTCCTTCCCACAAACGGCGTCGTTTGATACAGGTATGACCCCGATCAACAAAATTTAGGTTAAAAAAGGAAGGAGATTACAGGTTTGAAACGGACTGGACCTTATTTTTTAGGACAAAACACAGCTGAACAGATCTCAGCCTTCAACCCAAAAATATCGAGTGATTTTTCTTACAATGTCCCTTCTCACCCTTTGGTCTTTTTCCCTGTATTTGTTCTTTACGAAAAGATGTAATGTGTCCTCCTTTAGCCGTGTTTTTTCCCTTTTTATCCCCTTCCTAGCCATTATCCATTGGAGAATAGCTTAGTGGGTCTCTTAGCGTATTTGCAGAAAGAATTTCCTCTGGCGGATGGCAGGACCTAATGTTGACAGGCGTACTATTCTTAGACGGTCTGCCTTTGCTGACGAGGTTGTCCACCAACGAGTGCCCCACACGTGTCATGTGGTCGGGTATTCCGTACGACTTGATTCTCACCATGTCGCACGTGTCAGAGCTACCCCTTCCTTTCCTTGCCACGTGGGACCTCTCCTTCTTTCGCAGCTGACTTCTGATGGTTTCAGCTTTCCCCAAATTTGGACCTATGGACGCCTTCCGAAAAGCACTCGAGCTATGGAGATCTCCTTTTTTAGTTGAGTGGGGAGAGATCGCATGGCGAAATCCACCCGCATAAAGTGGAATACTTTTGGCATATTTCCATGGTCTACAAGTGTTTCACACTTTAAGGCTAAAGTTTATACTTTTGATCGTTTATCATTATTTTCGCTACGTTGAATTATCGTCACTGTTGTTGTGACATTATGGTCAACACCGTGGTTGACACCGTGATTGACACCAGTTGTCTGAAAAGTTGAATTTCATTATATTTCGAATTTAAATTGATAAATTTAAATTTCTAGGTACCTAAAATTATAACAAGTGGTTCGGATCGGGTCGCTTGATATGCTAAGCGTGATTCTTAATATTTAGGTACTCACGGAGGTTACGGGTGTTTCACTATTCCGGTCTACGAACCTTGATGGTTCAAATGACACGATTTGGAAGATGTGCATGGAATCCTATATCAAATGTCTTGAGGAACGTTCGTGGTTTATTGTACTCACCGGATGGCAGCCTCCTACCTTAGTCGAAGGACAACGGATTGAAAAATCGGAAGATACTTGGGACAATGTCGAGTTCCAACAGTCCAAGCACTTAATGTTAGTTTTTGCGCCGTGGATGAAAATATATTTCGTTTGATTAGCACGTGCGTATCCACCAAAGACGCTTGGGATATCCTACAAAGACATTTTGAGGGTTCAAAGTGTGTACACCAAACCCGATTACGGCTCCTTGCGGCTAAGTTCGAGACCATACTAATGCTTAAGGATGAGAGAGTCTCGGTATACAATGTTAAATTAATGATATTGTTAATGAGTGTCGTTCACTTGGAGAACCTATCACGAATGAAAGGCTAGTGGGGAAAATGATGAGTTCTCTTCCCAAGCGCTTCGGCATGATGATCACGGGCATGGATGTATCAAAAGATGTGACCACCATCAAATTTGAACATCTAGTTGGTTCTATTCAGACGTTTGAGATGAACCTTGAGTGCCATAGCTTGAAGGGAAAACTTCGACTTCATTTGGAGGTAGCGGAAAAAATATTGCCTTTCAATCGGTTGTCGAGGATTAGGATAATTTGGAGAAAATCTTTCTAGACTTGGAGGACAGTGAATTTGCTGAAGAAAGTGTTACTTCTATGAAGAGACTCTTCAAATCGCTGCTGAAAAAGACAAATTCGAAAGGGACCTTCCAAGCTTTCAAGCCTCAAGTACCAAGGAGAAAATTCAACTCCAAGTCATTTGAGACTAGTTCAATGTATGCAAAGGTAATGACTATTATGCAAATGAGTATGCTAATACTCGGTAAAAACGGACATTGAATTTTAATATAACCTTGAGCGATGATGAGGATGAATCAAATGATCCTTCGGCTAAATATGAAGCTGGAAACACTGGAGATGTTGCCTTCATGACAACTGTGCACCAAGCAAGACCCAAGGAAATCGATCCAACTGGTATCAGTCGGGGTATCGCCCGCCGTGTCATGACACTGTCAGGTATGAAAGTTCATATTCTGGTTTGGAACCGCCGATTGCGGTTCGATTTGAAACCGTCAGTTTATGGTTCCAAATATTTTTTTCCCTATGTAATATTCGAAAGAAATTAAAGAAAATTGAATTTTGTGATAATGTAAATAGCTTTCCGTTCCAATTAGAAATTTATAGAAATAAATAGACCTTCAATATTTGAAAAAATATACACGTTGAATAATAAAAAAAAATTCGGTAGTGTTCAACAAACACTCGTCATATGCATCTCCTACTTTGTGCGTATCGCTGATTTTATGACCATTGGAATTGAATAAAAACATAACATATAACGACCAATTTTACGATGTTGAAATAAAACACAAAATTAAAAATCAACGATCAACGTTGGTTACTTTAACAAACTAAATAAATAAAATTATAAAGCCCAACGTTCAACCAACTTCAATTAAAAAACATAAAATTGTAAATCCAAACTAGCCCAATCCCAACGTTCAGCCAACTTCAATTAAAAAAACATAAAATTGTAAATCCAAACTAGACCAATTATTCTATGAGTTGCGGTTCACAAGCGCCGGTTTACGGTAAGAATAATAGAAAATCGTATCCAAACCGTCGTAAATAACGGTCCAGCTACGATTTGAATCGGAACCGTTGACCGTGGTTAACCGAACGATTGACCGCCCATTTGGTTACGGTAAGGCTACGGTTTTTCAAGCCTTATGAACACCTCTAACTATCGGCTATGGGACGACTCCGACTTTCAGCGGGACTTTTCCTCTACCGTTTGGTAACCGATTTGGGTCTCATTGGAACTCCCATAAAAAAAAAAAAAAAAAAAAACTAAGATTTTTTGGGTCCCGATGGGAGTTCTTTGTAAGTTACAAAACACAACGAGATGCTTTTGTGAATACAATTTTACATATGAATGTTTCCAATTTCTAGATAATTATATGATAATTCACTATAATTCCATTTAATTAGAGACTCGCGTTAGCTGGCACTCAATCATTTGACAATACCACTCAACAATCACTAATCAACGAGCTAGTAAGCGAAAACATAATAAAAATAATATCTCATCACCTACCTTCAATCATCAAAATAAGAATCTCAGTTATTTTATTTTTAATTTTTTTTAAAACAATCATTACACAATGACAGTATAGTCTATACACTTTGACTAAGTTCAATCTGAAGCAAATTTTACCTCACTTCAGTTATGACATAATTTCGATATGAAGCATGACTAAAACCACTTGTCTATGTGTCACTTTCAAGTCTACGTAGACTATGATAAATGTGTTCAAATAGAATTGAAGGTAAATTTGCATGTGCCTACGAAATCTCTAATCTCTCAAAGAAAAACCTATTATAAAATTATAGATTGCCAATTGTTTCATTCCAATCAAATGAATACTTTAACCATTATGCCATTTATCGCCACATGACATGCAATAATTCATTGCCAAAATCAATTTAAATAACATTTGCTATGTCAACGTTTGCAAATCAATTTTGTTATTATTTTCATTTCATTATAATCATCAATTATGTTACTATTACAATTTATTATCCCATGGACGAACACCTGCACTTGATGATTAATTAACAGTCAACGAATCACAGAATATTGTTTACAAATGCATGAAAACAAAGGCGGCCATCGGGCCAAATCCTACACGAAACACATCACTTTCAAAATCATATATCCTTAATACTTTTATTACACCCAACAAGGACATATTCGATAAAATTTTCCTACTGAGATTGGTTGGACAAAGATGCTTAGAAGCCAACTGGCAAAAGAAGCCTAAGCTGCTATAAAAGCTGCCATCTTTCTTCAAAGCTAATCAATCAAAGCCTATCGCATTCGCAGCCTCTGAACATGGGCCAATCAAGCTTTACGCTGACTGCGTTAGCACTTTCGTTGTGCGCTATTATTCTATGCACGAGCTCCGTCTCGGCTCAGCTCAGACAAAACTATTACGCAAATGTCTGCCCCAACGTAGAAAACATCGTCAGACAAGCCGTCGCCGCCAAGTTCAGGCAGACCTTCGTCACTGTCCCCGCCACTATTCGTCTCTTCTTCCATGACTGCATAGTTTCGGTATTTTATAAATAAATATAGAGAACTCACTTGCCTTCTCTTCTTTTTATATTTGGCTGATATACGTTGTTCTTTCTGTAATAGGGCTGTGATGCATCTATAATGATTGCTTCGACTCCGGGGAACAAGGCGGAGAAGGATCACCCCGACAACCTATCGCTAGCCGGAGATGGATTCGACACCGTGGTCAAGGCCAAGGCCGCCGTTGATGCCGTCTCGACTTGCAAGAACAAGGTCTCTTGTGCGGACATTCTTGCATTGGCTACC
This sequence comes from Linderniella brevidens, assembly GCA_004919715.1. Lineage (NCBI taxonomy): Eukaryota > Viridiplantae > Streptophyta > Magnoliopsida > Lamiales > Linderniaceae > Linderniella > Linderniella brevidens. The sequence continues at coordinate 4,552,657 of SWDC01000149.1, read as the reverse complement.
CGTGATGCCATTGTCCTGGTCAGTACATGTTGAGATTATTCGACCTACGTCGGAAAATTAAATTAACCTGACTCAATATATAATTAAAGAGACATCTTCATCTTATCACCAATTGGTTTTATATTGAAAATATCAATTTAACATGATATCAGAGCTCATATCAAATTGATCATGGTACGAATCTTCACAACCACCCCATAAAAGAAAATTTCACGTCTAGCATTGACGTGAGGGGACGTGTTTCAAATGAAATATGATACCCTACCTTTAAACTTACACTTTTATGTGAAATAGTCATTCAACATGTAACATAGCGGGTTCACCATCCATGTGTTGTCACGCTTATTTCACTCATCGCGGTCCGATTCGAGAGTCTTTGAATTGTGTTACACGGGAAGAGACGTGTTAATATTATTTGTCGCACATCAAGAAATTAACTTTGCCAAAATAATTATATAAAGGTCTCTTCACCTATCACCGTTTGATTTTAGGTTGAAATTCTCAATCCGCTTGATTCTTTCGCCCTAATTCATTAGTCGATTCTGTGATTTTTAGCAGTTTTAACAATCCTTGGCTGTCGTTCTGATGTTTTAGGCTGGCGGGCCTTCGTATTCGGTGGAGCTGGGAAGATTAGACGGGCTGAGCTCAACCGCTTCGAGCGTAAACTTGCCGCAACCAAATTTCAATTTGGATCAGCTCAACACCATGTTTGCTTCCAAAGGCCTAACTCAGACAGACATGGTGGCTTTATCAGGTTAATAATTAAGCTTCCCCTTTATTTACGCATCAATGGGAACCAAAAAAACAAACAAAAAAAATCGATCTTTCTTTCATACGACTCTAATTTTCCGCAGGCGCACACACAGTGGGGTTTTCGCACTGCAGCAAATTCTCGAACCGGATCTACACCTTCAACAGCCGGAACCGGGTCGACCCGACCCTGAACCCGCAGTACGCGGCGCAGCTGAAGCAGATGTGCCCCACTAACGTGGACCCAAGGGTCGCCGTGAATATGGACCCGAATACTCCGAGGGCATTCGACAACGTTTATTACACGAATCTTGTGCAGGGGAAAGGGATGTTCGCCTCCGATCAAGTCCTGTTCACCGATGCGAGATCGAGGAATAACGTGACTACTATGTCTTCGAATCCTCAGGTTTTTAACAACGCTTTTGTTCAGGCTATTACGAAGCTGGGAAAGATCGGAGTCAAGACGGGGAGGAATGGGAATATTCGATTCGACTGTTCGAGGTTCAATTGAAACTGAATTCAATTCAATTTACGCCATGAAATAACAAGTTCCTCTGTTCTGAATTTCGGTTCGTTTCCTATCGGGTTCATCATGTGATAAAGAAAAAAAAATGTAATAAAATAATAAATATATAAGTTAATTTTCAAAAGAATCAAAACATTATTGTGACCTGGTTGTAATTTCTTACGTTAATGTTCACAAATTCGCTATTTTACATTTTAGGTAAAAGACCTCTACAGTTTATGTTTATACCCCTTGTGGTTAAACTGAAAATCACGTTACTACCTTGTGGTTTGTAAACATTGCGAAACTCCCTTATGGTTTAGAAAACGTATCATCGTACCCCCTCGTCAACATAATCTGTCTGCGCGTCTATCTAACACGCGGTTTATGCAGTTGAGAAAGACTTTTCACTCCTTTTTAACTGAAAATGACCAAAATGCCCCAAATAATTAACTCTTTACTTAAAAAATGAAACTCACGACATATTCAAAGCTTCATCCCTCTTCAGACGAAAGAAGTGCGGCGATGGAGTGTTGAGCTTCAGGAATTCACCCAATTTTTTGTCACCGTTAGTTGAAGACAGTGGTTTGTTGAGCTTGAGTTCGACACGCTGATTTGAAGATAATTACCCAACAAGTCGGCTTGAGCTCAGTCAGGATTTTGGGGTGTTTGAGTCGGACAATTCAATTGCAAATTGTGAGTTCCTTTTAACATTTATCTTGTAAAATTATTTGCATTGAATTAATCTTTCGTGGATGTTGTGTATGACGTTACGTTACTTGTCAGATTTCAGATGTTGTGTAGCCTCCTCTGTCATTGGGTACGTAAGTAGGGGCACCGACGTACTCACATCAGACATCCTCCTACCATCGCTGTCAACATCCTCAATAAACCCCGACAAATCTTCAACATATATGTGCACAATCCTCTCGCTCCTATATGCACCGAGCAAATCTCTCATGTCATTGTCGTTCTTTAACATCCTAAGACCCTTACCCAGACTTTCCCCCGGTAAACAGTAATAAAACTGGACATTGGAAGATTTCCCCCTAAATATGTATAAAAATCGAACAAACTCCCAAAAAATCTTATCCTTGTTGACTTTTCTAAATAGAACCTTAATACCTCCAAAATAATTCGCGGAGGGAAGCCATTCAAATTCCCCGTTCACATGGAGGTAAAGCATGCAAAACTCTTCTTCCATTGTAATGTCTCTGTCACCCTCGGCTAAGAAAGGGTCGTGTGCTTTTGTCTCTGTCACCCTCGGCACCCCTGCTAACTTCTTGTTGACTGATGCTGCTAATTCCTCGTGTTTTTCTTGAGAGTCAGAGGAAATTTCTCAGTTCGTTTGAGAGTGACATTCGTCTTGGAAGGAATAAAATTAGGTTTTCTGATTTGCTTTGGAGGTTTTCTTTGTTTAAAGCGGAAAGGAGTTAAAGTTGCATTTTGATTTGGGTGTTTTCTACACATTAAATATGAAAAGGGTAAAACGGGAATTTCATCTTTTATCTAACCGCAAGACTTAATTTGACCAAATCGGGAGAGTGAAAAATTAACCAAACCACGAGGGGATTTTATGTTATTTCAAATAGGGTTTTTGGTGATGATTTTCAAAACCACATGGGGTCTTATGAATTTTAGCCTTATATTTTTGCTAAACATATCAATTAGATCCTCAAAACCCATAATCCAATCAATCGCTTGGGATTTCGGATTTGGCTTTGAAAATCGAATTTCATCCAAATCACTCGACTTGCAAAATTGAGGACACATCTGTTCACGAAATATGAGAGTTGTTTGGCTGAGTAATTGAATGTTGTTTGTCTAGTGGAGTGAGTTATTGAATAGTTGAAAACATTGTTGTTGAACTTTACTGATTAATGGTTTGACTTTGTTGAACTGCAGTTTTTTGTCGTGGTTTATTGAACGTTGTTTGTCATTGGTTTATTGAACTCAAGTCAATGCATAAAAATAAAAATAGAAATAAAACAAAAAACTACGGCCAAGCACTGCGCCAAATCCGACGACGCCCACTCAGCTGCAAACGCCAACAATCCTGCAAGGTCCCCATCCGTGCTATCACCATGTACAAAGCGTTCCTTGCTACCATCCCCGCAGTCCGATTCGCGCCCGCATGCCAACGCTGGTTCCGTTCCCTTCAAATGTGATAAACCAGCGATGCCAGAAGCTAGCGATACGCATAGTGAAGAAGATGCTTTCGTCGCCACTTCGCCGCAGCCCAAAAGATCTCCCGTCGCCAGTCTCGAAAAGGCCATGAAAATCTCGTGGCAGACCGAACATACCTCAAGCAGTTTGCCGGGAAAGGGCACTTGAAGAAGAGATGAGGGACTGTCTCGGTGGCCTCAACCTCAAACAGCAAGCACCGATTATAAGCAACAACCATGACGATCCAATGTTTGTCCCTCGTAAAGAGCCGGTCTCGAATCGCGCCAAATAGTGAACTCCAACTTAGGTATATTAATCGGTTCCCCAAATAGCGTCGCCCATGGTACATGTGGCCGTCGTGTGCAAATCCCATGCCGCATGCGGCAAGAACCGCGCCACAGTATCGCATCCCTCTCGGCCGAGTAAACAGGAGGGAGGTGAGGATGAATCTGTTGGTACTCCATTTTTTAGGTCGCTGGACAATGCCAGCCCTCCATAGTGATAACTGGTGCAATCTTGGTGTCTCATGGTAGCCCCATGACGCGAGGGCCTCGCGGGATCATGACTTCTAACAGCGTGTCAAGTAACCACGGGCCCCGTTAAAGAGATAGTGTGACCATTTCCAATGCAAAATCGCACCAGGGCCAAGAGCCTTGCTCTGAACTTCAAGATCTGTTTCGAGGTGGAAAGAAAGATCACCCCACGGCCGATGCACCACACCAACTGTTGTCGAAGTCGAGTAGAATAGAGCTTGCCACCCAAACAGATGATGGGTCCCTCGTGACGACTCACCATAGTAGAATAAACATTAGGATTTGATTGACCTCCAACATCGATCTGATGCCTAGCCCCGCTTCAGCCACAGGTAGTCAGACGTCACTCTAAACCACCTTCGTCGGGGACCCCGTCCAAAGAAATCTCCTGATCATGGTCTCAATAGCCCGGACAACACCCTTGGGCAATAAAAACACCCCTGACGAATATACGTGAAGCGAGCTCAATACCGACTTAAACCAGCTGCACCCTACCCGCATAGGATATCGCAAGATGCAACCAGGAGCCGACCGCGCCTCCACATGTCGCTGAAGTGGTGCACAGTCGCTGATGGATAGCTTCGACGTAATAAGTCGTATGCCAAGATACCGCACCGACAAAGCTCACGTCACATCCCAGTATACCCTGAAAGACCGTCGCACGCCCCTCAACCTGCTTAGAAAGGAACATCTCACTCTTGGAGGGATTAGCTCACGGACCTGACAACTCCGCAAACTCGTCAAAGGCCTCTTTAAGAACAACAACCGACCTCACATCATCGTTACAGAACAGTAGCAGATCATCCGCAAATGCTAGCATGACCAGCCGTAACTCACCGCATTGCCAATGATACTGGAAATAAGGGCCCTCGGCTATCCTCCATCGCAGAATGTCATGCGTCACATGCATGACAAGCGTGAACATATAGGGAGATATGGGGTCCCCCTGCCGTAGCCCTCGCCGTCGCGCAAAGAATCCCTTTGGTCGCTCATTAATCTTAATGGAAAAGCACGACGTAATAAGACAGCGCACCCACCACGTGAATCTGGAATCAAACCCCAACGCCTCCAAGGTGAGAAAGATAAAAATCCCACTAAACTTTTTCATAAGCTTTGGCGAGATCCACAGGCCCGACATATCAGCCCTACGATATCCAGCGCATATTTCTTGGGCAAGAAAGATAGTATTTGTAATACGCCGCCCCGGAACAAATGTCGTCTGGGTCGAATGGACCAGCTGTGCAAGGACCCCCCGCATCCGATTCGCCAAAACACCTTAGAGATAACCTTTTACAACACATAGCAGCATGATATCGGCCGAAAATCCGATGCTCATCGTGGCGATGCAATCTTCGATATCAAAGTGATAAGCGTGGAGTTCAGCCCTTTGTGCAAATGCCTCGAGCGAAAGAACTCCTTTACCGGCGATGTAACATCCGGCACCACTATCGACCATGCCGCCTTGAAAAACGTCGAGGTATACCCATCCGGCCTTGGTGCCTTATCATCATGTATCGCAAAGAGGGCCGCTCCTCATCCTTACCATCTTCATCGTGCTCATCGTCACCATCTTCATCGGTTCTCATTCTCACCATCTTCATCACCGGTTCTCATTCCCACCAGCATCCCGACCACAATCATCATCAGCCATTCAAAATAAAGAAGCCCGTTGCAGTAAGCCCTCCATATAGGCTCTTCCAGAAGCTTGAACCCGCTGCTCATTTTCGCAGTTCTTGCCGCACGCCAGTGCAATTCTCACGAGCCCATTCGCCATTCCTTTGCCTGTGTCCGAAGATTGTAGCGGTTAGGATTGTTTGGCCCGACTTGGTCAAAGGGACGATTTGATTAGCCTTGCGAACGGTTTGGAGGGCTTTGACGGTCTGTCCTTGCGTTCGCTGCCCTTGCAGGATTTGAGTACTGCGATGGATGTTTTAGCGTTGGACCTCAGTGAACAAAGCCATCATTGTCTCCATTCGTCAGTGTGCCCCTTCCCTTCCACTTGTGAAAGATAATATATTGAGATAATTCCCTTGCCGTCCACAACGGGTTTCGTCAGTGCTTCTCAATTGGATTAAGAAGTTGAACAGATTGACTACGAGAGCATTTTGGTCTTTTTGTGCAATCAGTTAGCAACTAATAGAATTTACCCTAAAAAATCCCATTTTTGTCTTTCAGGTCACATAATTAATTTTCCTCATACCTCAGGGGTATCAGCTGGAATAGAAAAATACGTTTAAAATACAGGGGTACCATATGAAATTTTCCTAAATTATATTGTCACTGTTTAAAATGATTTTATATTGGAAAGTATGTTAGAAATTATAGTCACTGATTGAAAATTTGTAATTTTTGTAAGAGGATCCTTCGACGATTTACTATAATTGCGTCGAGAGTCGTAGAGACTTAAGTGATGACAACTTTGTTGACAAGCCCTGAAAGATTTCAAAGAATATCAAAGCAGATACCTTTCAGCATTCAAGGATCGTGAGAGACTTAACCGAAAGATTTCAGAGAATATCAAAGCAGAAAACAATCTTCAAAAAACACGTTCCTAGAGTCGTAAAAGTGATGAAGTGTCATAGAGGAGTCCACTAATAACGACTTCGTCGGCAAGCCCCCGAAAGGTTTCAAAAAGTACTTTTAGAAGTAGCCTTGTCATGTATTATTGTTTGTATGTTTATTTTAGCATATTTCTGCAATGTTGTGTCTGCATCGAGCTTTGTTATGTTTGACCGCGTAGTAGTTTAAGTGTTTAACTTCAGAAAATTTGAGAACTTGATTTAGTCTACGATATATTAGACTTACTTAAAAGGCGTAAAATATATCGAACGTGTAAATCTTAAACATGCATAAGATGATCATTAGATCAAACTTATAAATACTTACAACACACATAAACCGGACATGACATAAAACTTAAAAAATACTTAAACACAAATAAATTGAATATCACATCAAACTTAAAATATTTAAACACACATACATGTCATTACATTAAACTTAATGACATTTAACATTTTGACTTAGCCTTGTTGACCGCCACGTTGTCTTGCATGCCTTCCAGATCTATCGATCTTGTTCGCTATCCTATTCGTTCGATACCTCATTGCTCCTTTCTATTTCTAGTTTGCGGATTGTGAAAGTTCGAACTTCGCTTCTTCGCAGTAACGCTCGTCGTCCAAAGAAACAAAGTGAATCTCATAAGTTCTCAAATAAGCTTCCCAACTCTAATATGCGGTGACTTACTGTGTAATGTGAGGCTCAAAGCTACGACAAGCTGCTTGTGCATGCAGACATGGTATCTTAAACAGACTCCACTTAGCGCACGAGCAACGACAATCACCCAACACGATCACGTTGAGGGCGAACTGTGCAAAAACGATATGCTCGGAGACGGCTATTCGGTCAAAGATTTCGATCATGCATGCCTTGTTGTCGATCCGAGGTGATCATTCGCATCCTTTCCGCGACGTTTCTAATTCCCATATCATTTGGCATAGCATGAACCCGGGCAAATATGTCATCCGTTGTGTTACTTTGTATATAGAAAAATAAATTACTAAATAAATACACTAAGGCATCTACAACTAATTAATCATGAAAAATATATTGTAGCGCGTCAAGCAGGGTAGTCTCCCATCTGAATACCCAAAGCCATTGTGTACGCACTGTCATTTGTCATTTGTCCTAAAATCACCAAGCAGTTGGCTAAGAACATAAAAGAGGCTAATGAATGCATTCCCATGAAATCTGATGATTGGCGTTTTCAGATCACAGGGCCTTTTGATCGGCATAATGTTGATGTTTCTCAACATTCATGTTCATGTAGAAGGTGGGACATGACTGGAATCCCTTGTAGGCATGCCATTTCAGCCATTTGGTGTAGAAACGAAGATCCACAGGAGTATGCACCTGATTGCTACAAGGTGAGCACATATCTGAAAGTTTATGAACATGCAATCCAAGGAGTTAATGGACCTGATTTATGGCCTACCTAAGTGTGATTTGCCACCTCCACGGCCACCTGTGTATGAGAATAAACCTGGAAGGCCAAAGAAGATGAGGAAAAGAGAAGTTGATGAGCCCCCTGCTACTGTCAGTGCCACAAAGTTGAAAAGAAGACAAGATCCTACTAAATGTGGAAAGTGCAGAGGAAAGGGGCACAATGCTAGGACTTGCAAATCAGTACCTCAGCCTTCAGAGTCTGGCATCAGCAGATCAACCTCAGCCTTCACAATCTGCATCTTCTAATCAGCCTCAGAGTTCACAGCCTGCAGTTTCTATTAGAAGGCCTTCAAAACTGTCTATAAGTTCTTTCTTTTACTATTTCCAGTTAGGCTTGTCAGTGGGGCGGGGATTTCCTGACCCGCGGGGATCCGCCACGAATTGGACAGGGAATTTCCGGTATTTTATCTCTGCCCCGCGGGGACTTCGAGAGATTTTTCTCCGCGGGGATCCCCGCCCCGTTCTCCGCTATATTATAATATTTAAATAATATTTATTATATTCAATTTATATTATTATTATATAAATAATTTTAAAATATAGTTTAAATAATATTAAAATAATATAAATAATATTAAAATATAGTTTAAATAATATTTAAATAATATACGGGCTAATCCCCGCCCACGCCTGCCCCGCTGACATCCCTATTTCCAGTCATTTCCAGTCATGTTTTTCTGAGTCATTTCCTTTCATGTTCTTGTAGGTTAGCAGGCCAGAAAATGTGCAAATTAACATATCTAGAAGCTCAAACCATGTATCGTCAGTCAATGTGAGCTTATTTATCTTTTTTTGTATGAGTAATTGCTTGGGATATTCATTAACAATGTTATTCGTGTTGGCATAACTCATGTTGTGAAGGCACCTGTAATTGTAAGAGGTGGCGTGAATTTCATTACTGTTCCAAACCCTAGAGCTGCATATGGGACAACTAAAAAGAGTGGAGGGTGTAATGACTTGGAGAAATAAGTTGGGCTGTCTGAGCAAAGTATTGGTTTTAGTCTGAATTGTTTTGGTCTGTGAGTTGAATGTCCATGTATTGGGTAACTTCTGACTCTATTTTTTATCATGTATTTGGATGGATTTTGTTTTGCGTCTGAACCTTGTAATGAACTCGATTGTCTTGTAAGTTACCTTTGAATCTTGTAATGAAATTGGTTTCCAGAACCTCTTTTTTTCATTCAAAAAACAAATCTGCAACAAAAACACACATCTGCCTTGCATACACACCGAAATCAAAACAATCTGCGACAAGCACACACACAAGATGCAATTACAAACACCCAAAACAACCTACATATTGGTGAACCATTTGCTTTCATCTTCAAAGCTCGGATCTCATCATTCATCATTTGCTCTTTAGTTTTCATAGTTTGAATGTCAGCTTGCAGCTTCTCTTCCTTAATACATGCCAAATTTATTTGTGATAACATTTTCCCTTCCTTGTCATGAAACAACCTGATTTGCTCTTCCATTGAGTTGCACTTTCCAACAATCCGGGAATGATTGTTTTTGACCTAGCACAGATTTCAGAATCCCACCACTGAAAAATTCCACAGTATCTTCTACTCTGTTCAAGAATTTTGAAACCATATTAATTGTTTTTCAAATTAACAACATCTCGGGCCGATTGAATTAATGAAATTGGTTACCTTATAAAATGGACAACATCTGTATCTTCTTCCCGGATTATCCTTGGTCCAAGCGGTCTTCAATGGAGGTTCAATGCCACATTTGTAAAATAATGGATCGGTTGGCACGGGCCATGAACCAGAGAAGGCGGAGTGAGTTCTAGTGTTCGAAAAAGATGAACTCGACTCATTTTTAGCTTCGATAATGAGCTAGGCGTTGATGATTTCCGCAAACACCTGCTCAATGGCGGATTTCTGCAAATACTTGGGTTTGGAGGTTTTTTTTTTGTAGGAATCGATTTTTATTTTTTTGGGTGTAATTTAGGGTTTTTGGGGCAAAATCATAACCCCGTTGCAATTTGGAACTAACAGTCAAGCCCGTCAAATTTTAACGGTCAATCGGGTCAAACATGATGGAATGGACAACTACTAATTAACAGAATATAACAGAGGGACTTTAACTGATGTGGTGTGTTTTCGAGGGACTAAAACTGATTTCGGGTAATAACTGAGGGACTAAAATACAATTATCCCCAAATAAATCGGACATGACATAAAACTTAAAAATACTTAAACACACATAAATTGAATATCACATCAAACATAAAATATTTAAACACACATACATGTCATTACAGTAAACTTAACGATATTTAACATTTTGACTTAGCCATGTTGACCGCCACGTTGTCTTGCATGCCTTCCAGATCTATCGATCTCGTTTGCAATCCTATTCGTTCGATACATCATTGCTCCTCTTCGATTTTTAGTTTGCGGATTGTGAAAGTTCGAACTCCTCATCTTCCAATAACGCTCGTCGTCCAAAGGAACAAAGTGAATCTCATAAGTTCTCAAATAAGCTTCCCAACTCTAATATGCGGTGACGTACTGTGTAATGTGAGGCCCAAAGCTACGACAAGCTGCTTGTGCATGCAGACATGGTGTCTTAAACTTACTCCACTTAGCGCACGAGCAACGACAATCACCCAACACGATCACGTTGAGGGCGAACTGTGCGAAAACGATATGCTCGGAGACGGCTATTCGGTCTAAGATTTCGATCATGCATGCCTTGTTGTCGATTCAAGGTGATCATTCGCATCCGTTTCGCGACGTTTCCAATTCCCATATCATTTGGCATAGCATGAACCCGGGCAAATATGTCATCTGTGTTACTTTGTATATAGAAAAATAAATTACTAAATAAATACATTAAGGCATCTACAACTAATTAATCGTGAAAAATATATTGTAGCGCGTCAAGCAGGGTAGTCTCCCATCTGACTACCCAAAGCCATTGTGTACGTACTGGCGAGATAAAGCGGCGGGTAATGCTAGGGGTGGTAAACAGGTCGGATGAGGTCAGATTCGGGTTCAACCTTTTTAATAATAAGGTTGAAAAGTTCAACCCTAACTTGACATGTTTACTTAAACAGGTTGAAATATCGAATCCAAGCCCGACCTTCTTTAATCCAAATCCAACCCATTAACCCACCAACTCGTTTAAAGTATAAAAAAAAGAAAGAAAATAATTATATAAGCATATTAAAAATCCAAAATTAAACTAAACAATAAATAAAAACAAAGCAGTTTTTTCCTAAAACATCAACATAATTAAGAAAACAATTAAATTTTCAAATAATAAAAGTCTCACAAAACAATAATTAAATATCAAGTTATATAATATCGTCATCAAGTATCAACCGAAGCCGATGATATTTTACTCGAACTTTCAACCACTCTTCCATCTGATCCTCCACCCTCTTCTTCATGACGTCTCCGCATAATTCATCGAGTAAAGGATCAATTTTTGCTAAAAAAATCAAATTAAATAAAATGCTTAGATAGGGAAAAAATAAAAACCAAAACTAACACATATACTCATATAAAAATAAAAACTTAAATACCTCCATAAGACCAATCTCTTAAGCATATTAATGCTGCAACCGTTCTAGGCTTCAATGAACTCCTATAAGCATCAAGAACTCGTCCACCGTTGCTGAAAGCGGACTCCGGACCACCGTAGAGAGTAGAATGCCTAAAATATCCATAGCCATCTTGGAAAGAATGGAGTATCGCAACTTGTTTGTTTTCGAATAATCTAAAATGTTAAAATCCTTCACAATAGGCATGAGAGGCTCTTCCAAATATGCTTCAAGATCAAATTTTTCCGATACGAAATATCTAGTGCTAGAAAAGTTACAAAACGCCTACAATAACCATAATAAATGTTGACAAAATCCAAAATAACATAACTAATAAAAAGACGAACTAATAAAAGAATGATAAAATAAGAAATTACCATAATAAACTCATCCGATGAAGACCCGTCCACACTTGAACTTTCTTGATTCATAAATGAAGGTTGTGAAGAAGATTGATTCATGTACGAAGTGATTAACTCAAACAACTTGTCATTCAAAGCATCTAATTGAGTTTTTAAATCATCCTTGTACACTTGCCCATAACCCCATTTCACAATTCCAAACTTTAACCGAGGATCCAATATCGCAACAATAGCCATAGTTGTACTAAAACCAACCCAATATTTCTCAATCTTGGCATATATTTTAATCGCCATATCTTTCGTGAAACTTCTGCCCCAGATTTTTTCTCTACTAACACACCTCTCACTTTCAGTTAAGTAGGGACATACAAATTTGCAGTTGGATATTTAGCTCCAGAAAAATCACAATTGGCCTCATAAAAAACTTTCAAAAACTTCAACAATTTCTCAAGTTGTTCCCACTCTTCACTATATGGACAATGTATATAATTAGCATCCATCATCTCAAAATTGATCAAAGTCTTTTGTAATAAGAAACAACTCTTTTACCAACATAATGTATGTTGAATTCCATCGAGTGGGAACGTCTTGTCTTAGGACCCCTTTGCAACCAATATAAACTTTTTCCACACAAGCTTAAAAACTTTGTTTCCTACTTTGGGATCCCTTACAATACTTCACTCTCTCCCTAACCTTATAAACAACATGCTGAATCATTTTAATGCCATCTTGAACAATCAAATTCAAGATATGTGCTCAACACCTAATGTGGAAATAATCGCCACGAGAAACCAAACTAAGTTCTCCCTTAAGATAAGTAGTCATGCTATCATTGGAGCTAGCATTATCCAATGTCAAAGTAAACACTTTCTTGTGAATTCCCCAATCTTTCAACAAGTCTTTTCATATCCATATTGACATCGGAATGAGGAGGGGCGTAAATGAAAAACAAATATTTTTTTGCAAGCACCAATCTTTACCAATGAAGTGTGCACTCAAAGAGATATAACCATTAGTGGTTATCGAAGACCATTAATCCGACGTAAAAGTGATTTTCCTGGGAGTTGATCTTAAGAACTCCATCATCCTTTCTTTATCTTTATTATACATCTTAAGAATGCCATTTCTCAATGTATGTCTTGATAAGAATTTCCACATCAGCACATAAGTGCGAGAAAACATTCCTATTTCCATCATATTCACCAAATTGAAAGGGAAGATCATGTTTCACAATGGCAACACACAACAGCTCGCGAAAGACATCATTATCAAATCGAGAATCTCTAGTAGACAACGATCCAGAAGATTTCAGAATAAGTTGCCCAACTTTCACATAATATTTCCGTATACATGGTCTAAGATGGCGTTTAAGGTTCCTCGTACCCATTTTACTTTCAGCATTATAAAACTGGCTACATTTCGTGCATTTCCAGATCAAATCCCCGTCCTTATCATTTTTACTAGGATCAAGAAACTTAAAATGCTGTCACGCATTTGAAGTGAGCTTTATAGTTCTTTTAGTATTCATACCTATTATCAATGACTTAACTCGTTTATTTGATAAATTCTTCTCACACTCTTTAGGTGATTGAGACTGAAGCCCCTCCTCATCATCCAATATATCAACATCAACTCGGTTAGAATCGTCCATAGCAATTAACACCTAGAAAAAATTAAAAATCAGAAAACAAAACAAGAGAATATATCAAATAGCTTAAGGGAGACGAGCGAGAGCATGGGGTTGGAGACTACTCACGAGAGACCACCGACATATGTGTGATTTGTGAAGCAGAATTAAGGTTTACTTACTAAATGGGCTGAGAATTAGTTTTAGGCTGATAATAATTTAAACTAAAATATGTAAATGGGTTGATAAATGGGTTACTTTTTGGTTTAAAATTCGAACCATAACCTGACTCAATTATTATTTGGATTGAGTTCGAGTTTACCCATTTACTTAAACGGGTCGAAAATGCCTACCCAAACCTGCTATTTTGTGGTGCGGTTTGTGTCGGGTTGGCGGGTCGGGTTGGTTTTTAGCAGCCCTAGGTAAGACGATCATATCAATGATAATAGCCTCTTCCTATGGAAACATTGTTCTGTATCTACTCGTCGTAGATCACGATGTCATCTCTAGCATCCCACAATGTCACCCGACACTGGCCATGAAATAATCCCTGGTCAAAACTTTGGCGGCCTATGCATTCACTGTCGTTGGGAAGTCTAATAAATACTTTAAGACATCTACAACTAATTAATAATGTACTAGTGCGCCAAGCAGGGCTGTCTCACATCTGAATACCCCGAGCCACCGTGTATGTAAAAGGCGAGATAAAGCATTTGGTAATGCGATCATATCACTGATATTAGCCTCTTTTATACGGAGACATTGTTCTGTATTTGTTCGTCTTGGACCACGATGTCATCTCTAGCATCTGCCACCCACTGGAATCGAAATAACCCCCGGTCAAAACTTTGGCGGCCTCTAGGTTCAGTGTCGTTGGTATGCCTTGCACCATGAGAAAGTGACGCAACACTCGGTCTGAATAATGAAGCTCCACGATATTGAAGAATATAAGTGGGCACTAAACCTACAAGACGGTGACCTGCAATCGTCGCGGAGCGTCGCCACTTCGGGGTACACGCCGTTGTACGGATTCCAAACTAATTGGGCAAGTGTCAGATTATTTAAAAAAATTTGCGTCTGTCGCAAGTTCGAACAGGCCGTCAACGACGATTTCCATATACAATAATCGTCATTAGTAAACAATAACACAAAAGAAACCTTTAAAGTCTAATAATGTTACTTGAAACCAAATTACCTAGCGGCGATCGCTGGCATCAGTGGCACAACCTCATCAAGTTGTGTCGCAACCATATTGACTATTAGCACCGCGAGGGCAGGTTGTAAAGGAAATACATGCATCCAATCCCAAACCTAAATAAGGAAATTGTAAAGATAAAACTTCTAGACAGCAAAAGGTTTTATATTCGAAGAAACTGGATACATAATAATTGCAATAATATAAGCGGTCCGCCAATGTTTTATACACTAGCACATGAGGCCACGCACTTCTCTAATACAGGCATGCCATCACATCGCTACCCCAGCTATAATTACGAACGATGTTAATGCGCTCCAGGAATTTTAGGTAATTCAGAGTTACCCGTTAATTGCTCTTATCGGAAAACATTACACATTCAATTATTAGGAGCACATAACCACGTGCATGTTGATTGACTTCGACCTTCGTACTCAAATCGGTAACTAAATTCTCAATCATGCAGTTTCTCAACGCCGTAATATTCATCTTAGGAGGACTATCGAAGTGCTCATCATCTGAGACAAATCTCGTCATCTGATGGCGATATTACGACCAATCATACTTGCTTCTTGCATACAAGACTACAATCAAAGTTGCCCCCTTGACAGGTAAGTGCCACAAAGTTCCGACATCAAGAAGCATCACGGTGGCTTCTCCTATAGGCAAATGGAATGTGTGCTCACTACGCCATCGCTCGACCAATCCGTGATGAGATGTGAGTCAATATTCTTGGATTTACAGCTTTATATGCTATAAAATCTCATCGTGTGCAGCTTCCTTAGCATACGAATCTGCAGCTTCCTCGAGATAGCCAATGTACCCCATGAAGACCAGACCCCTTAATCGAATGGTGACATTACGTTTATCTTGATTATGAATAGGTCGTATTTAAGTTAATTATAGATGTCGTGCATTTATTCGTGTTATTTAAACTTACTTTATGTTGAAGGAACATATGATGACGATTGGGAAAAAATCGAGCGGAAAACGCTCAAGTTCGTACCGCAAAAAACTGTTTTCCGTCGGGCGGCTGAAACCCGTTTTCCGCTATCCTGCCGGCCGGAGGGCTTGCCGTCGGTATAACCTACGGGATAATCCTGCCGGCCAGGGGGTGAGCGGTCCCCCCAAGCCCCATTGTAGTTCTGTCCCTGTGCCGAAAGATGGGTCACATGTTGTGTCGACAGAGACAGATTCGTCGATCCATATAATGAAGTCTCATCCATCCTAAATTTACAATAATAATACATTATGTTTACATAATATTTATTATAGTCAATTTATATTATTATAAAGTAAATAATATTATAAAAAATATATTCGATTTATTTGGCGAGACGGGGATGAGGACGACCACCATAGATCGTCGGCTATCATCAGCGACTACGCCAGAACCTACGACGCCTACAACCATCATTTCGCCACTATCTATCCCGTCACACACAACACCCTACGCGAGGACCGACCGACGAGGACACCTACAAAACCACCAAAAAGATCGCCAGAAAGCTCGCTGGCGGACTGCGACCCACAACACCCACGTAGTAACCGCACAGCCGAACCGGCAGAAAGCTCGTCGGCGCCAACGATCTGTCACTGTAAATTAAAAAAAACAACCCACCCCACTCACCTCCGGCCAGCAACGAGAGCCACACGATGTCATCAGCCGGAGTATCTGCGTGTCCGAACCAGGGGGAAGCTCGCTGGTGGTTGCCATAGGTCTTCAACTGTGAAATAAAATAAAAACAAATTCGATTACATTATTATACCTCGCTAATTGGAACTCAGATTGCAATAACCAGCTATGAACACACGGAATTTGAGGTTTGGGCAATTGAAAAAGCTTGAATTTGCTTGAAAACCGCCGACGACAGGTAGAAAAGGAGAGAAGAAAGAAGGAAAAAAAGAGAAGGGGAAGGAAATTAGGGCTCGATTGAACGCGTCCGTTGACTCGTTCATAGAGGTGGGCAAACGGGCCGGTTCAACCCGGAACTGGCCCACTTAAAGTAGGCCGATCCATTTCACCGTTTTTAGAGCAGAAACTGGCTGGTTCCGATACCGCTTCCGGCCTATAGCAAGAACAGAAAACGGAGTCGACCAAAAAAAAATAGCCGGTTAACAACGGCTACATAATATAGCCGTTACCAGCGGCTAGTTGGGCCTTGTAAGGCCCTTACGCATAACAGCTATTTAATCGTTGTGTTTTATTTTATTTTATTTTTTTTTCATTTTCTCGTTTTGGACCAAAATGCAATTATTGTTAATTTTTTTTACCCCCTCTCCCAAACATCTACCCCTCAAATCCACCATTTCAACTCACTAAATTCTCTCTTTATCTCCCAAATACTCTCTAATTCTCTCATTTTTTTAATAATCATCGGTTGTGAATAATAATATTATTAAGCCTACCCGTCGGCCATCTGATTATATCAAATCAAGTCCAATATTTTTTTCTACACTCGACTCGACTACTAACATGACGTCGTCATCAAGAAATACGAACGACGAATTTTTCATCCGTGTAGGTGCTGAAGATACGTTTTGGGAGCTGACGACATGGACGAACGAGTGGCAACGATACCCTGACAATGGGAGAGGGACCGAGCCAAGCGTCCACGGCGACAACAAAGACGAAGCGGACGCAACAACCATAAGGTCGGCGGTCTAAGGTATGGAACTTTTTTTATTTCGATTTAATTAAAATTACCTCTCGGTTGGAACGACATATTGCGAAATATGTCGACAACCTTACACACTTGGTAGTTGGTACCGTCCCTAACGAAGGTGGAACGAGGTCAATGAAGAAACATCTTGTTAGGTTTCATAAACATGATGAATGTTTGACCTAAATTTATCCAACTAACAAATATTAAAAACGATTTAACCACGATTAGATATGGGATGAATTAACTAAGCCTGGGGTGTTGTGTTCTTGAGAATGGTTGGGCAGCGCTTTTCTCCAAAAAAAAAATATTTCTTATTTGCTTAACACACAAGACACACTTGCATACTCAAGTGTGTGCTAGGGTTTTAGTATTTATAGTACAAGATTGGTATACAATACTTGGACCCTAACTAGCCCACTTACACAAAAGACTTATGCTATATAAGCGCAAAACTAAATAAACTACAAGACTAAGATAACATAATTAATTCAACACAATAAAATAATCCTAACAATCTCTCCTTTTGCGTTCAATTTTCAATTCAGTGCTTGTTATCTTAGTCTTGTAAAAATGCCGTCATGAGTCCTCGAAGAACAGGTATCTGGGTATGCGTTGGCGGAAGCGTGCTCAGCGTGTTTTTCTTCCATTTTCTCATCCATTGTTGTGTCTTGTGATCTCTTCCTTAGGAGATCTTCAAGCGCACCGTTTCTTGGCATTCTCTTTTCGGCATCGTATCTTCCTTCAAGTCTTCTCTTGAAGCTTGTCATGGAAATGCCGGAAGGTATTTGAAGTTGCTTGCCCGATCTAGGCGTATCTCTCTTTTTCGTGTGTTCCATTTCTCCTTTCGATAATGCCACAACTCCCCTTACGTTTGTTCAACCTTGTGTTGGGATTGAGGAGTTCTCTTTTTGGAAAGGCGTACACAAGGCGATAGCTTCGTCATTAAAGGTCGTGGTTTGCTTGAATGTTTGACGACGCTTGACATTTTGGCGTTTTCGAACAATCTTGCACTTTCGTCGTGATGTTGCTCCCATTTTGCTTTAGTACTACTCCCCCTCATGAAGATCGAGTTTGGGAGATTTTCATGCGATGTGTCAAAATGGGGCATCGTCCTTGGCAAGAAGAATGCATTGTCGTGACAAGGAGATGGAGTTGGTAGGCATAGTAGGAACTCAGGTTCGGTAATAAACCGACGGAGCCACAAAGGTGATTCGTCATGTAAGAGACGGGGTCACGAAGACTTCCCGTTAACATTGATCTAGGAGCTTTGCTAGTAAATGATGGCCTAAAATTGTCGTTGTTTTGATGTTGCAACGACATGACTTCTTTCTGATCCTCGAAGATTATCCAAGAAGGACATATAAATGAAGTTCTAACGTGATCACAAAGATTAGGTGTTATAAAAGTGTATGTGTCCTAGAAATATTAAAAATATGGAAAGTGAGGATACGCTAGAATCGCTTGTGCGCAATGAAGTGTGGTGGTGGGACTGAGTACCACTTAATTCAATATCTCCAGCTTCCGAGTGAAGCGGTGATAGTAAACGTGATTCCCCAAGATTTGTGAAACACCTGTCTTTTGTGAGACACACAAATAGGTTCGGTTGTGCATGCACCGTTGGACCTAATGTGGCGACTTCTACCAGAGAGCTAATAAAATTAGCACATGTGCTTATGGGGGTTGATTCGAATAATTTGTGAGATAAGGGATTTTCGTGTCTTCGAAGATTTCTAAGTCATCATCGAAGTCATCAGTTTCATTGTGTTCGGATGATGTAGGATAGGTGGCTATACATTTCAGATCGGCTCGGTGATGTTCCGGGGTTAGATTCAGTTGGGTTTGACTGAATCATGGGAACCTAAAATTTCATGCATTCGGTTAGAACTTGATAAGTGCTGCTTTGTTTGTGTCAGCAATCCGGAGATGGTCGGTTGCAATGAGCACCGAGGTAGTGTAAATGAGCCACATAGAAATTGTTGAACTTGTGAGCTCGAGATTCTTTATTAAAGTCAGACTTTTGATGTCGGAAGAGATATCCATGAAGCTTGATAGTGAGAGGGAATTTTGTTCTTTTTAATCTTCCTTTTTTTTTTATTTTTCTCTTTTTTCCTCTCTCCCTCTCTCTCTCTCTCTTTTGATTTTTCTCTCTCCTTTATATATATATATTATATATATATATTATATATATATATTAATTGTAGTAGTAATATATATAATACTATTATGAAATATTATATTAAGATGTGGATGATTTTAATGTTGATAAGATTAGGTTTATTAAATGTTGTAAAAATTAGTTGATTGTTGATGGGATGAGATAAGATGTATTTAATGTTCTAAATGTTAGATGAAATAGTAGAATTTTTTCTACTATAAATAGACCGATGTATTTGTATTGAATCATATCGAAAACATTATTATCTCTCTACAATCCCATTTTTATATTTCTGTTCTTGTCCAATTATAATAGTTTTATAATACATTATCAGCACGAGCGCTCTCCGGCAACGATCAACCTCCGGGCAAGATCTTATACAACTATAATCGAGGTATGGTAATTTTATTTTGTGTACGGTAAGTTTATTTATAACACTCGTACACTTATGTTACGGACAGTTTAAATTATATAAATATAACATATATACCACTAAAACGCCTTAGCCCGAGTGGTTGATATCGTCACTACAAGTGATGTGAGGTCCATATTTCGAATCCCAGTGGTGGCGAGTGGAATTTTATTTTTGACGAGATTTTGAAAAGAGCGATTTAAATAATATTATATATTTTATTGATATCTCAAGTATATATCATATATATTTTGAATTAATTTTTGACTATACGGATGAACAAGTTTTATTACCACTGGGAGAAATTAAATTTATACATCTCTGATTATTATGATTTTCTTATTATAGAATCAAGTCGTTTTATACAAAGATGAATCTTGCGCTTCTTACTTTATTTACTGTGATGCTTATCGGGTGGTGGATAATATTTTACAGTTGTTTCCAAAATATAGTTATTAATTGTAATATTTTTCATTATTATGATTACCGAAATATATTTTATATTTTGAAGGATGTTGCTATATACGATGATTGATCTCCTGATTCTTACTCTACTCACGGCGATAATTATCTATATATGGATTATGTTTTTACCAAGATTTTACGAGAGTGATTAATTACGATATTTTTTTATGTTATAATATATGTTTATTATGAAATATATTTTGTGATAGAAAGATGTCGCTCTACCTGATGATTGATCTTTTGACTACTATTATTTTTACGATGGCACTCCTCGGGATGTGGACTTTATTTTTCGTAAGGATTTTTACAAAAGAAGATTAATTGTAATTTTTCTTTAAAGTATATTTTTTTACAATAAACTTGTATTTATATTTATATTGGAAATATTAATGTTATTCACATCATATATTTGTTTACTTTATGATTTGAATATTAAAACGTCTTTTGTATTTTATGATAGTTTGACAAATTTGCAAAGCCTCGAGTTTGTTGCCCTTGACAACTCAGGAAAGAATTATTTATCTTGGCAACTAGACGCAGAAATTCATCTAAATGCAAAAGGTTTGGGTGACACTATTGTCGACCCAAAAACCACAACGGGTGCAGGTGACGCCACTGATACGGTAAAAACCACAAGCGCTCAGGATAAGGCAAGAGCTTTGATAGTTCTTCGCCACCACATTCATGCGGATCTGAGGGATGAATACTTGAATGAACAAGATCCCGCTGAATTGTGGAAAAATCTGAAAGATCGATTTGACCACTTGACAACTGTTATCCTCCCTAAGGCAAGGTATGAATGGATGCATTTAAGATTACAGGATTTTAAATCCGTAACTGAATATAACTCGGGTGTTCATAAGGTGACTGCCACACTGAAATTGTGTGGAGAAACAGTCACCGAAAACAGTATGCTGGAGAAAACATTCAGCATTTTTCATCCATCAAATATGATATTGCAACAGCAATATAGGGAGAGGAGATTTAAAAAGCATTCAGAGTTAAGCTCTTGTTTGTTATTGGCTGAACAAAACAATGAATTGTTGATGAAAAACCATGAATCCTGACCGACTAGTTCTACTGCAATCCCTGAAGCGAATGCAGTCAAAGGTAATAATGATAATAGTCGAAGCAATGATCGTGGACGTGGTCGTGGTGAACATCGCGGTCGTGGCCGTGGCCGTGGTCAAGGTCGTGGTCAAGGCCGTGGACGTGGCCGAGGAAATTACGGTAGTGGTTATCAGCATTTCCGTGGTGGTTATCATAGCAATCGTGGCGGTCATCGGAATTTTCCCCAAAAGAGGAAAAATTACGAAAATAATGATGAGAAGAGGCACACTGAACAAAAGAACAACGATGAGCAATGCTATCGTTGCGGTGGTTCAGGCCATTGGTCACGTAACTGTCGCACGCCCAAACATTTTGTTGAATTATATCGACAAAGTAAGGGCAAAGAAAAGATGATTGAAACGAATTTTGTTCAAAGTGATTTGGCCTCTGCTTCTGGGACAAAAGATGAAAATACACATTTCGAAACTGCGGATTTCTAGTTTTTCCTGAAGAAAATTATTCTACTATGTATTATTATTGTGTGCTTTATTGTTATGTGTATTGTATGGTTTATTATTGTGTGATGTATTATGTATCGTTTGGAGTGTTTTATTAAGTTATATATTTTCTTGTGATATATTTGTTTATTTTAATAATTATTATTATGTGTTTGTTTATAAAGGAATTTCTCTGATGGAAACGAAAATGTGCAATGGAGAATTATGTCTTGCAGACTGTGCAACGACTCATAGGATTCTGAAGAATAAGAAATATTTCGATCATCTTGAAATGAAAGAAACAAGTGTTATTACAATATCGGGTAGCACAAATATAATTGAAGTCTCCGGAAGAGCCAACATTTTACTACCCAGAGGAACAAGGCTGATAATTGAAAACGCCTTATATTCTCCTAAGTCTCAAAGAAATTTATTGAGCTTTAAAGCTATTCGACATAACGGATATCATGTTGAGACTGCAGAAAAGGGACATGTTGAATATTTGCACATTACAAAGGGGGTTTCTAATGATAAAAGAATTATGGAAACATTACCTTCCTTTGACTCTGGGTTGTATTACACATATCTTAGAACGATCGAATCGTATGCTACCGTAAACCAGAAGTTTACTAATGACAGTACATTTAATGTTTGGCATGACCGGTTGGGCCATCCCGGTGCAATTATGATGCGGAAAATAATTGAGCATTCACGTGTGCATTTAATGAAGAACCATAGGATTCTTCAAAGTAATGAATTATCATGTGTCGCTTGCTCTAAAGGGAAGTTAATTATTCGGCCATCACCAGCGAAAATAAAGAATGAATCCATAACATTTTTGGAGCGTATACATGGTGATATTTGCGGACCGATACATCCATCATGTGGACCATTTAAGTATTTCATGGTATTAATTGATGCATCAACTAGATGGTCTCATGTATGTTTGTTATCAACACGCAACATGGCGTTTGCGAGATTGCTTGCACAAATGATCCGACTAAGAGCACATTTTCCAGATTATCCGATAAAGAATACGCCTTGATAATGCTGCTGAATTTACTTCCAAGGCATTTAATGATTATTGTATGTCTATCGGAATTGATGTTGAGCATCCCGTGCCACACGTTCATACGCAAAACGGTCTTGCAGAATCGTTGATTAAGCGCTTGCAATTAATTGCAAGACCATTATTGATGAAGTCGAATCTTCCCTCGTCTTGCTGGGGACATGCTATATTGCATGCAGCAACACTAATTCGCATCAGGCCAACAAGTTATAATGATGTCTCCCCATTACAAATGGTTCATGGTCAGGAACCAGATATTTCCCATCTAAGAATTTTTGGATGTGCAGTATATGTTCCAGTTTCTCCACCACAACGAACAAAGATGGGACCTCAAAGGAGGTTGGGAATATATGTCGGATATGAATCTCCATCGATAGTAAAGTATTTGGAACCTCTAACTAGAGATTTATTACGGCCAGATTTGCCGACTGTCATTTTGATGAATTGAATTTTCCGACATTAGGGGGAGAAAAGAAACAGCTGGAGAAAAATGTTAAATGAATTATCACTAAATCATTATGATCCTCGAACTAAAGAATGTGAACTAGAAGTTCAAAAGATAATTCATTTACAGAGTTTAGCTAATCAACTGTCAGAACGTTTTATTGACCTTAAAAGAGTGACAAAGTCACATATTCCAGCTGTTAATGCTCCTGCAAAAATAGATGTTCCTGCAGAACATAGTATCGAGCCTAAGCCATAGTTAAAGCGTGGTAGGCCCTCGGGTTCCAAAGATAAAAATCTCTGGAAAAGAAAGGGAACAAATAATAATAAGAATGGTCCAACCGCGGATTTATCAACTAGAGAAGAGTCGATGGGCATAAAAGATAATGAGGATAAAACTCATGTACTATAATGAAGAGATCTCGATAAACATGCCCGAAATGGAATTAGATGGAACCGAGACGAAGTCAACGTTGACGATAAATTCTCATTTAACGTAGCGCTACATGAAATGAATGAGATTAATGAGAATGAGGATCATGAACCAAAGTCTGTACAAGAATGCAGACAAAGAAATGATTGGCCAAAATGGAAAGATGCAATCGAGGCCGAATTAAAATCACATGAGAAACGAAAAGTTTTCGGACCTGTAGTCCGTATACCAGAAAATGTAAAGGCGGTTGGATATAAATGGGTTTTCATTAGAAAGAGGAATGAAAACGGCGAAATTGTAAGATACAAAGCACGGCTTGTTGCACAAGGTTTTTTGCAACGACCAGGTATTGATTATGAGGAGACATATTCTCCTGTGGTGGATGCAACTACTTTTCGTTACATAGTGATTCTGGCAGTAAGAGAAGGTCTCGATATGCGTCTTATGGATGTTGTCACTGCTTATCTATATGGAACACTTGACAGTGACATATATATGAAGCTTCCCGAGGGATTTCAGTTGCCTAAAAATTCAGGGCCCAGAAAGGAGTACTCAGTTAAGTTGAATAAATCGCTTTATGGATTATTCTGCGCGAATGTGGTATAATCGCCTAAGTGAATTTTTAGTAAAAGAAGGCTATCAGAATGATCAAACTTTTCCCGGCATATTTCTGAGAAGATGTGAAAATGAGTTTGTCATTATAGCAGTCTATGTTGATGATACCAATATAATTGGAACTCCTGAAGAGTTGACCAAAGCTGTTGATTGTTTGAAAAGTTCTCGGAAAAACAAAATTTTGTCTTGGACTTCAAATTGAATATTTGAAAAGTGGAATATTTGTACATCAAGAGACTTATACGAAAAAGGTGTTGAAAAGATTTTACATGGATGAATCTCATCCACTGGATACTCCAATGATTGTTAGATCTTTAGACGTAAATAAAGATCCCTTCAGGCCACATGAAAATGATGAAGAGCTACTTGGTCCTGAAGTACCATATCTTAGTGCTATTGGAGCACTAATGTATCTTACGAGTCATACGCGACCTGATATAGCGTTCGCTGTAAACTTATTGGCAAGATATAGTTCTTCGCCGACTCGTAGACACTGGAATGGAGTTAAACGGATTTTTCGATACCTTAAAGGAACATCTGATATGGGATTGTTCTATTCTAATGAGTCGAAAGCAAATTTAGGTTGGTATGCAGATGCTGGATATTTGTCTGACCCACATAATACTCGATCGCAAACAGGTTATTTATTTACATATGGTGGAACCGCTATTTCATGGCGGTCAGTGAAACAAACTTTAACAGCTACTTCATCTAACCATGCGGAAATTCTCGCTATTCATGAAGCTAGCCGAGAATGTGTTTGGTTGCGATCGATAATTGAGCATATCCAACAGACTTGTGGGTTGCTTTCTGAGAAATTACTTCCAACGATCTTATATGAAGATAATGCGGCATGTATTGCCCAATTAAAGGAAGGATATATTAAAGAAGATAGAACAAAGCATATTTCACCGAAGTTTTTCTTCACCCATGATTTGGAGAAAAATGGTGATATTGATGTACAACAAGTGCGATCAAGTGAAAATCTTGCAAATTTATTTACGAAAGCACTTCCCCCAATTAGTTTCAGTAAATTGGTATATTCAATTGGAGTTCGAAGACTCCGAGATTTATAATGATGTTATCATCAGGGGGAGAAAATACGAGTTGCACTCTTTTTCCCTTCACTGTGGTTTTTTCCATGTGGTTTTCCCAATAAGGTTTTTAATGAGGCAACAAATGAAAGCGTATCAAAATGAATTATGTACTCTTTTTCCTTCACTAGGTTTTTATCCCACTGGGTTTTTCCTAGTAAGGTTTTAACGAGGCAAATTCTTTGAAAAACATCCAAGGGGGAGTATTATGAAATATTATATTACGATGTGGATGTTTTTAATGTTTATAGATTAGGTTTATTAAATGTTGTAAAAATTAGTTGATTGTTGATGGGATGAGATAAGATGTATTTAATGTTGTAAATGTTAGATGAAATAGTTGAATTTTTTCTACTATAAATAGACCGATGTATTTGTATTGAATCATATCGAAAACATTATTATCTCTCTACAATCCCGTTTTTATATTTATGTTCTTGTCCAATTATAATAGTTTTATAACAAATACTATATTATAGATTATATATTATTATTTTATTTTTTTATTCTTCCCCTTCAAATCATGCTTCCCAAACTAAAGTTGATCGCCCCTCAAAAGATGATTAAAAAAATTTACTAATCTCTTTCCCTCAATTCATGTCGTTAAGGTTTGTTCCCCCTTAAAATTTTAACTATTGCTCCCTTTAAATAATAAAAGAGTCGCTTCTCTTTTAAAATTAAAAGAGTAGCTCCCCTTCAAATTAAGATCATTTAAAATTGAATGGTATTTATCATTTTCGTGCATAATATGCAGTTTGAATTTCAAAATTGTGTAAAGTTTTGAAAATGCATATTTAAAATGTACCATTTCGAGAATTAGCTATTTGTCAATTGAGCTCGTATGTGTTTGCAATTTTAAATTATTGAAAAATCTTTTAACATACGCATAATTAGAATGTACATCTTTGAAATATAGTTGTAGTAGCTCACGTCGGTTCCCTTTCTCATGTATGTAAAGCCACTACGTCAATCTTCATACATGAGGGGCGGGGTGGTTGCTCGCATCACGTACCAGCTATGTATGTGGAGCAACCCGAGATACCATACATGCTGGAAAGGTGTAGTTGTTCACGCTGCATACCAGTCATGGGTGTGAAACAACTACTCGAAATTACCTACCCATGCTTGAATATTTACAAAATTTTATCGGGTCTTTGGTACCCTTTTTTGTATGGGTCCTCCTTTATTAGCAGAAAATGAAAAACAATTTATGTTTAAAAGGTGTCAAATTTGGTCCTAAATCATCCATTGATGTAGCTTTAAGTACCTATTTACGAGTAATTTGACATGGGTATGACGTTTCAGCGCAGGTGACTGTGTGTTTCGGAGAAGATTTAAAGATTTTTCCGATGCCGGTCGCATAAGATGTTTCTAAGACTTAACATCGATTGGATATTTCAAGTAGACATAAGAACATATAGAAATATATGCCGCATTAGTGGATAATTTGTTCTTCCTACGTGGGTGCACACTATACACATCATATTGCGGTGGAATTTTGCTTACTAGATGATAAACATTTTTGGATTGATAAACAAATCCACTTATGTCATTCTTAAAAGAATGAGAAACTTTATATAAACTTGAGAAGTTCGCTTGCTTGAGTGTGTAACTTCTTTTCTAATAGGAGTATGATAGGGAGAATCTTTGACAAATTCATCCTTAATTTTGGAGAATAATGTTGGTTTTCATTTCTCCTTCATAGTCCTCTTTTGTTCCTTGAAAGTATTAAGCGTTTTGCTTATACTTAATGTTTCAGCTCGGGTCACCGTGGACTTAAAAGTCGTCATGAGTGACTTAATGAATGGTAAAAGTCTTTTCAGTTTAAAAAACATGAGCGTCCATTTGCACTCCTTTATCATGCGTAAAAGAAGATTTTTCTGTAGAAAGATCATTTAAGATAGGTAGGGACGGGGAATTTTTTAGATTGAAAATCTCCTCTAGAAGCTTTTTCTTTTCCGCTCGGAAACCTACTCTTTCCCGATTCCATGGTTGCATTCAATTCTGCTACTTTAGTAGCAACCTCCGGAATTCCCAACAAGAAGTAGGTTTATTAGAATATAAATTGTTTTCGCCATTGGACGCCGAGTTTTTAGAGGAATTTTGGTATGTTTGGCCTTTTGTCGCAATAAATCCCTCTAAGTGATGAACTTTAGAGTGCAATTTAATGCGTTCCTCAAATAGAAGTTTAAAGTACTCCGAAAATTGCTTAAATAAGATGAAGTGATATTTAACTTATTTGTAAGTTCACTAATTTGAGCTTTTAAGTTTACTTCTTGAGATTCAAGATTAGTGATTTTCGCATGCGCGTTTTTTAATGGACATGTAAGACTACCTCGGTCTCTTAAACTCCTAAGTAAGCTTTCATGATTATTTTTTAACCGACTTTCTATCTCACTTATCACAAACGTTAGTGTTAAACTCCTAAGTAAGCTTTCATGTAAGACTACCTTGTTATCTTATAACTTAGAGGAATTTGGATTTTTGGTTAGCTCACAAACGTTAGTTTCTGAGCTAGCTAATTTTGATTCAAAGCTAGAAATCGTTTCTAGTGCACTAGCTAACTTAGTTTCTAATGCTTGGGTAGTCTCACGTTCGTATTTTTGCTCACGATTCATGATTTTATAATCTAACTTTAGAGAAAGAAAAGATTAAATATAAATCACTCTCCTTAACGCTCATCTCAATAGTTGCGGAAGTAGACTCCATAATTTTAATTTTAAAACTTTCTTTAAAAGTTTGAGTTGGATATTTGATCGTTGATGCATTGTGTAGATTTGAGATTTTTTTGGCTTTTGTAAAATACAAAACCAAAAAGTTTTGGTTTTCGAGAACTTTTGTGAAGTTTCGAAAATCTTAAGTTCCGAAAACTTTTGGTGTTGAACCGAAAAATTTTGAGGTTACGTCGAAAACTTCGAAAATGTTACATAAAACTTTTTCTTATACTGTGCCAACAATGTTTTGTTCGAAAATTAATTTTCGGCGTTAATGGTGCGAAAAATATTTTCGGTGTGTAGTGCGAAAGTTTTTCGGTATGATGCAAAACTTAATTTTTCGAAGTGTTAGATGGAAAATCAAATTTCGAAGTGTGGATACGAAAATCAATTTTCGAAGGGTAGAAGTGCGAAAATAAAATTTTCGAAGTGAAGAGTGCAAAAATAAATTATCAGAATGTTGATAGCGAATTGTAGGTTCAAAAATAAATTATCAGAATGTTGATTGCGAAAATTTTGATTTTCAAAGTGGCCTGTTGTGAATATTAATATTTTGGAAACAACACTTGCAAAAATGTCTTGAGCGCGAAAATTTACGCAAACTCATTGCGAAAATCGAGTGCAGTGGCAAAATTTACTGCGAAAATAATTTTCGAAAATTCTGGACTTCGAAAGTTTGACTTTGAAATTTTATGTATCGAAAATTATTGTGAAAATTAAATGGGTGCAAAAATCGTGTCGAAATTTAGTGCCTGCAAAAATCGTATCGAAAATCTTCATCAACGTGAATATGGTCGAAAGTGGCAATCGACGGTAAATTGCGATGGAATCTCGGTCGACAGTAGCCAATTGATGGGAAAGTCGCGTCGTTTGACGGGATGGCGACGAGAAATCGGTGGAAGTACGACGGGAAAGCAGTGGGTAAGTTCCGACGGGACTTCGACGGGCAGGTGGTCGACAACTTCTGACGGGATCTCGATAGAAGCTGCTTTTGATGAGAGGTGCGACGGCGCTGCGGTGGACAAAGAGTTCGATGGAAGCGATCAACGGCTCTGTGGTTGCCCACGGCTTCGAAGGATGTACGGCGAGACCTGGTCGACGGCTTGGCGGTCGAAGACCTTGCTCTCGACGGTCGCGACGCTATAACGGTCGGAAAACTTGCCACGAGATTTTCGACGGGAGTTGGGTCGAGAACGCTCGACGAATTTACAGTGGAAAAGAGTTTTTGATAGGTTCTTTCACGAAAATTGGGTCGAAGATGGTTGACGGTCGCTCAACAGAAGGGCGGTCGAAACCTTTCGACATGAATTTCGTCGCATGCTATTTCGACGGTTCTGTGGTCGGGAATAATCGACGGGAACGCGGTCGGGAGCTTCACTTCGACGAGATCTCAGTTGAATATGAGTTTCCGACGGATCTTGGTCTAAAGTCAATTTTCGATGGCACGATTGTAATTTGACGATGCCAAATTATTTTCGAAAGTTATTTTCGATGGTAAATGTGTAATTTTGTGTTGCGAAAATCATTTTCGATGGCACTTTTGTAAATATTTATGCGAAAATTTTGGTTCGATGTGAGATTTTCGCAAGTGGATATTTTTTGCAAGTGGGATTTTCGCAGTGAGTTTTTCCAGAGACGCACACTCAACAAAGTTTTCAAACCCAAACACAAAATTGTTCAAATTAGGCTAGGGTAAAAGACCAAAAACAGCAGAAATCATTTTCTAACACTCATACAGGCACATCAACACCAAAACATGTCAAATTTTCAAAATTTTGAAGAACATTGGATGAAGATAAAAAATAAAGATAATACAAAATTTGATTCAAATCTAAATTCGTTTGGCTCTTATACCACTTGTTTGACCCAAATTTATCCAACTAACAAATATTAAAAACGATTTAACCACGATTAGATATGGGAAGAATTAACTTAACGTGGGGTGTTGTGTTGTTGAGAAGGGTTGGGCGGCGCTTCTCTCCAAAAATAATATTTCTTATTTGCTTAACACAAAAGACAAACTTGACACACTCAAGTGTGTGTTAGAGTTTTAGTATTCATATCTCAAGATTGGTATATAACACTTGGGTCCTAACTAGCCAATTACACTAAAGGCTTACTCTAAATAAGTCCAAAATTATTAAATAAACTAGTAAACTAAGATAACATAATTAATTGAACATAATAAAATAATCCTAACAATGAATAGACGTTTGAACCAGTAGGCACCGAACCTAGGCGACAACAAATAACAACAACGGTAGAAATTTTGTTATGATTAGGGATATTTCAAAGATAGCATTAGTTAGATTCGTAGTAACGGACAAAGAACCTTTTTGCATCGCGGAAAGTGAAGGGTTCATGAAATTCACGAGTACGATACAACTTGAATTCCACAGTATAGGTCGTAAGACACTTAAAAGATATGTTGTGTTCTACTTGTATGTTATTTCTTGTCTTTCTTGTATTCTAGTAGTTTAGGGCTTAATTGTACATAAGCCATAGTTTAGAGCTACGTAGGATATATGCCACATAACTTGTGATATATATACATGTAATTAGTGCTTACAGGTAAGCAACAATTGATATTGTAATTCACTCAAGCAAGACAACGAAATTCCCGAGATCGAGTTCTAGAGAGAAGTGAGCAACTTCCTGGGGGCTTCAAAGTAACTTTCTCTCTCTAAGATTCCACGCGAAGAACACCACTCAATTTCCGCAATCACTTAGGTATTCTTCGAATGATCTTCGAGACATTCGATTGTAGGTTGGATTACGAGATCCTACATATGTACTTGACACTTTCCAAAATATCAACCAAACTTAATTTCTCACTTGTCCAACATATCGGGTAGGATTAGTTTGACTCGCAATATTTGGACAAATGTCACCTCCGAATCTTATCTAGTGGTGACCGGCCATTTGATAGATGAGACGGCAATGCAAATGAGAATTCTTACGCTAGATTCCCTTAATTCACGACACACAAGACATATCATAGTGTTGCATGTCTTGCACGTCATGAATAAATACGGTATTCAAGACAAGATTATGTCAATCACCTTAGACTACGCACAACATCATTGAAGGCGCACTTTTGACGCATAAGTTAAATTACGTGATAAGTGCACCAACATTAAGTCGTCGACCATCAAAGAGTAACCCCAGGCGGCCAATCGTAGAAAAGTTTAAGATAAAAGGGAAGTTATTACGTGAACGACGTCTCGGCCAATCGTGGAAGCTACCATCCAAACCACTGGCCTTACATATAAGAAGTTACCCCTACTGGTTTCGACTAGGTGGAACTCCTTATATCATCTCCGTAGAACTTTTATGAGATATAAGGACTTGGTGACGCTGTTTTGGAACAGCAACACAATAAGATCCGATGTTGATCTTCTATTAGGAGATCGTGATTGAGAAGTAGTGAGTTTATTGGTGTCACTACTTGAGGTATTCAAGGATGCAACCGAAATATCCTCCAGCGTTTACTACCCAACATCGCCTTTTTTCTTATCCGAGCTTTGGGGCATGTGCTACAAATTCGTTGAATATCGAAGAGATTCACACTTGAGCGCCTTCATCAAAAGTATGGAGAAAAGTCTTACGAAATATTGGGACGAAATCCCAATTGTTCACGGCTTGACGGTCTTACTAGACTCGAGCTGTGGTAAGGACACTTTCGATATTTTTTTCGATTAATACGAGATGTTTTAGAAAGTTCTGTCCAAGAACCTTTTTCTTTTTATACATTTGAGCAGGTACTGTGTGTTGATTCGGCGGCATCGATGACCGAGGGACTATCATCGGGAGCGGTAGGCTACCGAAGGGGGATCTTACAAGCACTTAAGAGGCAAAAGAAATGCAAAGCGCCCGCAACAGCTAACTCAAACGAGATTCAACTCTATTTGAGCCACAACTTCCAAACACCAGATGAATTCAAAGTTTTGGAGTGGTGGAAGACGAACACAACTCTTTACCCGACGCTATCAAAGATCGCACGAGATCTTCTAACCGTCCAAGCATCAAGTTGGAATCTGCATCCTACACCCCCCCCCCCCCCCCCAAGTTGTATTATTGGAGATCGAAGAAAGAACCTTAAGCTCGAATCTCATGCAACGTTAACCTTATTGAAGGATTGGTTTACAGCCGAATCGAAGAACCGGAGGAAAAATGCTATCGACGAGTTTCGAGAGTTGAGCGACTCATCCGACAAAGAGGCAAAACGATAGCATTAGTTAAAAAGGATGTAATGTACATTTTAGAATTGTAGTATTTTTATTCTTTTTGTATTTATATTTCATAACTTTTTAACTTGTTTTTTTTATCTTGCTTTTTTTTTTATCTTGTTTATTCTAATAATAAAGATTTAGGAATTTTTTTACATTTACATTAATTTAAGAAAAAAAAAAAACGGCCCGAACCAGAACCAAAACCGGCCCGGGACCGGTTGAGACTGCGTGTTAAGGTGCCGGTTCAGGCCCAGTTCACCCAAAATAAGGTGGCAACAGAACCGAAACCGGTTGGCTCCCCAAACCGGTGGAATCGAAACAGGCCCGGAAACGGACCGGCAGAACCGGTTCCTTCCTCTCCTCGTTCATAAAGCGTCCCGATTGTTGACCCGTTTAGAAAGCGTCACATGCACTGATGCATTAACCGATTTTTTAAATGATTTTCTGACAAGACCTATTTTTGAAAGTTTTTTTTCTAAAATGCATTATTTTTTTTAAAAAGAAGCCTTCAAGTGAATTGACGAATAATCAGACAATCGGACTTTAAATTCGAAGCATGACAAAAACAAACTGCATAAATCAAGACAACCAATATTAAAGCTGCAGTTAAGTAGTTGTTTAATTTGGATTTTATCCAATCCAAATATGGGGAAAGCGAAAACCGAGCTCAGATGCTTCAACGTCAACAGAGCTTTTTTGGAAAAGAGCTCC
Source organism: Linderniella brevidens (assembly GCA_004919715.1). Classification (NCBI taxonomy): domain Eukaryota; kingdom Viridiplantae; phylum Streptophyta; class Magnoliopsida; order Lamiales; family Linderniaceae; genus Linderniella; species Linderniella brevidens. The sequence continues at coordinate 4,519,401 of SWDC01000149.1, read as the reverse complement.
AGTTGCGTACACAGAAGACGGTTTTAAAGATCAACCTTCAAGAACTTCCGTTCACACTCAAGAAATGATTAGTCCAGGTCTTCTTCCTATATAAAATCAAAGATCATCATTGAGGAGCCGACTTTTGACAACCTGACAATCAATTCGTTAACGAGAAAATTCAGTATTTGTACGGGGAGCGTGAGGGACTCAAGCAAGAAAATCGAGAGTGTAGAAAGTTCAACGTGATACAAGAAAAATACACGTGAACTCTACGAACATACTTTAAAAAGCCTTTGATAGATATATATTTCAACGAACGGTAAAAAGCTGTCAAACTTGGTATACTCTAAAAAAGACATGTCGAAGTTGAGTGCTAGGAGTTTAGTTAGAGAGTATCAAACATAGGAGGTTGCACAAAGTAGTTTGTAACCAAGTCTTCTAATGATACATTTCTTTCATGCAAGACGGGGAGACGTAAGAGAGTTAGTTTCAAACTTTCTGAAAAAAAAAGTCTTGTACCACATACGAACAAACTGACACACGCATACACAAATTTCATAGTTCATGACTAAGGTTACTTCTGCACCAAGCTTGACTGAACAATTGAGAACCGAAAATTAATTTTAGAGGAAATTCTCAATGCCCTCAAGAACACACGCATGCACCCAACGCAAGATCAATTCATCCGATTATTCTGTGGTAAACTCCTAATCTTTTAGTTGGATATCGCTCATCTAGGCATTTTCACTTTATAACATTGCTATTTTATCTCTTTGTAATTGAATATCATGTGGGGTTAGTTACTTAAAAAAATATTGGAAAATTCTCCTTGGTACCCTTGTGTTTGAAGCTTTTCCAGTTGGTGGCCAAACTTTTATTTCGATTCCGGTTGGTGTCCCTGAGGTATGATATAACTTAACTCCGTGATCTTGAAAGACAAAAAATTGAACTTTTATATGCATTTACGTTAGTTGGTAACAGAACTATGGAAAAGACCGACCTGCCCCATGCATTTTAAAAATGAGTACAATTATTCAGTAAAAAATTTAAGAAAAAAAGAAAAGGAAAAAGGAAAAGGAACAACTACACATAAATTCCTAGGGACCAAAAAAAACCCTCACTTAACTCCCTCCTTGAGATAAAATTTCATTTAAAGACCAAGTAGAAACATTCGTACAAATAAGGACCAATTGGACGAAAATAACCATTTGCATTATTAAAATTATACCTAAAATTCTAATCAAAAAAAAGAAAATAAAATAAAAGCGAATTCAAAATGTATAAAAATAACATCCCAAATCAAAAACTCGATCTCAATCGAACCTCGAATCGAAACACCCACACCAAATTGTTCCCACGAAGAAACGTGCATGGAGTCGTCGCCGCCGTTGGGACTGGAAATTTCTCACGTCCTTGTAAGTTTTGTAATTTTTATTTTTTCGCCAACTTTGTTTTTGTACTGCAATTTTGTATTATTTACGTGTTAATTGATCTAGTAGAGGTTTTTAGGTCTCAATTTTGATTAGCATGTTTCGATTAATGTTTTTATACGTTTAATTTGTCGTTTTTTGTTTGAATTCGGATTTTTTAGGTTTAATTAGGGGTTTCATTTTCGGTGTCGCTCAATTAGGCTTCTTGTGAGTTCGTTTCTTGTTTCATTTTTTGGCATTTTTGGTATGATATATGTATGTTTTTGGTACATTATACGCATATCTTTACGGTCTATGCATTATAATGGTATTGCATGATGGTATAAAGTGGTACGGTATAATAAAATTATGGTATGACGAGCCTCTCTTTTGTATCAGATATCTGATTGTAATACATGAATAGTTAATGAAAATGTTTGATGTATAAGATGAGTATAAAGTACCATGTAAGCATGGTGTGATGTGTAACATATGACAAACGGTGTTACTGGTAAAATACTTTTTGTTATGTCTTTAATTTAGGGTACGTTAACCATGTTAGACAAAGTACGGTAATTGTGTACTAGGTACACTAAACACCAACTAAATGGTACGCTATACGAATGGAAACAGTATGCTATTTAATAGCTGTAAAACAAGTGATGAAAAATACAGAAAAGTCATCATTATCAGTATTTGACATTTTTAACGGTATAAGGAAGAAACTCTGACGCGCACGGAAAGTTCTGACACGCCCAGAAACTTCTGACATGCATAGAAAGCTGCAATATACTTGGTACGATTTTGGTACTTATCTTGGTACAACAAACAACTTTATTGTAATACAATATATGTCCATTATAAGGTACGGTCACATGCCTCTTTAGGTACACTACACACGCTCTATATGATACACCTTATTATGGTAATAATCTTTCGTAGCCGTTCGAATGAGTTTTTCAGCAAAACTATTTATTTATATGTATAACATTATACGTTTCACTTAGTATCAAATTTGATGATTTGACCATTATATGCATGCTTTTGTATTCCAAACTTCGAGTTTTATAATAAGAGAATGATTATTGTGAGGATATCTTACTATTGAAGCTTGAGTTTAAACTACAAACCCATGATTTTTATGGTTAACCTATTAAATGTGATACGGAATGAAATTTATAACATGTGTACGTATACTAAACTGCTTTTGCATCGGAACTAAAGTAAAACGCGACGAAAAATACATTTCCTAATAAGTTGTACCAAACGTAGCGTATATATTGTACCAATAACAAGTTTGTAATTGTACATTGTTGTGGACTTATATTGTGCCACATGTACGTATTTTGACGTACCAAGATAAGTAAGGATATTGTACCACATTTATCGGTCACAAAATATATCAAATTACGAGTCCGCAACGTCCACTATTAAATGTGAAGTCCTAAAACAGTAAATAAATAGAATATTAATGAAAACATCTACAATAAGTTGAAATTTTTAAATCTAACAAACATCAATACTATGTTGTAATAAGTTGTTCTCACAATTATGGGTGTGCGTTCAGGTTCGGGTAAATTTTACCCGATCCGATCGGGTTCGCATAGTTCGGGTCGGATACTTCGGATTATTTTTCGGGTATCGGGTAATCCAATTCCAGATAATTGTTGATCGGGTCCGGTATCGGGTACTAATTTACTATCCGATCAGGTTATTCGGGTACTCAACATAATTTTTTTATTTTTTAAAAATAATTTTTTAATATACTATTTTAGTAATTTCATATAACTGGATATATTGAATAGTTTGAATATCTATATTTAATTTGTGTGATTTTTAAGTTTTAAACATATAATCATTAATTTTTTATTTTAATCGTATAATTAACAAACAAGATGCTTCATTATGTTATATGCTTCTCTCGCGATTATCCTGAAACTTTTTTTAGTGATTTTGATAAAGATCATGTTTTAAAAGCCATATTCAATATATGGCTTTGATTATTTTGACATTAGCATGGCACTATAGTATTTTTCGTTTTTTTGAATTCAAAATCGGGTACCCGAGTCGGTATTCGAACCCGACATGACAAGTACCCACCATAGATCGGGTCGGGTTCATGTAGTGAAAATATTAATCCGAACCCGAACTAGCCGAATCCGAACTACCCGATACTCGACTACCCGATCTGATATTCACCCCTAATAACAATGTTCATCTTCTTCTAGTGTACCTCCATGAGTCGTTGATTGTACCTTACTGTGAATGTTTACCGTATCTCAAAACACAAGGTTGGTGTACTAAGATATGTACCGAATATTGTACCTTAGACGTGCCTTTCTGATTTAGAAACTTTCCATGTCAGAATATTAGTTCTAAACGCGTCAGAACTGTATGAGTTTTTGTGCGTGTATAGTATTGTTTTCTGTGTCAAAATTTGTCATGCCGTTAGAATTGTACTTTTTGTGCAGGTTTTCGGTTGTATTATTTTCAAGACTCACTTTACAACTTTTAATATAGAGTACCATTTTAATGCTTTCTTTGTATCATGTAGCATATGTTTGTTGTACCGTGTACACACGGTTACCGTACCTTTTTTTATGTTGTTATTGTACCAACAATTCCACGCAGAACACTTTTTTGGCCATGACATTGATTGTTACCAGAATAAATTCAACGTTACAACAACGTCAAAAATATGCTCGTAATCAAGATATCATTTAAAATAAACATACATATGTAACATACCACCCAAAAAAATATGTCATACTTATATGGAACATATGGACAAAAGAATGAATCGGGCAACTAAACCTATACGGTTAAGATGACCAAAAAAGATGAACAAAACACATCAAAATATACACAAGATAGAATAATACATGTACGATGTGTAGATAGCGCTTCTCTACACGTACACTATGGGCAGAAAATGTCGCTTCACCGACATTTTATGCTCATCGGCATCCCAAATAGACTTACCTTAATAGAATACGAACGGAAAGTATTTTTAAGCAGAAATAACGCAAATCGAACGAAAACGAAGTTTGTTCTTCAACAGGTAAGCCGTGAATGCTCTTAAGCTCCAATGCTAGAAATTGCTACATACCATATAAAGGTACATCATAATAAGCAAATAGATGCCATAACAACAATAAATTAGTACACAATATACATGAAATTGGTACTTTAGAACAATTATGCAAAACCAACAGGAGAATTTTGCTAAGAATAAAAACTCCAAATCAACTATCAGAACTTCACATTAAACCAAATCTTTTTCTATGATATGCATCAAAGAATAGAATTGCCAAGTAAATCGCTCGAAGCAAAGCCATTTACATACCAATAAAAATGCAACATAACATGAAATCCAATCACAACCATGGAACACGAAAGAAGCGATATAAAAATGCATGATTTACATACCTGCAGTAGAACATAATAACGAAGCATTTACATACTCGAAGCCGAACTTGATGAAACCCAATTAGGGAACATGAAAGAAGCAAAATAAATTGTTTAAAATAGTAGCACGATGAGCAGAACCGACTATTTAAAGCAAATCCACGAGCACGACCTACATAGAGTAAACTCACGAATGAATTGGAACAATTTTGATTTTATCTATTAAACCGCGATAAGTTGAAAAGGCCCACGTGAAAACGTATAATTTCCTTTCCATTTTTCTTTTTCTCTTCTTCCATGAGATCCCCACATCGAACAGAGAAACTCGTGTACGTTGTCCGGATCGCGGATAACACTTGCGTTTTTCTTCTTCTCCTCCTCCTCCTCTTCTCTCTTTCTTCGTTTTCTGTTTTAGTTTTTTTTTTCTATTTTGTTTTGTTTCTTCACATTATTCATTGAGAAAGAAAAGAAAAGGAAAATAAAAATAATAAAGAGAGGGTAAAATCGACTTTTTAGAGAAGTTGGTCGTGGAAAATATTTGTAATTGTGTACTTATAAGAACTAAAATCATGAAAGGAGAGTTATGTGATTGTATTTTTTTGCCACTAGGCAGTTATGTGTAATTCTCCCAAAGGAAAAACACATCCCGAGCTCAAAGCCCCACCTAAATCCAGCCACCGATCAATTAATAACAATGTATATATCTACTTGGACGTACATCCCCATCCAATTCACATCCTCGCCCACGGCACGTGGCACACAAACTCACCCTCGACCTGAGCAAGAATAAATCAAAGATCGTCGTCTTCGTGTTCGAGTTCGTGCATCTGGAATCGCAGGTGAATGCATGGTCGATCGACATTATATAGGACTGCAGGCCGCGAATCTATTTCGGTTGATGAATATAGCATTCAACGGGCTCAGGGGGGACAGTGCCCTCGAACTCATTGTATCGAATGTCCAAGAAGATAAGCTTCGACAGTTGCTCATTGGACAACGCCCGGCACCTGATGATGTCAACGACGCGAGGCAGACGATGATGTGGGTGATATAATAAGCAAATATGGAACGTCGAGCAAGGATCGTGAGGATGTCAACGACCTGCACCACCACGACACGGCCCTCACAGCATACTTGCCACCAATCACTACGCACTCTGAGGATCCCGAAACGAGATCAATAATCGAACCATGGAGAAAGATCGATGGGGTGTTTTGGGCATCTGACTTGGGACTTTGTGGCGGGAGAGATCGATGGGGAATTTGACGATTTCATGGATGCTTTGAGCGAAGCCGATGATGATGATGATTGTGAGAATCCTCAGGATTCGAGATCGGGTTTTACGATGATGTGTTGTGTTGTGCTGCTGGCTTCGATTCAATGTTAGCAGAAGGCATTGTGATCACTTCATCTAAAAATAACATTGATTTTTTAGCGCATTCCGGTCTTTTCCATAGTTCTGTTACCAACTAACGACAATCGCACATAAAAGTTCAATTTTGTGTCCTTCAAGGTCACGGAGTCAAGTTACCTCATACCTCAGGGGTATCAACCGGAATCGAAAAAAACTTCGGCCACCAACTGGAAAAGCCTTAAACACACGGATACCATGCGGAATTTCCCAAGAATATTTTAGTTACAATAAATATTGAAAATAATTGGAGATATGAGATTATTGAAATTGAAGAGAGATTCATGCAAACGGATATATAACTTACAGGTTGACTCAATTGGATAATCCATGTAATGATATCTAATCACCAAGTGAAACATGCATGGGTTGGGTTGTGCCACAACGCGGCAAGCATGCAGTTGACTTCATTGTACTCCCTTGCATCATCACAAATAAGTACGAGGAAAGCAAAGCTTAAACAAAACAACTATCTGCATGCCTCTCCAAAACACAGCTGACACTAATAATTCCTCATGACTCCCATGAACAGCAGCGTTGTCCCGTAATATTACCAGAAAATCATAGATTTTTCTCCACTCCCAATCTACTAAAATTGGTGTTGTTTCTTGCATAAGTTATCATCAGAAATCCTCGTTAAGCTTCGCCTCTCATCTACCGAGACACTTGACGTCCATATAATCTCTTTATGAGAATCTGATGATGCATCGCTTCTGCTGCCTTTTTCACTTGAGGATCATCTTTTCTCTGCTGCAAGCTGCCACTCTCAGATGCATCAGAGCTGCTGCTGCTACCATTATCACCACCTTCTTTACCCCAAGACCAAAGTTTCGATAATAACATCTTACCTTTCTTGCCCCTGACTTTCTCTGAATTATATTTCGACCCACTCACTTCTCTGGATTTGCCATCACCACCATCCCAATCTTCTTCGGAGCTCGTAGCAGCTGATGAACTAGAGCTCGCATAAGACCCTTTAGGAACTAAGGCCCCGAGATTTTGCACGCTATTACCACCGCTAATATTTCCCGATCTTGCTTGTTCGTAGAAAAGAACCTGCACAACTACACGCAACGGGAGCCTCTCGTTTTGCACAGCGTGAGCACACGCCTCGGCCGAAAGCTTCTTGCAGTCCATTAACCGGCATATCTTTTTCTTGTCACTTTTCGACAACCCCGGATGTTCCTTTCGTAACAAAAAAAAAAAAAAAGATTACTAAACCCGTCGGGGAAGATAAAGATAAACTATAAATCGACATGAATACAAACAATGTAGAAAGAAACCTTGAGATACATGTCGATAGCTCGGTAAAAAGGGCATCGTTGCTCGGTCTCGGGAAGCCCGAGACCATTTGGGCCAGGTCGAAAAACTTGTCCAAAGGCAAAGAAGAATCCCTCGCCGCCTCCGCTAGGTACGCGTCCACTAATCTAGCAACCTTAGCCTTATGATCTTCTACGGAAAACAATCTTCCGTTTATTTCTCGGTCTTGCACAACAAACTGCTCGACCAAGCCGTGCACCGTATCTATCTCAAATAGGGTTGCAAAATGAGAAATGTTTGCCTCGTGTAGCTGTTGACCGATTCTTCTAACGAGCTCCGTTTTAACCTTCTCTCCGCATCCTAAGATTGTTGATGCCTGTAATAACTTGAGGAGAAAACTACATGGCACACAACCCTTCTCCTCGGGAATTAACTTAACGATCGTGTCCACCAAGTAACGATACTTAGCATAATCGCTCTCTTGTGGGTTGTCCTGAATGTATATGCCATTAAAGACTCTCCTATAACATCAACATCCACTGCACTCCCCTTCTCTTTTATTGCTCGTATAACAACCTTAAACGGATCGATCGAAAGCTCACAGAGGTCTTCGACCCACCAATCTGTTGGTTAATCTCAATATGAGACAAAAAAAAGAAGAAAGAAAACAAAGAAAAACCAAAATACTTGATTTGAGGAGAAAACAAAGAAAAACCAAAATCCTTTATTTGAGGAGAAAAACAAGGAAAAATTAGAGTAAAACAAGGAGTAAAACAAGGAAGAATTCAAGAAAGAAAATTGAAACTTGAGTGTGATTTTTTACTTGTCTTGTGGTGGATGTCTTAGTAGTATAAATAGATCATGTAATGGTGTGTGTGCTTAAGCAAGAAAAATATTTTGCTCTCCTTAAAAAAAAAAATAATTCTCCTCACACACGCACTCAAAAAATAAAACACTTAAAAATAACAAATTGGTATCAGAGCCATGTCGTACGTCGGAGCAACTAGTGGTCTGCCCGTTCCGCGCCTCACCAAATCCAACTACGACAATTGGAGCATCCAGATGAAGGTGTTTCTTGGCTCGCGGGATGTATGGGAAATTGTTAAAAACGGGTATATCGAACCTGAAGATACGAAAGAATACACAGAAGCCCAACAAAAGATGCTGAAAGACTCCCGCGGACAAGACAATGCCGCGCTCGCCATCATCTACCAATCGCTAGACGAGGCCGGTTTCGAAAAGATAGCCGGGGCGAAAAATTCGAAGGAAGCATGGGATAAGCTGGAGAAAGCATACAAAGGTGCCGACCGAATAAAACAAGTTCGGTTGCAAACACTCCGTGGCGAATTCGAAATGACGAAAATGAAAGAAGGCGAAGGCGTGTCAGAATATATAACAAGAGTGCAGACCATCGCCAACCAGTTGAAGAGAAACGGCGAGGCCCTTACAGATGCCCGAGTTGTCGAGAAAATTCTCCGCTCATTAACAAACGAGTACGAGAACGTGGTGTGCGCGATTGAGGAGTCAAAAGACCTCGAGAAAATGACGGTCGATGAACTCTCCGGTTCGCTCGAAGCTCACGAGCAACGAAAGAAAAAGAAGAAGCAGGAGTCACTGGACGAGGCTCTACAGACGAAATTGTCACTCAAAGAGGACAAGGCGTTGTATACGCACCACGGTCGTGGAAGAGGACGTGGCCAACGAGGACGAAGTTTCGGCCAAACTGGAGGTCGAGGACGAGGATATACTCAAGAGAAACAAGGACAAACCAACAATCAAAATTGGAGGGGACGAGGTCGAGCTCAAGGACGAGGCGGTCGCTCAAATCAACCGAGCGTCGAATGCTACAATTGCGGGAAGTACGGGCACTTCGCAAAAGACTGCTGGTCCAACAAGAAGGTGGAAGAAAATGCGAACCTACTCGCACAAGAAGAGCCAAAAGACGAAGGCGTTCTTCTAATGGCGCTCGAAGATAAAAATCCGAGCAACGATATGGTGTGGTATCTTGACACCGGTGCCAGCAATCATATGAGCGGGCACAAACATCTCTTCACGGATATGAAGATGATCAAGGACGGACACGTATCTTTTGGCGACGCATCGAAGATAGAAGTCAAAGGCCGAGGGAAAATATGTTTCTCTCAAAACGATGGCAAACAAGGATCGGTCGAGGACGTTTATTTCGTACCAGACTTGAAGACGAACATCTTAAGCATGGGGCAGTTGCTTGAAAAGGGGTGTTCGGTGTTCATGAAGGATCGCTCGTTACAACTAAGAAATAAAGATGGCAAAATAATCGCACGGGTCGAGATGGAAAGGAACCGAATGTTCAAACTCAACCTGAAGATGATTCAAGAAAAATGCTTGCAAGTCAACTTGGAGGACTATGGTTATTTGTGGTATAGGGGCCTCCGAGATCTACACTACGGAGGACTAAAAGAGCTCTCAAAAAGGGGCATGGTGCACGGAGTTCCAAAGATCGAGGGAGGAAAGAAGCTTTGCGAGAGCTGCGTGATCGGAAAACATTCAAGAACGACGTTTCAAAAGCAGGCCGGATATCGAGCACGCAAACCTCTCGAGCTCATACATACAGATATATGCGGCCCGATCACACCAGAATCATTCACCGGAAAGAGATATTTCATTACTTTCACAGACGACTACTCGAGAAAAACATGGGTATATTTCTTGAAGAAAAATCAGAAGCGCTGGAGACGTTTAAAAAATTCAAGACTAGGGTCGAGAAGGTGACGGGATCAAATATCAAAGCACTCCGATCAGACAGGGGTGGAGAATACATATCAGGTGCTTTCGTTACTTTCTGCGAGGAACAAGGCGTTAGGAGGTTCCTCACCGCGCCGTATTCACCACAACAAAACGGCGTCGCTGAAAGAAAGAACCGAACCATACTCGACATGGTTCGATCAATGTTGAAGAGCAAGGAAATGCCAAAAGAGTTCTGGGCCGAGGCGGTACATTGTGCTGTATATATTCAAAATCGGTGTCCACACAGCAACCTCGGGAGTCAAACACCACAGGAAGCATGGAGTGGCCATAAACCGACCGTAGCACACTTCAAAATATTTGGAAGCGTGGCGTATGCTCATGTTCCTGATCAGAAGAGAACCAAGCTTGATGACAAAAGCAAAAAGCTTATTTTCATTGGCTACGATGAGAAGACGAAGGCTTACCGACTGTTCGATCCAGAAAATAAAAAGGTGACGGTCAGTCGAGATGTTCGTGTAGATGAAGAAAGCTCGTGGAACTGGAAAGAAGAAGAAAATACAACGCAAGGAGAACCGTTGAGCGTGGCACCAATACCCATCCCGGTGGTATCTCAAGAAAATAACGATGATGACGAACCAAGGCAGCCTAAGATGCGAAGCTTGCAGGATCTATACGAATCAACTGAAGAAGTTCACTTAATCTGCTTGTTGGCCGATTCGGAACAAATCAGTTTCGAAGAAGCGGCAAGAGACAAGAGATGGAAGGCGGCGATGGACGAGGAGATCAAGGCAATTGAAAAAAACGAGACGTGGAAACTTGTTGAATTGCCGCACGGTCATAAATCCATCGGAGTAAAATGGGTTTATAAGAAGAAAATGAATGCTCAAGGAAAAGTCGAGCGTTACAAGGCGAGACTCGTCGCGAAGGGCTATCGACAACGAGCGGGAATAGACTACGATGAAGTTTTTGCTCCTGTTGCAAGAATGGAGACAATTCGTTTGCTATTGGCCCAAGCTGCGCAACTTAGCTGGCCGATCTATCAGATGGACGTGAAGTCTGCTTTTCTTAACGGGGATCTCGAGGAGGAAGTCTACGTGGAGCAGCCTCCGGGATATTCGAAACGAGGAGAAGAAAGTAAGGTGCTGAAGTTGAAGAAAGCATTATACGGGCTAAAACAAGCGCCTCGAGCATGGAACACCCGGATCGATGGATATTTCAAAAGGAACAAGTTCGAGCAATGTCCATTCGAACATGCCCTCTACATCAAACGAGAAGGAGAGGAAATGATCATCGTCGCCCTTTATGTTGATGATCTAATTTTCATGGGGAGCAGCGAGAAGATAATCACAGACTTCAAGAAGGCGATGACGAAGGAATTCGAGATGACGGATTTGGGACTGATGAAATATTTTCTCGGTCTCGAAGTCGAACAAAGAAGCACGGGAATATTCGTCTCACAAGAAGCGTACGCGAAGGATATATTAAAGAAAAATAAAATGGAGGAAAGTAAGCCGGTAGCTACACCGATGGAGCTCGGAGCAAAATTGTCTAAGTTTGAGGGAGGACAAGGAGTAAACTCAACCGAATATCGAAGTCTCGTAGGAAGTCTGCGATACTTGACGTGCACGAGACCCGATATCGCTTACAGCGTTGGAGTTGTTAGCCGTTACATGGAAGAACCGAGGCAGTCACATCTTAAAGCAATCAAGAGGATTCTTCGATACATTCGAGGAACACAATCACTCGGATTATTCTATTCAAAGACGAGTGACAACAAACTGATCGGATATTCGGATAGTGACTGGTGTGGAGATATTGACGATCGAAGAAGCACAGGCGGCTATGTATTTTTTCTCGGGAGCACTGCATTTACGTGGCTATCGAAAAAGCAACCAATCGTGACTCTGTCAACCTGCGAAGCAGAATATGTAGCAGCATCGTGGTGTGTATGTCATGCAATCTGGCTGAGAAATTTATTGCTCGAGTTAAATCTTCAGCAACTCGAGCCAACCGAAATTCGAGTAGATAATAAATCGGCGATCGAGTTGGCGAAAAATCCAGTTCATCACGAGAGAAGTAAGCATATTAATATTCGTTTTCACTTTATTAGAGAACACGTGAAAAACGGAGATGTGAGGATGGTACATGTTGCGAGTCTGGACCAGGTTGCAGATATTTTGACGAAGCCGCTACCGACAAGTACGTTCGAAAATTTGAAAAGGATGCTCGGAATGAAAGACCGGAAGGCATTGAGCTTAAGGGAGGAATTTGTTGGTTAATCTCAATATGAGACAAAAAAAAGAAGAAAGAAAACAAAGAAAAACCAAAATACTTGATTTGAGGAGAAAACAAAGAAAAACCAAAATCCTTTATTTGAGGAGAAAAACAAGGAAAAATTAGAGTAAAACAAGGAGTAAAACAAGGAAGAATTCAAGAAAGAAAATTGAAACTTGAGTGTGATTTTTTACTTGTCTTGTGGTGGATGTCTTAGTAGTATAAATAGATCATGTAATGGTGTGTGTGCTTAAGCAAGAAAAATATTTTGCTCTCCTTCAAAAAAAAAATAATTCTCCTCACACACGCACTCAAAAAATAAAACACTTAAAATAACACAATCTTTAGGCACCGAATGTTGTTTCTCTGGTAAGAACGGCCTCGAACGGTTGTTGTTGTAGGTGTAAGACCAATCAACCTTCGATGGGTCCATGGAAGCTTTCGAAGATCTCGAACGAGGCGGGCCCGCCCGGGATGTCGTGGATTTCGATTTCATGGTCGTTTTTGGCGGATATTATTAGCTTCTGCAGCTTAGAGCATTTGGAGAGGAGAGGGAACTGTGGTGATGGAGGAGAACATGCTATTACATCACATTAAATAATAATTTGAGAACAGATAACGTCATCATCGTACCTTATGGAGATAGAATCTGACGTCGCCGACGGTTATTACGAGGTCAGCAGCCAACTCCGTCGCCACATATCTGCAAGTTTAAGAGACAAAACTTATTCTTCATATGTGGCGAAAACATATGAAGAAGCCATTACGGACAACCAATGAATGGAATCATAAAGAATATTTTATCAAAAACCTGATATTGCCTTCGCCTGTCTGAAACTGATCAGGCTTCGATCCAAGCTTCATAAACTTCATGTTTTTTGGCAGATGTTACTATTTCCTGAGTTGCCTTTTTTTATTATTATTATTATTTTAATATATTTATATTTTGTAGGATGAATAATATAGTTTTAAAAATAAATTTCGAGCAGGTCCTTTTGGGGTCGAATCGGGGACTGAGACAATTTTTTCTTTATTAACTTGGCAGAGATGGGACATGAATTTCCTGTAAACTTCTAGTTGCATATTTTACTTTTTATTTTTATTTTTAATAAACAAATAAAAATATATAGTATATTTTTATTTTATTTTTTTAATTTTTAATTTTTAATAAATAAACAATAAAAAATATTTTTTTCCATTTTAAATAAATAAAGCGAAAAATAAAAAAATAATTTGGAAATATATTTTTTATTTTATTTTATTTTTTTTGTTATTCTTATTTTTATAATATTTTTTATTTTTCATAAATAGGTAAAATGTAAAATACTTTTTTTTTTTTTTTTTTATATTTTATATATTTTTTTTATTTTACATTTTGGGTATTATCCCCAATACATACATGCAGGAAATCGGTGGCAAAAACGAATATTAAGCTGCGCTATCAATTAACTACGCATACAACCAAGATTCAATGATTTTGAAATTTATGCACAAAAAGCTGGAAAAGGATTGAACAGAAACTCGCGCATGCTCTTTTTAAAGATTCTTTATTCAACGTGACATATTTAAAATAGGAAGACAAAAGTTGTTAAGTGTGGTAGTGGAGTCTGCAATCTGCATTGCACTCACTATTTATATTTTATTATTTTTTCTCATATCTGATTTGTGTGTATATATTATTTATTTATTTGCATGCTCATTTTGTAATTCGAAACTAGAGAACATCAATAGCCGAGCACATTTGGTCTTGATGGTGACCTAGCCGTTGATAATGCAGATACTCAAATCAGAGGTCGAATCATAGTAATTGCTTTTATCAAATTATATGAAAAAAAAAAATGGTGAAGAAATGTTTCAGAGGCACAAGAAATTTGCTCGTGATAAGATGAACCATGGCTCAAGTCTTGAAGCGCTGATAACTATAAGGAGTTAGTGCTTTATTCATAAATAAAGTGCAACCAATAAAGACGTCTCTGCTATCAGCGATTATGAGGATGGAGCGAAACAACCGTTTTTAATGGATTTTTAGTATAAAATGCTTTCTCCTTCCTGAATGTTGATTCTTCGATTTTTTCTGTAATTCTTCGAGATCTCTCATAAATAAAAAAAATTCCTTTGAGGTCCGTGGAATAGGATTCATCTTGAATATGAACCACGTTAATTTATGGTGTTCAATTTCGATTAGATTCACACAATTTGATATGGTATCAGAGCAACTCAAGTAGGATGTGCAATTTCAATTTCGAATTTCGTGCTCTGCATTCTCACAAACACCATGGCTACAGTTTCATCAGCAGCAACTTCAAGCTCCACAACGATGAGCAATGATCTGTTTTCCTCAATAGCAACGGTACATCTGGGCAACTTCTTGTTAATGAACAATTGAATGGCGACAATTATGCCACTTGGAGTAGAGCAATGATGATTGAATTGACCGGAAGAAATAAGAAAGGGTTCATGAATGGTGAACTCCAACCACCGGTTCCTATTCCCCATGCTCAAGCGAGTGCGGGATCCTCTGCTGCAGATGCACAAACTCCAATCGTTGATCAGAATCAAATGAGTGCTTGGAAAAGAATAACAGTGTGGTTATTTCCTGGATTATCAACTTTGTTTATCAGCGAGTATTCTTTACAGTTCATCAGCCAAAGAGGTGTGTGTTGATCTTCAAGAAAGATACGGGCAAACTTACAAGCCAAGAATCTTTCTAATTAAAGAAAGATTTGATGAATCATGCACAAGGTTCGAGTAATATAGTAGTTTATTTTACCAAGCTTAAATCACTATGGGATGAGCTGAATAACTACACCACTAAGTGTACTTGTGGAGGAATCAAGGCATTGAAGAATTATCTCGATGAAGAATATGTTTTGACATTCTTATTGGGACTGAATGATGACTATTCGCAAATCAGAGGACAAATTCTTTCAATGGATCCAATGCCTTCGATCAACAAGGTGTTTTCTTTGCTGATCCAGGAAGAGAAGCAAAGATCAATGGGTCCGGGTACTATGCGAGCCAACGAGGATCAGTCAAATAATATGACTATGTTAGCTGCCAAAAATACTCAAGAACAGTGCAAGAAAGCAAACTTTGCTCAGAAAAAGGACCTCATGAAACCAGTGTGCACATTTTAATAAGAAAGGACACACGATAGAGACTTGCTACCAAATTCATGGTTTCCCTCCTGGTTATAAACTGAATACCAGATTCAAGGGGGCACGAATGAATCAAACCTTTGTTGACTCTGTCAACAAACTATGAATGCAAGGAATTTAGATCAATAAAGGGCTAACTTCTTCAGGGGATGCATTAGTACAAGTGCAGCCTACTCCTGTTCAGTTGCAGAGTCTTAGAGCTTTGTTGAGCCAATCGACATCCAACATTCAATTGGAGGACATTGAGCCAATGCAACAATATGAAAAAGGAACATGTACCTGCTTGTCATTTAACTTGCCTAGCTTTAATTCTGATTTTGTCTGGTTGGTTGATGCTGGTGCAACCAGACATGTTTGTGATGATCATATGCCATTATTTGATCTTCATGAAATAGAGGAATCAAGTGTCATATTTCCAGACAATTCGGTCATTAAAGTCAATAAGGCAGGCTCCTTCAGAATCAATCAGTATATAAACTTGACAGAAGTTCTCTATGTTCCACAATTTCATTTTAACTTGCTATCTGTCAGCCATTTAGCTAATATAGAAGGTTAGAAGTTTATCTTTGGAGCTTATGATTTTATGATACATGATCCTTCAGTCAAGGTGATTGGCAAGAGTAAACAAATTACATGTTTATACACCATAAGAGATGATCAAGATTCTGTTTTCCCTTTCAGCAATAAATTTATATCTCTTAATGAGTTGTTAGCTGACTTATGGCATAATAGGCTAGGACATCCACCGACAAGGTCTTAGATGTAGTAAGATCTTTAAAGCATAGTGATAAGACAACAGGTTCTTACTGTAAAATTTGTCCAATTGCAAAACAAAAGAGAAATGCTTTCCCTAATGATAATAAAATTATGTGTTCTTCTTTAGATCTAATACATTGGGACGTTTGGGGGCCATTTCATATTCCATCTTATTTAGGACATCAATATTTTGTCACAATCGTAGATGGTCACTCAAGGTTCACCGGGCTATTCATGATTAAACACAAATGGGAAGTCAAATATGTGATTGATTATTTTTTAGCTTTGGTAGAGACACAATTCAAGCAGAAAGTTAAAACAGGACATATAATGCTAAAGAATTCAATCTAGTGGATTTATTTAGAAGCAATGGAATTGTGCATCATTTATTTTGTGTGCAAACCCCCCAACAAAATGCAAATAGTGGAAAGAAAACATCAACATTATTAAATGTTGAGAGATCTTTGTTGTTTCAGTCAGGGTTACCAATCAACTTTTGGTCTAAATGTGTGCTGACTGCAACATATCTCATTAATAGGATTCCTTCATTGTCACAAAATGGTAAAAGTCCTTATGAGCTTTTATATCAGAGGCATGTAGAGTATGGATTGTTGCGTGTGTTTGGGTGTTTGTGTTTTTCTTCCACTCTTGCAGCAGGTAGAAGGAAGTTTGATCCCAGTGCTAGAGAATGTGTCTTTCTAAGATATCCAAATGGAACAAAGGGATACAAGGTAATGGATTTGAAAACCAAGGAGGTATTTGTGTCAAGGGACATAATATTCAGAGAAACTGAGATCCCTTTCAAAATTGAAATTGCACCAGCCTTGTCAGAAATTCATTTTCTTCAGTTGTATTACCCAAATATTGTTCCATGGAACAAATATCCATGCCATCAAGAGGATGGGATTATGAAGTATCACATCAACAAGTTCCTATAATGGAGGATTCACAGATTCCACAGTAGATGGACGGGGCAATGGTTGAATCAGAAGGGAATTCTCATGAAGAACATTGAAGATCAAACAGAGAATTAAGGAGGCTTTCTTACTTGAGGGATTATCACTGTAACGTAGTGCCTGACAGAAGGATTTTGTATCCCTATATCATGAGCAATTTCTTGTCAGAAATTCTCAGAGCAATACAAAACGTTCATTAGCAATATTGCCATGGAAAAAGAACCAAAATTTTTTGCAGAAGCATCTGGTTGTAAATCATGGTTAAGGGCTATAATGGAAGATTTTAAGGCTCTTGAAGATAATGAGACATGGTCTATTGTAAAGTTACCGGAAGGGAAGAAATCTATTGGGAGTCGATGAGTTTATAAGCTGAAATTCAACTCCAATGGTGAAATAGAGAAACACAAGGCTCTATTAGTGGCGAAAGGGTATGACTAAAGGGAAGGAGTGAATTACATAGACACATTTGCTCCTGTGGCCAAGCCAAATACAATCAAGATCATCCTATCTTTAGCAGCTAAACTCAAATGGAACTTAATTCAAATGGATGGGAACAACGCATTCTTGAATGGAGATATAGCGGAAGAAGTTTATATGGATCCACCTCAGGGATTCTATCAAGATTTGAACATAGCAGGATCAAGGAAGCTGGTCGGCAAATTGCACAAGTCGATCTAAGGATTGAAGCATGAATCGAGGGAGTGGAACATGAAGTTCACCAATGCTGTTAGAAAATTTGGCTTCACACAACCCTTAATTAGATCATACACTATTTTTGGAAGGAAAGGGAGATCATTAGGTTATTCTCTTAGTGTATGTGGATGACATAATCTTCGGAGGTCCTTCAATTGATGCAATACAGGCATCAAAGGTTTTGTTGAGTACATGTTTCAAAATCAAGGATTTGGGTGAGCTAAAATATTTCCTTGGTGTTGAAGTGGAAATGAGTGATGTAGGTATTTATATATCTCAAAGACAATATACCCTTTAGTTGCTTGAAGACACATGATATATCAATGCATATCCTTTATCTACTCCCATGAATCCAAGTGGGAAACTTATGGCCGACGATGGAGAACTCCTAGCAGGTACTTTTATATCTCATAGCTTTTTCAGTTCATTAACTTAGCCATTACATGGCTGCTCCAAGATCAGGACATCTCATGGCAGTTCATCACCTGCTAAGGTACCTGAAGAGTTCACCAGGTCAAGGTGTTCTAATGAGTTCAGATATGAATCTCGAGTTAAAGGCCTTTTCAGATGTTGATTGGGGTATACTTGCAAGGATATTGTACCTTTTTGGGAGGTTAATTGATAACATGGAAAGCTAAGAAACAAGCAACGGTGTCGCGATCATCCACGAAGGCAGAATACATGGCTCTTGGCTCTGTTGTGGCTGAAGTTTCAGAAACAAAAAGGATGGTGGCGAAATGTTTCAGAGGCAGAAAAAATTTGCTCGTGATAAGAACCGTGGCTCAAGTCGTGAAGCGATGATAACTAATAGGGAGTCGTGTTTTAATCATAAATGGAGTGCAACTAATAAAGACGTATATGCTATCAGCAATTATGAGGATGGAGCGAAATAACCGTTTTTAACAGATTTTAGTATAAAAGGCTTTCTTCTTCCTTAATGTTGATTATTCGATTTTTCTCTATAATTCTTCAAGATCTCTTACAAATAAAAGATCTTGAATCTGAACCACATTAATATCTTGTGTTCAATTTTGATTAGATTCACACAATTTGATATCTTTCACTATTGTTGTTGGGTGGGGAGTGGACATGCTCACCTGACTCGAAATTAGACTCATTTCCAAAGTGTGATGCAAACCTGTTGTCGGTTAATTATGGATTACCCTGGTCGAAAAAAAGTTGAGCATATTTGGGCTTTGGCAGAAATGAAAAGCTCGATCTGGCACAAATGAATACGTATTTACTATCAGCAGCGTGCGATATGCAGTTGACCTATCATTTGTAGCATGGTAAAGTGA
Organism: Linderniella brevidens; assembly: GCA_004919715.1. Taxonomy (NCBI): domain Eukaryota; kingdom Viridiplantae; phylum Streptophyta; class Magnoliopsida; order Lamiales; family Linderniaceae; genus Linderniella; species Linderniella brevidens. The sequence goes on along the minus strand of SWDC01000149.1, from coordinate 4,500,069 downwards.
GTAAACAAGTACCGAACACGAGGAATAGGCTACGTACCGGTACCAACCTATCGATTCGATATCTAGCCTAAGACTTGATTTTTGCGAATTTATTTTCTAATTATGCTACAGACTAAAATTCAACGACACGATTAACACGAATAAAGACTCAAAAAGAACGGCTAAGTAAAATTGAGTAACTTCAGAAAATAGAGACGTGCACGGGATTTCGAATCTCGCTAGGCATCATCGGTGAGGTCGTGAATCGTCGTTCACACATGGGGATTGATTAAATCGAGGTAATTTCATACTCACGATCCGATTTGATGTTGCCCTAAACGATCGTGATGATCTAAATTGACTATTACCTAATGCGAGGATCGACTATTAGCTTTCGCCCTATAGTCGAATCCTAACATTTACGAAAGGTCTATCGTTGTTAGCTATCGCCCTAAACGATACCAATTATCGAATCAACACATAGACATATTGAAACGAAACATCAACGCAACACATAGACATAGTGGGTTGAAGATAAATTTCATAAACGATAAATAATCAAATACATGCGTTCACGAGTATTTCACCCCCTAACTACGATTCTACCTAGTGTTCATCTCGTCCCAAACACTCGGGAATTAGATACTCATGATACATGGATAAACAACGAAATAGATAGAGAAAAAGGACATAGATTTCATGATTCTTCCCTATACGGATGCGTTCTGAGAAGTCTCGAAGAATTCCTTCATTCCTCATCCGATTACGCGATGGTTCTTCATTGAATTCCTCTTGTGAACCCTAAGAATCACCGAAGTATTTCTTGCGGTTCTTTAGGCTCCCTTTAGGTCTTTTATGTCGTGTGTTTCGAATAGTGGAAGATCGGATCCGGGTTTAGGGCTTCAAAATGACATTTTATAGTGTTTAGCACGCGTCACAGGATAATCGTGGGCCGTCACGGCATGGACGAAGCCGCAAAGCCCTTTTACTTTTTATCGTCACGCCATGGACCCAACATGCCGTGACGATTTACTGGGAGCTAAATCACTCTCTGCTTTGGTCATCACGTCATGGACGGGGTGTCAACATGCCGTGACGATTTTCTGGGAGCATAATCTTATTTTTCTTTGGGCGTCACGGCACGGACGAGGTGTCAACATGCCGTGATGATTTCCTGGGAGCTTATTCTTGTTTTTCTTTGGGCGTCACGGCATGGACGAGGTGTCAACATGCCGTGGACGGTGCCTGCGGGACGAACTTGCGCCGTTTTTTGCTCCGTTTTCGCTCGGTTTTCTCCCAATGTTTCATGTTCCTTCAACATAAAATAAATATAAATAACACCAATAGATGTATAAACGGCTACATTAACTCAAAAGAAGTCTTATGAATAGGTCTTATTTTGAGTTAATGTAGCCATTTATACATCTATTGGTGTTATTTATATTTATTTTAATAGTTGTTAAAGTTGTGATTAAGAGGTGGTCACGTGATCGCCGGAGCTCGCCGGAGTCTCGCCGGAGGTGGGGGCACTGCTCGTCGGAGGTTTGAAGAGATGTGATTGATGGGAGAGATGAAGTTTGGTGGGGGCGCTGCTCGTCGAATGTTCGTTTCTCTCTCTCATTTTTTATATGTTATGTGATATAAATTCTTATTTTAATCTTTTTTATTTAAATTTTTTTCGGTCCAGTCACGGCATTGACGAGGCTCAACTATGCCGTGACAATCGGCTGAGAGCTTAATTTCAGCTCTGCCGGATTCGTCACGACATGGATGAGATTTCGCCCAAGCCGTGACAATCGGCTGAAGGGTTTAACAGCTCTGCCAGACTCGTCACGGCATGGATGACATACGCCGCATGCCGTGACAATTGGCAGGGAGATGATCTAAGTAGCTCGATGTTGTCACGGCATTGACGACATAAGCCTCATGCCGTGCCAATTGGCTGAGAGCATCTAAAAATTTTCCCGTGGCGGTCACGACATTGACTTATACACTTCAAGTCGTGACAGAATATTTTTTTTACGTGAATGAAACGAGTCTAAACATAAAATAAATGTAAATGCAAATACATGGGTCCCAAGAAGCGCTTCTTTAACGTTTTAAGCTGGACGTACCTTTTGTGCTCTACGATAGGTTGAACTCGAGGTACATGACCTCTTTTCCGCTCATGTCTTTTTCACCTCCATAGCAGTGCTTCAACCGCTAACCATTTACCTTGAATGTTCCCTGCTCATCACTAAAAATCTCGACCGTACTATAAGGGAAAACACGAGTAATAGTAAATGGCCCGGACCAACGTGATCTTAGTTTTATGGGAAAGAGCCTAAGTCGAGAATTAAAGAGGAGGACTTGATCCCCTTCTATAAACTCTCTCCTTTGCTTAATCTTCTTATCATGATATATTTTTTAATGTTGCTCCTTGTACATTTGAGCATTATCGCATGCCGATAAATGACACTCGTCAACCTCATTGATTTGGAGCATTCTTTTTTCACCGGCTTGCCCCAAATCAAGGTTCAAAGATTTGATAGCCCAATAAGTGTTGTGTTCTAGTTCAACGGAAAGGTGACATGCCTTTCCATAAACTAGTTTATATGGTGTAGAGCCTATCGGGGTCTTATACGCGGTCCTTTACGCCCATAGAGCGTCGTTTAGCTTATTTGCCCATTTCCCGTCGGTTCCCGTCTATGGTTTTCTCTAAAATTCTTTTCAACTCTCGGTCGACCACTTATACTTGGCCACTAGCTTGAGGGTGATAAGGGGTAGAAATGCTATGCCTAACACCATATATTTCTAAGGTGCGTGCAAATTGGGTGTTGCAAAAATGAGCGCCCCATCACTAAAAATGCATTTAGGTGCCCCGAACCGAGAAAATAATGCTCGTAAAAACCTAATCACTACCCTAGCATCATTTGTAGACAAGGCACGAGCCTCTGCCCACTTGGACACATAATCAACGACTACGATAATATACTTATTTCCATATGAACTAGGAAATGGTCTCATAAAATTTATGCCCCATACGTTAAATATCTCACATACTAAAATGAAATTCAGAGGCATTTCGTCATGTTTAGAGATGTTACCTGCTCATTTTCATTTATCGTACGTGACAACGTACGTATGGGAATCCTTGAAGATCGTCGGCCAGTAGAACCCACACTCTAGCACCTTGTGGGCGGTTCGGGTGGTTGCGTAGTGTCCTCCGGTTGGTTCGTTGTGGTATGCTCGATAATCCTCGTAGTCTCGGGATGAGAAACACATCGTCTGATTACATGATCTGCACATCTCCTGAAAAATACGGTTCATCCCAAAAGTAGTATTTCAAGTCAGAAAAGAATTTCTTTCTTTTGCTGACTTGTGTAATCCTTTGGTAGAAGCCTCGCAACAAGATATTTAGCAAAATCTGCAAACCAAGGTGTATCGTCTTTTACTACATGTATCGAATACAAGTTTTTGTCCGAGAAAGTATCTTAAATCTTCTTCTCATCGTCCTCTTTCGTCTCACACTCCTCTGGCCGAGAGAGGTAATCTGCTGCAACGTTTTCAACCCCTTTTTTATCTCGGATCTCGATGTCGAATTCTTGAAGTAGCAAGATCCATCTAATTAGTCGGGGCTTTGCATCCGGCTTTTCTAGCAAGTACTTAAGTGCATAGTGGTCACTAAAAACAATAACTTTCGCCCGTATAAGATATGACCTAAATTTTTCGAAAGCGAATACGACGACGAGGAGCTCCTTCTCGATGGTTGTGTAGTTGGATTAGGCTGCGTCTAACGTTTTACTTGCGTAGTAAATCGGCCGAAAATGGTTGTCCTTGCGCTGCCCCGACACGGCTCCTACAGCGTAATCACTAGCATCGCCCATTAGCTCAAAAGGGAGCTCACACTCGGGAGCTACCATAATAGGTGCCGAAATTAAGCTTTTCTTGAGCAAAGTGAACGCATGCATACAATTATCGTCAAAATCGAACGTAGCGTCTTTTTCTAGCAACTTAGACATAGGTCGTGCGATTTTTGAAAAATCCTTAATAAATTTACGATAAAATCCCGCATGACCTAGAAATCTCCTAACCGACTTCACGTTCGAGGGGACATGCAAATTTTCTATAGTATCAATTTTAGCTCGGTTCACTTTGATACTTTTAGAGGAAATCTTGTGTCCCAAAACTATGCGCTCCCAAACCATGAAGTGACACTTTTCCCAACTAGGTGCTAAATTAGTTTCTTTACAACGGGCAAGTACATCATCTAAGTTAGCTAGGCAATCGTCAAATGAACTACCAAAAACCGAAAATCATCCAAAAATATCTCCATGATCTCACCCACTATCTTGTCAAAAATTGCCATCATAAAACGTTGGAAGGTGGCCGGGGCATTGCATAGACGGAATGGCATCCGTCGGTAGGCAAACGTACCGAACGGGCAAGTGAATGTGGTCTTCTCTTGATCCTCTGGTGCTATCGGGATCTGCAAATAACTTGACAAGCCATCAAGAAAACAATAAAACTCATGACCCAATAACTTTTCTAACATTTGATCGATTAAGGGTAAGGGAAAATGGTCTTTTCTCGTGGCATCGTTCAACTTCCTCCAATCGATGCACACTCGCCACCCGGTTCACGGTTCTTGTCGGGATTAGCTCATTCTTTTCATTTGCGACCACCGTCATGCCTCCCTTCTTCGGGACCACTTGAACCGGGCTTACCCATGCACTATTCGAGATGGGATAAATCACCCTGGCGTCCAGCAGCTTTATGACCTCCTTTTTGACGATGTCTCCCATGTTGGGATTTAGCCTCCTTTGCCTCTGAGCGACGGGTTTGAACTCATCCTCCATTAATATTTTGTGGGTACAAAAGCCCGGGTTTATCCCTCAGATGTCTGAAATCTTCCACGCCAAGGCCCTTTTGTGCTCCCTAGGACCTTCAGTAGCTGGTGTCTCTGTCCGTCGTCGAGGCTCGATGATATGATGACCGGTAGCCTATCATTGCTATCGAGAAAAGCGTCCTCGAGATGGTCGGGCAGCTAGCTCTAAGATGGATGGCTCTTCGATCGAGCTATTTTCCTTGTCCTCCTCCTTGCTCTCGTTGACTACCGTCACGGGCTCGTCGATTTCCTCCTCACACTCGTCGACGACCATCATCGTAGTGACTTGCGTGTCGTCACAACTCTGCACGGAAAAGAGAAAATCGTGCTCAAATGCATCTAAATAGTAACATTTATCATCATGCTCATTATTACTTTCTCGCCGTCTACTGTGAAGGTTAGGGTACCGCTCCTAACATCTATCATTGTCTCAGCCGGAATGACGAATTTGTCTACTTTTACTAAAACATCATCGATAACACTTCGAGGATACTTTAGGGATCCATTGGCCAATTGGAGGCTCATCCTAGTTGGTCGTGACTGTTGGGAAAGGTACCCGGTTTGTACCCGAGACGCAACGCCCCGGGATACGGTGCGGAATAAAAATTTTACCGAGTTCCTTCGCAGCTCGGATCGAAAACTCTAATCACGTTGACACGTAATAGGGCGGGTCATACCCGTGAGAGATTACCTTTGAAGCGAGTGGCAGCTCCTCGTCGATTGCGTCGTCGGCCGCGGTCGTGTTGGGTATCGTCTAGATCATCACGCCGACCTCGCAGTGTACCACGGTTTTGATTCTCCGAAGATGGCTAGAGAGAATTGATCCGTCGCTCGGGAGAGTGGTTTGCATTTGTGTGTTCGTGTTTCGATTCTCGGGTCGAGAAATTTCGCGTCGATTCTCTTCCCGTGTGTTTTTCTTTGACGAGGGTCTCACCCTTATTTATAGTAGGGGAGGACGAAATTTTCAGCCCTAAACAAGGCTAAAATCTCGAAATATTTGTTCCTAAATATGAGAGATATTCTTGCCAAAATAACTCTCCTTATTGAATTCAAAATTCTATTAAAGGAACATACTATAAATAGAAAACTAACTAAGATATTAAAATATCTTCAAATATGGTAAATAAATTTCGATATTATATAAAATATAAATTCGAATTTTAGTTTTAATAAATAATATTCCAAATATTTTTATTACCATATTTGTAAATTACGAAAATACCCGTTAAGGCATTTTTCGAATTTCTCGGCTTAGGGTTGAATTCCAATTCTTCCCTCAAGTCTTTCTAAGCACTTAGCCAAGCCTAAGTCTTAAAGTTAGTTTCATATGAAGTCCGACTTCGGTCCACTTAATGATCCCGAGGCCCAATAAGGCGTGGCATAACGACCCGAGGCCCGTTAAGGCCCAAAACACAATCTCTCCTTCTCGGTACACATTGATTATCCTTTTTAAGCTCGACTCTCTAGGTTCGACTCAATCGGCAAGGGAGGAATCCAAGAGTCCGGTAGGTGCCTAGCCAATCCCGCAGTACCGGACAGATCCCGACTTGAGCACGAATTTCGAACTAGTCTCATTCCAAAACCTAACTATATATTATAGTACTACGTACAAACCCTTCAGCTGTGTCCCGATCGAGTGAGAGCCATGGTATTTGTAAAACTCACTAAACTCGATACTATGATAAAATGACACGAGGCAAATTACCAAACTACCCTCCATGTCTAACATGAGTTAGTTTAATACCTTGGCCAAGGATTTTGTAATTTCCCGTCGTAAACATTCTCATAGGACACTTGTCTCGATTACTTGCGAGACTGTGAATCCGTACTCGGCGGTCTAAGCCCGGCAATCACAAATATCCATCAAGACCGCATCTGTCCCGCTGACCCATGCAATAGCAAATCGGATCTAGCGAAACCAGTGATAGTCAAGACTTCAAAGTCAACTCCGTCAAAGCCCCTTTCGGTCTAAGGTTCAAGCAGACTACTATAGTTTTTGTCGTCGATCATTGACACTCCTTGAGTAATAAGCCATGTTTGATCGTACGACCTGCGAGTCAGTGTCCATTAAACGATTCAATCCCTTGATTCGACTCGTATCACAAGTCATGACTTCCGCTTCCAAGCGGTATATCGGCACACGATAAGTCATCTACAAATAAGCCATGATTGGTTTTCCAGCACCCAACTGAAACCTAAGGCTTATGGACATTTTATGTTCGAGGTTAAGAGTCCACTGGTGCCTTCCTCTCTCGTACCCATCGAGAACAGTGACTCAACTCGACACATTTGGATTTATTCATTTATTGCTTTACCCGATGCTAAGTAAAGAACTCATATAACCAATAAACGAATAATGCCTTTATTAATACGCAAAACAATGTTTGATTACATTGACAATCGAATGATAAATAAGCTAATGCCCTATACATATCCAATCCTCGTATAGCACTCGAGGGCATATCCCTAACAATCTCCCACTTGCACTCAATGCCATGCGCTGTTGTATCTAATACCCATCTTCTCGAGATGTTTGTTCAGCACTGCCTGAGATAAAGGCTTGGTGAATGGGTCGGCCACGTTGTTCGCAGTCGCAATCTTCTGGACGGCTATGTAGCCACTCTCAACGAATCCACGTAACACGTGGTATTTTCTTTCTATGTGTTTGGATTTACTGTGAGATCTTGGTTCCTTCGCTTGCGCGATTGCACCACTATTGTCGCACCACAGTGGCAGTGGTTTTTCGGCAATCGGAACCACTTGTAGTTCTTCCAAGAACTTTCTCATCCAAACTCCTTCTTTAGCTGCCTCTGAGGCGGCTATGTACTCAGCCTCGCAGGTGGAATCAGCAGTTGTGCTCTGCTTGGAACTTTTCCAAGATACTGCTCCACCGTTGAGTGTAAAGACGAAACCTGAAGTGGATTTTCGGTCGTCCACGTCTGACTGGAAATCCGAATCCGTATATCCTTCCACTTCTAATTCTCCATTTCCATAGACCAGCATCATATCCTTTGTTCTTCTAAGATACTTGAGGATATTCTTGACTGTTGTCCAGTGTTTTTTACCCGGGTTGGCTTGAAATCGACTGACTACGCTCACAGCGTATGCTATGTCCGGTCGCGTGCAAAGCATCGCATACATCAAGCTACCCACTGCGGATGCATAGGGGATTCCATTCATCTCTTTTCTATCTGCCTCACTTTGAGGACACATAGATTTGGAGAGATGTATCCCATGCCGCATAGGTAAGAACCCTTTATTAGAATTGTCCATGTTATATCGTTTCAGGACCTTTTCTAAGTATAGGGCTTGGGAGAGCCCTAACATCTTATTCGTTCTATCCCTATAGACACGAATTCCTAGGATGTAGGTCGTTTCTCCCAAGTCTTTCATGGAGAATTCGGTCGAAAGCCATGCTTTCACCATCGAGAGCATCCCAATATCATTTCCTATCTTAAAGGATGTCATCGACGTACAATACGAGGAACGATATCTTGCTCCCACTGCTTTTTCTGTAGACGCATGGTTCATCTTCGTTCTTTATGAATCTGTAGCTCTTAACTACTTCATCAAATCGAAGATTCCAGCTCCTAGAGGCTTGTTTAAGTCCGTAAATTGACTTATTCAATTTGCATACTTTATGAGCATCCTTTTATGATGTAAAACCCTTTGGCTGTTCCATATATATTTCCTCCTTGAGGTATCCATTTAGGAACGCGGTTTTCACATCCATCTGTCAGATCTCATAATCGTTATACGCTGCTATCGCAAGTAATATCCGAATGGACTTCATCATCGCAACGGGCGAAAAGGTTTCCTCATAGTCAATTCCTTCTTTTTGACTATAACCTTTCGCTACAAGCCTAGCTTTGTATGTATCCACTAGTCTGTCTGATCCAATCTTTTTCTTAAAGATCCACTTACACCCAATGGGTCTAAAACCATCGGGGAGATCAACAAGTGTCCAGACCTGATTTTCGTGCATTGAATCCATTTCGACTTGCATAGCTTCAAGCCATCTTACAGAGTCTATATCCGTCATTGCCTGGTCATAGGTAGCGGGGTCGTCCCCGACGTTACCCCCCGTCGCAGCATCCCCGTGCTCGACGTGTACCATTCCATATCTCTCAGGCTGGCGAGATACTCTACCAGACCTGCGTAACTCTGATTGCGTCTTGGACTTCTCTACGGTGTCTTCTAACACTGGAGTTTGTGAAATCGTTTCTGTCGTTTCTCCAAGAGTTACTTCACGACCCACTCCACCTTCTCGAACGAACTCTTCTTCGAGAAAGTGAGTCTGAAGTGCTACAACGATTTTCTGATCGTCGTGGAAGTAAAATTGGTATCCCATGGAATCCTCAGGATACCCGACAAAACGTCCTTTCACAGCTCTCGATTCCAATTTTTCTATCTTGAGCTTTTTCACAAAAGCGGGGCAACCCCATATTCTTATGTGGTTCAAGCTCGGCTTTCTACCAGTCCATATTTCATAAGGGATCTGGTCGACAGAACTAGAAGGGATTCGGTTTAAAACGTGTGTTGCGGTTAATAACGCATGACCCCACAACGACAGTGGCAGGTCTGTGTAACTTAGAATTGATCGAACCTTGTCCAACAACGTTCGATTTCTGCGTTCGGACACACCATTTAATTGTGGTGTTCCCGGCGGTGTCATCTGTGAAATGATTCCGTTTTCAAGAGCTCGTCAAACTCGAGACTCATGTACTCGCCACCTCGATCTGATCGAATGACCTTTATATGATTCCCAGTTTGTTTTTTCTACTAAAGCCTTATATTCCTTGAACTTATCAAGGGCTTCAGACTTGTATCTCATAAGATATATCTTCCCAAATCTTGAATGATCGTCGGTGAAGGTAATAAAGTAGTGGAAATTACCTCGAGCCGCTTCCCCGAATGGCCCACAAACGTATGTATGAATCAAAGTGAGAAGTTCTGTGGCTTTTTGGAAAGTCCCGGTAAAGGGAGACTTAGTCATCTTTCCAAGGATACACGATTCGCAAGTCGGATAAGAGTCCGAACCCAACGGCTTAATCATGCCATTTTTCTCCAACTCACGAATTTTTTGATCTCCTGCATGACCAAGTCGAAGATGCCACAATTGTCTCATATTGGTCTCTAATTTTCGTTTGTTGGTAATTGTGTTCACAGATTCAGTTTTATCTTTGATATTTAGATAATATAATCCGTTAAGTAAAGTTGCACTTCTGACGCATTTATTTCTAAAATAAATATCGCAAATATTATTACTAAAGCGGAACTCATATCCGTTTCCGCTCAAAACGGGAATAGAAATAATATTCTTAAGCCCTCTGGGCAATACTAAACAATCAGAAAGCAATAACTTATGTCTACTAGATAAAACAAGAGTTCTTGATCTAATGTGGGTCGCCGGCACACTATGTCCGCTTCCTACGTTGATCATGACCTCTCGATCCGCCAACCTCCTACATCGTTCCAGACCCTGGTTTGAAACACAAATGTGAGCGCTAGCTCCTGAGTTTAGGATCCATGAAGTGGAGTACACAGTCATAGAACAATTAGTTTCTAAAACATAAAGTTCTTTACCTGAGGCGGCTAGCTTCGGGCAATCGCGCTTCCAATGGCCGAGCTCATTGCAGTGAAGGCATTTGTCCGTGGGCTTGGCGCCTTTAGACACGTTTTTCTTGGCCTTGCCTTTTGAAACTCCTCCCTTGGGCTTATTGGGCTTGTCCGACTTTTTCTTTCTAATCGACTTCCGAGTCTTATAAGTCGCAACAAGAGCCACTTCCTTTCCCTTTATCTTTTCATCTGAGTTTGGGCCGTTGACAACTGGTTCATCAACTCAGTTAATGTCATCTCAACCCTATTCAGATTATAATTCACAATGAAGGGATTAAAGGAAGCCGGCAGTGACTGGAGCACGAGATCGTTTTGGAGCTCATTGTCCATGAGGAAGTCGAGTGCATCGAGTCTCTCGATCAAACCGATCATTTTCAGCACATGTTCTCTAACGTCGCTGCCCTCATCCATTTTGCAATGAAACAGTTGCTCTGTCAAAGAGTAGCAAGCACTCCTGGAGTGTTCACCAAAGAGCTCCTTCAAATGAAGCAAAATGGCGCCCACTTCCATTTCCGAGTGGCTTCGCTGCAACTCATTGCTCATGGATAGGAGTATATAGCCCTTGACCTTTGGCTCGTCTATTTGCCACTTGACATACGCAGCCCGGTCGTCGTCACTCGCATCAGTCCCTGGGACTTGCGGTATAGGGGAATCGAGGACATAAGTCAAAGACTCTATACCTAGAACTATCCTGAGGTTACGGAGCCAGTCCACGTAGTTTGGTCCTACCAAACGGTTCTTTTCAAGCAGCATGTTTAAAAGATTCGTCATAGTAACTAGAAAGAAAATAACTCTGCAGAAGATAAAGATCACATAGTTAGGTTTATTCTATCATTCATCAAGCGCAAACACGGACTTTTCGTTTCGCTTGACTTCCACTATTTTTCTCGAAAATTCTATTCTCCCGATTTAAGAATTTCGGAAACTTCGTTGAGTAGTTTCATAGAGGAGTTGAGGTCCCCGACTCGATTAGACATGCCTCAGCCTTTAACACAATATTTGGCCTGCCTAATCGATCGAAGTCGAGTTTCACTCGAACCCATCCTATGAGTATTTCAACTATCTTTGTCTCAGTCAGTGACCCTCACGGCTAACCCTGCATTTTGGGTATAACTGTCTAAGTGCAACCTAATCAACTTATGCTCTAACCGCACATTTGAATTCCGCCTTGCTTCCTTACGCTTCGTGGGGCGGAATATGCTATGGTGAGTGTCGTCAAACGAACCCGAAACGCTAATGTTAGGGCTTGATGTACGGCGCCAACTTACTCGGAACAAACCGTACAAACTCCCTAACACCAGACATCTCAAGCATGATAGAAGACAGGAACCCAATTCCTTTTCTCACTTAGTATTTATCAAAAGGGAGAAAAAACCTTTTTCACATAAGAGCACATAAAGCATGCATATCATTTCACAAATCGACATGCACGTAAGTAGTAAATAAACCCTAGGAAAATAAACTACAAGGCAACACGAACGGGTTATTTATATTCTAGCCCTATTACGTGAATTATGTGTATGTGGCTTCAAAAAATCATCGGTTCTCCGTATGGGCTTTGAAGTCGACAATCGTCCTTCATCATTCGAACGGCCTCCAAGTCGTCGATCGTCCACCAAGTCATCTTCTCCTGGGGAGTCGTCAACCGTCGAACAGCTTCGTGTATTCTAAACTAAGCCTAATCTAATAAAGACTTTGAATGTGTTGAGACAGATTCAATTGGAATCTATTCGGTAGGCTGATCACTTGGTGGTGGATGTGTTAGCTCCGAAGCTGGTATAAGTGAAGGCACTGCAGACGAGGCCGAGAGTTGTTGTCGGCGAGGGGCCCTTCGTTGGAGTCTGTGTGCTTCATCAGAATCGGTTGCCTCAGAAGAGATATCTTGTGGGACACCTTCGGGTTCAATCTCCTGAGTCGTGGCTTCGGGCTCCGTTGTTGTCACCAAGGATTCCCTTTGAGAAGGCGCCGGAGATGGATCCAAGGCACGTACCATCGCCTCCGTGATAGAGTTGTTCTGGCAGTAGTCCTGGTATGCCTCTTCAGTTGGATCAGATAATCGGAGCAGCTCCAATGGGATCAGCATTGGTTAGAGTGCTAGATCGGCGGCCTTCGGGTTGTGAAATAATCGAAGGTGTGGCGGAGTGTATTCCGCAAATTGGTGGTAGTCTCGGGATCTGAGGATTGATGTCCGTGAAGTGCGAGATCAGTACCGGGAACCATCGTACATAGGGCATTTTGATACATTGCCATGACGATCTCCTCACTCGATCATCATGAGGGGGAGTAGTACTACAGAAATGGGAGCAATACAACAACGAAAGTGCAAGATTGATCGGAAATACTAAATTCTTAAACGTCGTTGAATCAAGCAAACACACGAGCTTCAATGACCGAAGTTGCCGCTCGTGTTATCATTGTTAGTTCCAGTTATATCCAACACGATTAAGTTTGGTGAAGAATTCGATAGAAAAAGTAAAACTTACGAAGAACACGTTTGAATTTGGCGCGGAAGCTTGAGAGCGTTCTTCACGTTGTAAAGCTCGGTTTTCTTTTAAAATGAATTCTTAACCCGAATACATCACATTAGGGTTCCTTATATACCGAACAAGTTTGGTATATTTGCTAAGTAGTCCTAATATATGGCTTAATTACAATTAAGCCCAAACTACTATTTACACTACAAGATTAAGATAACATTTATATTTGAACACAACAAAAATGTCCTAACAAACTCCCCCTTTGTGTTCAATCTTCGCTTGAGCGTAGGTTATCTTGTCTTGTTTTGATAATATTCCTCGAGTCCTAACAATCTCCTCTTTACGAGATTATTTGCATAATCTCTTCCTTTATCTTGTCTTGTGATCTCTATCTTCTTTGGAGATCTTCAAGCTCGCCATGTCTTGTTCTTTTCTCTTCTCAACATCGTCGGAAAGTGTGTGAAGTTGCTTGCCGGATTTGGAGAAGCTCCTCTTTTGTGTTCCATCTTTCCCTTTGATAACGACGAAACTCTCCCTATTTTAGTTCAACCTTGTGTTGGGATCGGGGAATTCGATTTGAAATTTGGAGAGACGTACACGAGCGGCAACTTCGGTCATTGAATCTCGTGGTGATTGCTTGATTCAACGACGTTTAAGAATTTAGTATTTCCGATCAATCTTGCACTTTCTTTGTTGTATTGCTCCCATTTCTGTAGTACTACTCCCCCTCATGATGATCGAGTGGGGAAATTGTCATGGCAATGTATCAAAATGGGGCATTTTCGTTGGCAAGAAGATTTGTATCGTCGTGACAAGGAGATGAAGTTTATAGACTTCGTAGGAAATCAAATTTGGTAATAACCCGACGGAGCCACGAAGGCGTTCCACTAATATGACATCGGGCCCACATAGGCTTCCCGTTGACATCGTTCTAGGAGCGTTGCTCGTAGAAGATGGCCTGATGCCGTTGTTGATTTGATGTTGCAACGGTAGGACTTCCTTTCAATCATCGAAGCATGTCTGAGAATGACATGTATACGAAAGTTCTAACTTGATCACAAAGATCAAGTATATAAAAAGTGTATGTGTTCTAGAATTATAAAAATTTAGGAAGTGAGGACACACTAGACACGATGTGATCAATGAATGAGTGGTATGGGGCGGATTACCACTTAGTTCAATATCTCCCACTTCCGAGTGAAGCGGTGATAGTAGACGTGGCTCCCCGTGAGAAAATGAAACATCGGTCTTTTAAGAGACGATGAGTGGGTAAGGCTCGGATATGCATGCGACGTTGGACCTACGGCGTCTTCTACCCGGGAGCTAATAAAATTAGCACCTGTACCTATGGGGGTTAGTCCGAAATATTTGTGAGATTAGGGATTTATGTACCTTCAAAAATTTCCAAGTCATCTTGCTTGTTGTTTGCATGATGTAGGATAGGTGGTAGGTCGGATCGTCTCAAATGCTCGGAAGTGTTCCGGGGTTAGGATCAAGTCGGTTTAGACTGAACCATGGGAACTAAAAATCCATGCTTCCGGGATACGAGGTGAGTGCTGCTTTATTTGAATCAGCAAGCCGGAGCCGGTCGTTGAAAATTAGCATTTGGATCGTCATAAAGATTGTCACCTTTGCCTTTTTGGAAATATTTGTCCGTTGTAAGCTCGAGATTCTTCCTTGAGGTCCGTCAAAAATTGTTGGAGGAAATATCCATGAAGCTTAATGAAGATGAGAGGAGATTTTTCTTTTTCCCTCTTTTTTTTTATTTGCTCTCTGTTTTTTTTTATATGAAGTATATATGTATATTTATAAGAAATATATAATAGTATTATATTATATATATATGTGGTATGTGGGTGAGAGTTCGTCGGGTCGGAGTCGAGAAGTAGAGATATCGAGAAAAAATTTCAGATGAGGTGTATCGAAAAATATTTTCGAATAAGGTGTATCGAAAAATATTTTCGAATGAGGTGTATCGAAAAATATTTCGAGTGAGGTTTGCGATAAAATTTCTCGATATGGTGGAGAAAATTTCTCGATAAAAAATTTTATGATAACGTTCCATGAGAAACATTTCACGAGAAAGTTGTACGAAGAGAAAAAAATTCAATATTTGAAAACTATATCTATATTTTTATTTCTCCCTCTCAAATAATGCTTGCGAAATAAAGTTTCTCCCCCTAGAAAGTTGCGTAGTAAGATTAAAAAAAATATTAGGAATCTCTTCCCCGTAATGCATTTGTTTAAAGTTTTAACTCCCCCTCAAAAATTAAAATTGTTGCTCCCTCTTGAAAGAAATAAGGGTTGTTTCTCTTTAAAATAAAAGAGTAGCTCCCCCTCAAATTAAGCTCATTTAAAAATGTTAAATTGAAAAAAAACGGTATTTATCATTTCCATGTATAATATGCATTTGGAATTTTAAAATCTCTTAAAGTTTTAAAAATGCATATTTAAAATGTACCATTTTGAAAACTAATAGGTATTTTTCAAAGTAGCTCATATGCATCTGCAAATTTAAACTATTGAAAGTTCGTTCAACATCGCAAATTAGAATGTACCTCGTTGAAGTGTAGTTGTAGTAGCTCACGTCTCTTCCCTTTATCATGTATGTGGAGCCACTACGTCAAATACCATACATGAAGAAATCTGCAAAACATTATCGGGACTTTGGTACCCATTGTAAAGTGGGTCCTCCCTTAGTAGCAGAAAACGGGTTAAACATAGATGAAGTCAAATTTAATTTCGGTCCTAAATCATCCATTAATGTGCATTTAGGTACCCAAATTTTTGTGGGATTTCCTAACTTAATAGTAGACATAGAAACCCATGTAGGAGTGATTTGACAAGGAAAAGAAATTTCGGTTTGGTAAAAGTGTGTCTCGGAGAAGATTTAAATATTTTCTCCGAAGCCAGTCGCATAAGATGCTTCTTAGAATGAACTTGGACTGGATACTTCATGTAGGAATATGAGCAAATAGAATTATAAGCATCGCTAGCATATAAGTCGTGTATCCTACGTTGAGAATTAACACAATTCACACTAGAATAATAAGAAAAATTAATGAAATTATTACCAAGTCTAGGCTTCTTAAATGAAGAATTATTAAAATCATTTGAAGCACACGATGAAGTTTGCTTGCTAGAACTTGGAGCCTTTTCGTTAAAAAATTTCTTTACAGGAATAGGAGAGGCAAATTTTTGTTCTTTAAATTTCCGTTCCGTAACTTTTGAAAATAATGTAGATTTTCCTTTCTCCTTCCTAAGTTGTATTTGTTCCTTAGCAATTTGAAGTTCTTGGCTTTTACTTTGAATTTCAATTTCGATCAAAATTGACGTAGAAGTATTAGTAAAAGTCTTTTCGATTTTAGTAACAAAAACGTCCGTTTGCGTTTCTTTATCTGTTTAAGAGAATATTTTTCTTTAGAAATATCGTGAAAAACAGGTAAAGGAGAGGAATTTTTGAGATTTGATATCTCCAATAAAAGTGCATTCTTTTCAGCTTCAAAATTCTTTCTTTCTGTTTCTAGGGAGGAGTTTAAATCAGCTATTTTCTTAATAATAGCAGGAATATAACAGAAAGTAGAATTTTTTGAATGATCAGAATTTTCTTTCTCAACTTAGGAAGATCTTCTAATGGATATAATGAATTATAGTCACTCGACAGGTTTATTTCTCGTGACTTGTAACTATTGTTCAATTCAGTGTATTCAAAGGGAATTTCAGTCCTAGTTGCGGCCTTTCGTTTGGATACTTCTAAGGCATTTATTTCGAAAGAGTTAGTAAAGGCCATTAAAGAAGTAAATCCTAAACCCATGTACTTGATATCATATAATTGTTTTACGTTAATCTTTTTCAAGTTACAACGATTAGTAAAGCCTAAGCCGTCAACAGGATTACGAAATTCCATGTCATGTAAATTAGGGCAATTTTTGAGATTTGATATCTCCTCTAAAAGCTTTTTCTTTTCCGCTTGGAAACCTACTCTTTCTAATTCCAGAGTTGCGTTTAATTCAGTTATTTTATGAATAACCTCAGGAATTTTCGAACAAGAAGTAGGTTTATCAGAATGTAAAATATTTCCCCAATTAGATGCCAAGGCTTAGAGGAACTTTGGTCTTTTTGACCCTTTTCAGCAAGATTGTTCTCTAAATTTTTAATTTTAGAGTACAATTTTTCGCGTTCCTCAACTAATTCATCATAAAGGGGTGACTTATTACGACACACTGCTTCACTATTTCTAAGACGCGTGGTAAGTTTCTTATTTTTTATTTCTAACTCCATAACTGTTTTCTCTAATTTTTCAAATAAACTAGAGTCATAATGACTAACCTTGAGATGGTCAGTGGATAAGTTTATTCGTAGATACTGTGCTCTTTGAAGAGCATCGATTAGGTCTTGGTTGTGTTCCATAGAGTAGGTATCCATTTGTTTTGGTTAGGATAAAATGTAGGTTGGATATTTGATCGTTGACGCGTTATGTGGATTTGAAAAAAAAAATTAATAAAAATTCGAGAAATAGAGTAGGTATCGAAAAGTTTTTAGAATAAAATGTAGATATAAAAAACTTTTGGATCGAAAAGTATAGTTTTGAAAATTTTGGAACCGAAAAGTTTAAGTATCGAAAATTTTGTGTATACCAAAAACTTTTGATAATGAGAGTGTAAGTATCGAAAACTTTTTATTTTCTAATATCGAAAAAAAAAAAATTTGGCTTTAAAATTTCAGTTCCGAAAAGTTTTGGTGTTGAAAAAAAATTATCTAAAAGTATTGAAAATTTTAGATGTGTACTGACAAATTTTAAATTGGTGTTCAATACTTCGAAAATTTACCAAAACTTTTTCTATAATGTGCCGTAAAACTTTGAATAAGGTCGAAATCTTTTATTTTTCTGAAAAAAAAAATGAAATTGAAACCTTTTGGATCAAAATATTAAAGTTTGAAAAAATTCGGGTCAAAAGGTTAAGTATCGAAAAATATGTGTATCGAGAAAATTTGTCGTACCGAGAAAGTTTTGCGATTAGAGATTCTCGTTAACACGTTTGCGAGAACTTAACATTCTCGGGTTGACTATTTTTTTTTTTAGATTGACTAATTTTTCTCGTAAAATTTCATTGATAAAGAAAATTTCTCGATAAGAGATTTAAAATTGGCGTCGTAAAATTCAGCATCGAAATTTTTTGGTGTTTTTGTGGAATCTAGTGAAGTTCTGAAAATTATATAAGTCTCAAAAACTTTTGGTAGATACCAAAATGTTTTATATTGATGTCGAAAACTTCGAAAAAAAATATATCCAAAATTTTCTTATAATTGGCCAACAAAGTTTTTCGATAAACACTATTTAAAAAAAAATTTCCGTGGACTTATCCGCAAAAAAATATTGATCGCGAAAACTTTTTCGTTGAGAAAAAAAATTTTGCGATTAACTTTTTCGTTAAAAAAAATTTGCGATTAATTTTTTCGTTAAAAAAATGCGATTAATTTATTTTTTCGTTAAAAAAAATTGCGATTAACTTTTTCGTTCGAGAAAAAAAATTTATATTAACTTTTTTCGTTAGAAAAAAATTCAACGTAATCAATTTTTACGATAAACACACATAGTTTTCGATCCGACACACAAAATTAATCAAATTTAGCTTGGATTATGGATCGAAACATGTAGAATTCCAGTTTTTAACACTCAATCAAAGTAGAAAATAACAAAATATGTCGAATTTTTGAGAAATCGGATGAATTTCACGAAGACACGATTTATCGAATCTTCAAAATTCCGCAAAAATTGACGTTCGATCAATCAAACTTCAGCACAGAGATGTTTATAACACTCAATCGAAGCTAAAAACAGCAAATCATATCCAAACTGAAATTCGAAAATTTACGTGCGAGTTCTTCAAAGAAATCCGAACCGAAAAATGCAAAAATTCGATCAAATCCTAACGCGTTTTGCTCTGATACCAATTGTTAGTTCCATTTATATCCAACACGATTAAGTTCGGTGAAGAATTCGATAGAAAAAGTAAAACTTACGAAGAACACGTTTGAATTTGGTGCGGAAGCTTGAGAGCGTTCTTCACGTTGTAAAGCTCGGTTTTCTATTAAAATGAATTCTTAACCCTAATACATCACATTAGGGTTCCTTATATACCAAAGAAGTTTGGTATATTTGCTAAGTAGTCCTAATATATGGCTTAATTACAATTAAGCCCAAACTACTATTACACTACAAGATTAAGATAACATTTATATTTGAACACAACAAAAATGTCCTAACACGTGCTAACATTCCACACACTTCCCCATTATATTAAAGGAAAAAAGGAAGAAAAAGTAATGCATGCATTAATCCATTTAATGAATTTCTTGTCAAATCCCATTCGGGTTATGACTCGAATCGAAAAACTTCATTTTACTCTATCATATGCTTTAACCATATCAAGATTGAGAGCCATGTAATGCTTTCTACTACTCCGAAGGCTATTGACGTAATGAAAACATTATGATCCACCACGAAATTATCAAGAATCTACCTTCCTTGCCTAAAGCAGATTTTATCAAGCGCAATAAATTCCGATTTCATCGTTGATCGAGCTATACTTTTGCTTTGAAGATTTCCAAGAAACTGCTCCTCCACCGATGGTAAATACGTAACCACTCGTGGATTTGGACTCTTTGCTATCAGATATCCAATTCGCGTCGCAATATCCTTCGAGAACTGCGAGGTATCTCGAATAAAGTATCTCATAATCAATGGTATACTTTAAATATCTCTCGCTTTAGCGCTATCCAATGGCTATTACCCAGGTTACTAGTAAACCTGCTAAGTTTACTTACTGAATATGTTATGTCGGGTCGAGTGCAATTAGACAGGTACATCAAACTTCCAATCACCCGAGCATATTCGAAGTTGCGATATAGGTTCTTCTTTATTTTTTACCAAATACAGATTAACGTCTATAGGTGTCTTAGCCGAAGGATCATCGAAAGCTTCAAATTTCTTTAACACGTTTTCAACGCAATAAGATTGTGTCAGGATAATTCCTTTAGGTGTCTTAGAGCCATTTATCCTTAATATGACATCGGCCCAACTCATATCCTTCATGTTAAAATAATTGTCCAACAGATTCTTTGTGTTCACGATTATTTTGTGACTGTTTCCCATTATTAACATGCCATCTACTTAAAGACATACAATCACAAATTAATCGAGTGTCCATTTAATAACACATTTACCACACTCATTTATCTTGAACTCATTCGATAGCTAGTTGTATGGATTTCTCGTGGCACTGTTCCAGCGGTTGTTTAAGCCGATAAAGTGATTTCACGAGACGACACACTTTGTTCTCTTGCTCGGGTGCCACAAACCCTTCGAGCTATTTTATATATATTTCTTCCTATAATTCTCCGTTCAAGAATGTTGTCTTCACGTCCATTTGATGTATCTCGAGATCATACAACGCTGCAATTGCAACGAGTACTCGAATGGACGTTATCCTTGTTACAAGCGAATAGATATCAAAGAAGTCATAACATTCCTTTTGATTGAACCCCTTAGCGACTAATTGAGCTTTATATTTCTCGATCAACCCATCAGTCTTAAGCTTCCTTTTAAGGATTCACTTACATCCGAGAGTTTGCACCCCTTCGGGAGATGTACCAACTCCCAGGTATGATTTTGCATGATGGACTCAATTTTGCTACTGATAGCTTCTCTCCAGAACGAAGCTTCTGGACTTGACAAGGCTTCTTGCAGTGTTCGGGGTTCATCGTTCATCATATACGTCAGAAAGTCGGGTCCAAATGATTTGACCACTTTCTTTCTTTTACTTTGCATTGGTTCCTCATTTTCTTGAGGTAAACTTTTAACGGCATCGTGAGTTCTTTTCGCATAACTTATCTCCTTTCTTTCCTTAGTTGGAAAGATACTTTCAAAGAATGTTGCGTTCCTTGACTCGATTATCATCCCTGCGTTCATGTCAGAGATTTCCGATTTGTGCACCAGAAATCTGTACACACTACTATTATTAGCATATCCGATGAAAATGCAATCAACAATCTTTGGTTCTATTTTAACCTGCTTCGATTTAGGTATGTCGACCGTTGCTAGGCAACCCCACACTTGAAGATAATCGTAGGTTGGCTTCATACCTTTCCATAACTCGTATGGAGATTGATGCATCTTCTTGTTTGGCAACATGTTTAGAATGCGGTTTTCAGTGAGAATTGTTTCCCCCACATGTTCTAGGGTAGCCCTGAACTGATCAAAACCGCATTCAGCATCTCCTTTAGAGATCTATTTTTGCTCTCAGCGACGCCGTCTGATTGAGGTGAATACGGCACAGTGGTATGACGAATAATGTCATGTTTTTGACAGAATTCTTTGAACGACGCCACATATTCTCCTCCTCTGTCACTCAAAATTATTTTTATTTTTGAGTCAAGTTGATTCTCAACTTCATTCTTATATCTCTTAAAGGTGTCAAGAGCTTCGTCTTTGCCACTTAGAAGATATACGTAACAGAATCTTGTGCAGTCGTCAATAAAAGTAATAAAATACTTTTTCTCACTTTTACGAACTTCAAATCACATATATCGGTATGGATCAGTTCTAGAGGAAAGCTACTTCTCTCGACGGAGAAGAAAGGCGCTTTGGCCATTTTTGCCTCAACGTAGACCTCGCGTTTTTTGTTGTGAGCCTATTTCTATTTGCGGAAACATGTTTAAAGTTATTAACTTTTTTAGTGTGTTTAAACCAACGTGTCCCAATCTGCCCTGCTACAAACTAGAACACTCACCAAGTAAGAAGAACTTGTTTTATTAATAGCGAGCTTAATCTCGCGTTTTACAGGCATTGCACTTAATTTTAAGAGCACTTTTACAAAGTAGCCCTTGCCTACGAAATGACCATTCTTGGTCAGTACATACTTATCATACTCAAACACCAGTCTAAATCCAGCTTTGCTTAGCAGGGAGTCGGAGACTAGATTCTTGCGGATGTCCGGGACATGATACACATCCACCAACGTCAGCTCTTTACCCGGGGTCATCTTGAGGAACACTACCTCAATCATACAATTGGTGAAGTTGCCATGTGTCTCATGTATAGCGTTCTTCCGAAAATCGGAGTGTAGCTGGAGAACATCTCTTTGTCGAAACAGATATGACGTGTTGCTCTGGTGTCGATGTATCAGGACTTCGGGTTCCCTACCACATATGCTTCGTACACGAACGCGGAGAGGTCTATCTCCGATAGATCGGATGTCAGCTTTGCCTCAGACAGGTGAACATGGTTCTTTTTTATCATTTTCTTCAATCGGCAGTCTTTAACCATGTGTCCGGGCTTGTCACATTTGTAGCAGCTCCCTCTTATCTTATTAGAATTCGGCTTATGCTGGTTCTGCGACGTATTCGCCCGCTTGCATTTCTTGCCAGTGCCTGACTCGGCCAAGTTCGTTCGTGCCTCCATGTTACCCCTTTTGTTCTTGACCTCAATCTTTCGGTTATCTTCCTCGATCTGAAGCCTCACAATCAAGTCCTCAAGCCCCATTTTCCTACGCTTGTGCTTGGAGTAGTTTTTGAAATCCTGCCACAGAGGCAGTAGCTTCTCTATAATAGCCTCTACCTAGAATGTTTCTTTGATCTGCATGTTCTCCGCATGTATATCGTGGATTATCAACTACAGATGTTGGACTTGATCCAAAACCGTTGAGCCCGCCATCTTGTAGTCTAAGAACCAGCCGATAATGAATTTCTTCAGTCCGGCATCATCGGTCTTGTACTTCTTGTCCAACGAGTTCCAAAACTCTTTCGCAGTCGTAACCACTACATAGACGTTGTATAGGGAGTCGTCGAGAGCGCTTAGGATGTAGTTACGACAGAGGAAGTCGTTATGCTTCCAGGTCCAACACAGCCTTCTCATGCTTGTATTGCCCATTCACTTCGGGACCATCATCTCCTGCACCGTTAGCATCCCCAACGTTAGCTTCGAGTTCCGTCACCTTCGGCGGAAGCTCCTTTAGGAAGCGGACCAGGTTCAGGGTCGTCAGGTAGCACATAATTTCTGCTGCCAACGCTTGAACTATCCCGTTAAATTTCGTCAGACTCTCGGCATGACTGATGCCAGTCGTTGTGGGCAGCGGTAGTGTAATTGAAATATTCTCCATCGATCAGAGCAATATCGTCTTACGATTGTTGGAATCGGTTGTGTCGATGCATTTGTCGGTGGATTTTTGCAGACTCAAATGGGGTAAAGTCGAGGCACGTACTACGTACGTTGTCTGTAAGATTAGTGCTCCGATATTACGTGCTCAATCGGTTTAACAACGATAATGCCCAAGATACAACAACTTATAAATTCGGAATCGCAGCATTGACGAAGTTTTTCGACGAATCCTACTACGAGACTTGGATCTTTCTTTCATTATGATCTTAGGACGTGATTTCTAGTATGTATGAATGCAACTTCGTTGAATAATTTCCAATATTGTGGGGTCTCTATTTATAGAGATAGGAACCATATACAAAGGGTTAAGTAAAAAAAGGTGCAGCTCTGCAAGATAAAATATCTTTTAAATGTACATTTTGAAATTAATCCATACATCATTTTAAATGTGTCTTTTAGATTAATATTTCATTTACCCTTTCCAACAAACCATTCCCTAGTCTCACCTAACTTTGAATTGTTTGCACGTAGTTTTCCACGTTGTATGCCAAACATCAAATAAATCACAGGTCGACATTACGGATCTTATCCCATTTCATTGCAAGGAAAAAAATTAGTTTAAAGATAGATTTAAAAAGAAAAATAAAAATAAAAAGAGAAGTTAAAAAGACTAAATTTGGACTGGTCATGGACCGACTTAAAGTTTAATGGGCCCACGAATTCGGCCCATTAGAACATATGAATTAATCATTGTATTAATAAAAAAGTATAAAACCAAACAAAAAGCAAAAGGGACCGCAACACTTGACGAGTAGAGGGAAAGATAGAGAATGATGAACGCGGGTGTGCAGAAGAATACGCTGTACGTGGGTGGATTGGCGGATGAGGTGAACGAGCAAATCCTCCACGCGGCGTTCATACCCTTCGGAGACATTAAGGATGTTAAGACGCCGCTCGACCACGCGACGAACAAGCACCGGTCCTTCGGCTTCGTCACTTTCCTGGAGAGAGAGGATGCGGCGGCGGCAATGGACAACATGGACGGCGCCGAGCTCTACGGACGAGTGCTGACTGTTAACTACGCGCTTCCGGAGAAGATCAAGGGCGGTGAACAGGGATGGGCGGCGCAACCCAGTAAGACACTTGATTTTGCATCTGCGTTCTCTTCTTTTGCAAAAATCGATGGTAGAATTAGGGTTTCCTTGGGGATTTACTCGAATTGAAGTTAAAACCTGCTTATCGATTAAGTACCTGGAATGAGGATAAAATTAAAATCCCTTCTCTGTAAGGTTACGTTAGCCTGATGGATTGAGGACTTTGCAGTTGTGTTTGGGAACAAAAAAGCTCAGCCTTGATGTAGCATTATTAGTGATTCCTCTATGTTTCGACTTAGTTAAACAGTTAGATAAAGGGAACATACATCAATACCAGTCACTGATGAAGAAAAGAAATTAGTTGCATAAGTAATTGTTCCATTAACAAAAACCATCTACACCCAATATAAATCGTGATGAATGTATGTGCCTCGATTTGCTGAGTTTTTGGGTTTAATAATCTTTGACAGTATGGGCGGATGCTGACACTTGGTTCGAAAGGCAGCAACAAGAACAAGAAATGCAGCGTCTTGCAGCTGAGCAACAGGCTGCAATGCGTGAAGCCGAAGAACTCCACAGGAAGAAGCTGGCAGAGGAGAGGGAAGGTGAGAAAGAAGATGCTGCTGCTGATGAAGCTGAGGCACAGCAGAAGCACAACACTTGAGAGTCTCTTTCGAGTTGCTGCATGCTTTATCGGGCAATGAAGGATGTAAGTTTTTGCTAGTTGGGTCATATGCTTCGTAGCTGTCGTAGTTTGAAAGGAATTGAAATATATGAATGATTGAAAACTGAGACTTGATGAGTTTGGTTTGGTTTAGTAAGTTGTGTGACTTAGATTTGCCTCGAAATTTGGCTATGACGAGAACGGCCTCGTCTCGAGCCCCAAAACTCGTGCTAAAGAAACCATTTTTCTTTCTCAAGTACACGTTCAATTTGCAATGCTCCCTTGCAATATTAGCAGCACACAAAATCCCAGCAGCAGAAACTGTACCCGAATATCTCTGCAGGTTGCCAACATATCTTCTTGAAGGTCTTTCCTTACAACGAAGGAGAATTAGATTTCAATGTTTTTCTCTTTTTTTGTGTTGTCTCGAAGTATCCCCAATCGACCTGGCTATGGGCTAGCTCCTAAATATCGATGTAGACTTTTGCGCCACATAGACATGACAAAGGCTTTAATTGCGTCATACACTCTAGTATGAAGACTAATCCTCGGGGCCAGATGGATACATCCCAAACTAACCTGACAACGATAGACATGAGTCATAAAGTTCATGGGGACTACTCAAGGAATTGTATGAGGAGAAATTCGATCTCATGACCTAACCCACATTGGCTTCTTTTTTACCACTAGACCAAGGCGGCGAAATATATTTCAAAGTTATGATGTCCAAAGTTATGTTGTGTCCTTTGAACTTCAAGTTATGTAATATTATCGTCCAAGATGAAACCCCTGCCGCTGATACAGCTCTGCCATGTCGGCATATGTCTTCATAAACCAAATTGCACCTCATTCAGTAGATTGTAGTAAGATAACAGTCACCATCCAAAATAGATTTGACGTGGCCGAAGCGATTCATATTTAGGAGGCCACATCAATAAAAACCATTTCTCAAGCTTACTGCAGTCAAATAAGAAAATAGTTTATCCAATAAGGGCACATTAATCGGATACCAAGTTTCTTTTTTGTAGCCCAAAATATATCGTAATTCGAGGCGATAAAAGACGATTCCCAGCAACAAAGCAGTTCCTTGAAGCAACGAGTTATACCATACACACAAGAAACCTTTTGATATTGCTTATACAGTAGAGTTCTTGAATTGAATGGGACCTTTAGAAATCTGGGCTCAACTCAACCATCTTGCAGAGTGAAAAATGGAAGGGTATAATTGTCACTAGACCTGGTCAGACGGGTCGTGGGCCGGTTCCGTCATTTCGCGGTTCAGGCGGTTTCGGAACCGGCCATATTACCAGGAATCGGCAGGAAACCGCCCTATGAACTGGCGGTTCCCCGCGCTTCCGGGCAGGTTCGATCCGCTCGTTTTTTATTATTTTTTATTTTCAGAACTAATATAAAAATTCAAATTTTTCATTTTAGAAAGTAGGAAAACATAGGAAACTTAAGAACAAAACTTCCATTAGAAAAGTAGCTAGAAAATACATAAAAAAAAATTGCTAGAAAACATTACATAAAAAATACACACAAAAAAATACATATGAAAGATTAAAAAAAACTACATTACATCCTATTAACTAATACGATTCTGCTAGCTTCTTCATCCGAGTTGGAGCTTGAATTTTGAAACTCGTCGATAGCATTCTCCCTCCAATTCTTCGATTCGGTGGTGAACCAATCCTTTAACAATGTTAGCATTGCTAAGGAAGTCGGGCTAAGGCTCGTTCTCTGATCTCCGATAATTCAGCCGGAGGTGGAGAATGCGGACTCTGAAGCGACATTGAAGCTTGCACGAAGAAGATCTCGTGCCACTGTAGAAAGTGTCGGATAAAGCGTCGCGTTCGTCTTCCACCACTCCAAAATATCGAAATCATCCAGTGTTTGGAAGTTGTGGCTAAAAAAGAGATGAATCTCATTTGAGTTAGACGTCGCGGAGGCGGGCGCTTTATCTTTCGACTTCTTATGCGTCCTCAAGTGCTTCAAGATCTCACCCGTCCCTCGTGAGCTGCTCTCGCTCGAGACTTCGATCACGTGCGCCATTGCATCAACACCCGATCGCTGCCGCTGTAATCCACAGAAAGAAAAAAGTTCTTGGAGGGAACGGTGTATTGACGCCTTTTGGTCATCAACGTCCTCTCCAAGAAAGGTGCCGTAATACTCGAAAAAATATCAAAAGTCTCAATACCACAGCTCGAGTCAAGTAAAGCCGTTAAGCAGTGGACAATTGGGATGTCTTCCCAAAATTTCTTGAGCTTCTCTTCCATACCTTTGACGAACGAACTTAAGTACACGTTGTCTCGGTATTCAACAAACTTGTAGCACATGCCAAAAAGCCTCGGAATAAATTGTTAGTATAGCGATCAAGAAGCCAAATATTTTGGAATATTGTGCTTTAAACTTACTTTCATGAATTGAATAATTTATATCATTTTTTTCCTTGAATAAAATAATTATTTATGGATCGTTTAAGTCGATGACTTAAATTGTAGAATTCCATATTGAAACATATTATATTTTCTCTAAATTATCCTTAATCTTGATTTTAGCGTGGAACACTAATTATCATGTTTAAGATTAATATGTGGGTTAAATGATAGTTATATTCTACAAACTATTTGATAAATAGTTATCAATTTAATCACAGATATATAATGGAGATTATGATATTGGATAGACCCGAAATGAGACATATAATGGATTGGGATTGTGTTTGTGTCATTAATGTTTCATACGTGTTTTGAATTCTATAATTGAGATGCTCATGTTTCCAACGCTAGACATGCATGTCTGTTAGTATCGTACAACGTTAGCCGTAAACGGTGACTATATGGGCAGTGTTGCAACAGGCGTCGCTAGTGCAGTGGATTATGTTCATCAAAAATATTTTATGTGAGTGATAATATCAACGGGCCCCGTGATAAAAGTATTATTGTAATGCATGCAGTGTGATTAAGAGTTAATCATATTTATGATAAACTTTTAGGATCAAGAATATTAATAAGTTTGCAAGGATGACACGTTCATACCTTGAACTTATTTAAGATATTGTGAGACGAGGAATTGACACGGGCAATTACTGCTTAAGGATGATGATTCGTATTTGAGATACTTATTGTATATGTCATTTGGATAATCTTAATGTAATTGCTAGGTACTAATTATGATTTATAGAATTAGAATGATTTCTAATTCTATTGCCAACGTGTCATGTGTTAGAGTAGAATGCCCAACGTTCCAACTTGGTTGGATATTTTCTACTTGTAAAGACAATTTATTGGAAATATATCTAATAAAAGGCATTATCTTTATCTTTTGTGCATGCATTAATTTAATTATTTGCACTTATGATAAAGTCCTTAGATCATTGTAAGCTGAGAGACATGGTTGCGCATATGATGGCGATTATGGAATATGTCTTAGGCTGTGATCTTAAATAAAGTTCCAAGTCGATGGGTATTTCAAGACAGGACATTGAATAACCCGGAAAGACTTGTGTATATGATGCATGCTTGTGATACAAGAATGTTATGTTCCGTTAACGTTAGCGTGTTGACGCAAATGCATATATGCAGATGCTTGTTAGGGAACAAGTTCATTGAACCTGACCCGCTGAAAATTCTTAACTGGAAACTTTTATGTCGAATAAGAATTTTCATGTTGCGATAGTACATGACTAATCCTCTGACTTGAGGCACGATAGTAGTCTTGTGCGCATTATGCTTTACTTTGATATATCTTTTGATTACTAGATAATCACAAAAGGGATATGTTGGGTATTGTAATAGTGTGTATGAAGATTTATCTGTGGCCAACATAGAATTCAACACTTATATTAGAATAAGTGAATTTCCTATGTTTTTCATAGTTTATGATTCAAAGTCCTTGGCCAAGGCATGATGAATTGAGATTCATAAAGGAATCATTTAAACTTGAAATGAAATCATAGTTATTAGACCAATTGGGTTTCGACTTATAATTCCATGCCCAAGGTCTGATCGGGAAATTAGACGTCGAAAGGATTTTACATGTATGCACTCACAATTGAAAAAGGTTTACTCGCTATTTCACTTAACGCTAGGTGGTCACGCTACTTGCTAGGTGTTCCCGTGATTTGTGGGTACTAGAGATTGAAGAGTTAATTCAGTTAATTACAATGAGTTGTAAACCCACTACTAATGTTAATCGTGAACCTAAAAGGGTCACACAAAGTTTTGGTGGGTGACAATACGAAATTGATATATCCAATAGTTGGATTAAACTTTAATTCAATTGTTGAATTAAATATTAAATAATTTGATTATTTGAATAAAGGAATAAAATAATTAATTGCATTGATTATTTGAGTTTTAAATATTAAATTAGTAATTGTAAGAATTACTCTATTAATAATAAGATATTTTAAAGTTGGACTAATACACGTTCATGTCTTAGTGGGCATTAAGATGCTTAAAGTAATTTTTAATTCCACGCGTTGAAGGTTTGACCAAGCAAATGAAAAAATTGTTTTTCATTAAATTATGAATTTAAGTGGAGTTATGGGTGGGTAACGTCTTTGGATAATGACAACAACCCACACATATAGATATATGAGATATAAAACTAAGCCAATATACACTTTTGACATGCATGAGATAAATGGGGTAACGTATAGAGAAGTTACTCTAGCCGTTATGATCACATAAATGGAATTTAATTTCCAATGATGAGTGGGTATGGTGTTGTAAGCTCTTACGTATATATATGTATGTCTTTGCGGAAAAAAAAATGATTAGATAAGAAAAGGGAAATATACAACTCAAAACTCCTCATGGATTATTTCTCCTCGTTTTGACGTGCGCTCGCATAAAAGAAAAGGTTTCTTGTGCTATTCCGTTCATCTTTGATCAATTTATAGTCCGGGTTAGTCTCTACTAGCGAAGAGATAATTTCGGTGTCGTAATCCAAAACGGTGGACTCGATTAGAGGGGAGACATTTGGATCCCTACGGCGAGTGTGCGAGACCGATGATATCTACGACGAACGTACGAAGACGGTGATAGCTACATACCGGGAATTGATTCCCCCTCACTCATCGCTAAAGAGGCTAAGGAATAGGTATATTCCAAAACCCTATCTATGTGAAATTCGTACAAACTACGTGATTTAAAATGGTGTTGATCCGTGTACTCGCTAGATGAACCGGCGGGGTTGCATTTATACGATAAATGCGCACTTTCGTTTTGAATTTTCCGCTGCGCATCGCCCTGAGCGGCCTAGTGAACCCAACATCATGGATCCTACTGGGTCACATCAAAAAGAAAAGATCAACAAAATGTTACATTGAAATGTAAACATGATGATAAATTAATTATATGATAATTTATTTGTTCATCATGCAATACAAAATATATTTGATTCAAATACATATGTGATATATATATGTGTGTGTGTGTGTGATATATATTTAGCATTTAATATTAAATCGGCTAGCATAATTACCCAAGATAACCAACAAGGAAATAATCGATTGTTGAGGGAGGATGTTGAGCATGACACGTTTAAGGAGGTCATTGATTTTTCAATATGTAATTGCTAGAATTATGGGATATTATAAGGCAATGATTTTTTACTTAATGTACATAAATGAGATTATCCAGTCATGAGATGGATGGATATAAAGCTAGTCGTGACCTTCAAATAATATATAGAATCTTGTCATCTAAAAGACAACTGCGAGCATTTCTACGGAGAAGCAGAAAACGAGTTTTCTGTTCGTGTGAATCATATTAGATCGTCCGAGTATTCTCTAGCTGGAGAAAGGACGGTTATTTGATCGAGTTCTTGGTGGATATCGGTAGAGGTATCATACTTTTGATACTGAAGGAAATCTCTCACCCCGAAGAACTTTCAGGTATGAATTCTTATAACTAGTTAGGGTTTATTCGCATGGATCCTGGCGGAATCGGTTTGATATTTTAATATCAAATTTTTAAATTCTGTTGCGTGTAATGCTTTGATTACGTGCGCCGACTCATCACATAAATAACGGCGATGCCGGATAATGAACCCCGGAAAATCTTTCCGTTGCCTCCTTGAATTCTTGAAGGAGAGACACGCACAATTCCGCAACGTCGCAATCAACTCATGCTAGCTTAAGAGCTTCGTTGTCGGGACCCATTGCGATTCCAAACGGCGTCACCAAGTCCTTGTAGCGCATTAATGTGCTAAGGAGGTGATATAAGGAGTTCCACCCAGTCGGAACTGGTAGGGGAAACTTCTTATATGATAAACCTGCCGTAATAACGGTTTGCTTCCAGTTTTGGCCGAGACGTCGTTCACGCAATTGCTTTCCTATCAACTTAAATTTTTCTATAATGGTCCCCAGAACTTCGTCAATGTGCATTTGACACATAAGTTAAATACGTGACAAGCGCGCCTCACATGAAGTAGTTTACCGTCTAAGGTAACCTTGGACGAGTTGGGAGGATCTCGATCACTACGTTGTTGGCTACGTCAAGACATACACCGCTATGGAGTGTTCTGTGTGGCTCGAATCTAACGCATCTAGTGAAAGAATTTTCTTTTGTATCGTCCACGTCTCATCTATCCAATGGTCGGTGACCACTATGTACGATTGCAACGTGACGTTTGTCCAAATATCTGTAGTCAAACTTACCGTACACGATATGTTTGATAAATGCGCAATCAAGTTGGCATGATATTCTCTAAAAACTTCTAACACATTCCTCTTAAGTGTATGAGGACTCAAGTTGGCAATCGATTTGTATCGTACTCGTGAATTGTATAAACCCTTCACTTTCCGCAATGCAAAATGGTTCTTCATAAGTAACTACAAATTTAACTAAGGTCATCTTCGAAATCTCCCTAGTTATAACGAAATTCCTACCGGTGCTCAAGTTTATTTGTTGTTGCCTAGGTTCGTTGCCTACCAGTTCTAACGTTTCTTTATCTAATTTATGGTAGTTCGTAAGATGTTTTAGCGTTGACCCCGTCTCACATTGTCTGTGTTTGGAACTATAACTATAAGGATGACGACAATCCTTAGAGTATGTCGTTCCAATATTGGGGTTGTCCTTTGTTAATTCTAAGTCGAAAAATTTTCATACCTTCGAAGTTCGTTGCCTGGCCGGTTTCTTCTTGCCCTTGGCCTTGCCGCCCGTTGCAGTCGTCGACGTTTGACTTGGTCTATTTCTCGTTGATGCGAGAATTGCATCGGAGGAATCGCTTAGGGGTCGTTGTCGTCATCCGTTCGGAACCTTGTCCCAAGAACGTCTCTGAGGCGTCGAAATTAGCTACAAAATCAAAAATATTGCCGTTTCTGGAAGAGATTGGTGTGAAAAAATGTTGGAAATGAGCTCCTATTTGTAGACTTTTCGAAAAGGGACTAAATTGCAAAAAACATTAAGTGCAGTTTGGCTATGCAATTTCTGAAAATAGGCAACGACTATTTTAGTCGTTACACTCCCCAACGGTTATTTAGTCGTTGCAGTTCTGGGTTGTTCCAGACCGTGGTTCGAACCAACCGAACCGCATGACGAATCGGGGTTTCACGGTTTCGCATGTGGCTAAAGCGGACCGACACACCTAACATGTGCCGGTTTCGGTTCCGGTTCTCCCAACCGTTTCCCGTGGTTCCGGGGATCCACCCCTTTGATCAGGTCTAATTGTCACTTCGCGTCTAAAAAGAGCAACTTATATTTATGTGTAACTGAAATCTCATAAAATGAAGGGAGAATCACATTTAACCCATCGACAAAAAAAATATCACTTAACTCCCTTGTCAGATAAAATTTTTACTTAAGGACCAACTTGAAACTTTTTTACTACACTTAAGGACAAATTGGATGAAAATAACCCGCATATCTTACATAGTCAATTATAACTAGTATTTTAATTTGAAATAAGAAAAACATAAAACATCGAAGACCCACGTTTCCTCCCCTATTTCACATGGTCAATCATCTCTCCACAAAATCTTGTAACTCTAACGAGCAAAATCCACAAGCAAATCCACGTTCCCAGTTCGTCCGAGGAACAAACCCACATCTAATCCACCTGTAAAAGCCTCACAAAATTGTGATTTGCTCTCTCGTCGTGTGGTGTCGTTTCCACCCGCAGATTGTTGAAATTGCCATCGTCATTCCCACCCAAGGACGTTGTAACTCCGTACGCTTGGTAAAATTAGTGTTTTGGTGGCATTGTCTGAAATTATTGTCTGAATTGTTGATGATATGCTCGATTAAGTCATTTAATTTTGTCTTAATAGTGTTTTAGGTATTAAGTATGTCTTTAATTTGGGGTTTCTTTTAAGCGTTTGCTCGATTAGGTATTTACTCGATTAAGTACAATATATATATAGGGTTTTGGTACGGTCTGTAAAAGGTTTTTGGTACACTAGATATGAATTTAACATTACTACGTGCTCAATTAGGCGTTTGTTGTTATGATGTTTAAATTGAGTTTGGTACACTAGATATGTTTTGTTTAATATGCTCGGTTTAAAGGTTCTTGGTGCACTAGGTATGAGATTAAATGTTTGCTCGATTATGCTGCTATGTGTGTCGACAAGCAATCAGAGTTGTTGGAGCGACACGTAGAAGATGAATTGACGCGATGTAAATATGTCATTTCTTCTGTTTTCGCAAAGACACGCTGGAAAGTGTTTATCTTCGATACATCGAAGTGTTTATCCTTAAAGGTTCATTGGGCTGGAAAGTGTTTATCTTCGATACATCGAAGTGTTTATCCTTAAAGGTTCTTTGGGCCAATTGTCAGTGCAAATCGATGGGAGAGTTTCCGTTAGTCACACTTTCATACATTCTAACAGATGAAGAATTCGTAAAAACCCAGTAATGTACATTCTAACATTGTTACATGTTGCATACGGAGTTTTTGTCCACGTACTGGCTTTACAATTGTGGCATAGTAACTAAGGCGAAGCTCAATCACAATATGAACCGGAAAAAAAGGCTGGAAGCGTGGATTGTGGGGTTGATGTTGCGTTGAAGTTGAAACATCTTGATTGACACTCCCGAGTTCAAGTCGAGAAGTTAATATTGATTCGTGGCGTTATGGCCGCCCGTATATTGCGTGAGTAGAATAGTTGTATGTTGGGCTTGTTGGATTGATGCCGAAAATGGTTTTTTTTTATGGTTTTGGACAATGATGTGGCTTGTAGTAAATTTGGTTAAGTTGTATGTGCTTTTGGATCACGTTGGATTTTGTGGATGATTAACTTTTTCTGCTTATTGTGCTTGTCGGTACCAAAATCAACTATGATGTCGTAGATATTGTACCATAATAAGCAATGTCAGCATACCATAATAGGTATCTTTATTGAACTCCGATAAGTATCGATACCGTACCAAGTTTTATGGTCCAATTAATATCGAAAATTATGACTCCATAGCGTCGACTACTAAATTTGAGCACCAAAATTAATGAATTAATATAATCATAAACAACAAAAACATCTACAATTCTCATTTGAAAAGCTATATTATGTTGTAGTAAGTTGTTCTAACATTATTTTGATCATCTTCTAGTGTACGTTGGGGCTTGTATTATAAAGCAATGAGTGCAGGGGTTTACTCCATCATCTATGCTACAAAGTGAAGCATATAACTAATATACATATCAGAATATGTTTGTTGTGCCTGATATTTAAGGTACGTTAGCAATGTTAACTAAGGTACGATAACCGTGTGTACAAGGTACAATATACACCAACTAAATGGTACGCAAAACGCATTAACATGATACGATATATTAGTAGTTGTAAAAAGTGATGAAAAATAACAAAAAAGTCAACATGACACTTTTTAACTGTACATGAAATAATTCTGACAGTGACAGAAAGATCTGACTCTCAGAAAAAGTTCTGACAACACAGAAATTTGTAATTAACTTGGTGCAATTTCAGTACTTAGCTTGGTACGATAAACTACATAAATGTGGTACATTATTTGTTCATAATAAGGTACAACAATATGCTTCGTAAAGTACAATAGACATTCTATATTTGGTACAACTTATCAGGGTAAGCGTTTTTGTCGCATTTCGAATAAGTTTTTCATGCAAAACTATTCTACTATATGTATATATCTTATATGATTCACTCCATACTAAATCTGATGGTTTTACCTTACACATAATATTTTGTATTTGAAACCTCAAGTTTTATAATAAGGGAATGATCATTGTAAGAACATTGTTAAAGCTTGTTTTTAAACTACAAATCCTCAATTTTGAGTAACTCATAAAATATGATATGAAATGAAACGTATAACAGATTTACGTATTCTAAAATATTTTTTAATCGAAACAAATATAAAATAGATGAAAAAAGCTTACCTTATAAGTTGTACCAAATACGGTGTGTATACTGCATCGTTGAACAATCTTTGATTGTACCTTATGGTGACGATATAATGTATCATATTTTCTAGTTTCTCATTCCAATATAAGTACATCTATTGTATCAAGGTCTTTCGATCTATATAAATGTACCATTACGAGTCCAAAAGGTCAATTAATAAATGTGAAGTCTTAACACAAGAAATAAATAGAATATTAAAAAAAATCTATAATAAGTTGAACATTTTAGTTGTAACAAACATTCATACTATGTTGTAGTAAGTTGTGCTTACACTATTCAGTCTCTCTTCAGAGCAGGAAAAAACGATCTTATTTCCCCAGCAGGATAGAATCGAACTCCAAATCCAGGATTCTGCTATGGGTAACTACGAGAAGTTGTTGTATAGGCTCAAATCACCAAATCCTTTCTCTTATTCCTCTTCAATCGGGTGACTTCACTAGTGATTCTGGAGTTGTGTAATATAAAACCATGAGTATAGGATTTACTCCATCAAGTATGATAAAAAAAAGTGAAACATAGAACCAATATATGTATGGAGATAAGACTTTTTAAGAAATAAAATTCGAATTGCCACGAAAAAAAACATGTCCTAATTTGATGTATTGTATTGTGTACCCTTTGGAGGTCGTTGACTGTACCTTAAACAGTTGGTTGTTGTATCAAGATATATACTGATATAGTACTTTAGACATGTACCTTTTTTAGTTGGAAACTTTCCGTTTCAGAATATTAGTTCTGAATGTGTTAGAACTTTTTGAATTTTTGTGCGTGTCAGAGTATTCTATTATTTGTCAAAATTTGTCATGCCTTGTACTTTTCTGTAGCTTTCTGATTGTTTCACTTTTCAACACTTGTACAACTTTTAGCGTATCCGTAACATATGTTTGTTATACCTTATACACATGGTTATTGTATACTGTTTAATATTGTTATTGTACCAATAATTCCAGGCATAACACTTTTTTGCCATAACACTTACTGTTACCATAATAAATTCAACATTACACTAACGCTGAAAATATGCTTTAATCAAGATATTTATTTGCAAATTCACATACATGCTACATATGACCCTCAAAAAATATGTCATAACCTATATGCAATATGTGGACAAAAAAATAGAATGAACAACTAAACATATACGGTTAATATGGCCAAAAGATATGCCACCACCATCTGAAACGAAAGGCAAAAAAATATCAAAATATATTCAAAAATAGGACAATACATGTACGGTACATAGATACGGCTCCCCTACACGTACAACGATTGTTCCCGTATCTTTTACATATTTTGCACTTTTTATATCTTTTATCAACTTGAGAAGAAACTCGTTGCAGAAGCTGCTACCCTTCTCGGCTCCAACTTGAGAAGGAAACCATTGCGTTCATTTCCTACCCTGCTTAGCTCTAGCGGATGGAAGTTAGCCCCAACTCCAGAAACAGTTATAGATCGTATAAATGTACATGATAATTAGCGAATATGTACTATAACACCAAGTACATTGGTACACAATATTTATAAATTCAGTACTACATAACTTATGTAAAACCAAGCAGTAAAAACCAAATAGAGCATCACTAAAAAGAAAAATCAAGGGTTTCGATAAAGTAACCCCATTTACTACCAAATGCGTATTTTCCAACGTATACAGCTCATTCGTTGAAGTTACCTTAGTATAAGACATAATCATTTTTTTTTCATTTTTCGAATAAAACATGGCTCTCACCGGCGTTTTCTGCTCATCGCCCTCGTCTCAGCATCTAAACGGCCTACCCTGCGCTACTCTAATGTCGTTTTGCTGGTTCGATTGCATCGCCGAGAACTTATAAAAAACTGCAAGAAAACTTTGAACACGTTGCATTTTTAGAGTAGTTTCTCTACATTAACAAAATATTGGAACTCCAATATAGATCAAGGTTTCACCCTCTTTTCATCATAATACCCTGTGAAATTCCATCTATATAACCATTTTTAAAGAGAAAGGAAACAAATTTATAGAAGCAATCAACATATTACATAACTCTAATAAAATTATTTGCCCGATTCAAAATCGCCGGACATAATCTGATTAACCTTAATAACGGGAATTTTCGGAAACCCATCACTCATGAATGAAAACCTCGCGATCGTTCATCTGAACTAAACCCGATATCCTCATCACGCGTCCTCTCTACCTCAGCTCTTTTAGCAGATTGTTCAGTATCTTTTCGGAGCTTCCAAGCAACGATTTTTCACTAATCAAGGATACTTATGATTTCGATTTAGGTTTGGATTATCAATGATTTCTGACTCTCGCAGTCTCACCTTCAAAACCCATTTTCTCGGCCTACAAAACTGTACATAACGAAAACCCGAACCACGCGACTTACCTGAGCGACAACGACGCCGATTCCGGTAGCAGACAGACCCGGGCAAAGATATCAATGTCGAATTTCGTTCGAATTTTCATCGTTTTTTTTCTTTTTTTTTCAATCGATACATCAAACGGATTTTAACATATAAAAAGGCATATTCAGGGGCAAAATAGACTTTTCATATATATTGGTCCTTAAGTATAGTAAAAGTTCTCAGTTTGTCCTTGTAGAGGACTTACGTGAGGGTTTTTTTGCCACTAGGTATTTAGGTGTAATTCGCCCTAAAATGAAAAAGGGCAAAAGATAATAAAAATTAATAATTATCTACTACTGCGCTTGAGGTCTATCCCTGAAACCCCTGCAAATTTGATGGGTTTCTGAGAAAGCTAAAATGGCGTCCATGTCTATCACACACTGCTCGTTTTTATCCAGGTTCTGCATCGTCATATTTTTTTTCTTACCCGTAATACGATTTTGCATCTTCAATGAGTTTGATTTCATTTCACACTCACAATAACTCTGTAAACCTTGGCGTGCCTATTTTTCTCCTTTAAATGAATCTACTTTTAGGACGGAAATGCGCAAAGATGTGAAATCTAATAACTAAAGTAGCGGCCTATCGAGTATGGCTGTTTGCGATGTCTGATAGCTGTTGGATGTTATGGGATTTCTATTTAGGTCGATTAACATGAGAGCCCTGAGAGCTTCTGTTGTTCTTGCGTATGCAGAAAATGCACATGGAACTCAATAGCGATTGCTTTCCCGGTGCAAATTGGAGTCTGTAAAGTAAATAAAAGGCTGCTCGTCACTGCCTCCCGAAGAAAGATAACCGATGAATCCTTACAAGATTCCTCAAACGGAGAAGTGGGAAGCGTTGGAAAGAAAGGTCGCAAGAGAGCTCCCGCTATAACCCGGAAAAAAGAAGTCGAAAGCCCAAGCGAAGAACACTCAACAGTAAATGGTCACGTTAGTGACGAACAAATTTCAGCAGATTCAGCCTCAAACGGTCCAACAATTAAACCCCGAGGAAGAACTCGCAAAAAAGGTTAGATCTTTCTCTACTACATAGGGACGAAGACCCTTGATTGAAAAGCTTTACTATTTTGAAAATTTTCACTTCATGCACAGCTTCGCCCACAACAGAGACTCTGGAGGAAGAAACAGTTGAAAAGCCAGCGAGGCGGAGAAGAACTAAGAAGAAAGCTGATGTCATAGATAATACACAAGGTAATGAACAAGAACTCAGCGATCATGAGGAGGATAAATTTCCTCCAACATCAGACGAAGAGAGTGAACAAGAACTAGAATTAGACACAGACGATGGAGGAGAAGACATAAGCTTCACTTACGGTTGGCCACCGCTCGTCTGTTGCTTCGGTGCACCGCATCATGCTTTCGTGCCCTGTGGTAGACGAGCAAATAGGCTCATAGACTACGAAATGCACGAAAGGATGAGGGATGCTCTGTGGGAGCCCGAGAAGTTCGTTAGGGCTTCCGGTGGATCCTCGAGTAATGTCGCGATTGCCCTTGCGAGCATGGGCGGAAAAGTTGCCTTCATGGGGAAGCTCGGGGACGACGATTTTGGGCAGTCGTTGTTGTATCATCTGAATAGCAGTAATGTGCAGACGAGATCCGTGTCTATTGATGGTAAGAGGGCAACGGGTATTTCGCAGATGAAAGTCGGTAAAAGGGGTAGCCTGAGGATGAGTAGTGTTAAACCGTGTGCTGAGGATTGCTTATCGAAGTCTGAGATCAATGTTGATGTGTTGAAAGAGGTTTGTGAAAATTGTTCCTTTCTTGATTGTGTCAGTGTTTTTCTGCTATACTGTTGGTAACATTTTTGTCTGAAAATTTTGCCTGACTTAACTAGCGACTATATCCTGTAGATTATACAAAAAAGTTACAGCTTGTTGATGACCACTTCACCTAAAAGCTTAAGCTTGAATGTAGTGTATCATATTTTAAATTTATATATTATATTTCCAGCATTCTCTCTCATGTCTAGGCTGATTTTTATTTATTATCTAGCCTTAGACTTGTAATTTTCTTAAATTGGTGATCGTGAGGATTCGCACTCTCGATCTCTTTGGCCCATGAGCTCAGATACAATGTTGATGAGCACTTCACCTAAAAGCTTAATATCGTAGTTTAAATTTATATATTATATTTCCAACTCATTCATTCAGTTTATTTGAAATTTCGCTCTGTTGCTTGATGATGAGCACTTTGTTAATTCAGGCAAAAATGTTCTACTTCAACACATTCAGCCTCCTCGATCGAAACATGAAATCGACGACACTACAAGCTGTCAAGCTTGCAAAACGGCTCGGGAACGTCGTATTTTACGACCTCAACCTACCGTTACCACTTTGGCATTCCCGCGGAGAAACTAAGGCATTCGTACAAAGCGCGTGGGAACTCTCCGACGTCGTCGAAGTGACGAAGCAAGAGCTCGAATTCCTGTGTGGGATCACACCATCGGAGTCCTTCGACACTCGGGACAACAGCAAATCTAAGTTCGCTCACTACCCGCCCGAAGTTGTTTCTCAGCTTTGGCACGAGAATCTCAAGGTTTTGTTCGTGACCAACGGGACTTCAAAGGTGCATTACTACACGAAAGAACACAATGGCTGCATAAACGGGATGGAAGATGCACCGCTCACTCCTTATACTTCCGACATGTCTGCTAGCGGAGATGGTTTTATTGCAGGTAAAACTTTATGTCAGCATCCCTCAGCTTTATTGATCATTGTTTGATTCTTAACCCCATACGCTTTACTTGTGCCTTTCGGTTGAGTGTCTGAGAGCATCTCCAACGGATACTCTATTTTTTTGTTTAGACAAGACAAAAACAAATTACATTTCTTCTCCAATGAAACACTAAATTTAACGCTATTTATTGTGCCGATGAGCAGTATTACTTTATTTTTTGAGTAAAACTGTTCATCAACGCTAAAAATGGCGTAAACTAAAATTATATAAACGTTTTTCTTTAGTTATTTTTAATAAAATTAAAATGCATTTTCTACTATAAACGTTTTTGCTGTTAGTGATTTTATGTGTATTTTTAATTTTTTCTTTGTATCGTTTTTATTTTACTGAATTTCATATGGAAAGTATAAGTTTGTGTTTTTAAATTAAAGTGTCAAGTATGCATTCAGTTCATTTACTACATAAAAGGAAATTATTAATTGTTTTTCAAAAATATAAATAATAAAATTAGGCATAATTTAAATTTAAGATATGTTCTTTTTGTCTTTATTAATAAATTATAATAACAGTAAGTAGGAATA
The DNA here is from genome assembly GCA_004919715.1 of Linderniella brevidens. Taxonomy (NCBI): domain Eukaryota; kingdom Viridiplantae; phylum Streptophyta; class Magnoliopsida; order Lamiales; family Linderniaceae; genus Linderniella; species Linderniella brevidens. The sequence continues at coordinate 4,459,170 of SWDC01000149.1, read as the reverse complement.
TGTATGAAATATTATTTGTAGTCTAGAAGATAAGAGTTAATGAGTTGGAGCAGAAGTTAGTGTAGAAAATAGAATTAATGAGTTTGGAGTAAAACTAACAATTGTATTTTTGTATAGAATTGACATTTTTGTGTTTTGTGGGCTGTATGTATATGGCCTGATTTCATGTTTCTTGCTATGACATTGGTTAAAGGGATGCTGAGAATGTTGACTGTTCAGCCACATCTGATATTGGATAAAGCATACTTGGAAAGGTCGATTAGATACGGAATAAGCTGTGGGGTGATAGACCAGTGGCTGCAGGCTAGAAGATTGGGCTTCCCTGCTAAACAAGGCATGGAAGACGCGGTGGTGGAAGCCGATCAATACGGTGTAAGATCCATCTCCGAAAGGGAGTATCGAACTTTAGTTCCTACGAACCACTGATTATAAGGAAGGCTCCTCTTACATTCAACACAGTCTGTCCTGGTGATGATTTCTTGATCTCAGATTCTGTTGCAGCAGCTTAGTTAGATTCTTATTGTGTTGTAACTTGATGGGGAGTATTTATTAGCACTATAGTTTTACTTTGGTTATTTTAAGATGGCATAATTATTTTTTTAGTCCTATATATTTTTTAGGGAGTGGCATTTTTGAAACATTTTTAAATTATGGGTGACAATTTTAAGATAATTAGTTTCGAACTGAGGCAATTTGAGGATAATCACCACTGAAAATATAACTTCAATTCCAAATTAACACATGTGAGCCACTCCTAGCAGTTAAATTGGAAAAAAGTCTTACGTGATAGGTTGATTTGGATCGAATTTTTCGAATGTCGCGTAGGATTACCCCTCAAATTAATTGTCATGTGCAACTAACGTATGTTAATTTCAGGTCGAAATTTGTTTATGAACATTAATTGTCCTCAAATTGCTTCAATTCGTCGAAGATTCTAATCTGGACCGAATTTTTTCCAACATCACATAAGATTTTTTCCCAAGTTAATTGTCATATGTGTTAATTTCGTACTGAAATTAAATTTTCAGCGTTAATTGTCCCAAAAGTGCTTTAATTTCGAAATGTTTTTGTCCCAATTTTACACCACTTAATTAGATATCCTTAAAATATCATTCCTCTAAAATTCACCTAACTAGCAAAATAATTAAGCCTTATTTACACTTGACCTTCGAGTTTCGAAGCAGAATCAGTATCCAAAAACCAGACCAGCTTCCAGGTTTTGTAATAAAAAGAGCTCACGAGAACTTACAATCCAAGGAATCAAGAGAACTACAACAAGCATGATAAATCAATACCAAAATTGCAAGACAAACTATTACTATAAAATGCGACTTACTAAACGAAATAAGTAGGAAATAAAAAAAAAAAAAAAAAGAACTACAGACGCAGAATTGTTCGAAGGGTATCCGAGAGGTTATCAATGGTCTGCTGCTCTTGTATAGCTTGCATTTCCTGCAGCGGCATCTCCTCATAACACCTGCCCCAAAATACTCCAATCATACGCTCACAATTCAAATCAGGGAATATATATATATATATATATATATATATATATATATATAAGGAACTGACATTTTATGGTAGGCTAATGCCTGAGCGAGATTCATGAGAGTAGGGCTCGAAGCGAGCCTCTCGCAAACACTCGGTGGAAGAGGAACCTGAAATGCAAAGACACTCACCTCCCAGATTCAAAAAACAAAGCCATTGGCAGCTTATTGTAACTACGAAAAAAAAAAAAAAACAAGTGACCTCGTTTTGTCTGCTTCTGCCCTTCTTAGCCTGATGAGTGTCACCAGAAGAAAATAGCTCCTGCAATGCTTCAACGGCTATATTATTACCCCCTTTTTCCCGATTCCCGTCGAGCACGTTCTCGGAGAGCAGAGCGATGGGCGATATATCGGTGGCTCGTAGAAATGGAATTGGGACTGTATTACCAGCGGAATAGATAGACCAAAGCTAGTCCGAGAAAATTCGCATAATTAGCACAAGAAATGACCAAGGATGAAAAGGAAAGAGAGACGGAGAAGAGCAAGGAAATTCTTGGCATTACCTTGTCTAATGCTTTTCTACTCACGGTCTCCTTACCAACCGAACTTTCATTAGGACTCTGTGCACCGATATCTAATGCATTGATGTTTTGCTCAGATGAGAGGGCTTTAGGAACAAAAGATACGGATCCCACCGAAGCTCTGGCTCCTACATTAGTAGTGGTGTCCACACTGAGATCGTCACAAAATAAATATATCACGAAAATGGGAAACATTCGGCAAGAAACAGCCCAGTATGAAAATCTATGAAAAGTTAAGGAAGCATAGCATATGCATGCACGAATGTGAAGAAAAAAAGCACTTGTGTAGCTAGCTGATAGGAGTTGGGAGTGGACATACCTAGCAGCATCAGCTTCTTGTCCACTGAGTGAAGGAGTTGTCCCATCATGTTTAGTAGCAGCAGGGGAGATATCTTCTGCTTTTCCTGATGCTGTGAGATTGCCAGTGTCGGCTCTGTCATGAACTACAAATGTTCCATAATCACCTGTCCAAAATTATCGTAAAGATTGCAGTTAATAAGTAGAATGTTGACTTCTTAATTGATTAATGCCTGAAAACGAGGTAAAAAGGAATTTAAAGTAATCGGTAAGGAAACCAAAATGAATAACAGAACAAGATGAAACATGAAATCATCTGAGGAACGTAGGTAGATCTCTTTATCCCCACAAATTTGTGTGTTGATTCTACTTTGTCGTAAAAAATGCAAAGGATGATTACCTGGGCTTATCTCTTGCCTACCACCGAGTGTAGCTTGTTTACCCATTACGGTGGCTGAAAGTAGTTCAGGTGTTCCATGCTGACCCTCTTGAATCCAAGAGGGAACTGTACTGCCAACGGCTTCATTGGTCGATGAACCTCCAAGTGGCTGCAAATATGGAAAAATGATTAGCAGATGTTGAATAATTAGTCGAGCCATATGAAGGAAGAGTCATTGAAAGGTGGGCAAGAGTTTCGGTTTCTAATACTCAATGAAAGCGCGATCAATATTACCCTTTCTCTAGGCAAGGTTGCATCTGATGAAACATCAGGACCTTGCAAAGCCATGGAAGCCCTCATCTGCCTAGCCTTTCCAATCTTTGGCAACATCGATGAAGCACTACTTCTACATTTTTCAATGAATTTGTGCTACACAGGAGACAAAAGCAAGAAATGAGGTCAAAGTGAATACTCTGACTTATGCGAATGAATAACCAAATTGGAACAAGAAGATCAATTTCAGAATGGAACGTACATACATGGAGGCGATTAAAAGTAAAAAATCAAGCAACATTGAGGGCGACCAGATAAATACCTTCAGCATCTCTGCAGCTGTTGGACGAACGCGTGGGTCCTTAGTAAGACACTTTGCTATAAAATCATGGAAAACAAGGGACCTGCACCGTTAAATTGAATTCTTAAAAGGTGGAAAGATATCCACATTTAAAAGCAATACAATGACATCACAATCTCGATAAAAGAGAAGAAAATATTGGAAGACGAACCACTTCTCTTTATCCTCAAGCATTGGAGCAGGCTCAATGGAAATCATAAACAATACCTAGCACAAATATTTATCTTATGAGGCATACAAAATGACAAATAATCACAAAATTTTTATTGGCATATAACACAATAAATACTCGAAATTGTCACATCATGACTAGAATAAAATACATTATAAGGATCAGAGAGAGCACCATTACTGACGATAGTTTATAATAGACCAGAAAGGAACAAAAACATAGTAGGATCGGCTGCAGGCTTACTCTCATGGGATGAACAGTGGCCCTAGGAGGAACACCCTGAAAAATAATGTACGGATGGTAAGAATATTTTGTGGACGGGCTTTGCTACACCAAAAGGTATTTAATAGTTTTTCGAAAAACAAGGTAGGATAAATGCATACCTCTGCCATTTCTATTGCAGATACTCCAAGTGCCCACACATCAACCTGGGAATTGAATGATATTGGAATACCATTACCAAATGAATGAATTCTCTGCCATCAGGATTTTCAAATTGTTACAACATACCTTTCCATCATAACGGCTTTCTTGAATCACCTCTGGAGCCATCCAATGTGGTGTACCAATAAACTGAAAAAAAACATCACTTGTAAAACTTCATTGACGAGCTTCTAGTAAAAGCTAGCACTAATTTGGATCAAATACTTTAATATTGGCAGATCAAAAGGTTGTTATAAAAAAGCTAGCACTGATACATGTTCTTCATATAGGCATATCAAAAGCTTTTCCAAAGAATGCAATGGATCACAAATGAGGAAGTAATTAGGGTATTGACATGTACCGTGTTACGTTTTGACATGGTTCTTGTCAACTGTGCAGCAACACCGAAATCCCCTATAGACACAATTTGGATGCATTTTCAGTAATAACTTTTGAAGATTCATGTTCAAGAAAGATAAATTCCAAATATTCGAAAAAAAGACAACCACCACTCCAATGCTTCATATAGAAATCATAACTTATGACATTTTTAAAGCCTGGTGAAAAGGAACTGCATAGACTCAGGAAATAAAGATGATAAGGAACAAACAGAATTAGACCGGATAATCATAAAACATACCCAACTTAACCTCTCCTTGCTCAGTCAACAAAATGTTACCACCTTTAATATCTCTATGTACCTTGAAGATGGAGTGCAAGTATGATAATCCCTGCATGAACATATATAGCCTCAGAAACACTATACAAGAGGCAGCAGTGAACAAAATAAAAATATTTTGCCCCCAATCTTAGAATGGCAATAGTACGGTAGAACTATGCTCATAATTGATCTTAATAACAACAGAAAAAATATGACAGAAAATTCTCATATTTTGTACTGTATGGCAACCAGGTGAAGAGTGGCATTATGGTTATGTGATTTGTAGAGAAATAAAAGAGAAAATCAGCAAGGTCACTGGCACCTTTAATGCTTCTCTGCAAATATATGCTATTTGAGACTCCTCTAGAGGTTCATCAGTGACACTCATCAAGTCAGCAACACTTCCACCACCACAATACTCCATTACAATCTGCCAACAATTGAAATTTCCTCAAACAACCATTGGAATTCAACATTATCATCTGATATCCATCTAAATCAACATTGTTTACGCAACCACCACCCATCCAATTTGGTGAAGAACAAAAATGAATAATACCATTATACATAATTAATAAATTCAAGCAAAAACAAGGTGGCTTCTTCCATACCCAAAGAAATTCTTCTCCTTGATAACTCCCTAGATATCGGACAACATTAGGATGACTGCATTGTTGCAGCATCTCGATTTCACCACGAATTTCTTCATAACCTTCCTCCTGGAAATAATAAAGTTCCTCAGATTCAGACACTATCCACTTATTCAAAATGGTAGAAGCAACAGAAAGAAACATACCCCTTCCGTTAATGATATTACTTTGATAGCAACTAATTCTGAAGTCCTCTTATCTCGAGCTTTGTAAACTGCCCCATAAGATCCCTTTCCTATATAGGGAAATGCCCATGTCAAGTCAGTAAAAAGTAAAATTGCATTTTTAGTAACATATAACAAAAGAAAACTGCACTAATTCAATGACATTCCATCTGGCAGGTCGAAAGTGTTTCAAGAACGAATAATAGAAAGTTTACCATCACATAAAGGTATTGTGACAACCCAAAAGTTATAAGCACCGATTTTAGAGAATATCACAAAAATATTGATAGTCCTACACCACAATAAACTGAAAAATTCTCAGTAATTTTCTTTAGATTGATATAGTTCAAAGCTATTATCAAATGAAGCTGATCAGTTGGATCCTACAGGCGTTCTAGTGCGTTGTAGATTCTTATCCTAGACTTGTATCATTTGATGATACCATGTGAATCGCTAGAAACATGTGAAGTGTATAGCTAACCCAATAACGAAAGTTTCGTAAGGGACTGGAGCAAGCTACCATGAGACAAAAGATCTTCTTTCTAAAGAGATTCGATTCGGAACTCTTATATGTCCAAGGTTCAATAATGAAAGAATTTCAGAGGTTTTCCCTGACTTTGTCCACAACAAACAATTCGAAATACCTCGACTTTTTTAGAACAGGTCCGAGTCAAATAGCAATGATTCGAAGCACTTCTTTTTACACTATTTCGGAAACCCAAGGACTCAATCGTATGGATATGTAAAATACAGGGGTCGCAGCAGTTCTGCTACATTTCAATTAGTCGTAACCACCAGAGCAATGCATGATTTGTTCACATCAAAGTACAACCAAATCTAGCCAAAATAAGTTAAAATCCAATCAAGAGCCGAGATCACAATAGAAACCAAATGATACCTATTATAAGCAAACCAACAACACATAAGCAAGTCAAACCCACTGACCAATTGAAAGAACACAAATAAATCAACTACCACAATTCACAACGCATAATAAACACTGTAAAAGCCTTCACAACTTAAGGGAAAGAAAAGATATTATTTACCAAGTTCATGTAGCAAATCGTACTTGGTCGATGGGTCCTCCCTCGTCATAGTATCTGGCAACGAACTTGACGAAACCTTTCCACTCCCCTGCGGCTTCAACTGCCCCTCACCCCCACTCCTGCTCCTAACCCCCTTGCGTCCCCCGCCCACCCCCTCCCCCACCTTCTGCATACTCTCCACAGCATCCTTCATTGCCCCACCCCCAGTTTCACCCCCTTTCCTCACCAAAGTCCCCATCGCCTCATCATCTTCTTCCACGTCATCATCCACATCCACGTGATCGTCACTACTCCTTTTTCTCACAACAAATGTTGAAAAACCACCATCCTCCTCATCATCCTCGTCCTCATTTGAATTTCCAATTATTGCCCCAGAGCTTCTCGTCTCCGCGGAATACTGCGCATTAACATTTCTAGAACTGAAGCCCGATCTAGAACTTGAGCTTGCGCTGATTCCGGAGTAGCTCGATCTCCTTCGATCCGTTTTGACGATCATCGTACCGGAAATCGACGCCTCATCTTCGGCGTAGTCTCCACCGCCGCCGAAGTCCTTTGGGAGGCGCTTGAGCAACGGCGGAAGTGATTCATCGTCGTCTTCTTCCTCATCATCGCCCTTGTACACCATTGTCGCGTAGATGTCGTTAGGATCGCCCGCCATTGTTCCTGTTGTCAGAGTTCCGATGTTTGGCTGGTTTTGGTCGACGGATGGAAAATATGGCACATTTTCTTTCTTTTTTTCATTGTGGGCCGCGAAAAGCCCATTAACGTTTACCGAAGACCTTATTATAACTAAATCAGGTTCGAATATGTAATGTGACCCGGCTAATAATCGATCCATGAAATTGTAATGAATTTGAAAGAAATTGTATACATAAATAATCTATACTAGCATGCAAAGAAAATTTAGAAAAAAGATAATTAAAAAAGAAGATATTGATTGACAAAGTAAACAGAGTTATTTGAATAACTATATTGGGTGGTTATGCTTGTAATAATTTTTATTGTTTGTAATAATTTTTATTGTTTATTTAACAAAATAACAAAGAATGTGGTTAATTACATCATGTTTTTCTTAATTACTAATTGCAAATAAAATCTGACTGATTGATTGTTACACCAAATTGACAGTTTTTAAGAAGTGATCACCATTAATAAAAGAGCAATATATGGAACTTGTGACGCGTCCAATGCTGATAGGAGTTCTTACCCTTCCTACCAATCGAAGCTCTCATCATTACAAAGGCGACGAGGGTCGGTACTCTTTACTTCTTGTAAGGTTTCACGATTACTGCGAGTCCTACCTCGGATGGTGATGTTATTGTTGGAGTTTATTTGTTTTATGGACTTGAATAAGACTTGGGCTTAGCTTGGAAAAAGTTAAAAGAGGAAAGAGTCATTGTCTCACATTGGTTGAAACAAGTAGATTGAAGCACCTTATATATTGCTGTATTTTTGTATAGTCTAAAAGCACCAGGCATCATTATACATGCACATGTCGCTCGCGCTCGCGCGCATGGGTGCAAATTCAGCCGACTTGTGTGCGAGCACACGAATGCCGAATCGAAAACGGGCGGGCATGATCAACCCTGCATTTCGCTCCAAGTTTATATATTTTTCCTATGAAAATTTAAATATTTTTTATCTTATATTTAAATTATAAAAACCAAACAATTACGGCGAGTACCTATTTGAACAAACACCAAACATGCATGTTCGAAGGTTACAGTTCGAACATTCATGTCTGTTCGGACAGATGAGGACTAACTATGTGAAGGGAAGTGGAAAATCATTCAAAAATTCGCTAACGTTATAAATACTTTATGCTCTACTATTCAAAGTTATAAACACCGATAAAGTCATTTCTTTTTATAAAGTCATTTCTTTTTATTTGCTTGAGTGTTCTAATATATGGCATGGTGGATTAGGACACGTGAGTTTAAACAAACTGAAAAAGTTAATAAGTTTAAACTTACTTCCACAAATGGAAGTCGATTCACAACATATATGTGAAGTCTGTGTTGAGGCAAAAATGGTCAAAGAACCATTCTTTTCTATCGAGAGAAACAACTCACCTTTAGAGGTGGAAAGAAATATTTCATTACGTTTATCGATGATTGCACGAAGTACTGTTACATGTATTTTTTAAGTGGAAAAGACGAAGCGTTTGATGGCTTTAAAAGATACAAGAGTGAAGTTGAGAATCAACTTAACTCGATATCAAAATAATACAAAGTGACAGAGGAGGAGAATAGGTGGCACCGTTTGAGGAATTTTGCCGAGTGCATGACATTATTCATCAAATAACGGCTTCATATTCACCCCAATCAAACGTCGTTGTTGAACGTAAAACAGAACTCGTAAAGAGATGATGAATGCGATGTTGATCCGCCTAGGGCTACCCAGAACATGTGAGGGGAAGTCATTCTTTCACCAAATCGCATTCTAAATGTATTGCCACACAAAAACAAAGGGATAAAACACCGTACGAGCTGCGGAAAAATCAAAAGCCATCATACAGTTACCTGAAAGTGTTGGGTTGCCTAGCAAAGGTTGAAGTAATTAAACCTAAAAAGGTTAAAATAGGACCCAAAATTGTTGACTGCATTTTCATCAAATATGCAAATAACAGTACTGCATACAAATTTCTAGTGCACAAATCGAAAATCCCTGACATGAATGTTGTGATGACAATAGAACCAAGGAATGATGTATTCTTTGAAGATGTCTTTCCAAAGAAGAAAATAAAAGAAATAAGTTCTGAAAAAAAGAACTTACGATGCCGTCGAAAGTTCTCCTCAAGAAGAGGAAGAACCGAGGCAAAGCAAGCGAAAGAAGGTGGCCAAGTCATTCGGGCCCGACTTCCTAATCTACATGTTAGACGACGAACCTCGGACATTGCAAGAAGCTCTATCGAGTCCAGAAGCTCCGTTCTGAAAAGAAGCTGTGAACATCGAAATTGAATCCATCATGCAGAACCATACTTGGGAGTTGGTAGATCTCCTAAAATGGTGTAAACCTTTGGGATGCAAGTGGGTCCTTAAAAGAAAACGTAAAAAATTGATGGATCAATTGAGAAATATAAGGCTCAATTAGTAGCCAAGGGGTTTACGCAAAAAGAAGGGTACGATTTCTTTGACACATTTTCACCCGCAACAAGGATTACGTCTATACGGGTTCTTTTTGCTATTGCAGCATTGTATAACCTCGAGTTACATCAAATGGATGTAAAAAAGGCATTCCTAAATGGGGAATTCGAGGAAGAAATCTACATGAAATAGCCCGAAGAGTTTATCGTACCCGGGCAAGAGAACAAAGTGTGCCGACTCGTGAAGTCGCTCTACGGGCTTAAGCAAGCACCGAAACATTGGCACCAAATTCGATATAATTATGTTATCGAATAGGTTCAAGATCAAGGAGTGTGACAAATGTGTTTACGTTAAGGGCACACCCAATGAATTTGTGATTGTTTGTCTCTATGTCGACGACGTGTTAATCATGGGAAGCAATCAGAAAGTGATCGCTAACACAAAAAATATGTTGAAAAGTCATTTCAAGATGAAGGATATGAGTTTGGCTAATGTCATTTTAGGGATACATGTCTCCAGAACACCCGAAGAATTATGATGACACAATCTCATTATGTTGAGAGTGTGTTAAAGAAATTTAACGCCCTTGATAATCCTCTAGCTAAGATTCTGGTAGATCCAAACGTGCACTTAGCTAAATACAGAGGATAACCTATATCACAGCTCAAATATGCTCGGTGATTGGCAGTCTGATATATCTATCGAACTGCACTCGACCGGACATAGCATATTAAATCAGTAAACTTAATATGTTTACAAGTAATCCCCAGAGTAGTCATTGAACAGCCTTGAGAAGAGTGCTCAGATATCTGAAGCACACTATGAATCATATTGTTAGGGATATGCCCTCGAATGCTATACGAGGATTGGATATGTATAGGACATTAGCTTATTTATCATTCGATTGTCAATGTAATCAAACATTGTTTTGCGTATTAATAAAGGCATTATTCGTTTATTGGTTATATGAGTTCTTTACTTAGCATCGGGTAAAGCAATAAATGAATAAATCCAAATGTGTCGAGTTGAGTCACTGTTCTCGATGGGTACGAGAGAGGAAGGCACCAGTGGACTCTTAACCTCGAACATAAAATGTCCATAAGCCTTAGGTTTCAGTTGGGTGCTGGAAAACCAATCATGGCTTATTTGTAGATGACTTATCGTGTGCCGATATACCGCTTGGAAGCGTAAGTCATGACTTGTGATACGAGTCGAATCAAGGGATTGAATCGTTTCATGGACACTGACTCGCAGGTCGTACGATCAAACATGGCTTATTACTCAAGGAGTGTCAATGATCGACGACAAAACTATAGTAGTCTGCTTGAACCTTAGACCGAAAGGGGCTTTGACGGAGTTGACTTTGAAGTCTTGACTATCACTGGTTTCGCTAGATCCGATTTGCTATTGCATGGGTCAGCGGGACAGATGCGGTCTTGATGGATATTTGTGATTGCCAGGCTTAGACCGCCGAGTACGGATTCACAGTCTCGCAAGTAATCGAGACAAGTGTCCTATGAGAATGACGACGGGAAATTACAAAATCATTGGCCAAGGTATTAAACTAACTCATGTTAGACATGGAGGGTAGTTTGGTAATTTGCCTCGCGTCATTTTATCATAGTATCGAGTTTAGTGAGTTTGACAAATACCATGGCTCTCACTCGATCGGGACACAGCTGAAGGGTTTGTACGTAGTACTATAATCTATAGTTAGGTTCTGGAATGAGACTAGTTCGAAATTCGTGCTCAAGTCGGGATCTGTCCGGTACTGCGGGATTGGCTAGGCACCTACCGGACTCTTGGATTCCTCCCTTGCCGATTGAGTCGAACCTAAAGAGTCGGGCTTAAAAAGGATCATCAATGTGTACCGAGAAGGAGAGATAGTATTTTGGGCCTTAACGGGCCTCGGGTCGTTATGCCACGCCTTATTGGGCCTCGGGGTCATTAAGTGGACCGAAGTCGGACTTCATATGAAACTAACTTTAAGACTTAGGCTTGGCTAAGTGCTTAGAAATACTTGAGGGAAGAATTGAAATTCAACCCTAAGCCAAGAAATTCGAAAAATGCCTTAAAGGGTATTTTCGTAATTTACAAATATGATAATAAAAATATTTGGAATATTATTTATTAAAACTAAAATTCGAATTTATATTTTATATAAATTTCGAAATTTATTTACCATATTTGAAGATATTTTAATATCTTAGTTAGTTTTCTATTTATAGTATGTTCCTTTAATAGAATTTTGAATTCAATTAGGAGAGATATTTTGGCAAGAATATCTCTCATATTTAGGAACAAATATTTCGAGATTTTAGCCTTGTTTAGGGCTGAAAATTTCGTCCTCCCCTACTATAAATAAGGGTGAGACCCTCGTCAAAGAAAAAGACACGGGAAGAGAATCGACGCGAAATTTCTCGACCGAGAATCGAAACACGAACACACAAACGCAAACCACTCTCCCGAGCGACGGATCAATTCTCTCTAGCCATCTTCGGAGAATCGAAACCGTGGTACACTGCGAGGTCGGCGTGACGATCTAGACGATACCCAACACGACCGCGGCCGACGACGCAATCGACGAGGAGCTGCCACTCGCTTCAAAGGTAATCTCTCACGGGTATGACCCGCCCTATTACGTGTGAACGTGATTAGAGTTTTCGATCCGAGCTGCGAAGGAACCCGGAAAAAATTTTATTCCGCACCGTATCCCGGGGCGTTGCGTCTCGGGTACAAACCGGGTACCTTTCCCAACAGTGGTATCAGAGCCAGGGCTCGTGATCGGAATCATAACATGATTAAATCGAAACGAGGCTCGTGGGAGACGATCGAAAAGCCAACGCACTAGGCGCGTGGGGCTGCTCGATGCGTCGCTTGCCAACCCACGACCACCATACCGCTCGACGGGGTCGAAGGCACCACCGCCGAGATGCTGCGACACGCAGACAGCCGCACAGCCGCACGCGCAACCGCGCCATGCGATGGCGTATCCGCTGCCGCGGGTTCGGGCAACGAAGACCCGAACCACCGCGCCGCTGCCTCGGGCAGCGGCACACCGCTGTCCGATGGTGGTGCCACCTCTGACGGCAGCGCCAGCGGCGCGCGGACAGCCGCGTACCCGCACGAAACTGCAGCCTCCGGGACATGACGGCCGCCTAGGGTTTTTCGCCCAAAAACCCTAACAGGCCTTTTTATCGGGCCTGGCCCATTTAAGGCCCAAATTGTCGGTTTCGGTTAGAATTCATGAAATTGTCAACGTGCTTGTTATGATTATGATTTAAGGCACACTTACGGGTTTAGGATTTCTATTTGGTTTTCCGGGTTATTTGTTAAGGGCCTCGTCCCCCCGGGTTGTATTTGTCTTTTACGGGTTGTTTGGGACTGATGATCCTCCCGTGTTGTACTTCAAAGTCTTTATTAGATTAGGCTTAGTTTAGAATACACGAAGCTGTTCGACGGTTGACGACTCCCCGGGAGAAGATGACTTGGTGGACGATCGACGACTTGGAGGCCGTTCGAATGATGAAGGGCGATTGTCGACTTCAAAGCCCATACGGAGAACCGATGATTTTTTAAGCCACATACACATAATTCACGTAATAGGGCTAGAATATAAATAACCCGTTCGTGTTGCCTTGTAGTTTATTTTCCTAGGGTTTATTTACTACTTACGTGCGTGTCGATTTGTGAAATGATATGCATGCTTTATGTGCTCTTATGTGAAAAAGTTTTTTTTCTCCCGTTTGATAAATACTAAGTGAGAAAAGGAATTGGGTTCATGTCTTCTATCATGCTTGAGATGTCTGGTGTTAGGGAGTTTGTACGGTTTGTTCCGAGTAAGTTGGCGCCGTACATCAAGCCCTAACATTAGCGTTTCGGGTTCGTTTGACGACGCTCACCATAGCATATTCCGCCCACGAAGCGTAAGGCAGCAAGGCGGAATTCAAATGTGCGGTTAGAGCATAAGTTGATTAGGTTGCACTTAGACAGTTATACCCAAAATGCAGGGTTAGCCGTGAGGGTCACTGACTGAGACAAAGATAGTTGAAATACTCATAGGATGGGTTCGAGTGAAACTCGACTTCGATCGATTAGGCAGGCCAAATATTGCGTTAAAGGCTGAGGCATGTCTAATCGAGTCGGGGACCTCAACTCCACTATGAAACTACTCAACGAAGTTTCCGAAATTCTTAAATCGGGAGAATAGAATTTTCGAGAAAAATAGTGGGAGTCAAGCGAAACGAAAAGTCCGTGTTTGCGCTTGATGAATGATAGAATAAACCTAACTATGTGATCTTATCTTCTGCAGAGTTATTTTCTTTCTAGTTACTATGACGAATCTTTTAAACATGCTGCTTGAAAAGAACCGTTTGGTAGGACCAAACTACGTGGACTGGCTCCGTAACCTCAGGATAGTTCTAGGTATGGAGTCTTTGACTTATGTCCTCGATTCCCCTACACCGCAAGTCCCAGGGACTGATGCGAGTGACGACGACCGGGCTGCGTATGTCAAGTGGCAAATAGACAGCCAAAGGTCAAGGGCTATATACTCCTATCCATGAGCAATGAGTTGCAGCGAAGCCACTCGGAAATGGAAGTGGGCGCCATTTTGCTTCATTTGAAGGAGCTCTTTGGTGAACACTCCAGGAGTGCTCGCTACTCTTTGACAGAGCAACTGTTTCATTGCAAAATGGATGAGGGCAGCGACGTTAGAGAACATGTGCTGAAAATGATCGGTTTGATCGAGAGACTCGATGCACTCGACTTCCTCATGGACAATGAGCTCCAAAACGATCTCGTCCTCCAGTCACTGCCGGCTTCCTTTAATCCCTTCATTGTGAATTATAATATGAATAGGGTCAAGATGACATTAACTGAGTTGATGAACCAGTTGTCAACGGCCCAAACTCAGATGAAAAAGATAAAGGGAAAGGAAGTGGCTCTTGTTGCGACTTATAAGACTCGGAAGTCGATTAGAAAGAAAAAGTCGGACAAGCCCATTAAGCCCAAGGGAGGAGTTTCAAAAGGCAAGGCCAAGAAAAACGTGTCTAAAGGCGCCAAGCCCACGGACAAATGCCTTCACTGCAATGAGCTCGGCCATTGGAAGCGCGATTGCCCGAAGCTAGCCGCCTCAGGTAAAGAACTTTATGTTTTAGAAACTAATTGTTCTATGACTGTGTACTCCACTTCATGGATCCTAGACTCAGGAGCTAGCGCTCACATTTGTGTTTCAAACCAGGGTCTGGAACGAAGTAGGAGGTTGGCGGATCGAGAGGTCATGATCAACGTAGGAAGCGGACATAGTGTGCCGGCGACCCACATTGGATCAAGAACTCTTGTTTTATCTAGTAGACATAAGTTATTGCTTTCTGATTGTTTAGTATTGCCCAGAGGGCTTAAGAATATTATTTCTATTCCCGTTTTGAGCGGAAACGGATATGAGTTCCGCTTTAGTAATAATATTTGCGATATTTATTTTGGAAATAAATGCGTCGGAAGTGCAACTTTACTTAACGGATTATATTATCTAAATGTCAAAGATAAAACTGAATCTGTGAACACAATTACCAACAAACGAAAATTAGAGACCAATATGAGACAATTGTGGCATCTTCGACTTGGTCATGCAGGAGATCAAAAATTCGTGAGTTGGAGAAAAATGGCATGATTAAGCCGTTGGGTTCGGACCCTTATCCGACTTGCGAATCGTGTATCCTTGGAAAGATGACTAAGTCTCCCTTTACCGGGACTTTCCAAAAAGCCACAGAACTTCTCACTTTGATTCATACAGACGTTTGTGGGCCATTCGGGGAAGCGGCTCGAGGTAATTTCCACTACTTTATTACCTTCACCGACGATCATTCAAGATTTGGGAAGGTATATCTTATGAGATACAAGTCTGAAGCCCTTGATAAGTTCAAGGAATATAAGGCTTTAGTAGAAAAACAAACTGGGAATCATATAAAGGCCATTCGATCTGATCGAGGTGGCGAGTACATGAGTCTCGAGTTTGACGAGTTCTTGAAAGAGAACGGGATCATTTCACAGATGACACCGCCGGGAACACCACAATTAAATGGTGTGTCCGAACGCAGAAATCGAACGCTGTTGGACAAGGTTCGATCAATGCTAAGTTACACAGACCTGCCACTGTCGCTGTGGGGTCATGCGTTATTAACCGCAACGCACGTTTTAAACCGAATCCCTTCTAGTTCTGTCGACCAGATCCCTTATGAAATATGGACTGGTAGAAAGCCGAGCTTGAACCACATAAGAATATGGGGTTGCCCCGCTTTTGTGAAAAAGCTCAAGACAGAAAAATTGGAATCGAGAGCTGTGAAAGGACGTTTTGTCGGGTATCCTGAGGATTCCATGGGATACCAATTTTACTTCCACGACGATCAGAAAATCGTTGTAGCCCTTCAGGCTCACTTTCTCGAAGAAGAGTTCGTTCGAGAAGGTGGAGTGGGTCGTGAAGTAACTCTTGGAGAAACGACAGAAACGATTTCACAAACTCCAGTGTTAGAAGACACCGTAGAGCAGTCCAAGACGCAATCAGAGTTGCGCAGGTCTGGTAGAGTATCTCGCCAGCCTGAGAGATATGGAATGGTACACGTCGAGCACGGGGATGCTGCGACGGGGGGTAACGTCGGGGACGACCCCGCTACCTATGACCAGGCAATGACGGATATAGACTCCGTAAGATGGCTTGAAGCTATGCAAGTCGAAATGGATTCAATGCACGAAAATCAGGTCTGGACACTTGTTGATCTCCCGATGGTTTTAGACCCATTGGGTGTAAGTGGATCTTCAAGAAAAAGATTGGATCAGACGGACTGGTGGATACATACAAAGCTAGGCTTGTAGCGAAAGGTTATAGTCAAAAAGAAGGAATTGACTATGAGGAAACCTTTTCGCCCGTTGCGATGATGAAGTCCATTCGGATATTACTTGCGATAGCAGCGTATAACGATTATGAGATCTGGCAGATGGATGTGAAAACCGCGTTCCTAAATGGATACCTCAAGGAGGAAATATATGGAACAGCCAAAGGGTTTTACATCACAAAAGGATGCTCATAAAGTATGCAAATTGAATAAGTCAATTTACGGACTTAAACAAGCCTCTAGGAGCTGGAATCTTCGGTTTGATGAAGTAGTTAAGAGCTACAGATTCATAAAGAACGAAGATGAACCATGCGTCTACAGAAAAAGCAGTGGGAGCAAGATATCGTTCCTCGTATTGTACGTCGATGACATCCTTTTGATAGGAAACGATATTGGGATGCTCTCGATGGTGAAAGCATGGCTTTCGACCGAATTCTCCATGAAAGACTTGGGAGAAGCGACCTACATCCTAGGAATTCGTGTCTATAGGGATAGAACGAATAAGATGTTAGGGCTCTCCCAAGCCCTATACTTAGAAAAGGTCCTGAAACGATATAACATGGACAATTCTAAGAAAGGGTTCTTACCTATGGGGCATGGGATACATCTCTCCAAAGCTATGTGTCCTCAAAGTGAGGCAGATAGAAAAGAGATGAATGGAATCCCCTATGCATCCGCAGTGGGTAGCTTGATGTACGCGATGCTTTGCACGCGACCGGACATAGCATACGCTGTGAGCGTAGTCAGTCGATTTCAAGCCAACCCGGGTAAAGAACACTGGACAGCAGTCAAGAATATCCTCAAGTATCTTAGAAGAACAAAGGATATGATGCTGGTCTATGGAAATGGAGAATTAGAAGTGGAAGGATATACGGATTCGGATTTCCAGTCAGACGTGGACGACCGAAAATCCACTTCAGGTTTCGTCTTTACACTCAACGGTGGAGCAGTATCTTGGAAAAGTTCCAAGCAAAGCACAACTGCTGATTCCACCTGCGAGGCTGAGTACATAGCCGCCTCAGAGGCAGCTAAAGAAGAAGTTTGGATGAGAAAGGTCTTGGAAGAACTGCAAGTGGTTCCGATTGCCGAAAAACCACTGCCACTGTGGTGCGACAATAGTGGTGCAATCGCGCAAGCGAAGGAACCAAGATCTCACAGTAAATCCAAACACATAGAAAGAAAATACCACGTGTTACGTGGATTCGTTGAGAGTGGCTACATAGCCGTCCAGAAGATTGCGACTGCGGACAACGTGGCCGACCCATTCACCAAGCCTTTATCTCAGGCAGTGCTGAACAAACATCTCGAGAAGATGGGTATTAGATACAACAGCACATGGCATTGAGTGCAAGTGGGAGATTGTTAGGGATATGCCCTCGAATGCTATACGAGGATTGGATATGTATAGGGCATTAGCTTATTTATCATTCGATTGTCAATGTAATCAAACATTGTTTTGCGTATTAATAAAGGCATTATTCGTTTATTGGTTATATGAGTTCTTTACTTAGCATCGGGTAAAGCAATAAATGAATAAATCCAAATGTGTCGAGTTGAGTCACTGTTCTCGATGGGTACGAGAGAGGAAGGCACCAGTGGACTCTTAACCTCGAACATAAAATGTCCATAAGCCTTAGGTTTCAGTTGGGTGCTGGAAAACCAATCATGGCTTATTTGTAGATGACTTATCGTGTGCCGATATACCGCTTGGAAGCGGAAGTCATGACTTGTGATACGAGTCGAATCAAGGGATTGAATCGTTTCATGGACACTGACTCGCAGGTCGTACGATCAAACATGGCTTATTACTCAAGGAGTGTCAATGATCGACGACAAAACTATAGTAGTCTGCTTGAACCTTAGACCGAAAGGGGCTTTGACGGAGTTGACTTTGAAGTCTTGACTATCACTGGTTTCGCTAGATCCGATTTGCTATTGCATGGGTCAGCGGGACAGATGCGGTCTTGATGGATATTTGTGATTGCCAGGCTTAGACCGCCGAGTACGGATTCACAGTCTCGCAAGTAATCGAGACAAGTGTCCTATGAGAATGACGACGGGAAATTACAAAATCCTTGGCCAAGGTATTAAACTAACTCATGTTAGACATGGAGGGTAGTTTGGTAATTTGCCTCGCGTCATTTCGAAATTTATTTACCAGATTTGAAGATATTTTAATATCTTAGTTAGTTTTCTATTTATAGTATGTTCCTTTAATAGAATTTTGAATTCAATTAGGAGAGATATTTTGGCAAGAATATCTCTCATATTTAGGAACAAATATTTCGAGATTTTAGCCTTGTTTAGGGCTGAAAATTTCGTCCTCCCCTACTATAAATAAGGGTGAGACCCTCGTCAAAGAAAAAGACACGGGAAGAGAATCGATGCGAAATTTCTCGACCGGAGAATCGAAACACGAACACACAAACGCAAACCACTCTCCCGAGCGACGGATCAATTCTCTCTAGCCATCTTCGGAGAATCGAAACCGTGGTACACTGCGAGGTCGGCGTGACGATCTAGACGATACCCAACACGACCGCGGCCAACGACGCAATCGACGAGGAGCTGCCACTCGCTTCAAAGGTAATCTCTCACGGGTATGACCCGCCCTATTACTTGTGAACGTGATTAGAGTTTTCGATCCGAGCTGCGAAGGAACTCGGAAAAAATTTTATTCCGCACCGTATCCCGGGGCGTTGCGTCTCGGGTACAAACCGGGTACCTTTCCCAACATCATGGCGTACTCTACTTGAGATATTCAGCAGCTCATGAAGAATATTGCGATGCTAGCTGGATATCAGATAGCAAAGACTCCAAATCCATGAGCGGTTTACCATCGCTGGAGGAGCAATATCATAGAAATCTTCCAAACAAACATGCATAGCTCGATGGAATCGGATTTTATTGCGCTGGATAAAGCCTACGAACAAGCTGAGTGGCTTAGAAAATTTTTGGAAGATATTTCATGTTGAAATAAACATGTGTTGCCAATAATGATACACTGCGACAGCATGGCCGCAATTGGCATGGCACATAGTAGCATGTAATACGATAAGTCTCGACACATTCGTCGGAGACATAACACCGTAAGACAACTGATCTCTAGTGGAATAATCTCAATCGACTATGTGAAGTTAAAAGAGAACATAACAGACCCTTTTACGAAAGGCATTGTTAGATATCAGCTTTATGATGCAGTAAGGGGAATGGGGCTAAAAACCACACACCCAAGAAGGGGTTCGGTGGTAACTCAACCTTGATGAGTGAAGATCTCACAAACTTGGTTCAATGAGACAACTAAACTGAGACCAGTTCGTAGTTTACTTGGAAACATGTCTAAAGAAGCTCATTCTCGTGAGCTGCCCAAGTAATTACTCGATGACATGTGGTAAAGGGTAAGCAATTTTGCTTTTAATGATGGTTTTACCTAGAAGGGTGGAGTATTTCGTGATACTCCAAGATTCAAGTCCTAATAGTCAATTACATATATAATTGCGAAGTGGGGCCGCTTCAATAGTAACACTTATGAATTCGAGATATGATCCACGACCGAAAGAACAAAATGTGATAATCGAAAGAAATTAGATTCGTCATTGTGTGTATGATGTTGTCTTGTTTTACACAAAAATCGTCAGTTCAATACATCATGTTCACTGAGCATTGAGTGAACCCGACATCATTTCACTAGGGAATGCTCAAAGCCACAAGCTACCTGTTCTCATGCATTGATGGATCGTCGAGCTTTTCTTTCTCGAATCAGCATGCATTTGCATTAATTTCCATTCATGTGAGGATTGTTGAATTTGGGCTTATGGGCCCAAATGGGCATTTAACCCAAGAGCCAAATCCGACCGATTTTTAATTAAATTGGGATGCCATCGTCCATCGAAACTTGAAATTAATGGAAGATTCATAAACTATGTTTGGAGGGAATTTGACGAATATTGATTTGCTCAAAACCAATGCCGGGTGAATGAGAAATTAATTTTCTAAAGTTAACCCATAAATATGTTAAAAATATCTAATAAATAAGTGTAGGGAACTTTGTCCCACATTGGTTAGACACAAAGGAAATCATCACCTTATAAAGGGTTACCTTGTGTATGTAATTCAAATGGGTTTGCCTAAAGGGTGGACTCTAATGGGCTTAATGGGCAAGTGTGGTTTTGGCCCAAGTGATAGTTCGATGCTCGGCGGTGTCTCTCACCGCTGAGCCCGACATCGACCCGAGTCGTGCCAAGTGCGCAATGGGCGCTTTGTAGGCGCAATTTGCACGCCGCATCGTCGCTAGGAGCTATTGGGGCCAAAAAATTTGTCTGGCGATGACGTGGCGGCGAGATATTGACGTGGCAGCTTGGGTGACGTGGCATCTCAGGTGACATGGCAAGCATGACACGCATAAAGTAATGATGAGGTGGCACTACGTAAGCGCTGACTGGACCAGGTTAAGTGCCATGACCCGTTGGGCATACTGGATCATGGATGGACCGACCTGACCCGTGAATACAAGGGGACGGGTCGAGAAGCTTCCAATTGACAAGACAGTTCAAAAGTCTGAGACCTTTCGCATTCTGACCCCTCGACTAAAGAGTCAAACATCAAAAGCAGCTCAAAGGTCTCATGTATCTGCATTAAAGCCCCAAACAATATAGAGGCCTATAAATAGGTCCCTCATAAGCTTGGAAATTCATTCATTCCAATATCAGCATTTTGCATAACATACTCCCTGCTCCCCGAGTTCTCAAAGCAAGAAAAGCTCGAGTTTCGAATACGATTCGCCTGAAAACTCGAATCATTGTAATGCGATAACGAATTGTGAAGTCGTTGATCTTGGGGACGATCGTCGATAACCGAGAGCACGAGAATATCGGGGCGATTTCGACTTATAGAGAGTGTATTTAATACACGCCTCGACTTACCGTCCGACGTCCAAATTGCCGCCGACCAGACGCGACTCAACCACCGAAACAACATTAAGGAGAACTGGGGCCGCTTCCAAAGAGAACTGAAGGTATAGTTCTTTAGAAATCTTCGAAGAATTAGGACGCGTTCATGGCTAAAACGAGCAAAACCATGAGAAGTGAACAAAGAGATGGTTTTTGTGTACTGTACGTGGGTTCATTTAAGCAATAAAGCAGGACAGTTCAAGGACATTGCGTCTACTGGACAGCTAGTAAATTAAAGGAAGTTCATGGTAACCCATATTATCCTCTATCTAGAGATCAAATAATGAACATGAGCTTCGAAAAGGAAACAACTCTCATTTATGTTGGGGATAGTTGGACTTTATTTGTTTTATGGGCTTGAATGAGATTTGGGTTAGCTTAGAAAAAGTTAAAATAAAAGGAAAAAGTCGTTGTCCCACATTGGTTGGAACAAGTGAATTTAAGCACATTATATATGGTTGTGTTTTTTAGTCTAAAAGTACGAGACATCATAATACATGACACGAGTCGCTCGCGTACGCGCGCAGGTGGGTACAAATCCAGCCGAATTGTGTGTGAGCGCGCGACTTGAGCACACGAATGTCGAACCAGAAACAGGGGGGCTTGATCAAACCGTATTTTGCTCCTGGTTTCTATATTTTTCCTGTGAAAATTTAAATATTTTACCAGAAAAATTTAAATTTAATATTTAAATTATGAAAGCCAATCGGTTACTTCGAGTACCTATTCGAACAGCACCAAATATGCATGTTCGAAGGTGATTGTTCGAACAGCCATGTCTGTTCGGACAGAAGAGGACTGAAGGGACGCATGCTTCTGCGAAAGGCTGTGCAGCCCCTATAATAGACCCCGAAACTCAGTGGAGAAAGCATTCAAATAAAAGATAGAGCAGCATATCAAATAGAATGGAAATAACATTTTATAACATTTATATATTTATAATTTAATTTTCTATTCAAAAGCTGGAATAGCTCAGTTGGTTAGAGCGTGTGGCTGTTAACCACAAGGTCGGAGGTTCAAGCCCTCCTTCTAGCGTTATTTTGAATTAAATTTGACCCCTCAAGTTTCCATGTCTTTCTGATTTACCACTCAAGTTTCAACGTCTATTTTACTTTGGCCTCTTTCAACCATCAGCGTTATTTTGTATTTACATTTGTCCCCTCAAGTTTCCATGTCTTTCTGATTTACCCCTCATGTTTCAACCTCTCTTTTACTTTGGCCTCTTTCAACCACTATTTTACTTTGGCCTTTTTCAACCATCGGGCCTTTATGGTTGCTCCTTTTTTCTTAAATAATTTGCGGATAAAAACATTGTTCTTTGTTAGAGCATCAGCTTTTAGCTTCATTACATTTGCAACACATTTGACCCTTAGTTTTGATTCATTCATTAGTCTATTTATACTTTGGCCCCATTTAAACCAATCATGTCGTTCTTAAAAAAAAAATCAAATAATTTGCGAATCAAAACGTTTGTATTGGGTCTTTGGATGTTAGACCATCTTCGATCCAACAAAAAGAAAGCTATATTTACATAAAAATAAAGTTATTACAGTATTTTTACTCCAACACGCTTGCTCTATTTTGTACATTAATTTTCACTCCAACTCATTAACTCTATTTTCTACACCAAAAATAATATTTCATACATATTCCTACT
This sequence comes from Linderniella brevidens, assembly GCA_004919715.1. Classification (NCBI taxonomy): domain Eukaryota; kingdom Viridiplantae; phylum Streptophyta; class Magnoliopsida; order Lamiales; family Linderniaceae; genus Linderniella; species Linderniella brevidens. The sequence continues at coordinate 4,436,094 of SWDC01000149.1, read as the reverse complement.
TTTTTATTATAATTTTATTTATAAAAACAAAACATCATATAATTTTAAAATATGCCTAAAAATTATTTATTATTTATATCTTAGAAAAGTAAATAATAATAATATTTTATATATATAACATATCAATGGTCTAACTGATATGTTTTTTAAAGCAAATACACTCATATTCTCTATAAAATAAAATATTTTTACGAAATCCATTAAAATAAAAACGAAACACATAGAAAGGACGTTTATAGAATTTTATTTTATTATTTTAATGACAAAATATTTTAACATAATTAAAATAATTTTACATTTAAAAAGAAATAAAAATTATAACGCTATTTTAGCGTTGATAAATAAAGTTACTCTAAAAATAGAGCATCACTATTTGCCAACACTATAATTGTATTAAGCCAACACTATAATTGTGTTAAAATGATTTAACGTTCTACGCTAAAATAGTATCCATTCAGATGCTCTTAGGAAGTCAGCTTTTAGCTTCATTAGGTTTGTAGACAGAGCGGATACGAACAAATTTCATTGGTTCTTGCAGCAAATTACAACTGTTTCCCAGTTTACATATATGGTATGTCAGCTAGCTATTTCCCAATTTAAAACCAATTTGTGTCTCTCACCCATGAAAAAAACACATATATTAACGTTAAAGATCACTATACCGAAATGTGTTTTCATGAGGATGAAAAAACGCCATGTCAAACAGTGATATACATGTAGGAGACGTACTTTGTTTAAGATGATTGCAGCATGTACATAATTACATTTGTAGGTTTCTATATTCAGAAAAGATTAGTATTCAAGTTAGAGTACTATTTCAAACAAAAGTATATGATGGCGGAGTCCGAGATGACAAAACAATCTTTAAGTGCAAAACTATTTTCTGCGTTATTGAAGTTTTCGAAGGAAGTACTTGTTGAGATTCTAATTAAAGTGGGTATTGTCCCACATCGAACAAATCAAGTTCTTAAATTCACAATATAAATCAAGAGGCAACTACACCTATCACCAATTGGTTTTAGGATGTAGACCTCAATCTCTAAGATACTTTCTAGGAATACATGCAAACAATCTGACGGCGATATTTTTATCTCGCAAGAGAAATATACATGTGATCTATTGTAATAAATTTCATATGAAAAAGTACAAAACCGTTTATTCTCCAATGAGTAGTAAGGATAAATTACCGAAAAATTATCAAAAGTCTCATTGGTTCTCTGATTTTTATCTCACATGCACAAGGTTGAAGTTTGATCTTCAGATTCATGAACGACCCCTTCATTTTTTGCTGCAACAAACAGAATTATCAAGTAAATCTGTCTTCAAGGAAACTGAAGTTTGGGCATCAACTACAAAAGTGAATCTTGTGGGTTTAGTGATCGTGATTGGGTTGGTTCTTGGGACTATAAGAAAAGTACTTGCCGATATTTATTTTGCTTGGGTTCTAACATAATTTCGTTGTGTTAGAAGAATAAAAAAACAGTTCGCACTTTCAACAACGTAAGTTACAAATATCTCTGCTAATGAAGCGACTTGCAAAGCCATTATTTGGTTGAGAAGGCAAGAGTTACAACAAGTTCAAAAGCAACCAAAGATAGTTTACTATGACAGTGTGCCAACAATAGCTGACTGACTAATAATTTGATGATCCATTCAAGGGCAAAACATATTGAGATAGAAATCTTTTCATCAGAGATATGGTTAAAAAAGGTGAAATAAGATTTGAGTTCATCAGCACAAATGATCAAAAGCTTTAGGCCCTCTTACCAAAGCTATTTATGTGGAGAAATTTCAGGAAAATAAAGCTGAAGATTGGAGTTCATCAACATTATTTGCATTAGGAATAATACAAGTTGTTTTTGTGATCTATATATGCTCTTGTTGTCATGGCCTTTATTTAAAGTTATCCATTTGTCGCCTTAAATTTTCCGTGCTTCATTCAATGTAAGTGGTAGATAAGCAAAGCCAATCATGTATGTATAATATAGACCTGTAAATTGAATTCTTTATACATGGTCATGGCACGGAAAAAGTTGCAAAGGCGGTAATGCTTCTCTATTAACATGCGACGAAGCTTGATTTCTGATAGTTTTGATACACTCAGTAAACAGTTAATATTCTTCAGCACCAAAAGATCTGTTTTCAGAATTAAGCTGGTTGCTAAGATTTTTGTGTGATATAATTCAGTTATTACAGAAAACTGAAACATGCCACTTGTAATTCTTGATCAGAAAAAAAAAAACATGAAGGTATCAAAAAGCCCAAAAGACCAGAGTATTAGGGCGGCTACAGTGAGAGCCGATCAACCCCACGACGAACTGTCTTCTGACGAATCGAGATGTGATTATTGCTGCAAAAAAGAATTCCCAGAAGGTTTTTAGATGATATCTATTTTCGGATCATGATTGTTTTTTTTTATTTCAAAGTCAGTACCTCAGTCTTTTGCTGGAGTGGGTTCATCAGCTTTGGCATTATTACTCTCCTCACCTGTGAAGAGAAGCCAAATCAATGTTATAATATTCTTTTCTAAACAAGCATTATTATTATTATTATTATTATTATTATATATGTTATAATATTGATGTATTTATTATCACCATCTTCGGGAAGATCAGATGTCCAAAGAGTGAGGTTGTCCCTGAGGAGCTGCATGATCAAAGTGCTGTCTTTGTACGATTCTTCGCTCAACGTGTCCAGCTCAGCAATGGCCTCATCGAACGCTTGCTTCGCCAAATGGCAAGCCCTAATAATTCATTTTCCACCATTATTTCTTATTCATTTACTACAACATTATATCGGAGGGAAAAACATATATATGAAATGTTTATGTTATCATTATACCTCTCGGGGGAGTTCATAATCTCGTAGTAGAACACCGAGAAGTTCAGAGCCAGACCGAGACGAATAGGGTGCGTCGACGGGAGTTCAGCATTTGCTGCACCCGTAGCAGCCTTAAGAAAATTAAATTAAGTTGTTAATAAAAAAATTGTCAATAGTATTTTCGCGCGAGTGGATTAATTTATCAAACGTGCCTCGTAGGCCTTGAGAGACTCTTCGGAAGCATCTTTCCTTGTCTGATCCGTTTTGAACTCAGCGAGGTAGCGGTAGTAATCGCCTTTCCTGCATTTCATCGCACCACACACACATTATTACATCTTGTGGTAGAAAACATTTGCCTCTCCGAGAGAAGCGGAGGGGATGAGATGGTTATCGATCACGGAAAGAATGCCTTGGCAAATATCGGAGAGCTCGTGCTCGACTTTCTTGCAGTAGCCCTTGATGAGCTTCACGTTGCTCTCGTTTCCTTTGGCTTCCTCTTTCTGCTCGATGGAGGACATGATTCTCCACGAAGCCCTTCGAGAGCCGATGACGTTCTTGTACGCAACCGAGAGCAGGTTCCTCTCCTCCACCGTTAGATCCACGCCTAGTTGAGCCACTTTCTTCATGCTTTCCACCATTTCTGCCCCAAGACAATAAAAATGATCAATTCCCATTCCCGTCCTTACAAAACCCGAATTTTAAGAGGGGCAAGGGCGGCAAATACATGCATTACGAAGAATAATAATGCAGACAAAGGCTCACATGTGAATAAGCACAACAAACCACAATCAAGCAAAATAAAAAGTGATTTATAGTTTGAACCAAAAAAAAAAATTACATTGAGATCTGTTTGGGCTGTTTAGCCTACGTATATTGGTGTTTTTGAAATGGAAAACTGTGAGTTATCGTTTGAAAAAAAAAATTACATAGAGATCTAACGGACGTCGTGCCTATTTCTTCTTGAGTTTTACATTGTATATCACGGAAAACTCGAACGACGAAATATTTGATTTCATAGGAGACTCGAACACGTTGTATTAGCAATTTTAAGAATACACGGCAACATGCATCAACGTCGGATCATACAATAATACAGGACACGGTAACATGCATGCAATGTAGCGAGATTATAGAAATTCGAAAGTAAATGAAAGAAAACGATCATCACAAGAGTACAAAGTACCATCGTAACGTTCTGCTTGTTCGGCGAGCTTCGCTAAGTACACATGATTATCTCTATCGTTTTCCATTGTCATTTATTTCCTATCAATACGCTTCCGGGCTCTGAAAAATGATTTAAATGCAGAGACGATCTCTTATTGAGGGACGATTGAGGCTGGCGTTGAAAAAATTTGTGGTTGGTAACTATATACTCATCGGTTTAGGGGCATGCAGTTTCGTAATTATGAGAAAGGGCGTGGGCGTTGCGCAATTTGCGGAACATTGGGAACTTTGTCGGCTTAGGTTGATGCAATATAAGAATGATTGACTCACATTTTTTTCTTTTTTTTTTCATTATATATATATGATTATTGTTAATATTTTTATAGCATATCATTTATACGAATTTATGGCCGAGTTTAAAAATTAAAGCGAGTATAATCACCAACAACGTAAAGGAGCTTAAGCTTTCGTCTCTTCTATTATTTTTTTTTTTTATTTCTTTCCTTCGTCGTCACCAAGTATGTTGCAATAAATAGATTGGAGAATGCATGAGAATTGCTATTCTGAAATCAATGACTCCAACAAAACGTCAGTTCAATAACATAATTTCGCGTCCAATACAAAAATAATAAATAAATACGAAAGCAGAAAGAAAACAAAATGGATCGGATCGGATCGTCAATGAATTCGCTACTTCGTTTCCTCAACCACCTTTTGCATCATCATCATTCATCACAGGCTCGCGCTCTTTCATGTACAGCTCCAGAAAACTTCCCTCTAGTCCCATCTTTACTTTTTGCCGAGATCATAAGCTTAAAGATTTTATTGTACAGATAGATAAAATAAAATGGCGTCTCTAAATTTAACAGCGTGTGCAAAATAGCATATAAGAAGAGGCAAGTTCTTGTCAATGGGAGATGGATTAAAAGAGCTTTTCTTGGTATATATGAGGATTCATTTTCTCAAGAATGGTTTTTGGCAAACTAATAGACGATGGTCGCTTCCATTTTGAAGGTCGATTACCCGAGCTTCCCAACGAAGCTGCGTTACGAGTGCTCGTGCTGTTTCAATAACATCAGCCCTATCAGACATTATTACCCATCCCTGCAAATTTTTAAAGCCAGATGAAGAAGAGTATTAGAAATGGGACGATATGAAATAGAGTTAAAATTCCATGATTTAGAAGAAAAAAACCAAAACAAAAGACAAAATATCGACTAAGTTGATGTGAAAATTTAACCTCGGGTCGAAGAATGCGGTCCATCTCAAGAATTAGCTTAACCATATTACAACCCTCTGTGGCAATGTTAGAGAGGAGTCCCTTGACATGAAGGAGGTCGTACGTTCGAGGGTATGTAGGAAAAGGTTCACACCTATGTTAGAAAAAAAATTATCTCCATCGGTTTTCAATAGAGAATTAAATCATTATGGGGAAAAAGAAAAAAGAAATCTTCTATTTTTCCCAAGTAGGCTGATTTTGTGGAACATAATCTCCACAGAGAGTGACAAGTTGCTTAAATTAGTTACTACACACAGTACAATCTGGGGGTATATGTTTCGAATGAAATTAATTCCGTACTTACCAGTTATGCAAGATCCCGGCAAAGCCTTGATCAAGAATCAAGGGAAGAGTATTACGTTGACTTGTTGGGACGACGTTCATCACCCAAACGGACTTCCTTGCTTCAACAAGTGCAGCATTTAAACCTCCATAGTTTGCATTCATATCCATTACGTTTCGCACCATATTGTACGGAGGAGTTGGATCTTCATCGCCCGGCCTTTTTGGATGGTCGGAGAAGATAAGAGGAGAAAGCAAAGACCAATAATTTCTCAAAGCAGATCTCCAGAAGTTTAGGTCTTCAGAGAAATCTTCAGGATTAATTCCTGCATGTATAAGTTGAACTTGTTTAGGAGCTAAATTATGGCCCGATATATGACGTGGCTAGCAGGATAAAGAGAAAATTAATTTCTATTACAATACATACCATGGACTTCAAGCTCAGAAGAACTCAGAGATTCAGAGGATCTATTCTGAATTGGGATCCAACGGTGGCTACCAGTTCCAGAAATGCATTGAGCAAGTGGCCTAAAATATGATTGCCCGTCCTCCCCTTTGCACAGGGGAAAAGTTCCCGGTCTACTGAAATAGAGAACCAAACAAGTATAATGAACTAGTAAATGCAAATGTGTGTGTGTGTGTGTGTGAGAGAGAGAGAGAGAGGCTAGAATTTGCAATATGATAAGAAGGATCGAACAAATAGTCTCACCTGATGTAGCATTTCGCATCGGTCGTTTTCTGCCAGACAAAAGTTTCCTCTTGCTCTGCCAATAGAATCCAGCAAACCCTTTTAGTGAACTCCTCGAAAGGCGTTGAACTGCTTCCTCTGCTTGCTTGGTGCTTTCTGCTTGGTGACGTTAGCACAAAGTAACCTCCAGGCTTCAATATTCTGTCAACTTCAATGAGAAGCATACCATCTGCGAGGAGATGCATAGAATGATCAGTTAAACCATATTTATCTATGGTTAAAATGGACCCAAGATCAAATAGTGAAATCACCTTTGTCATCCCAGAAAATGCCACACTGAGTGCAATGAACCATGTCGTATGATAACGATGGAAATGGAAGTTGCCTTGAGATGAAGTTACCAATAACTGCTGGGAGACCTCTCTCAAGGGCTAACTGAACTTGGCTACCAGTGGACTCGTATGCTGCAATACAAACAGCCATCAACTTCAGGGAAAGCAGATGGGCCCCGAAGCTACCAAACCCGCAGCCTATATCCAGTACATTGCGAACCTGTGGTTCAGCAAATACAGACAGTTTCAAAAAGATCATACCCACTCAAAGCAAATGAACCTTCTAAGGAGGAGAAGAATATTTAGCTAGTTTCAAACCCAAGAAGACTCAACTATTTTACAAAAAAGTATATGCATATAAAATGGAGTACATAAGCCTCAAACGAAGAAATGCAGAGCATGGTGCTACTATGATGGCCAAAGATAAAACTTACACCAGCTTTGCGAAACTCGGCATCACTACCCAATCCTATCATTTCAGCAATCTGGTGAGAATAGTCTTTCACGCCATCGACAATCATGTCATCATCTGAGTGGAAGGAAATCTGATTCTCTTCTAGCAACATTAGCCTACGGAAGGGTGACAAGTGTCAAAATCTGACCCTTTTCGTTTTTATTACCTTATGAGGTTATGAGTATGTGGATTCTTTTGGTTCTAACCAGAATATTAATTATGAATAACGAATTACCTTTTTGTCATACTTCCCGATGAAAGAAATTGGTCTTTACTCAACTTGACATTTCCGCTCCATATAATATCCCTTCCAATTGGCCAAGTCAAAGGAATCTTGTAATCCTTTGGGGGGCGTACCAAACAATGCTGTTGTTCAAGCGATAGCTCACAGTGACGATCAAACTCCTCTCCATCTTTAAATCCGGCTAGCAGATTAGCAGACACATTGTAGCAAGGTATGTAATTCTCTCTTTCCTTTCCACAGAGATCGAAATCCCTCACGCGATTAGCTCCATAGCTCCTCAACTCCAAATAATCGCTCAAAGTTTTCTCCTTCAACCGTCTATAGTTGGAATAAACGTCTGCTCTTACGGGATCGGCGCTAGAATCTAATCTATTCAGGGACGAAGATCCAAATAGCGAAATCAAAACCAAAATACTAACCAGACACAATAATAACCAGTTGCGTGGCAGTCTATTGCCGAAAAGCAAAAGTTTATTGTACCAAAATCTTCTCATATCCAATTCCAGCAACCGAATTACCGATCAAATATATCAATAATCTCCCGTCTAATGAATCTTTGCTCTACTACATCCAACTCCTAAAACCATAGACCGTCATGGAAAACACATGCTCTCCCTTGTAGAATAGGCACGCACAAATATCTGAACTGCCACACTAAATCCAAGAACTAGTTACGTAAGCTGTTCAATAAACCCGCAATAGCACCAAAAACCTACAAAATGTCTCAATATCACATAAGAAATCCAAACTTTCCAAAGTGCACACTGGCCTTACAACCACAACATTCATCAACGTCCAAACAGATCCTTTCCCGAATCAACAAATGATCTTGATAGAAATGAAGAATCCGAAACTGCAATCAGAAAGAAAAAAGGAAAGCAATAAATCAACCAGCTCAAATGGCCAAGGAATCGCCGAAAAGCAAAAACCTCCAGATCAAAGATAGAAAACCTGCATTACACCATAAGAAAGGCGCGTATCAACAGAAACTCGACAACATGGAAGGGATCACTTAGATCTCAACCTCGAATCAGATTTGGCGACAAAATTCAGCGTAATGACAAATACCAGAAAAACGATAAGAATAAAATTCTTCGTAATGCGAACAAATCAGAGGTTTAAGATCGCGTACCAGCTGTTGGAGAACACGCATGGGACGTCGCTAAGCAGAAGAGTTCCGATTTGCCATTGACATCTAGAGAGAGAAAGCGAAGGCGTGCTATGTTGTGAGCAGCTTTTATTTGTTGGTCGTGGGTTCTGTATAATTGGGCATTAAATAAATAGCATTTATATATTTAATTAAATAACCAGTGCGTCGTTTTTGATAGAGATTTACCAATTTTTGTAGATTTAATTTATGATGTGATTGTTGTTTTGCATACGTAGGTGTATATTTTGATTTATTATTTACAAACTTTTATGGCACGCAATTTGAGAGATTAAATATGAATTACGAGAATGCTCGTGTTTTTGTGTTGTCCCCCGCTTTTATTCCATTTTTTATTTTTTATATTTCGGCTATTAAAAATTTAGGACAATGTTCCTTTTCTGGCGACTCTTTAAAATGGTTAATCATACAAAAATGAAAATTTGTACGAGATTTAACCACTCGATTTTTACTATTTAATCTACTTCGAGACAGTGCAGTGCAATTACGGATATGGAATGACAGAGATGTATCTAAGAGAAAAATCTGAATTCCGTTTCGCATTATTCATGTGAATACATTGAATGTGACGTCAAGGGGACAGAAAATAAAATACGTAGTAGATTGCTAGATGCTTTATTGAAAATCTAGTGACATTTAATCATGTGATTCATAGACTAAACTTTTCATGTGGGAAAATGATTTGTTTAAATGGGCAACTATTATTCCAGCTTTCAATTAACAGTTCATATCTTTGTAAGGCATATTTACTTGCTGGCAAATTATACAAAAGATCCCCAAATGACCTTTAATATAAAAATTGCCGACGTTTTTTTTAAAAAATATTGTAAATATCTATCTCTAATAGGAAGATAGACGTTGAAGATTGCGAAATAAAAGGAGAAGATCGACTTACCTTTTTGGAACAATTACAAACAAAGCAAATATATGTTCCTTAATAAATTCCATTCCTCAATAGGGAAAACATAGACAATCGCTCATTGGATCATTCCAACAACTACTATTTATATTTTCTGTTTTTTCACGTGTATAAATAGGTCGGGTGTAATCTACAAAACACATAGAAAGTAATCGATCAATAGAAGCCATTTTTGTATACATTACAGTATGATTTTCTACATGGTATCAGAGCAGATTGATAATCTTAGCAAAAATAAAACTGCTTCATACTTTCTCGCAGTATCTGCTTAGTCTCTTCTTCATATACTCATAGTTGAAGTTGCTCAAATGATCGATGTGACCAAACCCTGCAACGAGGGCAGAAGCAAATAAATCCCTCACAAAATATTACCCAAAATCACAATAAAGAAAACCACGAGAACCTTTCGCGCAGAATAGCAACCCGCAAATCCATCCAACGAGATCCGACCCACGACTCGGGTCAGAAAGAAGGCCAGCACGGCGAAGCCCTCTTTTGCAAATGTGATGTCTCCGCCGAACATCGTGGAAATGCTGAGTGTCGTATGTTTGGAGGAGCTGCAGAAAATGGCTTTGGAGTCTCCAAAATGGGCCAAACAAATTGGATTGGAGTCAAAGGACCGAAAAAACTCATCAATTTCATTGGGCTGGACCGGCCCGAGTGGATGAGGCAGACACTAACGGATCCATCATGCAGTGGGCCAGATCAAATGAGGTGAGGCTACTATTAAACCAACTCTCCCATTTATTAAGCTCAACAAGTACACACAACTCAGGTATGCAGCCCGATTTATATTCTCAAAATTATGTTGGCATGAAATCTCATGATAGATGCACTTTGAAAAATTACTGGATTATAGATTCAGTTGCTACTGACCATATGACATATGATATAAACAATCTAACAAACATTAATTATCCGAATACTCCCCAATTTGTTACAGTAGCTAATGAAAATAAGATACCAATACTGGGAATAGGAACATCAGAATTTTTTTCTCAAAAATTACATAGTACTCTTTACTTACCTAACATAACATCGAACTTATTATCAGTAAAACAAATTACCAAAGACTTAAATTGTAATATAATATTCTTACAAAACAAAGCAATATTTCAAGAAAAAATGATGGGTCAAATAATAGGTGAGGGAAGACTATAGATTGGCTTGTATGTAATTGACATTCATAATAAAGCTATGTATGTATCACAAAATACCACTAATGAAAAAATTTTACACCAAAGATTTGGTCATCCATCCGATAGAATTTTAAATAAAAAATTTTCAAGATTATCTTTATATTCTAAAATCGTGACATTTGCAAATTTTCCAAACAAACTAGACTTCCTTTTCCGTCTTCAACAAATAAATCAAGAAAATATTTGATTTAATACATTCTGATGTCTGGGGACCTGCCCCAATTGATTCTTATAATAATTTCAAGTATTTTGCCACATTTATTGATGACTATTCACGTCTCACGTGGATTTATTTATTGAAAAAAAAATCTGAAGTATTTCTACGTTTTCAAGAATTTCTAAATTTAATTCAAAATCAATATAACACTAATATTAAGATATTCAGATCGGATAATCAAATAGAATATACATACAGCTGCATACTTGATTAATACATTACCTCGCGTACAATTGAGTTACAAAAGTTCACTAGAGATTCTTTTAAAAAGAAAACTTAATCTCGAACATTTGCGTGTCTTTGGATGTACATGTTTTGTACATATTAAAAGGCAAGACAAATTAGATACAAATTATGTTAAAACTATATTTTTAGGATATTCTTCTGAAATGGTATGATCCGAAAAAAAAAATATATATTTTGAGGGATGTAATATTCATGGCAAATGAAGCTTATTATCCAAATAATCGAAATTTAAAGATGTTGAACTTGAAAATCAATATAATACACCACTTCCAATAATTCAAGAAAATTTTCATCACAAATATATCCCAATGCCTGAACAAATACCGATTTCACAAAATAATGAAACCGTGGAATCTGATTCAGGGGGAGACACGATAGAACCCGAAATTCTCAGAACCTGAGAAGATCTACAAGAAATTTAAGACCACCGATAGACTAGAGATTACGTAACAAATCAAGTCGCCTATCCTATCCAGGATTATATATCTTATGATAAGATTTCTCGCCCATATTACACATTTCTGAGTAACATTGCTCAAGAAGTTGAACCTAATAATTTTGAAGAAGTAAAAATGAGACCTGAATGATGTGAAGCTATGAGGGAGGAACTAAAAGCTCTTGAAAAAAAAACGAAACTTGGTGTATCACACCCCTGCCAATTAATAAAAAACTCATCGGATGCAAATGAGTATATAAAATCAAATACAATAGCGATGGAACAGTCGAAAGATTTAAAACTCGACTAGTAGCAAAAGGATTTACACAAACTCAAGGAATAGACTACGAGGAAACTTTTGCATCAGTCGCAAAAATGAATACTATTAGAATCCTTCTATCTGTGGCAGTTGACTCTGGTTGGAGTCTCACACAGATGGATGTAAAAAATGGATTTTTACAAGGTGATCTGGATGAGGAGATATACATGACTCTCCCGCCAAGCTATCAACCTACAAATTCTCATGAAAAGCTTGTATGCAAATTAAAAAAAAAAATCAATTTACGGGTTAAAGCAATCTCAAAGAGCATGGACTATTAATTACAACTTTTCAAAGAGTTCGTTGATTCCTCCGTATTCATTAGAACAACTAACCAAAATATAATAGTTGTACTTGTATATGTGGATGATATCACAATAACGGGAAACAACACATATGAGATTAATAAAGTTAAAGAATATCTCAAAAATAAATTCGATATAAAAGATCTTGGACAGCTCAGATACTTCTTGGGAATAGAAATTGCTCATTCACCTAAAGGACTTTTTCTATCTCAAAGAAAATACGTCATAGATCTTCTCAAAGAAACCGGAAAAATTGGAGTAAAACCCTCAAAACTCCTATGGAAACCAACATGAAATTAAATTCTGAAGATGAAAAACCCTTAAAAGATATCCATCAATTTCAAAGATTGGTAGAAAAAATGATTTCTCTGACAGTTACACGACCTGATATATCTTTTGTTGTTAATTGTGTTAGTCAGTTTATACAGACACCCAGGACCAATCACCCACCAATACATAATATATAATAGGCGACGGCGTTATAGGCGTGGTTATTAAAAAATCGTCGCCTATAATACATGCGGTGGCTTTTTGATAATATTTAGTCCACTATAGGCGACGGTTACAGAACCGTCGCCTATAGTTAATAACGATGTCGATTGTTATAAGAATCGTTGCATATAGTTAATATTTGGTGTAGGTTGTTATAAGAACCGTCGCCAATTCTTAATTAAAACGGACGTTTCCTTCGAACAGCCGATAAAGTAAAACCCTAGCACTCATTTTTCCTTCAACAGCCCAATAAAACATGACGGAACTGCAGGAGCACACCTGCGTCGATGGAAGGTAGAGTAAGCCTGCGTCGAGGACGCCTGCATCGTGACGGTCACATATGAGCATTTGAAAGATGAAGAGCGACAGCTAGTCGAGGAGGTCGTAGTGAGTTAGCCATGGAGTGAAAAGGAGGCGCCGGAGGTCTCGTACGGCGACAGCGCAGCTGCAGCAGCTCGTACATCCGGAAACGAAGGGAGGGTTCCACCATGAGGTTGAGATTTCGGTCTCGTCGTTCGACGGTAATTCATGAGATTCAAGAAAGATCTGAGACGGATTCCGGTTATTTCATTCGATTGTTGCTTTCTTCGCTGGGGTTTGAGGTGAGCTTGAGATTCAGTCAATGCGCGGTAGCTTTGGAGAGATGTAGAAAATATTCAAACATGTTATGGCGGATGCGTGTGGAATTTTGCTTCAGAAGTTTGGCAAAATGCCCCAATGAACAAATCAGACCATGAAGAATCGTGCCATGAAGATGCTCGACAAAATTACTCAATGAATTAAGAAACCAGGCGATGAGGAACCATGACGCTCGCTGTTGGCCCCTCTACAACACCTCGTCCCAGCTCATCGCTGCTCGTACTTGCTCGTAGGTAATTGTCCTTGCCCGTCCTTTCTCGTAGGTAAACTCTCTGGTGCAAATCTCTGTTTGCCGAATTTTTCCTCGAATGCAGGGTGCTTCAGAGCTGCAATATCTCAGGGACTATTCCTAGTTTTTTGCAAAATATATTGGGTGCTGAAATCATGTACGGTAAAAAAAGTTCCATCAATTTTATACTAGTGTAAATCATCATATGAAACCTCGGAACTTTATGTCTATACATGTCTAATATGGTCTCTATTTTCTTGGATTCTCTAAAGATAGTTCTCTGTCTCGGCTCTGCTTTGGTCCACATATAGCTTTGATTGCGTTTTTTCTCTTTTGTGATGATAGTTTAGGTGTATGACTGGTTGATAGGTAACCGACAACCGTTGATTGCAGTCTCAATGTACACTTGTTGGGAAACATTGTAAGCATCGAACTATTCCGCATAGCTTGCTTGTTTATTTTCATTGTCTTTCATGTAGGAATTTGTTCAACAGCTATGAAGGAGTAAACAACGTGAGTTGCTATTACCTTTTTTTTTTGTAACAGATTATGTTTGTCTCCATTGATTATGTGTTCGGTGTTGAGGCAAAAATTCGGATTATTACCAATTTACATATGATTTTGGCTCTTAGTTTTCTATCTTTGATTTCGGCAGGAAATGGGATTTTAACATTATCCAACGTGACCTTCAAGACGTACGGCTTCATCAGAATTTGTTCGGCCCCAGCACTCCGCTTCTGAGTGACTTCAAATTTGGCCATTACATGAAAATTCATGTTCGATGTTCGTTGTTTAGACTCTAGTGTAGTGACGTGAGTTAGAATATGTAATTTTTCATAGTTGAATTTTGTTGGATTATTGGATTGAAATGGTTAATGAAGTTTCTTTAATTGAAGTGTTGGTGAGATCGTTGGATTGAATTATTGGGTCAAAAGCGCATCGTTACAAGTTTATTGGATATAGAAAAGACAAATAAAATATTTAAATAAATAAAAAAAACAAAAGAATATGTGATGGTTGTAGTAACAACCGTCGCCCATAACATAATATAGGTGTCGGTTGTTCTAACAACCGTCGCCCATAATGTAGTATAGGTGTCGGTTGTTATCAACAACCGACGCCTATACTTGACTATAGGCGACGGTTGTTGTCGGTTGTTCTAACAACCGTCGCCCATAATGTAGTATAGGTGTCGGTTGTTATCAACAACCGTCGCCTATACTTTACTATAGGGGACGGTTGTTGCAACAACCGTCGCCTATAGTCAAGTATAGGCGTCGGTTAACAACCGTCGCCTATTGTCATGTTATGGGCGTCGGGACTCTAGGCATCGCCTATAGTCCATAACAATCGTCGCCTATACCCTTTTCTGTACTAGTGACCATGAAGCTGTTGAGCGCATTCTAAAGTATCTCAGGGGCAATCCAGGATGCGGGATTTGGATGAAAAGAAACGGAGCTCACGACGTAGTTGGTTACTCAGATGCAGATTGGGCAGGAAGCTTCGACAGAAGATCCACCACCGGATACTGCACATTTGTGGGTGGCAACCTAGTTACTTGGAAGAGCAAAAAGCAAAAGGTTGTAGCTAGATCAAGTACATAAGCCGAATACAGAGCCATGACCTCTACAACAAGCGAACTCATATGGATAAGACAACTCTTAGAAGATTTGAAGATCAAAAGTAATCAACCGATGACAATGTATTGTGACAATCAAGCAGCACGACACATCGCAACAAATCCGGTCTTTCACGAGCGAACGAAGCACATTGAGGTGGACTGTCACTCTGTACGAGAAAAAGTGCAAAGCAAAGAGATAGAAATTCCCTTTGTGACTAGTAAAAAACAATTGGCCGATATCTTCACCAAAGCTGTGGATGCTCAATCATTCGAAGATGCTCTCATCAAGTTGGACCTAATAAATTTATTTAAGCCCGACTTGAGGGGGAGTGTTGAAGATTGCGAAATAAAAGGAGAAGATCGACTTACCTATTTGGGACGAGTACAAACAAAACAAATATATGCTCATTAATAAATCTGATTCCTCAATAGGGAAAACAGAGACAATCACTCATCGGATCATTCCAACGACTACTTTCTATATTTTTTGTTTTTTTCACGTGTATAAATAGGTCAGGTGTAATCTACAAAACACATAGAAAGTAATCGATCAATGGAAGTCATTCTTGTGTACGTTACATTATGATAATCTACAATATAGTACTTTGTGTTGGGTATCAATGATGATTTATTGAAGTGTTTGGTGTATCAGGAGGTGTTCAAAGGTTCAAAAACTCGCAACCGAAACGTTGTTCGGCGGTTTGGTTTTGAAAATTCAAAATCGACTTGCGGTTCAGTGTTGAAGTATCGATATTCGTTCTTTTTTTTGTTTGCATATCCAATTGAATATGAATATATAATAAATATGAAAGATAATAAACAAGAATACATAAATTCAATGGAATAAAAAAATGGCCCGGCTATGTACTAACTTAAGCCAGGCCTTTCGAACAAAACTAATCAAAGGAATGTTATTTGACTATTAAAACTTTATTATTTTCCATATGTTTTTCAAAAAACAAAAAAAAATAAAATGGTTCAAGGCCACGGTTTTATACTGCCAGCTTCTTGAATAACTGTTCAATGGTGAATCGTCAGTTTGAACAGTAACCTCCTGTTCATAGCCTTAATCGTAACTGTTTGGAGGACGGTTCAATTAAGGTTTGGTCGATTCGAAACTGTAACCGGCGGTTTTGACGTATGAACATGTCTACATGTATCTCATCAACACCAAGTGATGGTAGAGCAGTCAACATCAATAAACTATGGATTTGTCCTTTTATCTTTCGCCTAGTTGATAAGTCAAATGTGTGCTTGTGAATTATATTTTCTTCTATTCGCATAAAAGAGCCAATTTTTGCTTATAAATATCATGCTCGAACGATGCAAAGAACCATACCAAAGAGACAGAAAGAGAGAGAGAGAGAGTTTTTATATGACTCTCCAATTATAAAAGAAAGATAGTGAACGTTTATTCTGTGTAATGTAATGAAATTCATTTTTGTATGCCCAAAGGATTTTGATTGTTTGTTCGCGGGCATATCCCCAAGCAAAACGTGCATCCTAAATCGGACAGAATGGTGAAGTTGAGTAGTCAAGGTCATGGTCTTAATGTCACGGGCCATGTCGGTCATCACTGGCTTGGTCACCGAGTTCAAGGACTTGGGCCGGTTTATGATGACATATCCAATGTCGTTTGATTCCTGGTGCACAAAGACATGTTGCTCCGTGGTGCCCGGAGAATAATGAAATGGTTCATTTTGCTTTTTCAGCTCGGTGATTTGTTTATGCCGTTTGGATTTAGGCAATGTTTTGAAAAGCGTATTGTGCGTGTCAACTGTCATGTTTAGTTCCGATGTTGCGTAGAGTAAACAACGTAACGTATCGCATGAGCTTTTCGAGCCAACCGCTTATAATGCCAAAAATCATAATATATAACTACACAAACATATAAACCAGTTTAAAATGGCATTATCATGAAAGTAGACATTGCGTCTAAGAACTAACATCTTGATATCAACACCGTAGAAAATAAAAATACTTTATAAAGATTTCAAATAATAATTATGTATGTCAATGCGTTATGAATTAAAAGAAGTTGGTTGCACAATTTAGTTGGATTTTTTTAATACCAAGTTGAATGACATTATACGAAAAAATTTGTTGAAAGAAAAACTTATGATCGAAATTTATATATCAACTGCAATAAAAAAAATGATTGAACTTTGTTGTAATTAAAAGGCGATTATGATATATTTTTGTTTTGTTTTATTCGTTCTTTCATCTATATCTCTGAAAAAATAAAAATTTCAGGACCCCTTAAATAAAATGATTTCTTATAAATATTTGATTAAATTTCTTACCATATAGCCGATATATATAATACATGGTTAAAAATGTTAAAATATATTTTTGTAACTTTTTTCAGGTTTGTGGAGATATATTAATAAAAATAGACAAAAACGCTAAATTGCGCTAAATTTCATTAAGTCACGCTAAATTACATTAAATTGCGGTTTCGCACGCTTTTGAGGAAAAGGGATATACGCCATGTGCGTTAGCGTGTATTTGTGTAAATTTATGCTATAGCATGCTCGTAACGCCCTATATTTGCTATTTAAAATACTAGTTTTTGTGCACAGATAACAGAGAAATAGTTTAAACGACTTCTATTATTTTCAAAAGAAAATTCTCCATGAAATAGCATAATATCACGAAAAGTAGATTGATAGGTGATCATTACAAGAATTAGTAGATAATGACGATATATAGTATTTCTCCCATCCGCGTTTATAATAGTATATATATAGAGAGAGAGACAAAGAATTATATATAGTATATCCGAATATAAAGAAAGAGAATATTTTTCTCCTTTAAAGATTGATTAGTCATAACACCTATTAACTCTGTTCATGTCTGTAGTTTTTGAGAATTTTCCATGTGGGACTAATCGACATGCTGTGCCGTGATCAATTGAACAAACTCGGATGACATGTTGGCAGTACGCTAACATTGTTTGCATATCTATAAGTGGAGAAAGAAGAAACCAAGTATCATGTATTGTCATGCGCCACATTTGTTTGTCAAAAGCTTAAATGAATTTATTCATCATTAAGGCATGTTAACCACATTGTTTTTTGTTTCTTTTTTTCTTTTTGCTTGCTCATGCCTATAAATTGGTAGTACTCTACGAAAGGAAAATCATCGGCGAGAACATGACGAAGAAAGATAAAGAGTTAAGGAGAGAAATAAAAGTACAGAGTCAAGAAAAACTTGAACTGTAACAACTTCCACAAAAAGTTCACCCGCACCACCCCTTCTAATACGACATCGTCGATAACTGAACCTAAACAATACATCTCGCCGTCGTAGAAAATCGTGAGGCAATCGGGGAAATTGAAGATGCATATGTCGTGGAACATCAAACAAACTACTAATAAGTTATGCGCAACCTAACCGAAATATTATTAACGGATTTTGTGAAGAATGTCACATGTGGCCAAATGTCCCACATCGATTATGACGAGATAATTTAACCGATATATAAGCTTGATGAGTCACTCCTCCTATCACCAATTGGTTTTAGGAAGGAATCACATCAAGCTTATACGGTCACCCCTCCTCCGTGCGGCGCATGTGCGCGAGCCCCTAAAAATTTAATATGGTATCAGAGCGAAAGATCCGGGCGGATCCGTGAGGTTCGAAAAGATTCGCGTTCCTCATCCGACTCAAAAATTAAAAAAATAAATATACGGCGGGTTCGAAAAGAATGGCATTCCCGACCGATTAAAAAGAAATGGGCTCACATGTGAGGGGGAGTGTGAAGATTGTAACATGTGGCCAAATGTCCCACATCAATTATGACAAGAAAAATTAACCGTATATAAGCTGATGGATAACTCCTCCTATCACCAATTACTTTTAGGAAGGAACCCAATCAAGCTTTTACGGTTTCTCCCTCCTCCGTGTGGCGCATGTGCGCGGGCCCCGATAACCCAAATTTAACATGGTATCAGAGCGGAAGATCCTGGCGGATCCGTGAGGTTCGAAAAGATTGGCGTTCCTCATCCGACTCAAGTTGAAAAAATAATATACAGCAGGTTCGAAAAGAATGGTGTTCCCGTCCGATTAAAAAAAATGGGCTCACATGGGAGGGGAGTGTGAAGAATGTCACATGTGGCCAAATGTCCCACATCGATTATGACAAGAAAAATTAACCGTATATAAGCTGATAGATAACTCCTCCTATTACCAATTGGTTTTAGGAAGGAACCCCATCAAGCTTATAAGGTTTCTCCCTCCTCCGTGTGACGCATGTGCGCGGGCCCTGATAACCCAAATTTAACAGGTTTGCCACGATCAACTGTTTCTTGTGGGTAGCTGCGATGGTTAAGAATTTCTCATATAATTATCACGTCTCTTGCCTTAGAAGCTTCATCAGTTTGGTTAAAACAAGGATTACATTCAATAAAAATAACTTGAATGACGGTACATAAGAAACATCATATCTTATATGAAATATTGATAAGGGAATAAAGTTTCTTATAAATTTCAATGACAGAGACAAACTCAATTTCATATATATATATATATATATATATCATCTAATAAGGTTAAAAGCGCTTTAAGAAGGAATTGCAATTGATAATACTATTTGAAGATAAGATTGTTGACTGATGATTTTGGTGTTCTTCATATTCTTCCGCAGTTTGCTTATTGATTTCATTGTAATATTTTGTCAAATTGATATTATGGAATGTAACTATTATCTTCCTAAAAAATCATTCTAAATTCATTACGGCAGGGACTTGAATTTTGAAAATGGACCACTTGCGGTCGAATTTAAAAATCATCAAATAACAAACGTTTGAATTCTCTTCGAATTTGGATGATTGTCAAACAGGTGATTTGGATGAATTCCGGATTTCAATTCGAAATCCACGAATCCAAACGGACAATAATAGAATTCATTCGTAGCCAAAAAAAAAAAAGAACAGTCCCGAATTGATGAGATTGGGGGATACGTATCCAAAGTTTGGTTATTAATGAAATGCACTCATTTGATATATTATACTAAATAATTTCGCAAAATGGGATATGACATGTTATGTTAATTTTGCATCAAAAAATGCCAGAAGGAATGTCTTAAGTGAATATATTTTGTGTATTGTGATTTTATAGACGACAATTGTGTGGGATTTTCAACATAAGCTTTATGCGGATGAGTCTTTTCTATAAAAAAAATTAAGTAACTTTATGTTAATGAATTTTTTTCTACCAACTTTGATAGAAAAATATCTCTTTAATATAATTTGAGACGCAATTTTAAATCTTAAGAGTCGTCTCAAGAAAACCTCTCAAAGAAAAACCCCAATTCGTTTTTCACTCCGCCGGCGGCCACATATCTACTGCAATCATGGTAATTGACTGATCGGGGTAGAACATACATCATCTATTCTATTTCTCAATTTTCTTATTTTTGAATCTATATTTTGTTTGTTATGGTCTCATATGGGATTTTATTTTCTATCGAATGATAGTTTTCTTCTCTCATGTGAGAATCGTTCTCTCTTGAATAAGAGTTTGGAATGGTCTTACAAAATAAATCTGAGAATGTGCATCATACTGGCATTAATAATTCACGAAATTAAGTTATGCATCCTGATTGGATAATGTCAAAAGTCCTTAAAGAAGAATTGCAATGTATGATATTAGTGTATCTATCTGGGGCGGCTCATCCTAATATGGAGCCTAAAGCAAACTCTAAAACGGGGTTTTTTTTCGTGCCAACCTAGCACAACTCCCGTCCTCTATTCGAGCTTGAGAACGGCAGCTATAACACTTCAAGTTTATAGAAGACGGTTAAAAAAAAATTTCAAAAGAATTTTTTTTAGTGGAAATTTTCAAATCAGAAATCAAAAATAATTTTAAAACATGAAATTGACTCTTCGAGCTTTTGCTTTTACGGTAATTCTTTTACGAAATTTAATGTATTCAATCTTTTCAACCAATTCATTTCAATTGATAAAATAACTAATCTACTTCGTCTTTCTTGCGAAACTTAACTAGTTTTTTATAATTTTAATTTGAAAAAAATTCTTTCCGTGGAAGCAACAGTCATGGATAGCACCAACATAATCCTCTATATCAATTGAACCCAACTATCAGTTTAGATTTTTGAGCCTTTTAAATTATTTATATTTTATTTATATAGTAGCATTATTAAATTGAGGGCTCAAGATATATGCCCTTTTAACTAACTAATTAGATTTTATTTAGATAAAAGCATAACTAAATTGGGGATTTCGATATATTGGGCCTTTTTTAACCAACGAATTGCATTTATATTAGCAATACTAAATTGTGGGCCTTTAGATATTTAGCCTTTTTACAAACTAACTCAATTTCATTCATATAATAACATTACTAAATTGATGACCTCAATATATTGTGGGCCATTTTAACTAACTAAATTTTATTTATATAATATTATTACTAAATTGAGGGCCTCAAATATTGGGCATGTTAACTAACTAAATTTTATTTATATTACTAAATTGAAGGTCTCAAATATTGGCTTTTTAACTAACTAAATTTTATTTATATAATAACATTATTAAATTGATGACTCAATCTATTGAGTCTTTTTAACTAACTTAATAAATTATATATACATATCTAATAATAATATTACTAAACGGGGGTCCTAAAAAGTATGAGGCCTAAATCCCTTGCTTTACCCAAAAGGCGGCCTTGATATATATCATTTTTGCTGGTTTTTCATAATCTTCAACAGTTTTGTGTATTTATTCCATTATTAAATTTTGTTCAATTGATATTATGGAATGACAACATCACTTTCCAAAAAAAGAATATAATATGAGACACAGATTAAAAATTCAAATATTACATGATCATGTGTAAAATATAACAAATATTAGCCAAGACAAAACCATGCCACCTAGGTACCTTGTTAAGAAATGCCCTAATTTACCAGCTCACGTTGCCAAAATAAAGTCCACTTGCCCACGTGCATAATTAAAACCGGGTCTTCGGTTCGGATTCTGTCGGATCTTATTTACGTACAAAAAATATGCAAGAACCGCACCGCGAGTTCTTCCCCAATTTCTCCTTTTTGACCGATCTCATCAATCATTGATTTAAAAAATTACGTTTACCAATTCTTTCGTGAACTTGCTTGATTTCATATCGATTCACGCCGATCTGTTTCGATTGGTGGAATATTCAGCTCAATCTGGTATTTTTTACAATTATTTAGGTTAGGAGCTTTTTCCCGATCTGGGCGATTCCTGTGTCAACTTTTTTAATTGTTTGGTTTAACGTAATCAATAATGTCGATTTTTTGTTTCCCCTCTTTTTATTAAGTCAATAGCTTTTGATTTTACCTGGGTCGTTTCGCTAGCTAGGGTTCGCTGTCTTTCATTTATCTGCCTCGATTGATTTTGGTTTTCAGGGTATTTGTACATGAATTGAAATTTTATGTATGTTTCGCAGTTTATTGCTTAATTTCATGAATCTAGGGTTGTGCCGTGCAATTAATTTGGGCATTTTTGTTTTATTATATTCTTGTTAAGTTTGTCTATTGTAAACAGCGGATTCACTTTCTTGTAAAGCACTTCGTAGCTTTTGTATTATTTTTTAATTATGTTTTGGATTCTCTACGACATTATTAGTTGTTGTAGCCAATCGTTAAGATTAATAAAGTTGTCTAGGTTGATGTAGATAACACATGTTACTTTGATCCAAGATTTGATGTTGATGCCATAAAAGTTGCATAAACTTGGCGTAGGATGTGGAAAAAAGTCTATAGTTACCTTGAGAAAGTGCATTTATCTGTTACCCATTCATTGTTGTTGCATTTATTGGTGGCTGAGATGTGAGCAACTAATACTGTTTTCTTCTTTTATTTACTGCGATTGTCTTTTAGAATTCTTTTCATACCGAACATGAAGTGCACTCATTTTTTTATTCTTTTTGGTTGAGATATGACTTCTCTCAGTTTGTGACTTTTGAATTGGTATTTTCACAGGTCGTAGATGTTTCTTCATGTTACTCGTGTTACTGCATGCCATTTAACAATCGCAGTGTCCCTTTAATATCGTACCATCGACATTTCGGGTCTGCCCTAACATATTTGCTTATGCAGTTTGATTTTATTTTTACTCTGTCCTCAAGTTTAAACTATAGTACAATTCAATATTCGCAATAAATGTATGATGCACGGACAAATAAAGAGAATTTCCGACTTGGGTTTGAAGTAGTTAGGAGTAACAGTCAATCGATGTAATATACTAGTCTGTAACTCATATAAATGTTGTCCACAATCATGCAGTAGATCAATTACATTACCCATTCCTTACCATCTGATGACTGATGTATATTATCTCATACATAATGTTTTTTTAACCATGAAATTTCGTTTGTCATTCCATGCAATGCAGGATATGGGAGTCAAACGTCCTTTGGAAGCCGAAGGCTTTTCAGAGATTTCTTTGAAACAGCCTAAATCAATTGATTATAATGAAAAGCTGCCATTGAATATCGAGGAATTTACCTCACAAGCTAGTAGTACCCAGAAACCCGATTCTCCCGGTATGCCTTCAGTATTTTACTACACTACATAACATCATTGCTTTGTTGTCCATTCATTGCTCATTGATAATGCAACTCTGTCTACTTAGCTGATGAGCCACACTTGGAAGGTAGCATCGAAAATGTTGACACAGACGCGTCGTCTCCCATTGTTAGAGAGTTGGAGTCAAGTGAAGAATTATCTAATGTCGCTGCCAGTAGCAGCGAGCAAGAAGCTGAGGACGAGGAAGCATCTTTACATCATAATTTCCCACCTTATATTGACTTTTGCATACCCTGGAAACCCCACGCTCAATTCGAGGATCCATATGTAGTCTTGTTAGATTCCTCTCCTAGGAAAGAGGTTCCCATTGGACCAAATTATCAAGCCGAAGTTCCCCAGTTGGATTCAAAGATTTCTACTGGGCCAAATCATAGCAGTGCAAAAGATGATTCTCGTTCCAAAAACTTCATTCAATGTGAAGAAGATGAATTGACAATTATGGGTACTTGCATTATCCCTATGCGGGGCTTCGATGATTCAGACAAAAACAGTCTCAAAGTTGGATCGGGAAGAAGAGATTGTAATTGCCTTGACTTGGGATCTACGAGGTGCGTGCAGCAACACGTGAAGGAAGCGAGGGAAAAGCTAAGAGAAGCACTCGGGGAAGAGAACTTCACAAAGCTGGGATTCTACGAAATGGGGGAGGAAGTTTCTAGAAGGTGGAGCCCCGTCGAACAAGAAACGTTCCACGAAGTGGTGTATGCTAATCCCGCTTCACACGGTGTGAACTTCTGGAGAATCTTGAGCGATGCATTCCCTGCCCGATCGAAGAAGGAGACCGTGAGCTACTACTTCAACGTTTTCATGCTCTGGAAGAGGGCGGTTCAAAACCGGTCGTATACTTTGAGTGTAGATAGCGACGACGACGAGGACCCAGAAGCTGCTCGTGGAAATGTGCGTGAGAGCAAGCCCGTTTTGGATCAAGAAACCGACGATGAAGAAGGGTTTAGAAACTCCCATCACCACGAATTCAATGTGGGCGGTGACGATCGCTGTGTTCTCCTCCCTTCGTTTAAAGAGCACGATTTAGATGTGGGGTGGGTGGATAATTTTGAAACTGAGCTTCTAAATGTTGGAGAAGGTGAAGTAAATGGCGATACTCGCAACAAACCATCTGAGCCACAAAATAATCTGGAGAAGATCACTTATGATGTGAACGTGGATGATGGCAAAAGGAGACGGGATTTCGGAGAAGGGATTGAGAAGCTGCAAGAAGATTATAATAATTCGGATTCTTAGCTCAATCATGTGTATTACATATATATTATACCTTGTGTAGAAGTAGAGGCGTAGGGAAGGGGGTGAAAGAGGCGTTGTAGCTGCTGAACTCGACCTTGTATCAGTTCTTACTGTTTCTACCTTTTATCTCAGAATTTGTTCAAGCTTTCTGATTGATAGACTTGACAGATTGTTTTAAATTCAAATTAAGGAAATGAACAAAAATGATTGGATTAATAATGAATTAGTGAATTGATTGCTTGAATTTCATCCAGCTGCAAAAGGAAATTACTAGCGTTAGTTTCTTTTTCTTTCTTTTTTTTGAATCGTGAATATACTAAAATTATAAACGGGTTATGTCGAAACAAATTTGGCTATCATTTTTTCATAAAACAAGTCAAAAATTATACATCATCGTATTCCAAATCGGCCAATATGATTTCTTACTTATTTTATTGGAAATAATAATCGGAGATTGAAACTTACTACTCGATGTTTAAAGTTAACTGCCAACGAGGCCTTGATTAGTGGTCAAAGAGGAGGCCGTAAGAATTTGTGGGTTATGTCGTGAGATCGAATCCCCCAACCACATACACATACAATTCTTTGAATATTCCTCATGTGCTTTATAGCCCATGATTATCGTTGTCAGGTGAGTTTGGGACGTATCCATTTGGTCTCGGAGATTAGCTTCACCACTTGAGTGTGTGACGCGACGCAAGCTTACGCCGGTATTTAGGGATTAACTCGTAGCCAGATCGAGTTGGGATAGACAGAAAAAATAAGAAAATCTTATATATATATATGTGTGTGTGTGTGTGTCATTTATACAATATCACTCCACATATCACCTTGATAAACAAACACAATATTCAAATATCACCTTGATACGTAAAATGAAATATCACCCCAAAACAAATACGATGATGATATATCATCTTGATCCACATCACCGTAATGTGAGTATCACCGTGATGTTGAATCACCTCAAACAAACACCCCCTTAAGATATATGATATCTTTTATAATATAAAAGATATGCGACGTATACAAAGTTTCATCCGTATATCTTAATAAATCATCAATTGTTATAATATTACAGTTTCATGTTATATAATAATCTTTCACTTTCTAACACGTAAATAAATTATCTTATATACTTTCATTGTTTATACATATTTGATATCCGTGCATTGCACAAGATTATTTAAGTAAATGGCCTTTGACTGGGTCAATTTTAAAAAAATGACCTCCATAATGTTTGAAGTCTATTTTACCCTTACTAACTCAGGGAAAAAGACGTCTTTACCCTTATTTAACCCATTCAACTACCCAAAGTAAAATTAATTAGGTTTAATCGATTCCACACAAGGGGCACGATACCCGCACACAAGGGCATGGTACCCGCACACAAGGGCACACAAGGGGCATGGTACCCGCACACAAGGGGCATGGTACAAGGGGCATGGTACCCGCACACAAGGGGCATGGTACCCGCACACAAGGGCATGGTACCCGCACACAAGGGGCATGGTACAAGGGGCATGGTACCCGCACACAAGGGCATGGTACCCGCACACAAGGGGCATGGTACAAGGGGCATGGTACCCGCACACAAGGGCATGGTACCCGCACACAAGGGCATGATACCCGCACACAAGGGCAGTACAAGGGGCATGGTACCCGCACACAAGGGGCATGGTACCCGCACACAAGGGGCATGATACCCGCACACAAGGGGCATGGTACAAGGGGCATGGTACCCGCACACAAGGGCATGGTACCCGCACACAAGGGGCATGGTACCCGCACACAAGGGCATGATACCCGCACACAAGGGGCATGGTACCCGCACACAAGGGCATGATACCCGCACACAAAGTGCATGTTAAAAGGAGCATGGTACAAGGCGCATGGTACCCGCACACAAGCGCCTGATACCCGCACACAAGGGGCAGGGTCCAAGGGGCATGGTTCCCGCACACAAGGGCATGGTACCCGCACACAAGGGGCATGGTACCCGCACACAAGGGCATGGTACCCGCACACTAAATTTCCATTTAACCAATAAATTTCCATGTCTATTACATTATACGTACCAATACAACATACAACATACCGAATTTTCATATCAATTACACATAACCACATGTACATTTTCAAGATATATATATATATATATACATATATATATATATCGTAACATATATAACACATAAATTGAGGCGTACGCGTGATTGCTTTTGCCCAAAGAACACAATATTTATCGTATATTTGTCGTGACATAGAGCATCGTTGATTGCAATTATCGTGACTCATAACCACATTAAAATTGCATGACACATACAAAACCTTAAGAAGCCACTATTAATAGTCCTCTTGAGCTCTTTATTAGTAAAATCACCGCCTAAAACACAAGAGAAGTAAAGTTTGGCATCGGCTGTTGGGCTTCATTTTCTTAAATAACATATGCAAGTCTTAATATTTGTCATAGAATAATAATATATGATTCCTAAAACAACGTGATCTATATAGCCTTTGCTGTAATTTAAAAATGATACGCTATTATTATCTTTGTTATACTTCAATTGGATCTTTTTTTTATAAAACTTATTCCCTTGCTCGTAAGATTAGTGTGAAACATAAACACATTTAACGCATGATCTTTAATCATATAACATTTACCTTCTTTTGTTCCTTCCATGTCTTTTCTCCTACTTGACCCTTTAGCTCTCTTGATCGATTAGGATACGCTAACACCGCTACACTTATATTATTACTATTATTATCACAATAATGGTAAGGAAAATTTGTCATCCCATAATATGTTAAAAGATCAATGTCACGTAGGATCCAAGATACAAGCACAACACAGACGAGAGAACAACACAATTCAAGACATTCGTTAAGTAACTGTTTCCTGACATAAATGCATGCAATGAGCAGCTAATCTCACAAACATAAATGTATGATCTTCAGCGCATGGATCCCGAACATGGGATCACGGTACCCGCACACAACGTAGGGGACCCGCGCATAAAAGCAGGGATCCATGCGCATGGGACCGACACGTATTGCGCATGGCACCCGCACCTATATCTCATTGTACCCGCACCTATATCTCATGGTACCCGCACGCAGGGGTCCCATTTTCAGGTCCGAATTCTCGTAATAACCGCTGAAATATCGCTACTCTAGCTAGTACACGTGATCTAATAAATAACACATACATTTTAGGGGGTAATGGACTGAAAATTCACCATTTTCGACGTTAAAATTGCAGTTTTCATGTAACGAATGCTTATTGGTAAATATGCTGAAATGCTTGCTGTTTTCTTGGTTTGAGAAGTTGTTTTCCGGCACTAAACGAAGAGAACAGCTCGCGTCGCTTTAGGTTTGTGAGAGATGTGTGTGTGGTTACCCTTTGTTCTTTAAAATGGAGAAAATAATGCATTCATATCGATTGTAAGGTTATGGTTAAAGAGGGATATGGACCCATGTTCAGTCAGTTATTGAATCTGTACGGCGGCCATTTTTTCGTTTTTTTTTTTTAATGAGTTAAGTATGAAAATTAGTTAATATGGTTAACGTTTAAACAAAGTGAGGGCTATTGACCAAAAAAAATCGTCAACGAGGCCATTTTTTTAAAATTGACCCAGTCAAGGGCCATTTTTTTAAAAGGCCCCATTGCACACGGCGATAAACTAAGTATATATATATATATATATATATATATATATATATATAGTTTCCTTAGTATCGCGACATGTCCTATTCTACCATTAAACATATGTAATTTCAAAATCACTGCTAAATTATCCACTACGGTATCAAAACCAACCCCTACGTGATTAATTCAAAAACCAACCACTACATGTCCAATTCCAAAAATATAAATTGATATTATAAAATAAAAAAAAACCACCACTACACAGAAGTTAGATCGAGGAAATTGTATCTGTCCTTATTTGTCGTCTGCATTTACTTACAATTTCTCACCTCAGAGAAAGAAATATGTGGTCTTCGGAATATAACAAATTCCCTGATAAAAAAACAGTGACAGGTCGCAGCCGCACGGGCTATCGCTATCGTCGCCCCAAGTTGAAGCGCGATGTCTCTTCCATGGTCTTATGTGATTCACCTCCTGCCGATTCTTATCAGCTAATCGATGGCATAATTTGTTGATAAATACAGTTTTTTTATGTGTTATTTACGTTTTTTTTTTATAACTTTATAATTAGAACGAAGGGAATTTTTAATTACAGAAAGACGCCCAAACACGCATACGCTAAGCCGATCGCATTTGCTTTGTGATTAAACACGCGTTACCTCCCTTAACTCGCTATCGTCCTCTCGATTTGACTCATGGAATCAAAGGTACCTTTTTCAGTACTTTTTTGAGTTGAGCTTTATTTACAGCCATGATTCGATTGTTGAGAAGCAAACCTTATCAACCTTGGTGCAGAAAATAATACAGTAATGCCAAGGATGACGAATCAGATTCCTCAGTAGTATATGTATGGCTATCAACCGGCACCATGTCAAGGCTACGAGATTCCTTTGTCCCCCGGACACGTGGGATTTTGGCCACCGAAAGATTACAATAAACACAAATAGTCCAATAAGGACAAAATTCAGGGAAAACATAGTCATCAGAAGAAGACGAGCATGGTCGGTTATTGATTGAAATTAAGGTTAAGGTTATTTTCACCTTATTTATGTTTGTACTCTGTAGTACTATTACTAAAATTTGAGGGTTTTCTATTCTCTTTTAGCGATAAGGTAATTTAAGGTAATACAGCGGTGAAATTTCGTATATGATTGATTCTGATATGGAAATTTCCGCAAACGTAATCTTATATTACTTTACAAATGTAGTTTTCTTCTAATGCTGATACGTGTCCTCTTAATTGTATTTAATATAAAAAAAAGATTCAAAATCAACTACTCGCCACTATCAATCACGCATATTTAACATAACCACCCCACTAAGCACATAAGAGAAGGTCTGATTGTTAACTGCTAATCTATCTATTCTATTATATTAAGAGCCTTGCCCTCTTAAAAACTGTTTGATTTGGTCTGTCACTTCTAATTGAATTTGTTTCGTCCACTTTTTATTTATTGTAATTAACTAATGATGTAATTAATAAAAACCACCCACGATTGGTGCTTGGTAACTGTTCAAATCACATGACTCAGTTTGGCGTCATGTTTACTCTAAATAAAAAAGCAGCCATTCTCAATTTCATTGGTTCATTAATAACACTGTTTTTTTATTCTATAACTATGATTTGATATTTCTAATGTATGAATGTGTTCGTGGTTGCAGATTTATGAATGGCAAGTATTTGTCGCGGAAATCTGATGATAGTATGAGAAATCTCTACACCCTTCAAAGGTTGTCTTGCTAATGCTTTCGTAAATCTTCATCCCCGCTTTGCTATTGTTTATGTTTGGTGTTTATTATTCCCTGTGGATTTATGTTCAATATTGCTTTTCTTATTAAAACAAAGCCATTGAAGAGAAGAACAATCTTAATCCAAGCAAAATTAAAACGATTAATACTCTTTCGTTAATCGCCTTTTACTTTATTTTTCTGTGGGATTTTCTACCTCTCCAAAATCTTAATACACAGCAATTTAAAAATATAAATTTCAAAATGAAAGAAAGACCCGATTTGCTATTTCCTCGACTTTGTGGATGGGTTTGGTTGTTAAATGGGCGTTTGCTTATTTTTCAGGATTTTGTTAGTGAGATAGTCATAATATTTGAAATCTGTTTAGCTTTTGAGTTGTTGTTTATCTTATTTTTTTTATTAGATTCAACATTTTCAAGAACAGAACGTGGCATTGGTTATTTTTTTTTATTGTAGATCATTTTTTTCGAAACGATATCTTCCCATAAAATCATGAAATCATTAAATGCACTAAATAGCCCACGTTTAAATTTAAAACATAACCCACGTTCAAACATAAAACCACCCATGTTTATTTGTCTGTCGATTGTTCTCATATTAAATTGTACAGTAATTGGAGCTTGCCTTCATCCAGTTGAAATTTGACGTTGAATTTCATTCAATTTCTTTACCTGCTTCAC
This sequence comes from Linderniella brevidens, assembly GCA_004919715.1. Classification (NCBI taxonomy): domain Eukaryota; kingdom Viridiplantae; phylum Streptophyta; class Magnoliopsida; order Lamiales; family Linderniaceae; genus Linderniella; species Linderniella brevidens. The sequence continues at coordinate 4,405,128 of SWDC01000149.1, read as the reverse complement.
TGTTTACATGCCGATGTAGTTTTAGAGTTTGATATTAGACACGGATGGGTTAAAACTCTTTCAAGTATCACAACGCTCCCGGTTGATAATTTACAGTTTTATGTAAGTTCTCTCCATGCTTTGTGGATCTTTTACATTAATTATTTATTTCCAATAAACTTATTTGGATTATGCTGTCTACGTACATGTTAAACAGGCGATTTATCTTAAAATTGTAAAGCACCGAGTTTTGAGCTACATTCCACTGTTAGGGTTTTGTTTTTTATTTTGTTGTAATTTATTAATTTAAATATTCAGGCGACAGGATCCAACTTTTACATCATCTTCCTCGCATATATTGGTGTTGCTAAATTGTACTGTTATGTTGAATTTTAAATAACCCAGTAAGATCTCATCAAATTCCTTTTTCAAATTGCTTTCTTTTTTCTCATTTCCCTTAACTAAATGTGGCACGTAGCCTTACGTTGGTTACCGTTGTGACATATTGTGTATTGACAGCTCATTTACTAATTAATTTGTATTATTATCTCATCGCTATATTTTTGCGTCCTCCATCTCATATCAAATCTGGATTTACATGTCATGTGATAGATTAATCTGTTTTTGTCTCCTTTGTCCTAAATTATATAATTATTTTTAATACAGTTATAAAGATTCAACCATATTATTCGGTACAGAAGGACATCATGAACCATCGTGAACGTCGTACAATATACGAACGTGGTAGAATACAATCAATGACGTCCGATCAAAGAAATGAATACCTTTCAAGGCGTCGTGAATCATACAAAAGGCGTAAATCATCGTATGCATCTACTTCAAATACATTTTCATCACAATCAATTGATCATGGTAAGATCAAGTATTCTACAATTTTACTTTAACTTATATTAGTACAAATCACGTATCTTTAAATTGAAAATGTATTTGATTTTATTATATAAGAAATATTTGCAGGGATTAACATTACTTCAAATTGCATGGAAGCAGAATCATTTCACGATCCAGATGGTTTAGGCGAGTTGCAAGATGTACCGATTTCTCATGGTAAAACATAATTTTTGTTTAAAATAAAAGAAAAATTAATGCCTCTTTTATATTATTTTACCCGTTATTTACTAATAAACCATATAATTTATATTTTCCAGACATAAATCGAACATCAATTTTCGTTCAAATGGAACGGAATGAGCACTCCGGTCAAACTGATTTGCATGATGTACCCGTACTTCAAGGTAATATGTTACCTACATCTGCACTTGCATATAAAATTATACTACATTTTCAAGGTACACTAGAAACTTACATTTTACCAAATAAATTATACTACATTTTCAATTATTTTTTGATATGTTATATAATATTTTTACATATCATTTTAACTTACCTATACATTATTCCGTGTTAACAATTCTTCAATTTTTTTTCTTCAATATTTTGCCAAATATGCGTTACAAATAACAATTGTTTTACATTAAGGTAATATATTATAATTTTTTTATTATATTGTTTTACATTTAGGTAATATATCACTTCCATGTAACAATACAATGGTAGCAAGTTACGAGAATGGTAGCACAAGTGGAACACATGATGTACACATTCATCAAGGTAACTTTTTCGACTATTTAATGCCAACGCATTTTATTAAAATAATTTACATTTTTTAAAATTAAATGTTATATTTTATTTGCTTTATAAAAAACATTATAATGGACTATAGGTACAACAGAAACTGCCTACACAAGCACAGAACAAACAATAGGAAACCAACGGATTTCTAACGCTGTTTTACGTCCCAGTCGTCGGTACCATAATATGGGAAGAGATTTTCATGAATTTATGGGAATTTCCAAATTTCTATTGCCCACTCCTACAACATGCCGACATTGTTCAGCAAAATTATTCTTGGGCGAGACATACCAATTATGTTGCCGCACTGGAAGGATAAGATTGCCAACAATATCGTCTCCATGTGAATTAAGACAATTGTTTGATACACAAACTGCAGAGGGAAAGCATTTTAGGAAATATCTGAGGTCATATAATCACGTACTATCATTTACTTCTATTGGCGTCCATATCGATGAAAATTTGGCATATGGAGGTAAAGGTGTTTACTCATTGCGCGCTCATGGCACTATATATCATCGTATAGGAAGTCTTCTTCCTACTTCAGATGAAAGGCCTCGATACTTGCAAGCATGGATTGTAGACACGGAGCATGAAATAGACAATAGACTGATTGAAAATGAGAGTTTGGATAGAGAAATAGTTATCAAGCTCAACCGGATACTCGACAACGTCAATCCGTTTGTGCGTGTATTTAGACAACTTGGTCAACGTCAGGATTTACCTCGGTGCAGACTTATAATAAAGCAACAGGCACCAAACCAACGACAATATTGTCTTCCAACAGCGTCTCAAGTTGCAGCAATCATTGTCGATGACGAAGAAATTGAAAACTTAAACGACAGAGATATTATAATTCAATCTACGGATGGTTCTCTGATAAATATTCAAGACTTAGTCGGCTACTACGACCCGATGCAATATCCCCTTCTACTTCCTTATGTACATATGGTTGGGATATAAACAGTAAAACTCTTGATGGAAATCGGCTTACATGTCGAGAATTTTACGCATATTATTTTCAGGTACTACTTCTATCAAAATATTTCGCAATAAATATATTATATGAATGTATCTAATATAACATTACTATTACTTAAAACCATAACATTATTTTAAATATTCAGATTAGAGACAATGAGGAATCTCTTATACTGCGTGGCGGGCGCTTGCTTCAACAATACGTCGTCGACAACTACATAAAGATTGAAAAGCAAAAGCTAAGATGGATACGACAAAACCAACATTACATTCGTGCGGAGCATTACCAAGGACTTCAAGATTGTTTACACAATGGGCAAGATTATGGAGGTATATAAAAACATCATACACCTATTTTGCGCTTTTATATAAAAAATTTAATAAATAACTTTGTAAAAGGTCATGTTGGGCATAGAGTAATTCTGCCATTGTCTTTCACCGGAAGTCCACGTGACATGCATCAAAGATATCAAGATGCAATGGCTTTGGTGCAAAGATACGGAAAACCCGACTTAATGATCATAATTACTTGCAATCCAAATTGGACAGAAATAAAACAAGAGCTCATCAGAGGCCAATCACCTCATGATCGTCCGGATCTCATTACAAGAATATTTCGATCAAAGTTCGATGAGTTCAAAAGAGACTTAATCGATAGAGGTGTTCTTGGAAAAGTACTGGCATACTCATATGTTATTGAGTATCAAAAACGAGGATTACCGCATGCGCATATGATTGTTATCTTTGAAAATAATGATAAGCTACATATCTATTCTATTATATTAAGGTTGAGGGCCCCTTAAAAACCATTCAAATTGGTCTGTCAAAATTGTTTAATTTCGTATGTCAAGATTGAGTTAAACCACCCACGTTTTAATAAAAACAATCCACTTTCTAATAAAAATGACCACGTTCTCAAGTGATAAATTGAAACCGCTTCTCTAAATTTGAAATAAATCTAAATAAAACTCCGACGCTACCATTTCCTCACCAGGGGAAATCATTATTTGAATCGGATTTTCATCCATCAATAGGAGCTGAAAATCCGGTTCATCAGCGCCATGGAAAAAGAAGAGTGGCAGCCGATGATATAGATTTCAAACCCTAACCGTAGACGATATTTGTCTCCGCAATTGTATCAATCCTGTGTTTTTTTTCCTCTTCGAATTATGCTTTATTTTTTTAATAATTAGGTAATTTTGTGATTTCGGCGACGTCCGAGGGATTGTCGAAGATGTTGTACTCTATGGTGCTGAAAGATAATGACGATAATGATGTGGTGGAGAAGCAATGTGTACGCGTTGTTGTTGCAGAATACTCTGCAACTAATCGATTGCAAGCCCCTTCATGTATTTAAGGTCCCAGATTCACTTTTTTTCTTTTCCATTTTTCTAATTTTGACGTTGAATTTCGAGGAAATGTATATACTTAGTGACCCAAAAATGAAACATGTATATACTTAGTGACCCAAAATCGAAAAAATATATACTTAGTGACCTAAAATTGAAAACATGACCCAAATTTGTTTTGACATACAAAGTTAGTGACATACTTTTGCAATTATCAAACATAGTGACCCAAAAACGAAAACTTGGATACTTAATGACCTAATTTTATAATTTTGCATTTATTCTATCCTACCAAACCCAACTGAGTTAAAGATTGTGACATGTGTCACATCATTTTCCATCCAAGGATGTTGATCACCCCACCATCTTTTAGATGGACACATGTCACAATCCAAATCCACTTGGATTATACTCAAGTGGGTAGAATAACATCGACCTGTTTTTAGAATCAACTCACATGAAGAGTGTAGTTATTTACTCTTCATGGGAGATGTAATTAATTTTAATATATTATTATTTCTCATCATATATACCAGAATTTTGACATATTATTTTTCCTGATAAATTTTACTATGTTTTTATTTTAAGATATGCGATGTATTGTCTTGTAAGATATCTGCAACGTACACAAAGTTTTGTCCACAAAGTTTTGTCCTCATATCTTAAATGTCAACTATTAATGTATTATAGGTTGAAAATTATAATATTTTTCTTTCTGACACATAATTAAATTAGCTTATTAACTTATATTATACATGGTTATTGCGTAAATTGCAATAGGTTTGTTTGTTGCATATATTGTCCCAAGGTAATCACTTACACACATTGCAGTTCTTTTTTTTTTTTTTCAAATTAAAAATATTAAAATATAATATTATGCAAATTTCAGGTATAGATTGAAGATAACGATTAATATAAATCATGTTCCAAACAATTAACATGTTGGAATGATCAAGCGAAAATAATTGCCGGCATATCGACATCTGAATTAAAGCAAATCTTCAGTGATGTATATTTATTATTTCGCATCGTATTTACCCTAATATCTTAATCTCATTAATTTTTTTTATTTGACAACACTTTAGGGTGGGGATGATAGGCCATTCTTAGTAGAAGATTACCTAAATAGTCGTCTGATGTCAGAATTTATTTTAATTTTGCGATCGCCTAACACATACGATGATGTATTAAGTTGTATGTTTTTAGAGTCGATTGGGAGGAAGAGTATAACTATTTAATGTTCAGACGACAACGGATGCGATGCAATTACGTTTTTTATTTTTTTTTATTATTATCTTTCATAATATGTATTTGACATAAACTTTCTTTCTTTATGTAATTATGAAGATTTTTATTTTACGATATGTTATATTTTAAATTATAAACGATTTCCAATGCGTATAAAGTTCCATACGTATATTTTAAAAAAATCAACAACCACTATAATAATAGACTCATCATTACAAAAATAAGATCATATATTATATATTTATTTAAAATCCGTGCATCGAGCAATAAACTAGTATTTAAAAAGTCAATCTATATTCCCACTAGTGTTGCCCAACCGCCGATTTCGGTTAACCGGCGGTTGCCGGTTGGTCGAAATGACCAACCGGCCACAACCGGCCGGAGACGGATGCCGGTTGGCCGTCTCCGGTTGCCGGTTGACCAACCGGCGCCGGTCAACGTGTATCCGGCGGTTACCAACCGGCGGGTTTTTAATTTTTTTTTTAATTTTTTTTATTTTTTTAATTTTTTTTAATTTATAGTGTATATTTCGATAGTTTTCGACGTTTCGGGACACAATTATGTTTTTTCAGTATATAACAAGGGTTTCGATTTTAAAATCATAAATTGATTTCATTACAAAAATGAAGTTACATTTACAAAGTCGAAAATACAAAGTAAGAAAAAAAAATTTATTCGTTGTTCGTTGAATACTTGAATCGCAATCGCCATTTGCCAACGCCAGTCGATAATCGGTTTCTGAAAAAAAAATTATACAATAGAAGTTAGTTAGATAATATCTTTTTGTACAATCGCCATTAAAAAATAGTATTAAGGACTTATCTTTTTCGGACTATGTCGTTGGCTTGGATGTCGTCACGCGAGCGATTTCTTGGAGACGTTGGCTGAAAAATAAGATTGTATGTGTAAGTAATTATTTAAAAATATAAAATAAAAAAATTAATACAATGAGATTAGTATTAAAGACTTATCTTTTTTCGGGCTTGAATCTTTCGCCATTTTCGGAGATTCTCTATGCTCTCTACTCTTAGTCGTCGCCGCCATTGCCGCCACCACTAGTCTCGGTGCCGGTGGTGTCGTCGAATACGTCGTCGTCCGAATCGATATTCGTGGCGTCTTGTGTCCGATGTTCGGCTCTCGTCCAATCATCGAGAAGGCATTGGTATTCGACGTTTTCTACCGTCAACCTCGAACGCCTTTCACTTAAAGTTAAGCCGTCCATGCTAAAAGCTTATTCAACCGCGACGGTTGAAATTGGGACGGCAAAGATTTCCCTAGCGATCATCGCCAACGTTGGATACGTTGGCGACATCTTCGACCACCATCGGAGGACGTTGAACTGATCTTCATCCTCGGCGAACTCAAAAGTGGTCGACAAGTAGTTATCTAACTCTATGAACGGGTTCGTCGACCTTTGGCGTTTGCTCGTGTTGAGGAGGTTGTAGTAGGAGGCTAAGCGATCACTACCGCTAGCACTACTACTACTAGTGGATTGACCTGAACTTGATCGAGTTGGGTCTTGGCCAATATCGGTCTTATACGCTCTAAAGACTGCCTTTAGAGCGGCATACCCTATATTCCTAACTTGAATATTGTATTTATCGGGGATAACACTTGAATCAGCCGCAATGGACTGGTAGTATAGTCCCAGAAAATTATCTGTCCCCTCTACGCGTATTCTGGGGTCTAATATCTTTGCGATGATGAAGATATCGGGTAGTTCCCAAAAGTATTTCAGCCATTTAGCCTTCATGGCTAAAATGGCCGGCCGCAATATCGTCGTTGACAAAAGCGTTTAGAATGCATGCGACTTTAACGCAATGATCTAATGCTAAGATTGATGTCGGGTAATATGTTCCCAACATCTCCTTGGTGGCATCGTGAAATACTTGAAGTATTTCACATATGCCGTTGCATCCGTCCCACATCGTAGGATGTAATGCTACCCCGAATTCGGGGTTTTCGTCGTAGAAATCGCTCAAGGTGTGGCGATATTCGTACGACGTCTCTAACATCTTGTAGGTGGAATTCCACCTGTTGGGTACATCTAAGGCAAACTTCTTGGGCATGATTCCCAAACTTTTACAATGACGCTTCCACTTCTTCAGTACGGAAGAGTGGCGCATCATGTAACTAATTGCCGTTCGTATCGGCGTAACGTGTGCCTTTAGATGCGTGAGTGCGTCCTGAACACATAGGTTAAGTATGTGGCAGAAGCACCGAACATGAAAGAATCGACCGCCAAATGACGGTCGACAATACTTAATCAAATCTTCAATGCTCGCGTTATTAGCGCTAGCATTATCAAAGGATACCGAGAAAATCTTCTCGAGTATCCTATATTCCGATAAGATACTTCTAAGCTTAGGTGCGATGTTTTGAGCTGTGTGTGATGTGTCAAATTCTCTATACGCAATTAAACGTTTCTGTACTTGCCAAGAGTCATCAATCCAATGTCATGTAACGCCCATGTAATGATGATCTTGCCAGTGATCGCTCCATATATCGGAGGCAATGGATTTACACTCTAAATTTTTTAATTGATCTATTAACTCGCGTTTATACGCGAGTACCGTCTTCCTAATGTCTCGCGTAAGGGTGCTACGTGAAACTTTCATTGCTTGGGGGTTATACGACTTTCTGATCCACTCTTCGTAGATCGGATCGTCGGCAAACCGAAAAGGAAGATGTTTCGCGCACACAAATTTTGCAAGTTGTTTGCGCGCGACATCTTCATTGTACATGAACAAAGACGTCAGACTCGCACTGGGTCCTTGTCCGGTAGCGGACGAACCCGTGCCCGTAGCCCCGTCATTTGACTTTGACTTTGACTAATTCCTATCTTAGTAGGATGTTTTGAGCGGATATGGCCGGTAAAATTGCCATATCCGCCCCCCTTCTTAAAAGGGTACTCCTTACCACAATAATTATATATAACTTTAAAAAAATCTTTATTTTCGGTCGGTACCTTCTTGAAGTGTACCGCGAAAATATCCGAGCGTAGGGCGGCGGCGGCGGCCCGTGCTTGGGTCTCGGGTGGCGGCGTCGGCGTCGGCATCGGAGTTTCTTCCGATTGGTCCCCTTGCGGGTCCGAGCCGATGACGTCACTTAGGTCGAGCATAATTTCGGGGGAGTCGTCATATTGGTAGTAGTAATCTTGCGATGAACTACCAACAATCTGTTTCCCCCTCGACCTCGAACTCGATCCTCGACGACGGCTATCCATATCTAAAATAAAATATTAGAATAAACGTTCGATAAAAATATCTGTAAACTTACGAAAAAATAGGCGAGTAAAATTCGGAGCGCCATGTAGTAGAGCCGGGCGGGGATTGATGAGTGTAGTAAAGCCGGGCTAGGATTGAGGGACTAGTATTTTAATTAGTTTATTTTTAATTCGTGGACTACAACGAGGCTGAGAATTACGCGTTTTGAGAGTGAATAATTGAGAGTAAGAGATAGAATTGAGTTGTAATTTTTTAAGAGGGGTGGGGGGGGGGGTATTTATAGTTTTTTGGGCTAAGTAGCCGTTGCAACCGGCCGGTTCCCGGTCAACCGGCGGTTGCAACGGCTAGTTCAATTTTTTTTTCCTAACGGCTCTTTTTCAATTATTTCAAATTTTTTTTTTTTCAAACGGCTATATTTTTATTTTTATCAATTTTTTTTTTATACTAACTGCCGGTTTGCAACCGGCTGTTTGCGGTTTGAGAAATTCCCAAACCGCGTGGAACCGGCCACCCGCGGCCGCTGGTTGCGGTTGGTGGCCGGTTCCGGTTAATTTTGGGCATGTCTAATTCCCACAACACAAATAACTGCATTAAAATATCAGTCACAAAAAAAAAAAAAGTATCACGCACACATCATACGAGTAACTTCAAAGTATCAGATAGTATTCAGTATCTCCTCGCCACAAAACCATCTCTAATCTTGGAAAGTTCTCTGACAACATCTTTCATCGACATTCGATCTCGTGGATTCTCTTTCGAACACGAGACTCCAATTCTTAACACAGAATCCACAACTTCCATGGCTATGTCATCATCGTCCAAGGCCACAATCTCCATCACCCGATCAGGCAAGGCACTGCTCACGAAGATGTGAATGATCAGATGATCGTGGAATAAATCGTCTGTAGGTCTTGTGTTTGTGAAAGTTCCAAGAGAAGAATCCCATAACTGTAGACGTCTCCTCGAGTCGAAACCACATCGCTCGTTCCATACTCTGCAAAGGCAAGCTGCATCATAAGGTTATCTGAAATTAGTTATGAGATGAAGAAGATTAAAGCATATCATACCTGGTGCAACATAGCCCACAGTGCCCTTGATAGCAATCGAACTACTGCTGCTTTGATGGGACGGAATTGTGCTTGAGATAATCTTAGCTAATCCAAAATCGCCTACACGAGCATTCACATCATCGTCCAAGAGAATGTTGCTTGGCTTGAGATCACCGTGAATTATAGTTTCATCAGTACCAAAGTGCAAGTATTCTATTCCATGAGCCACGTCGATTGCGATATTTAGCTTTTGGACCCAGTTAAGCGTTCTAACTTGCTCTGTTGTTTCTTGCTCCAGATCTTGATGCAACCAACTATTTAAACTCCCGTTGGCCATAGACTCGTAAATTAATGCTTTGAAATCATTTCCTTGGGAATCTATGCTTTCGCAAGCACTTAATAGTTTTAACAAGTTTCTGTGTCGTATGTTTTTCAATGCATTGCATTCTGCTAAAAAACTCTTACATGCTCCTCTGGCTGCAAGGTTAAGCACTTTCACAGCTATCAAAGTTTGCTCATTGTCTAGAGTTCCCTTGTAAACCGATCCGAACCTTCCAACTCCAAGAAGATTAGCTTGAGAAAACCCACCCGTGGCTTTAAGAAGATTTGAGTATGAAAGCCTCAAAAATTGGATACCATCAAACAACGGAACAGTGGTATCGATATTTATCTTCCTTTTCTTGCAGGTGAACCAGATGGAGGAGAGTAGAAGGATTATCAATCCCAAAACTACAAGTGGAATCAAGATTTTGATAAGAGATGATGAGTGTTTCAATTTGGAGTTTCTCACAGGGCAAGGAGGGAGATTCAACCCTGGGATACCACCACAGAGTTGTTGATTCCCTTCAAGTGAAACTTCAGATTTGTTTGCAAAGACTCCATTTGTCGGGACGTCTCCTTCAAAATCATTGTACGATAAGTTCAAAATTTTTAACTGAAGTTGACTGAGGAACCTTGGAATTTTTCCGGTTAGCTTATTTCTTGAAAAATCCAACTCTTCCAATCCTTTCAGAGCAAATAGTCCATAAGGTATCTCTCCAACTAGTGAATTTCCTTCGAGGTAAAACCTTTGTAAGCTTTTGCAACCATCTAAGGAGTTTGGAATGGCTCCCGACAAGTTATTATTAGACAAGTCTAACTGTACAAGGTTTGACAAAGATCTAACGGCAGCTGGAATTGGACCAGATAATGTATTGAAAGACAAATCAAATAAGATAGTTATGGAGGATAGCGTCATAATCTCTTGAGGGATCGTGTTATTGAAGTAGTTGTGAGATAAGTCTAACGACTGTAAGCACGTACAAGTACCAAGTTCATGCGGTATACTCCCAGAGAAGAAGTTGTTATTCATGAACAATGTATTCAACGACCTTAGCCTTCCGAAAGAGGACGGCACCTCAGTTGCAAATTTGTTTCCTTGTAAGTATATCGCCTGCAAATTGGCAAGATTCCCAATGCTCGAAGGAATTGAACCTTCGAGTTCAGTGTAAGGAAGAGCGAGAAAAGTCAAACCAACAAGATTTCCAATCCCAAAAGGTATGGTTCCCTCCCTCTATATCATTATAAGGAATCAATAAGACTTGGAGAGTTTTTGAAAGGTTGGCAATGGATTCAGGCAGTGATCCCTTTAAAAGGTTTACCCCAATATCAATAATGTTGAGCATCGTGCAATTTGCGAACGAATCGATGAACTTGACATCATCTTGGATATTATTCTGTGATATACTGAACTGCAAAAGACAGGAGAGCCTCCCCATTTCCTTTGGCATACTTCCTCCGAAATTATTATTAGACAGATCAATTCTTTCAGAGCGAAGAAGCATTGGGAAATGAAGTAGGAACCTTTCCTGAAAGCTTATTAGAATATATATATATATATATATATATATATATATATATATATATATATATATATAGAACCTTTGCAAGTTAGGGAGTGTTTGTCCTATATGAGATGGTATACCTCCTTCAAGTTTGTTCTCGCCAATTTCAAAGTAGGCCAAGGTCGATATGTTGAAGAGACCAAGCGGGATTCTACCCGTCAAATTGTTCATTCCTAGCTGAATAAATGTCAGGCTCCTAAGCTGCGAGAGAGATTCTGGAATTCCTCCTGTTAACCCGCATGCCTTTATGCTAAGCAGTCTCAAAGATGTTAGGTTGCCAATGAAGGAAGGGATATGCCCTGGGAACCTGTTATATGTTAAACCAAGGGCTTCATGTTTAGATAGAGTGCCCAGTCCCTGAGGTAGAGATCCATAGAGCTGATTGTCGATAGCATTAAGATATACAAGATTCGTACACTGAGACAAGTTCTGTGGGATTTGTCCAGTGAAGGAATTATTGCTAATCTCTATATGCTCGAGCCTTGGAAGAAAGCCAATCTCTTCTGGAATTAAGCCCGTGAATGTATTGTTTTGGAGATCAATGACTCTAAGAAAGGAGAGATTACCTATATAAGGAGAGAGGGATCCGACCAAGCCTTGAGACTTGAGGTGTATCCCCACGACTCTATTCGAATGTTTCTTACCGCAAGAGACTCCGTTCCAAGTACAGAAGTCAGCCGATGATGCTCATTTCATGATGTTAGGGCATTCAATGGATCTTGACGTATCGAAGCTTTCATCGCTAACAGTGCTAGACGATCTGCATCCCTGCCTATCAGTGTCGATGCTGCAGAAGAGAAGAAGATGATGATGAGATGAAGAAGCTGTACTAGTTTGGATGAATGTGCCATGGGTGTTCTTGTTTAGATAAAAAAGCTTTAGAATGTGGTTTGCTGAATGTGCTGATCCTTAGTTTACATGAGCAAAGTTGACTTGGTTGACTTTTGTAACAAGTCCTTGGCCCTACCGATGTTGCCAGGAAGGATGATTTTTTCAGTTCTAACGACTCGGCTGGTCTCCATCGGTCTCAATTGCGTTTGTTCCTTTGTTTTCGTTGACTGACGGAGTCATTTGATGCATCATTTAAAATAATAAAGTAAAAAATGGGATGTTTGTTTTGGGATAATCATCCAAAACATCAAGATGATTCTATCGTCGTCGTCTCCTCATTTTTGTGTTTATTTAGCCTTCGTGATGAGCCATCACCGGAATAACGGATTACCTTGGTGACGAAATTGATTGGTTCAAATTTTGGTTCATCCAAAAAAACCTAAGTGATCCGCCATCACCACATGATCGGTGATGTTTCCATTTTTTTTTTTGACAAAATTACTCATATTTTAGCATTCCTCATGTATATACCCATATATATTTTTTAATTACGTAACTACCCTAAATCTTGTTGAAAAAAAACTATCTTAAATCTTAAAACATATATTTAATGGGTAAAAAAATAAAAGAAAAAAATTTATATAGAAGACTTATAAGTAATGCTTAAAAAATTAAACTTAAAATATTAATCATTCTAACGTAAAAATACCATGTCACAAAGAACATATTTAATCTACATTACCTAACTAATTTGCATACAGTTTACTTATAATATTTACACAACACCACATTACACTTTCTGATGATTAAATAAACAATCAATATCATCCCGATATGCAAAATGAAATATTATCATGAAACAAACAAAAGTAGCATATTACTTTGATGCACATTTCGGTGATATACTCACATGACAGTGATACGAATATTATAGTTGTATTCCTCGTACAAACACTCGAATCTAGCGAGGTCCAATCTGATACACAAAATTAACGCCAATTTGATAAATGATAGAGCCCATTATGAATAAATATAACTTTGACCAAATTGAATTAGGTGGTATTATGAAGTAATTAATTGCCTGAACGTTTTAATGTTGATATATTGAATGTTGTAAAGCTAGTTAGAATCAAATATTGTAAAATTAGTTACTCGTTAATGACATTAAATGATTTAATGACCTAAATATTAGATGTAATAATGAAATTAGATCAGTATATATAGGTCATTTGACTTATATAAAAAAATATACCAAAATATTGAATAATATTATATACTTCACCTCTCTTATATTCCTCCTCAATATTTTACACTATATTATGGGATTATACCACCAGTTTTTTTTTTGGGAATGTTCCCTTATATGAATAATAAAATATGTACAAATCATAGGGCAATAGAGTCATTACATACAAACATCAACGAACTTCTATGTACAAAGGTAAAGAACCACCAAGCAGCTCGCCGCACTCTACGTAAAACTAACAACTCAAAAGAAAAACGAGCGTGAATAGTGGTAATGTCGCAGACTAGCAAGGCGCAACACCTCCTAGTGCTTAAGTGAGCCAAACTTTCCCTCTCGCCAGTGTCGGTTACGCTCCATCCAAATGTGATACACTGATGACTCAAGCAGGTGCCGTGAGGCCAAGTTGCATATGTGTCCGCTACGCCACCAGATGGTGTCCAACCAATCCCATGCTGCCATTCCGGATATGACCAATGCAACTTAGTCTTCCGCCAAAGAAGATGGAGGGAATGTTTCGAGAAAAGGCAATCAAAGAACAAGTGGTCCGCCGTCTCGAATGAATCAGTACCACATAGGAGACAAGAAGCACAACCATTAATCTGAGCAACCCATGGCTTGTCCCGTGTATAAAGTCTCTCGCGGATGGCTAGCCACAAGATGAACTCATGACGGGGAACCTGATTGCACCACCGTTGGTCCCCAATATTTTGATTTGTCACATGTAGTCGTCCCCGATATCGTCTGATTTGGACAATTTTGATCCCTCGGTTAGATTTGCATTTATTTAGACGGAATATTCCAGAAATCTACACGTTTGAGGGGACAAAAATTGTGTGACGGGCAAACAAGAGAGACCAAAATTAGTTTTATCCTAAAATAAATTAATACAATAGCCGACTCACTTGGCTAGCGCTTCCAAATCAATTCCATCAAAATTAATGAAGATTAATTGAGCGACAAAAAATGTCCAAAATCGAACGACATCGAGAACTAAATGTGGCAAATCGAAATATCGCGGGTCAAAATTGCCCAACTAGCAGATACGAGAGACCAAAAGTGGCTTTGTCCCCCTATATTATCATAATAATATCTAATAATATCATAATATTCTTAATATAAGTAAATAATATGAAAATAATATTAATAGAATAGTTAATTATTATATTTTTATCAACACCTTATCCACACGAGAGGTCCAACCCACCGAATTTCATCGACACCAACCTCCGATGTATGGCATGTATACATTTTATTTTCGTATCTTACAATACAAAATTCACTAGGTCTCGCGGTAATTTCCACAAACACGTGGGGTCCAAACACCAGATTTTGAACCTCGGTAAGCAGCATTAATTTTCAGAATTATGCTCTTTCATGCAAGTTAGATTTTTGTATTTGATGGTAATAACATTAATACTTATTATACTTGGATATCATTTTCTTAACTCATGTGGCAATTATGTTATAATATATCTTTATATTATGCGATAGTAAAATGTCAAATCTTCAAAAGCTTGGTATTGTTGGTCTCCATATCACCGGCAAGGACTATCTATCTTCGATTTTAGATGCCAAAATTCGCTTGGAATAAAAAAGACTAGGAAATAATACGTTAAGAGCCCACTTGAGCTTCTTCTACGCGAACAATTGAGCATAACATCGTTTTAGTCAGAGGCAAGTGTTTAACACTTTGTCCTTAAGACGAAATTGCCCCGTAACAGTGTTGTCGATTATGCCAAATGTTTTCCAAGATACGACTGACTTTCTTGTAATAGGAGCACATCAAATTACAAGAACAACAAACAAAAATACGAACTTCTCTTCGAAAATAATACTGAAAAATGCTTTTAGTATTTTTTTGATAGCTTAGTTGTTTGCTTTAATTCTAAAAATGAATTCGGTGAACTCATGGGAGGTCTACTTATAGGATCTCGAGGGTTGCCTTGGAAAAGAGACAACTTTGGAAAAGGTTTTGGGCCAATTGATGTAACTTTTCAAAAGTTAAAGAGTCAAAACACAAACTATTCAAACTTTGGGGCAATTTATGAAAAGTATAGTACCTTTTCCTCAAAACTTATATCCCCTGCCCTTTTATTTGTAAAAGTCACGTTGATTTCAGTTTGTCAATAAATATTTAATAATTAATTTAATAATACATTAAGAATTAATTATAATATTACTCCCTCGCCACCTACTTTACGGAGATTAAATTCTCATTCATCGTTAATCAGTTTAATGAGTTTAATATACCACTTTGATCCTCTCGTGATGTAGATCACCATCGTCTAATTTAAATCCATATTCGCTTTACGGATATTACTGAAATTTCTGTCAAATTTTGGTCAAACCAACTTATTAAATCAATTTCCATCAATCCCTCACATGAATGAAATTAATGCACATGGATGCAAAAAAGAGAGTTCGATTGAAACCTGATTGCATCAGGATCGATAGCTTCTGGCTTTGAGCTGTCTGATCACTCGCGGTGTAGTGTGTCAAGTAATAATAAAACGACTACGCATTTACTATCACCAACGTGCGATAGCCAGTGGACCTATCGTTTGTAGCGTTGTAAATGAGTAAACGAGTATCGAACACGAGGAATAGACTAAGTACTAGTACCGACCTATCGACTCGATATCTAACCTCATAATTAATATTTGCGAATTTAATATCTAATTATCCTAGGACTAAAATTCTACGACACAATTAACACGAATAAAGGCTAAAAAAGGATGACTAAGTAAAATTGAGTAACTTCAGAAATAGAGACGTGCTCGGTATTTCGAATCCTGCTAGACAACGTCGGTGATGTCGTGAATCGTCGTTCACACATGTGGATGATTAAGTCGCGGTAATTTCCTACTCACGATCCGAATTTACTGTCGTCCTAGACGGTCGTGAGGATCTAAATTGACTATTACCTAAAACGAGGATCGACTATTTGCTTTCGCACTATAGTCGAATCCTAACGTTTACGAAAAGGTCTATCGTTATTAGTTGTCGCCCTAAACGATACCAATTATCGAATCAATACATAGACATATTGAAACGAAACATCAACGCAACACATAGACATATCGTATTGAAGATAACTTTCATAAACGATAAATAATCAAATGCATGCGTTCACGAGTAATTCACGCCCTAACTAAGATTCTACCTAGCATTCATCTGGTCCCAAATACTAAGGAATTAGCTACTCATGATAAAGAGAAAAAGAACGAAATAAATGATAAACAAGGGTGAAAAAATTATAAATTCTTCCTTACGGGATGATATAAGTCAGCTTGATGAGTTCCTTGTTCGATTCAGCACCAATTCTTCGTTGAGTCTTCAATTCGCAGATAGAAATCGATGGAGATGGATTTCTAGGGCTCTTGAGTCTTCGTTTTGGTCCTTACATTCGCCCTAGTTCGTATGTTGAAATATAGATGCGGATTTAGGGCTGAAAAACGGCCTTTTATAGTATTTAGCTCGCGTCACGACATAAC
The DNA here is from genome assembly GCA_004919715.1 of Linderniella brevidens. Lineage (NCBI taxonomy): Eukaryota > Viridiplantae > Streptophyta > Magnoliopsida > Lamiales > Linderniaceae > Linderniella > Linderniella brevidens. Next base: position 4,388,188 of record SWDC01000149.1, on the reverse strand, counting down.
TGTGGGCCGTCACGACATGGACGAAGCCGCAAATTTCTTTTACTGTTGACTGTCACGGCATGAGCGAGTGCTCAACATGCAGTGATGATTTCTTGGGAGCTAAATATCCGTCTGCTTTGGTCGTCACGACATGGACGGAGTGTAACATGCCGTGACGATTTCCTGTGAGCTAGATATATCTCTGCTTGAAATTTTGCTTGTCCTCAAGCAAATTAGAACTAAGAATGATAAAAAAAATTGCAGCAGGACTTCTTCGCAACTTATCATTCAAGGCAAAAATCATGATATGCGAGTAGAATAAGGGATCTCAAGCATGACACTGATAATCAACGCCTAACAATCACAAACTTACCTAATAATACTAATTAAGATCCGTACCCTCAGTATTCACTCTAATCACTCGGTATAGAGGCTAATATGTCAGTGAATTCACTCAATTCATGCCGTAATCTAGACTCTACCATAACTTGCAAATGAATCGCAAATCTACTACTCTCGGTGATCAAACATGGACCAGAAGGTCTTTCCGGGTTATAAGAGCTCGACTAACAATTTTGGGAAGTAAACTTCCATAAGATGTGGTTGTGTCGGTTGTGTGCCATTGTTCGATAATGCACCGCATAGCATCGTGGTCACCTCTTGCCTCCCCTAAATCTTTTTACCCCTTTTTATGTATCGGTTCATCAACCTTTGGCTAAGCCCTTCTTCTCTCATTTTTTTGAACAAGAGAGACTATCGAAGGAAGGGTTCTTAGCATCTTTCCCACATATCTAAGCTCCTCTTTTCTCGTGCCGTTAAGCTCCTCTTCTTCTGTGCCTTTGCGGGCGAGAGATTATCGGTGGAGGAGTTCTTAACGAGAGATTATCGTTAAGGAGTTTTTTTTTTTCGTATGACGGCCGGGCTATGCTTTACCAGTTTGGCACTCAACCTCTACCTCCGCAATAAACATGGTAGATAATATTTAAAAGCTTCTTAGGTCATTGGCTTACACTTCCAGGTTTTCACAAATAAAGATACTTAGGCTCAAAGTGGCTAACTACGGTGATCAGTCGTGGTAAGAAAACTTTGGCTATGGACATAACTCCTAACGCATTTCTCATCTCCATAAATCTAGGTAATTTGAAAAGCGTATCACACAAGCAAACTCTAGAGAGAAAATACTACACAATCACACAACCAAGAAAGAAATTGAGCATGAAAAATAAATATATTTTTATGGTGCTCATAGGCTCAAAATAGTCATCACATAAGGCATAAGGTCATGTGTACGGGCCTCTCAAAGTATTCCTAAGTTTATCTATGACGAAAGAAACTGATTATTCGTGCATATTCTACTGACTCCCAAAACTCCCTTATCATGCAATCTACTTTGAAAATAAGAAGCAAATAATCATGCATAAATAAATAAACACATGCCCTTCTCAACGAATCGTGCAAAAAAAAAAAATATTGTTCACGAAAATTTCAATAAAATCCCCTCCCCACAGTTGAGATTTACGATGCCCTCAACGTATATAAAAAAAGAACAAAAGAAAAGAGAAATTTATTTAAAATGAGTGAACTCCCCTGATTCGACTATGTGTGCATGACCGAAGTGTGATGTGAATGGGACCGAGAATCGCGATAGCTAGGCGTAGCAGGCGTGACCAGTGACACAATACCCGACAGACACTAAAAATAATATAGACGTAAAACGAAAATAATACCATAAATAAATAAAGTAATAGCAGCAAATATGATATGCATCATATGTTTTATATATAAATGTTTTCAAATTATAAAGTTCTACGAATTAAAGAAAGAGGGATAAGAGAACTAGAACTAGAGTGGTGGCGGCAGTGGTGGTCCAGACAGTGGAGTCGGATCCTGTAGGGATCGTGCGTTGAGCAAGGCTGTAAGTGCCGCTACGATCTCCGGGCCCTTTCTGTTGCTGCTCGATATAGTGCCAACTCCTGCTCGTGACTTGCCTTGTCCTTGTAGTATTTGTGCCAGGCCTCGGCTTTTCTGTACTCGTATATGTCGGTGGGCCTCCTCAATATCCTTTCGGTCTTCATCACGCCCCTAAACCCTAAAACCTAAACCCCTAAACCCCTAAACCCCTAAACCCTAAACCCCTAAACCCTAAACCCTAAACCCTAAACCCTCTGACTCACCTCCTGCTGGAACGCGTAGAACCCGGTAGCTGTAACATAAGACGCCATTCGAAACAATCCACCGTGTTCGAATGCGGAATGGTGCGGCTCTGGGCGTTCGATAGCCAAAGGCTCCGGCTCGACGTCGATCGGGATCTCCCCCTCGTTATGCCCCTCGTTCTCCTCCACGTTCTCTTCCTCATTCACTTTTTGGGGCCCGAGATCCGTGTGGTGGCGGTAGTCGTTGTGCCACACATACACTCTATTTATCTTAGGCAATTCAGGTATTTACATTCACATTTATTTTATGTTTAGACTAGTTGCATTCACTTAAAAAGAAGGGGGGTTCGGTCACGGCTTGAAGCGTATGTGTCAATACCCCCCACGGGAAAATTTTTAGATGCTCTCAGCCAATTGTCAGGGTATGAAGCTTATGATGTCAATGTCGTGAAGAAACCGACTTGCATTACTTTAGTTCTCAGTCGATGTCACGGCATGAGGCTTATGCCGTCAATGTCGTGACAACATCGAGCTACTTAGATCATATCCCAGCAAAGTGTCACGGCATGCGGCGTATGTCATCTATGGCGTGACAGTAACATGCAGCGCTTAACCCTATTCAGTCGATTGTCACGGCTTGGGAAAGTCACATCCATGCCGTGACGAGTCTGGCAGAGCTAAAATTAAGCTCTCAGCCGATTGTCACGGCATGATTGAGCCTCATCCATGCCGTGACGAGTCTGGCAGAGGTGAAATTAAGCTCTCAGCCGATTGTCACGACATGATTGAGCCTCGTCCATGCCGTGACGGAACCGAAAAAACAAATAATAATAATAAAATTAAAAGAATTTTTATTATAATTATATTACTTATAATATATATGTATATATAACATAACCATAAAAAAAAAGAAGCTTAAAAACCCACGTTGAAAACTCCTCTCAAACACCTCCACTCCTCCCACGCGACACCGACAACCTTCGACCGCCGCACGACCGACCGACCTCCGTCAAGCACTGGAGAGCTCCGGCAACCACGCAATATTAACAACGATTAAAGCGGCATGGAATGAATTTTCCCTTGAACTCAAATTTGGGGATTTAAAAAAATGTCGTTGATTTTGCTACTTTGATCGATGTATATGCTTTGAATATGGGTTGTGAATACTATGGTATATCGTCTAGGTCGATTTCAAGGTTTGATATCGATTGTGTTAATTTATGTCATTCGCCTAAGTGGTGTTCGATGAAAGTCCTCACGCGAGTTGAACTTAATTTGCGATTTTTCCTCGAACCATAAAATGTGAAATTTGTTCTTTGTTTGCTTATAGAGTGTAGATTTGTCGATGATATTTATGAATGTTCGTGCATCTACATTTCGATGATGCGTTTATTTTACGTTGATCGTATCTCAATTATGATTCATCAAGTTCATGTTTTTTTTTGTTGTTCGCTTATCTTCACGCGTTGAAATTTTGAGTGTTTAAACATCGAGTCGTGGACATGACTTTGCATATTTGGTGTTGAACATCGCGAACTCTCTCCGTATTGATTTAGCCATGATGAATGAATTTTGTGATGAATATATTTGCCCGAGCTTACATGTAAAATCCTTGGTCGAGTCGAGCTGCGTTGTACTTAATTCTTTCATTTTCTCGCAACTCACATGCAATTTATAGATACAATGCCTCGGAGAAACTCATCTCGAGCCCAAAACTCGAGCACACCCACACGCCAATGCCGACGTGCGGGGGACATTAGATTTACTCACGGTCATGAGGACGTTTAGCGATGATCGGCAAGGTGAACGCTATCGGAGGCTCGAAGAACTTGATTTCGTACGCACAGACAAACTTCACCGTGGAACGCTTGTGCAACTTAACATCGACCAGCAAGTTGACGACTATCTCTCCACAATTGGTTGGAATGAGTTCTTCGAGATAAACGACAAGGCATACAAGGATCTCACCCTTGAGTTCCTTGCCTCATTTTCCTTCAATGAAGACGATTGACACCATATTAGATTCCGCGCGTTCAATATCGAGGTGATGACGACTGTCAATAGCATCTGCGAAGCCCTTGGTGTGAGAGTCCCTCAACAAGACAACCGGAAGAAGAATATAGCTCCAAATTGTCAAAGGTCACTGCGCTTCAGAGCCCGGGATTGAGATACGTTCACCGGCTCCTATCCACCACAGTCACACCACGAGGCGAATCCAATGGTGCAATAACACTCTGCCACCTATTATACCTATCGCGTATGGACAACCGTGAGCCGGTACACCTTGGGATAGCGATGATCCACGGCTTCAAGCATCATTCTGATGCCCGTGATAATGGAAAGCTAACGGTGGGGCCCTTTGTTACGAAGGTTGTGAGGGGGCTCGGACTATGGCCAGACCACGCGCCCGAGGTGTCGGTGGTCGGCTGATGGAACCTGAGGACTTTCGACTGCGGGAAAAAATGCCCAATGAACGCCCCTCGCAGCTCGTCCCAGGTAGTGATAGATCTGGGCGGTAATAGCTCCAGCCAATCATTCGCCTTATCCTTGAGAGAGAACATGAACAAAATCAGCTTGATTGTGTCATTTGGGATCCCGTTGATTTTGTTGCCTTCGGTCACTGTAAAAAAGGCCTTGATGTGCTTGTAAGGATCGTCCTCGGAATTCCCTTCAAATTGAGGTGTATGAAATAGTATCTGGATCCATGAGTGCTTCCACTTGAAGTTGTTATTCCCGAAGCCGGTATAACAATTGCCAACTCGGTCCCACCAAACGAGTCATTCTTAAGTAGTTTTTCCAGTGATTGCTCCTCTTCATGATCCACAATTTCTTTAGGTGTCTCTTCAGGTGTCTGCGAACTGTCTACTGAAGCCTCTCTGTGAGAAGTGTTCGGCGGTGTCCTGAGAACTGTCGGTTGAGTCTTGTTAATAGTTAACTAGATGGATTGGATTATTGGGCGTGTCTTGAGAATCGTATCTCAATCTCCGTCGCAACATATGCTCGAGGTTTGGATCTGCATCGACGAGTGGGTACGATAGATGACTACGGATCATTCCCCATGTAAGTGTACCTGAAGGGTTCAACGAACCAAGTTAGCTAGTTAATAAACTGCAACAAAAAATAACTTAAAATATATAATAATAAAAATAAAATAAATAGCAAAACTACTGAATTAGGATTTTCCTTATATCAATATATTCCCCGAGAACGATGCCAAAAACTTGATCGCTACGCCGTGTAGTGTGTCAAGTAATAATAAAACGATTATGTATTTACTATCACCGTGCGATAGGCAGTGGACCTATCGTTTGTAGCCTAGTAAAGTTAGTAAACGAGTATCAAACACGAGGAATTGACTAAGTACCACTACCGACCTATCGACTCAATATCTAACCTAAGAATTGATTTTTGCGAATTTATTTTCTAATTATCCTACAGACTAAAATCCTACGACACGATTAACACGAATTAAGCCTAAAAAAGGATGAGCAAGTAAAATTGAGTAACGTCAGAAAATAGAGATGTGCTCGAGATTTCGAATCCTGCTAGGCATCGTCGGTGAGGTCGTGAGTCGTCGTTCACACATGGGGATGATTAAATCGCGGTAGTTTCCTATTCACGATCCGAATTTGCTGTCGCCCTAGACGGTCGTGATGATCTAAATTAACTATCACCTAAAACGAGGATCGACTATTTGCTTTCTCCCTATAGTCGAATCCTAACGTTTACGAAAAGGTCTATCGTTATTTGTTGTCGCCCTAAATGATACCAATTATCGAATGACCACATAAACATATTGAAACGAAACATCAACACAACACATAGACATATCAAGTTGTTTTATAAACGATAAATAATCAAATGCATTCGTTCACGAGTAATTCACGCCCTAACTACGATTCTACCTAGAGTTCATCCCAAACACTCGAGAATTAGATACTCATGCTAAAGAGAAAAACAACGAAATAAATGCCCCAAGTCGAGCTCAATGAGTTCCTTGATCGATTCGGCACCGATTCTTCGTTGAATCTTCAATTCGCGGCTAGAAATCGACGGTGATCGATTTCTAGGGCTCTTCGGTCTTCTTTTTGGTCCTTAGATTCACTCTAGTTCGTGTTTTGAAAATTAGATGCCGAAATTGGGCTTAAAAAAGGCATTTTATAGTCTTTAGCGAGCGTCACGGCATAACTGTGGGCTGTCACGGGATGGACGAAGCCGCAAAGTTCTTTTATTGTTGACTTTCACGGCATGGACGAGTGCTCAACATGCTGTAACAATTTCCTGGGAGCTAAATCTCTCTCTTCTTTGGTGTCATGCCATGGACGGAGTGTCAACATGCCGTGGCAATTTCCTGAAAGCTAGATATCCCTCTGCTTTAGTCGTCACGGCATGGACGGGGTGTCAACATGCCGTGACAAATTTCTGGGAGCTAAATCTCGTTCTGCTTGGTTGTCACGGCATGGACGGGGTGTCAATGCCGTGACAGTTCCTCCGGGACGAGCTTGAGTCGTTGTCCGCTCTATTTCCGCTCGGTTTTCTCCCAATCGCCGTTTTATGTTCCTTCAACATAAAATAAGTATAAATAACACGGATAGATGCATAAACGGCTACGGTTAACTCAAAGAAGACCTATTTATAATCAAAATACGTTTATCACCGTCCTTAGTAGAATACCAATGGATTTACTTGGCCAATTGTGTACAAACTGTATTGAACAATCGGTCGTTGGTGTAAACTAAGACAATGACACCTCAGATAGAAGAATATCCTGGCATACTCCACATTTACGGTATATGAATCATTAAAAGATATACTTAACCTTACTCGCTACGGGCAACACTTTTTATCATGGGAAGGGGTAGGAAAATTACCCTTTAAGTACTACACTGAATCTCCGCAACTTAGTTGTCCCATTGAACCAATTTTTTGGGATCTCCAGTCATCATGGTTGTGTTACAATTACGAAGATTCTTAGATGGTTGGTTTTAATCTCATTCCCCTTGATAGTGTACAAAATTGATCCCTAGATATTCCTTCCGAAAACTCTACTTAGGACTACTTTAAATCAACAAGATTTTCACATCGTTAAAGTAGTCCTAAACTAAGGCTTATTACAATTAAACCCAAACTACTTTATTTAAACTACAAGACTAAGATAACACCTTTTATTGAGCACAATAAAATGTTCCTAACAATATCCCCCTTCGTGTTCCATCTTCGCTTTAGCGTTGATTATCTTGTCTTGTTCTTGAGAGATTCCTCGAGTCCTAACAATCTCCTCTTTATGAGATATTTGTGTAATATCCCTTTTGTCACTCACCTTGTCTTGATCTTCTCTTCTCGGCACTAGATCTTCCTTATTATCTTCTCTTGAAGCCCGTTCGCAAATGCTGGAAGGTGTTTGAAGTTTCTTGCCGAATCTTGGAGAATCTCCGTTTGTGCTCAAACTTTGTTGGAGAATCTCCTACTTTTGTGTTTCGATCTCTCCCTTTGCTAGTGGCTAAACGCCCCCTTCTTTTGTTCAACCTTGTGTTAGGATTGGGAATTCGTTTGAAATTTGGCGAGGCGTACACGAGCGACAACTTCAATCATTAAAGCCCATGGTGTGCTTTTAATTCAATGACACTTGATAATTTAACATCTATGATCAATCTTGCATTTTCGTTGTGGTATTGCTCCCATTTTCTATTAGGCGTACACGAGGGGTAACTTCGATCATTAAAGCTCATGGTGTGCTCTTGATTCGACGACACTTGAGAATTTAACATCTCTGATCAATATTGCGCTTTTGTTGTGGTATGATTTTCGATAGAGGAAGGGGTTTGCGATGGTGTCGAAAAGTGAGGTTTGTGGGTTGGGGGTATCGGAAAGTGAGGTTTGATAGAGGTTAGCGGTAAAAAAATACATGTATATATTTAATTTTAAAAATATAATTTGAAATATTTTTATTTCTCCCCCTCAAATCATGTTTCCTAAAATAAAATTGCTCCCCTCACAAGGTGCGTAGTAAGATCGAAAAATTTACGAATCTCTTTCCGTCAATTCACATCGTTAAAGTAGTCCTAAACTAAGGCTTATAACAATTAAGCCCAAACTACTTTATTTAAACTACAAGACTAAGATAACACCTTTTATTGAGCACAATAAAATGTTCCTAACAATATCCCCCTTCGTGTTCCATCTTCGCTTTAACATTGAATTCTTGTCTTGTTCTTGCGAGATTCCTCGAGTCCTAACATTCTCCTTTTTATGAGATATTTGTGTAATATCCCTTTTGTCACTCGTCATGTCTTGATCTTCTCTTCTAGGCACTAGATCTTCTTCAAATATGCTGGTATGCGTACACAATATTAAATTATTGAAAATTCTTTTAACATATGCATAATAAGATTGTACCTCTTTGAAGTGTAGTTATAGTAGCTCACGACGCTTCCTTTATAATGTATGTGGAGCCGCTATGTCAAATTTTCATACATGAGCGATGAGTGTGGTTGCTCGTATCGTGTACTAGTCATGTATGGGAGCAACCCGAGATACCATACATGCAGAGATATCTGCAGAACTTTATGGGGACTTTGGTATGTGGGTCCTTCCTTATTAGCTGAAAACGAGTTAATCATGTAAGGTTTCAAATTTGATGTTGATCCGTTTTTCTACCAAACAAGGATCAAAAGATAACTTTTAAGCTTAGAAATCGAAGAACACCTTGCAGTGTATGTTTGTGTGTGTGTCCTAATTTGGAAAGTTCAAGGTGGCTTGCAAAATAATTCTTTTGATAAAAACCCTAAAAGGGTAAAGGAGGGCTTATATACCACATGAGTTGGTATATTAAGGCCTATGACCTAATTTTATATAATATTTACGTAGCGGCCCCAAAACCATCTACATACCAACTAATTACAAAAATAGACCCAAGACTTAATATTTAACGACACTATACAATATTCCTAACAATCCCCCCTTAGTGTCCTTTTCGTTGTTGAGTCTTCTTTGTCTTCTTGAGTCTCACCAACTCGTAGACGGATCTTATGAGTCCTACCTTGTGCTCATAAGATCCTATCCATCTACGGTATGAAATCCGTTCAGAGATGATGTCAATCATTTTCTGAAACTTGTCCTGAACCTCATTCTCCTCGAACCTCAACTCCTCCAGAATATTTCTCAGTTCATAAGTCGTTTCTCGCCCTTGTAGTTGATTTAGACCAAGGAGAATATTCTCCATCGAAGATATGGCCTTCACCGTAGCTTTCAGCTTCAGGGCGATTGAAAGTAGGCTTTGCGAGGTTCACCTTCTTCAAGTTGCTCTCCAGCACCATCTGAAGGTCGTGAGCTATGGCGTACTTGACCTGGCGCAGCATAAACCTCTTTAAGGTTTGATAGCCCAATTTGATGTCAGGGTTTTGAATAGTTCCTAGCATCCTGTAGCTTTCGACCATCTGGTAGATGTCTTCATCTATGATGTAGGAGAGATCCGCTTCATTAAATTCTTCAATGGTCCCATCCTCGCTTTGAACTAGGTAGATTGAACAAAAGTTGGACGTCCTCATCCCTATTATAGCTGATATCTTTGGCCTCTTCTTCTCATCTCTTCGGAGAGCCTCAATGTCACTTCTTTTTCCGTCGAACATAAGTTTTCGACGGAGGCTGAACAAATATAGACTGACTCTATGCTCCGAGAGATGAGTCATGCCTCGCAACTCCAATTCGTCGAGCTTCTTGAGGCAGTCCTCTTTCCTCCAGATTCTTTTGCGAATCTCTTCTTGGTACGGTGCCAAGATTTTGGCATTTTTTCAAGGTAGGTTCAACTTCTCTCCAATGTTAGACTTCAGCGGTGGGTCATCCTCATCTGTGACTCTGTGTTGGAGGAGCTCGGGAAGTTCTGAGATGTCTGCTTCGTAGTCTTCGCATTCCTCGAGTTCCTCATATTCGATCCGAATTAGGTCGATGGCTGCCTTCTTTGAGAAGAATCTTGCATTTTCCATCACCCCTTGGCTAATCCGAGAGTCACTGGTTGAGTCGTCCACTCTTCATTGAATATGTAGCTCTCCATCTTGTCGTGTGGGTTGTAGAGCTCTTCGACGGTCACAAGTGGCTCGTCAGTAGTCGGAGAAGAAATTGGTGAGGTAGAGGTTGGAGGAGGTATTTAGGGGTCTTTTTGGATAACATGTTGAGGTGATGGGAGACTTATATTGGCTGGTGATGGGATGGTGGTGTGGGCTATGAAGACAGCTTCTTTTTGGGATGAAGAAGCCTCCGGTTGTGTGGTTTTGGTGGTGGTGGTTTGGGTAGTTTGGGAGGTGGTGGATGGGGTTCTGCTGCGTCTGGGGGTCGGAGCTTGTTCTTTGTCTCGTCTCCCCCTCGGGACGGTCCTCATCATCTGGGTTGTCACGTGATCGCTTCGTCGGCTCCGCTTCCCCGCGGAAAGACATCTATGTTGTAAGCCGTAGCTTGATGTCTTGCTCAATATTGTTCAAATAGAGGGCGAAATGTACGTGTTCCAGGAGGATATCATGGAGTTCTTCAATGGGTGCGTCCCACGGTCCTGGTTCGGAGATATGTGTTGGTGGAGCGAGTGGAGGAGACGCATCAGGTTTGGTTTTCGTGACAGGGTCTTTGCCTTTGTCTCGAGTTGTTTCGATGGTCGAGTAGACCTTCGTCATTACGGAGTCATCGAGCTTTTTGGCGAAGTCCACAAGGCGAGCCTTTGTCACCAAAGGAGAAAATAACGGGACGGGGCCACTAACGCGTTCCGTCGTAGCGATGTCAGTGGAGGGAACTGACATGCCGCCTGTTTGTACAGGACTTGAGAAACTAGGGCCACGTAGGCTCACCGTTGGCATCGAAACTGAGACAGATTCAGATCAATGGCCCAATTCAGCAGTTGTAGGGATGTTCGCTGCTGTGGGACTTCCAATCAGTCCCCGGCTGGTTTCCAACAGGGAGACAGTGACGAGCGTTCTGTCCAGGTCACTAAGACCTAGAGGTGCAAAAATGTCTGTTTGTGTCCTAGGAAATGTGAAAATATTGGATGGTGAGGACACTAGACCCGTGATTAACGAGGGTGCAGTCTGAGGTGGAGGATTGCGGATTTCAACATCGAATGCCTCCGAGCGAGGCAGTGATGACATTCGTGGCTCCTCGTGTATGTGTGAAACAACCATCTGTTGGGAGATGGTTGAGTGGCTAAGTAAGGGTGATTGCGAGGTTGGACCCGATGCTGCGACTTCTACTCTGGAGATGACAATGTCGTCTCCTGTACCTATGGATTCGCTTCGGGCTATTAGTGGACTGAAGGGCGAAGGATTAGCGTCGCTTCTTTGTTTTGTACGCCTTTCCTGTTTGCGTCATACGACATCCCCTTTTGATTTCTTCTTTTGTTTGCGAGCGGGGGATACTGCGCTCCTAGACCTAAACTTGGGTCGTTGGGTAGGCTTGTTCCTGGGGTAGGTCCAACTGGGATTTGTTGGACCATAAGAACCTCCTCGAGCTCGTTGTCCCGGAGATAAGCTCTGACGATCCATGGGTCCGCGAGCCTTAAGAGATCTTCTGGTATTGACATCGCTTCCCGATTGAATTTGGTCTTTGATGAGTGGAGAGAGCCGAGCTTTGGTGGTTGGTATCCTTCGGAGGGATCTTGGCTCTCGATGACCGGGACGTTGTCCATGAAATGATTGACGAAGACGGACATCCACCTTAGGTAGGCTAGGACTGTCTTTGAAATTGAGGGGAGGTCTCGTCTTCGTAGTTGGTCGAGCAGGTCCGACCAGATGAGTTGAACGACATCGTACTTTTTGTTAAATACGATGCCGTGAAAGATGAGCATGATATTTTCTGTTGCATTGGTCGGGCCCGCTGTGTTTCGGGGATATACATTTATTAATGATGAGAAAAAGGGTCCGCCAAGGTTGAGGAATATCCATTGCGGTGAAGTTAGGGAGATGTATGGATTTTTGGGCATCGAGTTTGTAGCCTATGAAGAGGAAGTCATTTTGAAGATCCTCTTCAGTGGGGTGTAGGTAGTAGTTAAGGAATGATGGTAGGCGGAAAAGGGACTGTAATATGGATTGGTTGAGGACGACGAGTGTTTGGTCGATTTGGGCGGTGAGGGTGTTAGGGTTTGGCCTTGTAGTGGGGTTAGTAAGAGTGGCTCAGAGTTGTTGGACATATACTTTTGGGACGCACTCGGATATAGTGAGGGCGGTGTATGGTGGGTGGTTGCGTAGATAGTATGATGAGATCTGGGCATAAGGCTTTCTCGAAATCGAGTTCGAGATTGTTCGGGATTCTCTGTGCCCAGTTTTTTCGAGGAAAGATTTCTTCGATCGTACACACCATCTTTGTAATGGGTTTGAGCCTTTCTCTCTCCTCATTATCATGCAAATTTGCGTCTGGAACTGATAAAATGCATTCACAATTTTAAAATTGTAAAAATATCCTTGGGTTTTCCGAAACATTTCTTCTAGTGTAATCTTACAACCCCATGCTACTGCTCTTCTGGCATCGGCGTCGTCGACAGAAAGCACATTGGAAGAATGAAGCGAGGATGAACATGAGTGTCCAAATGCTGTCGTATCATTGAGCCGCGACGTTACGAAGTTCGTAACCTGGGGGATTGGGGATTTTCGGTACTAGGCTAACGAGAATTATCTCCTTATTTGAACTGTCGGCCTTATTTGATTGGGGATTTTAAAATTGAATGATTAGCTATCGTTTGGTAGTCTCCTTATTTGATTATGGTTTGACTTGCATTTTGTTTTGTGATTCTAAGTTTTTATTTTCCCTTACACTGACGTTATCTCTTTATTTATCTTAAATTGATGTGAAATATTAATGGATGTCGATAACGAAACATGCTTCTTGGACGTTTCTTGTTTATCTCTGAATTATGTAAATTGTTTCTGCCTAGTGATTTGGCGTAATTTGTAAAGTTGTAAAAATATAGGGTAGTATTGAAAAGTTGTAAAAGAGAAAATTACAAAAATATTCTTTTGAGTTTGAGAATGAGTTTAATGGTTGGAGAAGAATTACTGCTTTTGAATTTGAGAATGAGTTTGAGTTTGAGAATGAGTTTTTTCGGTTGGAGATGGTCTTAGAAAAAAAATTTCAAAGTGAAGACAAGTTCGAATTTTCTGGTAAGAAACTCATTTGACGACTTTTGATAATTTCATGTAATTCAAGTCGAATTCGGTTGATGATTTTCGGGTAATATAAAGTCCGAATTTCATTTAAAACATGTTGTGAAAATCGGGTAACCTTATGTGAAAATCGGATATTAGAAAGCCTTCGCCGATTTTGATTAAAATTCGGGTGAAGGGTAATTTTAGGTCACATTTGCTATAAAAAGTCGTCGACGACTTTGATTAAAATTTGGGTGTCTGAAAGTTGGGTGGAGTTTCTCGGGTAAATATTAACGTTTGCTACAGTCAAAATTCGCCATTTTGAGGAGTTCTAGACCAATTTCGGGTAATTACGCCTCTGGAAGGATGGTCCATTAGAGCGTAGAGCTCAAAAATTCGTGTGGATACAAAGTGTGTGTTCAGTAGATTTTCGGGATTTCATTCGATCGCCCGAAAGGTAAAACCCTAATTTTCGTAAAGTTGACATATCAGTGAAAAACTTGTTAAAACACGCAAATTTGAAGTCGTCCTTACCGTTTTAGGTTGAATTCTTGCTAAAGTGGAAGAAAAAGATAGATTAACGACGGAAACTGAACAGATTTATCTGAAAGAGCGAGAGGTTTTGAGTGAATTTTCGGGTGAGCTTTGAATAGTACAAGGTGAAATGAGGATTTTCGGATAACTCAGTAAATATAGAAATTACTGTTGATTTTTCGGGTGTAGTGGGTTTTTTGGGTAGGTCAAATTTCGCCGAGATTTAATTTTTAATATGAAATAATGATTATACACGCCGAAAATTAACATTTACCCAAAATTTTGAAATTTAGATAATTTTTACCAAAAATTATAATTTCAATCAATTTTCCAAGGTATAGGTTTAATAAAGTTTTGCTTAAGAAAATTGTAGAGTATTTCGAACTCCCCCTCAATTGATGCATATTTTTCAAAACTCCCCCTAGATAGAGTAGTAGAAACTCCCCTCGATTTGTGCACACAAAAACAACTCAGGAAATAAAAAAATATGTAAAACATATATTCACAATCTATATGGAAGCACCATTGATTATGTCTTGAGGTTCAACATGCCTAACTTAGACACGAGGAATCGGAACGTTTTTCATCAAATGCCTTAGTAAATAGGTCAGCAAGTTGAATCTCAGTGTTAACGAAGTGCATTTCGATGATACCTTGTTCCACATATTCCTTAATAAAGTGATCCTGATGTCTATGTGTTTTGTGCGTGAATGATGCACGGATTACAAGTTATTGCAATTGCACTCTTAGAATCGCTAAATATGAGAATATTATTGAGTAAAAGATTTAAATCTCGTAGCTGGGTGCTCATCCATAAAATATGCGAACAAAAACTCGCAGCTGTGACATATTCTACCTCCGCTGTTGAGGTTGAGATGCAGGTTTTTTTTTTCTTAGACGACCAACTTACGAGTTTACCCCCTAGAAATTGAGCAACTCCGGATGTGCTTTTTCTGTCCAGCTTGCATCCCACGTAATTTGCATCCGTGTATCCAACGAGTCTGCTGAATCCATAGGATACCATAGACCAATATTTGGGGTGCCCTTGAGGTATTTGAAGATCCTCTTTACGTCTAGTACATGGGATTCATTCGGATCAACTTGAAAGCAAGCACAAAGACATGTTGCAAATATGATGTCTGGTCGACTGGACGTGAGAGACAGCAATGATCCTACATGCCTTGATAAGTGGTTTGGTTGACGGATTTTCCTGAGGTATCCGCACCGAGCTTGCATGAAGGAGACATTAGTGTCTTGACAGGAGTGGAGTTGTCCAATTTGTACTTCCTCAGGATGTCGTGAATGTATCTGGACTAACTAATGAAGATTCCGTCGTGAAATTGCTTCACTTGAAGACCTAAGAAGAAGTTTAGCTCTCCCATCATGCTCATCTCAAATTTCTGCTTCATCATGTCTCCAAAATTCCTGCAGAGTCTTGCATCCGTCGAGCCAAAGCTGATGTCGTCGACATATATTTGCACGAGCATTATATCGGATCCGCTTCTTTTGGTGAAGAGAATCGTGTCAATCATCCATTCGGTGTAACCAGATGAGATGAGGAAATCCGAGAGGACTTCATTCCATGCTGGAGCTTGTTTGAGTCCGTAGAGGGCTTTGTCCAGCCAGTATACGTAGTCGGGATTCTCTTCGCGCACAAAGCCTTCGGGATGAGAGACGAAAACTTCTTCCTTTAATGCTCCGTTGAGGAAGGCAGTCTTGACTTCCATCTGGTACACCGTGAAGTTTTTGTGGGCAGCAAAAGTTAGAAAGATCCTAATGGCTTCAATTCTGGCAACATGTACATAGGTCTCATCGTAGTCGATGCCTTCCTGCTGGTTGTATCCTTTTGCCACAAGCCTAGCTTTTATCTGATCACGACCCCTTGTTCGTCTTTCTTGTTTTTGAAGATCCACTTAGTGCCAATTATAGTTTTCCCATGCGGTCTAGGTACTAGTTTCCAGACATTCATTCTCTCAAACTGACTAATTTCTTCCTAAATAGCAATGATCCAGTCTAGATCGATAAGCGCATCGGCTACTTTCTTCGCTTCCTTTTGACTGAGAAACATGAGTAGAGACTTTCATTGATAGTTGAAGCGCGAGTTGTAACACCACTAGAGGGATCCCCAATTATTTGTGAGTTTAGATGAGCGCCGGTCCACTTTGTTTCATGTGTGTGGGAAGGTTCAGTGAAATCGTTTCCACGTGAACTCCCTGACTTGGGATGATCTGTGATCCCATTGGCTCATTCGGTTGAGGTTCTGACTCTATTGAAGATGCTTCTGGTGCATAGTCAGTGGTTTGAATGGTCCCTCTTCTGAGCTTGCAATGACTTCTGATTCGGCTGGAGGTTGTTAGGTCCTAATTCATCAACTACTGAGAGATCCAGTCATGAATTCTAGATATTCGAATATATACTACCGATTTGTTACATTCGGTCGAGTATCTCTATTGAAGATCACGAGAGAGAAAAGCTTAGAGTGAGAAAGTATTTCGTTTGTGTTTCTCTCTCTAGAATGTGAATTTCAAGCCTTCGTGAATTTCTGAATTCTTGTGTATTGATTTCAATAGTGTACATTATATTTATACATATTTACATGGTATATTTACTAGTAAGTCCCACACTATAAAAAATGCAAGCTACGCCCCTAATTACAAGGATAACTAATAAAGGAAACACAATTTCTAAGTCTTCTTCAATCTCCCCCTTTGTGCTCGTTTGCTCTTCAGCTCTGTTTATCCTTGTCGGGCGTAGAATGATTTCCTTAATCCCAATGCTGTGTCGTAGTGTCGGACACCATTCCTCAGCTCCAACTGTTCGTTAATTGCGTTGAGGAGCTCATTTAGGAGTGGGGCTTCTTCTTCTCCAAGGTCCTCGAAGATCGTTTCTTCATCGATCTCCGCCAACCTCCTTTCGATGTTCTTCCTTATGAGCTTCAACGTCCCGTCGCAGAACTTCTGTACGTCAGACTTCATCATCGCTCTCGTCTTTCCAATGACTGGATTCCGATAAGTGATGGCGAGGCCTGGCTTCTGGAAAATGTAGTTCTCTGGGAAGTCGTTGAGAAGAAAGCCTTTCATGAGCGGCGATTCCATATTGACCTTCTTCATGTTATTTTCCACAGCTATTTGAAGGTCATGTGCAGTGTGAAATTTAATCTTCCGCACCATGAATCTTTTCAATCCCTCGAGCCATTCCTTCTTGATGTACCCAACAGGTGTATGATATTTCTTCTTGTACATCTGGAACAGACGGTAGACTTCGCCTGGTGATAGGAAAGGTAGATAGCTTTCTTCTATCTCTTCTCGAGTGTGATTGGTATCCGCTCGCTCTATAATGTAGATCGGGGTTGGATATTTTCCAATCGTGTGTGATACGCCCACGAGTTGGATGATCGGTGACTTGTCCCTGAAGTTTCTTCTGCGTTGATCCGTTGAGATGCCACTTCGATCCGGACCAAGGTAAGTCAGGATGAAGATGTGTTCCATCTTCTTTCGTTCTTCCCAATGAGAGATCCCTCGTAGATTAAGCTCCTTAAACTTCTTGATACGGCTTGGTGCTCGCCAGATCTGCTTCCTTATATCTTCAAGGAAGAGCACTTCAATCCGAACGTTCTCCGATGGTGTCTCGACTCGGACAGTCCCCTTTTAAAGACGAGGAGGGGTGTCCGCTTGGTGCCTAATCATCTCTGGCAGCTCCGGGAGTTCGATATTGTAGTCTTCGCCTTCTTGAAGTTCTTCATCTTCAAGAAGAACTAAATCAACCGAAGCTTGTTGTAGTAAATATCTGACGTTGGAGATGCGAGCTTGAGTTGCTTCTTCTGGTTCCCAGTGCGTCATCCACTTCTCGTTCAGAATATAGTCATCTACGATGACGTGTGGATCGTAGTTGACTGCTTCAGGTTGATCTTTGAGCACGGAGGTCGGGACTGGATTTGGACTTTTGGGAGACGAATGTGTTGTATGTGTGTGGGATGTGGTGGTTGTTTGTTGACGGGTATTGGTGGGTTGTGTGGTTGATGGGTTAGTTGACGATCCTCCAACTTCACGTGTTGAGGATGTCTTTTTTCGACCTTGATCACGACTGCTTTTGGTGGTCTTCTGCCTTTTCTCTCCCTCATGGCGATCCTGATCGTCAGGATCATCATGTCTTCTCTTTGTTCGGGAGCTTTCTTCACGGCAGCGTGTTTGAGTGGGCGGCTCGGGGTCATCCAGTAGTCGGCGGTAGAGACTCTCCTCGGCAGGGTCCTTGTCTCAAGGTCTAGGAAGCGAGATATTAGGATATCGTGAAGTTGGGTGATGGGTATGGTGTATGGGTTGATGAGGAAAGGAGATTGGGTTGTGGTGGTTAATATGGATTGGATGGGAGTGTGTATGGTGGTGGTTACTGGTGTTGAGGAAATGGGTTGGGAAAGAGGTTCGGACTTAGCGGCCTTAGAGATTGATGCTTTTTCGGTATCCCGTCGGGAAATCTCAATGGCGTGGAGGACTCTTTCCATCAGCCGGTCTTCGAGAGAGTTGAGGGATGTGGAAAGAGCATCTTGTAATCTCTGCTCCGTCATGATTTGTGGTACCCCGGTAGTGGGGCTAGGGAGGTGCTCCATTGTCACAACGTCAGAAAATATAACTGACGTGCCGCTTATGAAAGGACTTGTGATTCCGGGACGTCAAAAGACACCCGTTGACAACCCAGAAGTCACCACTTCGGTCGGTTGGCCTGTTGTTGTTTCCGAAGATGTCGGGGGACCAACATGAACTGGACTTACCCATTGATTATCGGATATTGGGAATATTATTCTCATATCTAAAAGTTTAATAATTTCTTTCATAACTACCTCTTTCATGGCTGGATTAAGTTTGCGTTGTGGCTCGCATATCGGCTTAGAGTCGGGATCAAGTAGAATTCTGTGCATGCAAATAGAGGGACTAATTTCTTTGATGTCGGCCAAGGTCCATCCGATCGCGCTCTTATACTCCTTCGAAACCCGCAACAATTTCTCTTCTTGGGCAACTGACAAGTCATTAGCAACTATGACCGGCAAAGTTTTTTTTATCTCCTAAATAGCAGTACTTGAGATGCTTAGGTAGATCCTTCAACTCCAACTTCGGTGCCTGCTCTATAGAAGGAACAATTTTCTCATTAGAAATAGGTAAAGACAAAGTATATTTCCCTGAATTGTTGTGGAATTCCGGCAGTGCGTGTAATGACATGAGTGCATTTTTAATGTCATCGTCCACTTCTAAGTGCAGATCCACCTCTGTTTTTCTACTTTTAATCACAAAGTCTAATGCATCAGTAGTGAAATTACGATCAAAATCATTTTGAACAAATGTGTCAATCATACTAATAGATTCAGGTTCATCGGGATATTTCATAGCATCAAAGACATTCATGGAAAGTTTCTCACCATCAAATTCAAAAGTAAAAGTTCCCGAATCAACGTCTATTTTAGTCTTGGCTGTTTTCTTGAATGATCTTCCTAATAAAATGACAGCAGACTCAATTGCATGTTCATCACCCATGCCTACAAATGTAAAAATCGGCAGGAAAAATAAATTCACCGCATTTAATCAAAACATCTTCAACCAATCCTTCAGGATAAATAATAGACCTATTTGCTAATTGAATGCAAATATCTGTGTACTTAAGAGGTCCCATGTTCATTTCATTGAATAAAGATAATGACGTAATATTAATTGAATTTCCCAAATCTAACATGGCATTATTTATTTTCTGGTCCCAATAATAACCGAGATAGCAAACATACCCGGGTCCTTGCATTTTTGGGGGTAATTTTCTTTGAACTGTAGCAGAAACATTGTCACTTACTAGGATTTTTCCTTCGGCTTTGTGTTTGTTTGCTCGAACACATTTCTTTCAAGAATTTTACGTACCGTGAAATCTGCTTAACATCATCTAAGAGTGAGATGTTTATCTCAACTTTGCTGAAGGTCTCCATTATGTTTTTCTCTTCTTCCTTTTTTGCTTTAGCAAATCTTCCAGGAAAAGGTGGAGGAATGACAATATTAGGTTTATGAAAAATAGAATCATTACTTACCTTCTTTCCGTTGTTCTTATTTTTCTCGACACTTGAAGATTTTGAGGGGGCTTCGTCGTGAGTTGGTTGAGCGACCTCATTTTCGTTTCGAAGAGTTATTATACTCACATTTTCCTCCTTTCTCGTTCTGCATTTGACTCATTTGTGCTGCCAACTGGGACACTTGCCTTTCTAGGTTTTGCACGCTAGCGCATGTTTCATGTATGCTTGATCGCGTCTCCTGTTGAAAAGTAGCAGTGCTATTGGCTAAATTCATAACAATATCTTCTAAAGACATACCTGGTTTTGAAGGTGCAACTTGTTGCTGATGAATTGGAGGTCTAGGTGCTTGCTGCATGAAACCGGGTGGACGATTGCCGTAGCTAAGATTGGGATGGTCACGCCATCCGGGATTGTAATGACTTGAGAACGGATCATAACATTTAGGGGCAATTGCCTGTCGAATGCCCGTTAAGCGTACAAATACCACAAGTCTTCACATGATGAGTTTTTCCTGAAACAAGTTTCTCTACAAGCGAAATTAGAGAATCTAATTTTTGCTCAAAAGAAGACGTACTTACCTCGTTGACTTGTTTTTGACCTATGTTTTGATGTGTTCCGAATTGTTGCGCATTCGTAGCCATGCTTGAAATCAAACGAAGAGCTTCTTCAGCCGTTTTATCAACCAATGCTCCACACAATTCTTAAATTTGGTGATACGGACAGCTTGCACACAATCTCTTGAATCTCTCCCAATATTCGTGTAAAGTTTCTCCGGTATATTGTCGAATCCCATATATCTCCTTTCGGATGTTAGCGTCACGAGATGCGGGAAAGAATTTTCGAGGAATTGTTTCTTTAGCTCTGCCCAGTCTTTCGCATGATCGGCTAACGAGAAGGGGAATGCACGAAGACTCATTTGATCTTCACTAACCCCACTCGGCTTCATGGTTGAGCAAACCATGTGGAACTCCTTCATGTGTTTGTGTGGGATCCTCACCCGCATTACCATGAAAAGTAGGAAGTAAGTGAAGTAAACCTTATTTTAACTCAAAAGGTGTTTGAGGAATCGGAAATTCAATGCAAAGCGGTTGCTGGTGAACATCTGGAGTAGCCATATCTCTCAAGGTCAGACGGACTGGTGGTCTCTGTTTCTTCCTCCATATTGCTTGCTGAAAATTCCTTGTCCGACTCCGTGTTGGAAATTAAGATTGCCGATTTATCCTTTTGTCTCTTCGCCTTTCGATTTTCTCGTGCAGTCTTCTCTATCTCTGGATCAAATATTAGTATACCACTACGAGAAGAACGGGGAATACACTAGAAAAAAATAATCGCATTAAAAGTAGAAGTAAATTAGTTAGACACCACCTTCCCCGCACCAAAATTTGGTCGTCTCGCAAACGGCCAAAAATAAAATTTAATCACCGGAAGTAAGGATCGTCTCCACAGGGAAAATGACAGATTTATCTCTAGCTCAAAATTCGATCAAATATTATATAACAATAAAAGGGGGATTTTTCGTTGATGAAGTTTCTAATCAATGCTAAATAAATAGAGATAAAAACAGGTTATGATAAAATAATAGTTGAATGAATTATTCTCCGCCTTGATTAAATTAACTGATCATCGATCCAATAATATCATGTATACGCAAGCATAATTGGTTATAGTTATCGACGAACGCCTAATAACCAATCTCTTCTACGTTTCTTGCCAATTAAGAGACGCGCTATAATTACTCTCTAATCGAAAAATAACCTTTGGGACGCCCCGTAAGATTTAAGATTTCGACAGCTTTAAATACGAAAGAGACCCAATTATTGACTAACAAACTCGGACGTCGGTTTATTAAAATCAAATCATTTAACTTACAATATAAATTACACTTACCTAAGATAGAGAAGTTGAATATTGTTTGCTACTCATTAGAACTTACAAACAGTTACGGATTTGTTGATCTAATTAGCTATGGATTTACCTAGATTAATTAAACATTGGTCACTATTTAATCAACCTAAGCTCATCGGTATAATTAATACGAAGTTAAACAAATACTTACGATTCTACGAATAACATATCACAGTTTATAATAAATCAAGGCTTCAGATAATCCTTCAACTACGACGAGTTTTAGCTGCTAAGCATATTAATAAAAATACATCTAAGATTTATCAATGATGTTGGCATATACGAAAAAAATTAAACTTACGACCGTGTAAACTGCACCTTAGTTTTGTTAATTCCCTCAGCAACGCACTGAGCCGTACCAACAAACGGTGAGATGCTTGATTCACGAACGTCGGAAGTACAATAAAATAAAATTTCTAGCTATTTTAATATTACGGTTATGAATTAAAGAGACTGATATTAAACTATTGAGAGATGAAGAAGTTGAACAAAAATACTATTATAATGTATTAAGGACGAAAGGAATGTAGAAAAGCTTTGCTTATTCTAAGCTCTGCTATTCTCGGACTAATGATGCTTAAGATTCTTAGCTCTGTAACATAAAAACTTATGATATATGAGGAAAAATGTAAACAGCATTTAAATCAATCGTAGTATACTTAATAATTAAAAACGAAACAAAGAGAAAACGGAAACAAGACCTAGCAGGGACTCTCCTCTCGACTAAGCTATTATGACTCTAAGACTCGCTCGTTATCTCTAGAACTCGGTTCTCTCATCTCCTCCTTCCTCTGATCTGTTTCTTCGTTGGGTATTTATATAGAGAGGAAATATTGCTTGCTCTTCTTTTCCAGCGCATCTATCCCGTGGGTCATAAAATTTTCCAAAGTCGTAACATATCTCACGCTTGCAATCTTCAGCTGCCGATGCACGGGTCTCGAGAGGTGGCTGCTTGTGGAAATTCTATCCCTTCGATTGTGCCTTGGTGTGTATCTCCGTTGGGAGTTGTGCTTTGATCGAGTCAGCCGCATGTTCTCTTATCTAGATAGATCTCCTCTTCATTTTCTCTTCCATGCGTGTTCCTGTTTGATTTCTCAGCTACGTCGATCTCATCTGTCGGGGCCTTGTATAAGCTTGAATCACTTAATGGCCGAAGCCATATATGGGCCGGTTCCCTCTCAGTTCATCCATCAAGGCTTGCAATTCCAGCTTCGTGTTAACGTGCCCATGTGAGCTGCTTGTAGCTTAATCACTGAAGATGCTAAGCTAGGGTGAATTAGTCAACGAAAGTAGCTGAATAGGAATTGATATCATTTCACTCAACGTCCGAATATTATCAATGTTGGTCTCGTTTGCCCCGTAATCTGTCAAATAATAAATATACACGTAAATGTAAAATATTCGATATAATTCGGATAAATAATATCTGATAACACGCATTCATAGAGTATAAAAATAATGTAAATTATTATTTTATCACTTTCCTCAAATCTGTTGTACTTTTTCGCTCACTTTTCATGTTAGCATATTTAATTTGTAAAGATTCTAACATGATTAATAATGTAGATTCAGGTGTAGCTACCTCTTGAGATGAGGTTGATGCTTTATCGTCGTCAGACCTCCTCGTTGAGCTTGCGTTGGAGCCATCGTCAAGAAATGCCACGAGAGCTAAGTTGTCTTTTTCAGAATTAGTTGTGTCTTCTAGCATGTGCTCTTGTTCAGCCATCAAACCTACTCCAGCTTCCTTTTGTTTAGTTAATTGTAATTTCTTAGAGTAGCAGTTGGCATCTTTCTTATTCGGAAGACTGCATTCTTTGGCGAAGTGCCCTATTTTGCCACAGTTGTAACATTTTTGTGGCTCTTTGGTATTTTTGGATTCTGAAGACTCGGCTGGTCTTTCCTTGTGCTTAGAGCTTGAGGTCCGAAGTCGATTAGCTGAGGAGGAGGACTTCTTTTTTTAGAACTTTTTGCTCATCATTTTTGCAATGAGAGCCACTTGCTTCCTGAACTCTTTCATGTCAGGCTCGAAATCCAATTCTGACTCGTCTTCTTTTTCTGAAGAACTCAGTAATTTGATACTTTTATCTTTACGAGATCGACTAGTTTTTCTGTTTGCCCTTTTGTTCTTTTTGTATCTCGTTGATATCTTCTTCGTGTTGAGCGAGATTGTCGAAAACGGCGTGATTATCCATTTCGTCCAAATCCTTATTTTGACGGATTTGCATGAATATTTTCTTCCACTCCAGATGAAGAAATGAAAGAAATCGAATATTTACCTCCATATTTGTCTTGAATATTTCTATTTTCCTCATCTCATTCAGAAGAATCAAATAGCGTTGATAGAGTTCATAGAGATTTTCCTCCGTCTTAGCTTTGAAGGAGTCGTAAGCTGTGAGTATGTTCGCTTTCTCCTTGACTCTGACTTCGGTCCTTTGCATCATTTTGTGGAGCTCGTCCCACATAGCCTTAGCACTTGATATATATATTTTTGTATATAGATGTCATTTGGGATGCCTTGCATTAGGAAAGTTTTAGCTCCGAGATCAGCTCTAGCTCTTAAACTCTCCCCCTCGAAGTATTCACTAGGAATTTTGAGTCTTTTAGTGGCAGGAATGTGAGGATTATTTGTGGCATCCGCCACCTTGATAAGCCAGAATTGAGCGGGTCCTTCTTGGAGAGAAGCTATCAAATTCGCAGCTTGATCTTTCGTCTCCAAGAAATTCATCAATCGGCTTCTCCAGACGGTATATTCCCGCCTCTTCTTAGAATTGGAGGACAGACGTCGTTTCCAAGAGAGTAAGCATCCATTGTCGTAGTTGATTTGTAGGATCTCGTGAAAGTTTGGAGTTCAGAGTAAGCATCCATTGTCGTTCTTCTTCGCTTTTCTTTAAGTTTTTATTAATATCGCTAACCCGTCGTTCACTATCTCTACGTTTTCAGTTAAGTTTTTCGTTTTAGATTCTGAAAAAGGCTAATGATTCCTTAAGGATAGCTATTTCTTCCTGCCGTTGGTTTAACAAGGCGTAATTATTGTCAAATTGTCTTTTAAGTTATGTGTAATCCCTACGTTGCAGGGGCAATTTCTGGATTTTTTGTTTTAATTCAATGAAATCCTCAACATCAGAAGACGTACGATTGGTTCTGTCCGAGCCGGAGTCCATCTCTTCTTCTTCGGAGTCATACCCTTTGCTCTTGACCATAAAGGCTTTCTTCTGTCTCTCTTCGTCCGACGTGTCCTCAAGTCACTCCTCTTCTTCGGCCACAAGAACAATTCCCGCATCTTTGCGCTGGGATAACTGAAACATCTTCTTTACTCAGTGTCCTTTGTTTTAGGTCTGTAGCAGTCCTTGGCAAAGTGACCCAGTTTTCTGCAGTTGAAGCATTTCCTTGGAGCTTCAGATCTTTGTTCTCGGTTTCCTCGGGAGTGATGGCCTTTTGCTTACCGCTCGATATTCTCTGCCTATTGTCGGAAGATGATGATTTCTTAGAGAATTTCTTATTCATCATCTTAGAGAGCATGACCACTTGCTTCCTGAGGTCATTGAGTTCTTCGTCTGATTCGGAATCCGAACCAGCATTGTCTGACGAGTCGGATAGGATGACGTGCTTTCCTTTTGAAGCCTTTGAGCTTTTGTTGGTAGATCTGTTGGTCACAAGAGTAATGGGTTCCACCGAGGTATTGGACTTTCCTTCGTCCCTGATTTCTCTGGCGTAATCGATGTATTGAGAAATATTGTCATGTAGAGCATGAATATCCATGGCATCCAGGTCTTTGTTTTGCTGCTTGATCAGAACAACAATCCTTCCCCACTCGGGTTGTAGTGTGGAGAGAAACTTGATGTTGTGCTCGAAATTTGACCGTAGGATTTTGATCTTTCTCATCTCATTTATGATTGTCAGAAATCGAAGGTAAGTGTCTCGAAGATCTTCTCCTTCCTTAGCTCTGAAGGAGTCGTATGTAGTGAGGGTGCTCGACTTCTTGGACAAGGTGCTCACGTATGTCCCGACAATCATCTTTGAGACTTCGTCCCAAATTTCTTTTGCAGTGGACATGCTGTCCACTCGGATATATACATCGTTGGGAAGAGACTACATGACGTAGTTTCTGGCAAGCTTGTCCGCTCTCGCTCGTGCCTTCTTTGTATCTGAGTAACGGTTCGGATGCTTGATTGTTCTTCTTTCTAAGAGAGGAGGGACTGCGTTGGGTTGAGCTTCAACGAGAGTCCAAAATTGAGCGGGCCCTTCAAAGATAGACGAGAGCAAATCATCAGCAAGGTCACCATCCTTGATTTCTATGAAGTTGATGAAGTGATTCTTACAGATTCCATACTCGCTCCATCTTAGCATTGTAGGACGAGTGTCGGATCCAATTGCAAAAGCGTCCATGTTGTTGTTTGGTATTGATCGTAACGTGAATGAGATCTGTGAAATGAAAGGTTAGTTTCGAACAATTATATTCTAAGTAGAATAGTTTGAGTAATACATTTTGATCAAAGTGGATAATAATTTTTAAAGTCTTTAAATTGAAAAATTGTTGTATGTTGGACTTAGAAATTTCTTAAAAGATTGTTAAATAATTATCGGGCAATGTGAAATTTAAAATGTTTAGTCGGCGAGAATTGTGAATTTTGTGTGATGATTTTCGGTCAACTCTTAAGTCGAAATTCGTTTAACACACTTTCAAAATCGGATTGGTATGAAATTCGCTTATATGTGCACTGTCGGGAAAATAAGTCAGAGAATTGATAATTTTCGGATGATATTCGGGTAATGAGCAAAAATTCAAGTAACTTAGGCGAATTTTAAATATCAGGTAAGGTTGTCCGATTTTGAAAATCGGCTTTTCCTGACCGAAATTTGAAAATTGTGTATTTATTGCCGAAAGTTAAATATCGGGTAATCCTAACCGAATATTTAAATATCGGGTATTCTTAGACGATTTTTGAAAAATCGTGTAATCCTATTCGAATTTTGAAATTCGGGTAAGCCTAATCGAATATTGAATTTCGCAGATTTATTTTTGAAAAATTAGGCGAATTTTAGGTCTAAGTTGCCCGAAAATTAACTAAGTTAGACAGATTTTCGACGTGTTGAATAATTTTCATGAGCCGAATTTCTGGGCACTGTTACATTCATCTACCCGAAAATCAAAATTGTGACGAAAAAGACGAGTTTCATACTCGATTTAGGCTCAAATTTTACTCTAACTTGATTGAAATCGATGCAAGAGAGTAAAGAATCACTTACAAACGATTTATCAAGCTCTTAAGGGGATAAAAACAGCAAAAACAGTTTAAAAACACTCAAATGATCATGAAAAATCGAAAATCAAGTTTATCCAAAAACTCTTCTAAATCATATTGAAATCGAACGAAACTAGATTCAAATCGTTTTGATCGTTCACGATCTGCTCTGATACCAGTTTTTGGTCCATTGCTCTACAAACAATGATCAAAAGATAGCTTTTAAGCTTAGAAATCGAAGAACACCTTGCATTGTGTGTTTGTGTGTGTTTCCTAATTTGGAAAGTTCAAGGTGGCTTGCAGAATAATTCTTTTGATAAAAATCCTAAAAGGGTAAAAGAGGCCTTATATACCACATGAGTTGGTATATTACGGCCTATGACCTAGTTTATATAATATTTACGTAGCGGTCCCAAAACCAATTACATACCAACTAATTATAAAAATAGACTTTTGTCATAACATTTGACTTTTGTCCTAAATCATCCAATAAAGGTTTATTAGGTACCTTATTTTGTTTGGAACTTTCTAACTTCAAATTAGACGTAGGAACCCATTTAGCAGAAATTTGACACGGAAAGGACGTTTCAACGCAGTGCATGTGTGTCTCGAAGAAGATTTAACGAACCAACTGCATAAGATGTTTTTTAAGACTTAATATTGACCGGATATTTCAAGCAGAAATAAGAACATATAGAATTATAAGCATCGTTAGTAGATGATATGCTCTCCCTACGTGGAGAATTCACACGATTCACATTATAATGATGAATTTTCGTGAAATTTTGCGTACTAAAATGATGAACATTTTTTAAAGTGTAAGCAATTCCATCTATCATTCTTAAATCAATGAGAAGTATTATGTGAAGCTTGAGAAGTTCGCTTGGTTAAGCTTAGAACTTGTTCTTTACGAGCTTCTTTTTTAATAGGAGCAGGAGAACGAATATCTTTAACACTTTCGTCCTTAATTTGTGAAAATAATGTACACATTCCTTTATCCCTTCTTCATTTTATTTGTTCCGTAACAATTTGAAGCGTATTGCTTTTACTTAAAATTTCAGCCTCCAAAGTTGATTTAGAATTATTAATAAAAGTTGTATTAGTTTTAGGAACACAAGTGTCCGTTTGCGTTGTCTTATCCTGCTTAAAAGAGGATATTTCATTCCAAATATTATTTAAGACATGTAAGAACTAGAAATATTTGGGATAAGATATCTTCTCTAAAAGCTTTTCCTTTTCATCTCGGAAATATACTCTTTCCGATTTCAAAGATGCGTTTATTTCAGCTATTTTACTAATAACATCTGGAATTTCGCAACAAGAAGTAGGTTTTTCTGAATGTAAAATATTTTCACCGTTGGACGGTCTTTATAGGAATTTTGGTTCGTTTGACCCTTTTCCGCAATAATGTCCTCTAAATGTTAATTTTAGAGTATAATTTACGGCGTTTCACAAATAGAAGATTATAAGTATCCCTAAAATTGCTCAAATCAGTGAAATTTTTATTGCGTTCAAGTTCGCAATTTTTTTAAACTATTTACTAGTTCACGTTTGAGCTTTTAATTTTTCTATATGAGATACGAGATTGGTGATTTCGCACGCATGTTACCTAAATGGCATGTAAGACTACTCCGTTCTTCTAAACTCCTAACTAAGCACTTGTAATTATTGGCTAGTCTGTTTTCTAACTCAGTCTTATTTTGACTTATAAGTTGAGTTTGTCAGAGCTTAGAAAAATTTAGACTCGTAGTTAGTTCACAAACGTTAGTTTCTGAAATTGCTAGTTTGGACTCGAGGCTAGAGGTTGTTTCGAGTGCCCTAGCTAATGAAGAGACTTTAGAATTGTGCTTTGTTAGTTTGTTATCCTTGGAATTAGGGGCGTAATTAATAGTTTTGATAGTGTAGGACTAAATAGTAAATATACCATGTAAATAGGTATAAATACAATGTACACTATCAAAATCAATACAAGTTCTTTTTTGGAAAAATACAAGTATTGAATTCACATTCTAAAAGAGAGAATAGCTATCGAGAAGCACTCTCTCTCAAGATCTTCAAAGAAGATATTCGACCGAAGGTATTTTGCAAGATTTGTCATTCGAATATCTAGAATTCATGCTTAGATAGATCGATAGTTGATATTTGAGGACCTAACAATTGGTATCAGAGCAGATCGTGACCGCTTTTGGATTGAATTCACGATTATAAGATCAAAATAATTTTCCAGATTTTTCGATCGAAAAACTCACGTGAAATAGATTTTGATCAATGTGCTTAATGTTTGCGAAATTTGTTGATGATCTTGCTGATTAAGTGATAGATTATATGTTAAAAATGATTTACGTACTGATTTCAATCGCTTAGAACGTCATATTAATTCAGTTTTTTTATTTAGATCGATATTTGTGTTTGCGATTAAGTTTTGATTCCGATTTGATTTTCTTCATAATCGATATATTTTTCTGTAAAACGTGGTTAATCTTGTGTTTGTTCATATTCAGAACTAAGAAACGAGTGATTATCCTGAATTTCAGCTTCTAACTTGAACCATTGGTTGAATCTGGATTTTTCACTGTTACATTGAACTTGAAGGCTGTTCTTCGATCGTTTTTCGATCGAAAAACTTGGCTCGAAAAATATTTTTCGAATAAGTTTGCAGCCGAGAAATTTTTCGATGACAAACATTGTCCTCGTGTGTTTTACTCAAATATAAGACTCGAAAAACATTATTTCGATATTTAGTTTTTCGATTGATATATAAATATGTTTTTCGAGCATAATAAAGCGTATTTTTTTTCGACGGATACTGTTA
Organism: Linderniella brevidens; assembly: GCA_004919715.1. Taxonomy (NCBI): domain Eukaryota; kingdom Viridiplantae; phylum Streptophyta; class Magnoliopsida; order Lamiales; family Linderniaceae; genus Linderniella; species Linderniella brevidens. Next base: position 4,358,405 of record SWDC01000149.1, on the reverse strand, counting down.
TCGCTAAATAAATATCTAATTTTGACACGAAAAACTTGTAATAGTAAATGTTTTTCGATCACAAGATATTCGATCATTTAAATTTTCGAGTCAAAATTTAGCGAAAACATATTTCAATCGAATAAATCACAATCGAAAAACTTTTAATCAACAATTTGAGTCAAACTTCACGAAATTTTTCGATCACTCTTAATTTTTCGATTACAAATTTTCCGATAAAGGTTTTTGCGAGCAACAATTATTCGACAAACTGTTTTTCGATAGGATATTTACTTTGCAAAACTATTACGTTCGAAAAATAATTTTTAATAAATACCACGAAAAACTTATACGATCGAAAATCCTTTTCGATTAAAGGTTCGAAAATTGTTAAATCGAAAACTTTATTGCTCAAAACGTTTTTCGACCACTGCTAAAACACACACACATTTTACACTATTTTGAAAGAAATCAGAATTCGTAATTTTCAAAACATATGAAAATATTTGTCTCCGAATTATCTTCAACGATACTCGAAATTTGCGATCTTAAATTCAAAATTCTTTATAAAAATTTTGAAGTATCGATTCTCATATCAAATATTTTTCGAAATCAAAGCAATTTCTCTTTAACAACCGAAAAATAGGTACGAAAGGAAAACTGCTTAAAGTACGAAACAAACATTACTAACGAAGTTTGTCACTCGTGAAGCACTTTTACCATTTCGATTCCAAACTTTCACGAAGATCCTACCAATCAACTACAAATGGATGCTTACTCACTCGGAAACTTTTACCGTATGGAGAAGCCGATTCATGAACTTCTTGGAAACAAAAAAGAAAGCTACAAATTTGATAGCTTTTCTTCAAGAAGGTCCCGCTCAATTTTGGATCATCCAAGAAGGCGATGCGACCAATAATTATCCCATTCCCGCAACTAGAAGACTCAATATCTAGTGAATACACCGATGGGGAGCGATTAAGAGCAAAAGCGGATTTAGGAGCCAAAACTTTCCTAATGCAAGGAATTCCTAACGACATCTATATGCAAATAGATAGTCTATCTAGTGCAAAAGCTATGTGGGATGAACTCCACAAAGTGATGCAAAAACCCGAAGTTGGAGTTAAAGCCAAGAAAGCCAATATTCTCACGGCCTACGACTCATTCAAAGCAAAGTCGGAGGAAAACGTTTATGAACTCTATCAACGTTATCTAACTCTTCTCAATGAAATGAGGAAGATAGAAATTTTCAAGACCAACATGGAGGTCAACATTCGATTTCTCTCTTCTCTTCAACCGGAGTGGAAGAAAATATCCATGCAAATCCGTCAAAACAAGGATTTAGACAAAATGGATATTCACGCTGTCTTTGATAATCTCGCTCAACACGAAGAAGATATAAGCGAGATACAAAAAGAACTTAAGGTCAAGCAGATCGAAGACTCTATAGCTCTAGTCTCTGAAAGAAAAACGAGTCGATCTCACAAGGATAAAAGCATCAAGTTGCCAAGTTCTTCGGAAGATGAAGATGATTCCGAGTCGGACTCTGAGCCAGACATGAAAGAGTTCAAGAAACAAATGACTCTCATTACTAAGATGATGAGCAAAAAGTTTTATAAAAAGAAATCATCCTCTTCGGCAAATTGACTTCGGACATCAAGCTCCAAGAACAAGGAAAGACCGACCAAGTCATCAAATGTAAAAGGACCAGGAAAAAACCACAAAAGTGCTATAATTGTGGTAAGATAGGGCACTTCGCCAGAGAATGCAAACTTCCCAATAAAAAGGACACCAACTACTACTCCAAAAAATTCCAACTAACTAAACAAAAAGAGGGTGGAGTAGCTTTGATGGCGGAACAAGAGCATTGGCTCGAAGATACCACAGATTCTGAAGACGAAAATCTTGCTTTAATGGCGTACCTTGACGACGCCTCAAACGATAATTCATCAAGGAGGTCAGATGGTGAAGAAAAAGCATCCACATCATCACAAGAAGTAATGATGCCTTTACAAATTAAGTATTCTAACATGAAGAATGAGCGGAAGAGCAAAAAGGAATTAGAAGAAAGACTAGCCCTTAGTGAAAATAATTTTCAAAAGCAATCAGATAGAACAATTCACTTAGATATTCTCTTATCTAATGCTAAAGAAACCATAACTAGTCTTGAATCTAGGATAGCTACCTCTGAAATAAAAATAAATGACCTTAGTAAGACTCTTAGCGATTGTTAGAGAAACTTAGAAATTTCTAGAAATAATTTTAAGGAAATCTCTGATGAACGTAAGAAGCTTTACTCTATGATTAAAGCTTTAGACAATCTTCTAACAAAAAGGGGGCAAACGGATCAGACTATATTTCTAAATCAACCTCCTGATATAGAATTTTATAATCCTAAAGAAGGCTTATGTTTTAACAATCCCTGTAACTTAAAAAAGGTCAATGTCAAACAATTATATGATATCAAGTATATGGGATTATGATTAACTTCTCTAATGGCCGTCACTAACTCTTCTGAAATAAATGCCTTAGAAGAATCTATACGAAAAGTCACTAATAGGACTGATATCCCCTTTGACTACACCGAATTGAATAATAGTTACAAGACACGGGAAATTAACTTGTCTAGTGACTATAATTCAATATACCCTTTAGAAGATTTTCCTAAAGTCAGGAAGAAAAATATGATCATTTTCAAAATTCTACTTTATGTTATATACCTTCTATTATTAAGAAAATAGCTGATTTAAACGCTTCCTTAGAAACAGAAAGAAAGAATTTCAAAGCTGAAAAGAATGGGCTTTTATTGGAGATTTCTAATCTCAAAACTTCCTCAATTTTAAAATCTTGTCATGATTTTACTTTGAAAAAAAAATCATTAAATAAGGACATGATCAAATCTAAGAAAACACTTCCCATTATTTTACAAAATGTTTTAAAAGAAGATTAATCTTCTTTAAAAAGCGTAAAGGGAGTTAAAGAGTCCTTAAATGCTTCAAAAAGGAAAAAAGATTTTTTCTAACTCTTTTTCTACTCCATCCACATGTAGAGTAGAAAAAGAGGTGAAGCATGCAAAGGAAAGAGTGCTTAGGATAGAATTTCAAAAGAAAAGTGATAGAAAAGATTTATTTTCAAAATTTTCTTCTGTATCAAAAACTATGGACACTCGTAAGAAGACAGTCGTTTCTAATTTTAATGTTGTTGCTTCCACATATGAGTTAACGCCTATTAATTTTGAAAGCAAAAATTTTGAAATCGGCTCTACTTCTAAAAAAATAATCCATCATTCTAAGACAAATGCAAATCGTAAGTCTCGAAGGAAACAAGATCCGACTATAATGAAAGCTTATAGCTCGATACATTCTTGTCCTCATTTAAGGTATCCAGTCAAAGTACACTCAGCCAAACACCTTAATAGACTAGCTAGAGAAAAGATTTTCTCATGCACTAAGACTAATAAGACATTTGTCCGCGCTGAAATTAACCTCCATGTAAGGTTCAACCTCAATGGGTTCCCAAGACACCATCTAGGCCAACGCAAGCCCAAAAGGCCAAGTTGCCTAATGAGGTACCACTTAAACGAACTAATTCCAAGTTGGTTTGGGTACCTAAAAACATAAATGGTTTATGAACCAAAAATGAACAAACCTCATCTACAAAATCCGCTAATCCGAGAGGACCCATTACTAAGTGGGTACCTAAGTCTCTCTAAAATTTTTCTATGCAGATCCATCATGTGTGGTATTTAGATTCCAGTTGCTCCACACACATGACGGGAAATCAAGAATTGTTGAGCAACTACCAGGGCCGTTACAACGAAAAAGTCAGATTCGACAACAACGATTCAGCTCCTATACTAGGATTTGGAGATATTATACTGCAGAATCTGACAATCAAATATGTCTCTTACGTCCAAGGTCTTAACCACAATCTGTTTAGCATAGGACAATTCTGCGACAAAGGATTTCAAGTGGTGTTTCTAGCTGATCAGTGCAGAATTTTAAATAGTCAGAATCAAGAACTTTTAACAGGATCCGAAGATCAAATCTATACACCATCAATCGGACAACAGTTCGACCTGCGACAACTGTTTGCCTCATCTACGATCAAGAGGAACAACTTATGGCATCAATGCTTGTCTCATCTAAATCTCAATGCTCTTCACAAACTCTCAATCAAAAAGTTGGTACACGTTCTATCAACTATTTCCATACATCAAGAGCATACTTGTTCGGCTTGTCAAATGGGAAAAATGAAGCGAGCATCACACAAACTCAAGCAAGTTGCTTCTACATCTCGACCCTTGGAATTACTTCACATGGACCTTTGTGGACCAATGCGTACACAAAGTATCAACGGTCGTAAATATGTGTTAGTAATTGTCGACGATTATTCTCGCTACAGATGGACAAGATATCTCTGATCAAAAGATGAGACTGGAGACTTGATAATCAGTTTTGTGAATACGACTCAAAATCTCGTGCAAAAGAAAATTCAAGTAATCCGAACTGATAACGGAACTAAATTCAAGAATCAACGTCTCGACAATTGCTATCAGTCACTTGGAATTATTCAAAAATTTTCAGCTGCTAAAACGCCTCAACAAAATGGCGTCGTAGAACGGAAAAACCGGACTCTTGTTGAAGCTGCAAGAACAATGCTAATACATTCCGGTCTCCCTCATTTTCTTTGGGCTGAAGCAGTGAGTACCGCGTGCTTTACGCAAAATCGGACGATTATTCACAAACGCTTTGAAAAGACGCCGTATGAGATAATTAATCAACGGATTCCGAATATCTTATTTTTTAAAGTATTCGGGTGCAAATGTTTTGTGGCTAACGATCGGGAGCATCGAAGTAAGTTCGACCCTAAAGCATTTGAAGCCGTCTTCCTTGGATATTCATCCACTTCTAAAGCATACCGCGTCTATATCAAGTCTTCGCGTACTATCTTGGAAAGCTACAACGTCACTTTTCAAGAAGTGACCGATTTGGCTTCTGAACAAAACAGTTCAGAACCCGAGCTTATAAGCGTGTTGGCACAAAGTCAACAACTTCCAACAACTTCTACCGCAAAGTCAAGAGAAGCAATTTCCGCTGACCTAGAAGAATTGGATTTTCTATTTGAACATTTTTATAGGAACGAGTCTCAAATGCCTGCTTCGTCTCATTCTATACCAAGCAGTGCTCTTTCTCCCTCTACGGAAGAAATTCAAAATGAGACTCATAATCCTCAAACTCCGACAAATGTTACGGATTCTCCTAATTCTGAATCTTCAACTAGTGCTGCAGCTCCTACAAATGCAGATGAGGAAATTCTTTCCAATTCAACCTCAGAATCAAATTTCCCAACTACGAATGATCAGCCCATCAATTCAGGATGTCTCGATCTACAAATCAACGAAGGATCTACTTCGGTTCTTCCTCATGAACGCAAATGGACTCAGCTCATCCTATTAACCAAATACTGGGTAATCCTTCAAGTGGAGTACACAGTAGGACGTCTACACAAAGCAGATTATTAGCATGCTTCTTAAGCCAAAACGAACCAATCAAGGTAGCCGAAGCCCTTAAAGACCCGAATTGGGTAATCGCGATGTAAGATGAACTCAACCAATTCGACCGCTATGAGTTTGGACATTAGTTCTTCGACCACAAGGCAAAACAATAATTTAAACTAAATGGGTTTTCAAGAATAAAAAGAACGAGAACGGTGAAGTAATCAGGAATAAAGCACGACTCGTAGCCAAGGGGTACAATCAATAAGAAGGAATTGACTACGATGAGACGTATGCTCCGGTTGCACGTATCGAAGCAATCGACTATTTTTAGCATACGCGGCTCATAAAGACTTCAAAGTCTATCAAATGGATGTTAAAACCGCATTTCTCAACGGTGTGTTAAAAGAAGAAGTCTACATCGCTCAACCCGACCGGTTCGTGCACGAGAATCATCTTGATCATGTTTATCGATTGGACAAAGCTCTCTATGTACTAAAACAAGCCCCTCGTGCTTGGTATGATGTCCTAAGCGAATTTTTAGTCAAGTCCAACTTCATACGAGGCACCATCGATACGACACTATTCATCAAAAGACAAGGCAAAGACCTGATGATCGTTCAAGTTTACGTTGATGACATCATCTTCGGCTGGACGAATGAACGTCAATGTCAGAAATTTGGTGAACTCATGAAGACCAAATTCGAGATGAGCTTAATGGGAGAACTCTAATTCTTTCTTGGACTACAAGTAAAGCAACTCAAAGATGGAATCTTCATCAGTCAAACCAAATATATCCGATATATTATGAAGAGATTTAATCAAGACAAGAGCACACCGATGAATACTCTCATATCAACAAACAACAAATTGGATGCTGATCCGTCTGGCAAGGCAGTCAACATCACAACCTATCGGAGCATTATCGGATATTTTCTCTACTTGAGTCCAGCCGACCCGACATCATGTTCGCCACTTGTCTATGTGCTCGTATTCAAGCTGACCCAAAGGAGTCCCACATGCATGCGGTCAAGCGAATTCTACACTATCTCAAAGGAACTCCCAACTTCGGGCTATGGTATCCTAAAGACACTGATTTTAGATTAATTGGCTATACTGACGCTGATTATGCATGTTGTCGAAAGGACAGAAAAAGCACGTCTGGCGGAGCACAATTTTTAGGCGAAAAGTTGGTCTGCCAAAGAAGCAAAATTGCGTGTCAACCTCGACGGCCGATGTGGAGTACGTCGCGGCTGCCAGCTGTTGCACGCAAGTTCTATGGATGCTGACACAACTACTGAATTTAATAACATTCCCATTTACAGTGATTCTCGAAGTGCTATTGCCATAACTTGCAATCTTGTTCACCATTCACGCACGAAACACATAGATATTTGCTATCATTTTATAAAAGATCATGTAAAAAAAGACATTATAGATATGTATTTTGTAAAAACGGAGCTTCAACTTGCCGACTTATTCACTAAGGCATTGGATGAAAAACGATTCCAATTCCTTATTGCTAAGTTAGGCATGTTGAATCTCAATCTTACTTGAAAAGTGTTTTACATGCTCTATTATGCTTCTATGTGATATTCTATGTGCTTCTTGATATTCTTTGATTATCTTGCGTGACTCCATCCTTCAAATTATTTTTACACAGAAAAATAAAAATAAAATAGTATATAAATATAATAATAATAAAATTAAAAAAATGAAGGATGACGATAATTTTGCCTATTTTGAAATACTCACAAAAATATTTCTTTGATATATGATTAAATACTTTGTCTAAAAATTCATGTGACTTTCTCTTGTTCAAAGAGCCTAGTTTGTTTCAGTAGACAAAAAGACATATCATATATGTGACAATTTGCGCCTCAATATTTTTATTCTTGAGTGTGTCACACTTCAAATGACTAACTTTTAGTTTGTACTTCATAGCTTCATTCTTACTTTTGTGTTAGTCTGTCATGAAAATAATAAGGGCAAATTAGGACATTCCTCACTAGAACCATATTATAAATCCATTACTTTTACCTCTAGATATCCCATTTGAGCCTTCTCCGACATTCTTTTTCTTATGAAACCAGATCAAGCCTTCAACATTATTCCTAAGTTTCGGTGTTGCTCAATCAAGAAAAAGAGGGGGAGAAAAAGAGATACAAGTCTCAATCATTATAGAAGAGAAACACGGATCTCGCTGTGAACTTCTCCTAGATAATCTCGTATACTCTTAGAAGAGAAGCACCTCGAAGTGAACTTCTCCAACGATAATCTAGATCTTATAAATAGAGAAGACGAGAAGAGAAGCACGGTCTTGGGTTCGAATTCATAACTGTGGAACCTTCGAAAGGAACACGGTCTCAACCCAAAAAGAAAATCTAATCTCTAAAGTTTTGTAAAGAAGACGAGACTCATCCTGAGCAAGAAAAGCTAAAGGATCAGAAATGAATTTCGACCCTCGAATTGAAGAATTTTTAAGCTCACTAATCCTCAAAATTATCCTACACTTTTAGTCAGAGCCTAAAAATAATCCTTTCAAAGTCCCTTTGATTCAAAATGATGAACTTTCACTTAGTAAGTTGATTAAATATGCTACGATAACAAATTAATTGATATAATTTTGTCGTGATGATATGAGTGATATATCTACTAAATATTTCCATGATAAAAATAAATTGAGTGCTATGAGCGAAACTTGCGAGAGTTGTCAAAATGATTCATACTATGATCTTAGAAAATTAAATTAGTTACATGATTTGACGACAAGTTATTATTTTATATGTCATGAGAAATTTTAGCGTGATAATGTTCAAAATTTGTAATCTGACCTCAAAACAATATTTTCAATAACCAAAACAAAATTTTTATAATAAAAATATTTTTTCTTATTGAAAATATTGATCGCACATTTTAAATGCATTAATACATGCATTGGTTCAGAATTGATAAAATGCGAAATTGTTTTTGAAAAACGCAAAATTTTAATGAATCTATGCTGAATTGCTTAAAATGCGTTAGTTGTACTTAAATAGTAAATTTTTATATGCCAAATTGTACTAAATATATGCTTAGATGCCAAAAAGTTAAAACATGCAATTGTTGAGGGGGAGTTTTACATGATAATTTGTTCCTATCTCCTATATGATTTACTTGTAAAACATGACTTCTGATATTTTTTCTAAGCATCACAGAAAATTTCGAGCTCATCCGAGGAGTCAAATGTTGAATTTTATCAACTTTAGGAGATAATTTCACTTCTTTCAGAAATACAGGGAGTATTATGCAATTTATTTTTGGGTTAATCCATAAAAGATTAAATTTTAAGTTTAATCAGACTTGAATTTTAACGAAAGCCCAAAAAGTTTTTTACGGCCCAAAGTATTTTTTACCTTACCCGATTGTAACGTATTGATACCACTTTATCGATCGAAAAACTCCTTCACATGCAACTTCTCTCCATCGAAAAACTTTTCGACTTCCAAACACTCATCGAACTCTCTTCGGCGATTTCACCAAAACTTCACTTATCTCAGTGATTTTCTTCCTAAACACGCCAATTTCGAAGGTAGAAACACGTTTCGAATCACTTTCCGGTAAAAAACACACGATTCGCAAACAGTTTCTCAAAAACATTTGAAGAAATTTCATTTTCATACTTTCTCGTCTAAAAACGATTTTAAACTCTCAAATCAACGTGTTTAAACTCGACTGTTTGGGTTCGCAAGTGTTTTCTGGACGTTCCAAATCCAGATTAACTCATGATTCAGAAATCGAAAATTACCGCGCTTACTGTTTGATTTGAAAATTTTTCAATCGAAAAAGTTCTTATCGCAAACAGTGTCGTCGAAAAACTTTTGTTTTCGTTAAGTTTTATTCGATCGCAAAACTCAGCGTCGAAAACCTTTTGTTTTCGATATATTTTAATTCGATCGTAAAACTTCGCGGCGAAAACTTAATTTTTCGATTAAATTTTATTCGATCGCAAGAATAAGCAGCGATTAAGTTTTTCGATATTCTTTTATTCGATCGCAAAACTACGCGGCGAATAACTTAAGTGTTTCGACAACTTTTTATTCGATCGCAAAATTTACTCAGCGAAAAACTATTGTTTCCGATAATATTTTATTCGATCGTAAAAGTCATCGGCGAAAAACTTGAGTTATTCGACACATTTTTATTCGATCGCAAAATTTAACGATCGAATAAATTGTCACTCGAATAAAAACAAGCTGAAAAAGACGTAAAATATGTTTTCAAGTTTTTCTCCATGACTTAGAAAATTTTCGATCGCAAAAATTAACCTTCGAATAAATTTCCGATTGATTAAAAATACGCTTACGAAACTTAGTCAACTTTACAACTTTTTCACCAAGTCTTTCGCAAATAAACCTTAACACTTAAAAATTTTCAAAATTTCTCTAAGTACATTTTTAATTCCATCTATTCGCATATGTAATTTTCCATCTAATGAATTTTGTGTCATTTATTACAGAAATGGCAACTCCAAACTACCAAAACATATACCCTTCTGGAAATTTCATGCCAGTACACGACAACAACTACCAGCTGGACCATGCTACATTTCGGTGTCCGGATGAAGTTATCATCTCCATCCTCAAAGGACACCCTCTATGGCCAGCTTTGACAATGACGTCCACCGTACCAATGGTCTATCTCCACCAATTCTGGGAAAGTATGCAGAGTCTTGTCAACGGCGATAGCGTGGAATACATGACAAAGATCAATACAAGATATGTCGCCCTGAACAAAAATCTAGTTGCCATGGTGTTGATCTCCCACATTACGAAAACTATGATCAACTTCCAACGGACGCGGAGATCGTGGAAGATATGTTCCGGATGGGATATAAGCCCCCGCTGACCAAACTGGCGAATTTTCAAAACAGCGGGATCCCACATCCGTGGAGGACCTTATTCGTCATAATCAACAAATGCCTCTCCCCAAAACACTCCAGCTTCGACAAGGCGAACGGGAATATCCTTCACATCTTCCATGGAGTGGTTTTCTCAACGAAATACGACGTGGCTCAACTGATATGGAATGATCTAGCGGACCAGATACGTCAAAGGGAGACCAAGTCGAAGGCGAAGTACCTCCCATATGTGCGGTGGTTCCCGGTTCTGATTTCGCATTTCATGGACGTTCATCCAGAAATCCCGAGACTACCCCCGGTTGGAGGATACATCCCACATCGCCTTCGCTTCTTTCACAACCCTGAGGCAGCCGACCTAGCGCTCCAACCGATGCTGATCCCATTGGAACTGCTCAGAATAGCTGATCCGATGGACGAGGCCTACCAAGACTACTGTCAAAATAACTCCATCACGGAGGAGATGGTACGGGCCTTGGATCAAGCTCCGGCGCCTTCTCAAAGGGAATCTCTGTTGGAAATAACCGAGCCCGAAGCCACGGCTCAGGAGACAGAGACACCGGCCGTCGAGCCCGAAGGTGTTCCTCACGGTGTATCTCCTGAGGCCACATATTCGGATTAAGAATACAGACATCAAAGAAAGGGCTCTCGCCGACAGCAAATCTCGGCCCCGCCTGTGTCCCCTTCAGTACTACCGGCTTCGGTGACAACTCCACCACCACCAACGGATCAGCCAACCGTACAGATTCAATCTGAGTCTTTTTCAACATCCTTAGAGGTGATAACTACTGTATCATCTTAAAGATTGGGTGGAAGCCCTATTGGACCCCCGATTCTTCGGAGCAAACAATAGGCCAACACAATGAATTGGTGACTTCAGGGTTGATAACGGATGTCCCCAGACGTTCCGGAATCTCAAGACCTGTTCATGGCGGCACATCGGAAACCTTTTTTGATGTTGTGACAGTGGAGCGCCTCCCTGACCCCACTCCACCGATGATCGTGACGAAGCAACGCTTACAAGAAGCACTCTCCACAGCCATTACTTCTCTCGAAGATCGCCTGATGGACAGAATGCTCCATGCCATTGAGACCTCCCGAAGCGATACCGGGAAAGCACCGGTCTCCGTGGCCGCTCCGTCAGAAGCTCAAACCACCCCCGTCTCCTCACCACCTCTTACCACCACCATACACACCCCTATCCAACCCACCCTCACCACCCCAACTCCATCACCTTCACTCATCAACCCCTATACCATTCCGATCACCCAGCTCATGAAATTCTCATCTCCCTACTCATCGCCTTAGAGACCAGGACCCCATTTGAGGAGAGTCTCTACAAAAGACTGATAGATGAACCCGAGCCGCCCGCTCAAACAAGGTGCCGAGAAGAAAGCTCCCGCACCAAAATAACATACAACGAACCACACGAAGCGGCCGTGGTTTGAGTCGAGAGCATACAACAAAGACTCAAGAAACTGGAGGATCATCCTCAAACCCACAACCACACAACCCACAACCCGCCAACAAACAACTACATCTCCCACCATATCCCACACACTACCTCCCTCTCCTACAAATCCAAATCCAATCTCGACATCTGACCTCCTCCAAGCCCAACCAGAAGCAGTCGTCTACGATCCACATCTAATCGTAGACGATTATATCTTAACCGAGAAATGGAGGACGCAATGGGAACCAGAGGAAGCTGCTCAAGTTCGACTCTCCAACGTCAGATATTTCTTACAACAAGCTTCCGTGGACTTGGTGCTGCTTGAAGATGAAGAAGTTCAAAAATGCGAGAACTACAATTATGCTCTCCCAGAACTACCAGAAATGATCAGGCACAGAGTCGACTCTCCACCCCGCTTATCAAAGGGACAGTCGAGTCGAGACGTCGTGGCAGAATATCAGGATTGAAGTCCCGTTTATTGAAGATATTAGAAAGCAGATATGGAGGGTTCATAACCGGATAAAGAAGCTCAACGAACTAAACTTACGGGGTATCTCACATTGGGAAGATAGGAAGAAAATGGAGCACATCTTCTGCTCAACTATCTTGGTCCAGATCGAAGTGGCATCCCAATTGATCAACTGAAAAAAAACTTCAGGGATAAGCCACCGATCCTCGTGGGGGTTTCGCATTCGATTGAAAGTTTCCCTACCCCAATCTACCAAAGTGAGCGAGCGGACATCAACCGCACTCGAGAAGAGATAGATGAGAGCTATCTCCCCTTCCTTCCACCGGATGAGGTCTACCGTCTATATCAGATGTACAAGAGAAAATATCAGACGCCCTCCGGATACGTCAAGACTGAAGGACTCGAGGGATTGAAAAGATTCATGGTGCGGCAGATCAAGTATCACACCGCACACGACCTTCAAATTGCTATAGAGAACAATATGAAGAAGGTTAACATGGAGTCTTCGCTCATGAAAGGCTTCCCACTCAACGATTTTCCCAAGAAATACATATTCAAGAAACCTGGCCTTGCCATAACTTATCGAAATCCAGTTATTGGAAAGACGAGAGCTATGGTGAAGTCAGAAATCCACAAGTTATGTGACGGGACGTTGAAGCTAGTGAGGAAGAACATCCAGAAAAGATTGGGAGAGATCACTGAAGAGACGATCTTCGAGGATCTTGGTGAAGAAGAGGTCCGACTCTTAAATGAGCTTCGGGATGCGATTAATGAGAAGTTGGAGCTGAGGAATGCTGTTCAACGTTACCAGAGCATTGGGATTACATACATCATTCTACACCCGACAAGGATAAATGGATCTGAAACGAAGACAAGCACAAAGGGGGAGATTGAAGAGACTTTAGAATTGTGCTTTGCTATTTTGTTATCCTTGTAATTAGGGCGTAATTAGTAGTGTTGATAGTGTAGGAGTGAATAGTAAATATACCATGTAAATAGGTATAAATACAATGTATACTATCAAAATCAATACAAGTTCATTTTTGGAAAAATACAAGCATTGAATTCACATACTAAAAGAGAGAATAGCTATCGAGAAACACTCTCTCTCAAGATCTTCAAAGAAGATATTTGACCGAAGGTATTTTGCAAGATTTATCATTCGAATATCTAGAATTCATGCTTAGATCAATCGGTAGTTGATATATGATGACCTAACAACTAATCTTTACTTCTTACTCATGGTTAGTCTTACGCTCATGCCGACATTCGCGCCGCATGGTTTCAAATTCCTTTTGTAAAAGGATAAATTTTTCTATAAACTCACATATGTTAAAGTTCATCTCAGAAGTTTCGGAAGTAGAATCCATAGTATTCTTTTTAATTTTAGTTTTGGGTTCGATATGTGATCACTGAAGCGTTTTGTGGATTTGGATATGCTTTTATTATAAAAACTTTTGGGTTTTGAAAATTTAGTATCGAAAAGTTTTGGTTTGTCGGGAAATATCGTGAAGTATTGAAAATTTGAAGTATTGAAAACTTTTTGGTGAGTACCGAAAAGCTTTTTTTGTCGGAAAATTTTACCAAGACTTTTTCTATAATGTGCCTAATGTAGTTTTTGATATATATATATATACATATATATGTATATCGAAAACTATGTATGTATGAGGTTGCCGAAAAAAATGAGTGCCGAAAATACTACTGAGAAATATGAATGCCAGAAATCTCTACCCTGTTTCGTATCACAATCTTTTAATGATTATTATTGTAACTAACATAAAAATATGGGTAAACTCCTCTATACCCCATGTGGTTAAACTGAAAATCATGTTACTACCTTGTGGTTTGTAAATGTCGTGATACTCCCTTATGGTATAGAAAAAATATCACCGTACCCCCGATCAGCATAACATGCTCGCAAGTGCTTCGAACGCGTAGTTTATGCATCTGGAAATCGTGAGAGTATGAAAAGTTAACTAAACCATGATGGTATTTTATGTTATTTTAAAATCATAGGGTTTTTGGTGGTGAGTTTCAAATGTCTTATGATTTTATAATTTTATGTTTTATGATTTTTAGCCTAAAAATATTAAAGAACTAAGGAACACTTTGCAATGAGGTCTGGAGGCAATAAGAGAAGTAAGCTTGAGAGGGCTTTGCGATACAAAATTAATTTTCTGTTTTCGGCATGAGCTCCTTGGACCTTCTCTAGTGGACACCTATTTTTCAGCAAAAAACATAAAAATATAGTCCAATACACTCATACGCATTACCCAAAATAGGAGTGATGTGATTTTCTCTCACCTCTGGTCGCATATAACGGTTTATACTTCATAATGTTAAAATTAATATTTTTATTTTAGTTTGTTTTTGAATTTGTTATGTGGGCTTTAACCTTGTATGGCCCATTTAGAGCTTTCTCATGTACCAATCTGTAAACGTTTTTGGCTAGGAAAAAAAAAGAAGCTGAGAACGTTTGAAGCAGAACAAAAGCAGGGGCTGCTGCCTCCCTTATCATCTCTCCACCAACATCAAAGATCAGAAATTAATCCACAAAATTCATACCAAAGCCAACATAAATGGTATCAGGGCCTTTGAGTTGAGTGATTTCATGTGGGTGTCTTCCATTTGTTAGAAAATCAACTTAGGGTTTGAGAAGAGCACCAAGGCTACGCAAGGATGTGCTTGGGCTCCGCAGGTGGACAACCCGTATTTGATGGTGAGAGCTATGATTATTAGAGTATTAAAATGAAGACACTCTTGATTTCACAAGATTTATGAAGAAAATAATGATGAAAAGGGGAATATCGTGAAGGTTACGGTAGTGGATTCCGACGAGAAAGAGAATCAAAAGAAGGATGCACGTGCTCGAATCTTGATTCAAGGAGGCATTTCCAACAAGATTTTTCCAAGGATAATCGGGGCTCAAACTTCGAAGGAGGCGTGGGAAATTATGCAAAGGGAATTTCAAGGAACCGATAAGGTTAGGGCGGTGAAACTCTTGTGCTTGAAAAAGGAGTTTCAAAATTTGCAAATGAGGTAGAAAGAGACTCTCAAGAGTATTTCTTTAAGGGGATTGAGATTGTGAATCAAATAAAGAATTTGAGTGAGGCGTTGACCGATAAATCGGTGTGCGAGAAGATTTTGATTAGTCTCCCTTTGAAGTATGACAATATTGTGGCCGTTATTGAAGAAACCAAAGACCTCTCCACGATGAGTGTGCATGATCTTATAGGCTCTCTTGAGAGACATGAGGAAATGTTGAATAGGCATGGAGACCAAACTCTTGAAAGCGCATTTCAATTAAAGGTGAATGTGAAAGAGCATTACCAAAAATCACCTACCGGGAATACCTTTCATGGTGGTTATAGTTGTGGTAGAGGCTGAGGCCAATTTGTCCAAGGAAGTGGTAGAGGTGCCCACCAAAAGTGGAGAAGTTAGAACTTGCAACTTTTGCAAGAAGCCGGGCCACATCGAAAAGGATTGTTGGAACAAAGGGAAGATTCAATGTTACAATTGCAAGAAGTTTGACCATAAATAGAAGTTTTGTTGATTAAAGAATGAAGAGAAAGCAAACTCCACCGAAGAAAAGTATTCCGAGAAGAGAGGTGACGGGAGCACTTTTTATGCGTGTCAATCGGCGATGGAAAAGAGAGAAGATGTGTGGTTTGTTGATAGTGGATGTAGCAACCACATGACGGGTGATGAGTCTATCTTTTGCAAGCTTGATAGCAACGTCACATCCCAAATTACAATGGTCAACGGTGGGTGGTGAAATCGAAGGGAAGAGGCATGATTGCGGTTGCATCAAAGAAGGGTAGGATGCTAATCCACGATGTCTTGCTTGTGCCGGATTTAGCTAATAATTTGCTAAGTGTTGGGCAATTAATTGAGCATGGTCATGCGGTTCATTTTGATGGTGCGACTTGTAGAATATTTGATAAAGTCGAGAAGAAAAGAGAACTGATGGCTGTAGTCAAAATGGAGAGGAATATAAAATTTCCGCTCACTCTCAATCCCGAAAGAAGTGTTGTCTTGAAGGTTGGTGTTGAAGACGACTCATGGTTATGGCACAAGAGGTTTGACCATTTAAACTTTGAGAGCTTGAAGTTGCTAAGCAAGAAGGAAATGGTGTATGTGCTACCAACAATAGAAGAGAAAGGTGGCGCGATGCATGTGCTCTCGGCAAAATACATCGAGAGTCATTTCTTAAGGAGAAGGCATAGAGAGCAAGAGCACCATTAGAGCTTGTCCACACCGATATTCGTGGTCCCATGAGCACGAACTCACACGGCGGAAACCGGTACTTCATCACATTCATCGATGATTATTCAAGAATGTGTTGGGTTTATTTTTTGAGGCCAAAGTCGAACGCACTTTCTGTGTTCAAGAAGTGTCAAAGAAAGGTGGAGAGACAAAGTGGCCGGTTTCTAAAGAAATTGAGGAGCGGTAGAGGTGGCGAGTACAACTCTAAGGAGTTTGAGAAGTTTTGTGAAAATATTGGCCTAGAGAGGCAATTGACTATTGGCTTTACACCGGAGCAAAACGGGGTGGCCGAGAGGAAGAATAGGACCATTGTTGAAATGGCGAAAACGATGATGAAAGAGAAGAGGCTACCGTTGACATTTTGGGCGGAAGCAACGTACACGGCAGTTTACTTATTAAATCGGTGTCCGACGAAGGCGGTTGAGAACAAGCCCCCATTTGAAACTTGGTTGGGAGGCAAAAAGTCATCGGTGAATCACTTGAAGGTGTTCGGGTCCATTTGCTATGCTCATGTTCCGAAAGAAATGAGGCATAAGCTTGACGATAAAGGCGAGAAATGCGTCTTTGTTGAATATAGATAAAATCGAAGTGGTATCGGCTCTTTAGCTTGAAGAGAAACAAAGTGATAGAGAACCGAGATGTGATTTTTAATGAGAAGGACACTTGGGACTGGAAAGAGAAAGGTGTTGAAAGTGTGTCATTTCCTATTCAAGGTGATGCACATGAAGAGCCAAGAAGTAGTGGGCATGATGTGAAGATGAAGGGCCATCGTCTCCAACAAATAATATCGGGTCGAGCTCATTGGCTCCAAGCTCAACGCTGGTAAGATTGAGACGCTTAAGTGATGTTTATGCAAGGTGTAATTTTGTTGTTGTTGAGCCGTAGAGCTTCGAGCAAGCAATTGGCGAGGAAGTGTAGAGAAATGCCATGAAAGAGGATATAAAAATGATAGAGAAAAAAGAGACATGGGAGTTCGTTGAGTAGTCGAATGAGAAGGACATTGTTGGCTTGAAGTGGATATACAAAACAAAGACTAACCCGGATGGTTCGATTCAAAAGTACAAGGCGAGGTTGGTGGCAAAAGGGTACTCTCAACAATTCGGTGTTGACTATCATGAGACATTTTTGCACCGGTTGCTCGACATGAGACTATTCGGTTGTTGATTGCTTTGGCGGCACACAAAGGTTGGAAACCAACTTGATGTGAAGTCCGCGTTCTTAAACGGGGGTTGAAAGAAGTGTATGTAGAGCAACCACAAGGATTTGAGGCGGAAGGTGAAGAAGAGAAACTATACAAATTGAAGAAAGCCTTGTATGGGTTGAAACAAGCCCCGCGTGCGTGATACGGGAATATCGATGCATATTTCTTTGATAAAGGATTCAAGAGGAGTCCAAGTGAGCCGGCGCTTTATGTCAAGCAAGGTACCGATTCTATGTTTCTAGTTTCCCTTTACGTTGATGATTTGATTTTTACAGGAAATGATGAGAAGATGATGCTTGAGTTCAAGAATGATATGTTGAGGAAATATGAGATGAATGATTTGGGCTCGTTACATTATTTTTTGGGGATTGAAGTTGATCAAAGAGAAGATGGAGTATTTATTTCTCAAATGTAGTATGCCCAAAATATTCTTGCAAAGTTCAAGATGGAGGAGTGTAACCTGGTTACGACTCCATTGTTGGTGAATGAAAAATTGGTGAAAGAGGGTGGTAGTTGTGATGCCGATGCGGCACAATATAGAAGTCTTGTTGGAAGTTTTGTGTATCTCACCACTACGAGGCCCAACATCATGTATGCTTCGGGATTATTGTCTTGGTTTATGCATCGACCGAGCAAAACACATTTCGGAGTTGTCAAAAGAGTGTTGAGGTACATTCAAGGCGCCAAAAGTTTGGGTCTTATGTATGAGAGAAATGAAAAAGAAAGACCGGAGTTGTTTGAGTTTTGTGATAGTGATTGGGCCGGGAGTATGGATGATATGAAGAGTACTTCCGGAATTACATTTACACTTGGTCCGAAGTATTTAGTTGGGCGTCGAAGAAGCAAGAGAGGGTAGCTCATTCTTCGGCCGAAGCCGAATATGTATCGGCAAGTTAAGCAACCAAGCAAGTGGTTTGGTTGAGGAAAATTTTAAAGATATGGGGGAGAAGCAACCGACGGTGCTCTTTTGTGACAACAAGTCGGCGATTGCGATGTCGAAGAACTCAGTGTTTCAAGCCGAACGAAGCATATTAATCTCAAGCACCATTACATCCGAGATTAATTATGTGAAGACCGATGGTCAATTGGCGAACATCTTCACCAAAGCACTCACGGGTGACAAGCTTGTTTATCTCTGAGAATTATTGGGTATGTTAAATAAAAAAATTAGGGGAGTGTTAAAATTAATATTTTTATTTTAGTTTGTCTTTGAATTTGTTATGTGGGCTTATCCTTTTATTTAGAGCTTTCTCATGTACCAAGCTGTAAACGATTTTTGGATAGGAAAAAAAAAAGAAGCTGAGAACGTTTGAAGCAGAACAAAAACAGGGGTTGTTGCCTCCCTTATCTTCTCTCCACCATCAAAAATCAGAAATTAATCCACAAAATCCATATCAAAGCGAACACATAATGAGATATCTTTTCAACTCTTACAAATAGTTCATTATAGAATTAATAATTGTCTTTATATGGCCATAATATAGGTTTCTCTCACTTAAATCGCATATATAGGTTGCTCTCTGAGCATTGATCGACTTTCACCTTCATTTTTTTTTTTTAAAAGAAAAAAATTGAATTTCACCTTCACATATGGTTTCTCTCTTCTTTGATCGCATATCTCATTGACCGTTGTGATGTATTCAACTAAATCTTTTATAGCCACAACCCCTATGAGAGGTTTGTGAAAATGATTGTATGAAGTGTTATTATTAATCGTAACATAGGGTATGGTGATGGAGCTGAGCTTTACAGAACGCCATGGCTTATTGCAGCAGAAGGCGAAGCATCACGAGGGTAGATACGTTGCAGCAGAAGGCGAAGCGCACTAAGCCCCAAGTCTTTTCTGTAAGAATTCAACACGTTATATGTTATTCAAGCTCATCGCTATTTTACTATTGATTGTTTTGTATACTGTCATTTAAGAGATTAGTTGTGGTAATTCTTAGTTGTCCGAGGAGGTATATAGAGATGGAATTACTGAATGAGTTAGTTGCATTCATTTGTCATCAGTTGCCGTTGAAAAGATGAAGAAACAGTTGTCTTCCAAGGGATATAGAGGTGGCTTTTTCAAAACAGTTTAAGCCTATCTGTATATCAATCACAATCTATTTGGGTTACTCTGAAATTGCTCAATCATGTTATTTTCTTGATATGAGAGTAATATAGTATTATTTTCTTGATATGAGAATAATGTAGTATGATTATTGAAGGTATCGAATATTTAAGAATAGCTGCTTCAGAAACCATGAATGATATACGCGTACAGAAATACTAATACATCATAAACCAAAAACAACATATATTCAGTAATCTGGTGGACCGACATCGTTTCCTCCAAGATTATTGAAAAATTGGCCAAATGCATCGCTTTGAAATGAACCTTGTTGGGCTTGTTGAACTCTTTTTTGTAAAATGCGTGCCTTTGCAGTTTCTCCATATGCTTGAACCGTTGGATCGTTTATCGAGCTGACATCGTGAAACAAAATTCGATTTTCTTCCCTCATTTGTTTTAAGCTGTGAGACTTGTTTTGCATTTCTAATTGGTATTTTAACTGCTCATTTGTTTTTTTTCAACTCGTCAAGGAGCTTATTGTTTGCTTCCTGAACGGTATTAATGAACGATACCAAGGGATGTTTATTGTTTTTTTCAACTCATCAACTCTTTTTAGTTTGGCTTTCTTCACATCAATAGGTCTTTTCGATGGAGAATCACCAATAAATTTATCTGAGTCGTCTATGTTTAAAGAAACTGAAGAAATACCATAGATGCTTGCCCGACAGACAAGGAAGTTGGATTTTCTGACTCGGAAGAGCAATAATGGGCGGATTGACTTTTTTTTTTGCTTCTCGTAGCACCGTTTTTAAATTTTTCAAAATTTTTGACGATGTCCCAACTATGATCGCATTTGCATCCGAACTTGAATTTAGGATCTTGTGCGAACAACACTTTTTCTCTACGCATCTACAAATTTAAAACAATAAAGTCGTTTTTTTCGAGAAATAAAAAATAGAAAAAAATTTATTAATACTCACTAAATCTACATTTGAAGCACCACTTTGATGCATCTCTACTACTGCTTTTATGCATGCATGAAGTCTCTTGGATGCTTTCTCGATTGTGTCAATTCGTGCTTGCATCGATATCTTGGTTATGCTCAAGATTTCCTCCATTGAAAGCTTCATGTATACGTTATCAAAATCGATATGATGATTGATAAACCCCAATAATTGGATCCTGAGAAATTTTCATATAAACCTGACATGAGAGGATATCTTCATCGTGGTTATATGAAGAAGACTTATAGATTGTGCTCATTTACTAGCTGTCCCTTGTAATTAGGGGCGCAACTTGTTATTTTGATAGTGTATGACTTACTTGTAATTATACCATGTATATATGTATAAATTCCATGTACACTATTGAAATCAAAAGAGAAAGTAATTGAGAAAAATCTCAAGGGCTTGCAATTCACATACTAGAGAGAGAAACACAATATACACTTTCTCATACTAAAAAATTCTCTGTGTTCTTCATCGAGATTGACCGACGGTAACAAATCATAGATCTACATTCGAATATCTAGAATTCATGTCTAGGATTAACTGTAGTTGATAGTCTAGGACCTAAAATTGGTATCAGAGCGGATCGGGACTATTTTGGATTGATTTTCGCTATTTTTAGATCAAATTCGTTTCAGATTTTTTTCGATCGAAAACGCGCGGGAACTGGAAATTTGATCTATATACTGAATTCTGCGAAATTTGGCGTTGATTTTGATGCAAAAGTGATAGATTACATGTTAGGAATGAATTGCGTACTGATTTCAATCGCTTAGTACATCAAATTTATTTGATTTTAGATTTCGATATGTTTTACTGTTTGCGATTGCGTTTTGAAAACGATTTGATTTTCATCAAAATTGATATATTCTGCTGTAAAACGTGTTTAATCTTGTGTTTGTTCTTGTTCATTACACAAATTCAAGTGATTACCCAGAATCTCAGTGTTTAATTCGATGTTTCTCGGTTGAATCAGTGATTTACTGTTCCATTGAACTCTGCATTTTGTTCTTCGATCATTTTTCGATCGAAAATTTGGCTCGAAAGTCTTTTTCGAATAGTTCACTGGCGCAAAAGTTTTTCGACAATTTCAATGTTTTCGCTAGTTTCACCCATATATTAATGCGAAAAACTTTATTTTCGATAAATAGTTTTTCGATCCTCACACAATAATCTTATTCGAGTGTACCAAATCGTAAAAATTTTCGACTAATATTTTTTTGGCTATATCGTATTTACTTTTGACACAGAAATTTTGTTTTTCGATTACAAGTTTTTCGATCTCAAGTTTTTCGATCATCTTAATTTTCGAGTTAAAATTTAACGAAAACGTATTTCAATCGAATATTTCGCACTCAAATAAGTTTAGTCAACAAATTGAGTCAAACCTATCAAAATATTTTAAAAAGTCATAGTTTTTCGATCATTCTAATTTTTCGATAACAAATATTTCGATAGAAGTTTTTGCAATCGACAAATTTTTTCGATAAATCATATTTCGACAGGATACTTTCGCAAAACTTTTAATAGTCGAAAATAATTTTCGATAAACATCCTTCGAAAAATATATAGTTACGAAAATCATTTTCGATTTTAAGGATCGAAAATTTTCAAATCGAAAAACTTACTACTCGAAAAAATTTTACATTTACTGAACTTTCAAATGCAAATATTTTCGACACGGACTTAATTTTTTTTTTTTAGAATCAAAATCGTCATTTTCAAAACTTAAGAAAAATATTTCTCTTCGCATAATTATTTTCAACACTCAAAATTTTCGATGTCCTTTAGCAAAATTTTGAAGTATAAATTTTTGTACGAAATATTTTTCTTATTCAAAGAAAATTTTTAGGACCTAAAAATAGGCCCTAAAAGGAAATTGCTTAAAGTACGAACCAAACATTAATAACAAATTTGTCCCTTGTGAAGCACACTTACCCACTCAAATTCAAACTTGGAAACGATGGATGCTTACCCTATGTCACGAGATCCTACCAATCAACTACAACAATGGATGCTTACGCTCTTGGAGACGATGTCCGTCCTCCAATTCTATACCATATGGAGAAGCCGATTTATGAATTTCTTGGACACGAAAGATCAAGATGCGAATCTGATAGCTTATCTCCAAGAAGGACCCGTTCAATTCTGGCTTATCCAAGAAGGTGATGTCACAAATAATACTCCCATTCCAGCCACTAGAAGACTTAAAATTGCTAATGAATATTCTGAGGGAGAGAGATTAAGAGCTAAAACTGATCTCGGAGCTAAAACTTTCCCAATGCAAGACATCCCAAATGACATCTATATGCAAATATCTATCATGTGCTAAGGTTATGTGGGACGAGCTCCACAAAATGATGCAAAGGACCGAAGTTGGATAAAGGCAAGAAAGCAAACATACTCACAGCCTACGACTCTTATAAAGCTAAGACGGAGGAAAATCTATACGAACTCTATCAGCGCTATCTGACTCTTCTAAACGAGATGAGAAAAAGAGAAATATTCAAGATAAATATGGAGGTAAACATCCGATTTCTATCATCTCTTCATCCGAAGTGGAAGAAAATATTCATGCAAATCCGTCAAAACAAGGATTTGGACGAGATGGATATATACGCCATTTTCGACAATCTCGCTCAACACGAGGAAGATATTAGCGAGATTTAGAACGAACAGAAGGGAAAACAGATCGAAGACTCAATAGCTCTTGTTTCAGAAAGAAAAACAAGTCGATTTCGCAAAGATAAGATTATAAAAATGCCGAGTTATTCAGAAGAAGAAGACGACTCAGACTCGGATTCTGAGCCTGACATGAAAGAGTTCAAGAAGCAATTGCCTCTCATTACAAAAATGATAAGAAAAAAGCTCTACAAAAAGAAGTCCTCCTCTTCAGCAATCGACTCCGGACCTCAAGTTCTAAGCACAAGAAAAGACCACGAGTCTTCAGAATTCAAGAATGCCAAAGAGCAACAAAAAATGCTACAATTGTGGCAAAATAGGGAACTTTGCCAGAGGATGCTGTCTTCCGAAGAAGAAAGATGCCAACTACTACTCCATGAAATTTTAACTAACTAAACATAAGGAACGCGAAGTAGCTCTAATGGCTGAACAAGAGCACTGGCTAGAACACACCAACGATTCTGAAACGGACAACTTAGCTCTGATGGTATTTCTTGAAGATGCCTCAGACGCAAACACAACGAAGAGGTCTGACGACGACAAAGCATCAACCTCATCTCAATAGGTAACTACACCCGATTCTACATTGTTAAGCATGTTAAAAACTTTACAAATCAAGTATGATAACATGAAAAGCGAGCAGAAAAGTTCAAAAGAATTAAAGGAGCGACTAGCACGTAGCGAGATTAACTTTCAAATGCAATTAGATAAGTCAGTTCACTTAGAAATTCTCTTATCTAATGCTAAGGAAACAATAACTAGTCTTGAATCTAGGATAGCTATGTCCGAGACTAAGATTATCGACCTTAGTAAAACTCTTAGCGATAGTCAGGGAGATTTAGAAATTTCTAGAAACAATTATAAAGAAATCTCTGATGAGCGTAAGAAGATTTACTCTAGGATTAAGACTTTAGATGATCTTTTGGCATAAAAGGGACAAACGGATCAAACGATTTTTCTAAATCAGCCACATGATATAGAATTTTATAATCATGTTGAAGGCGTAGCTTTTAATAATCCTTGTAACTTGAAAAAGTTTAACGTAAAACAATTATATGATATCAAGTACATGGGTTTAGGACTAACTTCTTTAATGACTTTTACTAACGCTTCAGAAATAAATGCCTTAGAAGAATCCAAAAGAAAAGCCAAAACTAGGACTGAAATCCCCTTTGATTACATTGTCTTGAATAATAGTTACAAAACGCGGGAGATACACCTGTCTAGTGACTATAATTCAGTATATCCTCTAGAAAATATTCCTAAAGTTGAGGAAGAAAATGTTGATCATTCTAAAAATTCTACTTTGGTTAAATTCTTGCTATTGTTAAGAAAATAGCTGATTTAAAACTCCTCCTTCGAATCAGAAAGAAAGAATTTTGAAGGAGAAAAGAATGCGCCTTTATTGGAGATTTCAAATCTAAAAAATTCCTCAGTTTTGACTAACATTTTAAAATTTTGTCCTGATTTAATGTTAAAAGAAAAGTCATTAATCAAGGACAAGACCAAATTTAAGAAAACTTCTCCCTTTATTTTACAAAATATCTCAAAATAAGAAAAATATTCTTTAAAAAAGCTTCAAGGGAGAAAAAAAGTCTTTAAATGCTTCGAAAGAAAAAAAGTATATTACTAATTCTTTTTGTACTCCATCCACAGGTAGAGTAGTTAAAGAGACGAAGCGTGCTAAGGAGAGAGTATCTAGTACAAAAATTAAGAGAAAAATATTGATAGAAATGACTCACTTTCAAAATTTTCTTTTGTACCGAAAATTAAGGACACTCATAAAAGGAGAGCCGTTTCTAATTTTCATGTTGTTGCTTCAACTTATGCTTTAAAATCTATTAATTTTAAAAGCACAAATTTTGAAATCGGCTCCACTTCCAAAATAAAAACAATCATTCTAAGTCAAATGAGAGTCTTAAGTCTCGTAGGAGACAAGATCCAGCTATTAAGCAAGCTTATAACTCGATTCACTCTTGCTCTCACCTAAGCTACTCAGTCCAAGTTCACTCGGCCAAACACCTTATGAGACTAGCTAGAGAAAAGATATTCTCCTCAACTAATACTGATAAGACATTTGTCCAAGCTGAAATTAATCTACCATGTATGGTTTACCCTCAATGGGTTCCTAAAACTACACAAGCCAAAAAGACTTAGTTTCCTAAAGAGGTAACACTTAAACCAACTACTTCTAAGTTGGTTTGGGTACCTAAAAATAACATTGGTATAGGAACCAAAAGTGAACAACCTTTAACCACTAAATCTGCTAATCCGAGAGGACCCATTTATAAGTGGGTACCTAAGTCTCTCTAAACTTTTCTATGCAGATCCATCACGTGTGGTATCTAGATTCGGGTTGCTCCACACACATGACGGGAAATCAAGAACTGTTGAGCAACTATCAAGACCGATACAACGGTAAAGTCAGATTCAGCAACAACGATTCAGCTCCAATTCTAGGCCTTGGAGATATCATTCTGAAGAATCTGAAAATAAAAGATGTCTCATACGTCAAATGTCTCAAACACAACATGTTCAACATAGGACAATTATGCGGTAAAGGCTTTCAAGTGTTATTTCTAGCTGAGCAGTGCATACTTTTGAATAGTTAGAATCAGAAACTTCTTACAGGAGCTCGACGATCTAACCTCTACACCATAAATCGAACAACAATACGACCTTCGACAGCTGTTTGCCTCATCTCTCAAACTAAAAACAAGAGGAACAACTTATTGCATCAACGTATGTCTCATCTTAATCTCAAAGCTCTTCACAAGCATTCTAATAAAAAGTTGGTCCATGGTTTGCCAACTATCTCACTTCAACAAGAGCATCAATATTCAGCTTGTCAAATGGGAGAAATGAAGCGAGCGTCACACAAACTCAAGCAAGTAGCTTCCACATCTCGACATTTGGAATTACCACACATGGACCTTTGTGGACCAATGCGAACACAAAGTACGGTCGCAAGTATGTGCTAGTGATTCTCGACGACTATTCTCGCTACATTTGGACAAGGTTTCTACAAACTAAAGATGAGATTGGAGACTTGATAATAAATTTTGTGAATACAACTCAGAATCTCCTGCAACAGAAAATCCAAGTAATCAGAACTGACAATGGGACTGAGTTCAAGAATCAGCGCCTCAGTACTTTTTATCAGTCACTTGGAATCTGTCAACAATTTTCAGCCGCTAAAATGCCTCAACAAAATGGCATTGTGGGACGGAAAATCGAACTTTAGTTGAAGCTGCACGGACTGTGCTTATACATTCCGGTCTACCTCACTTTCTATGGGCTGAAGCAGTGAGTACAACTTGCTTTATGTAAAATCGAACGATTATTTACAAACACTTTGAAAAAATAACGTACGAGATAATAAATCAAAGGATACCAAATATCTCTTTCTTCAAAGTCTTCGGGTGCAAATGCTTTGTGGCGAACGACCGAGAGCATCGAAGCAAGTTCGACCCTAAAGCATTTGAAGCCGTCTTTGTTGGATATTCTTCAACTTCTAAAGCATATCTCGTCTATATCAAGTCTTATCGTACAATAACGGAAAGTTACAACGACACTTTTTCATGAAGTGTCCGAGTTGGTTTCTGAACACGACAGTTTAGAACCCGGGCTTATAGGCGTGTTGGCACAAAGTCAACAAATTTCGACAACATGTGCCTCACCGTCAGTAGAAGATATTCCCGCTGATTTGGAAGACTTGGACTCTCTTTTTGAACATTATTATCGGAACGAGTCTCAGACGCCTACTTCATCGCAATCTATACCAAGCAGCGCACCTTTCCATTCTATGGTGGAAATTCCAAATGAGATTCCCGACCCTCAAAGTCCAACCGATGTTCTAGATTCTCAAGATTCTGAATCACCAACTAGTGTTGCAGCTACTACTAATGCAGATGCAGAAATTCTATCAAGTTCAACTTCAGAAATGAATTTCCCTCCTACGGATAATCAGCCTATCACTTCCGGATGTCTCGAACTACTTATCAATTATGGTTCTACTTCGGTTCTACCCCATGAACGCAAGTGGACACGAGCTCATCGTGTCGATCAAATAATTTGTGATCCTTCAAGTGGAATACGTACTAAGACATCTACACATATCGGACTTTTCACGTGCTTTTTTAAGCCAAAACGAACCAATTAAGGTAGTTGAAGCCCTTAAAGACACGGATTGGGTGATCGCAATGCAAGACGAACTCAACCAATTCGAACGTCTACAAGTTTGGACTCTAGTTCCTCGATCGCACGGTAAAACAATTATAGGAACCAAATGGGTTTTCAAGAATAAAAAGAACGAAAATGGTGAAATTATCAGGAACAAAGCACCACTCGTAGGCAAAGAGTACAACCAACAGGAATGCATTGACTACGACGAGATGTATGCTCCTGTTGCTGAAATAGAAGCTATTCAACTCTTTTTGGCATATGCGGCTCATAAAGACTTCAAGGTCTATCAAATGGACGTAAAAACCGCCTTTCTCAACGGCGTGTTAAAAGAGGAAGTCTACGTCGCTCAACCCGAAGGATTCGTGCACGAAAATCATCCTGATTATGTCTATTGATTGGATAAAGCTCTCTATGGACTAAGACAAGTCCCTCGAGGTTGGTATGATGTTCTGAGTGAATTTCTAGTAAAGTCCAACTTAATAAGAGGAACAATCGATACGACATTGTTCATAAAAAATCAAGGCAAGGACTTGATGATCGTCCAAGTTTACGTCGATGACATCATTTTTGGCTCGACTAATCAAAGACTCTGTAAAAATTTGGTGATTTGATGAAGACAAAATTCGAGATGAGCTTAATGGGCGAACTCCAACTCTTTCTTGGACTACAAGTCAAGCAGCTCGAAGATGGAATTTTCATCAGTCAAACCAAGTATATAAGAGATATTCTGCAGAGATTTAATCAAGACAAGAGCACACTATGAGTACTCCCATGTCAAAAAGCTGTAAATTGGATGATGATTCTTCTGGCAAGGCAGTCAACATCACGACTAATCAGAGTATCATTGGTTCTCTTCTCTACCTAACGTCAAGTCGACCCGACATTATGTTCGCCACTTGCCTATGCGCTCGGTTTCAATCTGCCCAAAGGAGTCTCACATGCACGCGGTCAAGCGAATCTTACGCTATCTCAAAGGAACTTCCACCTTTGGGTTATGGTATTCAAAAGGCACTGATTTCAGATTAATTGGCTATACTGACGCTGACTATGCAGGTTGTCGAATGGACATGAAAAGCACGTCAGGCGGAGCACAATTCTTAGGCGATAAGTTGGTTTGCTGGTACTCAAAGAAGCAAAAGTGCGTAACTTCGACGGCAGAGGCAGAGTACGTCGCGGCTGTCAGTTGCTGCTCACAAGTTCTGTGGATGCGGACGCAACTGCGCGATTACGGGTTTGAATTTAATAACATTTCCATTTATTGTGATTCTGAAAGTGCTATTACCATTACTTGCAATCATATTCATCACTCACGCACCAAACACATAGATATTTGCTATCATTTTATAAAAGGTTAACATGCACTATAGATATGTATTTTGTTAAGTTTAAAAATAAAAAATAATTTATTAAAATAATTAAAAATATTAAAGATATAATTCTAATTAATTAATTTAAAATATATAAAAAGTAAAAGGTAAAACTTGAAATATAACTACATACTAAATTGGACAGTTTGTACAGGCAGGAGCGTTAATAAAAGAGTGTTCATTAAGATTCTTAGACCATCTTCAATCGAAAAAACATTTTCAGCAAAATGCAGTGCTATCACGTCAAAAAATAATACTTCTCCATCCACCAAACTCATTCTCAAGGTACAAATATTACATTGGAATATTCTCTTTCTTACTAACTTTACAATTTTTCGATACTATTCACATATTTAAAACTATACATTACAATCTATGTATGATAATTTCATATATTTCAGTGTTAATATGTCGTTATATTTTTTAAATTTTATAATTTTGGTCAAAACAATATTGAACTATTACATTACATATAAATAAAATATAGAAATTTATATAAAAAGATATGAAAATTATAGGGATGCTATAGTAGTTCAAAGTGGAATTCCAGTTGGTACCCTTGTGTTTAAGTTTTTTCCGATTGGTGACCAATGTTATTTCCAATTCCGCTTGGTATTCCTAAACTATCACAAAATGTAACCCCGCAAAGATCAACGAGATTTTTATGTGTTTTGGCGTTAGTTGCTAATGGGGCTTGAGGAATAGACCGAGATGTTTTCAAACTTATCATAGAAATTAGAAAAGAAATCAAAATATTAGTAAAGGAATACATCGCAGATTAATAAACGCAACGAGCAATCTAAGTTTGGCCTCTAAACCCTTTCTTCATATGCAGTGTCCGAATTTCCTCTTTGCAGTGTTCGAAGATCGATTTTAGCCCACCGCCACGCCTATTTGCAGTGTTCAAGTTGGGGAGTCAGTGCAGTGTTCGAAGAGCTATTGAGGTAAATCTGCTTGATGTTTATTTGTTTATTGAAACCAGTGTTGTAAAACTCGACCTAGGCGGCGGTTAGGAGCTAATCGACACCCTGCGAAAACATCAACTCGGGTTTTTAGTCGGCAAATCGAATTAATCGCCGCACAAGCCCACTAATCGGCGAATAAGCCGACTTATTAGCCACTAATCGTCAAAATCGCTGTCCTAAATGATGTCCTCAACGGAATTCTTGCGCGCTTATATAGAACACATTCCCACTCAGCACATGATACAAGCGAAGCGATGTGGGATAAAGAAACCAAACTTAAATACATATGTTGCCTTATTTTATGAAAGCAATTGGGCCAAACTGAAATTTCAAACGGGCTGAAATTTTCCCATTTATTAAATTGAAAGACAAATTATATGAAAAGCATTTATTAAAGAGAGCCATAAATAATTGTTTGTTGGTAAAAAAAAATATTCGATTGTTTGTGCCATAACCCGCATCATCCTTGAAACGTTATATTTTGGAAAAAAATACTGTTAATAATAAAAAGAAGGTACTATATATTGACTTTTACTACGATAAAATGTTAAAATATTTGCTATATGGGAAAAAAAGAAAAATATGTATACCGTCTAATTACCGCCTAGGCCGTCTAGGCGCTAGGCCCACCCCGAGCGACCGACTAGCGCCTAGCGAATTTTACAACATAGATTGAAACTAGTTGAAATTAAGGTCCAATGCAGCGTTCAACTGGGCTCCGGAATTGGCAGAAATTATTATCTTGGCTCTTCTTAGTGATGGCTCTTCTAAGTACTTTTATTTGATTATGATGTTGGATTTCATTGAAGAGTATACTGCAAATGTTTGATTTCAAAATCTGTGTGCAATAATCTTCGTAAGGAAATTTGATTTCGCTTCACGGCGTGTATAGCGAAGTAAATTTTAATTAGTCTAATTTCTTATCTAGTAACCCTAAAATTTGAGATTATTTCGGTCTTTTCAAGAACCCAATTATCAAATAACGGCAAAAACACATAAAAAATTCCAATTTTGATTATTATAGGACTATGTTTCGTGATAGTTTAGGGTTGTGTTTGGACCGAAGAAAGTGACGTGGAAAAGAAAATCAGAGAAAAAATATTTTCATAAATTTTTCTTTCATTTTCCTCAACATTTGGTGAAGAAATGAATTTTCCTTAGATCTAAATATAAACTTAAGTAGATTTTTTTTATCATTATCTCTTTCTTCAATAAACCAAACATAAAAACTAGTTTTCCTTTTCTATTTCATTTTCATGTCCCTACTAATTTTCAAAAACCAAACACATGCTAGAAATACCAAGCGAATTGAAAATAACTTTGGTCACCAACGAAAAAGACTTAAACATAGAGGTAACAACTGGAATTCCACTAAAGGGTATATATTGCAATTTTAAAACATCCAAATTCATTTTTTGCGTTGAAGTGCAAATTTCAGTTTAAATCAGGAGGGACAACATGAATAGCGAATTTTGAGTTTCGGTTTTAGGTACGGTTTGAACATCTTTTTACTACATTTTATGAATTATGGTGTTCGATCAGCCATCTTTATAATCTTCACATAGTACAACCTTTTGCGTCACGAACCTCAAATAGAAAGTAGGAAACTCTTCACAACTCCGTAGAACACATTAGCCTCTCTCCTCATCGAAAGTTTCAATGCCATGACAACCCACGTCCCTAAACTCACCAACAACATCGATTCCCTTAGCCTTCAACATCTCAACAAGCTGCTGTTGACGATCGACTAATGGGTCACCGTCACAGCCAGTCGCCATAATTCTCCAATTCTTTTCCTTAAGCTTCTCAAAGACATCTTCGGAGTAATATGATGAAGTTTTTTCGAAATTACAATAGTCATGGTCACGATCAGCTCCAATTGGCAAAGCTGAGTCCTACACTAGATCAGTCACCCGAAGTGGAAGCACCTTGTCATCAATCAGTTTCATCTCAGACTGTGTCCTTTGGACTCCACCGAAGAAATGGCTGGTGCAATATAATAACATATAATTATGCCATGATTTTCTCTTATGATAACTTTTGACTATAATATTTTAGCCTACGATCAATGATTGTACTTAATATTGTTTTGATTATTTTTCCTTATATAGCGTAGTATACTTGTATAAATTATAGATGATCACAATGTAAAAGTTAACGCAATATATTATATTTACGTTCACATGGTATCAGAGCCACCAACAAACCCTCTTCCATAAATCTTCTTTTGCCCATATATATCTTCTACCAACTCCCCCAACGCAGGCCGCTTTCACGATGAGTCTTCCACCATCCCGTCCGTCGTCTGCTAGCCAATCTTCTCATCGTGGAAGACATGGAGGGCGTAACAATGGTCAGAAGCGACAACCTCATTGCCAAATTTGCAGGACTAATGGTCATTATGCAAATGCCTGTCCTGATCGGTTTGATCGTAACGTTGTTGCTCCATCGGCTAACATAGTTGAAGCCTTCTCTGCTAGTTGCAACATAACAGACCCTCCGGCCTCTGATTGGTATTTGGACACGGGCGCATCAGCCATATGACTCCAAATAAAACTCACTTTGATTCTTCTTTACCGTACATAGGTTCAGATTCAGTTGTTGTCGGTAATGGCGCGTTATTGTCTATTTCTCATATTGGATATTACAATTTGAATTCCTCTATTAAGTTATCTGATGTGTTGGGTGTTCCCGGACTCACCAAAAATTTGCTCTCTGTAAGCAAATTAACTAGTGATTTACCCGTGGATGTGATTTTTACTGATAATCATTTTACTATTCAGCATCGGATCAGTCAGGACATAATGGCGCGAGGCAGGCGTAGTCATGGGCTCTATATGTTGGATACTCCTCGATCGGCTTTGATGACAACTCGTACTCCTAACATCTTTCGAATTGTGGCACTCATGTCTTGGTCATGTTTCTTTTGACGTAATTTCTATTCTAAATAAAGTTGGAAGCATATCTGTTACTTCTTTGTTACCCAAACCTGTTATTTGTGACTCTTGTGAAAAAGCTAAGAATAAAAGATTGCCTTTGTTTTGGATGACAAACAATCGTCTTCTGTTTTGGATATCGTTCATTGTGATTTGTGGGGGCCAGCACCTGTGAGTTCTGATTCTGGTTTTCGATATTATGTTATTTTTGTGGATGACTTATCTAGATTCACGTGGCTTTATCCGTTGCGACAGAAATATGATTTTTTATGATATATAGCTCCAATTTAGTGCATTTGTTGAAAATCAGTTTAAGACTTTTCACAGTGATAGAGGAACATAGTTTACTAATAACAAAGTGTAATTTTTTTTAGTGAAACAGGTGTTCGGCACATTCTATCTTGCCCCTACATTCCAGCTCAAAATTGACGGGCCGAACGAAAACATCGACATATTACTGAAACAGGTCTGGCAATGCTCTTTCACTCTCATACACCTATGAGGTTTTGGGTTGAGGCTTGAGAGCGTTCTTCACGTTGTAAAGCTCGGTTTTCTATTAAAATGAATTCCTAACCCTAATACATCACATTAGGGTTCCTTATATACCAAATAAGGAATGTATATTTGCTAAGTAGTCCTAATCTATGGCTTAATTACAATTAAGCCTAAACTACTACTATACTACAAGACTAAGATAACGTTTATATCTGAACACAATAAAAATGTCCTAACAATCTCCCCCTTTGTGTTCAATCTTCGCTTGAGCGTAGGTTATCTTGTCTTGTTTTGAAAAGATTCCTCGAGTCGTAACAATATCCCATTTATGAGATTATTTGTGTAATCTCTTCCTTTATCTTTTCTTGTGGTCTCTTCATTCTTTGGAGATCTTCAAGCTCACCATGTCTTGTAATACTATTCTCGGCACCGGATCTTTCTTCTAATTTTCTTTTGAAGTTCGTCTCCAAATGTCGGAAGGTGTGTGATGTTGCTTGCCGGATTTTTGAAGAATTTCCTCTTTTGTGTTCCATCTCTCCCTTTGATAGCAACAAAACTCCCCTTATTTTAGTTCAACCTTGTGTTGGGATCGGGAAATTCGATACGAGCGGCAACTTCGGTCATTGAAGCTCGTGGTGTTTGCTTGATTCGACGACGCTTAAGAATTTAGTATTTCCGATCAATCTTGAACTTTCGTTGTTGTATTCTCCCATTTCATTAGTACTACTCCCCTTCATGATGATCAAGTGGGGAGATCATCATGGCGATGTATCAAAATGGAGCATTGTCGTTGGCAAGAAGATTGTATCGTCGTGACAAGGAGATGGAGTTTGTAGACTTCGTAGGAAATCAAATTCGGTAATAACCCGAAGGAGCCACGAAGGCATTCCGTCGATATGAAACCGGGGCCACATAGGCTTTCCGTTGACATCGTTCTAGGAGCGTTGCTCGTAGAAGATGGCCTAATACCGTTGTTGGTTTGATGTTGGAACGATATGACTTCCTTTCGATCATCGAAGCATGTCTGAGAATGACATGTCTACGAAAGTTCTAACTTGATCATAAAGACCAAGTATATAAAAAGTGTATGTGTCCTAGAAAATTATAAAAATTTAGGAAGTGAGGACACACTAGACACGATGTGATCAATGAAAGCGTGGTACGGGGTGGATTACCACTTAGTTCAATATCTCCCACTTCCGAGTGAAGTGGTGATAGTAGATGTGGCTCCCCATGAGAAAACGAAACATCGGTCTTTAGGAGACGATGAGTGGGTAAGGCTCGGATGTGCATGCGCCGGTCAACCTAATGTGGCGTCTTCTACTCGGGAGCTAATAAAATTAGCACCTGTACCTATGGGGTTAGTCGGAAATATTTGTGAGATAAGGGATTTATGTACGTAAAATTTCCAAGTCATCATCGAAGTCATCTTGCTTGTTGTTCACATGATGTAGGATAGGTGGTAGGTCGGATCATCTCAAATGCTCGGACCCGTTTTGGGGTTAGGATCAAGTCGGTTTAGACTGAACCATGGGAACTAGAAATTCATGCTTCCGAGATACGAGATGAGTGATGCTTTATTTAAATCAGCAAGCCTGAGCAAGTCATTGAAAAAGACCATTTGGATCATGAAGATTGTCACATTTGCCAATTGGAAATATTTGTCCGTTTTAAGCTCGAGATTCTTCCTTGATGTCCGTCGAAAGTTGTCGGAGGAAATATTCATGAAGCTTAATGAAGATGAGAGAGATTTTCTTTTTCTCTCTCTTTTTTTTTATTTTCTTCTTCTTCTTTTTTTTATTTTCTTCTTCTTTCTTCTTTTTTTAAGTATATATGTGTATTTATTAGTAATATATATTAGTATATGATATTATATATATATATGGTTTGCGGGAGAGAGGTTGTCGGGTCGGAGTCGAAAAGTGGAGCTATCGAGAAATTAATTTTTTTCGGATGAAATCTATCAAGAAATATTTCGAATGAGGTGCATCGAAAAAAAAAATTCGGATGAGGTTTGCGATAAGATTTCTCGATAGGTAAGCCTTTAAAAAAAAATTCGATTCGAATGAGGTGCATCGAAAAAAAATTTCGGATGAGGTTTGTGATAAGATTTCTCCATATGTAAGCCTTTAAAAAAAATTTCTCGATTCGAATGAGGTGCATCGAAAAATATTTTCGAATAAGATGTATCGAAAAAAAATTTCGAGTGAAGTGTATCGAAAAATATTGTCGAATGAGGTGTATCGAAGAAAAAATTCGGATGAGGTTTGCGAAAAAATTTCTCGATATAGTGGAGAAAATTTCTCGATAAAAAATTTTACTATATCGTTCTATGAGAAAATTTCATGAGAAAGTTGTACGAGAAAAAAAATTGTTGATAAACTTTTCGCATTACGTCTCAAGAAAGTTTGTCGTCAAAAAATGTGTCGAGAAGTTGTTATGTCCTACTTTATCAACTACCGATCGATCTAAGGATGAATTCTAGATATTCGAATGATAAATCTTACAAAATACCTTCGGTCGAATATCTTCTTTGAAGATCTTGAGAGAGAGTGTTTTTCAATCGCTATTGTCTCTCTTAGAATGTGAATTCAATGCTTGTATTTTTCCGAAAATAAACTTATGTTTTGATTTTGATAGTGTACATTGTATTTATACATATTTACATGGTATATTTACTATTTGGTCATACACTATCAAAACTACTAATTACGCCCCTAATTACAAGGATAATAAAATTACAAAGCACAATTCTAAATTCTCTTCAATCTCCCCCTTTGTGCTTGTCTTCGTTTCAACTCCTTTTATCCTTGTCGGGCGTAAAACGATTTTCGTAATCCCAATGTTGTCTCGTAACGTCGAACAGCATTCCTCAGCTCCAATCTCTCATTAATCGCATCCAGAAGCTCATTTAATAGTGGGGCCTCTTCTTCACAAAGATCTTCGAAGATTGTCTCTTCAGTGATCTCTTCCAATCTTTTTTGGATGTTCTTCCTCACTAACTTTAATGTCCCGTCACAGAACTTGTGGATCTCTGACTTCATCATAGCTCTCGTCTTTCCAATGATTGGATTCCGATAAGTTATGGCGAGGCCAGGTTTCTTGAAAATGTAGTTTTCGGGCAAATTGTTGAGTGGGAAGCCCTTTATGAGCGGAGACTCCATGTTGACCTTCTTCATATTGTTCTCTATAGCAATTTGAAGGTCGTGTGCGGTGTGATACTTGATCTGCCGCACCATAAATCTCTTCAGTCCCTGGAGTCCTTCAGTCTTGATATATCCGGAGTGCGTCTGATATTTTCTCTTGTACATCTGATACAGACGGTAGACCTCATCCGGTGGAAGGAAAGGGAGATAGCTTTCATCTATCTCTTCTCGAGTGCGGTTATTGTCCGCTCGCTCAATGATGTAGATAGGGGTAGGGTAGCTTCCGATCGTATGCAGAACTCCGATGAGTTGGAGAATCAGTGGCTTGTCCCTGAAGTTTTTCTTCAGTTGATCAGTTGGAATGCCCTCGGGGCCAAGATAGTTGTGCATGAAGATGTGCTCCATTTTCTTCCTATCTTCCCGGTGTGAGATGCCTTGTAGATTATGTTCGTTGAGCTTCTTTATCCGATTTGGAGCCCTCCAGATCTGCTTTCTAATATCTTCAATAAACGGAACTTCAATTCTGATATTCTCCCACAGCGTCTCGACTCTAACTGTCCCTTTTGATAAGCGGGGAGGAGAGTCGACTCTGTGCATGATCATTTCTGGTAGCTC
The DNA here is from genome assembly GCA_004919715.1 of Linderniella brevidens. Taxonomy (NCBI): domain Eukaryota; kingdom Viridiplantae; phylum Streptophyta; class Magnoliopsida; order Lamiales; family Linderniaceae; genus Linderniella; species Linderniella brevidens. The sequence goes on along the minus strand of SWDC01000149.1, from coordinate 4,321,189 downwards.
TGGGAGGGCAGAATTATAGTTCTCGCCTTCTTGAAGTTCTTCATCTTCAAGCAATACCAAGTCCACTGAAGCTTGTTGTAGGAAATATCTGACGTTGGAGAGTCGGGCTTGAGCAGCTTCCTCTGGTTCCCATTGTGTCGTCCATTTCTCATTTAAGATATAATCATCTACGATCAGATGTGGATCGTAGACGACTGCTTCTGTTTGGGCTTGGAGGAGGTTAGAGGTCGGGATTGGATTTTGATTTGTAGGAGATGGAGGTAGTGTGTAGGATGTGGTGGGAGATGTGGTTGTTTGTTGGCGGGTCGTGGGTTGTGTGGTTGGTGAGTTTGAGGATGATCCTCCAGTTTCTTGAGTCTTCGTTTGGTCTCAACTCACACCACGACCGCTCCGTGTGGTTCGTTGCCGTTTCTCCCCCTCATGATGATCCGGATCATCGGGATCGGCATGTCTTCGTTTGGTGCGGGAGCTTTGTTTGAGATGACGGCTCGGGTTCATCTACCAGCATTTTGTAGAGACAATCCTCAGCGGGGGTCCTGGTATCTAAGGCGAGGAGTCGGGAGATGAGTATGTCATGAAGTTGGGTGATCAGGATGATATAAGGGTTGATGAGTGAAAGTGATGGAGTTGGGGTGGTGAGGGTGGGTTGTATGGGTGTGTGTATGGTGGTGCTAAGAGGTGGTGAGGAGACCGGGGTCGTTTGGGTGTCGGTCGGAGCAGCCTCGGAGACTGGTGCTTTCCCGGTATCTCTTCGGGACGTCTCGATAGCCTTAAGCATACGGTCCATCAGACGATCTTCTAGAGAAGATATGGTTGTGGAGAGTGTTTCTTGTAAGCGTTGCTCCGTCACGATCATTGGTGGAGTGGGGCCAGGGAGGCGCTCCACTATCACAACATCGGAAAAGGTTTCCGATGTGCCACCTTGAATAGGTCTTGAGGTTCCGGAACGTCCGGGGACATCGTTATCAACTCTGAAGTCACCACTTCAATGGGTTGGCCTATTGTTTGCTCCTAAGATATCGGGGGTCCAATAGGGCTTCCACCCAATCCTTGAGATAATACGATAGGTATCACCTCTATGGGTGTTGAGACAGATTCAATTGGAATCTCTGTGGTTTGCTGATCCAGTATCGGTGGAGATGTTGTCACCGAAGCCGGTACTATTGAAGGAGATACAAATGGGGCCGAGAGTTGCTGTCGGCGAGAGCCCCTTCTCTGGAGTCTGTATTCTTCATCCGAGTTAGTGGCCTCAGGAGATACATCTTGAGGAACACCTTCGGGCTCGACGGCCGGTGTCTCTATCTCCTGAGCCGTGGCTTCGGGCTCCGTTGTTTCCACCAGCGATTCCCTTTGAGAAGGTGCCGGAGCTGGATCCAAGGCTCGTACCATCTCCTCCGTGATTGAGTTACTTTGACAGTAGTCTTGGTAGGCCTCGTCCGTTAGATCAGCTAGTCTGAGCAGCTCCAATGGGATGTGAAAGAATCGAAGGCGAGGTGGAATGTATTCTCCAACCGGTGGTAGTCTTGGGATCTCTGGATGAATGTCCATGTAGTGTGAGATCAGCACCGGGAACCACCGTACATAGGGGAGAGATTTGACCTTCGACTTGGTCTCCCTTTAACGTATCTGGTCCGCTAGATTATTCCATATCAGCTGGGCCACATCGTATTTCTTTGAGAAGATCACTCCATGGAAGATGCGAAGGATATTCCCGTTCGCCTTGTCGAAGCCGGAGTGTTTTGAGGAGAGACATTTATTGATTATGCCGAACAACGTCCTCCACGGATGTGGGATCCCGCTGTTTTGAAAGTTTGCCAGTTTGGTCAGCGGGGGTTTGCATCCCATCCGGAGCATATCTTCTACGATCTCCGCGTCCGTTGGAAGTTGATCATAGTCGTCGTAGTGCGGGAGATCGAGCACCATGACCATCAGATTTTTTGTCAGGGCGATAAGCCTTGTATTGATCTTCGTCATGTATTCCACGCTATCGTCGTTGACGAAACTCTGCATACATCCCTAGAATTGCTTGAGATAGACCATTGGTACGGTGAACGTCATGGTCAAGGCTGACTATAGAGGGTGTCCTTTGAGGATGGAGATGATGACTTCATCCGGACACCGAAACGTAGTAAGGTCCAGCTGGTAGTTGTTATCTTGGACTGTCATATAACTTCTAGAGGGGTAGATATTTGGGTAGTTTGGAGTTGCCATATCTGTAAAAAATGAAAGATAATTCATTAGTTGGGAAATTTCATATGCGAATAAACGGGATTAAGAATGGACTTAGAGAAAATTTAAAGTGTTAAGGTTTGTGTACGAAAGACTTAGTGAAAATTTTGAAAAATTTGTAAAGTTGGCTAAGTCTTAGAAGCGTATTTTTATTCGATCGGGAATTTATTCGAATGTTAATTTTTGCGATTGAAAATTTTCTAAGCCTTGAAGAAAAACTTGAAAAATTTTCTAAGTCTTTTTCAGCGTGTTTTTATTCGAGTGACAATTTATTCGATCGTTAAATTTGGGATCGAATACAAAATGTGTTGAATAACTCAAGTTTTCGCCGATGACTTTTTCGATCGAAAAAATTGTTATCGAAAACAATAGTTTTTCGCTGAGTAATTTTTTAGATTTAATATCTCCAATAAAAGTGTGTTCTTTTCTTCTTCAAAATTCTTTCTTTCTGATTCTAATGAGGAGTTTAAATCAGCTATTTTCCGAATAATAGCAGGAATATAACAAAAAATAGAATTTTTAGAATGATCAGGATGTTTTTCCTCGACTTTAGAGATATTTTCTAAAGGGTATAATGAATTATAGTCACTAGACAAGTTTATCTCCCTCGTCTTGTAACCATTATTCAAATCAGTGTAATTAAAGTGGATTTGAGTCCTAGTTGTGGCTTTTCTTTTGGATTCTTCTAAGACATTTATTTCTGAAGCGTTAGTAAAAGCCATTAAAGAAGTAAATCCTAATCAAAATGGACGGGCCGAACGAAAACATCGACATATTACTGAAACAGGTCTGGCAATGCTCTTTCACTCTCATACACCTAGGAGGTTTTGGGTTGAGGCTTTTAGCACTGCCGTGTATGTCATAAATCGTCTGCCCTCCAACGTGTTAGATGAAAAATCACCGTTTGAGTTATTATTCTCTACGGCTTCGAATTTTGCAAACTTTCACCCTTTTGGTTGTCGAGTGTATCCGTGTCTTCGGGATTACAATAAAAATAAATTCGAGCCGCGAAGCACGGCTTGCATCTTTATGGGTTATAGTTGCTTGCATAAAGGATTTCGTTGCTATGATCCTATATCCTTCCACATTTATATTTCTCGTCGTGCTAAATTTGATGAATCATTTTTTCCGTTCGCAAAATCTCAAGACAGGTCAAGCCTACTCTCGGGGACCTGTTATGGAATTTTATGAATCGACAAGAGAGGTTGGTTCACTGCCCAACCGTTCGATTTCACCTGATTCTCTAGTTGAAAATCCTCAACATAGGCCTTGCACTATATATGATGATCAATCGCAGCCTACTCCTCCTCTGGTCGTGTCTCATAATCACAGTCAAACAACAGAGCAAGTAGACAATCACGTCTTTGTTCCCGATTCACCTGCACAACCCGACAAGGGAGCAGATTCCCTACGCAAGTGCATGTTCAGCCACCGCCAATTGCTTCTACTCACTTTATGCAAACTCGGGCATGGTCATGTATCTTTAAGTCAAAGCATTTGACTTATTATGCTTGTACTAGCTTATTCAATGCACTTGTTACGGTTAATGAACCGCGAGGAATCAAATCTGCTTTAAAACGACCAGAATGGATTGCAGCAATGAACGAAGAACTTTCTGCGTTGCATTATAATCAGACTTGGGATCTTGTACCACGTCCTACAGATACAAATATTGTGGGATCAAAATGGGTTTTTCGAACAAAATTTTTAGCGATGGCTCAATAGATCGCTATAAAGCCCGTCTTGTTGCTCAAGGTTTTACACATATACCAGGTTTTGATTACTCTCATACTTTTAGTCATGTGATTCGGGCTTCTACGGTTCGAATTGTGCTTTCTATTGTTGTACTAAATAACTGACATCTTCATCAGTTGGACGTCAAAAATGCCGTCTTATCTAAACCTGTATTCATGGAGCAAACCACCTGGCTTTATAGATGCCAAGTTCCCAAATCATGTATGCCTCCTTAAAAAGGCATTATATGGTTTAAAGCAAGCTCCTCGTGCCTGGTTTCAGCGGCTCAGTGATTTTCTTTTGCGTATTGGTTTTATATGCAGTCGCACGGATTCCTCCTTATTCATCTATATTCGTGGATCATCGATTATGTCTCTTTTAGTATATGTGGATGATTTTATTCTGACAGGAAACTCTACAGATATTCTGCAATCCTTCATCACACGTCTTCGTATAGAATTCGCCATTAAGGACCTAGGAAAATTAAATTATTTCTTGGGTCTTGAGGTGTCTTATACTTCATCGGGTATTTTCCTTAACCAGGCAAAATATGCTCGAGACATTCTTCAACGAGCCTCTCTAGAGGACGCAAAACCTGTCTCGACACCATTACATGCAAGTTGTTAGCTTTCTATTGATGGACAACCGTTCGATGATCCCACCTTATATCGGTCATTGGTTGGAGCTCTCCAATATATCACGGTTACACGTCCAGATTTATCCTTTGCAGTGAATCTGGTTAGTCAACACTTGCATATACCAACTATTGAACATTTCCAGGCAGTGAAACGATTCTTCGCTACGTGAAAGGGATACCGGCGTTTGGTTTATCTTTTACTCGCGGATCTTCACCCACTCTCATTGCATACTCCGATGTTGACTGGGCTCGTTGTGTAGAAACAAGACGATCAACTTAAGGTTATTCGATTTTTCTTGGTGTGAATCTCGTCTCTTGGAGCGCCAAGAAACAACCCACAGTATCTCGTTCAAGTTCTGAATCAGAATATTGTGCTCTTGCAAATGCAGCATCAGAAATTGTGTGTGTGCTTCATCTTCTCCATGAGCTTCAAGTCAAACCTACGTCTTGCTCAACTCTATATTCGGACAACAACAGTGCTCTTTTCCTCAGTCAGAATCCAAGTGCTCACAAGCGAGCAAAACACAACGATATTGACTTTCACTTTGTTCGTGAACTTGTTCTAGTAAGCGCTTACAGACACGGTACATATCTTCCGACTTACAGGTTGTCGATATCTTCACAAAAGCTCTCCATCATCCACTTTTTGAATTTTTTCGGGACAAGCCACGAGTTGGTCCTCATCCCACGTCTTGCTTGAGGGGGGATAATAACATATAATTATGCCATGATTTTCTCTTAGGATATCTTTGACTATAATATTTTAGCCTACAATTAAGGGATTGTACTTAATATTGCTTTGATTAGTTTTCCTTATATAGCGTAGGATATTTGTATAAATTATATATGATCACAATGTAAAAGTTAACGCAATATATTATATTTTACGTTCACACAATATGAGCCCTTGGATAAGTATTTGATCTACACGTGTACGGACAGGCCCCCGTGGTATGCTATGTTGCCACCTACACCCAAGTTTTCTAGGTTACGACACAAGAGTCATTGCAACAGCATGCATCACGTATGAGTCAGCTTGTCATTGGTGCAGTGAAGTCAAACACACAAGAATTGAAATCCTTAGATTTTGGTAAAAAAAAGAATGTTTTGCTAGCATTGCGAACTGAATATTTCAAAAAACAAAATTCTTTATACATCTAAAGGTTTAGACAAAGAATGTGATGGAAATATTGGACAAAACACACTCATTAATTAGTTTAATATGTGGATGAGTATCATTTTATGATGAAAAGTTGCCTTGGTCTCAAAATTCTTTATCTTAATCCTACTGAAACACTAATTATCTTACAAGTCACGCATGAAGAAAAAAAAAAGCATTCGCAGTCAAGCCATTCATGAAACCTATGAAATATGTGTAGTGCCATAGATAAAAGAAAAGCATTTGCTATTATTCTAGCAATTCACGAAGCCGATGAAATATGTGTTGCCTAATATTTATGGTATATATTGTGAACGTGTTACTATACACAGTCAAGGGTGTTATAATTCTTCAACCTTATTTGATAAACAATTACTAGGGTTTGATTCTCTAATTCGTGATATTGAAGCCCTAGAAGGACACCGAAAAATATAGCCGCATGGAGAAATATGATAGTGTGATAAGGCTGCCCTAGAGAATCAACATATCTAGACGATCTCATTATCTAGTGACATGAGATTGCCAACTCGTTCTATGTCCAATTTTCTAGAAATTTTATTTTTTTCCCTCTTTATGGATTTTCTAATAGTCGATAAATTATATTATTTTTTATTTTTGGGTTACTACGTTTGATAATTGCAAAAATAGGTCACCAACTTTGTATGTCTTAACAAAATTGGGTCACCGGCCAATCCTCTGGCAAAATTCGCAGGAAATCTGACGTGATGACATGGAATATTCGTCATCCACGGGGCTAATGAAAGACCATCGGCCATGTTGGATTTCCGACGATTTTTACTGAAAAATTGGCTGGTGATTCAATTTTGTTAATACATACAAAGTTAGTGCTATGTTTCGCATTTATCAAATACAGTGACCATGAAAACTGGTATACTTAGTGACCCAATCTCATCATTTTTCCTTCTCGTAGTTATATTAGACTTACTAATATTCGTTTATATTAATAATGTTTCATTTATTGGCTATTCCATGTTCTTTACATTGTGGATTTAATGTATACACAGTCTTATAATATATCATATAACAATTACATAATAATTCTGATCGTGGGGCGTAATTATAATCATTAGTTTTAACATTTAATATTAATGCGTCTAGTATATTAACATTCGTTAATGGCAGCTGAAGATTTTGGTAAACATTAAAATATTCAGGTCCATGGGTGAAACTGGATTCAATGACCTTATGAACGATTGTTTCCAGTCAAGATCCTACCATCTAGTAGAGCTGCTATCAAACTCCTGGTGGTTCTTCTAATATTAAGGGTTTAAAAGTCACTTGAGCTAATCAAATATGGATAAACTTATAATATTAAGGTAGACCTTTACCGAAGTTTCTATTACTTAGTAACTTATCTTTGTTTCTTAGTAGTTTTGATTACTTGTTTCAGTCCTAATTTCTCAAATGTTCCTATATCAAACTAATTTTATGATATTTAATAATTGTTCATTTGTTCCAATTTTCATATCTTGAAGTATTTTATATTCTATCTTTTCTATTGTTATTTACAATTAAAGTATACTTAAGAATACTTAATACACCCACCATGAATTTGATACCATTTAGCTAAACCAATATCTATAATAATAAGAACAAACAGACAAACCAATAAACAAAATACAACAAAACAAAAGGGAAAATGTTGCAAATATTTTTAAGATCAATTCGACCAAATCAAGACAAATATAAGGATGTTTTACATAACAAAAATCTCATTAGTTCATTCGGTAATAGCCAAAACCTCATCATAGGTTTTCTCTGGCAAACATGAGCAATCCCACACGCCAGTAAACCGAATTAATCTTTTACTATTTTTGCTGAACAAGTATTTAAGATTTAGTTTTTCAGTCTTAGAATTTTAATTGTTTTTTTAATTTAACATATAAATACTACTATGACTGCATCCATAGTTTCAGATACTAAGTTTTCATAGCGTAGTTTAACAAATTTGTTTAGCCTTGTTGCATTAAGACTATGATGAAATTTAAGTTTATAACAAACAAAATATGTCATACTCGAAATTTCGTCTAAAAAATCTTCATCTATCCTTCTTCATTATTCACTCAACAGACATACATCGGTATAGAAAGAGATGGAAGAGAGACTAACAATTGTCACAATAGAATATGCCCTTAACTACGAAAACACCCTGATTTTTAAGACGGGAATGTAAAAGCTACAAGACAATAACAATAATTAAACTAAAGGAACTATTCTTCCTTTTGGCTCCATTACCTGCCTTCCATTTTTTGTCGGCTTTAATACGTTTTTAAAGTTTGTCGATACTATAGTTTAGTTAGTGCGTTCCAACTAGGACTTAATTTGCTTTCTTGGACTTCTTCAACTTTCTTTAGAACATTACTCTCTCAATATTATCAGAACAATATCTTCATAAAATAGATCATATGTTTCATATGGATCATGTCCTTCACCATTTAGACAAAATTCTTCATCCTGAAGATCCCATCGAAATATCTGATACTTCAACTTCTAAATTTTTCCTATCGAGATATGCATTGAAAATTGTTGGATTTGGGTCCAAATGGGTATTTGACCTAATGAATAAACAGCTTAACCAATTTTAAAGCGAAAAATCGTCGTTACTCGAAACTCGAAATTGATGAAATATTTATATTTTAAGTTTTGAGGGGAATCTATCGAATATTAATTGGTTCAAAATCGATATTGGGTAAATAAGAAATTAAATTTCGAAGTGGGCCAAACATGAGAGATGATATTATATTTAATATATAAGAAAGATTTGTTGCACACATATAATATATCATCTTCTTGGGTTAGCTTGTGTAGGTAATTCAAATGGGCTTTTGGGCTAGAGTGAGCTCATGTGGCTTGATTTTGATTTATCGGACTTGTTGGACCCCTTGCGAGGAGGTGTGAAGCACCGACGAGCTCGAGCCTGGGCCGTGCCAAGTGCGCAATAGGCACTTTGTAGCTGCATTTTCCACTTCTCACGCTGCATCGGAGCGAGGAGCTTTGATGAGTCAAAATTTACGTTCCGGCGAAGCGGCAGCGACTTTGATGTCACTGTTGACGTGACATGTGGGTGACGTATCAAGTGACACGTATGCGAGTGAGAGGACGTGGCGCTACCGCGCATCGGAGAGATGAGCTTTGAGGAGCCAAAATTTATGCTCCGACGACGGTGATGTCACTGATGATGTGGCAGTCCGAGTCACGTAGCAAGTGGGCGACGTGTCAGGTGATACGTGTGCGAGTGAGAGGACGTGGTGGTGACGCAGTGCTGTGTGGACGACGGTGATGTGGTTGGACTAGTTAAGGTTGGCGGGTTGCATCGGTTGGTTAATCGAGTCGGCGTCAGAGGCGATTCGGTTCGAACTGGTGGGGCTGAAAAGCCTCTTTTGACGATTGAGCCCAAAGGTTGCGACTATATTGTCCCCTGATCAAACATCCAGAAATGGTCAAAATCAACCCACAATTGCAACATTTTGCGAATTAACCCCAAAAAGTTTTCTCAGCTATATATATGCCCCTACTAAAGTTGGAAAAATCATTCAATTTACTCCCATCATTAACAAGCTTCTGCATTCACATCCTACCGTCTAAGAACTACAAACGAAGCTCGAGTCTTTGAGTAGATTTGACGATAATTTTTTTTCGTCGTGCAACGATCAAAATTCTGAAGTCGTTGTATCTTCGGAACGAATTGTAATAACCCGATGCACTGAAACGAAGCAATAAACTCTTATAAACAACGTAAGTAGTACTTGTCTCGACTTAGAAATACTAACGAGTTCCTGCAGCCACCGACCAAGCATTTTAGACCGGAACCAACAACCGTACGGCGTTATTCTCTCTGATGGCTACCGTAGCAACATTCGTACCTATACCAAGGAGCAGCTATGCAGAAAGGCCGACAAAATCCAACGGGACTAAGTTCACGCCTTGTCCAGTTCTTAAAAACTCTCACGTCGAAGGTGACCGAAATCGTACAAGACACCGAAGATGATGAAAACATGAAAGTTTACGAAGTGCACGAGCAGGAAAATGTTGTGTTAGATGCGTGGAAGCATAACGACTTTTTGTGCCGCGTAGAAGGATCCCTAAGGTACGTCTATGTAACGGCTACGACTGCGAAAGGGTTGTGAGACTCATACAAAATATACAAGACCAATGATGTAAAGCTGGAGAAATTCATAGTCGGATGGTTCTTGGACTATAAGACGACGAACCCAATTCGATTTTGGATCAAGTCCGAGATCTGCAATCGATAATCTACAATATACACGTGGAGAACATGCATATTAACAAAAATTCTAGGTAGTTGCTATTATAGAGAAGCTACCGCCTCTGTGGAATGATTCCAAGAACTACCTCAAGCGTAAGCGAAAGGAAATGGGGCTTGATGACCTGATTGTGAGGCTGCGGATCAAGGATGATAACCAGAAGAATGAATTCGAGAACAAGAGGGGTAACATAGAGGCACGAGCGAACTTGACCGAGTCAGGCACGGCAAGAAACGCAAGCGGGCGAATACATCGTAGAACCAGCAGAAGCCGAATTCTGCTACAACTGTGACAAGCTCGGGCAAATGGCTAAAGATCGACGATAGAAGAAACGGATAAAAAAAACAGACTCACTTGTCGGATATAGACCTCGTCGTAGGCATATATGAAGCCAACGCAGTGGCGAACCCAAAGTCGTGGTACATCGACATTGGAGCGCCTTATTTGCTCCGACAAAGATATGTTCTTCGTCTAGATCCTAATCTCCGGAAGAACGCTATACATGGGTAATACGGCAACTTCACTAGTTATAGGATTGTGCAGATTGGTCCTCAAGATGACCTACGGTAGGGGTGAGCAAATCCGGATATCCGGATTTTTCGGATATCTAAAACCTATAACCGTACCCGATCGGGTTTTAATCGGATATCCGAAAATCCGGATATCTGAATTTCAGATATCCGAAATCCGATTTTTTATTTCGATTAAATTTTCAAAAAAAATTATTGTAACGTATTAGATTTTGTTTTCAACTCTCCATTTATTTTCACGAATGATATAAATTCAATCAAATATATTTGATTTGGGTCAAATTAGGATATTGGGCTATTTTTCTTTCTTTTTTTCTCTCTTTGGGCCTAATTTTCTTTGTTTTGGGGCTATTATTTAATTAATTTATTTATTTTAAAGAATACATCGGATATCCAGATTTTAGTACCAAGTGTGTCCGTATCCGATCCAGTTTATGTTAAAATATTCGGATTCGGATATCCGATGCGGTTTTAGATACCGGATATCCGGTTTTTTGGATTTTATAAACCGGATACCGGATCAGATTCCGTATTTCGGATATTTTTGCTCAGCCCTAACCTACGGCAAAGAGCTGACGCTGGTGGATGTGCTACATTTTTCCGGACATCCGCAACAATCTAGTCTTCGGCTCCTTCCGAATTTATACAGGTGTTTGAGGCTGATAAGTATGTACTGACCAAGAATGATCATTTTGTAGGCAGGGGCTACTTTGAAAAGGACTATTTAAATTAAGTGTAATGCCTGTAAAATGCGAGATTAAGTCCGTTAGTAATAAAACAAGTTCTTCTTACTTTGTTGAATGTTCTAGTTGCTGGAATGCAGATTGTGACTTGTTGGTTTAAACAAACTTAAGTGAATAAGTTTAAACATGTTTCCGCAAATAGAAATAGACTTACAACAAAAATGTGAGGTTTGCGTTGAGGCAAATATGGCCAAAGCATTGTTCTTCTCCATAAAGAGAAGTAGTTCGCATCTAGAACTGATCCTTACCAATATATGTGATCTATTTGTGCAGATTAAAGGTGAGAAGAAGTATTTAATTAACTTTAATTACGGCTGCACAAGATTCTGTTACGTATATATTCTAAGTGGCAAGGACGAAGCTCGACACCTTTAAGAGATATAGGAGTAAAGTTGCAAATCGACTCAACTAAAAAATTAAAGTAATTCGGAGTGACAGAGGAGGAAAATACGTGGCGTCGTTTAAATTTTTTTGCCAAAAACATGACATTATTCATCAAAACAATGTGTCGTATTCACGTCAATCAACTGGCATTGCTGAACGCAAAAATTGATATCTAAAGGACATGATGAATGTCATGTTGATCAGCTCGGAGCTACCCCGGAACTTGGGGGGGGGGAGCACTTCTCACGGCAAACTGCATTCTAAATATGTTTCAACGCAAAAAGAGGGATCAACCTCCATACGAGTATGGAAAGATAGGAAGCCGATCTACAATTACCTTAAAGTGTGGGGTGTCTAGCAAAGGTCGAAGTACCTAAACCTAAATAGGTTAAGATAGGACCCAAGACTGTTGATTGTATCTTCATCAGATATGCAAACAACAATAGTGCATACAAATATTCGGTGCACATGTCACAAATCCATGTCATGAATACGTGGATGATAATCGAGTCGAGGAATACAATATTCTTCAAAATTGTCTTTCGAACTAAGGAAAGAAAATAGATATGTTCTGAAAAAAAACTTATGATGTCGTTGAAGTTCAGCTCAACAAAATGAGAACTCGACACAAAGTAAAAGAAAGAAAGTGACCAAATCATTTGGACCCAACTTTCTAACTTATATGTTGGACGAAGAACCCCTGAACATCGCAAGAAGCTTTGTCTACTCCAGAATCTATGTTCTAGAGAGAAGCTATCAAAAGCGACATTCAGTATATAATGCAAAATCATACTTGGGAGCTGGTAGATTTCCCACAAGGGTACAAACCTCTAGGATGTAAATGAATTCTTAAAATGAAGCTTAACATCGATGGGTCGATCGAGATATATAAAGCTCAATTAGTCGCTAAGGGGTTCAACCAAAAAGAAAGTTATAACTTATTCGATACATATTCGTCTGTAATAAGGATAACGTCCATTCGAGTTCTCGTTGCGATTGCAGCGTCGTATGACCTCGAGATCCACCAAATATGGATGTGAAGACATCATTACTGAACAGGGAATGAGAGGAAGAAATATAAATGAAACATCTTGATGAGTTTGTGGCACCTGTGCTGGAAAATAAAGTATGTCGTCCGTGAAATCACTTTACGGGCTTAAGCAAGCGCCTAAACAGTGGCACGAGAAATTCAATAAACGACGCTATGGATTCAAGATAAATGAGTATGATAAAAATGTATTTACATTAAAGGCACATCCGATAAGTGATTGTATGTCTTTACATAGACAACATGTTGATCATGGGAAACAGTCACAAAATAAATGTAAACACCAAGAATATGTTGAAAAATTATTTCAGAATGAAGGATATGTGTTTTGGTTTATGTCATACTAGGGATAAATGTCTCTAAGACACCCGGGGTAGTCCTCACACAATCTTATTACATTGAGAACGCGTTAAGGAAATTTGAAGAATTCGATGATCTTTCGGCTAAGACACGTGTAGATGTAAATATGCATTTGGTCAAAAAGAAAGGAAAATTTATATCGCAACTCGAATATGCTCGGGTGATTGGCAGTTTGATGTATCTTTCTAACTGCAATCGACTTTACATAGCATAGTCAGTAAACTTAGCAGATTTTACTAGTAATCTTGGTTAATAGCCATTAGATAGCATTAAAGAGAGTGCTAAGATATCTTATGTACACCATTTATTATGGCATACTCTATTCAAGATATCCACAGTTCTTGAAGGATAATGCGACACAAATTGGAAATCTGACAATAAAGACTCCAAATCCACAAGTGGTTATGAATTTATCATAGGTGGAGGAGCAAACATGCATAGCTCGATCATCGATCGAAGTTTATTGCACTGGATAAAGCCAACGAAGAACCTTAATGACTTCAAAATTTTCTGGTGGACATTCCTTGTCGAAACAAACATGTGTCAGCTATAATGATACAATGCGATAGCATGACAACTATCATCAGAGCATAGAGTTGCATGTATAACGGTAACTCTCAGCACATACGCCGTAGACATAACACCGTAAGACAACTAATCACTAGTAGAATAATCTCCATTGATTATGTGAAGTCAAAGAGAACATATCATATCCGTTGATGAACGGCATCGCTAAAGAACATAGTATATCCTTTAAGGGGAATGGGACTAAACACACCAAAGAAAGGGCACAATGGTAATTCAACCATGATGAGTGGAGACTCCACAAACTTGATTCAGTGAGACAACTAAGATGTGTCGGTTCAGTTGTATACTTGGACATCCTAAAAGTCCATTCTCAAGAGCTACCCAAGTAATCTCTAGATGGCGTGTGGTTAGAGTAAACATTAATGCTTTTAATGATGACTATACAAAATTGGTTGAGTATTTGAGCCACTACAGGATTAAGTCTTAATAGTCGGTCACTTATATAAGTGAGAAGTTGGGTCGCTTCAAAGGAAATACTTATGAATGGAGATACAGTCCTAGGCCGAAAACGAACACAGCGTGAGAATCGAAAAAGATGAGATTAGTCTTTCTGTGTATGTTGTTGTCTTGGTTTCCTCATAAAACCGTTAGCTTAAGACATCATGTTCACTGAGCAACGAGTAAATTCTTTTCACTAGGGAAGGTTCAAAGCCGCACGCTACTTATCTCGATGCACTGATGGATCGTCGGGACTTTCTTGCTAGAGTCGGCATATATTGCATTTGCATTAATTTACATTCAAGCGGGGGATTTTTTGGATTTAGGCCTTTGGGCCCAAATGGGTATTTGACCCACTAAATAAATATCTTAACCAAATTTAATTAAATCGAAAAGTCACCGTTAGTCGAAAATCGTAATTGATGAAAGATTCATATTCTAGTTTCGAGAAGGTTCGTCTTCTCCATTAACTATAAGGCTTCAAATTAAATTTCGAAGTTGCCAACAAAAGAGATGATATTATATTTAATATATAAGAAGGATTTCTTGTCTCACATTGGTTAATCATCTACTTTTTACTTGATTATGAAGGATTACCTTGTTTAGGTAATTCAAATGAGCTTGTGGGCTAGAGTGTGCTCATGTGGATTGGGTTTTGATTTATCGGACCCTTTGACTCCTTGCGAGGAGGAGCGAAGCACTGACGGCAACGTCAACAACAACAACAACAACAATACCACAAACAATAGCAACTACTACAAACACCACCAACAACAATACCGTCGACAACATCAACAACTACACCAACAAGACTAACAACACCACCAACAATAACACCAACACCAACAAAGCCGTCGTCGCTGCCGACAACGACGACGACAACAACAACAACAATAATAATAATAATAATGGCTGAGCGATGAGTCGAGCCGGCTCGACAAAAGCTCGGCTAGAGCTCGACGAACGATGAGTCGAGCCGGCTCGAAAACGTTCGGCTAGAGCTCATTATTGTCGAGCTCGAGCTCACTTTCGGTGCTCGAAAGCTCGCGAGGATATTATATTTTGTTATTTATTATTTTATTTTATTTATTTTTTGTATATTGTAATTTTTCTAATAAAAAGTTCAAGGTCGAGCTTCACGAGTTGGAGCTCGAGCTCGAGCTCCATTTTGAAATTCGAATTCCATAATCCTAACGTTATCAGCCAATGGATTTGGATTTGAAATTCATAATTTAAAATTGGGATTCAATTCAAATAGACGAATCCAAGCGCATTCTAAATGAAATCTAACTAAAAAAATTTTTTAAAAATTTCGCCATATCCTATATTTGATGCATCTATTTCTATAATTTTCTCGCAATTAGGGTTTTGCTAACATTAAACTAGTAAATGTGTAACTTTATTTTTAATTGTTTCTAACTGCCTCAATATCTTAGTCCATATTAGGTTTTTTTTATCCTATCATATAATATATAGATGTATCAATTGCTAAATTTTTATAATATGGAAGAACATACTTAATCTCCCTAAATATCTCTGGAGTTAGAGTTTCATCCATCATTTGATCCGGAAATTTGAAGCAAGTTCTATACTTCTATTGATATGATAATTCCCTTTTTCTATATTATGACCGAAAAATATCATATTAGCATGAAAAAGAATCATTCTTGGAGATAACTAACTCAATCATGTATATTATCCTCTTAAAAATATCAAGATGCGGGAAATGAGTTTTAATATCTTTTGAATACAAAAGATTATCATCAATATAAGCTATTATGAATTACTATAAGGAATAAAAGTAACCTTCATAATCCAAAGTCAAAAAGGGTATTTCTCAAACCAAATGGCATAATCGTCCATTCAAAATTTCCTACTGGAACTGTAAAAGCAGTGTATCTATAATTGTTATAAATTTGAATTTGTCAATATCCTAAATTAAGATCAAATTCGGAAAATATTGTAACCTACTGTAATTTATCAAGAGATCTTTTTTGTTAGGAGTTTATCGTAATCCTTTAGAAACTCAATATCTTAATCTATATCTCAATATCAAGGAGATATTGCAATTTATTTTCAGCAACTTGATATTTTTAAGAGGATAATAATTGAATCAGTTAGTTATATGTATTCCCAAAATGATGCTTTTTCGTAATAATGTCAGACTTTTCGTTAATAATTTTGAAAAAAAAATAGTCCTATCAAGAAGTATAGAATTGGCTTCAAATTTTTGGATCAAATTATGGATAAAACTCAGCTCTAAAGATTTTTTGGACTCGTCTCCAAAGAATTTTATGAGGTTTAAATAATATTCTTCCTTACTATAAAAAATTTAGCAATTGATACATCTATACTATATGATAGCTTAAAAAAGAAACCTAGTTTATGGGGACTAATAGTCATACTGACAAGGTTAGGAAAAAAATAAAGTATCACATTTATCATGTTTAATATTTAGCAAACCCATATCTCCAAGAAAATTAAATCCGATATAGGACGTATAGAAGATTTTAAAACGAATATCTCGCCATGATAAAAAAGAATATTTACTTATATTTCATTAAGGAAAATTGAATCATAGTCAAAAAAATTATGCTACGATAGTTACAGAAATTAGGATGATTTATATAATCGAAAGATTTTAATAAGATTGTCAAGCTGCAAAACATATGTTTCGAATATATTTTATACATGATGTTTCTAAACAAATATTTGTGAAATGATAGACTTATTTAGTCTCATTTCACTTCGAAGTTATATATAAAAAGGGAAGTGATATTCTTCCAAATTATTTAGCGAAAGACTATAATTATACTCCAATTAATTTTGTAATAATGTCCAAACGTGGGAGAAACCTTCATAGAGGTGGAAGAGGAGGGACGAAATAATTGCACAATTTGAGAATAAAATAGTGACAAGGAGAATATCTCCACATCTTCAAGTAATAGTTTAGGTACAATGATTAACTGGTATTCAAAGAATTCCGTGAATATAAGGCGCAAAAATCTCAAGACGTCGTGCTACAATTGTAGTAGACGACGAAAATGAAGTTACAAAATTTTCATATAAGGAAAAATACTTACAAAGAGAGGTAATACTTACGAGAGGACCAAGATCACATAAAACATATATAAAACAAAAATAAATAGAAAATAAAACAACACATATAAAACAAAAACCATAGAAAAGAAAAATGAAAGACCCAAACACAAAAAACAAGTAAGAAACGGTAAAAACATAAACACCACGTTGTAAACATAAATATCTTTAGATCAATTAAACTAAACCAAACGAGTATTAAAGACTTCTTTACACTAAAATTCTCAAAATTTAATTCAATCGGTAAGTGGTAACAACCAAACGCCTCGTCTGACAGACACGAGCAAAGCCAAGCGCCGATATACATAATCGATCCTTATTGAATTCTATCATAACCTCTATTCAAATTTTAGTTCTTTTGATCAATTGTCTTTTAATTTTTTAATATATAAACCTAAATAAATCAATGATTTTAGGTACTAAGTTATCATAGTGTAATTTAACAACTCAAATTTAACCTTTTGTTAAGGCTATGATGAAATAAAGATAAAATAAAGAAAATGAAAACTTGCTTGGAATTTTTATCGAAGATGAAGAAACGAAGAAATTGTGCTTTGTTTATTTGTTATCCTTGTAATTAGGGGCGTAGCTCGTATTTTTATTAGTGTAGGACTAGTTAGTAAATATAACATGTATAGAAGTATATATACAATGTACACAACAAAAATCAATACACAGGAATTTTAGAAAATTTACAAAGCAAAGAATTCACATTCTAGAGAGAGAAATACAATCGAGAAATTTCTTACTCTAAACACGTTCTCTCTCCCGGTCTTCAAACGTGATATTTGACCGAAGGTAACTTTCGAGAATTCTTATTTGAATATCTAGAATTCATGCTTAGATCGATCGTTAGTTGATTAATTAAGACTTAACAATTGGTACCAGGGCGAGGTTGTGATCGTTTTTTGATTGAATTTGCTATTCTTAGATCAATATTATTTTCCAGATTTTTCGATCGAAAAACTTACATGCATTTTGATCTACGTGCTTAATTTTGCGAATCTTGTTGTTGATCCTGCTCCTACAGTGATAGATTATATGTTAGAAATGAATTACGTACTGATTTCAATCGCTTAAAACATCGGATTAATTCAGATTTTCGATTTCGATTGATATTAGTGTTTGCGATTGAGTTTTGTATACGATTTGATTTTCTTCATAATTGATATATTTTATTGTAAAACGTGGTTAATCTTCTGTTTGTTCATATTCAAAACTCATTTTCGAGTAATTATTCAGAATATCAGCGTCTAACTTGAGTTTTTCAGTTGAATCTCGATTTTTACTGTTCCATTGAACTCGAGTTGTGTTCTTCGATCATTTTTCGATCGAAAAACTTGACTCGAAAATCTTATACTATAGAAAATCTTTTCCGATTATAAGGATCGAAATTTTTCAAATCAAAAAATTTGATTGCTGGAAAAAAATTTCGATTACTGAACTTTCAAACACACACACATTTTACACTAATCTTTTTGTTTTTTTGGGAATCGAAATTCGTAATTTTCAAACTTACGAAAATATTTTTCTCCGAATAATCTTTATGGATGTTACTTGGAAATGATGTCTGCCCTCCAATTCTACGAAGAGGCGAATGCACCCTATGGAGAAGCCGATTCATGATCTTCTTGGAGACAAAAGATCAAGCTACAAATTTGATAGCTTCTCTTCAAGAAGGACATGGTCAATGTTGGCTTATCCAAGAAGGTGATGCCTCAAATAATCCTCCCATTCCTGCCACTAGAAGACTCAAAATTCCTAGTGAATACACTGAGGGGGAGCGATTAAGAGCTAAAGCAGATCTCGGAGCTAAAACATTCCTGATGCAAGGCATCCCGAATGACATCTATATGCAAATAGATAGTCTATCAAGTGCTACGGCTACGTGGGACGAACTCCACAAAATGATGCAACGGACCGAAGTCGGAGTCAAGGCTAAGAAAGCGAACATACTCACCGCTTATGACTCATTCAAATCTAAGATGGAGGAAAATCTATACGAACTCTATCAACGTTATTTAACTCTTCTTAACGAGATGAGGAAAATAGAAATTTTCACGACCAATATGGAGGTCAATATCCGATTTCTTTCTTCTCTTCAACCGGAGTGGAAGAAAATATCCATGCAAATCCGTCAAAACAAGGATTTGGATGAAATGGATATCCACGCCGTATTTGACAATCTCGCTCAACACGAGGAAGACATTAGCGAGATACAAAAAGAACAAAAGGTCAAACAGATCGAAGACTCAATAGCTCTAGTTTCGGAAAGAAAAACTAGTCGATCCCGTAAAGATAAAAGCATCAAATTGCCGAGTTCTTCCGAAGATGAAGACGAATCAGAATCGGATTCCGAGCCCGATATGAAAGAGTTCAAGAAACAACTGGCTCTCATTACTAAAATGATAAGCAAAAAGTTCTACAAAAAGAAATCATCCTCCTCGGCTAATAGACTTCGGACCTCAAGCTCCAAGCACAAGGAAAGACCGGCCGACTCGTCAGAATCCAAAAATGCCAAAGAGCCACAAAAATGCTACAATTGTGGCAAGACAGGGCACTTCACCATAGAATGCAATCTTCTAAAGCAGAAAGACCCCAACTACTACTCCAAGAAATTTCAACTAACTAAACAAAAGGAAGTTGGAGTATCTCTGATGGTCGAACAAGAGCCATGGCGATAAGACACAACTGATTCTAACAACGAAAATCTAGCTCTCATGGCATTTCTTGACGATGCCTCAGAAGAAAACTCAACGAGGAGGTCCGACGGCGAAGACAATGCATCAACCTCATCTCAAGACGTAGCTACACCTGAATCTACATTATTAATCATGTTAGAATCTTTATAAATCAAATATACTAACATGAAAAATGAGCGGAAAACTACTAAAGAATTAGAGGAGAGACTAGCCTTTAGTGAAAATAATTCCCAAAAGCAACTAGATAAGACAATTCACAAATTCTCTTATCTAATGCTAAGGAAACAATAACTAGTCTTGAATCTAGGTTGGCTACTTCTGAGACAAAAATCAACGACTTTAGTAAGACTCTTAGCGATAGTCAGAGAGATTTAGAAATTCCTAGAAATAATTTTAAGGAACTCTCTGACGAACGTAAGAAGCTTTACTCTAGGATTAAGACTTTAGACGGTCTTCTAACAAAAAGGGGACAAACGGATCAGACTATTTTTCTAAATCAACCTCATGATATAGAATTTTCTAATCCTATAGAAGGCTTAAGTTTTACAATCCCTGTAACTTGAAAAAGGTAATTGTCAAACACTTATATGATATCAAGTACATGGGTTTAGGATTAACTTCTTTAATGGTTTTTACTAACTCTTCCGAAATAAATGCCTTAGATGAATCCAAAAGAAAAGCCACAAATAGGACTGACATCTCCTTTGACTACACTGATTTGAATAATAGTTACAAGACACGGGAAATAAGCATGTCTAGTGACTATAATTCATTATATCCTTTAGAAGATATCCCTAAAGTTGAGGAAGAAAATGATGATCATTCTAAAAATTCTACTTTCTGTTATATTCCCGCTATTATTAAAAAAATAGCTGATTTAAACTCTTCCCTGGAAACAGAAAGAAAGAATTTTAAAGCAGAAAGGAATGCGCTTTTATTGGAGATTTCTAATCTCAAACATTCCTCAGTTTTAACATCTTGTCCTGATTTAATTTTGAAAGAAAAAATCATTAATTAAGGACAAGACCCAATTTAAGTAAACACCTCCCATTACTTAACAAAATATTTTAAAAGAAGAAGAATTTTCTTTAAAAAGCGTAAAGGGAGGAAAAGAGTCCTTTAATGCTTTAAAGGCGAAAAACATTCGTTTTCAACTCCATCCATATGTAGAGTAGTTAAGGAGATGAAGCATGCAAATGAGAGAGTGCCTAGAATATAATTTAAGAAGAAAAATGATATAAATGACTTATTTTCAAAACTTTCTTCTATATCAAAAACTAAGGACACTCGTAAGAACACAATCGTTTCTAATTTTCATGTTGTTGCTTCAACTTATGCTTTAAAGTCTATTAATTTTGAAAGAACAAATTTTGAATCGGCCCCACTTCTAGAAAAAAAATCCATCATTCTAAGACAGATGCAATTCTTAAGTCTCGTAGGAGACAAGATCCGACTATTAAGCAAGCTTATAGCTCGATACACTCTTCCCTCATCTAAGGTACCCAGTCCAAGTACACTCGGCTAAACACCTTAGGAGACTAGCTAGAGAAAAGATTTTCTCATGCACTAAGACTGATAAGACATTTGTCCGAGCTGAAATTAATCTCCCCTGTAAGGTTCACCCTCAATGGGTTCCCAAGACACCATCTAGGCCAACGCAAGCCAAAAAGCCAGAGTTGCCTAAAGAGGTACCACTTAAACCAACTACCTCTAAGTTAGTTTGGGTACCTAAGCAAACAAATGGTTTCAGAACAAAAAATGAACAAACTTTACCTACTAAATCTGCTAATCCGAGATGACCCATTAATAAGTGGGTACCTAGGACTCTCTAAAACCTTTCTATGCAGATCCATCATGTGTGGTACCTAGATTCCGGTTGCTCCCACACACATGACGGGAAATCAAGAACTGTTGAGCAACTATCTAACCGGTACAACGGAAAAGTCAGATTCGGTACAACTATTCAGCTCCAATACTAGGCTTTGGAGATATCCTTCTGAAGAATCTGACAATCAAAGATGTCTCTTATGTCCAACGTCTTAAACACAACATTCAGCATAGGACAATTCTGCGATATAGGGTTCAAGTGGTGTTTCTAGCTAATAAGTGCAGAATCTTAAATAGTCAGGATCTCAAAGATTTAATCTTTACACCATCTAACAACAGTAAGACGTTTGACAGCTGTTTGCCTCATATCACAGACTACAATGAAGAGGAACAACTTATGGCATCAACGTCTGTCTCATCTAAATTTCAAATCTCGTCACAAGCTCTTTGCCAAAAAGTTGGTCAACGGTCTACCAACTATTTCCCTTCATCAATGTTCGGCTTGTCAAATGGGAAAAATGAAGCGAGCGTCACACAAAATCAAGCAACTAGCTTTCACATATCGACCTTTAGAATTACTACACATGGACCTTCGTGGACCAATGCGAACACAAAGTATCAACGGTCGTAAGTCCGTGCTAGTAATTTTAGACGATAATTCTCGCTACACTTGGACAAGATTTCTCCGAACTAAAGATGAGACTGGAGATTTGATAATAAGCTTTGTGAATACAACTCCGAATCTCCTGCAAAAGAAGATCCACGTAATCAGGACTGACAATGGGACTGAATTCAAGAATCAGCGTCTCAACAATTACTATCCTTCACTTGGAATTATTCAACAATTTTTAGCCGCTAAAACGCCTCAAAAAAATGGCGTCGTAGAACGGAAGAACCGGAGTTTAGTTGAAGCTGCAAGAACAATGCTAATACATTCCGGTCTCCCTCACTTTATATGGGCTGAAGTAGTGAGTACAACGTGTTTTGCGCAAAATCGGACGATTATTCACAAACGTTTTGAAAAGACGTCGTACGAGATAATAAATCAAAGGATTCTGGATATCTCTTTCTTCAAAGCTTCGGGTGCAAATGCTTTGTGGCCAACAATCGAGAGCATCAAGCAAGTTCGACCCTAAAGCATTTGAAGCCGTCTTTGTTGGATATTCATCAACTTCAAACGCATATCGCGTCTATATCAAGTCTTTTTCGTACAATTTTAGAAAACTACAACGTCACTTTTCAAGAAGTGACCGGATTGGCTTCTGAACAAAACAGTTCAGAACCTGGGCTTATAGGCGTGTTGGCACAAAGTCAACAAATTCCAACAACATCTACATCACCGTCAGAAGAAGTAATTTCTCGCCGATTTGGAAGACTTAGATTCTCTATTTGAACATTTTTATCGGAACGAGTCTCAAATGCTTGCTTCGTCTCATTCTATAACAAGCAGCGCACCTTCCCCTTCTACGGTGGAAATTACAATTGAGATTCCCAACCCTCAAACTCCAACAAATGTTCCAGATTCTTCAAATCCTGAATCTTCAACTAGAGTTGCAGGTCCTACTAATGACAATGGGGAAATTCCTTCCAATTCAACTTCAGAAATGAATTTCCCTATTACGAATGATCAGCCTATCAATTCAGGATGTCTTGACCTACATATCAACGATGGATCTACTTCGGTTCTTCCTCATGAACACGAGTGGACTCGAGCTCATCCTGTCGATCAAATAATTAGTGATTCTACAAGTGGAGTACGCATTAGGACATCTACACAAACATGACTATTCACGTGCGTTTTAAGCCAAAACGAACCACTTAAGGTAGGCGAAGCCCTTAAGACACGAATTGGGTGATCGCAATGCAAGATAAACTCAACCAATTCGAGCGTCTACGAGTTTGGACACTAGTTCCTCGACCACATGGCAAAACAATTATAGGAAGTAAATGGGTTATCAAAAATAAGAAGAACGAGAATGGTGAAATTATCAGGAATAAAGCACGACTCGTAGCCAAGGGGTACAATCAACAAGAAAGCATTGACTACGACGAGACGTATGCCCCGGTTGCTCGTATCGAAGCTATTCGATTATTTCTAACATACGCGGCTAATAAGGACTTCAAAGTATATCAAATGGACGTTAAAACCGCCTTTAAAGAAGTCTACATCGCTCAACCCGACGGGTTCATGATCATCCTGATTATGTCTATCGATTGAAAAAAGCTCTCTACAGACTAAAACAAGCCCTTCGTGCTTGGTATGATGTTCTGAGCGAATTTCTAGTCAAATCCAACTTTATAAGAGGAACAATCGATACGACACTTTTCATCAAAAAGTAAGGCAAAGACTTGATGATCGTTCAAGTTTACGTTAAGGACATCATTTTCGGCTCGAAATGAACAACTCTGTCAGAAATTTGGTAATCTGATGAAGACCAAATTTGAGATGAGCTTAATGGGCAAACTCCAGTTCTTTCTTGGATTACAAGTCAAGCAACTCGAAGATGGAATCTTCATCAGTCAAATCATGTATATCCGATATAATTTTAAGAGATTTAATCAAGAAAAAAGCACACATATGAGTACTCTCATGTCAACAAGCTGTAAATTGGATGTTGATCCTTCTAGCAAGACAATCAACATCACAACTTATCGGAGTACTATTGGATCTCTTCTACTTAACGTCAAGCCGACCCGACATCATGTTCGCCACTTGTCTTTGTGCTCGTTTTCAAGCTAACCCGAAAGGAGTCCCACATGCACGCGGTAAAGCAAATTCTACGCTATCTCAAAGGAACTCCCAACTTAGGGTTATGGTATCCAAAAGACATTGATTTTAGATTAATTGGCTATACTGACGCTGATTATGCAGGTTGTCGAATGGACAGAAAAAGTACGTCTGGCGGAGCACAATTTATAGGCGATAAGTTGGTGTGATGGTCCTCAAAGAAACAGAATTGTATGTCAACGTCGACGGCCGAGGCAGAGTACATCGTGGCTGCCAGCTCTTGCTCACAAGTTCAATGGATGCTGACGCAACTACGCGACTACGGGTTTGAATTTAATAGCATTCCCATTTATAGTGATTCTCAAAGCACTATTGCCATTACTTGCAATCACGTTCATCACTCACGCAGGAAACACATAGATATTCGCTATCATTTTAAAAAAAGATCATGTAGAAAAAGTCACTATATATATGTATTTTGTTAAGACAGAGATTCAACTTGTCGGCTTATTCACTAAGGCATTGGATGAAAAACGATTCTAATTCCTTATTGCTAAGCTAGGCATGTTGAATCTCAATTTTACTTGAAATGTGCTTCGCATGCTCTATTATGCTTATGTAGGATATTCTATGTGCTTCTTTATCTTCCTTACTATATCTTGCGTGATTCTATCTTTCAATTTTATATATATATATATATATATACAAAAAGATAAATAAAAATAAAATAGTATATATATATATAATAATAATAACATAAAATAATTCAATTTTATCTATTTTGATTTACTCACAAAAATATTTCTATTATTTTTTATCTAGTTCTTTGCTTAAAAATTCATGTGACATTCTTTTATTCAAAGAGTTTCGTTTGTTTCACTAGACACAAAGTCACATCATATATGTGAGAATTTGAGCTTCAATATTTTTACTTTAGTGTGTCACACTTAAAATGATTGTCCTTTGATTTGTACTTCGTAGCCTCATACTTGCTTTATGTTAGCTCGTCATGAAACCTTCAAAAGGAACACGGTCTCAGCCCGAGAATGAAAGAAGATTTCATCTCTCAAAGCCTTGTAAAGAAAAAGTGACTCATCTTGAGCAAGTGCAGAAGAAAAGCAAAAGGATCATAAATGAATTTCAAAAAAGGGCCCCTGAAATTGAAGAATTTTTAAGCTGACTAATCGTAAAAATATCTTACCCTTTTAGACAGGGCCTAAAAATAATCCCTTCAAAGTCTCTTTGATTCAAAATGATGGACTTTCACTTGGTAAGTTGATTAAATACGCTACGATAACAAATTAATTGATAAAATTTTGTCGTGTTGCAATGAGTGATATATCTACTAAATATTTTCATGATAAAAATAAATTGAGTGCTATGAGCGAACCTTGCGAGAGTTGTCGAAATGATTCATACTATGATCTTAGAATATTAGTTTAGTTACATAATTTGACGGCAAATTATTATTCTATATGTCATGAGAAATTTTTGCGTGATAATGTTCAAAATGGACAATTTGACCCCAAAACAAAAATATTTTTGCACATTTTTATGCATTAATACATGCATTGGTTCATACTTGGTAAAATGCGAAATTTTTTAATAACGCAAAATTTTCATATACATGATTAGAGGATCATGAATCTACGCTGAATTGATTAGATGCGTTATTTGTGTTCATATCGTAAATTTTCACATGCATAATTGTGTTAAATATGTGCTAAATATGTTTTTATCTAAGTGTTTCAGAGTATTTCGAGCTCATCCGAGGAGTCAAGTGTTGAATTTCATCACAATTGGGAGATAATTGCATTTATTTCAGAAATACAGGGAGCTTTAAGAAATATAATTTTTGGTGCAAAAGCAAAAAGATTAAAATTCTTTTTCGTTAATCAGGCCTGATTCTTAACGAAAGCCCAAAATAATTTTTCACGGCCCAAAGCTCTTTAACTTTACCTGATCGAAAAGTATTAACATGCCTTTTTCGATCGAAAAACTCTTTCTCACGCAAACAGACCGATCGCAAAACTTTTCGTATTCTCAAACGCTTCAAACGGCGATTTCCAATCTTTCTTAATCCTCCCCGATTTTTTGTCCCAAACTCGCCGAATTTGAAGGTAGAATCCAGTTTCGGTTCTTATTCACGGATCGCGACAGTTTTTCAAAATCATTCGTAGAAATTTTTCAACTTCGCGACTTTTTCGACGAAACCTCTTAAGAACTCAAAATTAATGTGTTTAGATTCGACCATTTTGATTAAAAGCATGATATTGGATGCACAACTGATTTATGATCATTACGAGTCCAGTTTAACTCATGATTTATTCAGAATCATCATTTACGTTTTTACGCATTTACTGTTTGATTTCAACTTTTTTCGATCGAAAGTAGTCTTATCGCAAACAGTGTCATCGAAGAACTTTAGTTTTCGTTCAGTTTTATTCGATCGCAAAACTCAGCGGCGAAAACCTTATGTTTTCGATATGTTTTTATTCCATAGTAAAACTTCGCGCGAAAACTTTAGTTTGCGATAAACTTTTGTTCGATCGCAAAAATAAGCGGCGAAAACTTTAAGTTTTTCGATACATTTTTATTCGATCGCAAAATTACTCAGCGAAAAACTTTAGTTTTCGATCAATTTTATTCGATCGCAAAACTCAACGGCAAAAATCTTGAATTTTCGCTAAGTTTTTGTTCGATCACAAAACTTAGCATTCGAATAAATTTTCGCTCGAATAAAATCACGTTGTGAACACTTAGAAAAATTTTCAAACTTTTTTGTCTAAGTCTTTCGATAATACACGTTCACAATTTAAATTGAAAAATTTTTCTATACACATAAACACTGTTTGCGCTTTAACAACAATTTAAATTGAAAATTTTAAATTTTTTCCACACTCACAATTGCTTGATATAATTTGCATATGATTATTTCAATCTAATGCATTTTATTCATTTTTTTTTCAGAAATGGCTCATGAAGAGTACTCCTATATCTAGCGTTCCGACAATTGGCTGACCGTACACGACAAAAACTACCAACAGGACCTCGCCACTTTCCGGTGTCCAGATGAAGTGATAGTTGTCATTCTCAAAGGACATCCCTCGTTGCCAGCTCTCACCATGACTGCCTCGGTTCAAATGGTCTATCTCCAGTTATTATGGGCGTACATGAAGAGCCACATCGAAGGTGATGACGTGGTCTACACAACCACAATAATCCAGAAACACGTCATCATCAACAAGAATCTACTGGCCATGGTGCTCGATCTACCGCATCACGAAGTTTATGACCCACTACTGACAGATGCGGTGATCGTAGAAGACATGCTTCGGATAGGATATAAGTCACCGCTGACGAAATTGGCAAACTTCAAGAATAGCGGGATCCCACATCCATGGAGGACATTATTCGGAATCATCTACAAATGTCTCTCCCCGAAGCACTCCGGATTCGACAAGGCGAACGGGAACATTCTCAGAATCTTCCACGGAGTCGTCTTCTCGAAGAACTACGACGTGGCCCAGCTAATATGAAACGATCTAGCGGACCAAATACGTCAAAGGGAAACGAAGTCGAAGGCAAAATTTTTGCCTTACGTACGGTGGTTCCCGGTGCTGATCTCCCACCTGATGGAAGTACATCCGGGGATCCCTCGTCTGCCACCCCTCGGAGGATACATACCATCGAGGTTGCGGCTCTTCCACAACCCGAAGACATCAGATCTGGCGCTCCAACCAATGCTGATACCATTGGAGCTGTTATGCCTGGCTGATTCCACCGATGTGGTCTACCAAGATTATTGCCAAAACAACTCGATCACGGAGGCAATGGTACGGTCCGTCGATCCGGCTCCGATGCCTTCCCGACACGAATCCCCGGTGGAGACTCACGAGCCCGAAGCTGCGGCTCAGGAGATAGAAACACCGGCCATTGAGCCCGAAGGTGTCACTCGTCAATCCACACCTCAAGGCGATTCTCCTGAATCCAATGAATCTGATGAGGAGTGCAGGCTACAAAGAAGGGGCTCACGCAGACAACAAATCTCTGCCACATCTGCATCTACCTCTACACCAACGGCTTCGATGATATCTCCTCCACCGCCATCGGTGGAAGACCACACATGTTCCAATTGAATGGAAGCCCCGTTGGAGCCCCGACATCTTCGGAGCCAACAACTGGCCAACCCACCGAAGTGGTGACCACTTGGTTGTTAACGATGTCCTTGGACGTTTCGGAATCCCAAGTCCTATCATAGGCGGCACGTCAGGGATATTCTCTGACGTTGTGACAGTGGAGCGCCTTCCTGGCCCCACTCCGGCGGCACCCATGATCGTGGCGGAGCAAAGACTGCAAGAAGCCCTTTCCACAACCATCAACTCCCTCGAAGACTGGCTGATGGAACGGATGCTACACGCCATCACGACTTCCCGACGGGATACCGGGAAAGCACCAATCTCAGAGGCAGCTCCTTCCGAAACTCAGTCCCAACTCATTTCCTCAACACCACTAACCACTACCATACACACTCCCATACAACCTACCTTAACCACCCCGAGCCAATCCCCTTCCCTCATCAACCCATACCAATAACTCAGCTTCACGACATCCTCATATCTCGCCTACTAGCTCTTGAGACAAGGACCCCAACTGAAGAGAGTCTCTACCGTCGGCTAGTAGATGAACCCGATCCACCTGCTCAAACGCGTTGACGCGAAGAAAGCTCCCACACGAAGCGAAGACATGACGATCCCAATGATTTTGATCGTCATGAGGGGGAGAAACGACAAAAGACCACAAGAAGCGACCGTGGTCAGAGTCGAGAGAAGCCATCCTCGACTCGTGAAGCTGGAGGTTCATCCACTAACCCACCAACCACACAACCCACTAACACTTGCCAACAAAAAATCACCATATCCACCACATCCCAACACAAACACTACCTCCAACTCCCAAAAGTCCAAACTCAATCCCGACCTCCACCATCCAAAATCAACCTGAAGCAGTCATCTACGATCCACATGCAATCGTAGATGACTACATTTTAAACGAGAAGTGGCTGACGCATTGGGAACCAGAGGAAGCTGCTCAAGCCAGACTTTTCAACGTCAGATACTTCCTACAACAAGCTTCGGTAGATTTGATGCTGCTTGAAGATGAAGAACTTCAAGAAGGCGAGAACTACATCTCTGAACTCTCTGAACTACTAGAGATGATTAGGCACCGAGTCGACACCCCTCCTCGCTTATCAAAGGGGACTGTCAGAATCGAGACGCCTTGGGAGAACGTACGGATTGAAGTTTCTTTCATTGAAGACATAAGGAAGCAGATTTGGAGGGCTCCAAACCGGATCAAGAATCTAGATGAGCTTAATTAACGGGGAATCTCTCACTGGGAAGAAAGAAAGAAGATGGAGCACATCTTCATGTTAACCTACCTCGGTCCGGATCGAAGTGACGTCCGAACGGATCAGCTTAGAAGAAATGTCAAGGACAAGCCACCGATCCTCCAACTCGTGGGTGTAGCACACAAGATTGGAAGCTATCCAACCCCAATCTACCATATCGACCGAGCGGACAACACACTTGAGAGGAGATAGACGAAATCTATCTGTCGTTCCTTCCACCAGACGAAGTATATTGTCTGTTCCAGATGTATAAGAGAAAATACCAGACACCTACTGGTTACATCAAGAAAGGAAGGACTCGAGGGGTTGAAGAGATTCATGGTGCGGCAGATCAAGTCCACACCGTACACGACCTTCAAATCACCGTAGAAAACAACATGAAGAAGGTCAACAATGAGTCGCCGCTCATGAAAGGTTTCCCGCTCAACGACTTCCCAGAGACTTACATCTTCAAGAAGCCAGGCCTCGCTATCACATATCGGAATCCAATAATTGGAAAGAAGAGAAATGATGAAGTCTGAAGTACACAAATTATGTGGGACGTTGAAGCTCGTAAGGAAAAATATCGAGAAGAGGTTGGCGGAGATCGATGAAGAAACGATCTTCGAGAACCTTGGAGAAGAAGAGGCCCCGCTCCTAAATGAGCTTCTGGATGCTATCAATGAAAGACTGGAGCTAAGGAATGTTGTCCGACACTACGAGACAGCATTGGGATTGAGGAGGTCCTTCTACGCCCGACAAGGATAAACGGAGCTGAAGAGCAAACAAGCAGAAAGGGGGATATTGAAGAAACGTAGAAATTGTGCTTTGTTTATTTGTTATCCTTGTAATTAGGGGCGTAGCTCGTATTTTTGTTAGTGTATGACTAGTTAGTAAATATACCATGTATATAGGTATATATACAATATATACAACAAAAATCAATTTACAAGAATTTCAGAAAATTTACAAAGCAAAGAATTCACATTCTAGAGAGAGAAATACAATCGAGAAATTCCTCACTCTAAACAAGTTCTCTCTCCCGATCTTCAAACGTGATATTCGACCGAATGTAACTTTCGAGAATTCTTATTCGAATATCTAGAATTTATGCTTAGATCGATCGTTAGTTGATTAATTAGGACCTAACTTAATAACGCTAAAGGAGCTTCTTTTTTAATTACAGATAATTTACAACATGGGAAAAGGAAAGGAAGAGAGAGAGAGAGATGAACAGTCTCAACTCGAACGCACCTACAAACATGCAAACCAACAATATTTAGAAACGAAAAAGTAAACAATAAATATTGGATTTTAGAATTCTTTTACGAGTTCTCTTACAATTTCTTTTGTTGTCCATTCTTAAAAGTCTCCGTGGAATAATTTTCATCCTTTATTAAACTCTTGTAGTGCCCGTCACTATTTCTTCTTGGAGTTATCTTTATTTATCGAATTATCTCCAACTTTTTTCAAAACATCTTCTTTGATATAATGAATGACATCTCCAATAATACTTTTATCTGTATTTTTCGGATCTTGTATTTCACCAGCGTGACAAAAATCTTCATTTTTTTTGAAGAAGTTCCCATGGAAATATCCGTTGCGACTTAAATTCCAAATTTTTAGCAATATATTTTTACATTTCTTCGAAGTAGACATTAACTATTTCTTCAGCATTCATCTTTCCTTTTGGAAAATTTATTCTTCTTGAAAAAATTTCAAACAGTTTAGGAGATTCCCTATATCGACGATCCCCAATTTTCTCTTTACATTGAGAAGTTTTCTCTTCAAGATTTTTAATTGTATGTTGGCTTTTATATTGACCACTTTCAGTATTTCTAATTATATTTTTCCAGAATTTTGTATTCGAAGACGGAATTTTCAGCTGGGCATAACCAACATGGAGTCCATCTCCAAATTCAAGGGATACTAAATTCAATATAAAAATGTATGAAAGCCATAGCTTCAATACATTGACTATTGTGTTCAGCTTTTATAAGATTTGGTAATACTATGACACATTCGGCATATAATCCCAAAAATGGTTCTTTAAGAATTTTAATTGGGGCTCCATATGACAACCACCATTGATAAAGCCAAGTAGGAATTTCCTGCAAATAAACATCTGGACAAATATTTATCCACCAAGAGTGCTTCTTATTCTCATTCTGCTACAGGAATATTATGTAAAACATCAATATAATCCCAATAATTAAACTTTACTAAAATTTGGATTCTGGGGAAATATTGCCGATCCTTCATGGGATGCATTGCCCACATTTCTGGACATATAATCTGCTTAATAATAATTTTGCTAAAAGTATAACATTTTAAAGCACATGAATTATAATGTTCAATTTCACAAGTTTCCCGTTGATTTGAGAACATGTTCATAATTATCTCGTCTTTTATAATAGCTAGAAGCAAATGATGCTCAATCAAGGTATTTTGATATTATTATTCAAGGTTGATCTTTCCACCTTCAATCTTTGTAATCAAGCAGAAGTATTACCTCTAAATAAGTATTTTGTATATAATTTTTGCAATAACAAATTATTATTACACTTTCTATGTCAATATTTATGTCTTCCCTATATGAAAATTATGCATTTTCATTTTCCTCGAGGTAATACGCCAAGATAGTGGCTGATAAAGGAACATATTGAGCAAAATACTCATTCAAAGGTAATACTTCTGCTTGATTACAAAGATTAAGCTGGATAGATCAACTTTATGTCAAGATGCCTTGATAGAGCATCATATGCTTCTGGCTATTATAAAAGTCGAGTGAATTATGAACATGTTCTCAAATCAACGGAAACTTATGAAATTGAACATTATACTTCATGTGCTCGAAAAAAGTTATACTTTTAGCAAAATTACTACTAAGCAGATTATATCTCCAGAAAGGTGAGCACTGCACCACATGAAGGATTGAGAATATCTCATCCAGAATCTAAAACTTTAGTAAAATTGAAGTATTGGATGTTGATGCTTTTACAAATTGAGAATAAGAAACACTCTTCGTAGATAAATATTTGTCCAGATGTTTACAAGCAGAAAAGTTCTACTTGACTTTATCAATGGTGGTTGTCCTATAGAGCCACAATTAAAATTCTTAAAGAACCCTTTTGGTATTATATACCGAATGGGTCAAAGTATCGTCAAATCTTATAGAGCCTGAACACAATAGTCAATGTATTGAAGGTATGACTTCCATATAATTTTATATTAAATTTAATATCCCTTGGATTTGTAGATGGACTCCAAAAGATGGTTATGCCCAACAAAAAATTCCATGTTTTAGAAGGAATTTTTATACAAAATTTTGGAAGAAGATAATTAGAAAGACCGAAAGTGGCAAATATGAAAGCCAAGAGACAATAGATAAATTGAAGAGAAAATTTCTCAGTACAAAGAGCAGATTAGGAATCCTTGGCAAATGGAATCTCCTAGCCCGTTTAAAATGAAATATTCAGAAAGGAAAGATGAAAGCTGAAGAAATTGTCAATGTCTACTTCGAAGAAATGAAGAAAGATATTACTAAAACTTTGGGAATTGGAGTCTCAACGGGTGTTTCGATGGGAACTCCTTCAAAAGATGGAGATTTTTGCTAAGCTGGTGAAGGACAATACCCGAAAGTTACGGATAAAATTATTATTGACGATGTCACTGATTATATCAAACAAGACATTTTGAAGAACGTTGAAGTATACATCCAAATAATAAATGTAAGTCCAAGAAGAAATAGTGACCGGCACCACAAGACTTTAATAAATGATGAAACTTATTCCACGTAGACTTTAATAAAAATGGACGGCAAAAGAAATCGGAAGACGGCTCATAAAGCTGACGGAGAAATTCAAGACTCCAATAATAATTGTATTATTGTTATGTTTTTGTCTTTAAATATTGTATGGTTTGTATGTTTGTAGGTGCATTGCGTTTAGGACTATACTTTCTCCCTCCCTTTCCTATTGTTTTCCCCTTGTACTTTTGAGATTAATAAAAAAAAAAAAAAGCTCCTCAAGCATTCTTCGACAACATTTCCAATTAAGTTTCATTTTGTTTATTTATCTTTATTTTCATCATAGTCTTAATGGAATGCTAAATTTAAATTGTTAGATTACACTATGATAACTTAATACCTAAAAGCATGGATTTATTTACGTTCATATATATATAAATATATATATATATATAAATTAAAAAAAAAAACTTGATCGAAAGAACCAAAATTTGAATAGAGGTTATGGTAGAATTCAGTAAAGGTTGGGTATCTATATCAGCGCTTGGCTTTGCCTGTTTTTGCCAGAGAAGGCGTTTTTGGGTGTTTCACTGTTACTAACTGAATTAATCTTTTGAGAATTTTATTGTGTAAAAAATCTTTATATTCGTTTGTTTGGATTAATTGATCTAAAAATATTTATGTTTACTATGTGGTGTTCATGTTTTTATCGTTTCTTTTTTTATTCTATTGTTTTTGTTATATATGTTAATGTGATCTTGGTCTTCCTCTTCTCGTATGCATTTTGTTTTATATATGTTTATGTGAGCTCGTACAAGTAAAAATACATACAAAGAGGTAATATCTCTCCTTGATTATAAAGACTTAAGATTCAAAGGTCTACATGAACTCTACTGGAAAGATATCTTGATAAGGCATCATATACTGATGCTCTTATAAAAAAAATGATAATTATGAATATATTCCTCAAATCTAGAGGAACCTTGTGAAATTGAACATTTCAACATATGAAATTGAAAGGGTTATAATTTCAGTAAGATAATCATTAATTATATTTTATCTCTAGAAATGTGAGCAATTTACGCAATTTAAGATAAAGAATCCAGAGTCAACGACCCGGGTTAAATTAACTATTTGGTTTATATCAATGCATTCTAAACTGTATTTATATGCAAAAATAGTAAAAGAAAACATTCATGGTGGATATAAGTCTGCTCAGATATGTATAAGTAGAAAATTCCTACCTGATTCTATTAAGGGTGGTTATCATATCGGGCCACTATCAATATCCTTAAAGAAACCTTTACAGAATTATATACTGAATGGGTAAAAATATTATCAAGTCTAACAGAAGCGGAGCATAATAATCAATGGATTCAAGGTATGTCTTTAATGCATTATTTGATTGAATTTAGTATCCCACATTATATTATAACCAATATTAGATTCATTGTTTACAAATAGTCCTTGATGGATAAAGTGATTATGAGGTTTAACTAACTATTGATAAAAAAATAAAAATAAAAAGTTTCTCAGTATAAAGAACAGATGGAAGATGCAACAAAGGGAATCCCCGACCCCATTCTAATTATCACTAGTAAATTGTATATATTCAAAAGGAAAAAATGACTACCGAAAAAATTCTCAATGCATATCTGAAAAAAGTGAGAATCGAGAAACTTGGAAGTTGAAGTGTTGGTTTTTCGATGAAAACTGTCACTAATTGTGAAGAATTTTGTCAAGATAGGGAATGACAAGATGTATATGAACCGGGGATCTTATTGATGAAGGTATCATTGATAATATCAAGAGTAGTATTCTAAAGAAAATCGAAAAAACACATGATAGCGAAGTAATTCCTAGTTGGAACACATTATCTAAAGCGAGAATATCGATAAATATTAAAAATGTTTCAGGGACGGCAAAAGATGGAAGACAGATAATAGAGCCAAAAGAAGAACAATTATAACTATGTTGTCTTGTACACTTCGGTCTTTATTCTGGATGTTGTCGTTGTTGACGAGAGAGTGCGTTGTGTTAATTGGTACCCTCTCTCTCATATCACTTTAACTTTGTATGTGGTGTGAATAATAAAACACAATTTCTAGTTAAGTCTTTTTTTTTGTTTAGTATATGAAATTTTAATCTCATGATAGACTTGGCGCAAGGCTAAATAAATTCGTTAAAGTATACTATGAGAACTTAGTATTTGAAACCATGAACGTATTCATATTCGTATTTATATAGTAAAATAAAAATAAAAAAATAGCAGTTCAAGATCAAGAGAAACTAATCTTAGTAAAGGTTGCGGCCGAAATCAATAAAAACTAATTCGATATATCCGCGCTGCTTAGCACTGCCGCCGTTTGCTAGGCGGCGTTTGAGGGCTTTTTGAAGGATTATAAACCTCCTTGAAGCCACGTCATCACAATGATATGCCAGCTCATAACTAGATATTTTAATTACTTTGTTTTTGTGTTTTAAGTTAGTTAAAAGTGGTAGTTAGAATTAATTATTTTAACGTGTGTTTTTCCTTTAAACTGTATATAAGAAACACGGATACACTGAACAGTTTGTAGTTGAGATCTTCAATCAATTTTATCTTCTATTCCAATATGGTATCAGAGCAGGAGAAATCCCAATTTCGCTATCAAATCAAAATATCAGAAAATCAAAATCCTATCGTAACAAAATCGCATTGAGATGAGCTCGCCGACGGAATCAGGTGATGGTGAAGAACATTCAATCGATGTAAATGCAGCTGAAGAACAACAAATCAATGCAGCTGAGCTGGAAGAGGATTATCAGCTTCACGGATCTGATAACCCCGGGATGGTGATCGTATCCACGCCTTTGACTCCACGAAATTTTCTAATTTGGAAAAGTGCTATGATTGAAGCACTTGAAGCCAAGATGAAGCTTCGATTCATCGATGGAACTTACAAGAGGCCTGCGAATGATTCACCTATGCTTCGGAAATGGAAAAAGGTAAACATCATGATAACAGGCTGGATTAAAAGTTCGATTTCAAAAGAAATTGTCAACAGTTTTATGTCTATTCATGATGTTGAACAACTCTGGAACAAAATCGAAGAGAGATATGGAGTCTCAAATTTATCTCTGGTATTCGAAATCAAACGAGAAATATTGATGCTAAAACAGGAAAATTTATCTGTTGTGGAATATTACAATTCTGTCAAGAATCTCTGGGATCAATTGGACCAATTGAGGCCTCCAATTACAGCTCCAAGCACTATCAAAGTAAAGATTGAGGAAAGAGAAGTCGAGGATAGATCTATGCAGTTTCTTACGGGGCTAAACGAAGCATATGAGGCTGAAAGAAGTCAGTTGTTATTTCTTGAAAAGTTGCCCACTGTCAACAAAATTTATGGTATGGTTGTGAAGGCTGAAAAACACAGGGAAGTGACGTTGCAGATGCATTCTCATAGTGAAAATTCAGCTATGATGGTGAAAGGTTTCAATCCGAGAAAAGAAATTATTGTTTCTATCCCAGGAAAAGCTGATAAAGGGGTGTTAACTTGCAACTATTGCAAAAGAGTTGGACACTTGAAGGAGAATTGCCTCAAGCGTAATGTAGACAAGTCCCAACTGCACTGTAATTACTGCAAAAAGACTGGACATCTGAAACAAGATTGTTTTAAACTCAAGGATTTTCCTAAATGGTACACTCAAAAAGGACCTGATTCTTTGAATTCTTTGAAGTTCAAGGCAAATGCAGTCTCTGAAAATCATGAAATCCAAAGTGGTGATTACCAAGCTGATGAGAAGAACCTGCAATCCTTGAAATCCATGATGGTGAACACGATGAAACAAGAAATGGCAAAACTGTTGAAAGGAAAGCAGATTTCAGACAACTTGCAGCCGAATTCAGTCAATTTTGCTCATTTTGAAGATTTTGCATGAAGCTCTATACTCCCTAAACTTGATTATGTGAAGCCAAATGATTTAGGTAGCAGTTTTTGGTTTGTAGACACTGGTGCTACAACTCATCTGTGCAGAAATTTAGCTATCACGACCAAATGCAAACATGTGAGCCTTTTTACACCTGTATTTTTACCTGATGGATCCTTGCAGCCTCTTACTCACATAGGCGATGTCCCATTATCCCAAAATCTAGCTCTAACCAATTGCCTATATATCCCTAGCTTCAAGTGTAATCTTCCTAGCTAACTTCTGTTTATTGCATGACTTGCAGAATAGCAAGGTCATTGATATGGGCAGAGTTATTCAAAACCTATATATCATTGATCATCTTTCACTCAACGAGCTATACATGATTACCAGCAAACATACACCTCACATATATTATCCCTGAAGCAGCTCCAAGACAAGTTTTCAGATAATGTGTCAAATAGATCTTTTACAGCAATTTCTACCAATTTGTGGCATTCTAGACTTGGCCATCCTTCATTGTTTGTTATGAAACATTTGCCTGATTCTGTTATTCATCTATATAATGATGTTATCATCTCTGATTGCAATATATGTCCCTTAGCCAAACAACATCGAAGTTCTTTTCCAAATAGTCATATACAGAGCAAGCTTGCATTTGATATGTTACGTATAGACATATGGGGTCCTTACAAGATTTCCACTCACAATGGTTGTCATTACTTCATCACTATTGTTGATGATTTCAGCAGGTTTACCTGGATCTTCTTGCTGAAACACAAAACACAGGTTCTCACTACCCTTAGGCATTTTATTGAATATGCTCATACTCAATATCATGGCCTTGTCAAGATCATTCGGACTGACAATGGCCAAGAATTCCTCAGCAGTGAATGTCAAGAATTATTCCTCTCAAAAGGGATAGTTCATCATAAGTCATGTCCTTACACACCATAACAAAACGGGGTCGTCGAGAGGAAACATAAACACATACTTCAAGTTGCCCGATCCCTTCTTATACAATCTGCTTTGCCTAAAACCTTTTGGGGAGATGTTGTTCTTACCTCAGTCCACATAATTAACAGATTACCCTCCAAGATACTTAGTTGGAAGTCACCTTTTCAACTCTTGAAACAAGAAGCTCCAAATTTTTCATATTTTCGAAATTTTGGGTGCCTTGCATATGCAGCTAATTCCACTCCTTCTAGAGATAAATTCGACCCTAGATCATTCACTGGGGTTTTGTGGGATATCCTATGGGCCAAAAGGGATTTACAGCCATGACCTTAAGAAAACCATTGTTTCCCGTGATGTAATCTTTCATGAATTCATTTTTCATTCTATTCCTATGCATAATGATGATGTTGTTCTTCCTAATATACCTGTTGGAGACCCTTTTAACACATTATCTGCAGATACAAGTACTTCGGGGCAGCAAACAGAACATACTATTTCATCTCAAAATGCTGCAAGTGATCAAAATTTGTCTCAAACTTCAAATGATTCCACTTCCTCTACAAAATGCTCCACATCCTCTACCCAAACCACAACTAGAACAAGTACTCGCCCTAGACACAAACCTGCCTGGATGCAGGATTTTATTCCTCAAACAGTTGTTATCATATCACCTCAAACACTAAACCAGTTACTCAGACCAGCTCTGACATATCTGCACATGAGTTTTTTGTGGCCAGTTTGTCTACATTTCAGGAGCATGTTAACTACAATCAGGCTAGAACAAATCAAAAGTGGGTGGAGGCCATGAATGAAGAGATAAAGGCCTTAGAGGACAATGACACTTGGGAATTGACCTCTATGCTCGAAGGTAAAAAACTAATTGGTTGTCGATGGGTCTATCGAGTCAAATGTAATGCAGATGGCTCTATAAGCCGCTATAGAGCACGCTTGGTTGCAAAAGGCTTACTCAGGTGGAAGGGGAAGATTATTGTGAAGTTTTCTCACCGGTAGCAAAAGTAGTAACTGTTAGAATCATATTTGCTCTTGCTGCAGTAAAGGTTGGAATTTACATCAGTTGGATTTGAATAATGCTTTCCTCCAAGGTCATCTAGATGAAGATGTGTACATGAGGCCTCCTCCCAGCTACTTATATGCACAACCTGGCCAAGTATGCAAGCTGAAGAAGTCTCTCTATGGCTTGAAGCAAGCATCTCGGCAATGGAATGAGGAGCTCACTTCCAAGCTTAAATTTTTTGGTTTTGTGCAATCCGCACATGACCACTGTTTCTTTACACTGATTACTGAAGCTTACCAGATATTCTTATTAGTATACGTAGATGATGTTCTCATCACAGGGACAGATGATTCAATTGTGGCTCAGGTTAAAAGCTTCTTGGATCAAATTTTTACCATCAAGGATCTTGGTATGCTAACTTCTTTCTAGGAATGGAAATCAACAGTGTCTTCTCAAGGTATTCATGTTTGTCAGAAAAAATATATCATTGGCATTCTTAATGACACGCATATGCTAGACTGTTGCACAGCCTCTTCATCATTACCAGGAGGTTTTCAGTTTACTTCCATTGATAAGGATAAAACTCCAGTGCTACAAGATCCATCACAATTCAGAAGATTAATTGGGAGGCTCCTATATCTCAATTCCACTCGCCCGGATAATACATATGATGTTCAGCAGCTTAGCCAATTTGTTCACACACTTCACTTATCTCATTGGCAAGCTGCTCAGCATGTTTTAAGATATCCTTGCAGGGACTTCATCTACAAGTCTATTCTATTCCAATACTTCAAATTTAGACTTGGTTGCTTATTGTGATGCGAATTTGGGTGCTTGAAAAATGTCCCGTCACTCGCTTACTGGTTATTGCATATTCCTTGGTGATAATCTTATCTCATGGAAGGCAAAGAAGCAAACTACAATTTCATGCTCAACAGCCGAGTCCGAATACATCGCAATGGCTTCCATTTCTTACATCTTGGGTTGTATGAATCTTCCTCCTTCAACACCAATTCCTTTACATTGTGACAATAAGGCAGCTATTCATATTACACATCCAACCCGGTCTTTCACGAGCGCACAAAACATATCGAGATCGATTTCCATGTGGTTCGTGATCAATTAAAGAATGGCTTCATTACTCCTCAGCATATCTCCTCTGCCTTGAATCTTTCTGATATATTCACTAAGGCTTTATCATCAGCAATCTTTCTGCGGTTTCTGTCCAAGCTGAGCATGTCTGATACCCCTGCTCATTTTGAGGGTGGATGAAGGATTATAAACCTCCTTGAAGCCACGTCATCACAACGATATGCTAGCTCATAACTAGATATTTTAATTACTCTGTTTTTGTGTTTTAAGTTAGTTAAAAGTGGTAGCTAGAATTAATTATTTTCACGTGTGTTTTTCCTTTAAGTTGTATATAAGAAACACGGATACACTGATCAGTTTGTAGTTGAGATCTTCAATCATTTTTATCTTCTATTCCAATACTTTTTGGCAGTTATTGATTGAATCTTTGATATTTCTGTTGCTGAAAATATTCTTGTATTTAGTCGATTTGATTTAAAAAATATTTGCTTCGTTTTCCTTTTGTTATTTGGTTTCTATTTTTGTGTTTATTATAATAGATCTTGGTTTAGACATATGCTCAAATGAATTACTCAAGGTTAATCTCAAGTTGTTCTAAGAGTATGGGTTAGATAATTTTCTTCCACTAGGAAGTGAAGCCGCGTGTTGCGCGGCAGCGGTATAACCACAGCCCGGAAAAAGTATTCTGATACAAAGGAAAAACGACATCACATACGCATTTTGTTTATGGTTGGCTATAGTAATAAATTAATACACATATGTGCCGATACCTTTTCTAGGACTCGAACATGAATAATCATATGCACACATATAAAAATAAAAACACATGCTTCCGAATAGGTGTTCTATATGGATTTTTTAAGAATAAATTATTAAAGTCTTTACATATTGAATGCGTGATATTAGTAAAACCGTGTGTGACATTAAGATTCGAAGTGATATAACGCACACATTTCTTAATGCCAGCTTATATTACGGGAGGCCATTCGGCTTTATAGAGTGGAGTAGTTCTCGGTCCTTGATAGAGCAAAACACCGACACTCTCTGAATTACTTAAATACGTAGTTCTTCACCAGGAAATTTACTAAGTCAGCATTTATCTCGTGTACAAAATCATTCCTCGGAATTAGTATCATTTTTACTAATGATGGTGGTTGAAAGTTATGATAGTTAAATATGATATACTTATATGCGATTTATATTATTATTTATATGTTTTAAATTATGATATATATGTTTTGTATTATGATAACAAGAAAGAGAAAAGAAAAAAAAGACGTGATTTATATTATTGCGTTATTATTAGAAAAAAAGGGGAAAAGGAAGAAAACCAAATAGATTATATATATATATATATATATATATATATATACTTATTGCGCTAAAGAAAAAAGAAAAGGAAAAAAAGAAAAAGAAAGGAAAAGAAATTCCCGAGAACCTACAAATATAGGTTTCCAACAGAACAATTGATAGTCCTATGACCTTCTATAAATACTGGCCTCATTGAGGCTTTTATAATAGTGATTGTGGTTGAAAGTTATAATAGTTAAATATGATATACTTATATGCAATTTATATTATTATTTATATTTTTTAAATTATGATATATATGTATTGTATTATGATAACAAGAAGAGAAAAGAAAAAAAAGATGTGATTTATATTATTGCGTTATTATTAGAAAAAAGGGGAAAAAGAAGAAAACCAAATAGATTATACATATATATTTATATATATATATATAAATATATATATATACTTATTGCGCTAAAGAAAAAAGAAAAGGAAAAAAAAAAGAAAAAGAAACGAAAAGAAATTTCCGAGAACCTAAAATATAGGTTTCCAAGAGAAACAATTAGAACAATTGATAACCTATGACCTTCTATGAAAACGGCCTCATTGAGGCTTTTATAATAGTGATTGTGGTTGAAAGTTATGATAGTTAAATATGATATACTTATATGCTATTTATATTATTATTTATATTTTTTAAATTATGATATATATATATATATGTTTTGTATTATGATAACAAGAAGAGAAAAGAAAAAAAGATGTGATTTATATTATTGCGTTATTATTAGAAAAAATGGGGAAAAAGAAAACCAAATAGATTATATATATATATATATATATATATATATACTTATTGCGCTAAAGAAAAAAGGATAGGAAGAAAAGAAAAAGAAAGGAAAGGAAATTCCCGAGTACCTAAAAATATAGGTTTCCAATATAAATTTAGAACAATTGATGACCTAGGACCTCCTATGAAAACTGGCCTCGTTGATGCTTTTATAATAGTAATAGAAGTATGGGTAAGTTGATTAAGCTCACAATTTCAAATCTATTTGACAACTATACTTAGGCCATAGAGCAGTCAAACGGACCGGACCCCTGGCCGGCCCTCCCTGCCGTTAAATGGGTGGGGCGGGCCTGGAATTTTCAGGCCCGCGCGGGTCGCGGGCTTGCACGCCTTTTGTTTAGAAACATATAAATTTAATATAATATATATATATATATATATCCTTATTTTAATATTATATAATTATAAAATTACATATATATGTTTTTTGCTTAGTGGTAAATAGGGTAGCAAACGAAACGAATCGAGTCAAATATCATGATATTCTATTGATATTATAATATCAATTTCGAATTCGAATTCGAATACTAGTTGAATACTAAAATTGAATTTGAATTCGATTTGATTATGAAATCCGAATATCGAATCGAATATTCAAATTTTCTAATTTTTATTTCTAAAAATAAACATAAAATTATAATTAAAAAATATAAGTATCTTATATTTAAATATATGTTGAAGTGTACTATGTTTTATTTACTACGGATAAATTTTATGATGCTCCCCTTACATGAACAAATGATGTCAAATCAACACGCTACATCAATGCCTTATGCGGTATTAATAGTGGTATGGTGATGTTGCATGTTGATGTGGCATGTTGACTTGACATCATTTTATGTCACATGTTACGTGCTCACGAATGTGCTCATAATAAGGTGAGCACCATAAAATTCCTCATTTAATATATATACATATATATATATTGAATTATAATATAGCATTTAAATATATATTGAATTCCAATCGAATACTGCGGTATTTGTTTTCGTATTCTAAAATTATTTGAATTGAAAAAAGTATTCTTATTCGGATTTGATATTCCAATCTTTCGAATTCGAATCTCAATTTTCGAATCGAATCTCGAATCCAACAAAAAAATTCTATTCATTTGCAACCCCACTCGTAATTATAGTGTAATTTTGCATTGATGGTGTGGGTTCGAATCCCATATATGTTTTCTTTTCAATTTATTATTTTTAATGTTTCTTGTTTTTTTGTTTAGTATTATTCCGTCGAGCCAGGCCCGCAGCCCGGCAGCAGGCATGGCCGGGCCGTCATATCATGGGCCGGCGCGGGTCCGTTTTGAGAGTTCTACTTGGCGAATTAAGCCATTTTATATGAGGACGTGTCTTTTTTACATATTCTACTCCTATTATTCGCGGCTAGTGTGGGCGATAATATTTTTCTATATTATATGAAGCAAAAGAAGTAACTTCTTACCTGCGCTACTACCCCTGAGGAAACACCTGGACAAGTCAGCATATGTGGCCAACCACACGTCTTCCAGGGTTTGGATCCACGACAACGCCTCCAAACAGTCATCGTATGCCGCCGGTAGACAGTGCTCAGGAGTCAGGAGCCAGGCGATAATCCACAGACACCACCACGGCCGGGAGTTGACTAGTCAACTCAGAACAGAACTTTTGCATGATCGATGAAGCGTCGCTGAACAAAACAAAGCCTCCGCCGTGGAAGTATATCATAACGGGGATTTTTGTCTTGATATCATCAAGTGTGCACTTAGGAGCATAGATACGTGCCCACGTGCGCTTTTCTGTGTTGATCGGCACGTCTTTGCTGAGGGCAGAGTAGGGATTGT
The DNA here is from genome assembly GCA_004919715.1 of Linderniella brevidens. Lineage (NCBI taxonomy): Eukaryota > Viridiplantae > Streptophyta > Magnoliopsida > Lamiales > Linderniaceae > Linderniella > Linderniella brevidens. The sequence goes on along the minus strand of SWDC01000149.1, from coordinate 4,276,619 downwards.
CATATTATTAATTGCACAAATTGGTAGTTGCACCTACTCATCATATTGTGCACAAATTGGTAGTTCCACCTACTCATATTAATAATTTATTTGTATTAGATGTAGAGTTTTTTCTATAAATAGGCATCAGACGTCGAATGAAATATTATCCCAGAGCAATAGAAAGCAAACCAATATATATTGTGTAATAAGTGAGATAGAGGGTTTGTGAGGTATCTTCTCCGATTATAAAGAGAGATATTGAGTGTTTTTTCTCCTTTATAGATTGAGAGGTTGTAACCCCTATTTTACCCACAATAAAATATTTCTACCTTGCCCGTGGTTTTTTACCCCGATCTGTTTGGGGTTTTCCACGTAAATTTCGGTGTTCTTTTACCTTTACAGTCATTTCCAATATCATTTTACTGCCCACATTTACAACAGTTGGTATCAGAGCTTTGGCTGGGTGTCTATAATATCTACTTACCGTATGCTCTGTGGTTGCCAATAATATTGGATCCTCCACATCAGAAAGTTTGTTAGATTATTATTATTCACTCATTTAAAGTTTCTAGGGGGAGAGAGAAAAAAAAAAAAATGGCAGCCAAGCAAAATGACATTGAGAAATTCAACGGGAAAAATTTCTTGCTATGGAAGGTAAAGGTCAAGGCAATTTTACTAAAAGAAAATTGTCTGGAGGCGATCACCGGTAGGCCTGAAAGAATTACCAACGATGCCAAATGGAGAAAGATAGACATGAAGGCCATCGCCAATATTCAGCTGGCAGTAGCAGATGATATATTATCAAGTATCATAGAGAAAACTAGTGCAAAAGAAATTTGGGATCACCTGGAGAAGATGTATCAAGTCAAGTCACTCCACAGAAGAATTTTCTTGAAGAAAAATTTATATTCCCTAAGAATGGAAGAGTCTTCTTCAGTGACGGAGCACATCAACAAATTGATCACTCTATTTAGTCAACTCAAGGACATGGACTGTAACATAGAGTCAAATGAACGTGCTGAGATTCTACTCCAAAGTCTGCCAGATTCCTATGATCAACTCGTCATCAGCCTAACCAACAACCAAACTGCGGGGGAACTCATCTACGATGATATTGCAGCTGCAGTTGTGGAAGAAGAAAGTCGGCGCAATGACAAAAAGGACAGGGTGATTCCGCCCCATCAAGCAGAGGCGCTGACAGTGACTAGGGCAAAGTCAGGAGAGCGTGGTCCAAGTGGAAGCCGAAAGCGGGCCAGATCTGGAGAACCTGGTCCAAGTGGGAGTCAAAGGCAGGTCCAGAAAAATAAGAAGGCTATAAAGTGTTACCATTGTGGCAAAAAGGGTCATATGAAGAAAGATTGTTGGGCTCTAAACAAAAACTTCAATGCCCAAGGAAATGTTGCCGATGCTCCAAACGATGGATTTGTGATGGTATGTGAAGCTGCAACCACCGTCGGAGAAAAGGGAAGATTTGACGATATATGGCTTCTCGACTCGGCAGCTACTTTTCACATGACCGCTCGAAGGGAATGGTTTCATCAATACAAACCAACCTCTGAAGGATATGTGTACAGCTGTAACGATCAACCTCTGAAGATCGTAGGAATTGGTACCATTAAACTGAAGACGTATGGTGGCACTGTGCGTATCATTCAAGCTGTGCGACATGTGGAGGGCTTGAAGAAAAATCTACTGTCAGTGGGGCAGCTGGACGATCTTGGTCTTAAAATCGAACTGGAGAACAAGATCATGAAAATTTTTCACGGAGCGGTGGTTATTATGAAAGGAGAAAAGATCGCTGCAAATTTATACATGCTAAAGGGGGAGACTCTGCAAGAAGGGCAAGCTTCTGTGGCCACGACAAATTCAATCGAAAAGTCTTCAATAACTTGGCACAAGAAGCTTGGTCACATGTCTGAACAGGGCATGAAGATTCTTGTTCAGAAGAATCTACTTCCTGGTCTCACAACGGTGTCTCTACCATTTTGTGAGAATTGCATCGTCAGCAAGCAGCATCGCCTGAAGTTCAACTCCTCAAATTTCAGAAGTAAAGAGATTCTGGAGTTGGTTCACTCTGATGTTTGGCAAGCACCTTATACATCCCTGGGAGGAGCCAATTATTTCGTGTCATTCATAGACGACTATTCCAGGAGGTGCTGGGTGTATCCAATCAAGAAGAAGGACGAAGTATTTTCTGTCTTCAAAACTTACAAAGCACGAGTTGAACTTGAATCAGGCAAGAAGATCAAGTGTTTGCGGTCAGATAATGGAGGAGAGTATACTGGAAAAGAATTCATTGAATTCTGCAAAGATGCGGGTATCAGAAGACAGTTCACCACGGCTTACACTCCACAACAAAATGGGGTGGCAGAGCGGTTGAATAGGACCCTGTTGGAAAGAACAAGGGCTATGTTGAGAACTGCAGGCCTGAACAAGGAGTTCTGGGCAGAAGCGGTCGGTACTGCCTGTTACGTGGTGAATCGGGCCCCATCTACTGCTATAGAGATGAGGACACCGATGGAGATGTGGACTGGTAAACATGCGGACTACTCAAACCTCCATATATTTGGCAGTCCTGCATATGTGATGTACCACAATCAAGAAACGACGAAGTTGGATCCAAAGTCCAGAAGGTGTCTATTCCTGGGGTACGCCGAAGGAGTAAAGGGGTACCGCTTGTGGGATCTTACTGACCACAAAATGGTTATCAGCAGAGATGTTATTTTCATGGAGGATAACAACCAGGAGCAAGTCAATGATGATGGCAATTTGACAAAGACTACATCAACACCAGTAAAGAGAAAATTGAAGCAAGATGATTCTTCTGAAGCTGAACCGGCGCACGAAGAGCTCGACCCAGTCGAAACTGAAGTATCGGACCTCTGGCGATCAAAGCGCATGCGCAATCCGCCAAGTTGGTACTCAGATTATGAAACTGAGAGCAATATTGCATACTGTTTTCTAACTGAAGATGGAGAGCCAACCACTTTCCATGAAGCACTGGCGAGTTCAGATGCGAGTCAGTGGATTTCAGCAATGCAAGAAGAAATGGAAGCTCTCATTAAAAATAAGACATGGGAGTTGGTGCCATTGCCGCAAGGAAGGAAACCTATTGGAAACAAATGGGTGTTCAAAATCAAGCGGAATGGTGATGACCAGGTAGAGCGATACCGTGCAAGACTGGTTGTAAAGGGATATGCTCAGAAAGAAGGGATCGACTTCAACGAAATATTCTCACCGGTGGTTCGACTTACAACAGTCAGGGTAGTCTTGTCATTGTGTGCTACATTTGACTTGCATCTTGAGCAGCTCGATGTAAAGACGGCCTTTCTTCATGGCGACCTGAAGGAAGAAATCTATATGATTCAACCAGAAGGCTTTCAAGAAAAAGGCAAAGAAGATATGGTTTGCAGGCTGATCAAATCTCTTTACGGGCTCAAACAAGCACCACGATGCTGGTACAAGAGATTTGATTCTTTCATATTGAGTCTTGGCTACAACAGGCTATATTCAGATCCTTGTGCGTACTTCAAGAGATTTGGTGACGACGATTACATCATGTTGCTGTTGTACGTCGATGACATGCTGGTAGCAGGACCGAATAAAGATCGTATCGATAATCTAAAGGCGCAACTAGCTGGTGAATTTGAGATGAAGGACTTGGGACCAGCAAGCAAAATCCTTGGTGTGCAAATCTCTCGAGACAGAAGCAATCGGAAGATTTGGCTCTCTCAAAAGAATTATTTGAAGAAAGTCCTGCGAAGGTTCAACATGCAAGACAGTAAGCCAATATCTATCCCTCTTGCTGCTAACTTCAAGTTATCCTCTGATATGTGTCCAACCAATGAAGACGTGAGGATCGAGATGTCTCGAGTGCCATATGCATCTGCTATTGGAAGTCTGATGTTCGCCATGGTGTGCACCAGACCAGACATTGCTCACGCAGTGGGAGTATTAAGCCGATACATGTCAAACCCTGGTAGGGAGCACTGGAGTGCTGTTAAGAGGATTCTCAGATATATAAAGGGAACATCTGATCTTGCATTATGCTACGGAGGTAAAGATTTTACTGTCCATGGTTATGTTGATGCTGATTATGCAGGTGAACTTGATAAAAGCAGATCCACAACCGGATATGTGTTTAATCTTGCTGGCGGAGCCGTAAGCTGGGTTTCAAAACTGCAGTCGATTGTCGTAACGTCTACGACAGAAGCAGAATATGTAGCAGCTACGCACGCCAGTAAAGAGGCAATATGGTTGAAGATGTTGCTGGAAGAACTCGGCCACAAACAAGAGAACATTGTTCTCTTATGTGATAGCCAGAGTGCATTGCATCTTGCAAGGAATCCAGCATTTCATTCAAGAACCAAACACATCCGGGTCCAATACCACTTTGTTCGTGAACAAGTGGAAGAGGGAACAGTGGACATGCAAAAGGTTCACACTGCGGATAATCAGGCAGACTTCATGACGAAGTCAATCAACGTGGACAAGTTTATGTGGTGTCGTTCCTCCTGTGGATTGACTAAGGTCGAAAGAAAAGTGTGAAGATCTGATTGAGCTTCAATCAAATCTTCAAGTGGGAGATTGTCATATTATTAATTGCACAAATTGGTAGTTGCACCTACTCATCATGTTGTGCACAAATTGGTAGTTCCACCTACTCATATTAATAATTTATTTGTATTAGATGTAGAGTTTTTTCTATAAATAGGCATCAGACGTCGAAGGAAATATTATCCCAGAGCAATAGAAAGCAAACCAATATATATTGTGTAATAAGTGAGATAGAGGGTTTGTGAGGTATCTCCTCCGATTATAAAGAGAGATATTGAGTGTTTTTTCTCCTTTATAGATTGAGAGGTTGTAACCCCTATTTTACCCACAATAAAATATTTCTACCTTGCCCGTGGTTTTTTACCCCGATCTGTTTGGGGTTTTCCACGTAAATTTCGGTGTTCTTTTACCTTTACAGTCATTTCCAATATCATTTTACTGCCCACATTTACAACAGGGATTTCCACGATCTTGTGAAGTTGGGGATGAAGTTGGGTATGCGTGTGACAGGGTTTCGGATGAAGGGCTCTGCATCTGGACCTGCCATTGTTTAGTGCTGTGTTCTTTGAGTTAAATAGTTGTTGACAAAAATGAACTGATTATTACAACTTTATTTGGCTAGAAAACAGTTTCTCATTTCTTTATCAAATTATTCTAGAATTACCAATTTGCCAAATGTAAAATTCTAATTATGATGCCACCGATATCCACGACGCCTCATCAGTTCGAAACAAACAAGTAAAAGCGACATATTGGTCATAATAGCCGGCTACGAGATGACAATAATGTCGCGTCCATTTAATTAATTTTGGCCTGCTTACCAGTTGGCGTTTCATTGGGAGGGGCCAAATAAGATCTAAACAATAATTATGAATAAATAATAAAAAAGGATGATACCTAGGGGTGTAAATGAGCCGAGCTCGGCTCATTTTTTGGACTCGAGCTCGAGCTTGACTCATTTGTTCAAATATCAAGAATATGCATCTGCATCTGGAATTCCGAGCTCGAACATAACGTTAAATATATATTATATATATATAAAGCATATGCATCTGGAAACGACGGAACTTGTAAATGGATAAGAAATCAAATATCAAGAATTCACTTAAGGTTTAGACTAGTTAAGTACAATTCTCTATAAGTCCCAATATTTTGTTGTCGAATTCACATCTGGTCCTGGATGTTTGCCCGTTGAATAATTTTGGTTCCCGATATTTTGATTTGTCACATTTTGTTGTCGAAGTTGTCTGATTTGCAGCAATTTTGATCCATGACTAGATTTCGGTTAATTTAGACGGATTATTCCCGGAATATACCAATTTTGAGGATCAAAATTGTCCGACGGTTAAACATCGGGCCCAAAAGTGGTTTACCCCAAAGGCCACTCACTTGGCGAGATTTGGCGCTTCCAGATCTATTCCATCCAAATCAACGGAAAATTAATCGAGAGACCAAAATTTTCCCAAATTTGACAATATGGGGGACTAAATGTGGCAAATGCAAGTATCGGGGACAAATATTGTCCAATGACAAACATTGAGGATCAAAAGTGGCTTTATCCCTAATAAATATTGACTGAAGCATGATAGATATTTTCTTTTCGAATATCCATCAATGAAGATAGTTTTTCCTAAAAAAAAACTGTATATCTCGATTAACTCTGCGTGGTTTTAACTAGGACGGATTACAAACCGGTTTGAACCAGTATGATCTGATCTCCGAATCTAGAAGAACCTTGCTAGAACAAGAGCATACTCAATTTTAGTTTTTGAGGTGATATTCTAGACCATGTTTGAATAAGTACTTGTTCCTAGATGTTCAACTCAGTTTTGAACTTCGATTATCAGGAACTTACATGAAAAAACAATAAGAACACAATGTCTAGTACGTTGGAAATTAGTTTTACACGGAGTCATAATTCAGCCTAACACAACAATCACAAAAGAAAACAAAAACAACTACGAATATAAAGGAAACATCATCGAAAACATTCACACTAAGATAAAAGAGTTCGTCCTTTGCTACGTTCGAGCCGTCATGCGCCTTCTTGTAGTCTTCGTGTGTTACATTTGGGAAAACGCCTTTGTAGACCCTCAAAATCGTGTTCTGAACTCTTGGTTCTCTTTTAGGCCGTTAAAAAGCTCACTAGTTTGTGTATTTTCGTCCCTTATATAGATGAGGTTCGAAAGATATTGATAAGAGCATAAATCAGAAATCAACGGAAAAATCGTTGCCCAAAGCCTTTAGGTTTATAACCTTCTTTTTATTATCAGATGATGCTTATTAAAAAAAAGGGTAAGTTCCCTTTTATAGACTCTACTAATATCCTAATAAAAGACGTGGTTCTAGGGGATCACCAATAATGCTAGGAAATCATAATAATTGGTAAGAAGATTTGCGCAACTAACTAACACTAATTTATACAAATATAATCATAATAAATGCTAAGAATCTTTTATCTTTTTCTTTTTCTTCCCAGTCCACGAACGGTTGGCTCCATGGTCCTCGACCCTTGCTCCTGCTCCCTATCAACTCCATCTTCCTTTGAAACAACCTTGTTCTCAAGGTTGAAATCCAAAAACTGGCTCTGAAAATTAGTTTTACTTATCCAAGTAGCATCATCACCGGGTTATCCGACCCACTTGAGCAACAGTTGCTCTTCCTCCACGCCATTTTCTCGTCCCTTCCGCCACACTAGCACCTCCCCGGCTTCCCACAGCGACTCCACTGGCGACTCCAAACTTTCCGTTAATTCCGTCTCCACGGAATGGTTTCCCACCACCCGCCGCAGCTGTGACACATGAAAAGGGATGTATGTGGCTGGCGGATGGCAAGGAAAGCATGTACACCACTAATACTATGCGCGCCTCCACCAGAATCGGCCCGTAGAACTTAGGTGGCAACTTATGATAAGGTTGACGAAATGTCGTAGACTGTCTATGAGGCCGCTTCAAGGATACCTCATCGCCAACCTAGAATTCCACCACTCGACGATGTTTGTTAGCGTGTTTGATCATACATTGTTGTGCCTTTGCCAGATTACCCTTCAAGCGTACCATCATGGCATCTCAACTCCTGAGGGCATCAGCCATGGCAGCCACCCTACTTTATCCTGGAAAAAATCTACAAATGGACGGGGTGACCACCCCTACACAATCTCGAATGGAGTAACTCTGACAGCCGTTTGAAACACTATATTATACCAATATTCAGCCCAAGGAAGCCATCATAACCACTGCTTTGGATGGTCACAAGAAAAACAGCGCAAATAAGTCTCCACCACCCGATTTAACACCTATGTTTGGTCGTCCGTTTTCGGGTGGTAATCTGAAGTAAACTTCAACTTTGTCTCGGATAATGCAAACAACCACTTCAGGAACGTACTAACAAACATAGAGTCACAATCGTCCTTAGCAAAGATTTCGGCCACAGAACGCGCTGTAATGGGCGGGTTTGAGTGTTAAAAATGCCCGTACTTGGACAAGCAGTCCACAACCACCAAAATCGACGTATATCCTTTTGACTTGGGCAAATGGGTAACAAAATCCATTGAAATATCCTATCAAATCAAATTTGGAATGGGCAGCAGCTGTAGCAACCCAGCTCGCGACATAGCTTCATACTTGGCCTTTTTGCAGACCAAGCATTGGGCGACATAAGTCTGTACCCGACGAAACAGTCATCTCCAATACACATTTAGTGCCAATCTTCTATAGGTTGGATAGGTAGTTGCATGTCCCCCCTTCGGGTGTATCGTGAAATTCCTCTAACAGGCGAGGAATCCACTTGGAGTCGGAGGCCATGACCACTCGATCCTTATAGAATAATTGATCCCCCAATAACTCGAAGCCCGTCTTACTAGTGGGTTCCATCTCCCAAAGCACGCATAATGCCTCGCAAAAAATTCATCCTTACGCTGCTCCTCCCTCACATCAGTCAATCCCAGCCACTCCCAGCAACTGACGGCCGCCAACGAGGCCTCTTCCCGCCTTCGTGAAAGGGCATCCTCCACGGCATTTAAAAGATGCACGTCTTATACTCAATCACAAAATCGTAACCCAAACTTGCTACGATGGTATCGCGATGCACTGAGTGAGGAGGTGTTAGAGGCTACGATGATCCGTGTGCACCACAAATCACCGCCCAATCAGATATAGACGCCAACGTTGTATGGCCAAAGTCAATCCCATCATTTCCCGCTCGTATGCTGATTTGGAAAGGGTGCGATCTGCTAAGGATTTGCTGAAGTATGCTACAGGTCATCGTTCCTGCATGAACATTGCCCCAATGCATGTGCCTGAAGCATCACACTCCACCACGAACTGACGATCAAACTGAGGCATAGCTAACACGAGTGCCTCAGTCAAATGCCTTTATAAGGCGCTGAAATAACTCATCGGCGTCTGGTGGCCATACAAAACAAACAGAAGTCTCTTTCTTCAGAGGGGTCGTGAGGGGCGAGCGATAAGGCCATATTCTCTTACAAACCTCCTATAATATCCCATCAACCACAATAATCCTCAGACCTCACGGACCGAACAAGGCCTCGGCCAATCCACAACAATGAGTTTAGCCGGGTACATGCGATATAATATGTCCCAAGTATTTCACCTTGAGACACCCGAAGGCACACTTCTTCCAATTAGCTCTGAACTGATTCTCCACTAAGATGCGCAGTACTAAATTCAGTTGTTCCCTATGGTTCGCCCAAAATCGATTGTAGACCAATATGTCTTCAAAGAAATCCGATACAAACTTCCTCAAGTAAGGGCAAAATAAGTTGTTAATTGTGGACTGAAATCTAGTTGGGGTATTCGTTGATCCAAAAGGCATTACCATAAATGTGTAATGCCCGTTGTGTGTCCTGAAAGCGGTTTTGTGGAATGTTTGATCCCGCTACCCGGATTTGATGGTAACCAGAGCGTAAAGCTATCTTGGAGAACACAAAAGCTCCAGCTAATTCAACTCGATGCAGTGGTCCGTCGCGCGACGTGGGGCCAACCCTATGGCTCCGCAAACACCTTTGCATGTTGCTTGGGAACATCATCCAATGCTCATGTCACGGCATCAGATAGTTGTGTTCGTTCACGATCTAGAAAAACGGCCAAGAACTTGATCTCAGTGGTCTTGATTAGGTTGCGAAGGCTTACTAAGTTTCGGCACATAATCGGATCCCCCCGTAACTCCACTCGATCTCCACCCCACTAGAAACTCATGGTTAAAGTCTCCCAATTCGTGGGAACTTCCCCAAGTGTGGCGAGCCACGCCACTCCAAAAATTAGGTCGATCCCGCCCAAAGCGAACACATAACAATCTCCTTGATAGCACACCCCAACAATGAAATTGGTAACTGCCTACACACCCATTCCGACTCATGTTCCAATTGTACCGCAAGTCTGTCCGTCTTGTCCGGGTTCCGTTGAAGTAAGGAAACCAAGGATGATGAAATAAAATTGTGGCTTGCACCACTAGCAATCAATATCGTCACCGTGCGTCCTCCCACAACACCTCGAAGCCTCATAATGCGGGGGCGGAAGATTCCAACCATGGAGTAAACCTGAAGATCACCACCTTCTTCGACAACTCCACCAAGGACGCTGCGATCTCAGCCAATTGCGCACCGTGTGCATCTAAGTTCTCCCTTACGTTGATCTGATCGGTCTCCAGCTTATCCAAACGATCGTTGTTTGATCTCGTAATTCCGGCGGAACGAAATCCGGCAGGTCGGACCAATTCATAAGAGCATAATTCAAAAATCAATGGAAATCGTTGCCCAAAGCCTTTAGGCTTATATCCTTCTTTTTATTATCAGATGATGCTTATTACAGAAGGGTCAATGCCCTTAAATAAACTCTACTAATATCCTAATAAAATACGCGATTCTACGGAATCCCTAATAAATGCTAGGAAATCATAGTAATTGGTAAGAAATTTGAGCAACTAACTAGCGCTTATTTATAGAAATATAATCATAATAAATGCTAAGAATCTTATCTTTTCTTCCCAGCCCACTGTTCGTGGGCTCAAGCCCGTCCCCGCCGTCGGTAAACCATTGATCATGTTCCCTATCAGATAACAAATTCCAATTTTAGGTAAGAGATTTGTCGAGATAGTTTTGATTCAGTGCGTTCACGGAAAAAAAGAGGTGTTCATGGGTGTGAACATGCTTCACATCGAAGGTCGAACTCTCAGCCTTCATTCACGGGGTGAACATTGCTGCACTTGGGTGTGAAGCTTGACATTGTAGTCTTTTCGCATGCGTAGCTTCTCATATTCAGCAACTTCATGTTGAACATCTTTCGATATCAGCCGCTTGAACAGACCATATCTGTACGGAAGCCCCCAAGCAGTAGTGAGTCTTGAAAACAAGAAGCAAGTCTCCCCAATTCTCCATTACCTAGTGCAGCATTTGGTTATCGTTAAGACATATATGTGTCGTTTTCCTTATTAAAGAAAGCTCAGACGACTTAGTAAAAATAAAAATAAAAATAAAAATAAAAATCTTATATTTAGAGCCAATGATGAATCTCCTCTTGTGATTATTTTTTACTATCTCGAGGTATTCCTATTCCACCTGAGTAAGAGATAGTTCCTAAATACCGGCGTTGGCTTGCGCCACACAGCCCTGGCGGAGGCTTAATTGCGCTACACACTCCAAAGGTAGGACTAATCCCGAGGCCAGATGGATAAGTCCCAAACCCACCTGACAACGATAGTCATGGGTCATAAAGCCCATGGGGACTACTCAAGGAATTGTGGTAGGGGGATTCTGTTGATGTTGAGTCTTCAACATTGGCAATGTTAGGGGAACATTATGGTCAACATTTGTTGCCCAAGAATGTCTCCTTTCTCAGTTTTATCTTTCATACCCAAAACGTGTTTAATCCGTTTCTAGGCTATTTTTAGTGTTTTGCAGGAGTTTGATAAGAGCTGGAATGGGTCAAATACGTGTGGAATGAGTATGGATAAAGGAGACGAACTTAGGAGTGAACCATACTAAAGATAGGAAGATTGGAGCTCAAGTCAAGACCAAGTCATTTGGAGCTGATCCGAATCAACTCTCAACGGTCACAACTATCTTAGTGGACGTAGTGGATGTGACCAAGTCTGTGGTGAAGAAGTCAGAAAGTCGAAGACTATAAAAGGGGACTTCACTTAACCATTTCGTGTGAGGCGAGCGACATAAGATTATATGAGCGAAGTTCGAATGAGTCCGAACCATGTCGAGAGTTTCTTTTAGCCTAGAATTTCTGGTTTGCAAAAGTCTAAGGACTTTGTAGTTTTTCAGGATCGTTTAGATTCATAGTTTTTTTAGGCTTGTTTTTACTATCGTTTGATAGTTATTTTGCCATCCATTGCTATAGTGGAATTTTGCCTTGAGGCACGCAGCAAGTTTATTGACTTGCTGCACAAAATTTATATTTCGTGTTTATCACTTTCGTAACTAAGTAATCATCTATTCCGCTGTGCGCTTTGAGAGTAAGGTTGAGTGTTAACCAAACATTTCATCCAACATCAGTGTTATTACTTAGTGTTTTTACATCCATTCAAGATCAAGCCACGTCAAAGTGGTATCAGAGCCAACGCTTGACTTTACTAAGCGCATCCTCTATAATGGATGTTACAAGTTCCAATTACATCGGCAATGTCCCAGTGTTAGACGGATCCAACTATGCTTATTGGAAAGTTCGTGTACGACAATGCATTAAGTCCATAGATGTACGAGCGTGGGAAGCTGTTCTCAATGGATGTACTCCACCTCGATATCCTCCAGATGCTGATGGCGAAGTAATTGACAAGCCTATCGAAGAATGGTCATTAGGTGAAAAGAATGCGGCTGAGTATAACGACAAAGCTCTTAATGCCATCTTCTCTTCGGTGGACATATTTATGTTCAAGATCATTCAGAATTGTTCGACGGCAAAGAATGCGTGGGATCTTCTACAGAGGTACTGCGAAGGCGATGCGAGTGTGAGGGAAACCAAACTTCGGTATCTCCTCAATCAGTTTGAAAACCTCAGAATGAAGGAAGACGAGGACGTTACCACATACTTCGGCAAGCTATTGACAATCTCAGGCGAGTGTGCTAGCCTCGGAGATCCAATTGCTAATAAGGTACTGGTTTCTAAAGCTTTACGTACGCTAACTGAAAAGTTTAATGTGAAGGTAGCGGCCGTCGAAGAAGCACATAATCTAGGCACGATTGAATTCAACACCTTGATGAATATTATGAAGAACTACGAGACCAATCTCGAAGTTCAAAAGAGGGCGTCTCGCGGCAAAAGCCTTGCTCTAGTCAGTCAGCCATCCAAAGTTCAAACTGAGGTTGACCCTGACAATGAGGACGATATGACTATGCTCGTGAAGAAATTTGCGAAGTTTATCAAGAAGAAGAATGTGGAGCAAAATGTTGGCCCAACATTCAGAAAAGGCCAGAATGTCAAAGCTGAATCTTCTTCTGCTCCTCCATTCACCAAATGCAAACCCGATGGAAAGAAGAAGAACTTCAACTATGATTCTGTTAGATGCTATGAATGCCAAGGTTGGGGTCATTTCGCCAACGAATGTGCCAACACACTTCGCAAGCACGGCAAAGCTCTTTGGATCGATCTCTCCGATGATGAAGATGAGGAACCATGCCCAAAGGAGTCCAAGCAATCATCTCTGACCATTCAGTCCTTCTTAGACGATGAAAAAGAGGAAGATCATCAAATCGGTTTCACTGCTGTAACTGATGTTGAGCCAACATTTGACGCAACATCTAAGAATAATATCATTTTTGATTATGATGTCTCAAACTGTTTTGATGGGTATTCTAGTTGTGATGTGACAGATCTGGAAACTGACCTTTGTGCTGAAGTTCAAATCAATGAAGCCCTAAGGTTGTTATCTGCGGAATATGAGAAGGAAAAGGCAAAGAACGCGGAACTTTAGGCCATGGTAAAAATACTAACCGAGGAGAATGAGCAGAATGAAAAGATGATCGAAAGCTTGGTGGATGGTATGAACAAAATGGAAGCCGTGCTGACACGAAAGGATCAACAAATCGACAAACTCCAAAATCGAGTCGTCAAAGCCGATGAAACGTTCACGAAATTTAACAAGGGTAAATTGACCCTTGATGAGGTATTATCGTTAGGTATTTTTGATAAGCAAGGGTTAGGATTTAATTCTCAGCCTACGCATGTTTCTAAACCTTTGCCTAATGTTAAACCTAAGATAGTCTTTGTTAAGGAAAAAGCCGAGCATGTTATATGTAGTAAGACTTCAGTCGTTAAGAAGAGTACTAAGCATGCTGCCAGTAAGTCTAAGGATAGACAGTTTAAATGTACTCATTGCATGCAGCCTGGACATATTAAGCCATACTGCTGGAAATTGAAGGGGGAGATTTCTGCGAAGAAATCAATGTTAGCTGAAATGTCATTCAACATTCCGCGCAACATTGAGAAATCAGTGTCGAAAGGAATGTTCGAAAAGATTTCAGCTGGCGTTCCTTCAAATTCTGCTGAACCAAATGTTGTTGTGTCATCTAAAAAAATTTGGGTAGAGAAGACCGTTCATAAATGCTATGTCGTATATACCTCTTTGCGAGCTAACATGACAGGTTCTTGGTACTTCGATAGCGGGTGTTCCCGACATATGACGGGTACCAAAGAGTACCTAAGTGATTACATGACTTTAAAAGGTGGATCTGTGACATTCGGAGGAGGTGCGAGAGGGCAGATTCTCGGTCGATGCAGATTGAATGTGCCTGACTTCCCAAAACTAAGCAACGTTCTACACGTCGATGGACTTGTGGCTAATCTGATTAGCATAAGTCAGCTTTGCGACGATGACCTTGAGGTAAGATTTAATAAGGAGTGTTGTGAAGTTTTTAACAGCAACTGTGTTCGAGTTATGGCAGGTAAAAGATCGAGCGATAACTGCTATCTAGTCGGCGACAAATCCAGTTCGAAGGACGTGTGCCAATTATCGAAAGCCGATGACAACGTCATCCTATGGCATTACAGGCTGGGCCATGTCAACTACCGTACGTTGGAGCAACTTATCAAGCACGAAGCCATCAGAGGCATTCCAAAGCTTAAGGAGTTTGGTAAGGTTGTATGTGAGTCGTGTCTTAGGGGTAAGCAAGTGCATGTTAGCCATAGTGTTGACCAACATGCTGCCCAATATTTTAAAACTGCTCACTGTTTTCAACTTATGCACATGGATTTGATGTGTCCGATGGAAGTAGATAGCATTGGTGGTAGGAAATATGCTTATGTGCTCGTCGATGATTACTCTAGATTTGCATGGATATTTTTTCTTCGCGAAAAATCTGAATCATTTGATTTCTTCAAAAAGTTTTGTGCTATTGTGAAGAATAATTTCAGTGCTACTATCTTTCGCATTAGGTCTGATCATGGTAGAGATTTGAGAATCAGTACTTTAATGAGTTTTGTGATAAGAAAGGCATCATTCATGAGTTTTCATCTCCTATGACGCCCCAACAAAATGGGGTGGCCGAAAGGAAGAATAGGACTTTACAAGAAATGGCTCGTGTGATGTTACAATCTAAGAATATTTCTAAGCGTTTTTGGGCTGAAGCATTGCATACCGCATGTCATATATCGAATCGTGTGTTCTTTAGACATGGTACTAAGAAAACGTCTTATGAGCTGTTGAATGGGAAAAAGGCTATTGTTAAGTACTTTCATGTGTTTGGTTGTTATTCCTACATGTTAAATGATCGTGAGTACTTAAGCAAGTTCGATTCAAAAAGTGACAAGTGTATTTTTCTTGGATACTCGTCTAATAGTCGTGCTTATCGTGTATATAACTTGCGCTTGAAGTCTGTTCAGGAGTCTGTGAATATTGTGTTTAATGATGCTACTGATCTTAGCAAAATGTCTCCACAAGTTGATTTTCCAGATGTTGTACAAGCTGTTGACCCAACAGAGGAGAATGTGGTGGACAATATTGAGCCAACATCTGATTC
Organism: Linderniella brevidens; assembly: GCA_004919715.1. Lineage (NCBI taxonomy): Eukaryota > Viridiplantae > Streptophyta > Magnoliopsida > Lamiales > Linderniaceae > Linderniella > Linderniella brevidens. The sequence goes on along the minus strand of SWDC01000149.1, from coordinate 4,261,102 downwards.
AACATCTGTGCCAGAACAGAACACTGAGGCTGGACCCAGTGAAGTTCGTAGAGACCCTCCAGCTAAGATTCAGAATGATCATCCCACAGACCTTATCATTGGAAATGTGAACGAAGGGAGGAAAACCAGAGACAAGCCGCGCAAAGATTATAAGTCTATGGTAAGAAACGTATGCATGAACACCGTATATGCCGAGGTACGCTTTACTTGTTTTGTTTCTGAAGTAGAACCTAAGAATGTCCTTGAAGCGCTTAAGGACAATTTTTGGATAAATGCCATGCAAGAGGAACTCTTGCAGTTTGAGAAAAACCAAGTTTGGTCCTTAGTACCACGGCCGAAAGACATGAATGTCATAGGCACTAGGTGGATCTGCAAGAATAAATCTGATGAACTTGGTAGAGTTGTTAGGAACAAAGCACGTTTAGTAGCCCAAGGTTATACTCAAGTCGAGGGCATAGATTTTGATGAGACTTTCGCTCCAGTGGCTAGGTTAGAATCTATTAGGTTGTTATTGGCTATTGCATGTTGGCTTAACATTACATTACATCAAATGGATGTTAAGGGTGCGTTTTTAAATGGATATATTGATAAAGATATCTATGTCGAACAGCCTAAAGGATTTGATCCACATTTTCCTAACCATGTTTATAAGTTGCAGAAAGCTCTATGGATTGAAGCAAGTACCTCGAGCTTGGTATGGTAGGTTAGCTACATTTCTACTTGAATTTGGGTTCGTACGAGGAGAGGCAGACCGCACTCTTTTTGTAAAAAGGGTCGGTTCTGATATTTTGATTGCCCAAGTTTATGTTGATGATATAGTTTTTGGCTCAAGCTCACAATCGATGCTAGATCACTTTGTACAGGCTATGAACTCCACGTTTGAAATGAGCATGATTGGGGAACTAACCTTTTTCCTAGGTTTACAGATTAAGCAAAGCAATGATGGCATCTTTATGTCTCAGGAGAAATACGCTAAAAACACTGTCAAGAAGTTCGGGTTGGACACGGCTAAGGTAATGAAAACTCCTATGGGGTCTACGCAAAAGGTAAGTAAAGACAATGTTGGACAGAATGTTGACCCAACATTGTACGATCTATGATAGGCAGTTTGTTGTACCTTTCAGCCAGTAGACCCGACATTATGTATAGCGTATGTGTATGTGCTAGATATCAATCTGAGCCTAAGGTTTCCCATCTTAATGCTGTTAAGCGTATACTTCGATATGTGAGTGGAACGTGTAGCTTTGGATTATGGTTCTCTAAAGATACTAATATGAGTCTTATAGGCTACAGTGATGCTGATTGGGCAGGTGACGAGGATGATCGCAAGAGCACAAGTGGCGGCTGTTTCTTCTTAGGTAACAATTTAGTTGCATGGTATAGTAAAAAGCAGAATTGTGTGTCTTTATCTACTGCTGAGTCTGAGTATGTTGCGGCGGGTAGTTGCTGTACGCAATTGATGTGGTTAAATAGCATGTTATGTGACTATGGGTTAGAGTGCGAGTCTGTCCTCATGTATTGTGATAACCTTAGTGCCATTAACATATCTAAGAACCCTATTCAGCATTCACGCACGAAGCATATAGATATAAGACATCATTTTCTGAGAGATATGGTAGAGAAAGAATTAGTTTGCATTGAGCATATAGACACGAAACATCAGTTAGCTGACATTTTCACGAAAGCATTGGATTTTCAAAGGTTTTCGGACCTGAAAAAGTCCATAGGTTTGCAGCAGTCTGTCTGAATGTTGATCCAACATTTGGGTCAACATAGCATATGTCAAATTCAATAGTTACTGCTTTAATGTTTGATTTAATATTCTTCTCTGTTTTCCGGTGAAATGACTCGATCCTACTTGACAGTCTTCTGAAATGACCCAATCCCTTACATATAAGCCTGCTCATAAACCTTGTACAAAATATAGGTATTTGGTAATAAGTATCCCTAGGTACACGGCATTCGCGGTGACGATGTACTCTTTGCGACAAAAAGCCAAACCTTGATGTTTAGGGAATAAGAGCAGTGCACAATAAATCTGATCAATAAATAAGGAGAAAATGGCAGAAAATGAAAGGGAACTAGTTTGAGAGGATCGGGCAGAAAAGTCAAGGATCACGGAGTAAGGATGTTGAATCTTATGTTGGGGCAACATGTGTAACTGTTAGTTTGATCATGCTATATTTTCAGTGCTTTCGTTTATCTACATTAGCTTTTAATAGTGCAATTGTTAAGTTCACATGTCTAGTTTAGATATCTCTCAGAATTGCATTAGATTTGCTCGAAGAACAGCTCGTTACGCTTTACTCATGTGATCCTCATTGTCGTCTAACCGGTTAGTATTGCACAACCCTACATTGACTTTTGACTTGGTAATTTTTTGTTTGAATCATAATCTGATATACTCCTATTTTTATGCGGCCATTTTAATTTATGCTTCCAACGGCTAGTTTTCAGTTTTTTTTTATGACCGTTGGAACTATTCCTATATATGTGCCGTGGATTAGTTTGATCAAGCTCCTCTATTCACAAACCCTACTTGTTGAAGTCGAAACCTCTCTCTAAAAATCCCTCTCTGATTTTAGTGATTGATATAATTCTAGGGTTTTCAATCTTTATTCCCCAGATTTAGTGAATAATATGTCAAATTCTCCTTCTCAACCGAATGTTGATCCAACATTCTACCTGACATTGATTTTCCAGTGCCGCTCGAAGTAATTTCAGGTCCTAGAGACATAGTCGTCTACACCAGACCTTTTCAGCCACTTCAACCCACACGACCTGCTTCTCAGATCACGGAAGCTCTACGACCTCAGACGGCAGACCCCGCACTGCGAACCCCGAACAAGAAACCTCAGTTCCGATGAACAGTCAAAGCGAAGATGATGATGATATGACTCTGAGTGCCCTGTTTCAGACCCTTAAGAAAAGCCAAAGGAGTCGAGGTGAAGACGCCCCGCCGATGACCTCAAGAACAAGCTCAGAAGAGGCAGCCTCAATTCCAACAGAAAATCTAGAGGCTGAAGATCTCCCAATTTCAACCGACCCAACTCCATCATACCCAATTCCAGTCGCTGAAACTCAAACTCATACACCGAAGAAGCGACAACGACAACCTCCTGCTGATGTTCAGGCCCCTGGCCCCTGTTCTGAAGAAGCGCCGAAGCAACCGTACTCGACGCACCCTGAACCCCACGTCCAACGCTGATGACCCGATTGCTTTGTCTAGTGATTCTCTTGACACGATTGCCGACTCCACCACCTATGACAGCCTCGACTCGGAGAGCTCAGACGAAGACTTCATTGTTTTAGGTGGAGAGACACCATCCTCTGTGTCAGAGTCTCTCACTGCCTGAGACAGATCAAAGGATGAAGACAAGGACGAGAATGATCTTGTCGAGACCCTGGATTCCTTGAAGAGTAGGTTGAAGAAGCTAGCAGGGAAGAGGCCAATAGAAAGTGAAGCCAGGCCTTCAAAGCGAGCTCGTACTGAGGAATCATCGCAACTTGACACCAGCCATCGTTCTCTTTCCCCAGTTCAATCCGATGATAAAGATGTTAAACTAGATGCTGACCTAACATGGGATGACCCACTGCCCAACCGCAAGTTCTACTGCACTACCAATGAGGAGCTGTGGACTTCCCTGAGTCATAGACTCATGCGAGTTGAGCGGGTTGTAGATGTGGCGAACTTCAGGAAGTACGGCGTAATGCAATTCCTGGAGTCACGACATCTCGGGCAAATGGTGAGGAGTTTAGGGACGTAATGTGACTCAGTCGTCCGTGAGGTATACGCTAACCTTTCTCTAATGTGGCCAAAGTGAATTCTACAAAGTATGGGAGAGTTTTCTTAAGGGGGAGGTTGTATGATATGTCATCGCATGCGATTAATCAGTTTTTTGGAATGCATGAGGTGGATATGGGGTATGGATATGACAATGATGAGGTGGTACGTTTTATTACTGCGGGTCAGAGTAAGTCGTTGGGCTGGTAATTGTGCGGTTAGTTCGTTAACGTCCTTGTATTCAGTGCTGCTTAAGATAGGAATTTGTAGTTGGTTGCCTATGCTGAACGAAACAAGGGTGACTGAGAGCATGGCACATTTGCTCTATGCTCTTGGCCACAACTTGCCTTTGAATTGGGGAGAGTTGATCCTCAATCATATGTCGAACCAAGCTGAGAAAGTAGGGAAGGGAATTCTTCTGTATCCCTCTATCATCTATGGAGTTCTGGTTCAAGGTGGGTTTCAACCGACAAGGAGAGATAATATAGTCTCTAAAAGGATCCCCTATGTCATTCAATCAAGTCATCTCGCGGGTCCAGACAGACTTGTAGATCTCTTGGTGCACGCCAGAACAGCTCATACCAGGTGTTGTTCAGGATGTTGAACTAGCTATCAATACCAGCAGCTATACAGAGATGTTGGATCAACATGTTCAATGAGTCAAGTCTCAATGAGTGCAGAAAGGGATATATTACAGAGGCGTCTTTCTTCCCAAAAAGGGGGGAGAAAATAGGGCAGAAGGAGCTAGGGCTGATGATCAAGCTGGACCGAGTGGACATGGCGGAGCTGAGAAGGGCGGAGCTGAGAAGGCCGAACAGACAGGGGGAGATCACGAAATGGAAGAAGGAGCTGGAAGTGAAGCTGGAACAGAAGATGGTGCTGCTATGTCGAGTCAGAGTCCTGTGATATAGATCTTCATGGTCTAAGTCATTTGTGTGCTTGCATGTTTGTGTGTGCTTTCGATGTGCACTTTCTGATTTGTATGCTTGTCTGCCTGACTTGTGTTTTGCCTATGGACTAATTTGTTTTGTTTTGCAGATGGTTAATTTAAGACCTTATTATGGCTTGTACTATTTTATTAGTACTTTGAATAGTTTATGAACTATTCGTGTTTACTCTAACCAGCTTTGTGGTTGAGTAGATTTTGCCGTGAGGGGGAGTTTCACTAATACTAACGTCTGCTTTGGTTTTGGGAAGAAAGATAAAAATGGGGAGATTGTTGATGTTGAGTCTTCAACATTGGCAATGTTAGGGGAACATTCTGGTCAACATTTGTTGCCCAAGAATGTCTCCTTTCTCAGTTTTATCTTTCATACCCAAAACGTGTTTAATCCGTGTCTAGGCTATTTTTAGTGTTTTGCAGGAGTTTGATAAGAGCTGGAATGGGTCAAATACGTGTGGAATGAGTATGGATAAAGGAGAGCGAACTTAGGAGTGAAGCATACTAAAGATAGGAAGATTGGAGCTCAAGTCAAGACCAAGTCATTTGGAGCTGATCTGAATCAACTCTCAACGGTCACAACTATCTTAGTGGACGTAGTGGATGTGACCAAGTCTGTGGTGAAGAAGTCAGAAAGTCGAAGACTATAAAAGGGGACTTCACTTAACCATTTCGTGTGAGGCGAGCGACATAAGATTATATGAGCGAAGTTCGAATGAGTCCGAACCATGTCGAGAGTTTCTTTCAGCCTAGAATTTCTGGTTTGCAAAAGTCTAAGGACTTTGTAGTTTTTCAGGATCGTTTAGATTCATAGTTTTTTTAGGCTTGTTTTTACTATCGTTTGATAGTTATTTTGCCATCCATTGCTATAGTGGAATTTTGCCTTGAGGCACGCAGCAAGTTTATTGACTTGCTGCACAAAATTTATATTTCATGTTTATCACTTTCGTAACTAAGTAATCATCTATTCCGCTGTGCGCTTTGAGAGTAAGGTTGAGTGTTAACTAAACATTTCATCCAACATCAGTGTTATTACTTAGAGTTTTTACATCCATTCAAGATCAAGCCACGTCAGATTCGATCCCACGACACTCCTTTAACCACAAGTCCTTAAGGTCTCCTCCTTGACCACTAGACCAAAACCTTCAATCTCGGCTTTTGATTGAGTGCAGTGTTTATCCGCGTGAGCAAACTCGTAGAGAAATATTGATTCGTCATTTACCATACGTGACATATGTTCGTTAGGATAATAACATATGCCATTCTCCTAATTACCTTTTAATATGTCCATATATTATTGCAACGCTCTATTTTGATGATTTTGAGACAAAACGCTATAGGCATCAAAATGGAGTCTAGTGGCATTCAGCAAAAAAGGAATCCAAATGAATACACAGAAGCCACTCGCTAAACTATTACACTAAAAAGTATTCATTACACGAATAGGAGGATTACAAACATAAATAAGTTCTGCCTGCGTGGTAGCGATAAGTCCTAAATAGCGTAATCAATCTACATATATAAGAAGAACCATACATAGTATACATAATACCAGAAATGAATGATTCTTCAAAGAAATCAAGAATCATCATCACTCTTCACCGGAGTCCACGTCGCTCTATCCTTCCTCGACCGCGAAACAAAGCCCACAACATATCCCACAAAAGCTCCAAGAACGAATAAACCAGCAAACGCAACATACCACGACAGCGTAGCACCACCAATAACAACATCGCCCGTATTATTATTATTATTAAACTCCACCACATCACCATCAGAAAAAACCGAAGAAGGGCCATTAAAAACCCGGCCCGAAGCACTTATCTCCACCACGTCATGCACCGCACCGTCATGGTTGCCCACGTACGACAGCCTCAGCCTCTCCCTATCAGCCTCGAGCCTCACGTACCCGAACTCGCCGCCGCGGTAAAGCGATATCGCAGGCTGCGGAAACACGGGATCGGTCAGATGATCCGCCCGAGGCTGCCACGTGGGCTGCCAATCCTGCCCGGCCATCCCTATCACCATGTGCACCGGGTAGCCCTCTCCGCAGGTTGAGTTCCTCAGGGGGCAAAAACGCTCGTACCTGTGTACGTGGCCCCACAGAGCCACGGTGACCTTGTTCTCCACCAAGAGGGGCTCCAAGTTTTCCAGCAGCCTCTGCCTCAGGGGGGCGTCCCTCGTTTCGTAGCTCGTGGTGTACATCGGCCTGTGCCCTTGCACCACCACGAAAGGGGTTTTCGTTCTGTCTACGAATTTGAGGTCCTTTTTCAAGAACTCGAACTGCTCGCCCCCGGGAAGGAAGTTAGTCTCCGTGGAGAAATACACGAAGTGAACCACACCCAAATCGAAGGAGTAGTAGAGGTTTCTGGTGTCGGGTGCCCGCGTGCCCGTGGACTCGGTTTTATCGCCGGGCATGTGGAATCTGAGGCTGTAAGGGACACCACACTCTCCGCCGCCGTCAGTGCCGTAGACAGTGGAAGCCCAATCGGGTCTCCATGGCTGCAGTGGCCAGTTGTATTCGTGGTTGCCTATGCACACCATGTAAGGTGCGGTTGAGGCTATCGCCTCTATCTGGTTGAAGAAGTTGTCCCAAATCCAAGAGTATCCACGCGCGTAGCTGATGTCTCCGATGTGCGAGATCATGAAGGGCTTTTCCCCGAGTGCTTTGATGTCGCGGGTGATCCACTTAATGGTGGATGTGCTCTCGTCTTGCACGCGGTAGAAAGTTGAGTACGGCGTCGAAGTTCCCATGTCTCCGAATAAGAAGGCGAACGTCTCGTTCGCGTTTCTGATCGGCGACACGAAGGTGTAAACTGGGCTCCAACAACCCGCATCACGACCAACCTTCATAAACAGACAAGATATTTATTCTTCAGACACTTGAACTAAATTAGGAGATCGCATTTGCAGCACACTCATAGCAGTATGTTGTCATTGTTGAAATTAAGAGGGCAACTCACAAATCACAACATAATTATAGAATCAAGAAGGTTTTCAAGAAGACATGATTCAAATAAAATAACCTCAACACAATTCAATTTTCTTGAATCAAAGAGCCAAAGTTTTCAGGTAATACGGAATCCCTAATTCAAGAAAAGAAAAGAAGAAAAAGAAGGGCAGTAGAAAATGAATTTACCTGGTAATAATACCTCTTGCCATCCTCCAAATTCAGGATAACCCCATCGTGTATGAACCCGGGATCTCTCCATCCAACGCTCTCATTCGCAGGGGCATCGCACATATCCTCCCTTTCGTACCTTTCCACAGTCGTGCCCACGACCGTATACACCGTATTCTCCTCCTCTTTACCCGTCCAATACCTCACGAAGCTCTCCTTCCCGTCGCCGGTCACGAACATCACCCTCATCTCACCGACCCGACGCGTCAACGCCAAATGCACCTGCTCGGGCCCGCGACACGGCTCGAACCTGACCCGATCGGATTCCGCCAGCAGATGGCTCGTCCCGGGAAGAGGGTTGTGGTCGTGATCGGTCTTTTGGGGGTCGATTTCCGACTCCGACCATCGGAATATTCTGAACTGGTAGACGGACCGCAGGTTGATCAGGGGCATGGTGAGGCTGCCCGAACCAGACTCCCATCCGGGTCGGGTCGAGAGGAATACGTAGCCTATGTAGTGGTCGTGTGGCGAATTGGGCGGCGAGTATATGCCGAGGAAATCGAGCGGTGAGGGTTGGTCTATTCCCGACCACTGGATCGTGATTTTGTCTCCGGTTCGGGGGACGGCTCGGGGCGTGACGGAGACGGATACCTCGGAGGAGGATGACGACTTGGCATAGAAGAGAGTGAGCAAAAGGTATGTAAAGATAAAAGGGATCATTCGCGGCATCGTTAGCTTTGCTTGTCTGCGATTTGATGGAGCTTCGACAACCTTGGAGGAGATCTAAGGTTGACGTCGTCGACTAACGTGATGAACGAATAATATGATAATATTTAGCGCGGAGGGAGCAGCGGTGCTCGATGCTCGTGTTGGTCAATGTATTTTTAATTATATAGTTGGAACATAGGAAGCATATAGTTTGAATGAAAATTATAGTATAATTCCAGAATCATAGCTATTATTTATTCCTTTGTTTTGTGTTTACATTTCTAGACTTATCATGGTTTAAATAAATATGATGTGGTGTAAGGTGGTGAAGACACAATACAATGAAATCTCCAGACTTAATGATGAATTGAGGATTACAAAAGCATATTCCTTCGGATAATTCCTTTTGAAATGAAATGGCTGCAGTCTTCAACTACGTGTATATTCAGATTCCAAGTTGCAGATATTCATGTTCATCAATAGGGGCAGATTCGTAATTTCATGTTTAATAATTTCATGTAATCGCGAGCTGTTAAATACTATCTTAAATACCTTATCGTTCGTATCTAACCACTTAGACTCCAAGTTGGGATTATTTAAGGAAATGGCCTTTGACTGGGTTAATTTTAAAAAAATGGTCTCCATAATGTTTGAAGTCTATTCTACCCTTACTAACTCAAGGAAAAAGACGTCTTTACCCTTATTTAACCCATTCAACAACCCAAAGTAAAATTAATTAGGTTTAATCAATTCCACTCACTGTAGCGTCACGGGTCTTCTTTTTCTTCCTAACCGAGTACAATATTTGACAGTTAAAATTGAAGAAAGACACATAACGAAGCAGAAAATTTCCAGATCCACGAAACTAACTTTACCCGAACCAGAAAATTCTCCAAACCGACTACAATGGCAATGAACGCTTTTCCCGAAAGAGTACCGGTAATTTTACTGTGCTTTCGTCTTCCTTAGGAGCATGTCTCATGCGTCGAATTGGTTGGGTCCGACGCATGGTTTTCCAATTGTGCAATTTGGACACTTGTTCGCAAGAGAACCGTGCGGCGAACCAATTGGGACCCAAACAGTCGCGCAAATCAGGGGACCCGAGCACAGTCGCACGGTACCCATACGCGCGCAGCCCCTTGCGATTGTGTGCGGGTACCATGCGATTGAGTGCGGGTACCATGCGATTGCGTGCGAGTACCATGCGATTGCGCGCGGGTACCATGCACGTGTGTGTTGGCGGGTACGACGATAGTGCGCGCGGGTACCGTGCTTCAGTGTGCGCGTACCATGCGTGCATGCGCGGGTACCATGCTCTTGTGTGCGGGTACCATGCTCTTTTGCGCGGGTACCATGCTTTCCTGTGCGGGTACCATGCGAGTACTAATTGGTTATTTACTCTTATGATTCTCAGGTTGTGCTGAAGAAGCAATTGTCATCCCGAGACGACGACTTCGAGTTCCGATTGACAATGACCGGGATGTACACGGAGGCGAGTGCGAAGATAAGGAACAGTCTCAATGAAAATGAGCGGGAGAGTTACAGGGCGGGGAGTCCATTTGGTAGACTCGTCGAGGCTGCCGCCGATTTCAATCTATCCGGCCAGCTCATAATGTTTCTCACGAGGAGGCAGACTACGCTTCACAATCGCGAGGAGTTGTGGATGGTCATTGGGAACCGACCACTCCGATTTTCTAAAGCAGAGTATTGCCTGATTACCGGCCTTAGGTTCTCTGACGAAATTCCGGAAGTAAACCCCAATGGTGATTTCGCAGAGAGAAACTTTCCGGGAAGATTCACAATCCGTCTGTCGTACGTTGAGGATCGCCTGCGAGAGTTGAGAGCCAACGATGACGGGAACGTCAACATCGATAAGTTGAAGTTGGCGGATCTATTCTTTGTCGCATCTGTGTTGCTGCCCCGACCGTCGAAAAAGGACACGGTTATTCGGTCCTGGCTGCTTTCATTGGTCGAAGACGAAGTCGCCTTCGCCAACTATCCTTGGGGCAGCGTAGCGTTACGCTCGCTGAAGATCAACCTAAGGGAGAAGATGGATTTTGTTCGGGAACGAGCCCGCAACGGGGGCAGCGAACACTGCGGGCTACTGATTAGTAGCTTCGTACATCCGATTCAGGTCCTTCCTTATTTAAAATCGTTATAAATATATATCTAATTGTGATTATATATTTGCTAATTTGGTTTCTTTGCATTCTAGGTTCTGCCGTACGAGTGCATATCGGGCATTCGGTACTCGCTCGCCTATCATAGAAACGAGGCGGATGTGGTGACCCCGCGGATCTGCCGGTGGGTCACCAATGATTGGTCAACGAAGAGTTCTCCGAAGATGGAGACGATCATCAACGCTGCAAAGGGGTCACCCGTATCTGGGTTGCTGAGCCCAACTATATCGGAGATGAACGAGCCTTATTTTCGATATAGTCGGTTCGAAGTGGAGGAGCGGCATGAAGTCCTCGACCATATAACGAGGCTCCTTGAGGATGGTGTCGAGGTTAAGTGCGTACGCCATTTGGCGGCCGCGGACGACGTCGCACGACCGCATGTCTCACAGACCATGCCGCAAAGCGGTCGTATTACGAGGAAGAGGCGGACCAATTTCGTTCTCCCTCACCCCCACGGTACCCGTCCCCTCCTCCACAGCAGTACTCGGGCCCCACGTGGGATCAATTCGATGAGTTCACAAGACGCGTGAACCACAATTTCGAGACGGTGAATAGTCGGTTCGACGGCGTTTGCACGAGTATCTCGCAGTTCCAGGACTCGTATGACGAACGATGGTCCACGGCTCAAGAATGGGGCGCGGGTATCTTCGGCTTGCAGCAGTCGATGAGGGACTTGCAGCAAAACCTGCAGCAGGGGTGGTACGGGGGCAACAGTGACTTTCCGAACCCCACATCGCATGGTAAAAATTTATAAATAATTTGTTGCATAGGGTTTTATATAGTATAGTTTTTTACGTTGAAGTTTTATCTTGTTAGATTATGAGGCCGGTGGCTCCAACCAGACGTTCTATCCTTCGGAACCCGAGGCAGCCCGAGAGCCCGAGGCCGCGGTCGAACCCGAAGCCGAACCCGAACTCGAAGCCGCGGTCGAACCCGAGGCTGCGGTGGAGTCGACACCGCCTCGCGAAAGCAGGCCTTCCAAGTACCAGGTGACCCCATTCACCGACCCGAATCAGAATCGCGTTCGGAACAGCGTAAACCCACAGCTGGAGAGGCACATGAAGAGAAAGTTGAAGTTATGGCCTCGGCTAAAACAGAGGACCTATACGATGGAAGACAATGAGCGGCTGCTTTGTTTGTCCAAATCGTACCAAACCAAGACGTGGTTCCAACAGCTGTACACACCTTCGTGGTGGCTCGACGACGCGGTAAGAAGGATTGATAACTTCAATTCGTACAAATGCATTAATACGTTTTTTAATAAACTTGTTTCCTTTTATTTTATAGCACATTGACGAAAGCATTAGAGGGTTCGTCGAAATGCAGAGGGTGCATACCTTCTGCTCTCGTGTCATCGCCTTCGTGGGTTTCGCGATGAAGGAGAGCATCGACCGGGACTGCGTAGACAATGGGAAATTTGTCAAGGGCATGCTGCCCCTTTTGGTCGACTACGCAGAGGGACATGATCAGGACTGGCCGTCAGTGTCATGGCAAGTTGTGGATTATATCGTGGTGCCGGTGCAGACCATCGCCCATTGGGTTCTTGCAGTCCTCGACTGGAAGAACAAGACGATACGGGTATTCGACTCGGATCCGTCATGCGATGTCGACATGCGCAACATGCACGCGTCCCTGGCCGGTCTACAATTAGTGGTCCCGATCTTGCTCAAGCATCTTGGTCTAATTGGAAGCGCGTTTAGGAAGTGAAAGGTGGAGAGGATCCCCAATTTCAAGAATCAAGAAAATTCGTAAGTGTAGCATATTTCGATATGAAGTTGATTTTAGTACATCATATCTCATTATTAAACATTTGGTTGTTTTCAGCGGCGATTGTGGGGTTCATGTGTTGCGGGCCGCATTTGCTATGCTCTTTCGTGGCGATAACGTTGCGGAGCTTACCGGACGGCAAATGATGCAATTTCGGGAATATCTCTGTATTTCCATTCGTTTTAATGATTGAGCTTCTTGGTATCAATATTTTGTATTCGGGAATTTTGTAAATTTGGAACAATTTCATGTAATAATGGATGTTGATTGTTGGATGTTGATATTATGTTAGAAGCTGTATTTCGAGTTGTATATGCACGGTACTCGCACACAATGCGCACGGTACCCGCACACTACACGCACGGTACCCGCACACTACACGCACGATACCGAATTTCCATATCAATTATATATAACCACATGTACAAATCAAACTCATAGGATTTACCCCCTCCTACCGAATTCTCCGACGGATGGCATTCTATTTTTTTGTGCTCTTCCGCGTTTTGGGTCAACGAGTGGTGGTAGCATATTCACAATTTCTTCAACGCGCTCGGTCACAGGCCATATGATACCCTCGTACGCTAATTTCCATGTCTCCAAGCTGTAATACGCATGGACTAGCGAATATACACCTACATTAGCGTGTCCACAAGCCGCAATGGCGTGCGCACATGGGATACGATCGATATCAAACATCTTACAACTACATGACTTCGTCTCGGTATCGACCACCTCGTTGACTCCATGCCCGTATACATTATACCGTTGAATGCCAATTTCCGACACGTGTAGATTTTGTGAATTTATGTAGTGAGACCGTAGGATTGACTCGACCTTCGGCGTAAATGACGTGACATTGGCTGCCATCGAAGTTTCGCAAGTTCTTCTATGCTTACTAAACCAACTTGTTGTCAAACGTTGTAACGAATCCTATCAGTGGAAGCTCTCTATCCGCACGTAGAGCAGCATTTATCGATTCCGAGCCGTTGGTGGTCATGATGTTGTACCTTGTTCTCGGGCAATACGATCTTGTCCATTTTGCCTTCGTGTTGACATCAAGATACGTATGCACGTTTAAGTACCGTTCCTTTAGCGTTTCCAACAATCGATCACAATCGCTTGTCTTGTAGGCGTATGCAATATTAAGGAATAACGCACACGCACCTTTCTCCTTCATACGGGTCTTTATATTTTGTTGAATATGCCACGCACAGAACCCGTGAAACGCATTTGGGAAAACTGTCGGGACGGCATTCTTTATACCGCCATGTCTGTCAGAAATTATGACAAGGTCATTTGTGTCGGCCACGATCTGTTTTAATCTCGTCAAGAACCATGACCAAGATTCGATAGATTCGGTGCTCGCAATACCCCATGCGATAGGATACTGATGGTAATCGCCGTCTTGCGCCGTTGCAACAAGCATCACCCCTTTATACTTTCCCTTTAAAAAGGTGGCGTCTATAGAAATTACCTTACGCATGAAAGCAAATCCCGCTATGAATGCACCGTATGTCAAAAACAGATATTTAAATCTGTTTTCCTCGTCCATCTCCCAATCCGTGACACTTCCGACGTTCATTTGATTCACAGCCTCCAAATACGCCGGGATCAACGCGTAACAATCGTCCCCGTTACCGACCAATTCCTCCGTAGCGAGATTCTTCTCTTTTCAAGCCTTGTAATAAGAAACATTCAACCCCCTACTTTGCATCATAGACATGATAGCCTTTGGCGCGGGAATGTCTTTAGGCCCGCTAAAATTGTCAAGAAGCATCCTAGATACAACCGATGAAGTTCTTTGACGATGTCTTCGACGTCGATGAGACATGCCGCATGTGTGTGTGCCGCAATATGTCCGTATCGAGAAAAAAGGGGAATCCCTATCTTTTGCAGCTCGAAAGCGCCACGAACATTGCTCCATCGCACATCTTACTACATACAAAGTCTTGTTCAACTTTACTAATTTGCACTCGAACGACGCCGCCAAGGCGATTTTGGATATCTCCTCGATAACTTCCGCCTTGTCACGAAACTGCTGCCCAACGTGTAGGCTTGAACCGTCCGGAAATGCGAAAGTACCATCAGCAGCCTCTTCTACAGGGTTACGATCTACATCGTCATCTTCATCGTCGTTGTGATCACGTGCTACAAATTCCTCCTCCGACTCGTCAGTGTTTTCGATTGGCTCATCTTCATTTTCGTTCGAATGCCAACCCGAGTAATCCCTACCCCCAGACGGTCCAACGATATCTTCAAGACCCTCATCTTCATTTTGTTAGAAGGGCTGCAACTGTACCCCTCAAACGGTTCGATTTGCGCATTTTCAACGCAATCGGCTATGAGCCCGATATTATTACTAGAAGAACCAGCAAATGCGTCCGACGGAGCCACATGCGCACATTCCACCACCTCGACATGAACCACGGGTCTCGATTGAGGGCCACCAAAACCCAAGTACGCACGTAGAGCATAGTCGTTATCGATGTATATGGGCATGGGATAACTGTAGGCTACATTTGGCATATAGCTTAGCGTTAGCCTCGCATCGTCGTTGCGAAACGACAACACCACTACAATTTGCTCCTTTACGTCTTGTAACGTGCATGCGTCCTCATCCACCAAAATTGAATGCCAGCTACAATTTGACGCAGGGGACCAAGTCGAGGTATCGTCCTCGCCGATTAACCACCGACCATCAAATTGAAATACAATGTTGGTAATTGTCATATTGAGCACCTGCAATATTATGCAATGTTATTGTTTAGAAAACGATTGTCGTCATATATAGTGCTTATGTATGATTTTCAGCGCATGGGACCCGAACATGGGATCACGGTACCCGCACATAACGGCAGGATACCCACGCATAAACGCAGGGGACCCGCGCATAAACGCAGGGGACCATGCACAGGGGACCCGCGTGTATAGCGCATGGTACCCGCACGTATAGCGCATGGTACCCGCGCATCAACGCAGGGGACCCGCGCGTAAAAGCAGGGTACCCGCGCATCAAGGTAGGGGACTCGCGCACAACATTAGCAGGGACCCTGCACTTATAATTGGGTACCATGCTTTTACAGTTTGGTCCCCTGCATTTTTTAGCCTAGGTCCCATGCACTTGAAAAACAGCAGCCCATATGCGTGGGTACCATGTATATATGCTCGGGTACCCTGTATATACTTTTGGGTCCCCTGCATTTTTCGCATGGGTCCCATGCACAAAAACTGGACCACAAAATATGTATTTTCAGGTTCGAATTTTCGTAATAACCACTGAAATATCGCTACTCTGGCTAGTACACGTGATCTACTAAATAACCCATACATTTTAGGGGTAATGGACGGGAAATTCACCATTTTCGACGTTAAAATTGCAGTTTTCATGTAACAATGCTTACTGGTAAATATGCTGAAATGCTTGCTGTTTTCTTGATTTGAGAAGTTGTTTTCCCCGGCACTAAACGAAGAGAACAGCTCGCGTCGCTTTAGGTTTGTGAGAGAGGTGTGTGTGGTTACCCTTTGTTCTTTAAAATGGAGAAGATAATGCATTCATATCGATTGTAAGGTTATGGTTAAAGAGGGAGATGGACCCATGTTCAGTCAGTTATTGCATCTGTCAGGGGCCATATTTTCGTTTTTTTAATTTTAATGAGTTAAGTATGTGAATTAGTTAATATGATTAGCGTTTAAACAAAGGGCTATTGACCAAAAAAAATCGTCAACGAGACCATTTTTTTAAAATTGACCCAGTCAAGGGCCATTTTTTCAAAAGACTCTCCAAGTTGCGGATATTCAAGGTCAGTCCCAAAATCATAAATGGAAATTTATACATCATTTGGGACCACGGAAACGGTTTTAAAAAGGAAATTCATGGTCAGTCTCAATGTATGTATCAAAGGACTTAAAAGAAGCTGAAGATAACAGCTTGAAGAAATGATATGCTCGAATAAGCTTGGAAGAGAAGCGTTTTTCAAGGAGTTGTGTTTTTATCTGTTTGGTGCTCACTTATGAAGCGCAATGGCAAAGACGTTTTTAGAGGATAGTTTGAGCTGAGCGTTATAACCATTTTTAGAGCGTGAATGTCGACAGATACCTTATAGACTCGCTTTAATATATATATGAATGAGCTGAGTGCGCTTTTGCGATTGATTAGAATCTGAAACTCTCTGTATCATCATCAAGATCTTCTCTCGTTGCTCCATGGATGTAGGATTTTAAATCCGAACCACGTAACTAGATATTTGTATTCATACAAGAAATAGAAAACAATTCAGTTCAATTCGTTTCTCATGTATGACAACATTCGTTTTTCAAGCTGCGATTATCTAAATCCGAGATCTTACAAGCGCTAATTCATCAAGATTGAATCCAAAATGGCTGGGATAGTCCCACCAGCAAGACCCGGTTCGAATGCTTCAAGTATTGATACGGATTCGAATCGAGATTCGCGAATGAGCTTTAAGATCGTCCTTGAATGATTTGAACACAACGAAAAGAACCGACGCGAACTCAAATAAAATAAAATAAAAATAAATAAACCCGAAAAAATATATAAAAAGATTCGATACGAACCGAAAAATGATAGGATGCAATTTGGAAGACTTGAATCGTGCATGCTGGATACGGCAAAAATAGGATAAACCTATCTACTTCGAATCACAACGAACATTTTTCGAAATCATATCCATTCGAACCGAACCGGCCCTCAGACAACAATATTAGGACGAAGTCTAACACACATTTGAATTACGGGCTGAGTTTGGTTGAAAGTTTTGACGCCGCAACTAGTTAAGTTGCACGAAATTCTAGTAGTCGGAGGAATTGCGAAGCAAAACTGAGTAATTTACGAGAAACTAGCGAAAGGAAATAAACTCACGGTTTATTCGAAATCAAACTCTACATTTCTGTCTCATACACCAGCATTCACCTAAATACCTACGCCTAAAAACTACAACAAGATGATTAATTATTACACTAAAAATTAGACTTGATTGGATCAAACCACAATGTTATCAAAGGAGTCATTTTTCTCAAACAAACATGCAAAACCTTTGACCCACGTTGATGCTTCAGCTTGCCATGTCTCTTCATTTTTCTTTTGCGGGATCAAGTTATGAGGCCTCTTGATGTGTTTTGCTTGGCCTTCTAAACCATTACCATCGAAGGTGCTAAAATCGGGCCTCGATCCCACGCGGTTCGTATCATCTCCTCTCCCTTGAAAAGAATTCGTCCTCAAATCTATGTAAGCTCGTGGTGGTAACTTTGATCGTTTCTCGGTTGGAAATCGCTGCTTTTGCGTAAGAATCAGATTCGCCCCCTGGGGTCAAATACGAGCCTTTCGACGCTTGTTTGCCTGACTCGCGTATTGCATAGTCCTCTTCCTGATATTAGCTCGCGGTTGCTCGTGAAATTTCTTGTTGGCTGCTGGTCGTTTCTTTCCATCTAACTCGGTTTGATCAATGTATCCCCGTTTTGATATTTACACCTGTTGTGCGTTGCATTTTAAAACTCCGGGCAATGATATTTGCCAGGGCATGGCTTTCAGGAACGGGCTGCGCGACATTGTAAATACCGAGCGAGTTGATCGTTCGGACTCAAATGCAGCAACCTTTATCGTTTCTTGACCATCTTTGACCACTTCTACTCCAACAAATGAGTCGCTGGCATGATTAACATCATCATTGGGCAACACATTTGAATCATTAAGAACCTGAGTTTCCTGATCATCTTCGCCTTGATGGCATTCGGATCTTTCATTGTGGCTTTCCTCCTTGGTGACTTGAGCACTCACTGTCCTCGTAGCCACTAACATCCCTCGAGGCTCGGAGTTATTGTGGACTGCAGATATGCGTTCCACCTTTACCTCCCAATCTTGATATGCTTCGTGATCGTTTTGGCCGCGAAATCTAGGTAGATTGATCGAAAAATTCCTAAGATCGCCGCGGGCTGGCCGTGCTCATCTCTTATTCCTCCCGAGCATCTCTGAATCCTCACATTCGCTCTGCTCAAAATTTATCCCCCGTGTGCTAGACTTGACGACGTTCTCTCGTTGGTTGTTTTGTTCCCGCAGCTGCGCCAAGATGGTTTCGTAGTTGTCATTCGTTCGCTCCATGACTTCTCTGAAAGCTTGCAACATTGAATTTGGCGACGGTGCTCCGAACATGATCCCAGCTTTTAAAATTTCCTTTCACTCGCTCGGGCAGCGTAGCATGATAGTTCTATGAATTCCAATGGACAAGGAAAGACACAAGAACTGCTATGTGGTGTGGGACGAGAAAATCAGGAATTAAAGTAGGGGTGAAAACGAGCCGAGCCCGAACATGGGTATGCTTGAGTTTGGCTTGATAACTAACGAGTCGGGCCGAGTTCGAGCCGAGCTTGGTCAACTCGAACTCGAACTCGAGTTGAGCTTTGACCGAGCTGCTCGCGAGCAGTGAATGAACAAGTCATATTCCTTTGAGTTTTTACAATTTCATTTTTAAATACTCGATCTTATTCGGGTCATTTCTCACCCAACTTGAAATTAAGCATTTTTACACTATTTATGTCAATTCAAGATAAAAATAGAGTTTGAGTGCACGTATTTTGGGTATATATAATCTTTATTTATCTCAATTACACTATGAAAGATGGAGAGATATAAATAGGAGACGAATGTCGATAATGATAGTTAAAAAAAGAAAAAAGAAAAAGCAATGTAAGTTTTAACGTTTAACTTTTAATGATTTATGACAACTTTGGGAATTACATTCAATATATTTTTATTTATTGATGTTTTAGGAGATATTTAATATATATATTATATTAATCGAGCATTAACTAGTCGAGTCGAGCCGAACATGCCCATGCTTGAGTTTGTGGCTTGATTATTAACGAATCGAACTCGAACTCGAGCCGAGCTTGGTCAACTCAAATTCGAATCGAGCTTTGACCGAGCG
Source organism: Linderniella brevidens (assembly GCA_004919715.1). Classification (NCBI taxonomy): domain Eukaryota; kingdom Viridiplantae; phylum Streptophyta; class Magnoliopsida; order Lamiales; family Linderniaceae; genus Linderniella; species Linderniella brevidens. The sequence goes on along the minus strand of SWDC01000149.1, from coordinate 4,241,658 downwards.
GCTCACGAGCGGCTTGATTCGTTTTCACCCCTAAATTAAAGACACATGGAGGGTTGAAAAATTAAAAAAGATAAACTTGAAAGCACTTGATAACGAAATTTTTTCTATCTGTTGTCTCTATTTTTTTTTATATTTTTTTTAGGCTTTTTTTTTTATCTGTTGCGGTGTTTTTTTTTTTTATTGGCTGGACATATTTTTTCTGCCGAAGACTTGTTTTCCAAAGACTCGAAAACTATCAATCAAGGAAAACGGGCTACGAGCCCAAACTGATACGAACTCAAATCGAGATTCGTGAGTGAGCGTTAAGACCGACTTTGAATGATTGGAACACGATGAAAAGAACAGACACGAATTAAAAAAGAAAAATAAAAATGAACTCGAAAAAATATATAAAGACTCGGTACGAACCGAAATGGGATGCAATTTGGAGGACTCGAATCGTGCATGTTGGATACGATAAAAATAGGTTGAACCTATCTCCTTTGAAGCACAACGACCATTTTCCGCCCTTTGAACCGAACCGGCCCTCAGCAACAATATTAGGACGAAGCCTACACCTTTGAATTACGGGCTGAGTTTGGCTGAAAGTTTTGACAACACAACTAATTAAATTGCACGAAATTCACGTTGATAAGTCGGAGGAATTGCGAAGCAAAACTGCCTAATTTGCAAAAAACTAGTGAAAGGAAATAAACTCACGGTTTATTCGAAATCAAACTCTACATTTGTCTGTCTCGTACACCAGCATTCGCCAAAATAGCCTACGCCTAAACCAACTGCAGCAAGATGATTAATTATTACAGTAAAAACTTAGACTTGATTGGACCAAACCACAATGTAGTCGAAGGAGTCATTTTCTCAAACAAACATGCAAAACCTTTGACCCACGTTGATGCTTCAGCTGCCATGTCTCTTCATTTTTCTTTTGGTGGATCGAATTATGGGGCCTCGTGATTGGTTTTACTTGGGCCTTCTAAACCATTGCAATCGAAGGTGCTGAAACCGGGCCTCGACCCACGGGGTTCGCATCAGGTATTCTCATCAATGATCCCTATTCTTGAATAACAATGATACTTTGGGGCAACTTTTGGTTCATGAGTTGTTGAATGGAAATAACTATGCCAAATGATATCACTCATCGACAGGAACAAAGAAGGATTTGTCAATGGTGACTTCAGCCGCCAGTTGTGAATGCTCAAGATCAGACAGCTTCACAAAACCATCAAAGTGCCTGGAAAAGGAACAATATTGTTGTCATTTCTTGGATCTTGAATTCGGTCACCAAAGAAACGATAAACAAGCCGACTATATAGTGCTTCTGCTAGAGAGGTATGGCTAGATTTGTAGGAAAGATTTTGGCAAATAAACAAGCCGAGAATCTTCCAATTGAAGAAGGAACTAATCAATCTCGCCGAATGATTGAACAACAAATCAGTGTATTTCACAAGTTGAAGACCTTGTGGGATGAGCTGTCAAATTACAGGCCACCTTGCTAGTGCACTTACGTAGAGATCATACCAAGTAAGGAATTTTCAGATGAGGAATATGTGCTCATCTTTCTTATTTGGTTGAATGACTCGTTCTCCCAAATAAGGGGTCAAATTCTACTGATGGGTCCTATACCCCCATCAAGTCTTTTCCTTGTTAACCTGGAGAGGAAAAACAAATATCCATGATCAGTGCACTGGACATGGGAGAGCAAACGATATGGCCTTATTTGCTGCAAAAAATGACCAATAATTGGTCAAAAAGGGACCCTATAATAAGAAAATTGATTGTTCTTCTAGTCGTTTGCACTCATTGTAATAAGAAGGGATATACGATTGATACATGCTACCAGATCCATGAATTTCCTTCGAGTTTTAAGTCAAATCTCAGGTTCAAGGGAGCAAGAATCAATCCGATAGCAACATAGCTGGCTAACAAGGCAGGGCATCAGAGCGTTCAATCAAATGCTCGTGTCGTTTCTACTGGTGATGCCTTGATTCAGCTACAAATAACTCCATTTCAGCTAGAGTGTAAGGACCTTGATAAACAAATTAATGGGCAGCTCTTTGCCATACAACATGAGATACTATCTTATCTTTCAATTGTCCCATCTTGATTAACACTAATATTTGGTTAGTAGATTCATGAGCAACAAGACGTGTACGTGGTAATCCAAACTTGTTGTTTGATTTGCATGACACCGAGGAATCTAATGTGATATTACCAAATAATTACATCATTAAGGTTAACATCATTGGGACCTTTATTTTAAACAGGTCATCTATTTTGACAGAAGTACTACTGGTTCCAACATTACATTTTAATCTCATATCAGCGCGTTATCTGACTAATGGAAAGAACTATAAATTTTCCTTTGATGCTAATGATTTGTAGTGCCGGGCAATTCGCAACAAGTGATTGGCAAGGGTAGGCAAGAGACTGAATTATACATAAGTGATCATTTTTGCTATATTCTTCATTTAATCATGATTCTTTTTTTGAATAAACTGTCAATGGATCTTTTGACACAATAGATTAGGCCATCCCTCGAACAAAGTCATGGATATCCTTAGGCCCTTTTTAAGGCATGATATAGAGTCTGCAAGTTCATATTGTAAGATTTGTCCTATAGCAAAGTAGAAAAGAACTCATTTCCCTGATGATAATAAAATGACATGCACTGCTTTTGACTTAGATTCATTGTAATGTATGAGGACCATTTCATGTTACATCTTATTTAGGACATCATCATTTTCTTATAATTGCTGATGATCATACTCATTTTACTTTTTTCACGATAAAACATAAATCTGATGTACAATTATACAAACTACGTGTTTGAAGCTGATACGAAGTCCATCATTTCAAGCTTGAGAAGCGGTGCTCGCGGTAAAGAGACCTATCATCACCAATCGTCTATTTGGAACGGTCCGTAAACAAGTGGAGGGTACACATTCGTATCCGAGGATGTGTTAAGAATTGGCCCGATCAACAACAAATTCTTAAACTGATATTATGCTTAAAAGGGGGGAAAGGCAAAAAAAAAAAGAACAGGAAAAACTCCTCGACATACGAGTATCAATTACAAGTCATAGAACACCTTGACGTACGAGTCTAAAATACAAGTCATAACACTCCTTGACGTACGAGTCTAAAATACAAGTCATAACACTGCTTGACGTACGAGTATAAACTACAATTCACAACACTCATTGGCGTACGAGTCTTAACTACACGTCATAACGCTCCTTGATGTATGAGCCTTAACTGCATGTTACTCCTGGCCCGTATGCGTCTAATCTGTGAAAGGCGAATAACGATGATAAATGTATATGTTTAAACTACTAACTTATGTCACCTAGTTAATGATGGTTAAATAATGAATACTCATGTGAAAGGGAAACATCAATGTTAAGTGCATATGTTTAAACTGCAATCTTATCTCACTTAGTTCGGATGGCTAAATTTTGAATACTCCTGCCCCACATGGTTATAAACTGTGCACAACACCCCACTCGAAAAAAAACTTAATTACGAAAAAGGACTTGATCCCTTTAAAGGGTACGTAGGCAGTTTGAATATTGTCTAGGTTCAGTCATAAAACGAAAGCGGAAAACGAACGTTGAGAAAAGCGGGTGGATACAAGTGAAATGTGAAATGCTTCGTAAGTCCCGAGTGACATGATCAACCTCAATGAAGATAAGATTATTAACTTAGAGACTATGCAAAGCTGGTTCATTCGCCACCTTATCCTCGATATGTGTTACTCAGGTTCGAATTAGATCATCTCATCATTGGTTAACTTGAAGACATTTCGACAAGGACCCAAAGTACTTGGGTTTCGAATTTTGAAGCGGGACATTTATATACCCCATGTCGAAACCTTTTTCGAGCCGGATCGCAAATTTTTCAAGTCTATTTCCTTCAAATGATCGTCAAACAGACTTGGTGTTGGGAAATTTGTAGATAATAAAAATTAATTGTCTATTGAAATTATTCTATTGATGTACTAAATTAGCTCAAATTGATAAAATAAAACTCAATTAATGAAATTTCTATTATTTTGAGATTTTAAATTAATCTCAAATAAATAACTAACTAATTTAATTAATAAATTCATACCACAAATGATGATTTCCTTTTATATAAAAAGTCTTCGTAAGACAATTCTTGTATACATTTATTAAATAAGTAAAGGAAATCATCAATTATGGAGATAATCAAATCAAATAAGGGGAGAATCGACAAAGAGGAAAAGAATCAAATTTGAATATCTAAAAAAATCAAATTAAATCAAATCACCTCAAATATGATTATACTTTTAGTTTTTTAGAATTCTCTACGCCTGTAAGTACAAGGCTTCAGAAGTTTAGAAACTCAAATGAAACGAATACATGACTTCGAGAGAAGATATAAGACTTTTATATCATTCAAATTCTCTTAAGCAAGTTCTTTGTATTCAAGTCTTATTTTTTGAAGATTTGAAGATTGACAACGAATATTCGAACATCAAAGATAAAAGATGAAGAACCGAAGGGCGAAGACTGAAGATCGAGACTTGAATATCAAAGACCCGACACCAAGACCGAAGATCGAATATCAAAGCTCAAGCTTGAGGTTCGAAGATCTAGCTCAAAAATCGGAGATCAAGCTCAAGACTCGAAAATCAAAGATTAACGATCGAAGCTCAAGACTCGAAGACCGAAGATCAAGAATCTATGACTGAAGATCAAGATCAAATATTCAAAATCTAAGATCGAAGATCAAAATCAAGACTTGAAGATCAAGATCAAAGGCGTTCATTAAGTCCAAGCGTCCGTGATCAAGTTCAAAAGCACATGAAGAAACCTTCAAGAAAGTTTCTTCGACAAATCAAGTTCAGGCGTTGAGTTCGTGGTCAAGCTCAAAAGCCCATGAAGAAACTTTCAAGAAAGTCCTATTCACCAAATTGTAAAGAAGTCCTTCAAGATTCGTGATCAAGCCTAAATGCCAATGAAGAAACTTCAAAGAAAGCACAAGTCGAAAAAGGTCAAGATTGACAATTTTTTCCGTGAAGCCCTTCAAATATATTGATGCGAATAACCAGAGCAACAAATCGAGATAGCATCCACCAAATTTGTTCTAAATCGCATCAAATTTCATTTTACTGTTCATCTTGACAATTTTTTCCGAGAAGCCCTTCAAATTTATAGATGCGAATAACCAGAGCAACAAATCGAGATAGGATCCACCAAATTTGTTCTAAATCGCATCAAATTTGTTTGACTACAAGACTATCAATGCGAACTATTTCTAATTTGCCCTATTAAATTTGTTTTAAACTAAATACACGTATTCGACCGTCATGGGTACTCCGACTTCTCGAACGGCGCATTCGTTTCGTATGTCTCACCTTGTACTCGTAGGGTCACCATATTTAAACTAATAATATCTAATAAAAATAGTAAAGTACAAGATGGGGGGAGGGGGGGTCATAAGTCTCAGACAACTGGATACAACAAATACAATGCCGGGGAGAACCTTGTTGCCCTTAACAAATAACCCTGTCAAAATAGATACGCTTAAGTCCACGTTGACGCTAGGGATGTCAACAGGGCGGGGCGGGGGATGGGATCTAATCCCCGTCCCCGCGAAGCAACTGGGGACAAAAACGTCCCCGTTCCCGCTGGGAACCATGCCCCACAGGAATTTCCCGCCCCGACAATATTTTTAAAAAATATATACTATTTATAATATAAACTATATTTTAATATTATTTATATTATTGAAATTATATGTTAATATTATTTATATTATTTAATTATTATTTAAACTATATTTTAATATTAATTATATTATATTAATAATAATTAGATTATATTATAATATTATTTATGTTATAATAATATAAATTAGATATAAAAATATTAATTATAATATATCGGGGAATGGGGCATGGAACTGAGCGGGGATCCCCATGGGGAAAATCTCTCCCCGTCCCCGCCCTGCGGAGATAAATTACCGAGGATTCCGCGTCCTATTCGGGGCGATTCCCCGCGGGACGGGGAATCTTTTCTCCATTGACAAGCCTTGTTGTCGCCTTTATGTATCACATGTCATAGCATAAACACATATAAGGACAATTAATTGCTCAATGAAATCCGAAATGAAATTTGTGCTGTTATTGGGCCAGGCATATTTAAGGCCCACCGGGCTTCTTGTTGAGTCGGGCCTTACCTTAGGCCCATGAGGGTTACCGATTGGGCTTGGCCTTTTCTTAGTCCGTCCATGGCTTTATTTTAGTCCAAACTTGATTTAAGGCCCAAAAGCGAATGGAATTGGACCTAGGCTAACGAGAGCCTGTTTGTGTTTCTAAATCCCAATGGCCCAAAATACGACCGCCGGATCAGAACCCGACGACATCGGGCCGGAGTTTCACCCCAGACCGATGCGTCGCAGTCCCGACCCAGTGCATCACGGGCAGCTATGTGTCTCGAGTTTTCCGGCGAATAACGGCTGCCATGCAGCCTCGTCGGACCAGAACCGAGCATCGCCGGATTCAGGGATTCGCCCGAACAACCATGCTGCTCAGTCCGAGCCCGACCCATCGTGGGAAGATGCATTCATGCGCCTATTGCTCACACGAACGGGTGCGGGCAGATTCGCTGCTTTTTGGTTAACGGCGTGCCACGACAGCTTCGCTGCCTCCCCGGACAGAACAGGGCCTTCCCGGAGTAAGATCTTCGGCCCGAGCCGGTGGGCTGCACTGACCAGCCCGGCGTGTCGCCGGAATACCTTTCAGCGTTGGATGCGCAACGACGAAAAATCGAACCCAAACCGTCACCGCAACTTGTGGCTAGTCCAAGAAACCGTTTTGGCCGTGCCAGCTCGGCCATGAGCCATGAGGTGCTGGGGTGATCCTTGACCGCTGCACCATCACCGCCATGTCTCAGCCAGAGAAACGACTCGGCCTTGGATTTGTAACGAGCGTACGTGCCATGCACGTTCTCGGTTAATCCTTGGCCTATTGATTCAGAATCCATTTACGCTTGTTTATAATCTGAGCCTGGCTCCAATACCACTGTTGGGGAACGTCTCTGGGTCTCTCGTACGTGCGGAACTTACAATTTTCCCGGGATTCGCCCTAAACCTCGAATCATTCGGAGACACATAGAAACATATTGTTACACATAATGAAACAGCCTTAAACCCCAGTCACACGTATTTTAGAAGAGTTTCAGCCACTTTATCCTCGACGAGAAAAAGCGCTAGCTTTTGCCGATAACCCGGTTTGAAACCGCGCCTAGGTTGAAAACAAAAGCAAAAAAAGAGTCACGCCGACCCCGAGGTTGTATCAAGAACCGAACTACTCCTCATATTAATGTTTCAAATATTTTGATAATGGAGTCATGGAAATGGAGTCCTGCCATCAACTCTACATTAATGTTTTAAATATTTTTATAATGGCATCATGGAGAAGGTACATGGTGATACAAACTAATTCACCGAAAAGCTAAATCATACTTTGGCGATGCAAAGTATTACTTGGAGCTTGCAAGAGAAACAAGTAATGATGCGATGCATAAGGAATATAAGACGTGTTCGACTGAAGACAATAAAACAAAAGACAGGCGGGGTTATAGGATCCTTGAATTAACATTACCTCTAACTCAAATTTACTCCAAAAAACCGCAAAACCTGTCTATCAAAGCCAAAGAATATAAATGCCCAAAAGCAACAACATTGATAACAATCGCATACTCGAAGAGTAAGAAAAGGTTTTCGATGTAACTGAAGAAGAGCAAAGAGAAGTCGAGAAACCCTTCGAAAAGTTTCCATGTGTCGGATGAGGGGATGGTTCCTATTAGTCAATATAGAACGACAAAGGACATGGGTTCTAAGTCATCTTTGACGTGGTATTGGAAAATCCTTTCCTACCAAAAAACAAAGTCATCTTTGACGTATTCAAAGCCATACAACTCAAGAATCTATAATTTGAAGATGTCAAATGGTTACCAACCTCCTAGATTTTAGCAGTTTGGCGAAAAAGGGAATACGAAGCAACTTGTGGCCCATTTTGTCAAGACATGAATGATGCAGGGACTTACAAAGACCACCTTGACAAACAATTCGTCCATTCACTAAAGGGCAATGCCTTTGATTGGAATATCGACTTTGACGCATAGCTGCGATCAATTAGAACACGGGTTTTTAAACTGCTTCTACATCACTAGACGCACGATTATCATGATCGAACTTACTAACGTCCACCCTTGGAAAGATGAACCGTTGTCGACTATATCAACCATTGGAGGACTTTAAGTCCTAACTATAAAGATCAGTTGCGTGAAGCTTCAAGCATTGACATGTGCATTCAAGGGATGCATGGGGTATACGATGCATCTTTCAAGAAATTCGACGCAAAACATTTGAAGAATTGGCAAATCGTGCACACGACATGGAATTTCGTTTGGCAACAAATGGCACAGATGAAACACATGTACATGAGACCAAAAAATTCCGAGAGAGAATTGACGTCGACAACGGGGGAAAATCTTTTGTTAAAGCTCAAGGTAAAGAGTCTATTGCGACAAACATCACACCACTAAAGCTTTGAGGCCGGAAAAGGACCTGAACATTGAGGTATATGATACACCGCCAGAACTGATAAAAAGAAAGCTGACACTTAGACAACTCCAGGAAAAACAATATCCATTTTTTGATTTACAAGTGTCAGGAATCCTTGATTAAGATAGTGCGAACAAATCTCATCGTTCCCCTAAGATGAAATGACCAGATGAGGCGAGGCGAACCCCTAACTGTTGCAAGTGTAATCGTTTAGTTGGCCATCCAATTCACAATTTCTTTATCTTCAAAGATAAGGTAATGCAATTAGCTAGGCAAGGAAAGATATCGTTGCAATTTGAGTCAGCAGACTCAAATTATATCTTGGTTACAAAGCTGAAACCGAAACCATAACACTACAAACTTGTGCATTTCCGTTATGACATTTACTTGTGAAGACTTACTCCAAGGCTAAATTGCACAATTGTCCTTTATTCGTATCTGCTTTTACTTGCGAGAAAAATGTTGAACGGATGTTGATTGACGGCCTCTCTCTTGTGAACACTCAGCCTCTGCGTGTGCTAAAAGAACTAGAAATTCCAATTGCAAAACTCTCCAAGAGCCGTATGATGATCCAAGGTTTCAAGATGGAGGCCAAAGAGCTATCGACATGATAGGGTTGGAGTTAAATTATGACATTAACAATATTGTTCCATGTAATCGATGCTAAAATATCATATGCAATGCTTCTCGGTCGTCCATAGTTCCACGATAATGGAGTTGTGCCATCAACTCTACATTAATGTTTCAAATATTTTGATAATGGCATCATGAAGAAGGTACTTGGTGATACAAACTCATTCACTGGAAAGCTGCATCATACTTTGCTGATGAAGTAATACTTGGAGCTTGCAAGGGAAACAAGTAATGATGCGATGCATAAGGAATATAGAAAATGCACAGCTGAAGATAATAAAACAAAAGACTTAGGCGGGAATATAGGATCCTTGCATTAACATTACCTCTAACTCAAATTCACTCCAAAAGATCGCAAAAGCTGTCTATTAAAGTCAAAGAATTTACACGTCCGTCTCAAGGGCCTATCATCGGACATGATAAATCGACAAATAAACAAATGGGTGGGGTATTTTGCTTGTGCCACCTCTCGGAAATCCGCGTTTAGCCCATCAATCCGCCGGTTGAAGCCCGTCATGGTTTCTCCATCGCCGCCACCGAATTTCTCATCTCCGTGATATGAGCCACCAATTCCACTATATTCGGCAGTGCCTCGAGTTGTGCTCGGAAAGCCTCACACCGGCTTTCAAACTCCGTCACTCTAGCACCCGTCGAAGTCATCACCCTTCCGAACCTTTGCTCTAATACCAAGTTTGTTGCAAATCCTGAACTTAGAAATTTTTTTTGAATTAAGAAGCCCCGCTCACAACCGGCTCGCGTCTTACTCGTTCCTCGCTCGCCCGATTCTCGAGTCACCCGCGATAAGCCTCTTGCCCGACCATGCTTTGAATATGTGGAAACGTAAAAACAAAGACACGGTCAATTCGGGGACAACCGGATTCGCCTACCGACTTGTCGTAATCTCTATTCACGCAAAGTTTACAATGAAGGAGAATACTCAAACCCGTGGCACCGAACACGTCTCAGCCTCACGCATCTACTCTACGACACGACACAGTTATCTCCTAACATCCCCTTTTTCGAAATCTTAATCGCTCGCTCACTCTCGCTCGAGAAACCATTCGCGGGATCCCTCTCGATCTCGGCGCTCCGAGCTCTCGAAGAGATTTCCTCAACAACCTTATTCGAATTCGAATTAGGCTATTGCGAGAATCTCTCCCTGAGTTTTTCTCCCGTTTGTCTTGGCTCCTCAAATCTTATCAACAGCCCCGAGACTTGGTCATCCTGCGTCCAGATCAAAGACTTGGTCATCCTCATTTGACTTGGTCTCGATCCTGCCCAACCATTCCCGAGATCCTCGCAGGACCTGGTTAACCCACGCGTAAATTCTCACGCGCGAGTGCCGCGCGAATGCTGTCCTGCGCGAACCACCCTACACGTTGCCTGGCATGGCTCCCATTTTTGGCACCGCCGCCGACCATCGCCGCCGTCCGGCGGAGCCACCACCGTGCTTGATTTGTTGTCCGCCAAGCCACCGCTCGTCGTTGTCTTGGACCTCAACGTCGAAGTCATCCCGCACGTGCTCGCCCACCGTCACCTGCTTGGTCTTGGCCCGCCTGGCCTGGCCCACATCTACCACTCGTGCGTGTGTCCAAGTGCTTTCCGAGCCATGTGCCTTGGTGACTTTGAACAACATTGCTTTCCCGCTTGGAAATGTTTGAACTTGCTAACGTGGGACTTGCAAAGGTGTAACAATATGTTGTACTAGTTTCATACATGGAAAAGTTAGAGGATCAAAGTCAAATTTGTGAAAGTTGAAAGGATTGTTTATGCTAAATTACCTAAACATATGTGAATTGTTTTATAGTTTTGTACATGAAAAAGTTAGATGGCGAAAAACAATTTTTGTGAAATTTATAGAACTAACGTATTAGTTACACCTAGTAATGATTCGATTATAGACTGGGGGAGATGGAAAATTAATTTTGGGTTTGGTCTTAGCAGACCGAGTAAAGGTATTTGGGCAGGGGGAGGCGGATGATGTGGTCGAAGGCCCAAAGCTGGGATGAGTTTAGAGTAATTTGCAAGAGGACAAATGGGGTTGGCTTGGTAACTTGGTCTTGAAAATGATATAATACCATTGCTTTATAATATATAAATTGGAAAATGCTACAAATGTTACATTGGGCTTCATTTACCGCTAAATTATCACATAAGTTCACTATGATGTTTTGAAACCTAAAAATCGAAAAATGTCGTACTTTTCCAATTATCAAAAGGAAACCTATATCTAATATATATAAGGAGAAAATTACTTTTGATCCCCGATGTTTACCCTATGGGCAATTTTGGTCGGTCCCCGAAGTTTCGACTTGCCACATTTAATCCATGTACTTATCCGATTTGAACCAATTTTGGCCCCTCAGTTCGACTAAACGTCAATTTGGACGAAATTTGTCATCCCTCCAAAATACCATTTATACGTCCCTTCATCTTAAAATACGTAAAATTCGTCACCTTCATCCCACAATCTAGATTTTTATGGTATTGATTTTCATGGTTCGATTGTGAGATGAAGGAGGCGAATTTAGAGGAATTTAAGATGAACGGACGTATAAACAGTAATTTGAGGGATAGTAATACACTACATCCGACTCACATGACAAATTCCATCTAATTAGACGTTTAATCAAATCGAGGAACCAAGATTGGTTCAAATCGACGACAAGTGGAAACATTGGGACCGAAATTGCACATCGGGACCAAAAGTGGTTTTATCCCCAGAAACATATATATATATATATATATATACTTTTTTATTATTTTCGTTCCTTTCATTCATCAATATTACTTCGCAAAAACTGGAACAATGATTTTATCTTCATGAAAAAACCCACGCCTAAAAAAGAAATATAATTGTATCAAATTTCAATGTAAAGCCACATATTCTTAATAATACAGACATACTGGAAATTGTCTACTGATAAGTAGTTTCTCGTCTGAGTCGCCAATATCAAGAGTGAAGTTGAAAAACTTGAATGATTTGCTTGTGTAATGAAGCGGCTCCTCAACCTCGGATACTGTTGAAGCATGAAACAGAGAAGGAGACCAAGAACATTTCTAATGGAGCATATGATTTTAAGAAGAAAGCTAAACGGAGTTTAGGGTCGAGCAAGGTTGATTTAAATGACGCGTGTAAATATTTTAAAAGCATGTTGGCTTTTTTAACAAAATAAATCGAAAAAAAAAGATTAATTATCAAAATAGGGCGTTTTTTGGACATATTACTAAAATAGAGCCAATTGCGGGCGTTACCCGCGACGTCGCACCCATTACACGCGACGTTCGTTACGGCCCGTTTAAGCGTTTAAACGGACCCTTAAACGGGCCGATAACGTATCTGGGCCCGTCGTCGCGTTTAATGGATTCGACGACGCGTCCATTGGGCGCGATGATGTGACAAATCGTTCACGCGTTGTCTGTAATTTTCTTTTTCTTTTTGCAGAACTGATGTGGACGTAACGTTCACGAGTTTTGCAGAAGAATCGTCGCGTCCAATAGATGCGACGTCGCGTCCATTAAATGCGACGATTTTCCCTATATAAAGCACTATAATTTCGTATACATGGATATATAAAAAAACAACTTGAAGTATTTAAATTTCTCCTCAAATCATGACATCTCGCAAAATTCAAGTCTCTATCTACTACGGTGGCAAAATCATTACTGAATCAAACTCCATCCGTTACAGCATCCCACCCATTTCTCTTAGACGAATTCGTCGCGACACTAGCTTTGCTCAATTTCTGGGCATGCTATATGAGGTTATTCGCCTCGACAACAATTTTTTCTCCTTAACCGTTCATGTTAAGAATGAATACTATCAGCATTCTCGACTCTATCAGCGGCTCTTTCAAATTTCAAACGACGCTGAACTATCGTACTTCTTGGATGCTGATGCGGAACTTAATCTAATTGAAGTGTTTGTCGATGCCAGCGAGAACGTTCAAGAGGCACCCGACGTGTTCACCAATATCACCTCCAGCCACTCGTTCCCTGATCTCACGGCAGTTACTCAAGGAATGAGTGCCTTTTCACTCCATCCTCCTCATACAGACATTCCTTCGAGCAGTCGTGATGTTCCTAATATGTCGAATGTGTCACAACCTGAGCCTGTGCCCGAAGACTTGCAAAATAGTGACGCTATCGACTCTAAAGCTGATGACGTTGGTGGTGCGTTGGACGATTTTCCGGATCCCGCAGATGATAACGACGATAGCGACGCTGATGGAAACAATGTTGGTCCCGAGAATGCCATTCCATTGCCGGCGGATGATGCACGTGCGCCTTACCAATCCGTGCCTTTTTATTCAACATATCAAATGGCGCTTCCAGAAGCCAACGAGGACGGCGGTGATTTTTACAGTAGGGACAATCCCAGGTTCAGAGTCGGTATGACATTTAGTACCAAAGCTCACTTACAAGATGCTGTTGGCGATTATTCTTACAGGGTGGCTAGACGTGAGTTTCACGTCTCAGAAAGTAACAAAACCGTATGGGGCGTGAAATGCAACCATAGCCATGACTGTCACTGGAGGTTACGAGCATGCTTCAAACCGAAAAAATGTTATTGGAAGATTACGATATATGGGGGGCCACACACATGCTACATGAACGAGTTGGCGAGAACACACCGCAACATTTCGCGAAACACAATTGCGAGAATGTTGATTGGAATAGTGAAGACAGACCCTCAATTTCTACCAAAGAACGTAAAGCAGCTGGTGAAGGACAATACCGGGTACGACATCTCATACATTCAAGCATGGCATGGCCTCAAAAGGGCGAAAGAAAATGTTTACGGTACTGGGAAACTTCAGTCCAACAACTTCCTATCTTCATGAAAGCTCTGAAACGTTACAACCCCGACACGGTCGTCAAGTGGTTGAATCTTCCAATGAAGCACCCGGTGTGAAGAAATTGGGGTATGTTTTCTGGGCTTTCAAACCTTGTATTGATGGGTTTAGGCATTGTCGTAGAGTTGTTTGCGTTGACGGTACGCACTTATACTCCAAATACGATAAAATGTTAATTGCATCTGGGCTCCGAAATCAAAATATTCTCCCCCTTGCTTTTGCCATTGTTTCAACGGAAAGCAGACACTCTTGGAGTTGGTTCCTGAACTTACTTAACATCCACGTGTTGGGTGAACAATGTGTATGCCTCATTTCTGATCGTCATCGAGGTACTTTTATTTTCCTACATACATTCTTGTATTAATTGACACTCTTTTAATCGATTGATCGTAATTTGTTATAGGAATATTGGCGGCGGTAAGCGAATTTGTTATAGGCGGCGCGAATTAACAGCGTTTAAATGGTGTACACCGGTTTTTTCTACGTCATGTCGTATCAAACTTCAACACTGAATTCAAGAACAATGACCTAAAACAGTTATGCCATAGAGCTGGAATGGCCCACACGTTGGAGAAACTCAATATCATTATGGAACACATTAAAGTTCTCAATGAACCGGCCTGGAAGTGGTTAGATAATATTGACAAAGAGAAGTGGACGTTTGCTTACGATGGTGGATTCCGATGCGGGGTGATGACCACTAATATCTCCGAGGCCCTTAACGGAGTTTTCAAAGGGGCGAGGTGTTTGCCTCCGAAAGCAATAGTGGACTTTAGCTTTCATCGATGCGTTGAATATTTTCGCAATCGATTTACGGAGTGCTCTGCAGCGATGGCTAACACCGAAAGCGATTGGTCTCCGTATGCGTGGAATAAGTTCAACGACTGGACAAGTCGTTCTTGGAGTCACGTCGCATTTAATTTTGACCCACGTTTGCAAACAGCTGAAGTTTATACTTCGGCCGTGAATCAAAGGAAGCACGTGGTAAACATCTTAGGAAAGACGTGCACGTGCGGAAAATGGGACACGTATTTCATCCCATGTTTTCATGCCGAAGCAGCTTGCCGTATGTGGGGAGTTCATAGCATGCATCATATTGCTCATTTCTATAACAAACAAGCATACCGTAAAACATACGAGGGGTTTTTTCATCCTCTACATGACGAATGTTATTGGGAGCCTGCGGAATTCTCTCTTATACATAACGACGCTCTGCGTACCAGAAGAGGGCCGGGGAGAATCCGTACAACTCGTATACAGAACGAAATGGATCGTGGTGGTTCAAGGCGGAGACAAGGTCGAAGAGGCGGAGGCAGTGGTCAACGTTGATTTATTGTAATCTTTAAATAGTTTTAGTATTCATATGTTGTACTAAATCTTTAAGTAAATTATTACAATTTTCAGTTACGTCCGAATTTACCTCATATTAGTTGCAAACACGCATGACAAAGGTTACTGAAGTTACAAACAATCACTTTCGAAAAGTTTTTCTCCAACCCTTCGGGGGCGGGTCAACGAAGTCATCGTCACTATTATCTTCTTCAACTCTGGAACTCGACATTGCATGATGTTTGCCTTTGTTGTGCGTCTTTCTATTCATACCTTTTTTCTTTCCTTTCGGAGGTGGGTTGACGAAGTCATCATCGCCTTGGTTTTTGCCAGCGTTGCCGATCTTACTCGACATATTGTATCGGTTTCGTTTCGGTGGCGTGTCGCCGAGGTCGTCGTCACCCGTATCGTCTTTGACTCTCGAACTCGAGCCGACATGTTTTACCGGCTGTCTTTTGGATGATTCTTCCGCATGAGTATGAATTATTGGACATTTGCTGTTAGGAATTGCAAGCACGTCAATGTCTGGAACAATGTCTGGGTTGATATAGCTACCGAAAATTTTATACAAATAATATTCATGTGGCTCGGGCTCATAGAAATAAATTGTTGAAAGAGGATCCTCCTGCAAGAATATGACAAATTGCATAATTAAAAAATTTTATTACAGCCGAATAAAACGTTGAGTAAAATAACCACCTTAAACCACTTAAGCCATTGCTCGGTATCTGCATGAATCCATCCTCTGTCATACTCTCCCCAATCTCCCATTTCGGCGCGTAGTTTTGTCCATAAAAGGTAGCGACGCTTCAAATGACCAAGTTTCTCCGTTAGAAAAGGTACGGTGAAATGAATTCCGTAACGTTGATTGTATAGTTGCGCAAGGAATTGAAGACATTCGGACAATGTCTCATTCGTGATATCAGCCATAGATGCTTTTGCGTAAAATGATCCAACGAACCATCTTTCAATATCGTACGTCCACAGTTCATCGTATAAGTAATCACCAAGGACGTTTAAATTTCCGAATATCGGATGACCCTCATTCATCTTTTTTCCATTGAAGCGATTAAGACGCGGGTGTCTACCTTTCGGGTGCATCGTATCTCAAATGTTGTATGTTATTTTCTTAATTTGTGGGATTTTTATAGATGTTCTGGATCATTTTTTTTTTAATGTCAATATTGTTGTGTATAGTTAGATTGAAGATAGTATGCAGGTAGCTTTGATTAAAGCTGCACGCGGATGATAAAAGTTGCTGAAGTTGCAGGTAGCTTTGATTAAAGCTGCACGCGGATGATAAAAATTGATGAAGTTGCAGGTAGCTTTGATTAAAGCTGCACGCGGATGATAAAAGTTGCTGAAGTTGCAAGTAGCGTTGATTAAAGCTGCACGCGGATGATTAAAGTTGTTTTATTTTTAAAAATATATTAACGTTGATCTATTTTAATTTTGAAGTACTTTTAGTACATATATTATATTTAATTTAATATTTTAGTACATTTACATAATTTAATACATATATATTATATTTATTAATAAAAATATATTATATTTATTTTTTAAAAAATAGACGGGTAGCCCGCGGGCTAGCCCGCCCCGCCCCGCCTGTAGCCCGTGGCCCACTCCCCGACAACCTAAAAAAATCCATTTGGCGGGTCTGGGCGGGGCGGCCCGCGGGCTTCGGGCCTTTTTTACGGCTCTACTAATTATATAACTTGTATTTTATAATTATCCACCATAAAGCTACGCATAATAAGATAATAACATCGCGAAAATAAAAACGTAAGTCGTAATAACATATAACAAAAAAACATCGTCTTAATAAATACAATAAAAAACATCGTATGAACAAAAAAACTATGGCATATAATGCCCTCCGGTACCGTATCTTCGAGGACGCTGCTCTCTACGCAGATGGCGACGGTCAACTGGGGCCTCACGCTCGGATGGACGACGATGGGTAGATGAACGGTAAGGTGGCGTGTCGTCGTCGTCATCGTCCTCGTAGGTGTACTGCATCGGCGTAGTGTACCCCGATGGCATCGACGTCCCATATCCACCATCGCCGTATAAATCTGTCGGAACACGCGATGACGACGGCCCAGCACCTTGAGTGACATGGTGCGAGGATGAAGCCCCACGATCTTGCATAGGAGGAACGTCGGTGAACTGGGTATCACGTCGCTGACGCCTATCGATGATTAGACGCTGCATACGATGTACAACGTCTAATCCTCCGTCCACTTCACGACGACGTAGTCTTGTCTCCACGTCATCGAGATGCTGTGCCTGTTATTTAGAATAGTCAAATATTATTTTGCCGCGAATAAATCGAAATTAAATATAATAAATAAAATTAATATATAAACTAACCATCACGTCGATGAATGCTCCATCTCCCATCTGAAATCCTCGCGACATGTGAACAGACGACGGAGAGATATATCGACGGGTCACGGACCGGTACCAGTCATAATAGTCACTGGTGCACTGCGGTCCGGATCCTATCTCCAGTCCATTCACAACCCTCGAGTGCCTTTGACTCCAAAACGCCTCGTGCGGTTCGTGCTGCGATCTCTAATCTTTTTTGGGGACATTCCGAGTGCTAAAACGATGGAGATCTACAGTAAGATATGCCGGTGGTTGTGGCACCGACTGAATCAATCCGAACTGTCGCATCACGCGATCTGGATAGTGCCACTCGACGATATTGTAACATATCAGCGGGCACGACGACCGAGAGGACTGAGAACGGCATTCCGGGGGTAGCGCCAAAATCTCCGGATAGTGATAGTTGTACGGGGTCCATACAAATTGTTCCATCGACATACTATCGATGGACTCCCGTATCGCACGCAAATTTGAATTTGCGGAGGTCGTATGGTCAAACAATGCATTCCATCTAAATGAATAAATATTCATTAGGCTGAAATTTTTTTATTTGAATGTTCGAATAATTAGAAGAGCTATTACCTCGCCGCATGCGGTGGAATGGGTAACTGAATGTCATCGACTACAATAGGCTGCATCACCACTCGAGGCTGGGCGATAATGGACTGGACTTGTAATATATGCATCCATGCCCAAACCTATATTTTAATTATTTATATTCATAAGTATCGTTTACGCTTTAAAAGTTGTTTCATTAAACTATCTTTCGTACCTGCAGCAATCGTAAAGCTCCACCTATGTTCATCTTCCTCGACTGACATGACGTGCAGAGCTCTCTGTAGAGGAATGCTAACACGGCGCTGCCCCAGCTGTAATGATGGACTTCGTCGATGTCCTCGAGCAGCGTAAGGTAGGTCATCGACGTGTGACTTCCACTGGAGTCGGGAAACATCACCGACCCGAACAGCAGCAATGCGTAGGCGCGCGCATGTTGATCGACGATTAGCTCGTCGGTCATGTCGTCGACTGGATTTTCTTCTAACCAGATCGCAAACTTGCGGAGAGACAACTTCGTCCCCTGGTACGCTCCTTCATGAGGTCTGTACCCAGTCAACTCCTCGCAATATTCGAGCCACTGCTCCTGCGCCTTACGTGGGATCACACCGCTGACGGAAATACCGTCCACGGGGAGTGCCCACAGCAACCCCACGTCCTCTAATGTGACGGTCGCCTCCCCCACCGGTAGGTGAAACGTGTGTGTCTCCTTTCTCCACCGTTCGACGAGTGCGGTAATCAAGTGTGGATCTATTTTCTGAGATCCACAACTATAGACGCCATACAGCGACATAGTATGTAACTTCTCCAAAACACGACCGTGTAATTGCACCGGTCGTGAAATTTTACCCCATACTACGTTTTCTAAGCCCCTAACCGTCAACGGGGTGTCAATAGCACCATCCGTGTTGGATAACACATCGTTACAACGATGACTATCATGAAATATCAACAGCGAACGATTGATCGGACCATAGAATTCGTTCGTGTCCATCCTAAATCGAACAAAAAAATGTTATAACCAATCAAACAATACATATCGGGATAATGACTATACGAATCCGTCTAATGTTATAACTAAACAACGAATAACTCAATTAAACTATAATCAAACTAAAGACCTAATAAAACGTACGGAGGGCCCGAGGCGGATGCGGCGGCGACGGCGTTGGACCGGCAGCGGAGCGGGCGGCGGGGTGTGGACGCGGCGGAGAGAGAGGGCAGCCGGGCGGGCGGGGCGGTAGGCGCGGGATGAACACGGCGGACCGATGCGGTGGCGATGAGAAACCGAGACAGATGGGGAGAGAGAGAGAGAGAGGGCAGCCGGGCTGGCGAGGCGGTAGGCGCGGGATGAACACGGCGGCCGATGCGGTGGCGATGAGAAACCGAGAGAGATGGGGAGAGAGAGAGAGGGGGGGGGGGGGCGGGCGGGCAGCAGGGCGGGCGCCCGGGCGAGGTGCGCGTGGCGGGCTGAGCGGCGGACGGAGGCGGCGGCGCCGGTGGCGAAGAGAGGCCGAGAGTGAGAGAGAGAGAGATAGAGAGAGGCCGAGCGGTCGGGCGGTCGTGCGGGCGGTCGGGCGGCGGGGATGAACAAGGCGGCGGCGGCGGATGGAGGTGTTAGGTTTTCGTTTTAGAGAGAGAGAGTGAGGGAGAGAGTGAGGGTCGGGGAAATGGATCTGAGATCTATATTTCCCCGACGTCGCGGCTAATAACCGCGACGTCGCGCCTATTAGGCGCGACGCTCCGTACTGGGCCAAAACATTATTGGCCCAGTACAACAGTCCCGTACCATGGCCCACATTTCGCGAAAATAGAAAATCGCGACCAATGGGTGCGACGTCGCGCCTAATGGCCGCGACGTCGTGGGTAATGCCCGCAATTGGCTCTATTTTAGTAATATGTCCAAAAAACGCCCTATTTTGATAATTAATAATTTTTTTCGAATTATTTTGTTAAAAAAGCCAAGCATGTTCCAAAGCACTGTGGACACTTATAAAGACGTGGCTCCCAACAGCGATTGTCATGAAGTTACTTTTTGGCGGTTTAAAACGTGACTGCCGATGTGTGTGTGATGTGTGTGAGCTAGCTGCGTTTTCTGTTTTCACTTTATCTTCTCTGTAAATTCCTTGAAACCCTCATAAATAAAATTGATCTTTGAAGCTCGTGGATGTAGGATTCAGGAAGAATCCGAATCACGTTGAATTCAAGTGTTCTTTTGTGTTTCATCTTTATTTTTGGTATGATTTCAGAGCTTTCTGCTCAGGGCTGCGATCTTCTGAAATCATTCTTCATATGATCATTTTGTCGAACATCATGGCTGTGGTGGTTCCGTCAACATTTACAAGTTCTACAGGATCGAGCAATGATCCTTTCTTCTTGAACACAAACGATACATCGGGACAAGTTCTTGTTCACGAGCAACTAAATGGCGACAACTATGCGACGTGGAGCAGAGCGATCATGATCGCGCTCATCGGGAGGAATAAAGAAGCATTCCATAATGGCGTTCTACAGCCTCCGGTGGCAGAAGTGTAGGTTCAAGCAGTAACCGGAGCTCAGACGCAAATTGATAATCAAGCGCAGCTAAATGCCGGGAAAAGAAATAACAACGTTATTTCATGGGTTCTTAATTCAGTATCGAAGGACATTTGTGCCAGCATCCTATATAGTTTCTCAGCAAGAGAAGTTTGGGTCAATCTAGAAGAGAGATTTGGGCAATTCAACAAGCCAAGAATTTTTCAGTTGAAGAAAGAATTGATGAATCTTGAAGAAGGATCAAACAACATAGCAGTTTACATTACTAAACTGAAAATACTGTGGGGTGAGGTGAATAGTTACAGGCCATCGAAGCAATGTACGTGTGGAGGAGTGAAGGTCATGAAGGAATATCTGGATGAAGAGTATGTACTGACCTTATTGATGGGATTGAGTGATTTTTTTCACATATAAGAGGTCAAATTCTTCTCATTGACCCATTACCATCCATTAACAAAGTGTTGTCCTTGCTAGTTCAAGAAGAAAAGCAAAGATCTATTGGCCAAGGTCATGATAGAACAGTTGATGATCAAACCAACACAATGATTATGTTAGCAGCTAAGAACACTCATGGACATGCAAAGAAGGCCATTTTCTTCCGGAGAAAGGATGCAGTCAAGCCTATTTGCACCCATTGCAATAAGAAGGGACATACGATTTAAACATGTTATCAAATACATGGATTCCCACCAGGATTCAAACAAATTCCTAGATTTAAAGGGGCACGGGTGAACCAGGCCCCTTTTGAAATACCTCTAAGGACAGGGCAACAGATTAATAACCTCAATTTTATGCAGGCATCCTCAGCTAAAAGTCTGGTGCAGTTGCAAAGTTTAAGGACGTGTCAATCAATCAGTAGCTAATCTTCCAGCTGAAGGAGTTGAGTCATCACAGCAAATTGAAAAAGGTTCGGGTATTTGTCTGTCTTTTAATCTACCTAACTCAACAATGCAAGAATATGACTAGTTGATTCTGGAACCACAAGGCATGTATGTGGGGATCATAAGTCATTATTTGATATACATGAAAGTGAAGAGTCAAATGTCATATTGCCTGATAACCCGGTTATAAAAGTTAGTAAGGCAGGTTCTTTTAAGCTAAATCAATTCATTACATTGACATATATTTTATATGTTCCTCAATTTCACTTTAGTTTGTTATCCGTAAGTTACTTGGCTGATAAAGAAAATTGTGAATTTACCTTTCAAGCTAACAGTTTTATGATACAGGACCATACACTCCAGGTGATTGGCATGGGTGAACAAGTTGTTGGTTTATACACAATAAGAGCTGATTCATGTTCTGTTTTTTTCCCTTAAATGACAATCATCGCGGAGAAGAAAGTTTGATCCAAAAGCTAAGGAATGTGTCTTCATTTTCTATCTTGTTGGAACAAAGGGTTACAAAGTGATGGACATCAAGACAAGAGAAATTTTTGTATCCAGGGATGTCAAATTATGAGAAAATGTTAAGCCATTCAAATTCAAGGATTCTGCTACAACAATTAAGGACACTTTTTCTTCACTGTTGCTGCCAAACTTGTGAAATGCTACCTTCAAATGAAGAGACGTGGTCTATACCTGAAGAATTTGGCACAATGCCATCAAGAGCAGAGCATATAAGCATTGATAGTGAGGATCGACAATCTGATGAAACAACAAATCAATTAGCTGCTGCTACTTCCATGACAGAGGAGATCTGACAGGATCTCTAAGAAGCCTACATATTCAAAGGATTATCACTGTAAGTATCTTAAGGCAACAATTTATATCACATACCACAGGTCTTGTCAAACAAGAATTTCTCAGAAAATTTTCAAACATTTATCAGTAATGTTTTACTGGTGAGCCTAAGTGTTTTGCACAAGCATCAGGATCTCAATCACGGAGGAAGGTTATGAATGAAGAATTTAGGTCACTTGAAGATAGTCATGTGTGGACAATTGTTCCACTACCAGCAGGGAAAAAGGCAACTGGTAGTCGATGGGTGTACAAGCTTAAATTCAATTATGATGGGCAAATAGAGAAGCACAAGGCTCAACTTGTAGTCAAGAGATATGATCAAAGAGAATGTGTGGACTACAATGATACATTTTCACCTGTAGCCAAGTCAAACACTGTGAAAATCATTCTTTCACTAGCAACAAAGTTGAAATGAAATTTGGCTCAAATCGATGTGAATAGTGCGTTCCTTAATGGTGATTTAGCTGAAGAAGTTATATGGATCTGCCTCAAGGATTTTAGTAGGAATATAATAGAGCTGGAACGAACAAGATGGTTTACAAACTTCATAAGTCAATATACGACTTGAAACAAGCGTCGAGGCAATGGAATATGAAGTTCACCGATGCTGTCAGAAAGTATGGGTTTAAGCAGACTGAATCTGATCATACGTTGTTCATGAAAGGCAAGGGAGATCAGCTAATTCTCCTATTAGTATATGTAGATGATATCATTCTAGCAAGTCCTTAAGCAGCAAACCAGTTCCTGAAAACTATTTTAAAATCAAAGATTTAGGGGACATGAGATATTTTCTTGGAGTGGAAGTAGCTAGAAGTGAGGCTGAAATTTATATAACACACAAAAAGTATACCCTACAGTTGCTTGAGGACACTGACTATATAAATGCAAAGCCTTTGACTGACCCCATGAATCAAAGTGATAAGGTAACGAATGATGATGGAGAGTTACTGGAAGATCCTTTCAAGTACATAAGGTTAATCAGGAGATTGCTTTATTTATCCTTTACAAGACCAGATATTTATTCACGGTACATAAGCTCAGTTAATTTATGTCTGCACCAAGAACTGACATCTTATAGCAGCACATCACTTGCTAGATACTTAAAAGGGTCACTGGGACAAGGAATTTTGATGAGTTCAGGCTCAAACTTACATCTGCACGCTTTTTCTGATGCGGACTAGGGGACTTGTAAAGATACTTGAAAGTCTATGACATGATATTACAGTTTTCTGGGAGATTCTTTGGTAATATGGAAGGCTAAAAAGCAGGCAACCGTGTCAGGATCGTCAACAGAAGCAGAATATAGGGCACTTGGATCACTGGTAGCTGAGGTATTATGGATTAAAAAACATGCTACAAGAACTTGATTTGAGTATTCTAAATATACCCGTTGTGTATTGCGATAATCTTTCGGCTTTGAAGTTCGCATCAATCCCAAATTTTATGAAAGATCAAAGCACATAGAAACTGATTGCCATTTTATTCAGCATCATGTATCAAGCGGGAATGTGAAGTTGTTGCCTATACGTTTGGAGTTACAGTTGGCGGATGTATTCACAAAGTCACGCACGGGGCCTATTTTGCAACATTTTTTAGTCAAGATGTCTGTAATAAATTTGTATCACCCATCTTGTGGGGGGTGTTGAAGCATGAAACAGAGAAGGAGACCAATAACCTTTCTCATGGAGCAGATGATTTTAAGAAGAAAGCTAAAAGGAGTTCATGGTCGAGCAAGGTTGATTTAAAAAACCCGGGTATCTCTTTTAAAAGCGTGTCCCAAAGCATAGTGGACTCTTATGAAGACGTGGCTCCCAACAACGATTCTCATCAAGTTATTTTTTGGCGGTTTAAAACGTGACTCTTAA
Organism: Linderniella brevidens; assembly: GCA_004919715.1. NCBI lineage: Eukaryota > Viridiplantae > Streptophyta > Magnoliopsida > Lamiales > Linderniaceae > Linderniella > Linderniella brevidens. The sequence continues at coordinate 4,217,154 of SWDC01000149.1, read as the reverse complement.
CGACTTGATTTGTGTGTGTGATATGTGTGAGCTAGCTGCGTTTTCTGTTTTCACTTTGTCTTCTCTGTAAATTCCTTTAAACCCTCGTAAATAAAATTGATCTTTGAAGCTCGTGGATGTAGGATTCAGGAGGAATCAGAACCACATTAAATCAAAGTGATCTTTTGTGTTTCATCGTCTTGATTTTTGATAGATACAGTGGATTCAAGATTAACTGTATATTAGGATTAACATTCGAATAGCGATGTGTTTATTTTTTCACATTAACATTTGATAGCATATTCGTTTTTGGGCAAGCAACGTGCTTTTGAATATTTCGAATTTTTTGTGAAGTTTGATGTTCAAAGAGAAAAATCACTTGTTAACATAAAAACTTATCATCGTCATGATCATGTACAAAATAAAACATCGCTAATTACGTAAAATCGTACTTACGTTGGAATCAATGAATATGAGCTTCTGTATCGACTTTTTATCTTGTTGCGACTTTCTATCTGTTACTTGCCTAGAGATTAACAATCTTTATTGTAGCATTGATTCTTGCTAGTTATGGATTTAATTGGAACGATTGTGAGCTCAAATTCTCTATGGTTGTTGTTGTTGTTGGATAAAGAATCACAACAATGAGAAACATGCGCTCAAAAGAAATTGACAAAAGAAACATTTTCTTTTCCGGAACCTCACGTCAAATGAAAGCTAATTATGGTGTAGTGTAGTTGAGAACCATCCGTGGGCCCCTCTTCTGTGGCACCATTGGGTGCCACATAAACATGACAAAGTCAACCTAAAATGTGATGTCATTGATTGATACCTTGTACATGGCATTGATTGTGCTGACGTGACATGTTTATGTGACACTCATTGGTGGCACATAAGAGGTGCTCACGGATGGTGCTCACATTAGATGAGCACTATAACATTCATATACATATATATAATTGGTGATTACGTCTGCTATAGATATGGAAAACCCTTTACATGCTAGTAAAAAACGTTCTTGCATGAATTGATTTCCGTTTATCAAAACGTTGCCCGCTATCATAGGATACTAATTTCCATTAAACATTTGAACTGTACTTACATTGGAATCAAGCAATATGAGCTTTCGTATTAATTTTTTTTGTCTTATCTAGACTTTCTATGTTTTCTTCCCTAGAGACAATAATCTTTATCGTACCACGTCGGATGTCACTAGTTTTGGATTTAATTGGAAGATTGTGAGGTGTATTGTCTCAATGGTTGTTTGTTGAACAATGAATTTCGACAATGAGACAAATTAACCGGAAAGGAATAGGCAAAAGAAACGTTTTCTTTTCTAGACTCTCACATCAAACGAAATGTAGTGATCACAATCATCAACATATGGTGTGTTTGTGTAGGCTATATATATATATATATTATACCACCAAACTTCCTACCTCTTCTCCCTTTTGTAGGACCACTTCCGCCACGTGTGATTTCCCAGACTATCCCTTCTATGGAACCCCATAGCCCTTGACGACTGGCTCAAGGATATTATATTCTAAGCAACTTTGGGACAAAGTCAAACCAGCCAAAATTTGTACCGCTCCGTCAAGGTTTTTTTCGATCTCCATGGGCCGATGAATATCATTGTGTTGTTTCGGGGCGCATCAAAATATTACTTCTCGGAGAAAACCCGAATATAATATCCTTCTTCCTGAGAACGAGCGCCATCATTAGAGATTGTGAGAACTTCTCCAAGATGAATCGTCTGCTACCGCCATTGTGGAATTTTTCTAGCCGCATGTCCTTCTTCCTCCAAGTTGGACAATTTCTCCTGATGTGTCCCGGCTCACAACTCTTGATGCATCACATACCCTTCACGCCACCTGGATTTGGACAAATTGTCGTCCCTAAATCCCCAGGCGTATCACCTTCCTCTATGATTTTTGAACGTCTTGTCTTTTCATACTCCAAAAGTGTTGACTCCACCATCTACCGCCGTCTCATTTTCATACCAGATGGTTGTGACCAAATTATCATCTGAATCTGGAAGTGAGTTAAGAAGTAAAAGGGCCTTACTTCTTCCTCTCGACACATCTTGACCCGAAATAATTTCAGTCTTTTTCATCAATTTCCTTTGCTTTCCCTCGTCTCCCTTGAAAGCTTTTAGCCAAGTTTTGTTGAACGAGCACATCATTCACTCCTTTCTGCCGTAGAGTGAAACCTCCCATACCATCAAATTGTCGCCCTTTAATGATGTTATCCGTCGCTATTATTCCTGAGAGGTTCAACAGCCCCGACCCAAATAGTACTGATCAGATAGTTCCCAGGAAAGGCTAGCGACCTGCCTCCTAGACAGAATAACCATTCTAAGTAAGTTCCCAGGAAGATCTTGTGAGGTCATAACGGTCCCACTTATGCACATGTCACCTAGACAGAACCTACTTACACGGTAGTATTGCCACAATATGCCAAAACGTCTGCCGCCCCACAAGCTCCGCCCGACACCGAGCATACAATCAAAGATAACCCATCTTGTCAGGTAGACTATCAAAACAGGGCATCACCTCGTTGAACATCGCTCTGATACTAGCTCCCTAGGGACCGCTAAATCCTTTTGATATCTTTTCTCATGTGGAATATCAATCACAGTTGCATCACAGAGCATACTCAGAGTACTAGCAAGGCAATGCTATGATACCAATTGTTAGGGAAAATACAAATAAAATAATTCGAGCCCAACAGTGGTTTTATTTGAACCACGCGACAATTTATTAGGATATTACAAAAGCCGAAATGACACCGAGAGAGACCACAAGATTTTTACGTGGTTTGGCCAATACAACCTACCTCCACGGAGAAACATCAATTTTACTATATCTGTGAATATTACACCGTACAAAATAATGATTGGGTTAAACCCAAACCCGAGACCCCTTACCCACTCGGGTAACGTTTTTGTACCCACTCTCAACTACCCCAGTAAAACTACAGCTGCTCTTACCTTTATCCACCCGAAGGTGGATAAGCTTTTTACCCTCTCAAAATCTCTCGCACTAGACTGCTTCGCTTCTTTGCTTTTGGGGTACGTTACAACAGCTCACTCCATGCTTTATATAGGTATCTCAAATGAAGAAGTAATGTCATCATATGCGTCATAGATCTAATTTTTTATTCCTTGCATTGTCCTTTCATGTATTTATGTAGTTGAGAAGCATGCCATGTGACTGCTTGGTTGAATGATTGAAAGTAAACCCATCACTAAGGACACGAGATTTTACAATCCTCGTGAAGGCTTGGGATACACGGAACCTCGTGAGGTCCTTAAGGAGACACCCTTACAACTCTACGACTTTAACTTTTTCGGTGTACACATGCCTCATCTAATGCCCTTAAGGGGAGCATAAAAAATAGATGCTCTCGAGAAGGAAAAGCGAGACACCAAAGTAAGGGCCGAAATCCCGTTTGTTTATACAGAACTAAACGATAGTTACAAGATGAGGGAAATTTTTTCTACGGACTATTTTCCCATCTGCACACCCTCGATCGAAGCCACGACTGTCGGGGAAGAAACCTCTGACGCAGTTAAACCTAGTACTTCTAGTGTTTATATCCCAACAATAATGCGAGAAATATCAAATTTGCGCTCATCTTTACCCCGACACGAGCAAAGCTTCGACCTCAGACATGTTCCTCTAGCCAAGTCCCAAAACGAATCCCCCGACTAGAAAAACAGAATGGAAGATTGTCCCTTATAAAAATGACTTGACTAACTCATTTTCACAAATATAATTAAGAAGGGGGAGAAGAAAGCCACATGGACTCGAAAGGCGGATGCTACTCTCTTTTCTAAAAAGAAGAGAGTTCCTTTTGTTCACTTTTCTAAGACTATTTCGAATCCATGTAGAAAGTATTCTGTTTATTACCAAAACATGGGCATGTAAATACTGTTACGCGTTTAAACTCTTATTGTTGTACATATAATTCAAGTGCTACTAGTTCATGTCAAAGGAATGTAACCACTAACAAATCCAAAAAGGAAGTACGTTCTTCTACGAAAACTAAGTCTAAACTTGTGAAGAAGACTTAGAAATTGTGCTTCGTTTATTAGTTATCCTTCTAATTAGGGGCGTAGCTTGTATTTATGATAATGTATGACTTACTAGTAAATATAGCATGTAATAGGTATAAATACATTGTACACTATTGAAAATCAATATACAAGAAATTCAGAAATTCAAATTCTAGAGAGAGAAACACACACGAAATAGTTTCTCACTCTAAGCTTTTCTCTCCTTTGATCTTCTAAGAAGATATTCGATCGAAGATAACAAATTCCAATTCAATACTCTAATATCTAGAATTCATACCTACATTTCTCGGTAGTGATGATTTAGGACCTAACAATTGGTATCAGAGCAGATCATGATTGTTTTGGATTGATTTCATTATTTTTAAATCAAATTTATTTTCCAGATTTTTCGATCGAAAACGCGCACGAAATGCAAATTTTTTCTACGTGCAGAATTTTGCGAATTTTGTTGATGATTCTGATGTAAAAGTGATAGATTATATGTTAGGAATGAATCGTGTACTGATTCAATCGCTTAGAACATCGGATTTTTCTTATTTTCGATTTCGATCGATTTTAATATTTGCGATAGAGTTTTGAATACGGTTATTTTCATAAAAATTGATATATTTTGCTGTAAAATGTGTTTGATCTTGTGTTTGTTCATGTTCAGTACTCATATTTAAGTGATTACCCAGAATTCCAGTGTCTAATTTGAGTTTTTCAGTTAATCCGAGAACTGTTCCATTGAACTCGTGTTGTGTTCTTCGATCGTTTTTTGATCGAAAACTTGGCTCGAAAATCTTTTTCGAATAAGTTCGCTGGCGCAAAAGTTTTTCGATATTTTCACTTTTTTTGCGAGTTTAACTCATACATAGACTCGAAAAACTTTATTTTCGTTGAATAGTTTTTCGATTCTCACATAAAAATCATTTTCGAGTGTAACTAAGCGTAAATTTTTTTCGACGAACACTGTTTTCGCTATATACATATATACTTTCGACACGAAAAACTTGTTTTACGATTTTAGGTTTTTCGATCATTTAAATTCTCGAGTCAAAACATATTTCGATCGAATATTTCACACTCGAATACGTTTAGTCAACAAATTGAGTCAAACATACCGAAAAAATTTTAAAGACATAGATTTTCGATCATTTTAATTTTTGATAACAAATATTTCGATAAAAGTTTTCGCGATTGACAAATTTTTTCGATAAACCATTTTTCGATAGGATACTTTTGCAAAACTTTTATCACTCGAAAAATAATTTTCGATAAACATACTTCGAAAAATTTATACTCTTGAAAATCATTTTCGATTAAAAGTATCGAAATTTTTCAAATAATAAAATCTTACTGCTCGAAAATTTTTTACAAATACTGAAGTTTCAAACGCACACACATTTTACACTGATCTGAATTTATTTTAAAAATCAAAATCATAGTTTTCAAAACTTACGAAAAATATTTCACATTGCATAAACATTCACAATATTCAATTTTTGTGCTAAATATTTTTCGTTCTCAAAAACATTTTTTTAACCTAAAAATAGGTCCGAAAAGGAAATTGCTTAAAGTATTAACCAAACATTACTAACAAATTTGTCACTTGTGAAGCACTTTTACCAACTCAAATCCAAAGTTTCACGAGATCCTACCAATCAACTACGACAATGAATGCTTACTCTCTTGGAAACGATGTTCGTCCTCCAATTCTAAGAAGAGGGGAATATACCGTATGGAGAAGCCGATTTATGAATTCTTGGAGACGAAAGATCAAGCTACAAATTCGATAGCTTCTCTCCAAGAAGGACCCGCTCAATTCTGGCTTATCGAATAAGGCGATGTCACAAATAATCCTCCCATTCCTGCCACTAGAAGACTCAATATTCCTAGTGAATACTCTGAGGGGGAGAGATTAAGAGCTAAAGCTGACTCGGTGCTAAAACTTTTCTGATGCAAGGCATCCCAAATGACATCTATATGCAAATAGATACTCTATCAAGTGCTAAGGCTATGTGGGATGAACTCCACAAAATGATGCAAAGGACCGAAGTCGGAGTAAAGGCTAAGAAAGCAAACATACTCACAACCTATGTCTCCTTTAAAGCTAAGACGGAGGAAAATCTCTATGAACTCTATCAACGCTATTTGACTCTTTTGAATGAGATGAGGAAAATAGAAATATTCAAGACAATTATGGAGGTAAACATCCGATTTCTTTCATGTCTACATCCGGGGTGGAAGAAAATCTCGCTCAACACGAGGAAGATATCAGCGAGATTCAGAAAAAACAAAAGGGCAAACAGATCGAAGACTCAATAGCTCTTGTTTCAGAAAGAAAAACAAGTCGATCTCGCAAAGACAAGAGTATCCAATTGCCGAGTTCTTCAGAAGAAGACGAGTCAGAATCGGATTCCGAGCCCGACATGAAAGAGTTCAAGAAGCAATTGACTCTCATTACAAAGATAATGAGCAAAAAGTTCTACAAAAAGAAGTCCTCCTCCTCAACTAATCAACTTCGGACCTCAAGCCCTAAGTACAAGGAAAGACCAACCGAGTCTTCAGAATCCAAAAATGCCAAAGAGCCACAAAAATGTTACAACTGTGGCGAAATAGGGCACTTCGCTAGAGAATGCAATCTTCCGAAGAAGACAGATGCCAACTACTACTCCAAGAAATTTCAATTAACAAAACAAAAAGAAGCTGGAGTAGCACTAATGGCTTAACAAGAGCAATGACTAGAAGACACAACTGATTCTGAAGATGACAGCTTAGCTCTTATAGCATTTCCTTGACGATGCCTCAGACGCAAGCTCAACGAGGAGGTCTGACGACGACAAAGGATCAACCTCATCTCAAGAGGTAGCTACTCTTGAATCTACATTATTAGTCATGTTAGAATCTTTACAAATTAAATATGCGTATGAAAAGTGAGCGGAAAAGTACAAAAGAGTTAGAGGAGAGACTAGCACTTGCGAAGATAATTTCCAAATGCACTTAGATAAGAAAGTTCACTTAGAAATTCTCTTATCTAATGCTAAGGAAACTATAACTAGTCTTGAATCTAGATTAGCTACTTCTGGTACTAAAATAAACGACCTTAGTAAAATTCTTAGCGATAGTCAGAGAGAATTAGAAATTTCTAGAAATAATATAAGGAAATATCTGATAAACGTAAGAAGCTTTACTCTAAGATTAAGACTTCAGATCATCTTTTGACGAAAAGGGGACAAACGGATCAGACAATCTTTCTAAATCAGCCACATGATATAGAATTTTATAATCCTGTTGAAGGCTTAGGTTTTAATAATCCTCGTAACTTGAAAAAGGTTAACGTAAAATAATTATATGATATCAAGTACATGAGTTTAGGATTAACTTCTCTAATGGCTTATACTAACGCTTCAGAAATAATTGCCTTAGAAGAATCCAAAAGAAACCTGTCTAGTGACTATAATTCATTATATCATATAGAAAATATTTCTAAAGTCGAGGAAGAAAATGTTGATCATTCTAAAAATTATACTTTATGTTATATTCGTGCTAATATTAAGAAAATAGCTGATTTAAATTCCTCCTTAGAAACGGAAAGAAAGAATTTTGAAGCAGAAAAGAATGCGCTTTTATTGAAGATTTCAAATCTAAAAAATTCCTCAGTTTTGACTAACGTTTTAAAATCTTGTCCTGATTTAATTTTGAAAGAAAAATGATTAATCGAGGACAAGATCAAATTTAAGAAAACTTCTTCCGTTATTTTACAAAATATTTCAAAAGAAGAAAATTTCTCTTTAAAAGCATCAAGAGAGAACTTGGACTCCTTCATATCACGTTCGGAGTCCGAGTCAGATTCTCCTTCATCTTCTAAAGAACTTGGCAGCTTGATACTTTTATCCTTTCGAGATCGACTTGGCTTTCTTTCAGGGACAAGTGCTATAGAATCGTCGATTTGCTTGCTCTTTAGTTCTTTTTGGATCTCGCTTATATCTTCTTCATGTTGGGCGAGATTATCAAAGACCGCATGGATATCCATTTCGTCCAAATCTTTATTTTATCGGGTTTGAATGGATATTTTCTTCCACTCCGGTTGAAGAGAAGAAAGAAATCTGATGTTGACCTCCATGTTGGTCTTGAATATATCTATCCTCCTCATTTCATTAAGAAGAGTTAGATATCTTTGATAGAGTTCATAAACCGATTCCTCTATCTTGGCTTTGAAAGAGTCGTAAGCTGTTAGAATATTTGCTTTCTTTGCTTTGACTCCAACTTCGGTTCGTTGCATCATCTTGTGGAGCTCGTCCCACATGGCCTTTGCGCTCGATAGTCTATCTATTTGCATATAGATGTCATTCGGTATTCCTTGCATTAGGAAAGTCTTGGCTCCCAAGTCTACTTTGGCTCTTAAACGTTCCCCCTCGGTGTATTCACCAGGAACTTTAAGTCTTCTGGTTGTAGGAATAGGAGGATTGTTTGTGGCGTTTCCTTCTTGGATGAGCCAGAATTGAGCTGGACCTTCTTGAAGTGACGCGATCAAATTTATGGCTTGATCTTTCGTTTCCAAGAAGTTCATGAACCGGCTTCTCCATACCGTATATTCGCCTCTTCGAAGAATTGGGGGGCGGACGTCATTTTCGAGTGAGTAAGCATCCATTTTTGTTGATTGGTAGGATCTTCGTGAAAGTTTGGAATCGTAATGAAAAATGCTTCACAAGTGACAAATTTAGTTAGAAATATTTGATTCGTACTTTAAACAATTTCCTTTTTGAACCTATGATCCGGTCATGAAAGCGAAATTGTTATGGTTTCGAAAATATTTGATACCTAAAAAATTGATACTTCAAGATTTGTTATAGAAATTTGAATTTTTAATCGAAAATATTGAGTATCAAAATAGATAGTTCGGAAACAAATATTTTTCCTAAGTTTTGAAGTTCACAATTTTTGATCTCTTTTAAATGCAGTGGTCGAAATGTTTTTCGAGCAGTAAAATTTTTCGATTTAAAAATGTTAAACTTTTTAATCAAAAATTTTTTTCCAACGTTTAAGGATTTAGTTATATGTTTATCGAAAAATAGTTTTCGAAAAAAATGTTGAAAAGATGATCTTATCGTAAAATATTTTGTCGAAAAACTATGTTGATCACAAAAACTCTTATCGGATAACTTGTGATCGAAAAATTACTAGTGATCGAAAAACTTTGTTTTTAGTTTGACTCAAATTGTTGACTGTAAAATTTTTCGATGGAATATTTTTCGATCGAAAATATGTTTTAGCTAATTTTGGATCGAAAAATTTATTCGCTCGAAAAAGATATTTATATATGAACCGAAAGACTAATTATTGAAATAATGTTTTTCGAGTCTTAAATTTGAGTAAAACACTTGAAAATCGTGTTTGTCGTCGAAAAATTTCTCGGCTACAAACTTGGTCGAAAAATATTTTTTCGATCCAAGATTTTCGATCGAAGAACTGATTGAAGAACAGCTAAGTTTAATGTAACAGTGAAAATTCGAGATTCAACCGAGATGTTCAATTTAGGTGCTGAAATTCTGGATAATCACTCGTTTAACAGTTCTAAATATGAACAAACATAGAATCAACCACGTTTAATAGCAAAATATATCGAGATTTAAGAAGATCAGATCGGACTCAAAACTTGATCGCAAACGCAAAAATCGGTCTAAATCAAAAATCTGAATTAATATAACGTTATAGGCGATTGAAATCAGTACGTAAATCAATCCTTACATATAATCTATCACTTAATCAGCAAAATCAACTACAAAATTCGCATAATTAAGCATATTGATCAAAATATAAGTCACGTGAGTTTTTCGATCGAAAAATCTGGAAAATTATTTTGATCTGAAAATTGCGAATTCTATCCAAAATCAATCCCGATTCGCTCTGATACCAATTGTTAGGTCCTGATTCATCAATCAACAAGCAATCTTAGCAAGAATTCTAGGTATTCGAGTAAAAAATCTTACGGATTACGTTCGGTCGAATAACCACGTTGAAGATCTTGAGAGAGGTTGTTAGCTTTCCGATTTTCTCGATCGTATTCTCTCTCGTTTAAACTATTAATTCGATGCTTGTATTTTCTGAATAAAAAATCTATTATTAATTTTGATAATGTACATCATATTTATACCTATATTCAAGGTATAATTGTTGTTAGGTCCTACACTATTAAAACTACTAATTACGCCCCTAATTAGAAGGATAATGAAATAACAAAGCACAATTCTAATATTCTCTTCAATAATAAATAAATAAATAATAAATAAATTAATAATAAAAAATCATAATAAAATAAAAAAAGGGGGGTGACGATGATTTTATTCATTTTTTATTTACTCACAACGATATTTCTTTGATACAAGATTAGATATTTGCTTAAAAATTCATGTGACATTCTTTTGTCCAAAGAGCTTACTATGTCTCACTAAGACACAAAGCCACATTATATATGTGAGAATTTGAGACAAGTTTTTTTCTTCTTGAGTGTGTCACACCTCAAATGCTTGTCTCTTGATTTGTGTTTCGTGGCCTTATTCTTGCTTTGTGTTATTTCGTCATGGAAATGATAAGGGCAATTAAGAATTCCTCACTTGGTCCAAATTATAAATCCTTTACTATTTCCTCTATAATCCCCTTTGAGCCTTCTCCAATATTAATTTTCTTTTGAAACCCGATCAAGCCCAACCTTATTCGTAAGTTTCGGGGGTTGCTCAAACAAGAAAAAGAGGGGGAGAAAATGAGACGCACATGATGATGCTCAAATAATCTCTCGATCATTATAAAAGAGAAACATGGATCTCGCTGTGAAGTTCTCCTAGATAATCTCATATACTCGTCAAAACTACTAGAAGAGAAGCACCTCGAAGTGAACTTCTCCAACGATAATCTAGATCTTATATCGAGAAAACGAGAAGAGGAGCACAACCTTGGGTTCGAATTCCATAACTGTGAACCTTCAAAAGGAACACAGTATCGGCCCGAGAATACAAGAAAATTTCATCTCTCAAGCCTCGTAAAGAAAAAAAGACTCAGCTTGAGCAAGTGCAGCAGAAATGAAAAGAAAAAGGCGCAGAAATGAATTTCAAAAGGGCCCCTGAAATTGAAGAATTTTAAGCTCACTAATTCCAAAATCATACTACCCTTCTAAGTCAGAGCCTAAAATAATAATCCCTTCAAAGCCCCCTTTGATTCAAATTGATGGACTTTCGCTTGGTAAGATGATTAAATGCGCTACGATAACAGGTTAATAGATAAAATCTTGTCGTGTTGATATGAGTGATATATCTACTAAATATCCCCCTGCGAAAAATAAATTGAGAGCTATGAGTGAACCATGCGAGAATTATCGAAATGATTCATATTATGATCTTAGGATATTAGTTAATGACATGATTTGACGTAAATTATTATTCTATGTATCATGTGAAATTTTTGCGTGATAATATTCAAAATAAAAAATCTAACACCAAAACAAAAATATATTCGCACATTTTTAAATGCATTAGCACATGCATTGGTACGGAATTGTCAAAATGCGAAATTTTATGAAAATTGATGTAAACTCAAAATTTCCATATACATGATTAGGGGATCATGAATTTACGCTGAATTGATTAAATGCTTTATTTGTGCTTATGTCATATATTGTTTAAAATTTTCATATGCATAATTGTGTTCAATATGTGTATATATGCTAAAATTGTCAAAACATTATATGTGCATTTGTTGAGGGGGAGCTTACATGAATATTTGTTATTATCTCCTAAATGATTTACTTGCAATCACGACTTCTCATGTTTCATTCTAAGTTTTACAGAAAATTTTGAGCTCATCCGAGGAGTCAAGTGATGAATTTCGTCAAACATTTGGAGTTAATTGAATTTATTTCAGAACTTCGGAGATGGCTCATCAAGAATAATCGTACATCTATCCGTCCGAAGCTTGGCTAACTGTCCACGAAAACAACTATCAGCTGGACTTAGCCACATTCCGATGTCCCGATGACGTCATCATCTAAATACTAAAAGGACATCCCCTCTGGCCAGCCCTCACAATGACTGGATCAGCTAGATGGTGTATCTCCAGCAATTCTGGGGATGCATGGAGAGCCATTTCGTGGGTGATGACGTGTCCGATACAACAAAAATCAACCAGAAGCACGTCATCATCGACAAGAATCTTCTTGCCTTAGTCCTAGATCCACCGCATCACGAAGTCTACTACCCCTACCCACAGATGCGGCGATAGTTGCAGATACGCTTCGGATGGGATACAAGCCACCGCTGACAAAACTAGCCAATTTTTAGAACAGCGGGATCCCTCACCCATGGAGGACCTTGTTTGGAATTATCAACAAGTGTCTCTCCCCAAGCATTCAGAATTTGATAAGGCGAACGAGAACATTCTACGGATCTTCCATGGAGTCGTCTTCTCCAAGAATATGGCGTGGCCCAGCTCATCTGGAATGACCTGGCGGACAAAATGCGTCAACGAGAAACCAAATCGAAGGCAAAGTTCATGCCTTACGCCCGCTGGTTCCCGGTAGTGATCGCTCACTTGATGGAAGTACATCCGGAGATTCCCCGCCTACCACCTATCGGAGGATACACACCGCCGAGGTTGCGGTTTTTCCACAATCCGAAGGTATCAGATCTGGCACTCCAACCCATGTTGACCCGTTGGAGCTTCTATGCTGGCAGACCCTACTGATGAAGCCTGCCAAGATTACTGTCAGAGTAACTCTATCACGGAGGCCATGGTTTGGTCCAGCGACCTCGCTCCGATGTCTATCCGACAAGAACCATTGGTGGAGAAACAAGAGCCCGAAGCGAGGCTCATGAGCATGAGGCAGCGGCCATTGAGCCTGAGGGTGCAGCCCGTGTGCCCACACCTCCCATAGTTGACTCTCTTGAAGCCACTGATTCCGACGAGGATTGCAGATTACTATGAAGGGGTTCCCGCCGACAACAATCTTCAGCCCCGTATGCATCTCCTTCCACTACACCGGCTTCGGATTTGCTCCCTTCCAAGATCAACATGAAGCAACAGTCAACTACGATCCCCACGCCATCGTAGATGACTACATTATGAACGAGAAGTGGCTGACACACTGGGAACCAGAGGAAACAGCTCAAGCTCGCCTCTCCAACCTCAGATACTTCCTGCAACAAGCTTCGTTCGATTTAGTTATTTTTGAAGATGAAGAACTTCAAGAAGGCGAAGACTACAATACCGAACTCCCGGAGCTGCCAAAGATGATTAGACACCGAGCGGACACTCCTCCTCGTCTTTCAAAGGGAACTGTCCGAGTTGAGAAGCCATGGGAGAACGTTCTGATTGAAATGCCCTTCCTTGAAGATATAAGGAAGCATCTAGAGAGCACCAAACCGTATCAAGAAGCTGAAAGAGCTTAATCTACGGGGGATCTCTCATTGCGAAGAACGAAAGAAGATGGAACACATCTTCATGCTTACTTACCTTGGTCCGGATCGAAGTGGCATCCTAACAGATCAACTCATAAGATACTTCAGGGATAAGCCACCGATCCTCCAACTCGTGGGCGTATAACACACGATTGGACATTGTCCAACCCCGATCCACATCATAGAGCGAGCTGATGTCAATCACATTCGAGAAGAGATAGATGAAATCTACCATTCCTTCCACCAGACGAAGTCTACCGTCTGTTTCAGATGTACGAGAAGTACCAGACACCTGCTGGATACATCAAAAAGGAAGGGCTCGAGGGATTGAAAAGATTCATGGTGCAGCAGATTAAATTTCACACCCCACGACCTTCAAAATAGCAGTGAAAAATAACATGAAGAATGTCAATATGGAATCGCCGCTCATAAATGGCTTCTCGCTCAACGACTTCCCGGAGAACTACATTTTTAAGAAGCCGGGCCTCTCCATCACTTATCGGAATCCAGTCATTCGAAAGACGAGAGCGATGATGAAGTCTGAGGTAAAGAAGTTCTGCGACGGGACGTTGAAGCTCATAAGCAAGAACATCGAAAGGAGGTTGGCATAGATCGATGTAGAAACGATCTTCGAGGACTTGGAGAAGAAGAAGCCCCACTCCTAAATGAGCTTCTCATCGCGATTAATAAACGGTTGGAGCTGAGGAATGTTGTCCGACACTACGAGACGGCATTGGGATTGAGGAATTCCTTCTATGCCCGACAAGGATAAACAGAGCTGAAGAGCAAACGAGCACAAAGGGGGGATTGAAGAAGAATTAGAAATTGTGCTTTGTTTATTAGTTATTCTTGTAATTATGGGCATATGATGTATTTTTTATAGTGTATGACTTACTAGTAAATATACCATGTAAATATGTATAAATACATTGTACACTATTGAAAATCAATATACAAGAAATTCAAAAATTCACATTCTAGAGAGAGAAACACACACGAAATACTTTCTCACTCCAAGCTTTTCTCTCTCGTGATCTTCAAAGAATATATTCGACCGAAGGTAACAAATTGTAATTATATACTCGAATATCTAGAATTCATGCATGGATTTCTCGGTTGTTGATGATTTAGGACATAACAACTTGACAAAAAAGAAGAACGTACATCTAAAAAGTCAAAGCACAATAAGACTAAAGTCGAGGCCAAAGTCATAGAAACTGTGCAAATTTAGGTGACCAAACAAGAATTTGCATCGAGCACTTATCTATGCTAACCACTAGGAATTAAGAAGATATGGGCTCCTAAATCGGAAGCTAAGCGACGTCATATGCCTAAAGTCGACTTAAAACCCAAATCTCCAAATAATGTACACAAATCATCATTTGCAAATAAGGTAGGACCCGTTCTTAAATGGGTATCAAAATATCCTTAATCTTTTTTGCAGATCCCTCATGTGTGGTACTAGGATTCCGATTGCTCCACACACATGACTGGAAGAAATGAACTGTTGAGCAACTACACCGAGAGATTCGATGGCAAAGTGCATTTCGAGAACAATCAATCCGCTCTCATTCTAGGACACGAATGACTTAATCCATAACAACCTCACAATCAAAGATGTCTCTTACGTCCACGGTATCAGCCACAATCTCTTCATCATCGGACAGTTCTGCAATCGAAGACTTAAGGTCAATTTTCATGCTGAAGGGTGCAGTGTTAGTAACGGTAATGGAAAAGAACTCCTCACCGGATGTAGGGCGTCCAACCTCTACATAATAAACCTGAGGATCTTCCGTCCTTCTACGGCTGTATGCCTGTTGTCAAAGGCCTCTTTGAAACAGAGCAATCTCTGGCATCAACGGTTGACCCACGTTAACTTCAAAATGCCGAATAAACTACACTCAGAGAAGTTAGTCACCGGACTACAAGAGTTGAAGTATCACAAGGAGCACATGCACACTGCTTGTGAAATGGGGAAGATGAAAAGAGCGTCCCACCAACAAAGAAAATGGCCTCAACTTCTCGGCCACCCTAGCTACTCCACATGGAGAGTTCAGAGCATCAACGGACGGAAGTACGTCCTTGTGATCGTGGACGACTTCTCTCGCTATATGTGGAAAAGATTTCTCAGAACAAGGGATGAGACATCCGAGTTGATTATCGCGTTTGTGAAGATAACTTAGAATCTGCTGAGATGCAACGTACAAGCCATCCGCACGGACAATGACACCGAGTTCAAGAACCAACGAATCGGTGACTTCGATCAATCACTTGAAATATCTCAACAATTCTTTGCTGTTAAGACTCCACAACAAAATGGAGTAATGGAGCGAAGGAATTGGACTCTAGTGGAAGCAACTCGTACGATGCTGATTCACTCGAGCCTTCCCTACTTCCTTTGGGCTTAAGCCGTCATCACAGCTTGTTTAACCCAAAATAGGGCAAGCATTCACAAGCATTTTGGGAAGACTCCCTACGAATTAATCAATCAACGGGTCCCGAATATAGGCTTCCTTTGAGTCTTTGGATGCAAGTGCTTCGTTGCGAACGTAGAGAAGACCGATGCAAGGTTGATGCCAAAGCGTTCGAAGCCGTATTCATAGGGTACTCTATGACATCTAAAAAGTATATCGATTCCACCTTATGGGAAGGAGGACAGTCATGAAAAGCGTTAATGTCACGTTCAACGAAACACCATCTATGGCTTCTAGACACATCAGTCCAGAACCCGGTTTAATTGGTGTGTTGACAAAAGATCAGTGAAGTGACATCTACATCAGAGATAGGAAAAGACGAGATCCTGGACTATCTGTTCCAGCACTTCTATTATACTCTTCGTCAACCAACAGCCCTTCCACAACCCATTCCCTGCAGTGACGCATCATAACCACACGTGGGACAAAAAATCGTGGCCGATGAAGGATCTCCACTTCAAAATATTGAAGTCACTGTTAGTGAAGAAAATGAAGAAAACAATGGAAATTGGGATAAAGTAATTCCCCTGATCGAGATTTCCGATCTAGAGCTCCACCTCAACTAACTTGGAGTATGTTGACCTCACCAATGATGACAATGTCATACAACCTCTACCACACGAAAGAAAGTGGACACACGCACATCCTACGGATCAGATCATCGGGGATCCGAATCAAGGCGCTCTTCAACGGCCCACGAAGGTCATTCACGTGCTTCCTGAGTCAGAACAAGCAAAACCAAGGTTGCCGAGGCATAGCCGATCCTGATTAGGTAACGACAATGCAAGACGAAATCCATCAGTTCGAACGACTTAAGGTTTGGAGACTAGTCCCAAGACCGAAGGGCAAAACCATTATCGGTAGCAAATGGTTCAAAAACAAAAAAGATGAAGATGGTGTCATTATCAGATACAAGGCTTGATTAGTGGCTAAAGGCTACAACCAATGGGAAGACATCGACTACGACGAGACCTTTGCTCATGTTGCCCGAATAGGATCCATCAGATTCTTTTTTGCCTAAGTTCCCCACAAAAACTTAACCTGTATCAAATGGATGTCAAGACGACTTTCTTAAACGACGTTTAGAAAGAAGAAGTCTATGTGGCTCAGCCTGAAGGGTTTGTGAGTAAAACTCACCTTACCTGTGTACTACTATTTAGAAAAGCACTCTATGGACTAAAACAAGTACCCCGAGCTTGGTACGACGTCCTATCCGACTTTTTGGTCAACTCAGGCTTCACAAAAGGGAAGATCGACACCACTCTCTTCATCAGACGACATAGATCATATGCTAATCCAAGTCTACGTCGATGATATCATATTTGGGTCTACAAATTCAAAGTTGTGCAAGCAATTCGGGGATCTTATGAAGACTAAGTTCGAGATGAGCATGATGGGGGAGCTTGATTTCTTCATCGGGTTACAAGTCAAGCAACGTTTGGATTGAATCTTCATAAGTCATTCCAAATACATCAATGACATCTTGAAGAAATATGGCATGGAATGCACACCGAAGAGCATACCGATGTCCACTACTTACACGCTTGACCCGGACCCCGCAAGGAAGCCAGTCAACCCAACAACGTATAGAGGGATCATCGGCTCACTGCTCTACCTCACCACAAGTAGGCCGGCCATCATGTTCTCCACGCACATGTGTGCTTGCTTTCAAAAAAAGGAATCATCCATGCTCGCAGAGAAGTGAATCATGATATATCTCAAAAGGACATCAACTCTGGATTATGGTATCCTAAAACCTCTGGATTTTACTTAATTGGGTACACTGATGCAGATTATGCAGGGTGTAGAATGGACATAAAAAGTACATCCGATGGCGCGCAATTCATAGTTGACAAACTGGTAAGTTGGTCATCCAAGTTGCGTGTCAACCTCCACTGCCGAGGCGGAATACGTTGCACTGCTACCTGCTGCTCTCAAATCCTATGGATGCGAAAGCAACTACGGAACAATTGATCTAAATAACATACCTATATATAGTGACTCTACGAGTGCAATAGCTATTACATGCAATCTTGTACACCATTCACGCACGAAGTACATGGACCTTAGGTATCACTTTATAAAAGACCACGTGGAAAAAAGCACAATTGATACGTACTTTATTTGCACCGAGTTACAGCTCTCCGGCTTATTTACAAAGGCTTTGGATGAAAAACTCTTCCATTTCCTTGTTTTTAATTTAGATATGTTGAACCTCGACTCTTGATCAAGATTGGCTCACAAAGCCTTTATACTGTAAATTTTATGCGTGTGTATATATTCAGGGGAGTAACTTCTATAAAATTGAGGAGTAATAACTACTCAATCGAGGGGGAGCTATCTTTATATGTTTAAGGGGAGCACTTACTAAATTTTTTAGGGGATTAGAGAATTTACCGAGTAACTAATATTTTATCTAATATTATTATTTTATATTATGTTAAAATTTTACTACTATTTCACTCAAACACTTCGAAAAATTTTCACTGATGAAATTTTCGCACCACTTTATTTTTGCAAAAATGGGCTTTTCGCCACCTTATGTCGAAAAAGGTATCGGAGTTCCCTCACTTTGAAAATTACCTCATTGCAAATATTCTGAATTACGAAAATCTCGTGCTAAACCCCCGACCCCGAAAAACATCTCTTACAAATTCTAAACAAATCGGCAAATTAAAGGTAGTTACCACAGATTTCGTCCAGTTTTTTATTATTTCGCACTCACTAAACACGAAATCGATCCAGATTTTACATGTTTTCATAATCAAAAGTTGATTTTCAAAACCCCCAAGTTCTTTGCCAATCGCTCTTTAATTAACTTTCAATTGAGGGCTTAATTTTGTGTTTAATCGTGTTTTAAAGCTCCGGTTTTTGGTTAATCGACGTTTTGTGTTAACGATTATCGAAAAGTTTCCCAAATTTTGTTAAATTTTGATTTTCACATCTCGTAAGTTAGGATTCCAGTTTTTCGCACTGGATATTGAAAATATCATGTTCAAAAATCGTTTCAAAAACTATTTACGCACAACAGACATCGAAAATTATTTTCGCACCCGTGACTTTGAAAGTTATTTTCGCACCAGAACCTTCCAAAATTATTTTCGCACCTAGCTTCTGAAAATCTTATTTTCGCATGACACCACAAAACTTTTTTATTTTCTCAACTCACATACAGAAAGTCAAATTTTCGCAACTACTCATTTCGAAAAATAATATTTGCATCAACACTTAAAAACACTTTCGCACTCCAGTATTTCAAAAATCTGATTTTCGAAACGAACCCTTATAAAAATTTTCGAACACGAGTTTTACGAAAATCTGATTTTCGGTATCAACACTTTGCAAATTTTCGAACCCGACGAAGCCCGATTTTCGTTACCATTTTTAAACCGGCTCTTTCGGAAATAAACACTTAGACAAATTTTCAAACCCGACAATTTCGCAAAACTCGATTTTCGAAACAAATCCTTAGAAAAATTTCAAAACCTGATTCTCGGTACCAAAAACTTAGAAAAGTTTCGACATCCTTTCTTTTGAAAATCAACAGTTAGCAAATTTTCGAATGCAACCTAATTCTCGATAATCAAACTTCGAAAAATTGCTAACTTCGCAAATCCTCTTAACGTAGTCAATCACTAACTTCAAGAATAGGAACACTTTATCAAAACAGCAAGATCAAATAGCATAAATGCGGGACTTAGCAAATTTTGATGAGAACGCATCACGAATATACTCAAAATCCCTAAGCCCCGTTCAACATAAAAAACGCAAATTGGACATTTAAATTCCCTCATCTAGTAATAATCCTTTTATTGTAAAATTTTGAGATCAAATATAGCATCCTCTTCAACATAGAAAGTGGATGCAAGTAAACGACAGCAACTTCGAGCTGGACATTGCCACTTTCAAGTGTCCAGACGAAGTTATTCTGTCAATCCTTCGTCATCACTACCTGATGCTTGCATTCATACTTACAACTCAAGTCCCCGAAGACTACATATAACAATTTTGTGGCACCCTACAGCAGGTCCACCCGACGAAGAAGTTATTAGGGATATGCCCTCGGAATGCATTCGAGGATGAAATGTAATAGGGCATAGATAAACAATGTATTATTTGCTTTTATATTTGAGTAGTGTATTCAGATATTTTATTTATGCAGTAAGATTTTGTTTGTTTTATTTTATCCGTAAGGCATATTATTTATTAGTCCAATATTTCTTACTTGGCATCCGATAAGAAGGAGAATAAATAAAATCCAAACGTTTGGAGTTTAGTCACCGATTCTCGTTAGATGAGAGAGGGGGCACCAGTGAGCTATTATCCTCAAACGTTAAATACGTCCATAAGTCTTAGGCTCCGGTCGGATGATCACGACTTATTTTGTTGGCAACTCTTACGTGATTGTGCCAATCATTCACTTGAGAAGTGGGATGTCGTGACATTGATACGAGTTGAATTAGGGGATTAGCTTGTATTTGGACACTGACTCGTATTCGAACGATCACATGGTTTATTATTCGGGGAGTGTCAATGATCGATTGATTGACTATAGTAGTCTACGTGACCCTTAAATTGAAGGGGTCATTGACAGTGTTGACATTGGGGTCTTGACTAGTCACTAGCTTTACTAGGCATGTATTGTCGAGTGCATGGGTCGGCGGTGAAATGCGGTCCTGACAACGAAGGGTGACTGTCGGGCTTTGACCGCTGAGACGGATTCACTGTCTCGTTGATAATCTAGAAATGGGTGCTATGCATATTTGGGGACGGGAAATTACTAAGTCTCTTGCCCTAGCAATAAACGGACTCAGACGGGACGTTGAGAGCAGTTTAGTAATTTTGCCTGCCACGAATTTATCATAGAGCCGAGTTAGTGAGTTTGACAGTTCCATGACGCTCCCTCGACCGGACATATGTGAAGGGTTTATACGTAGGACGTAAATCTATACTCGGTTAGTGAATTATGATTAGATTCTTTCCTACTCAAGTCGGGATCGGTTCGGTGCCACGGGATTGGCAAGGTGAATACCGAACTCATGGATTCCTCCCAGTGCCGGTTGAGACGAACCAAGAGGATCGGACTTGAAAAGAACCACCGAGGTAGTATCTATTAAAGATATACTTAAACAAATACTTAACGGTCATTGTGTCGTTAAGGTTGACGCTAAACGAATAAGACATTGGTTGAGCTTATCGAGACTTGAGTGATAGTCTAGTGCTCAAAATTATTTTAAGCGTAGGCTAAAGGCATGGCCGAAATTAAAAATATATATATATAATTATATTAAGTTATTTTTTGATAATAAGCTTAATTTAATTATTTAGCCTAACTTTAAATATAAGGTTAAATATGGTATTTTACCTAGACTTAATAGTAAGGGTAGGGTAATATGGTGTTTTACCTTACTTAATTTTCGAAATTAATAAAATATTAGATATTAATATTTTCGATAATTGTAAGTTTAAATTAAATCAAATATTTTGATTTGTATTTCAAATAAAAATCGAATATTTAGCTCAACTAACTTTGAGAAAAATACCCACACGTTTAATTTATTTAGAAGAAAATTAAAACATGTTATTAAGTATCTAGACTAAGTAAATGCTTATTACATCATTAGCCGTTATTAGTGTGGATTAAGCAAGCGAATAATTCTCTTGGAGTGTTATCATGTTCGGACACTATATAAGGATAATGATTCTATAATAATGATTATGTGAGGTATCAAATAATAACGTGTGAGACAATAAGAAATCGTCAAACAAAACCCAAAAGCTTTTGGTTGCTCTCTTGATCAAAAGGCCGAGCTACATCTAGTCATACGAGGAGTAGTTCGGTTCTTGATACATCCCCGGGGTCGGCGTGACTCCTCTTTTGCATTTGGTTTCAACCTAGACGCGATTTCAAACCGGGGGATCAGCGAAAGCTAGTAATTCTTCTCTTCGAAGGTAAAGTGGTTGAACTTCTTTTACGTTACGTGTGATTGTGTTTTAAGGCTTCTTCATAATGTGTATCAATATGTTTCTACGTGTCTCCGAGCGATCCGGGATTTACGGGGATCCCAAGAAAAATTTTAAATTCCGCACGTTCGAGGGACACCTCGGGGACGTTCCCCAACAGAAGTATGCTTTGACAGCCACGATCAACACCATGACCGTGAAGCTGAACCTGAACATCCTCTGACGAGTGTTGCGCCTACGGATGCGTCAATCCTACCACCCCATGCCCTTCGAAGCCAAACTACAACAAGATCTTTGAAGGGTAGGCTACGGACAAGAACTGACGCAGCTCTCAAGATATCACTAGCCGGCCATCCCTGGAGGACACTATTTGGTCTGGTCAATAGGTGTCTATCACCAAAGCTTTCATGCTACGACAGATGCAACGTCAACTTACTTCGCATATACCACATCATCATCTTCGGCAAGGATGTTGACATAGCCCAATAGATATGGAATGACCTACTCGATCAACTACAAGTATGAGACAACTCAAAGAAGATCAAGGTCACTCCGTATATCCGGTGGCTCCATCTTTTAATCTAAATACTTCATGATAGACAGCCCACGAATCCCACGGCAACCCAAGGCCCCAAGTTACCCGGCGCCAGAGCAAAATTTTTCCACAAGGCGAAGGACAACCCACGAGGACCTCGGCCTACTCCAATGGTGATACCGGAAGCACTACTCGGCCTTGCAAAGCAGACGGACAAGGTTGTCATTGACTAACGTCTTGCCAATAACATCCCTGCTCTCACGGCTCATGTAGACCCAACTGAGCCCAACCCAGGAGCAAACCCGAGCGAAAGTGACGGTCCAGTAAGGTCAACATGGAGTCCTCCGGAGCCACTGAGTCGGAGGATGACGAGCGTCTACTCTACAATGCGTCGGACACCCAATGCGAGGAACGTCAAAAGCAACAGAACGACCAATTCGCTTCCTCGTCGATGCCTCCCACGGTTGCCACCCAACCCACTACAAATCGGACTGAACATATAGGAACAAGAGTTGATGTGTTCGACTCCCGAGTAGCAGTGACCGTATCTAGTCCAACGGTGCAATCACAACCATTCTCTAGCCATTCATCCGTCTCCCAACAGACGGATGTCTCAATAACTACACAAGGGGACACAAATAAGTTATCAGCGCCTCGCTAGGAGGCATGAGATATTGAAAAAGCTAGTTTACAGCTCCTGACCACCGCCCCTTCTTTGACCACGTTAGGTCTTGCGTCCACCGTGCCCATATTTTTCCCATTTATTAGGACACAAACACCTTTCTCCCTAGGTCTTGGTGACCTAGCTAGAACTTACATAGATGCATCCATTATGGATGTTGTTCGATGATTGTAACGAATTCCCCCCGCTGCAACATCAATCACAACAGCGGTAACGGGTCATTCGCTCGAACCACCAACGAGCGCGATGCCAACGGGATGCCTAAGTGGCCCCGGTCCGGTGATTACATCCGCATGTCTCTATGTACCTGCCTTAACAGTTGCAGTGACGCTTCCTCCTATAGTGTCATTAGGATCGACTTGTAGTCCTGCCAAAGTAAGTGCAGGCCACAAGTCGGTTAGCTATACCGACGTCGTAACAACGGAACGGCTACGTGGCTCTGGTAGGTTATCACTCCGTACGTCATGAAAGAGACTTTGTCCCGGTCCATCAAAGAGGGCGTCGATGCACTTACCCCAACCCTCGAGGAAAACATCCTTGGGTAAGTGCCGACGATGATAGAATCCGCCTTACTTGGTTCCATTATTCACACTCCATTGTGTGAAAAGCACATGAAATTTGTCAAACTTATTTTACAAAACCACAAGGATTCAACAATAATTATTTTATTAATTAATTTTCCATAGAATTTTTAACATTAATTGCATTAGTAAAACAACATTAATTGCATTTATTCAACAGCATCAATTAAGTTATTTTACCAAATGTCACATCGATAATATATTTTATTGTTATATCCTTATATTAACAGTTGAACTTTTATATTAACTTTAAAATTATAAATATTTTAAATTTAACAATTCTAAAATTTAATTTCTTTTAATAAAAAATTAAAAATACACGTTTCATATTTCCATTATTCGAAATCGAATATTCAAGATAAGTAGTAAAATGAAATTTGATGCGATTTAGATCGAATTTGGTGGATCCTATCTCGATTTGTTGTTCTGATTATTCACATCAATAAATTTGAAGGCTTCGCGGAAAAAAATTGTCTATCTTGACCTTTTTCGACTTGTGCCTTCTTTAAAGCTTTTTCATGGGCCTTTGGGCGATCATGAATCTTGATAGACTTCTTTACGATTTGGTGAAGAGGACTTTCTTGAAAGTTTCTTCATTGGCTTTTGAGCTTGACCACGAACTCAACGCCTGAACTTGATTTGTCAAAGAGGCTTTCTTGAAGGTTTCTTCATGGGCTTTTGGACTTGATCACGAATTTGACGCTTGGACTTAGTGAACGCCTTTGATCTTTGATCTTAGATTTTGATATTTGATCTTGATCTTAATTTTTCGATTCTTGATCTTTGGTCTTCGAGTCTTGAGCTTCGATCTTTAATCTTTGATTTTCGAGTTTTGAGCTTGATCTCCAATTTTTGAGCTTGATCTTCGATTCTCAAGCTTGAGCTTTGATCTTCGATTTTCGGGCTTGGTGTTGGGTCTTCGATCTTCAGTCTCTGGTCTTCATCTATCTCTGACGTTCGAACCTTCAAATTTAAGACTTGAATACGAAAAACTTCGTTGAGAGAAATGATTTAAAAGTCTTCTCACGAAGTCATGTATTCGTTTCATTTTGTGTTTCTAAACTTCTGAAGCCCCGTACTTACAAGCGTAGAAAATGCTGAAAAACTAAAAGTATAATAATATTTGACGTGATTTGATTTAATTTGATTTTTTTAGATATTCAATTTGATTTGATTTTATTTGATTCTTTCCCTCTTTGTCGATTCTCCCCTTATTTTATTTGATTCTCTGCATAATTGATGATTTCCTTTACTTATGTAATAAATCTATACAAGAACTGTCTTATAAAGACTTTTTATATAAAAGGAAATTATCATTTGTGGTTATTTATTTGAGATTAATTTAAAATCTCAAAATAATAGAAATTTCATTAATTGAGTTTTATTTATTAATTTGAGCTAAATTAGTAAATCAAAAGAATAATTTCAATAGGCAATTAATTTTTATTAACTACAAATTTCCCAACACCAAGTCTGTTTGACGATCATTTGAAGGAAATGGACTTGAAAAATTTGCGGGCCGGATCGAAAAAAGTTTCGACATGGGTATATAAATGTCCCGCTTCAAAATTCGAAACCCAAGTACTTTGGGTCCTTGTCGAAATGTCTTCAAGTTAACCAATGATGAGATGATCTAATTCGAACCTGAGAAACACATATCGAGGATAAGGTGGCGAATGAACCATCTTTGCATAGTCTCTAATTTAATAATCTTATCTTCATTGAGGTTGATCATGTCGCTTGGGACTTACGAAACATTCCACATTTCACTTGTTGCGAGATCCACCCGCTTTTCTCAACTATCATTTTTCTCTTTTGTTTTATGACTGAACCTAGACAATGTCCAAGCAGCCTACGTACCCTTTTTAAAGAGATCAAGTCATTTTCGTAATGAGGTTTTTTTTTTTTTTCGAGTGGGGTGTCGTGCACAGTTTATACGCATGTGGGGCATGAGTATTCATTTTTAGCCACCTGAACTAAGTGAGATAATATTGCAGTTTAAACATATGCACTTAACATTGATGTTTGCCTTTCACATGAGTATTCATTATTTAGCAACCCTTTACCAGGTGGCATAAGTTAGTAGTTTAAACATATACATTTATCATCGTTGTTTGCCTTTCACAGTTTAGACTCATGCGGGTCAGGAGTAACATGTAGTTAAGGCTCGTACGTCAAGGAGCGTTATGAGTTGTACTTAAGACTCGTACGCCAATGAGTGTTGTGAGTTGTAGTTTAGACTCGTACATCAAGCAATGTTATGACTTGTATTTTAGACTCGTACGTCAAGGAGTGTTATGGCTTGTAGTTTAGACTCGTACGATGGTGTTATATGACTTGTAGTTAATACTCGTATGTCAAGGAGTTTTTTTTGTTCGTTTTTTTTCTTTTTCCCCCTTTTAAGCATAATATCGTTTTAAGAATTTATTGTTGATCGGGCCAATTCTTAATGCATCCTCGGATATGAATGTGTACCCTCCACTTGTATACAGATCGTTCCAAATCGAATTAAACTTGCCCCAAACTAGACGATTGGTGATGATAGGTCTCTTTACCGCCAGCACCACTTCTCGAGCTTGAAATGATAGACTCGTTTCAGCTTCAAACACATAGTTTGTACTATCTCTTCAACACGATACGAACATGATTTTTTGGGGTAAACCCAAGACCCTTTTGATGGTTTTCGGATCTGGAAGAACTTGTGCTTATAACATCTGGCTGTTTTCCCACTATTGGTCCTTCATTGGATCATATTCTATCTTTGCAATGAGTTCGTATTCTTTCGAATCGATGAGCGTGTGGCGTTGATCAAACGTGCAGTCCGGGAAAGCAAGGAGCGAGCAAAGCGGATCGAACGCGACCTATAGATTATGAAGGACCCGTTGGCGGATCGATGAGGATCATCCGCGCCCAATCGAAGCAGGCATGTACGTGAACCAAAGACATTCTAAGGGGCGCGCGATGCCAAGGAGTTAGAGAACTTCTTGTGGGACATGATGGCATACTCGACATGGTTGCAGTGGCCGAGGACGATCGACTGAACACGGCGATGATCTACCATGAGGGTGATGCGAAGCTGTGGTGGAGGACGAAATTGACGGCGGATGCTCAGGCTAATCGCGAGAGGGTGGCGTCGTGGGACGAACTCAAACGCGAGTTGAGGGCCCAGTTCCTGTCGGGCAACACTTCATGGGTGGCGCGCGAGGCACTGCGAAAGTTGCAGCAGACCGGCACGGTACGCGAGTATGTTAAGCAATTTCCTTCACTTGTGCTCGATGTTCAGAGGATGTCGGAGGAGGACCAATTGTTCAACTTCTTGGTTGGTCTCAAGAGTTGGGCCTAAATTGAGTTGGCGAGGCTAGGCGTGCAGGACTTAGCTACGGCAAAGGCGGCGGCCGAGCGGCTTGTTGAGATCAGGCAATAACAGTCGAGGCAACGAGTGAGGTGGCCGACAGAAGACATGCGAATTGAGAAAGGGAGACCAAGAAGCGGGGTGGCCGAAAGCGGACAGCCAGGAGAAGCACGCGGACGAGGCTGCAAAACCACAGCACGCGAGCGAAGAAGGGTGTTACGTTTGTGGAGCAAACGGACACATGGCTCGACAGCGTCCTAAACGCGCACGGACGGCGGCGATGGTAGTCGATGAGGACTCCCCGAACACAATGATGAACACGGTGAGGGCTACTTCTTCTAAGAGAATTGGTGTATTTCACAAGGTGGAGGCAGGTGAGCGTCGTGCGCGCTGAGGGGTGCGGCGGGGCACGCGTGCGGAGCGAGCCGTTGCGAGGGATTGCAAGCTGACACACGCGGCGCCGGGTGCTTAGGGCACGAGGAGCCGTGCTAAGGGGTGCGGTGCGGAGTGAGCCATTGCGGAAGGGCGCAGGCTGACACACGCGGCATCATAAGGCCTTTGCGCACGACGCATGGTAGGACTACGTGCTAAGAGCATAGGCAAATAAGCGAGTTGGGGAGAAACCAATAAAAAGTTGGGGGAGACTTGACCGAGTGACCGGGGCGAGGTCGCGAGCAAGCAAGCTGTTGCGGAGCACGAGGAAAATTTTGATGCATGTGCGAACTGATGAAGTCAAGGCAGCGTGGACGAGGTAACAAGGGTCTCGTCAAAACCTTCACGCCATGTATGCATCACTGGCCGGTGCGGGCAGCGCAAGCTGAGGGAGCGCGACCCCCATGTCTTGGCGTATGCGAGCGAGACGCGGGACGATGGTACCACTCGTGCAAGCGAGTCGCGATGTACTTGATGTGAAGATTTGTTCGTAGTATCAAAAGTGGGCAAACACGCGGTGTTGGTCCAAACGGTGGGTGACTTGAGGTTACCAAGGAGCTAAGCCATCAAGACGAGGAGGTCTTGTCAAGCTCGTGGGTGCGGCCTAATCGGATATCGAGGAGGAAGGGCGCGAGACCGTCGGGGCGAGCGAGGCTTAGGAATGTTCATGTGTGCGATCAACTTGGACTTCGAGGAGGAAGGGTGCAAGGCGATCGGGGTGAATGGCACGCTGAGATGTGGGATTGATGGTGGCAACAAAGAGGGTCGTCAACGAGGACGTCAACACTCTTCAAGTGGGGGAGGATGTTACACCTTTGCGAGTGTCATGTCAGCAAGTTTAAATATTGTCAGGCGGAAAAGCAATGTTGTGCAAAGTCACCAAGGCACATGGCTCGGGAAGCACTTGGAGACACGCACGAGTGGCTGACGCGGACCAGGCGGGCCAAGGCCAAGCGGGCGACGGTGTGCGAGCACGTGCGGGACGACTTGGACGTTGAGGTCCAAGACACGACAAGCAGTGGCTCGGCGGACAACAAGCTAAGCACGGTGGTGCGCGGCTGTGGCTCCGGCGGTCAGCGGCGGTACCGAAAAAGGGAGCCAGACCAAGCAGCGGCTGGGCCAGGCGCGCGCACGGCGTCTGCATGCGAGAATTACGTGCGGGTTGACCAGGTCCTGTGAGGATAACGGGAACGGTTGGGCAGGATCGAGACCAAGTCAAATGAGGATGACCAAGTCTTCGATCCGCGCGCAGGATGACCAAGTCTCGGGATGTTGAGAAGATTTGGGGTGCCAAACGAAAGAAAATCTCAGGGAGAGATTCTTGCAACAGCCTAATTCGAATTCGAATAAGGTTGTTGAGGAAATCTATCCGAGCCAAATCCTATTTAAAGGAGGCCGCCGAGATCGATTCATTCAACAACTCGTAAACCACAATCCACAAGAATTTACACATCCGAGGGAGAGTTTGAAGGCGCGACACTTCGAGCGAGCCACACATTCGAGCTCGGAGCGCCGAGATCGAGAGGGATCCCGTGGAGGGTTTCGCGAGCGAGAGATAGCGAGCAATTAAGATTTCGAAAAAGGGGACGTTATGGATAACTGTGTCGTGTCGTAGAGTAGACGCGTGAGGCCGAGATGTGTTCGGTGCCACGGGTTTGAGTGTCCTCCGCCGTTGTAACTTTGCGTGAATAAAGATTACGACAAGCTGGGCAGGCGAACTCGGTTGTCCCCAAATTGACCGTGTCTTTGTTTTTCCGTTTCCGCATATACAAAGCAGGGTCGAGCGAGAGGCTTATCGCGAGTGACTTGGGAATCGGGCAAGCAAGGAACGAGTTAGACGCGAGCCGGTTGTGAAGCGCGCAAGGCTTTTTAGTTCGAAAAATATTTCTTAGTCCCGGACTTGCAAAATATATTTAGGTTATATATTATAAACAATCCTCTTCGATCAATACCCTAATTTTTTTGTCCACGAGGAAATATGTGGAGGGGTGATATGTTTTTTATTATAGCTTGATTGAAACTTATGACATGCATGTTCAGCATTTGGTTAACTATGTAAAAAAATGGTCGGAAATATCTGTTTATGATCTTTTTTGCATGAGGGAGGTGCGATTTCCTTTTTTATTGAGTGGAATGAAATTTATGAAATGTCATCACCACATGATGAGGTCAGCAAATAGTCTAAAAGGATCGTTTATGACAAATGACCTAAATATATTGAGCTGGTTTTCTCCATGGAAATATTAAAGGACTAAAAGCAATTTTAGTGAAAGTTACGGGACCAAATTTTTAGTAACTCCGGTACTTGATCAACACCCTTCTCTTTCACCATACCCATCCTAACCCACAACGTAAATACTCAGACCCATCCTCCTTCTATCTCCCAACCCACTGATCCCAAAAATCTCCTTGAGGACTTTAAACTTCCATCAGCTCTTACCCAGCAGCAAGCTCATCGAACATCACCGGTACGTCCTCCTTTTTTACCCCATCATTTGAGCTGTCTGATGCTGATGACTCTCATCATTCTCTACTTCAACAAGAATATTTGCTTAAACGGAGGCTTTTTGCGACGCAGCTCCAATGGTCATCACGAGTATCCTATCTTGGAATTGTTGATGCTTAGGCAGGGCCATTATTAGCTTCTTGAATCTCAAAGAAAACGTTTTCTATTTAATTGAAAAGTAAAAATTACAAGTAATGTTTTCATCTCAGCGTTTTATATCTACCCTATTCTATTTTCCCTTTAGTCCCTATAATTAATACTCAATACAGAAACTACCTAAAATATAGAAAAACTTACAACCAAGACCTCACTACATTAATCACTCTTCACTTAATTTTCTCAATAGCCTTGACAGTTCATTACTCGAACATCATGTTCGAGCTAGGGTTGTCAGTAGGGCGGGGATTCCCCGTCCCCGCGGGGATCTGCCCCAAATTGGACGGGGAATCCCCGATATTTTATCCCTGTGGGGCGGGGACGGGGAGAGATTTTTTCCCGCGGGAATCCCCGCCCAGTCCCCGATATATTATAATATTTAAATAATATTTATTATATCCAATTTATATTATTATAATATAAATAATATTAAATTTGAATAATATTAAAATATTGTTTAAATGATATTTAAATAATATAAATAATATTAAAATATAGTTTATATTATAAATAATATATTTTTAGTAAAAATATTACCGAGGCGGGGAATCCCCGCGGGGACGGGGACGGGGACGATTTCGTCCCCGAATGCCTGGCGGGGACGGGGTCGTTGACTGTCAAGGAAATCTGGTGTCATTTAATATGTATTATTTGCTGTAAATATTTAGGATATAGTCCTTTATTATAGTATGTTACAAATCTGTAATTAGGCTTGATTATAGGGATTAATTAGGCATGATTTTAGGGATGTAAATCTGCTTGTACTTCTTTATAAAAAGGACAATTCTCCATAGAGAGGATGACAGTTTTCGACTCCAAAAATTATGAGTTTGACATGGTATCAGAGCAACTATTTTGAAGAAGTCTTGTTTCTCTTGATCATTTCTCGAGTTATGTCTTTAGACAAGTATGATACGCTCATAGTTCGCCTTAATGGCAAAAACTACTCGGCCTGGGCATTTCATTTCCAGATTTTCACCAAAGGGAAAGACATAGGGGACCATATAGATGAAACAATTGATGCTCCTGTTGCTGGAATAACTGCTGCTCCAGATGGCACAACTGCTGCTCCTGACAGCAACACAAATAAGGATGCCCAGATCATGGGCAGGATTTTAGGATCTGTCGAGCCGGACATCATATTGAATCTGCGGCCTGTTCAGACTGCGAAACAGATGTGGGATCATCTAAAGAAGATTTACATTCATCAAAACACTGCTCGTCGTTTTCAGTTGGAACACGACATAGGGAAACTTCATCAGGATAGTCTCTATATTTATGAATTTTACTCATGCTTCATGAATTTGTGGGCTGAATACGCTGATATTGTTTATCTTACCATACCCGCTAAAGGTCTTAGTAGTGTTCAAGTAGTCCACGAAACAACTAAAAGAGATCAATTTCTTATGAAATTGAGATCTGAATTTGAAGCCACTAGATCCAGTATCATGAATCGAGATCATGTCCCCTCTTTGGATCAATGTCTCAACGAGTTGTTACGAGAGGAACAACGGCTCCTAATTCGGAACGATCTGAAAGAACAAGGATCTTCGTCCGTCACACTGGCTTACATTGCAAAAGGTAAATAAAAAGGTAGACAGATGCACACCATTCAATGTTTTTCTTGCAAGGAATTTGGGCACTATGCTTCAGATTGTTCCAAAAAGTTTTGCAATTACTGCAAGAAGAAAGGCCATATAATCAAGGAATGCCCCATCCGACCACCTAAGAAATCAGAGACAGCGTACATAGCCTCGGTTGACTCTACAAGTGCAAGCGGTTTTGCTGATACAGCTCATGCCGCACGAAATGCTTCCGCTCTCGTACAATCTATCACCCCTGAAATAATCCAGCAAATGATTCTTTTTGCTTTCTCTACTCTAGGACTCTCAGGTAAACCTTCTTCTATACAACCTACTTGGTACGTTTATTCAGGAGCTTCCAATCATATGACAAATAATGCTCATTATCTGTCAAATATAAAGAAATATTATGGAAATCTTGAGATTCAAATTGCTGGTGGAAGTAATTTACCTATCACGTCCATCGGTGATATTTCTTCCTCTCTAACTGATGTTTTTGTCTCTCCCGGTCTTACCACTAACTTGATATATGTTGGTCAGCTAGTTGATAACAATTGCAAAGTGGCATTTTCAAAATCTGGTTGTGTTGTGCAGGATCAGCAGTCAGGGAAGATGATCGCGAGGGGGCCTAAAGTGGGACGGATTTTTCCAATCCAGCTACCTCTTTCTCCCTGTTCTATACCATATATCCCCTGTAATTATGCTCATGTTGATACCAAACATGGCATAAGCGTCTCGGACATCCAAACAATAAAGTTCTTCATCATTTGTTAAAATCGAGTTTTCTTGGGAATAAAATGACATCTTTTAGTTATGTTCAATTTGTTTGCAATTCTTGCAAACTTGGAAAAAGCAAAATATTACCATTTCCGACGCGACAAATACTAAGAAACCTTTTGATTTGATTTGATGTGTGGGGAATGGCACCAATTGCCTCTAATGCCAACTTCAAATACTTCGTCACTTTTATCGATGACTATAGCCGCTTTACATGGCTATATTTCCTGCGCTCTAAGGACAAATTTAAGCTTTTTCATGCATATATTCAGACCCAGTTTTCTAAAAAAAATTAAAATTCTTCACTCGGACAATGGGGGCGAATATGTGTCGGGTCAATTTCAAGAATTTCTGCAAACTAATGGCATAATATCTCAAAGGTCTTATCCTTCAACACCTCAACAAAATGGGGTAACTGAAAGAAAGAACCGTCATCTTCTTGACATAGTTTGCACCCTTTTATTAGAGTCATCTGTACCATCTAGGTTCTGTGCAAGCACTCTCCTCAGCGGTTTACCTTATAGATCGATTGCCCTCTTCGTTGTTGAATAATGTCTCTCATTTTACTCGATTGTTTGGTCGTACTCAAGATTATTCCAATTTATACACCTTTGGATGCGTATGCTATGTTCATCTTCCTAAACACAAGCACACAAAACTCACAGCCCAATCGGCGAAATGTGCCTTTTTAGGATATTCTGTAAATAAAAAAGGCTTCCTATGTTGTGACCCTGATCTGCGACGTATCCGAGTTTCAAGAAATGTGATATTCTTCGAAAATCAATATTTTTTTACCACCTACAAAGATCGTCCTTCTTCACCTTCCGTGTCATTGTTGTTTTACATTTTTTCTGCAGATTCGTCATCTCAATCAACTTCAACAGATCCTACCCCAGCTCCTAAAATCCTCCACGTGTATGGGAGACGTAACGCAACATCAAACCGCAACACCCCACCTCCAGAACCAGAATCTGCACCTTCAGAGCCCCATCGGGTCGATTCTCCTGCTGCTGATCCGGTTCAAGAGCCTGCACCACAATCTGCCCCTCGCCGACATAGTTCTCGAGTCAGTCGTCCTCCAAAAAGGTATGGTTTTTCAGATCCTGTATCCTTAAGAACCTCTTTATCCTCTATTTCAATTCCATCATCCTACAAACAAGCCATGGAGCATGAGTGTTGGCGGCAAGCTATTGAAGCAGAACTTCTTGCGCTTGAAGAAAACCAAACTTGGGATGTTGTAACATGTCCTCCATCGGTGAAACCACTAGGTAGCAGGTTTGTATTCAATGTCAAGGTACGTTCTGATGGTTCTCTTGAACGTTACAAGGCACGATTAGTTGTGCATGGGAAGAAAGAAGAGTATGACCTTGATTACGAAGAAACCTTCGCATCGGTAGCCAAGATGACCAGTGTAAGAACGATATTAGCCCTTGCTTCATCTCAATCATGGCCGTTATTTCAGATAGACGTAAAAAATGCATTCTTGCATGGGGAACTCAAGGAAGATGTTTACATGAAACTTCCATTCGGTATGCCTATTTCTTCGCCAAATGATGTTTGCAAACTAAAACGCTCTTTATATGGTTTGAAGCAGGCACCCAGAGTATGGTTCGAGAAATTTCGATCCACCTTACTCGATTTCTCGTATGTGCAGAGTCAATATGACTCATTTTTTTTTTTTCGGAAAACATCTAATGGCATGGTTGTCATTTTTGTTTACGTGGATGATATCGTCATCATTGGATCTGATGTGAAATATATCATTGAAATTCAGTAATTGTTGAATTCTACTTTTCACATGAAAGTCCTTGGACAACTCACTTACTTCTTGGGGTTAGAGGTACACCGTCATCCTTCAGGAATTTTCTTGAACCAACACAAGTATATAGAGGATTTGGTTCAATTGTCTGGACTCGAAGGCTCTAGCTCGGTTGACATTCCAATGGAAGTTAACGTGAAATACCGACGAGACGAATGGGAGCTTTTGGAGGATCCTACTTAATATCAAAAGCTGGTTGGTAGTCTTATATATTTGACAATTATTGGTCCGGATATCTCTTATGTTGTTCATACGATAAGTAAGTTCATCCAGTCTCCTCGACATCTTCATCTCTCCGGTGTCAATTACATAATTTGTTACCTTCTTGGAACTCCAAGTCTTGGCTTGTTTTTTTCAACGAGTTCCTCTCTTCAGCTACGAGGTTATAGTGATGCCGATTGGGCTGGATGCCCAGACACAAGAAAATCTAGTACTGGATTTCGTTTCTAAGTCATCTACTGGGGCAGAATATCGTGCTATGCCCGCTGCTTGTTCGAAGATCATATGGTTACGAGGTCTTCTTGCAGAACTTGGTTTTCCACAAGAAAAATCAACTCCATTACATGCTGACAACACAAGTGACATCCAAATTGCAGCCAATAATGTGTACCACGAGCGAACGAAACACATAGAAGTTGATTGTTATTCCATTCGAGACGTTTATGATCGCCAAGTCATCACTCTCCCGTATGTCTCTACTACTCTACAGATTGCAGATATACTAACTAAATCAATGACACGGCAGCGCCATAACTTTCTTCTTGGAAAATTGATGCTCGTTAATTTACCGACATCAATTTAAGGGGGGGGTGTCAAGGAAATATGCTGTCATTTAATGTGTATTATTTGTTGTAAATATTTATAGTCTTTATTGTAATAGGTTACAAATCTGTAATTAGGCTTGATTATAGGGATTAATTAGGCAAGAATTTAGGGATGTAAATCTGCTTATACTTCTTTATAAAAAGGACAGTTCTCCATAGAGAGGAGGACAGTTTTCGACTCCAAAAACTTTGAGTTTGACATTGACATCCCTAGTTCGAGGTAACCGACCCGATATTATTTTCTGTGCGAGACGAATTGTGTAAAAAAAATGTTTTGAGTGGATTTGGATTCGCTAAACTGTTATGAGTTTTCCGTTGAGTCCTCGGGTAAGAGTGCTAGACTTGACTTGCTTTGGGATAAGTATTCGAAAGTGATAAAAATTAAGAATGTAAGAGCAATCATGTAAATTGTTTCAATTCAATATATTGTGTAGGTACAATATGGAGCCTTTAAGTAGGCAATGAGATGTACAAGTTTGGCAAGTAGCCGTTATCCCTAATTTCAGCAAAGTGAATATCTTCTTCTTGATTATGGCTGATTTCCTTAGATGATGATGTTAATCTTGTTGCCATATTAAGGTTGGATCTTGATTTGGTAAGTTTGACCTGCTCATCTTTTGATTCTTCAACACTCCCCCTCAAGTTGGGTCTAAATAAATTTATGAGGCCCAACTTGCTACAAATATCTTCAAATCTTCGCAGGCTTAGTGCTTTCGTGAATATGTACGCCAGTTGTTTTCGCTTTTGACATATGGTGTTTCTATGATCCCATCTTGAACCTTCTGTCTGATGCAATGACAGTCAACTTCGATGTGCTTTGTTCGCTCATGGAGGACTGGGTTCATGGCAATGTGTCTTGCAGCCTGATTATTACAGAATAGCTTCATCGACTTCTTATGATCGATATGTATGTCGGTCAATATTTGTTTGATCCATACTAACTCGCTTGATGTTGATGTCATGGCTCGATATTCTGCTTCAGCGCTTGATCCGGCTACTACACTCTGCTTTTTGCTCTTCCAAGTAACGAGGTTCCCGCCTACAAACATAGAATATCCGGTCGTTGATTTACGATCAAAGCTCCCTGCCCAGTCTGCATCAGCATATCCAGTTATCTCCAATGAATAATTCTTTTTCATCCATATCCCTCGGCTTGGTGTTCCCTTCAAATATCTTAGGATTCTGTCAATGGCTTCGAAGTGTGCCGATCTAGGAGCCTGCATAAATTGACTCACAACACTAACAACAAATGATATGTCAGGCCGAGTAACAGTTACGTATATGAGTTTTCCAACCAGTCGTTGAAACCTTTCGATGTTCCTTTCCGGTTGTCCATCTTCATGATTTAATTTTTTGTTAATTTCCATAGGTGTGTTTATTGGCTTTGATGCAAGCTTTCCTGTTTCTTTAAGAAGATATAGCGTATACTTTCTTTGAGAAAGAAATTGTCCCTTTTTGGAGTGGCCTATTTCAATCCCTAAGAAATATTTGAGTGGTCCCAAATCTTTGATGTCGAATTCTTGTTTAGGTAGCTTTTTACCAATTTAATTTCTTCGGTATTATTACCTGTGATTATAATGTCGTCTACATATACTAAGATCACAGTTATGTCTTGGTTTTCTTTTTAATGAACATAGATGAATCTGTCGCAGCTTTGTGGAAGTTTTTTTTTTTATAGGGCACAGCTTAATTTAGCGTACCAGGCTCTCGGTGATTGTTTGAGCCCGTAAATGGATTTGTTTAGCTTGCATACTAGTTTTGGATTCGTTTCAAGTTGGTGTCCTGGAGGTAAATTCATGTATATTTCTTCCACCAGATCACCTTGTAGGAAATGCATTTTTTACATCCATATGAGTTAGGTTCCAAGATGAGTTTACAGCTATTGATAAGAGGATTCGAATTGTTTTCATTTTTGCTACTGGTGCAAATGTTTCTTGATAATCAACACCATACGTTTGTGTAAAACCTTTAGCCACCAATCTAGCTTTGTTCTACAGATCCGTCACTGTTATATTTAATTTTGTATACCCATTTGCACCCAACGGGTTTTTAATCTTTTGGTAGAGGAACAATGTCCCATGTGTGATTTTTTTCTACAACTTTTAATTCTCTGTCATAGCTTTCTGCCATGTAGGAATTTTGCTTCTTGAATGTTGAAAGGTTTCTTATTCTTCTGATATCTTACTTAAATATGTCAAATGTTGGGGTGAAATTTTGCTATAAGATACATAATCTTGTATTGGATATGACACTTGATTAGTTATAAAATCTCTAAGACTTGAAGGTGGTATACTTTGTCTTGTAGATCTTCGAAGTATTTGCGATTCGTTCATATCTCCCCCTGAAGCGGATTCTATAGTCTCAGAAGCCTCGCTTTCGTTTGATGGTGGAGTTAATTCTTCGTTTGTAGGTAAAAAAAAATTATTGATTCAAGGATGTTAGTTCTGGGAGTAGTATATTACTTGGTACATCAAATTCATTGTCTAGATTATTGGAGAAATACGGTTCATTTTCTAAAAAGATAACATTTCGGGATATATAGAATTTTTTATTAACAGGGTCATAGCATTTATAACCCTTCTTTGTGCAAGAATATCCCAAGAATATGGTTTTAATTGAATTTTGATCTAATTTGCCTTTTCTTGGAGTATGTACAAATCATTTACATCTGAATATTCGGAGGTGATTTGAAATGATTTATTTGTTTTTAAGAATGGATAGAGGACTTTTATTGTTTAATATTGGGGTTGGTAGTCTATTAATTAGATAGGTTGCAGTAAGTACTGCGTCTGACCAGAAGATTTTTGGAACGTTGTTTGGAAAATAGAAGTGCTCTCGTTGTTTCAAGTAAGTGTCGATTTTTCCTTTCCGATACACCGTTTTGTTCTGGTGTATTGATACATGTGGTTTGATGCAAGATTCCCTTATTTGAAAAAAGTTCTGAGAAATTTTTGTTAACATATTATGTGCCGTTATCAGATAAAAAATTTTTAATTTTGGCGGCGTATTGGTTTTCGATCATATTGAGGAATTCTTGAAAACAGTTAAAAACTTATGATTTTCGATTGAGTAAATACATCCACGTCGTTTTGCAAAATCGTCGATAAATGTAACAAAATATTTAAAATAGTTGTAAGATTCTACGGGTGCAGGACTCAAACATCAGAGTGAACTAAATCAAATAGTTTTTCAGATTTATTCAAAGATAATTGAAAAGGTAATCTAGTTTTCTTTGCAAACTTACATGTTTCACAATTTTTTGAATCAAAAAACTTTAGTGGAAAAATTTTGTTTAGAACTTTATCTAATGGATGTCCAAATCTTTTATGTAGAATATGGTCATCATTATTTGAAATTTGAAAAGCATTACAAGAGTTTTTTATCATATGCAAACCAGATTCCAAGTGTCCTTCACCAATAGTCTTCAGAGAAATTGAGTCTTGAAATACTTTATTATGTGAGAAAAGAATATTACAGTTTAAATCTTTGATTAATTTATTAACTGATAAAAGGTTTGTAGTTAAGTTACGGATATATAAGACATTAGTTAATTTCTTCGAAAAACATTTCGATATCCCTATTCCATGAATTGGAATTTTGTTCCCGTTTGCTACGGTAACATATTTTTTTAGGATAACATGGTTTTAAGATAAAAAAATATTGTTGATGTTATTTGTCATATGATCGGTGGCTCCCGAATCAATTATCCAATCATCATTACAAACGGTATTAAGCACAACATAATTTTTAGGAGGGATCGCCATACCTGAATTGTGTTTACCTGATTGCTTTAAAAATTTTGAAAATTGGTCCAGCAATTGAGTAAATTAATGTGGGTCTGTTCCAAAATCGTCTGTTGGGCCCACGCACTCCAACTGGTTCAACATCTTTTCTGGCCCAATCAGTTTCATTTTCTGTTCCAATTTCATCAACCCATCTGTTAGGCCATATTATATCAACTAACGATAGATCTAAGCATGAATTCTAGATATTTGATTAATAAATCTCTCGAATTACCTTCGGTCGAATATCTCGTTTGAAGATCTTCAGAGAGAGAAACGATTAGAGAGTTTTTCGATTGCTTTTCTCTCTCTAGAATGTGAATTCAATGCTTGTAATTTTTCCGAAAATAACTTGTGTATAGATTTTGATAGTGTACATTGTATTTATACCTATTTACATGGTATATTTACTATTTAGGTCCTACACTATCAAAACTACGAGTTACACCCCTAATTACAAGGATAACAAAATAACAAAGCACAATTCTAATATCTCTTCAATCTCCCCCTTTGTGCTTGTCTTAATTTCAGCTTCGTTTATCCTTGTAGAGCGTAGAATGATTTCCTCAATTCCAATATTGTCTCGTAGTGTCAGACAACACTCCTCATCTTCAATCTTTCATTTATTGCATCCAAAAGCTCATTTAAGAGAGGGGCATCTTCTTCTCCAAGATCCTCAAAGATCGTCTCTTCAGTGATCTCTGTCAACCTCTTCTGGATGTTCTTCCTCACAAGCTTCAACGTCTCGTCACAGAATTTGTGGATTTCTGACTTCATCATAGCTCTCGTCTTTCCAATTATTGGATTCCGATAAGTTATGGCGAGGCCTGGTTTCTTGAATATGTAATTCTCGGGAAGTCGTTGAGTGGGAAGCCCTTCATGAGCGGAGACTCCATGTTGACCTTCTTCATATTGTTCTCTACAGCAATTTGAAGGTCGTGTGTGGTGTGATACTTGATCTGCCACACCATGAATCTCGTTAACCCTTCGAGTCCTTCCATCTTGATGTAACCAGAGGGCGTCTGGTATTTTCTCTTGTACATTTGAAATAGACGATAAACATCGTCTGGTGGAAGGAACGGCAGATAGCTTTCATCTATCTCCTCTCGAGTATGGTTGATGTCCGCTCGCTCAATGTGATAGATTGGGGTTGGATAACTTCCAATCGAGTGCGAAATGCCCACGAGTTGGAGAATCGGTGGCTTGCCCCTGAAATTTTTCTTGAGTTGATCCGTTGGGATGCCACTTCGATCTGGACCAAGATAGTTGAGCATGAAGATGTGCTTCATCTTCTTCCTATCTTCCCAATGGGAGATACCTCATAGATTCAGTTAATTGAGCTTCTTTATGCGATTAGGAGCCCTCCATATCTGCTTCCTTATATCTTCATTGAACGGAACTTCAATCCGTATATTCTCCCAAGGCGTCTCGACTCTGACGGTCCCCTTTGATAAGCGGAGAGGAGAGTCAACTCGATGCCTTATCATCTCTAGTAGTTCGGGAGAGCGGAGTTGTAGTTCTCGCCTTCTTGAAGTTCTTCGTCCTTAAGCAGCACCAAGTCAACAGAAGATTGTTGTAAGAAGTATCTGACGTTGGAGAGTCTGGCTTGAACAACTTCCTCTGGTTCTCATTGCGTCATCCACTTCTAGTTTACGATATAATCATCTACGATCGCATGTGGATCGTAGACGAGGTTGGTTTTGGAGGAGGTTAGAGGTCGGGATTTGATTTGGATTTGTGGGAGTGGGAGGTAGTGTTTGTGTGTGGGATGTGGTGGGAGATGTGGTTGTTTGTTGGCGGGTAGTGGGTTGTGTGGTTGGTGGGTTTGTGGATGATCCTCCAGCTTCTTAAGTCATCGTCTGTTTTTCTCGACTCTGACCACGGCCGTTGCATGTGGTCCTTTGCTGTTTCTCCCCCTCATGACGATCTGGATCATCGGGATCGTCATGTCTTCTTTTGGTGCGGGAGCCTTCATCAAGGCACCTTGTTTGGGCGGGCGGCTCAGGTTCATCGACTAGCCGTTTGTAGAGACTCTCCTCAGCTGGGGTCCTGGTCTCTAAGGCTAGTAGTCGAGAAATAAGGATAACTTGAAGCTGGGTGATTGGGATGGTGTATGGGTTAATGAGGGAATGTGATTGAGTTGAGGTGGTTAGGGTGGGTGGTACGGGGTGTGTATGGTGGTGGTTAGTGGTGGTGAGAGACGGGTGTGGTGTGGGCTTCGAACGGAACAGTCTCTGAGACTGGTGCTTTCCGGGTATACCGTCGAGATGTCTCAATTGCTTGGAGCATCCTATCCATCAGTCGCTCTTCAAGAGAAGAGATGGTTGTGGAGAGGACTTCTTGTAAACGTTGCTCCGTCACGATCGTTGGTGGTGTCAGAGTGTGGCCAGGGAGGCGCTCCACTGTCACAACATCGGAAAAGATTTCCAATGTGCCGCCTGGAAGAGATCTTGAAATACCGGAACGTCCAAGGACATCCGTTATCAACCCTGAATTCACCACTTCAGTGGGTTGGCCCATTGTGTGCTCTGAAGATATAGGGGGTCCAAAGGGGCTTCCACCCAATCATTGAGATGATACAATATGTATCACCTATATGGGTGTTGAAACAGATTCAATATGAATCTGTGTGGTTGTCTGAGATGTTGATGATGGAGGAGTTGTCCCCGAAGCCATTTGCGTTGAAGGAGATACAGATGGGGCAGAGATCTATTGTCGGCGTGAGCCCCTTCGTTAAAGTTTGTATTCTTCATCAGACTTCGGGCTCAACAGCCGGTGTTTCTGCCTCCTGAGCCGCGACTTCGGGCTCTGTTGTTTCCACCAAGGATTCCCGTTGAGAAGGCACCGGAGCTTGATCCAAGGTCCGTACCATTTCCTCAGTGATGGAGTTATTTTGGCAGTAATCCTGCTAGGCCTCGTCGGTTGGATCAGCTAGGCTAAGCAACTCCAATGGGATCAGCATTGGTTGAAGTGCTAGATCGGCTGCCTTCGGGTTATGAAAGAAGCGAAGGCGAGGCGGGATATATCCTCCAACTGGTGGTAGATGCGGGATCTCTGGATGTACGTCCATGAAGTGGGAGATAAGCACCGAGAACCACCGGACGTATGGAAGGTACTTCGCCTTCGATTTAGTCTCCCTCTGACGCATCTGGTCCGCTAAGTCATTCCATATTAGCTGGGCCACGTCATATTTCTTCGAGAAGAATACTCCATGGAATATGCGAAGGATGTTTCCGTTCGCCTTGTCAAATCCGGAGTGTTTTGGGGAGAGGCATTTATTGATGATGCCGAACAGAGTTCGCCACGGGTGTGGGATCCCACTATTTTTGAAATTTGCCAGTTTGGTCAGCGGGGGCTTGTATCCCATCCGGAGCATATCTTCCACGATCACCGCATCGGTAGGTAGCTGGTCGTATTCTTCGTGATGCGGTAGATCGAGCACCATGGCCATTAAGTTCTTGTTCAGGACGACATGTCTTGTATTGATCTTCGTTGTATATTGCACTTCATCCCCAACGTTGTGACTCGTCATATATTTCCAGAATTGCTGGAGGTAGACCATTTGTACGGATGTCGTCATCGTCAGAGCTAGCCATAGTGGATATTCCTTTAGGATGGAGATTATAACTTCATTCGGACATCGGAATGTGGCGAGTTCCAATTGATAGTTGTTGTCGTAGACCGGCAACCAACTATCACAGGGGCAGATATGGATTATTCTTGATGTGCCATTTCTGCAAAGGATGAAATAAAATTCAGTAGATGAAATTTTCATATGCAAATTTTACTAAGTAAGTGTATATGGCGAAAAAGACTTAGAAAAATTTGTAAGTAATAGTGTTTGAAATCGAAAGACTTAGAGAAAAATTAAAAAAAAAATGTTAAGTCTTTTCAGCATGTTTTTATTCGATTGTGTATTTATTCGAACGTTAAGTTTTGCTATCGAAATTATCTGAGTGTTAGAAAGACTTAATAAAAAATTGAAAATTTTGCTAAG
Source organism: Linderniella brevidens (assembly GCA_004919715.1). NCBI lineage: Eukaryota > Viridiplantae > Streptophyta > Magnoliopsida > Lamiales > Linderniaceae > Linderniella > Linderniella brevidens. Next base: position 4,174,205 of record SWDC01000149.1, on the reverse strand, counting down.
TCTTTTTAGCATGTTTTTATTCGATCGGGAATTTATTCGATCGTTAAAGTTTGCAATTGAATAAAAAATGTATCGAATAAGTCAAGATTTTTGTCGATGACTTTTACGATCGAATAAAAAAATTTCGAAAACAAAAGTTATTCGTTGAGTAATTTTGCGATTGAATAACAAGTTGTCGAAAAACTGAAGTTTTTCGCCGCGTAATTTTGCGATCGAATAAAAGTACATCGAAAAACTTAAAGTTTTCGCTGCTTATTTTGCGATCGAATAAAATTTAATCGAAACCTAAAGTTTTCGCCTCGAAGTTTTTCGATCGAATAAAAACAATATCGAAAACAAAAGGTTTTCGCCGCTGAGTTTTGCGGTCGAATAAAACTTAACGAAAACTAAAGTTCTTCGACGACACTATTTGCGATAAGAACTTTTTCGATCGAAAAAGTTTGAAATCAAACAGTAAACTCTTAAAACGTAAATGTTGATTTATGGGTAAATCATGCGTTAATGTGGACTCGGAACGATCAAAATCAGTTGCGAATCTAAATATCATGATTTTAATCCGAATTGTGTAGTTTAAACACGTTAATTTTGAAAGTTTAAGTCGTTTCAGTCAAAAAAAATTCAAAGTAAAATTTTCGTCAAAGAGTTTGAAGAAACTGTCGCGAATCGTGCTTTTTTGAACGGAAAGTGATCCGAAACAGTTTCTACCTTCGAATTCGGCGAGTATGACAGAAATTTACGGAAGAATGAGTAATTTTGCGGAAATCGCCGAAGAGAGTTTCTGAAGTCGAAAAGTTTTTCGATTGATAGATGTTGAGTGAGAGTGAGTTTTTCGATCGAAAAAGTGATATTAATACTTTACGATCAGGTAAGGTAAAAAAATACTTTGGGCCGTAAAAATATTTTGGGCTTTCGTTAAAATTCAGGTTTGATTAAACTAAAATTTAATCTTTTATGGATGAACCCAAAAATAAATTGCATAATATTCCTTGTATTTCTGAAATAACTGCAATTATCTCCAAATGTTGATGAAATTCAACATTTGACTCCTCGGATGAGCTCGAAATATTCTGTGATACTTAAAAAAATATTAGAAGTCGTGTTTGGAAGTAAATCATTTAGGAGATAAGAACAAATTTTCATGTAAAACTCCCCCTCAACAAATGCAAGTTTTAACTTTTCGTCAATGTAGCACATAGTTAATACAATTTTGCATATGAAAATTTACTATATAAGCACAAGTAACGCATTTAGTCAATTCAGCATGGATTCATGAAAATTTTGCGTTTTTCAAGAAAATTTTTGCATTTTATCAATTCTGAGCCAATGCATTTAAAATGTGCGAATATATTTTCAAAAATAAAAAATATTTTTATCATAGTAATATTTTCAAAGATATTTTGGTTTGGAGTCAGAGTTTACATTTTGAACATTATCACGCAAAAATTTCTTATGATATATAAAATAATAATTTGCCGTCAAATCATGTAACTGAACAAATATTCTAAGATCATAATATGAATCATTTCGACAACTCTCGCAAGATTCGCTCATAGCACTCAATTTATTTTTATCATGAATATATTTAGTAGATATATCACTCATATCATCACGACAAAATTATATCAATTAATTTGTTATCGTAGTATATTTAATCAACTTACCAAGTGAAAGTCCATCATTTTGAATCAAAGGGACTTTGAAGGGATTATTTTAAGGCTCTGACTAAAAGGGTATGATAAATTTTGGAATTAGTGAGCTTAAAATTCTTCAATTCCCGGGGCCCTTTTTGAAATTCATTTATGTTCCTCTTTCTTCTCTTTTGTTTTGCACTTGCTCAAGATGAGTCTTGTCTTCTTTACGAAGTTTTGAGAGATGAGATCTTCTTTTGCTTTCGGGCCGAGACCGTGTTCCTTGTGAAAGTTCAACAGTTATGGAATTCGAACCCAAGACCGTGCTTCTCTTCTCGTTTTTTCTATATCAGATCTAGATTATCATTGAAGAAGTTTACTTCGAGGTGCTTCTCTTCTAGGAGAAGTTCACTGTGAAATCTGTGTTTCTCTTCTATAATGATTGAGACTTTCATCATGTGCATTGCCTTTTCTCCCCCTCTTTTTCTTGATTGAGCAACCCCGAGACTTATGAATAATGTTGAAGGCTTAATCGGGTTTCAAAGGAGAAAGAATATTGGAGAAGGCTCAAAGGGGATTTCTAGAGGAAAAAGTGAGGGATTTATAATTTGGGTCAAGTGAGGAATATCCTAAGTTGCCCTTATCATTTTCATGACTAACTAACACAAAAGCAAGAATGAAGCTACGAATTACAAACCAAAGGATAGTCATTTGAAGTGTGACACACTCAAAAAAAAAGTATTGAGGTTTAAATTCTCACATCTATGATTTGGCTTTGTGTCTATCGAAACAAACAAAGCTCTTTGAATAAAAGAATGTCACATGAATTTTTAAGCAAAGAACTAATCATATATCAAAGAAATATTTTTGTGAGTGGTTCAAAATAGGCAAAATTATCGTCATCTCCCATTTTTTTTATTATTATTATTATATATATACAATTTTATTTTTATTTTTCTTTTTGTATATATAGAAGATTTGAAAGATAGAATCACGCAAGATAATCAGGGAATATCAAGAAGCACATATAATATCATACATAAGCATAATAGAACATGTAAAGCACATTTTAAGTGAGATTGAGATTCAACATGCCTAACCTAGCAATAAAGAATCGGAATCGTTTTGCATCCAATGCCTTAGTGAATAAGTCGGCAAGTTGAAGCTCCATTTTAACAAAATACATATCTATAGTGCCTTTATCTACATGATCTTTTATAAAATGATAGTGAATATCTATGTGTTTCGTGCGTGAATGATGAACAGGATTGCAAGTAATGGCAATAGCTCTTTGACGATCACTGTAAATGGGAATGTTATTAAATTCAAACCCGTAGTCGCGTAGTTGCGTCCGCATCCATAGAACTTGTGAGCAACAGCTGGCAGCCGCGACGTACTCGGCCTCGACCGCCGAGGTTGACACGCAATTCTGCTTCATTGAGGACCAGCAGACCAACTTATCACCTAAAAATTGTGCTCCGCTAGACGTGCTTTTTCTGTCCATTCGACAACCTGCATAATCAGCGTCAGTATAGCCAATTAATCTAAAATATCTTTAGGATACCATAGCTCTAAGTTGGGAGTTCCTTTGAAATAGCGTAGAATTTGCTTGACTGCATGCATGTGGGACTCCTTCGGGTCAGCTTGAAAACGAGCACAGAGGCAAGTGGCGAACATGATATCGGGTTGGCTTTACGTCAAGTATAGAAGAGATCCGATAATACTCCGATAGGTTGTGATGTTGGCGGCCTTTCCAGACGGATCAGCATCCAATTTGCAATTCGTTGACATGGGAGTATTCGTCGGTGTGCTCTTGTCTTGATTAAATCTCTTCAGAATATCTCGAATATACTTGGTTTGACTGATGAAAATTCCATCTTCGAGTTGCTTGACTTGTAATCCAAGAAAGAATTGAAGTTCTCCCATTAAGCTCATCTCGAATTTGGTCTTCATGTGATCACCCAAATTTCTGACAGAGGCGTTCATTAGTCGAGCCGAAGATGATGTCATCGACGTAAACTTGAACGATCATCAACTCTATGCCTTACTTTTTGACAAAGAGTGTCGTATCGATTGTTCTTCTTATGAAGTTGGACTTAACTAAAAATTCGCTCAGGACATCATACCAAGTACGAGGGACTTGTTTTAGTCCGTAGAGAGCTTTTTCCAATTGATAGACATAATCAGGATGATTCTCGTGCACAAACCCGCCGGGTTGAGCGACGTAGACTTCTTCTTTTAACACGCCGTTGAGAAAGGCAGTTTTAACATCCATTTGATAGACTTTGAAGTCTTTATGAGCTGCGCATGCTAGAAATAATCGAATAGCTTCAATACGTGCAACTGGAGCATACGTCTCGTCGTAGTCAATTCCTTCTTGTTGATTGTACCCCTTGGCGACGAGTTGTGCTTTATTCCTGATAATTTCACCGTTCTCGTTCTTCTTATTTTTGAAGACCCATTTAGTTCCTATAATTGTTTTGCCATACGGTCTAGGAAACTAGTGTCCAAACTCGTAGACGCTCGAATTGGTTGAGTTCATCTTGCATTGCGATCACCCAATCCGTGTCTTTGAGGGCTTCGGCTACCTTAATCGGTTCGTTTTGGCTTAAGAAGCATGTGAATAATCCTCTTTGTGTAGACGTCCTAGTGCGTACTCCACTTGAAGGATCACTGATTATTTGGTCGATACGATGACCTCGAGTCTACTTACGTTCATGAGGAAGAACCGTAGTAGATCCATCGTTGATTTGTAGATCGAGACCTCCTGTATTGTTAGGCTGAGCATTTGTAATTGGGAAATTCAATTTTGAACTTGAATTTGTAGGAATTTCCGTATCAGCATTAGTAGGAGATGCAGCACTAGTTGAAGATTCAGAATTTGGAGAATCTGGAACATTTGTTGGAGTCTGGGAATTGTGAGTCTCAATTGGAATTTCTTTCGTGCGCTGCTTGGTATTGAATGAGACGAAGCAGGCATTTGAGACTCATTCCGGTAAAAATGTTCAAATAGAAAATCCAAATCTTCCAAATCGGCGGGAATTGCTTCTTCTAACTTTGAGGTATGAGTCGGAATTTGTTGGCTTTGTGCCAACACGCCTATAAGCCCGGGTTCTGAACTGTTTTGTTCAGAAGCCAATTCGGTCACTTCTTGAAAAATGACGTTGTAGCATTCAAAAATAGTACGAGAAGACTTGATATAGACGATGTATGCTTTAGAAGTGGATGAATATCCAACAAAGACGGCTTCAAATGCTTTAGGATCGAACTTGCTTCGATGCTCCCGATCATTGGCCACAAAGCATTTGCACCCGAAGACTTTGAAGAAAGAGATATTCGGATTCCTTTGATTTATTATATCATGCGGCGTCTTTTCAAAGCGTTTGTGAATAAGCGTCCGATTTTGCGTAAAGCACGTTGTACTCACTGCTTCAGCCCATAGATAATAAGGGAGATCGGAATGTATTAGCGTTGTTCTTGCAGCTTCAACTAGAGTCTGGTTCTTCCGTTCTACGACGCCATTTTGTTGAGGCGTTTTAGCGGCTGAAAATGGTTGAATAATTCCAAGTGACTGATAATAATTGCTGAGACGTTGATTCTTAAATCAGTCCCGTTGTCAGTCCGGATTACTTGGATGTTCTTTTGCAGGAGATTCTGAGTCATATTCACAAAGCTTATTATCAAGTCTCCAGTCATCTTTAGTTCGGAGATATCTTGTCCAGGTGTAGCGAGAATAATCGTCGAAAATTACTAACACATATTTGCAACGGTTGATACTTTGTGTACGCATTGGTCCACAAAGGTCCATGTGAAGTAATTCCAAGGGTCGAGATATGGAAGCAACTTGCTTGAGTTTGTGTGATGCTCGCTTCATTTTTCTCATTTGACAAGCCGAACAATTATGCTCTTGGTGAAAGGAAATCGCTGGTAGACTGTTTACCAACTTTTTGATAAAGAGTTTGTGAAGAGCTTTGAGGTTTAGATTAGACAGTTGATGTCATAAGTTGTTCCTCTTGATTATAGTCTGTGAGATGAGGCAAACAGCTGTCGAAGGTCGTACTGTTGTCAGATTGATGGTGTATAGATTTGATCTTCGTGATCCTATTAGAAGTTCTTGATTCTGACTATTCAAAATTCTGCACTGATCGGCTAGAAACACCACTTCCTTTATCGCAGAATTGTCTTATCCTAAACAGATTGTGTTTAAGACCTTGGACGTAAGAGACATCTTTAATCGTCAGATTCTGCAGTATAATATCTCCAAAGCCTAGTATTGGGGTTGAGTCATTGTTGCAGAATCTGACTTTTCCGTTGTAACGGTCTTGGTAGTTGCTCAACAGTTCTTGATCTCCCGTCATGTGTGTGGAGCAACCGGAATCTAAATACCAAACATGATGGATCTGCATAAAAAATTTTAGAGAGACTTAGGTACCCACTTAGTAATGATTCCTCTCGGATTAGCAGATTTGGTAGGTAAGGTTTGTTCAATTTTGGTTCCTAAACCATTGATGCTCTTATGTACCCAAACCAACTTAGAAGTAGTTGGTTTACGTGGTACCTCTTTAGGCAACTTGGCCTTGTTGGCTTGCGTTGGCCTAGATGGTGTCTTGGGAACCCATTGAGGTTGAACCTTACATGGGAGGTTAATTTCTGCGCGGACAAATGTCTTACTACTCTTAGTGCATTAAAATTAGAAACGGTTGTTTTCTTACGAGTGTCCTTAGTTTTTGATACAGAATAAAGTTTTGAAAATAAATCATTTCTATCAGTTTTCTTCTGAAATTCTATCCTAGGTACTCTTTCCTTAGCATGGTTCACCTCTTTTTCTACTCTACCTGTGGATGGAGTAGAAAAAGAGCTAGTAAAAAAAAATTCCGTTTTAAGCATTTAACGACTTTTTTCCACTTTTTATACTTTTTAAAGAAGATTTGTCTTCTTTTAAAATATTTTGTAAAATAATGGGAAGTGTTTTCTTAGATTTGATCATGTCCTTAATTATTGATTTTTCTTTCAAAGTAAAATCAGGATAAGATTTTAAAATTGAGGAATTTTTTAGATTAGAAATATCAAATAAAAGCTCATTCTTTTCTGTTTTGAAATTATTTCTTTCTGTTTCTAAAGAAGCCTTTAAATCAGCTATTTTCTGAATAATAGCAGGAATATAACAGAAAGTAGAATTTTTAAAATGATCACGATTTTCTTCCTCAACTTTAGGAAAACCTTCTAACGGATATAATGAATTATAGTCACTAGACAGGTTAATTTCCCGTGTCTTGTAACTATTATTCAAATCGGTGTAGTCAAAGGAGGTGTCAGTCCTATTTGTGGCTTTTCGTTTGGATTCTTCTATGGCATTTATTTAGGAAGAATTCGTAAAGGCCATTAGAGAAGTTAATCCTAATCTCATATACTTGATATCATATAACTGTTTGTCATTGACCTTTTTCAAGTTACAGGGATTGTTAAAACCTAAGCCTTCTTTAGGATTATAAAATTTTATATCATGAGGTTTATTTAGGAAGATAGGTTGATCCGTTTGCCCCTTTTTCGTTAGAAAATCGTCTAAAGTTTTAATCCTAGAGTAAAGCTTCTTACATTCGTCAGAAATTTCCTTAAAATTATTTCTAGAAATTTCTAAATCTCTCTGATAATCGCTAAGAGTCTTACTAAGGTCATTTATTTTTGTCTCAGAAGTAGCTAACCTAGATTCAAGACTAGTTATTGTTTCCTTAGCATTAGATTAGAGAATTTCTACGTGAACTTTCTTATCTAGTTGCTTTTGGAAATTATTTTCACTAAGGGCTAGTCTCTCTTCTAATTCTTTTGTACTTTTCCGCTCATTTTTCATGTTAGTATACTTAATTTGTAAAGATTCTAACATGTTTAATAATGTAGAGATAGGCGTAGCTTTCACATGAGACGAGGTTGATGCTTTGTCATCGTCAGACCGCTTCGACGTACTTTCGTCTGAGGTATCTTCAAGAAGTGTCATGAGAGCTAAGTTGTCTGTTTCAGAATTTGTGGTGTCTTCAAGCCAATACTCTTGTTCGGCCATCAGAGCTACTCCAGCCTCCTTTTGTTTAGTTAGTTGGAATTTCTTGGAGTAGTAGTTGGCGTCTTTCTTAGGAAGAATGCATTATCTGGCGAAGTACCCTATCTTTCCACAATTGTAGCATTTTTGTGGTTCTTTGGCGTTTTAGATTCGGAAGACTCGGCCGGTCTTTCCTTGTGCTTGGAGATTGATGTCCGATATCTATTAGCCAAAGAGGAGGATTTCCTTTTATAGATCTTTTTGCTCATCATTTTAGTAATGAGAGCCAATTGTTTCTTGAACTCTTTCTTATCTGGCTCAGAGTCCGATTCTTATTCGTCTTCATCTTCTGAAGAACTTGGCAACTTGATGCTTTTGTCTTTGCGAGATCGACTAGTTTTTCTTTCATAAACTAGTGCTATAGAGTCTTCGATCTGTTTGCCCATAAGTTCTTTTTGTATCTCGCTTATGTCTTCCTCGTGTTGGGCGAGATTATCAAAGACGGCGTGGATATCCATCTCGTCCAAATCCTTGTTTTGACGAATTTGCATGAATATTTTCTTCCACTCCGGTTGAAGAGAAGAGAGAAATCGGATGTTGACCTCAATGTTGGTCTTGAAAATTTCTATTTTCCTCATCTCATTGAGAAGAGTTAAATAGTGTTGATAGAGTTCATAAACGTTTTCCTCCGTCTTTGCTTTGAATGAGTCGTAAGCGGTGAGAATATTCGCTTTCTTGGCTTTAACTCCGACTTCGGTCCGTTGCATCATTTTGTGGAGCTCGTCCCACATAGCTTTTGCACTTGATAGACTATCTATTTGCATGATGTCATTAGGAATTCCTTGCATTAGGAAAGTTTTGGCTCTTAAATCTGCTTTGGCTCTTAATCGCTACCACTCGGTGTATTCACTAGGAATTTTGAGTCTTCTAGTGGCGGGACTGAGAGAATTATTAGTGGCATCGCCTTCTTGGATAAGCCAAAATTGAGCGGGACCTTCTTGAAGAGAAGCTATCAAATTTGTAGTTTGATCTTTTGTCTCCAAGAAAATCATGAATCGGCTTCTCCATACGGTGTATTCGCCTCTTCGTAGAATTGGAGGACGAACGTCGTTTCCGAATGAGTAAGCATCCATTTGTAGTTGATTGGTACGATCTTCGTGAAAGTTTGGAATCAAAATGGTAAAAGTGCTTCACAAGTGACAAACTTCTTTAGTAATGTTTGATTCGTATTTTGAGCAATTTCCTTTTCGAACCTATTTTTTGGTTGTTAAAGAGAAATTGTTTTGATTTCAAAAAAATATTTGATATAAGAATTGATACTTCAAAATTTTGCTAAAGAATTTTGAATTTATGATCGAAAATTTTGATCGTAGAAGATAATTCGGAGACAAATATTTTTGGTAAGTTTTTAAAGTTACGAATTTTGATTTCTTTCAAAACAGTGTAAAATGTGTGGGTTTGTTTGAAAGTTCAGTGGTCGAAAAAATTTTCGATCGTATAAGTTTTTCGTGGTATTTATCGAAAATTATTTTTCAAATGTAAGAGTTTTGCAAGGTAAATATCCTATCGAAAAATAGTTTGTCGAATAATTTTGTTGATCGCAAAAACTTTTGTCGAAAAATTTGTAATAAAAAAATCAAGAGTGATCGAAAAATTTTGTGAAGTTTGACTCAGGGTTTTTCGAGTGTGATTTATTCGATTGAAATATGTTTTTGCTAACTTTTTACTCGAAAATTTAGATGATCGAAAATCTTGAGATCGAAAAACTTGTTTTACTATTACAAGTTTTTCGAGTCAAAATTAGATATTTATTTAGCGAAAACAGTATCCGTCGAAAAAAAATACGCTTTGTTACGCTCGAAAAAGATATTTATATATGAATCAAAAAACTAATTATCGAAAATAATGTTTTTGAGTCTTATATTTGTGTAAAACACACGAAAATAGTGTTTGTTATCGAGAAACTTTTCGGCTGTAAACTTATTCGAAAAATATTTTTCGAGCCAAGTTTTTCGATCGAAAAACAATCGAAGAATAGCCTTCAAGTTCAATGGAACAGTGAAAATCCAGATTCAACCGAAATGTTCAAGTTAGGTGCTGAAATTCTGGATAATCACTCGATTCTAGGTTTTGAATATGAACAAACACAAGATTAACCACGTTTTACAGCAAAATATATCAATTATGAAGAAAAGCAAATCGTATTCAAAACTTAATCGCAAACGCAAATACCAATCGAAATCGAAAATCTGAAATAATCTGAGGTTCTAAGCGATTGAAATCAGTACGTAAATCATTCCTAACATATAATCTATCACTTTCACAGCAAGATCATCAACAATATTCGCAAATATTAAGCACATTGATCAAAATAAATTTCACATAAGTTTTTCGATCGAAAAATCTGGAAAATTATTTTGATCTTAGAATCGCGAATTCAATCCAAAAACGATCACGATCTGCTCTGATACCAATTGTTTGGTCCTTTTATATCAACTAACGATCGATCTAAGCATGAATTCTAGATATTCTATTAATAAATCTCTTGAATTACCTTCGGTCGAATATCTCGTTTGAAGATCTTGAGAGAGAGAAACGATTAGAGAGTTTTTCGATTGTCTTTCTCTCTCTAGAATGTGAAATTCAATGCTTTTAATTTTTCCGAAAATAAATTGTGTATAGATTTTGATAGTGTACATTATATTTATACCTATTTACGTGATATATTTACTATTTAAGTCCTACACTATCAAAACTACGAGTTACGCCCCTAATTACAAGGATAACAAAATAACAAAGTATAATTCTACTATCTCTTCGCCATCCGTAACCCTCTTCATTTCTCCCTCGTTCGCTAGCTGCCCCAAAGCCCCTTTTGTCCGCTTCTCTCAAATCTCGGCCGAGATCTCGCTCGTCGCATCCATTCCCTCTTCCTCCGCCATGGCCCGGCCGATTAGGCCTGAGGTGAGGGTAGACGAACCAACACTCACTTTGCTGGTGACCCTCTTTCTTACAGTTGTTACATTTCGTACTCTTCTTAGTCTCGTTCCCATAATTAGGGTTTCGAGTGTCTGGTGTCTTGGCATGGAATTCGATCGCCGGTCGATTGATGGTGTTATGGAATCTCGTGCACGTGGACGTGTTCAGGGCCGAGGAGGTTGCGGATACGGTGATGACTTTTTTGTTGGAGCTTGTTGACAGTTCCAGAGTCTACAGCTCTTCGTTCGGGCTCCTTTTTTGTTCCTATTGCAACGAGTTTGGATTCCGCTGGTCTCGGACGAAGAGCATCTCAACCCATGATAACTTGTTTCTTTTGTTGTGCCCCACTATGTTTCGGATTCGCGAGGAGATAGAAACATTGTTGTTTTGTGGGATTGTGTTTTTTCCAACCATGGTTTGATAATTTTTGGGTCTCTCTGTGAATATAGTTTTTTGTGCATGAATCTACCAGGTCTGCTCTGATACCATGATAAAAACTAAGAATGTACGAGCAATCATGTAAACTGTTTCAATTCAATATATTGTGTAGGTACAATATGGAGCCTTTAAGTAGGCAATGAGATGTACAAGTTTGGCAAGTAGCCATTATCCCTAATTTTAGCAAAGTGAATATCTTCTTCTTGATTATGGCTGATTTCCTTGGATGATGATGTTGATCTTGTTGCCATATTAAGGTTTGATCTTGATTTGGTAAGTTTGACCTGCTCATCTTTTGATTCTTCAACAGAAAGCTCATTAAATGTCTTGGTGACGGGATCCACAAACAAACGTCTCTTGATTCTTCGCGGGCTTTTATGGTGATCAGAACGTCACCCTACGCAACAACGACTGGGAATTGCTCCTACGCATCAGGCACCGACCCACCGACTCGTGGATTTGTGCGGCTGGTTTTAGCGAGATATTAAGCAATGACGAAAAATTGAGGGGAAGAGTCCGTCCCAAGTGGCAGATGTGTGATTGCGAAGCATTAGACTCTTGTGGTTGAGTGACCTCGGATGGTCTAATGGTATGTTTAGTTGGTCTGATTGATCTCTTCACTCTTGCTCGGAAAACGATCTACGAGCGACTTGAACGTGCATCCGCTAATATGGCATGGATCGATATTTTCTTTAATGAGTGCTGAAGTTGTTCACCTTTCTACTTACGGTTCCGATCACCAAGCTATTCAGATTATGCAACAAATGACACCATCCTCTTCTGCCACGATTCAACGGACGAAACCATTTTTGTTCGAAGCTCTTTGGCTTCATGAAGCTGATTTTCGAGATATTGTTCCTGACTTCTGGGTTTCATATAAGCCTGATGTGGATCACCTTTTTTTGTGTTCTATGCGTTGGATAGGTGCGTCGTGTTCTTAGACTCCTCAAACATGAGGAACTCTATTGGAAGTAGATAGGTAAAGCGGAATGGCTGAAGAGGGAGACCGAAATAAATGTTTTTTTAATCGTAAAGCCTTGATTCGTCGTCGTGTGAATCATATTCCTCGCCAGGATGTGTCAGGTCGGTGCATTGAGGAAGGATCGCATCTTCAACACTTGATAGTTGATCATTTTTCTAATTTGTTCAGATCCCAACATCCTTCTATTGTCAGTCTCGATGATTGTGAAGCTTGTATTGCCCCTTGCGTTACGAAGAACATGAATGACATACTTGCTCGGCAATATTCGGCGGATGAGGTATATGACGCGATGAATGGTATGTTTCCTTACAAATCATTAGTACCGGATGGTTTCCCACTAACTTTTTTCCAAACTTATTGTGACGTTGGAACGAAACCCCTCAGTACATTCTTGATTCAAACCATTGTCTTCTCATTTCTGTCTTCACATGAAACAAATAATGATACCTAAATATTCTAACCTTGTTTCCTTTTTACAGTTATGCCCGGTTAGCCTTTGTAATGCATTATATATCGTATAGTTCTTATGCATCTATCATCTTCCCTATGCAAAGCCTTTTTCCCCACCAACTTATTAATGATAATGTTCTCCTAGCTTTCGAAGTTAACCATGCCTTAAAGCAGAGACACAAAGGACGGATAAGGCTTACATCTCTTATGCTCGATATGCGTAAAGCTTACGATCAGATAGAGTAGACTTTTATCACTAGAGTTATGGGGAAACTTGGTTTTCACTTTGAGTTTTGCAACTTATTATGTTATGTCCCTCTTCAGTTCGATATTGTACTTAATGTTTCAAATTTTGGTAACATCACTCCAGGAAGAGGTTTAAGACAAGAAGGTCCGTTATCTCCTTATTTATGCCTCTTTTGTTCGGAAGCTTTTAGCTCATTGATATCACAGACGGAAACTACTGAGCCTACTCGCGGATGACACTATCATTTTATGTCAAGCATCAGGTTAAGCTAGGAGTTCCAATTCGACCATTTTATCTATACATGGAAAAGAGCCGTACGTGCCAGGTGGTTAATTTCCATAAGTCGGCTGCTAGTTTTTTCCCGTGTGTCCGAGTAAGCATTAATGTTGTGAGTGTGACGAATCACCTAGGAGCTTTACTTTCCCTATAATTGTTGGACGCAGTAGGGTGCAACTTTTTCTTCCTATATATTTGATCGAGTTGGGAGACGTGTCACAGGCCGGGAGGGAGGGAGACGCTCATCAAATCTGTTATCCAAGCGATTTCGATGTATAATAGGGGTTGCTTTCTTTTAGCGTCAAATCTAATATCGGACATTCTTCACATGGTCAAGTGATCTTGGTGGAGCGGTCCATTGCACTGCATGGGAGAAAATGTGTTGGCCGAAATCTGACGGGGTCCTGACTTTGGTGATCTAAAAGCTTTTAATCTTGCACTTGTGGCAAAGCAAACGCGGAGATTTGATTAAATATCCCATTTGTCTTTTTTAAACGTATATTGTGCGCCACCGACAATGATCAACTGCGGCAACTTTGGGCTCACACCCTTCGCTTACGGATAGATTTTTTCTCGTCATTACGATAAATTATATTTTTCGATATTAGGGGGAAAAAATATAAGTTTGAACAAATTATCACTCAATCATTATGATCCTCAGATAAAAGAATGTGAACTATAAGTTTCAAAGATAGTTCATTTACAAAATTTAAGGGATAAATGCTATTTTGGTCCCCACTTATCAGCCTATATAAGTTTTATTCCCTCATATCATCAATATAGGTCTCTCAGTGTTTAACCATTAATCAATGTTAGCCTTTTCCGTCAACTTTGACCGGGTTGACCATTAAAAACGGAAGTGACCGTTATCGGCTTTAAATATTAAAAAAAAAATCAGTTAAATAATAAAATAAAAATAAAAACGAAATTTTAAAAATTAAAAATATAATTAAAATAAAAATAAAAATAAATTTAAAAATTATAAAAATAATTAAAATAAAAATAAAAAAATTCAAAAAATCATCTTCTTCCACGATCAATCGTCTCTCTAAAAAAACCTTTTCCAAGAGTCATCTCCCCTATAGAGTGATCAACGGCTCCTTTCTTGGGCAGAAATCAATGGCTCCTCCTCCATCTCCTCCGACATCGCTGTCGCGTCAGAACATCGCGAACACCGTTGTCGACGAGGTAGAGTAATCGTAATTGACCATTGTAGAAAACCTGCAAAATGATGTTCGGAGATGACCGTGACGACGGAGGATTTGGAGAAGAGTAACGATGACGAAATGGTGGAGATGGTGTGTTCTTGATCACTCCGCATAAGAGAGGACCGTTGAGGAAATTTTTTGGTGAGAGAGTTGATCGTGGAAGAAGCAGATTTTTTTCAATTTCTTTTATAATTTTGCTTTTTTTATTTTAATTATATTTTAATTTGTAATTATCATTTCGTTTTTTATTTTTATTTTAATTATATTTTAATTTTTAAAATTTTAATATCTTTTCAATTTTTATTATAATTATATTTTATTTCTTTATCTATTTGAAAATTAATTATATTTTTAAGTTTTAAATTTTAATTTCATTTTTTTATTTTAATATTTATGCGATTTTTCTCTTCTTTTCTTAATATTTAAAGCCTCTAGCGATCAATTCCGTTAGTTTTGATAGTCAACACAGTCAAAGTTAACGGAAAGGACTAACGTTGATTAACAGTAAAACATTGAGGGATCTATATTGATGAGGTGTGCTTGCAATGGACCAAAAGTGATATAAGCTGATAAGTGAGGAACTAAATTAGCTATTATTCCCAAATTTAGCGAACTAACTGCCAATCAGCTTTTTACTAACCCAAAAAGAATGATTAAGTCACATATATCAGTTGTCTCCTGCGAAAATCGATGTTCTCAAAAAAGTTACAAAGAATAGTATTGAGCCTAAAGCACACCTGAAGCGTGGTAAATCCTCGGGTCCCAAAGATAAAGATCCTAAAAAAAACAACAAATAAAGAATTGGTCAATGGAGGATTATCGAATCGAGAACAAATGAGAGATCTCGATAAACTATGCCCCAAACGGAACTAGACGAAGCCAACAAAAAGATCACATTGACAATATGCTCTCATAACGCCGCGCTACATGATATGAATGGAAATGAGGATCAGGAACCAAAGTCTGTAAAGGAATGTAAACAAAGAAATGATTTGCCAAAATGAAAAGATGTGATCGACGTAGAATTAAAATAGCTTGAGAAAAGACATGTTTTCGGCCATGTAGTCTCATACCAGAAAATCTAAATTCCGTTGAATATAAATGGGTATTTGTCAGAAAAAAAATGAAAAGGGTGAAATTGTAAAAGACAAAGTACGGCTTATCGAACAAGATTTTTCACAAAGATCTGGTACTGATTATGCGGAGTGTATTCTCCTATGGTGGATTCAACAGCTATTCGCTATATAATTATTTTGGTAGTACGTGAAGGACTTGATATGCGTCTTATGGATGTTTTTAATGCTTATGAAACTTTTCCTAAGGCATTTCGGTTGTCTAATAATTCAGAGCCCCGAGATCAGTACCTAGTTAAGCTGAACAAATTCTTTATGGACTAAAGCAATCTGGGCGTGCATCGCGTCAGTGAATACTTAATGAAATAGGGATACAAAAATAATCAAATGTGTCCTTTCATATTTATGAGAAGATGTGAAAATGAGTTTGTCATTATAACAGTTTATGTTGATGATATCAGGATAATTGGAACTCCTGAAGAGTTATCAACTGTTGTTGCTTGTTTGAAAAAATAGTTCAAAATGAAAGATCTCGGAAAAACAAAGTTATGTCTTAGACTACAAATTGAATACTTAAGGAATTAGATATTTGTACTTCAAGAGACTAAAAAGTTATTGAAAAGATTTTCCATGGATAAAGCTCGTCCAATGGATACTCTAATGATCGTTTGGTTTTTAGACGTGAATTCTGTTTAGACCATGTGAAAATGATGAAGAACTCCTGGTCATTAAGTATCATATCTTAATGCAATTGGAGCACTAATATATATTACGAGTCATACACAACCTATATCTCTATAAATTTGGTGGCGAGATATAGTTCATCGCCAACTGACATTACAACAGGGTTAAATAAA
The DNA here is from genome assembly GCA_004919715.1 of Linderniella brevidens. NCBI lineage: Eukaryota > Viridiplantae > Streptophyta > Magnoliopsida > Lamiales > Linderniaceae > Linderniella > Linderniella brevidens. Next base: position 4,158,036 of record SWDC01000149.1, on the reverse strand, counting down.
TATTCTGATACCTTTAAGGAGCAATTGATATGAGATTGTTCTATTCTACTTATTCAAAACCGGATTTGATCGGGCATGCAAATATTTGTTTATATGTGACCCCACATAATGCTCAATCGCAAACAGAAGTTTTTTAGCAATTCATTAAGCTAGCCGGGAATGTGTTTTGTATCGATCAATAATTAAGCATATACGACAAAATTGTGGGTTATTACAGGAAAAGTTACTTCCAAAAATCTTATATGAAGATAATGTGGCATTTATTGTCCAACTATAGAAAACGAATATATAAAGGGATAGAACAAAGCACATTTCACTAAACTTTTTCCTTACACGTGCTTTGGAGAAAAATGGTGATATTAATGTACAAGTGCGATGAAGTGAAAATCTTGCAGATTTATTTACGAAAGCGCTTTCTCCAATAACCTGCACTATGGTTTTTCTCATGCGGTTTTTCCACTGAGATTTTTAATGAGACAACAAATGAAATCGTGTTTGAAGTATTATGTACTCTTTTTCCCTTATTCTGTGTTTATTTCGCTTCGTTTATCCTAGTAAGATTTTAAAGAGACATGTTCTCTAAAAACATTTGGAGAGGGGAGGGGTATTACGAAGTAATTAATTGACTTGGATGTTTTAAATAATAATATTAGGTAAATTATTTGATTAACTAAAGACTAAAGCATTGTCTTTCCTATCAACGATGCCAGAAAAACTAAAACAAAGGTGGATGAAGATATCAAATGCCTGATAATGTTTGTGCTTACATGTTATTATTTGTCATTTCTTGTTCGATCTTGTCTATAAATAGCGAGGTTTGTAAGCTTGAAATATACACCATGTTAAGGAATAAAAAGCTCTTTTTATTTACATTTGTTCAATCTATATTTCTATAAATAGGTTACTCTCGCCGCACGTTGTGCGACTACGTGGATATTGTAGCCCGGAAAAGGAATAATACAAATAGATGAAAATCTATAAGTGGAAGGAATAAGATTTCAGTACAATTTTAAAGCACCGTATTGATCAAAGAGCTGTTGGAGAGGTCATAGATGACTACATTTTCTGAACATCGAAGTTTAGCCTCTATACTTTTGCTGGTTCCGATATCTCATTCAGACACCATATCGAGAACTCCATAAATATAGGGACTTCAGTAATGACTTGAGTAATGAATTTCACTAACCTATTTTTTATTTCCACATAAGCGCATGAAAGTTGGATTTTTTATGTGCCAAAATTACATGGCAGATAATTATATAGAAATTAAAGAAATTACTTTTCACCGCGATGAGAACCTCACATTTTTCTATTTATTCAGCAAAGGACCCAATATACAGTGAGGATACATATTAGCAGTATTAGAGCATACTAACATTGCTAAATATTTCAAGATCCTACAAAATCAGCTCCAGTTGTTTTATATAAAAAAGTTGCAGCTAAAATGTTGATGTTGATGTTAATGTTTACATTGGTAATGTGGAGCCAACACCTGAGTCAACATTGGCTCAGACATTGGTCCATTTCTGGTTTTGTCTTTCATACCTGAAAACATTATTACATAATTTTGGATTTATCACTGCACGAGTTTTTGAGAAGAAAGACAAAAATGAGGAGATTGTTAATGTTGACATTGTTGACATTGACGATGGGGAAACAGTATTTGAGTCAACATTGTTTGAATCAGACTTGGTTCATCCTTGATTTTGCCTTTCAAATCCATAAACTGTTTACCCTATTATTGTGGCTTTTTTTACGAGTGTGCAAGAGTTATTTTCGGAATGGATATGATCGAATAACGTGGAGTTAGTTGGAGCTAAAAAGAAGGTGACAGATTTATTAAAAATAGAGAATGAACGAGTCAAACACAACTACCACGAAAATAGAGCACGACCATCGGAGTAGTTGTTGAAATTGCAGCTATATAAAGAGGAACTCCGATCTCGAAGAAGTATGACGAAAGACGCACATAAAGAGTGGCGAATGAGTAGAAAGAAACAACGAGAGAGCTCTCACCATATATTTTCGTCAATATGTTTTAGCCTAGTATTTATCTTCACACTTTTGTATAGAACCTAGTTTCTATATGTATTCTGTGTCAAGATCGGCGTAGTTCTAATACTCTTTTCTAGGCTAGGTTTACTATCTTTTGATAGTTGTTCTTTTTGTAATCCATTCTAGTAGTGGAATTTTGCCCTGAAGGCGCGTAGCAAGTTATTTAACTTGCTGCGTATTTTTAGAAACTGTATTTGAGTCGTTTTACTACTAAGTTTAAATTTCCGTTGTGCTAAAACTTTCTGATCCCGAGTGTTGTTTCAACATTAGGGTCAATATTTCTGTTTTTACATTTAACTTAGTTATTTCCATATCAACTTATCGGGACCGCCTCCCGCCTCCCCCGTTTTCAGATTGGTACCAAAGCAACCACTTGATACAATAAGCAGTTTTATCCTCTTGATATGGATGTCCTTAGCTCAAATTATTTTGGCAAAGTCCCTATTTTAGACAGATCTAACTATGTCTATTGGAAAATCTGAATGCGTCAATGCATAGAATCAATTAGCTCTCGTACATGGGATTCGGTTTTCAATGGTTATACCCCTCCCAAAACACCTCCTGATGCAGATGGAGAAGTGTCTGGACAAACTCATTGCCGAATGGACTGCTCTTGAAAGAGCAGGAGCCGATTTTAATGAAAGAGCCTTACATGTTATCTTTTCGTCGGTCGATATTTTTATATGGGGAACATGCATGGGACATGTTGCAAATGTATTGTGAAGACAATAAGTTGCGACTTTTAAATAGTCAATTTGAAATCTTTGTATAAGGGACGATGAAGACGTCACTACCTATTTTGGAAAACTTTTGAATATTTCTAGTGAGTGTCATAGTCTTGGTGAACCATTCCAAACAAAGTTGTAAATTCTAAGGTTATTCGATCACTAACTGAGAAGTTTAATGTGAAGGTAGCAGCGGTTGAGGAAGCGCACAATCTAGCCACACTCGACTTCAATACCCTGATGAACATTATGAAGAACTGCGAGATCAATCTCGAAGTTCAGAAAAATGCGTCAAGGGGTAAAAGTTTTGCTCTAGTCTGGCAACCTTCCGGTGTTGAATCTGAGGTTGATCCTGGCAATGATGAGGATATGGCTACGATAATTAGGAAGTTCAAAAAGTTACTGAAAAATAAGAGAGAGTTGAATGTTGGTCCAACATTCAAGAATATTCTCAACGCTAAAGAGTCGTCATCTTCGCCTAATCGCCCTATCAACAAAAGAAATTCTGCTGATAAAGCGAAAGCTGACAAGCTTGACAGAGACTATGTCCAATGTCATGCTTGTAAAGGTTGGGGTCATTATGCAAATGTATGTGCTAATACTCTTCGCAGGTATGGAAAATGATATTTGGTCAGCCTATCTGATGATGAAAAAGACGTGTCAGCCAGAAATACGCATCAGATCGCCCAATGGACTTAAGTTCCAAATCCAACCTTCTCTAACAACGAAGATGAAGAACATCATACTGGGTTTAATGCGGTAACAGATGCTGATTCAACATTAGATTCAACATCTGAACACTATTCTCTTTGATTATGATTAACCAAACAATTTTGATGAATCTTTGTTGTTAGATGATTCAGGAGATCTTTTAGAACGTGTCGAGGATGTTAAATCACTGGAAGACACGTACAAACAAATGTACGTAGAGTGGACGAATCAGAGAAGTCAAATCTCGAAACTGAAGGATTCTGTTTAAGTGCTGACTGAGGAAAATCTTAACAACGAAAAGGTAATCAATAGCTTGCTTGATGGGATGAGCAAGATGGAAGCTTTATTGACCAGAAAGGACAAAGAAATTGACAAGCTGCAAACGCAAGTCAACAAGGCTTCAGATATGTTTTCGAAAATGAATAAAGGCAAGTCAACACTTGACGAGGTACTTTCTTTCGTTAACACATCGTTAACAGCATATTCTTAATAAAAAATCTAAGCATTCTGCATCTAAGTCCAGGTCTAGAATTTTTAAGTGTCATTTTTGTAAACCTGGACATATTAAACCCTTATTGTTGGAAACTGAAAGATGCGATTTCCAAAAAGCAAATGTTGACAAAAACCTTCCAACATTTGATCCAACATTGAAAAATCAGGGTTGAAGAGAATTTTTGGAGATATTTCAGACAACCGTAGTTTAAATTCTATTAATAATAAGAATAGAGTTTTTTGGAGTCCATCAGGTCATAAGAGAGTTTGGGTAAAAAAAAGTCGTTAATTCAATGTAATGTTGTTTACACGTCCTTAAAAGCTAATGTTTCAGGATTTTGGTACCTTGATAGTGGTTGTTCACGCCATATGATTGGTACCAAAGTTTACTTAATAGACTATACTCCCTTAAGTAATGGTACAATTACTTATGGAGGAGGAGCAAAAGGCAGAATACTCGGACGTGGCAAACTCAATGTGGTTGGCTTTCCTGCCCTAAGTAATGTCATCCATGTTGATGGACTTGTTGCTAATTTGTTAGCATAAGTCAATTATGTGACGACGATCTTGAGGCAAGGTTCAATAGAGAATGTTGTGAGGTCTTTAATGACAAGAATTTGTGTGTGATGGCAGGTAAAAGAACGAGTAATAATTGCTACCAGGTTGGTGATAAGGTGAGAGGAAAGAGGTATGTAAACTCTCTAAGACCAAAGATGATATTTTTCTATGGCACAATAAATTGGGCCATGTCAATTACAGAACCTTAGAACAATTGGCATGAGGCAATTAGAGGAATTCCCAACTTAAAGGAATTTGGTAAGATTGTTTGTGAGCAATGTCTGAAAGGCAAGCAGAAGCATGTCAGTCATAATGTTGATCAACATGTTGTTCAACATTTTAGAATTGTCCACTGTTTTCAGCTACTTCACATGGATCTCATGGGTCCTATGGAAGTAGATAGTATGGGCGGTAGAAAATATGCTTATATCCTAGTTGATGAATTTTCGAGGTTTTCGTGTATATTTTTTCTTAAAGAGAAATCCGAAACTTTTGATTTTTTCAAAACTTTTTGTGCTATGATCAAAAATAACTTTTGTGCTCCCAATTTTCGTATTAGGTCTCATCATGGTAGAGAGGTTGAAAAATGAATTTTTTAAAGATTTTTGTGATAAAAAGTGTATTATCTAGTATCCAACTAAAATTTCTTTTAAGAATTTTTTTTAAAAAAATTATGGACTTCAACGCAACGACTTCTGTCTCTGCTCAAAAACAAAGTTCCTCTATAGATCTCGAAAAGACTATAAAGGACTTCGAAATTAGGTTAAAAACTAATCATCAAGCTTTACTTCGAAACCTAGAGAAAAAGGCATTCTCATGTGCCAGCTAGAGCTGCACAAGAGAGAGTTAAAAGTCGTGATACTCGGATTGAAAATTTCAAAGCACAAGTTTACAAGCTCACAACTAGCTTGAAGACTTGTGAACTTGAGTGGAATACAAATTTGGGTAAATATAATTTTCTTTTTTAGGAATGCATTATATTGTACTCTAAAATTAAAATTTTAGAGCATAACCTTGCGGAAAGGGGTGAAAGAGATCAAAGTTCCTCTAAAGACTTAGCGTCCAACGGGGAAAATAGTTTACATTATGAAAAACATACTTCTTGTTGGGAAATTCCGGAGGTTGCTAGTAAAATAGCATAATATAACGCAGCCCTGGAATCGAAAAGGGTAGGTTTCCGAGCGGAAACACAAAAACTTCTCGACGAGATTTCTAATCTAAAAAATTCCCCACCCTTACCTATCTTAAATGATCTTTCTATAGACAAATCTTCTTTTAAGCAGGATAGGGAACACAAACAGACGTCTTTGTTCCTAAAACTAACACACCTTTTATTACTCATTCTAAGTCACCCATGACGACTTCTAAGTCCACGGTGACCCGAGCGGAAAAGATAAGCAAAAACCTTAAGCTTCTTCCAAGGAAAAGAAGAAAAATATGTCGGATAAAGGAAAATCGACACTATCTTCCAAAATTAAGGTCGAACATTTTGAAGATTTTCCCTTTCCTACTCCGATCAAAATGGAAGCTCTTAAAGAATAAGTTCCAAGTTCACGGAAGCGAACTTCTCAAGCTTCTAAAATATCTCATTCTTTAAAGAATGATATAAGTGAATTTGCTTACCCGTCCAAAAATGTTAATCATTTTATTAAGCAGAATTCCACTAGAAATCATCATTATGATGTGAATCGTGTGAATTTTTCTCGTAGGTCAAATAACGCATCTACTAATGATGCTTATAATTCTATATGTGCTTAGGCCTACCTGAAATATGCAATCAAAGTTCATTTAGAAAAACATCTGATGAGACTGGTTTCGGAGAAAATCTTTAAATCTTCTCTGAAACACACATTCACCTGCGGTGAAATATCTTTTTCGTGTCAAATTGCTCCTAATTGGTTACCTGGAGCTACATCAATAGATGATTAAGGATCAAATTTGACACCTTTTAAGCGTAAATTATTTTCTGCTAATAAGGGAGGACCCACTTTATGATGGGTACCAAAGTCCCGCTAAAGTTTTGCTGATTTTCCAGCATGGGTAGGTACATAGAGATAGTTGCTCCACACCCATGACTGTATGCAACGAGAGCAACTACACAATCCCAGGACGTATGGTATCTCGGGTTGCTCCACATATGTGACTGGTAAGAGATGCGAGCAACCGAACAAAGGTACATTCTAATTATGCGTATGTTAAAAGAATTTTCAAAATTTTAAAATTGCATACGCATACGAGCTGAATCAACAAATACCTTTTTCAAAATGGTACATTTTTAATATGCATTTTCAAAACCATACGAGATTTTGAAATTCAAACTGCACATTATGCACGGAAATGGTAAATACCATTTTTCTCTAAAACGAGCTTCATTTGAGGGGGAGCTACTCTTTTATTTTTAAAAGAGAAGAAACTCTTATATTCGTTTAAGGGGAGCAATAATTAAATTTTTAAGGGGGGACAAACCTTAAACTCGTGAATTTAAGGGAACAAATTTGAAATTCTTTTTCGATCAGACTACGCAACTTTTGAGAAGGAGCAATATTATTTAAGGAATCATGGTTAGAGGGGGGAACAAAAAAATTATATCTATACATATATATATTATTGATAATACGATAAATATATATATAGTAAAAATATATACATATATCATATAATATATAATATATTATTCTATTACTAAAAACTACATATATATACGAAAAAAGAAATGGAGAACGTAAAAAAAAAAAAGAGGGAGAAAAATAAAAAACAAGGGAAAAAGAAAAGAAAATCCCCTCTCATCATCTAGCTTCATAGATATTCCCTTGACATCTTTAGACGGATTCAACGGAGAATTTCGAGCTCACAAGTTCAAAAATTTACACACGCAAATGTGACTACTTTAACTACCTAGGGACTCACTTCGTTCCCATGATTCAGTCGATCCAACTGAATCTAACCCAGAAACATCACTGAGCTGAAAATAGCCACATATCCTACATCATCCGAACAAGCCAGAATAAAATATTTCGATGATGCCTTGAAATTTTTTGAAGATACATAAATTCCCTCATCTCACAAATTATTCGGACCAACTCCCATAGGTACATGTGCTAATTTTTTTAGCTCTCGGGTAGAAGACGTCGCATTAGGTCCAATGGCGCATGCACATCCGAGCCTTACCCACTCGTCTGTCTCACAAAAGACAGGTGTTTCAAGAAATCACGGGGAGCCACGTCTACTATCACTGCTTCACTCGGAAGCGAGAGATATTGAATTAAGTGGTATTCAACGCCACAACCACACTTTCTTGAGCACGATAGAGTCTAGTGTGTCCCACTCTCCATATTTTTAATATGTACTAGGACACATACACTTTTATAACACATGATCTTTGTGATCAAGTTAAGCTTCTTTATACATGTCACTTTTGTACATGCTTCGAGGATCAGAAGGAAGTCCTGCCGTTGCAACATCAAAACAACAACGGTTTCATGTCATCGTCTACGAGCATAGCTCCTAGATCGATGCAAACATGAAGACTTTGCGACCCCGGTTTTTTGTACTCGACGTATTGCCTTAGTGGCTCCGTTAGGTTATTACCCAACCTGAGTCCCTACGATGCATATCATCACCATCCTCTTGTCCGAACGATACGAACATCTCGCCAAATCAACGCCCCATTTTCACCCATCGCCATGATGGTCTCCCAACTCGATCATCATGAGGGGGAGTAGTACTAAATAAAGAAAATGAGAGCCGTACCACAATAAAAAGTGCAAGATTGATCGTAAACGCTATATCCTCAAGCGTCGTCGAAGAAACAAGCAACCCACTACCTTCAAAAAGGAAGTTGGTGCCTCGTGTACGCCTATCCAAATTTTCAAAGAAAACTCTCCAATCCCAACACGAGGTTGAACGAATATAGGGGGAGTTGTTCGACTGTCAAAGGGAGAGATCGAATACAAAGAGAAGAAATCTGGCAATCAACTTCAAATTTATGTCGGCCTCTTCGAGACAAGCTTCAAGAGAAGACTTGAAGAAAGAGATGGTCAAGAAATGGTGATTTTGAAGATCTACTAAAGAAAAATCACAAGATAAGACATTGAGGAGAAAAATGAAGAAGAACAAGCACTCGCACGCTTCCGCCGACGCATACGCTGATCCATGTTCTTCGAGAACTCAGGACAACATTTTTACAAGGCCAAGATAACCAACGCTGAATTGAAAATTGAACACAAGGGGGGAGATTTTTATTATTTTATTGTGTTTAATTAATTATGTTATCTTAGTTTTGTAATTTAATTAAGTGAATTGTGCTTTATTTTATAGAGTCTAGTGATCTTTTATTTATGTAATGGACTTACAAGGGCCCAGGTATTATATGCCAACATGTGGTACAAATACTAAAACCCTAACACATAGTTAGGTGTGTCTTGTGTGTGATATTAATAAGAGAGATATTTTTAGAAAGAGGAAACGAGCCTCCAACCTCTATCCTCAACAAAACGCACACACACACCACGTAAATCTTTAATACTTCCGATTTAATCGTCGTAAAACTCTTTAAATCTTACCTATTTGGATATACTAGGATTTACAAAAGTATTGTTGAAGTAAGATGTAAGACTCTACCTATGTACGCTAACATTTACGTGGACCGAAGATAAAATTTAGGTGACACTAGCGGTTTTCAAAACTTCGCAGTCGACTATGTTTAATCGGTCCCTCGATCGGATTATGATTTCTTAGAAGAATTATAGGCACATGTTTTTAATACTAATTTATGTGGTGATTTTGGGAAATATTGTGTCAATTAGTTTATTTAATGATGTCTCGTCGTTTTCGAATTCAATGTTTACTTTGGATGGTATTTAGATCTCGCCGTCAATATTTGTGTCCTCGGTTCCGTTACTGATTTTTAATCAATAAGATGAGAACTCGAGATCGAGTATAGCATGCATGTTTTGCTGAAGTTTTAATTTCTCGAACGAATTCCACAAAGGTGACATAACTATAGAATCATCTATAATATCAACTTTTGTACCCTATAAGACGACCGATAAAGTTTGACGTAAGTCACCACTGAATACAATAATTTTACCTCCATATCCAAGCTTAGAATTCATTATGTCACACGGCATTTCGTCAAACTTTTCAATAGTGATGATTTTCGCCATTGTAGCTTCATCCTAGTAACAATAATCTCAAATAAAATCTGTCACCTTCGGTTGGATGACAAGTCCATATAAGACCAATTACATTTCTTGTTTTACGTCGCTTCCACTCTTTAGAATTACTGTGCAAGGTAAAAAATTCAGGGAGCATTTTTGTAGCGTAGTTGTCGTGGTTATTCATGTGGAAAATTTAGGTTAACATGGTTTTTTTATCGTTGACATGTCGATGATATCACTTAGCGAATCATTTGTTGAAAAAGTTATTGATTGCTCGTTTTCCAATACACAAACATCTTACAAGAGGTTGCATACGATTAAGGTCAAATCTAAAAATTTGCCAGATTGCTTCGGGTGGTGAAATCCAACATGCATGCTGAAACTGTTTTATTTCATCATGTAATGGTCATTTTCACTTGCAATTAATGTGTATACGATTTTTTCATGGTAGTTATAGATGTATTTGTAGATATATTTTATTGCCTAAATGGTGGAACATATTTCGACGTTATGTGGCAATTGAATTTGGCTAGTACGTAAGGATTATGTTGTATAACGCAACGGTTATCAACATGTGAATTCCTAATATGAACAGATCGGCTATTGTTTCTATGCCGATACACAGGGTAAGAGTTATTTGTGTACTTGGTAGTTTCTGAAAATTCTTTTGGATATCTAAACTTAAAACCTGAACATCTTTTCATACAAGGATATGTAGGATCAAGGTTGCCACAAGGTCCATGCATCATTTGTTTTGTTACCAACTGAAAGAGATCAGGATCAGTAAATGAGTCGGGCAGTTCGACATATACAATTCTATCAAATGCCTCGAGTGCATGTATTTTTATGTTCGATTCAAAATATGCAAAAATTAGCATGTGGTGGTAAGCCCCTCTTCTGAAATTTCAACGTAAGTGAATGTAATAACGTCGCCAAAAAATCGACGTTTCAATAATTCATCTTTTAAGACTTTGAGTTTTGCACGACATACTTCAGCTACTATATCTAGTCTATTTTCTATTTCGTCGGAAGGTAAACACAGATCTTTTATTTCGGGCCAATATGGATTTGTGGTTATTGTTAAGAAATATCTGGGTTTCCATAATGTTGAATCAAAGCTATAACATCCATATAGTGTTTACGCATACCTGTAGGGCCTCCAATGAATGATGTTGGAAGTATTATTCCTGAGCCAACATTAGCACCACTTCGTAAACCTTGTGTTACACTATCCCATAAACCTTTGTAAGATTCTTTTCGTAAACGACTCTGCATTTCTTCGCTTCTAAAGAAGTCAAATCTTGATTATTCTATCTTAAGATACATGGTTTTCCTCCATACAACCTGCTTGAGCAGGTTAGTCATTCCAATCGTTCATGTTGATATTATCGTGAGGAAACTATAATCGATAAATGAAACTACCTTCATTTCAAATGTAAGAAGTCATCGATGTTCTCAAAATTTCAACGTCATATTCACATTGGATACCACCTGATCTTCCCGGATATTTTTTTTAGTACCCCGATCCAATCGCTTACCTTTTCTATGGCATCTAGAGTCACCCTTGGGAAATATTAGTGGATATTGCAGAGGAACGTAGCAACTGAAATAATGCTGAATAATTTGGGGTTTGCTCTCTCTCGGGTATACTTGAATATGTTGTATCGAATTTTCATTGATTTTATTAGATTGTAACCATACTCCTACAACTTGGGATGTAATAGGCTTATTAAAAGTGCGTTGGTCATTAAGATGGTCAACTTGTAAGGACATTTTGTATTCATTCAAATCATCTGTTAAGATCTTTGAAAAAATTAACATATGGATTAACTTCTATAATATTGAGTAATTTTGCAATAAAGCTTTCACTGAAATCTGAATGGATGGACATGCGGTTTGAAACTTCATTTTCTGTATCAAAAAAATACAATTGGAGGTTCTTTGGGCTTTTACCGATAGATGGAATTAGTTGATCCATGAAATGGTACAACTGACCTTGCACTCAAAATGTATAGATGTCATTGTTCCTTTTGGTTATGTCCCAGTGTACTCCTAATGATGTAAACGCAATATATTATTGTAAGTACAAAATATTACTGAAAATGTTTGTCATCTTCATGATTACGAGTGTATAAGTCTAACAGTTCAGAAGGCATTTTTGTAGTTCAGAGTTCTATTTTTCCCAGCAAACAGTAAAATTAGGCGGTTCTAAATATATTCGTGTTGCATTGAAAAATTCACAGCTTGCTACGGTTGGTAATAATTCGGGCCTAGTTGATATGCGTAGTAAAGGGTGAACACTAATATTCGATATACAGCTTAGTTTTTTGTATTCTAACACGCTCTTATTTCATTTGTCTATTTTCCTCCAATGAGCCATATTTTTTCTTTTTATTTCCAAACATTGTATCGTCTAATAATATTTGCAAAATCTGCAGAGTAGTTTTTAACATGTTGAAATTTTGAAACATAAATCTTGTCTCGGCCTTGGCGATTTAACTGTGGCAGTCATAATAAAAGTTAAAGGCATATATTGACAATTAATTTTAAACAACAGACAATAAGCAATTTACTTATAGTGATTTTGAAGATAAACTTCATTGGAATATCCAAAACTTATCAAATACGGTTCATACGGATCTCGACCTCCTTAGGAGGGATTTTATGAACTGGATAAGCTCAACAGAACTTAAGCTTCAAATTCACCTTTTGTAAAAATTCGCAAAGCTTGTATGCAAGTCCATTCATTAAGCAACATATAATGGCATAAAGGAATGAAAGAATGGAAAACAAAAATTGAGAGATTTTGTTTTTATTCGAAACATAGATGAATAATAGACAATGTAATGGTTAAGCTTACAACTAAATAAGACAAACCAGCAGGAGACTAAATCTCAGATAATTGAGAAGCAGAACATCATTGTAGTATCACCGCTATGGCTAATAAAAGAAATATCTATTTATAGTGAGTTTTTATTATGAAATAATGGATGTCCACTGAGCCATCGTCGAACTAGTAGAATTAACGGTATTATGGTATCATTTCTAAACTACTCACTCATTTAATGTTTTGATGATGCAAGGAATGATCTAGAATGATAATCGAATTATGGAAATATTGCCTTATTTTGACTCTGGTTTGTATTACACATATCTTAGAATGATTAAATAATATGCTAAAGTAAATCAAAAGTTTAGTGATGACAGTAAATTTATTGTTTGGCATGACTGGTTGGACCATCCCGGTGCAATTATGATGCGGAATATAATTTAACCCTAAACCCTAAATCCACACGTGGGCATTTAATGAAGAACCAGGAGATTATTATTATGTTTGCTTGCTCCAAAGGAAAGTTAATTACTCGACCATCACCAGTGAAAATAAAGAATGAATCTACATTTTCGGTGCATATACATGATGATATATGCGGATTGATACATCCATCATGTTGTCCATCTAGGTATTTATGATGCATCAACTAAATGGTGCAATGTATGTTTGTTATCAAATGTAGAACGTGGTGTTTACGAGAATGCTTGCAATAAAAAGAATATGCATAGATAAGTGTTCAATTTCCTTCCAAGACATTAGAACATGTTTGGTATGCAGAATTAATGTGTGGAAAGTACGACTAAGTTAGCGCATTAAACAATTGTACTTTACGCTTTGACCATTGTACCTCTACACATTTCCTTTTCTTTTCCTTATCTAATTCTGCAAACCAGACGTACCCTTAATGTTGTATGTCTATTGGAATTAAGGTTAAACATCACATGTCACATGTATATACGCAAAACGGTCTTGCAGAATCTTTTTTTTTAAAGGCTACAATTACAAGGCCATTATTGATGAATCGAGACTTTCATCGTGTTGTTGGGTGGGTGCTATATTACATGCAACAACGCTATTTCGAATCAGGCCAACAAATTATCATGATATCTCCCCGTTACAAATGATTTATGGTCAGGAACCAGATATTTCTCATCTGGATGTGCGTATATGTTGCTCCACCACAATGAACTAAGATAGGACCTCAAAGGAGGTTTGAAATATATGTCGGATATGAATCTCCATCGATAATAGAGTATTTGGAACCTCTAACTGGAGATTTATTTACGGATACATTTGTCGACTGTCATTTCCATTAATCGAATTTTGCGACATTATGAGCGAAAAGAAACAACTGGAAAAGGAATATTAGTTGGAACGAATTATCACTAAATCATTATGATCCTCAAACGAAAGAATGTGAACTAGAAGTTCAAAATATAAGTCATTACAAAGTTTAGCGAATCAATTGCCAGACAGTTTTACTGACCCAAAAGAGTGTCTAAGTCACATATACTAGTTGCTAATGCTCCTGCAATAATTGATGTTCCTGCAAAACATACAAAGAATAATATCGAGCCTAGCAAAAGCTGATGTGTGGTAGGCCCTCAGTTTCCAAATATCAAAAACCTCGAAAAAGAAAATGAGCAAATAATAAGAATGATTTGATCAAGGATTTAGCGACTCTGAAAGAGTCAATAGGCATAAATGATTATGAGAATGAAAATTAGGTACCTGAACATTCAGAAAAATAATGATAATGAAGAGATTCTGATAAACTATGCCCGTGATGAAATTAGATGGAACTGAGACGAAGTCAACGTTGACAATAAATTCCCATTTAAAGTAGCGTTACATGAAACGAATAACACTAATGAGAATGAGGATCATGAACCAATATCTGTACAAGAATGCAGACAAAGAAATGATTGAGACGCAATCGATACAGAATTGAAATCACTTGAGAAACGAAAAGTTTTCGGACATATAGTTTGTATACTATAAAATATAAAGTCGGCTGGATATAAATGTGTTTACATTAAAAAAGAGAAAGGAAAACAGTCAAATTGTAAGATGCAAAGCACGGCTTGTTGCAAAGGGTTCTTCGCAACGACCTGGCATTGATTATGAGCAGACGTATTCTACTGTGTTGGATGCAACTACTTTTTGTTATCTAAATAGTCTAGCAATATGTGAAGGACTCGATATGCGTCTATTTGATGTAGTCGGTGCTTCTGTATAGGGATTAATTGACAGTGATATATATATATATATATGAAACTTCTCGAGAGATTTCAGTTTAAAAAGCAGGACCCCGGAATGAGTACTCAATTAAATTGAATAAACCGCTTTGTGGATTAAAGCAATCTGGGCGTATGTGGTACAATCGCCTCAGTGAATATTCAATGAAAGAGGGATACAAAAATGATTAAACTTGTCTTTGCATATTTATGAAAAGACAAGAAAACGAGTTTGTCATTATAGCAATTTATGTTGATGATATCCACATACTTCGAACTCCTGAAGAGTTATCAAATGCTTTTGATTGTTTGAAAAAGGGAGTTCGAGATTAAAGATCTCGGAAAAAAGTTCTGCCTTAGACTACAAATTTAATATTTGAAAACTGGAATATTCGTATAAGAAACCTATACAAAAAGGTATTGAAAAGGTTATATATGGATAAACTCATCCATTGGATACTCCGATGATTGTTCGATCTTTAGACATCAATAAAGATCCTTTCAGACCGCGTGAAAATGGTCCCGGAGCACCATACCTTAGTGATATTGGGGTACTAATATATCTTATGAGTCATACGCGACCTGATATAGCGTTCGCTGTAAATCTATTGGCGAGATATAGTTCGTCTCCGACTAGTAGACCTTGGAACGGAGTTAAAACAAATATTGTGCCTTTAAGGATCAACCGATATGAGATTGTTCTATTCTACTTAATTAAAGAGAGACTTAATTGGATATGCAGATGCTCGATTTCTATCCAATCCACATAATGCCCGATCGCAAACATGTTATCTATATACACATGTAGAACTGTTATTTCTTGGCGGTCAGTTAAAAAAGGTTTAACAGCTACTTCATCTTACCATAAAGAAATTCGACCTATTCATGAAGTTAGTCGAAAATGTGTTTGGTTGCGCTCAGTAGTTGAGCATATGCAGCAACCTTGTGGATTGTTATCAGGGAAATTACTTCCAACTGTGTTATATGTAGATAATTCAGCATGTATTGCCCAATTAAAAGAAGGATATATTAAATGCGATAGAACAATGCATATTTCACCGAAATTACTCATGACTTGGAGAAAAATTGTGATATCGATGTACAACAAGTGCGATCAAGTTAAAATCTTGCAGATTTTTTTACGAAAGCACTTCCCGCTATAATTTTTAGAAAATTAGTATTCAATTAGAGTTCGAAGAGTTCGAGATTTATTACGATATCATCATCAGGGGGAGAAGATATGTTGCACTCTTTTACTTCACTGTGATTTTTCCCATGAGGTTTTCCAGTAAGGTTTTGAATGAGGCTGATAACGGATAATATCAATCCCTTAATTATCTCCTCATTTTATCTCATTATTTACTTTGATTGATCTCTTCCTATGTTTCAGTGATTGTAATTATATTTTCCTAATATTTCTCAAAAGATGAATTGTATTATCACTTCAATATATAAGAGTTACATATGAGAAATAATGAGATAATACAATTCATCTTTTGAGAAATATTAGGAAAATATAATTACAATCACTGAAACATAGGAAGAGATCAATCAAAGTAAATAATGAGATTAAATGAGGAGATAATTAAGGGATTGATATTATCCGTTATCAGAGGCAACAAGTTGAAGCGTATCAAAAGAATCATTAACTCTTAAGATGAGGCTCAAAACTTAAGATGTGAGAGTTGAGACCCAAATAAATTAAATAGAATCGATTTTTTATTTGTGAACGTGAATATATAAGCAAAATTCGAAGGGAAAAGAAAAACACAAACGAAGAGGAGACGTCGAAAGCTTCAACCCTCTTTTTTAGAATTTAGATTAGTTCAGCTCCGTTAAATGTAAGTAGCATCTTTATTTTACCTTGAATTTTGTTCCTCAACTTGTATCATGCGTAGAAAAAGTTTGTATTCACATTTTCTATTATTCAGGATTTAAAACGAGTTATTACAGCGAATTAGGACTGTAAATCAGCGTTTTCGTATTGAAGTTGTAATTTCAAAATTTAGGCTGCAATTTATCTAGAATATTTTATAACAGTTATTAATGTTAGATTGGGAATATGTTAATGCATATTAGGACTGTTTTACGCATATTTGTTACTATTTTTTTTTTAATTTTTATATCAACAGAATAATCTTGTCATCGTAAATAAATCATAAATCTGCAAGACTATACACGTAGGTTCACAATTTTATGAAAGTTTTTATAACAAAAATATGTACTAGTCAGTCTTTTTTATTAGAAGTTATGATGGGCCTTTATTGGGCTTTTTGGCCCGAAAGCCTAAACTCGCAAGTCGCAAGATGAAACTGGGACACGTTGACCAGTGCCTCGCTTACAGTACAAATTACATATATATTCTTTTTGGGAACGGAAAGAAGAGAGTTATCGCAACTGCAGCAGAAGAGAACCAATGGTTACCTCTTTGCTGAACGCTTCTCTAACTTTGATTCCGAACAAGCTCGTAACCAATGATAAGATATTATTAGCTCAGAAGTTTCATCCAATCGCTTCGAAAAGAATAGATTACTCGGGACCAATTCGATATGGTAATCGTCAAGAAGAGTCTCAATCTTCCTCAGGATTCAAGCATATACTTCTCAACAAGTCTTTCATTCCTTTAGCCGCTTCTCTTGCCATTTTTTTCTGGTCTGTTCCTGGTAAGTATGATGACGATATTGTGATTTTGGCTTGTTAATTTGATATTTATCTGCTGTGCTCGTTAATTTAATATCTATAGCTTGCAGCATCTAATGCTGGAATTTTATCGGGATTCCCTGGTATAGAATCAGTCCCAGGCCCTCAGTTGCCTGAGATTGATTTCCTCGCAAAGTTCAATGGTAAAAACATTATTGTCAAGCAACCTTTTATCGCATGGTTTTCAGATTGTACATCTAACTTTATATTTGGTCTTTTGCTGTTACAGAGGAAAATCAGAAGAGGTACGCAGAGAACGATGCAAGATTCAAAGAATCTCCGATACTGAAGAAGTTGCTCGAGCGAACGAAAGAGAACAAGGAGAAGTAATTTGTTCTTACTAATCTGTTGTTGAGTAATTATTATAACACAGAGTAAAAGCTATAATAATAATAATAATAATATGTAATCCGTTGTTGTTGCAGAAACAAGCAAGAGATTCAGGACAAGTATTGCCTTAGAGGAGCAGAGTGGGGAGTTGGGGATTGCTCAACCAGTGGTATGTCTCCTGACGAACGAGACAAGTTCATCGCAATGTTGAAGCAAAAAGCCGGCGTAGAATGAAATTGACCCTACCCCATCAACTGAGTTGCTGTTGTATTCATGTTCAAAGCGATGTATGTAACGACGCAGATTTTTTTTAGCTGATAAAGGTACGTACATGTTCTCTAGCCTAAAATCATCACTAATATATATAACTCTATATGTGATAAAGAAAATTCAAAAGATCTCCTTTTAGGAAACCTCAAAATGACGTCGTAATACTATTATTGTCCTCTCGATCTGAATCTGATCCTCAAAACTGGTGTCATCAATATGATAAGCAAGTCTCGGTGCTAACTGCGCATCTTTGGACCTCATTTGACCGAAAAGTCTCTCACTGTGCAGCAGCTATTTCTTTGCTCCACTTTTTCTTCTCGTCGATCCCGAGTTGTTCCCATTGCTTTCATTATTAGCACACCGGAAGATCCTCTCAGTAGAGCCGCATGTCTTTTCTCCACCTTCCTCCCCACTCCTCGAATGACCCCTTGCTGGGTTGAATCTCGGTTCGATCCGAGAAGCCTTCTTCTTAAAGAGAAGTGTGTGCATTACTTGTTGCAGAGAAAACCCAATCAAATTTGCATATCCATTGCATTGCATGAGGGATAGACCTAATGATATGTTTTTTGAGACTTGAATAAATTGCAGCTGAGTTCTCACCACACTTCCGCCCCGAAACATGATGTTATAGAAAAAGTTAACATCCCAAGTGCTGTTTTTGTCGGCCAACAAAAGCTCACAAGACACAAATGTCATTTCACACAACTCTACGTGCCCTGCACATCTAAATGTGAAAGGGAAATTAGCTGCGGGATTCATGAATAACCACCAAAATCGTTAGCTAATTGGGATCTGAAGAAGTTCCTTTATTCCTTCACAGACCTGCATTGATATAACAAGAGTGAGAACAATGTCAGTCAGGTGCTTTCTAACAATCTTCACAAGCATAGCATATGATGATGATGACGATTCAACAACACAAAATTCTATTACCATCTTGATTTGTGCTTTGATTGATGCGATTAAACGGGTGTACTCGTCTATTTGCCTGTGACATGATAATTATTAGAATGAGCATTCACAGAAGTAGAGACGCTCAGATCAGATACCCTATCTCTATCCATTTATTAAAGCGAAATATTCATAAAAATAACTACTGGGAATTGATTCGAAAATAAAAAAGTGAGCGGGGTAACTACCTGGATAGTTTTTCTTCTCTAGCAGTAATGAATTTCAGAGCTTCAGACCACGTAAACTCAACGTGAAACCCAAGCCCAACATCCACAAATATATGACGCGTATCTGGCCTATACAGTCATTGTCCAAGTTCACAGTCATCAACAAACTTAACAACCATGTCTCGCATTATGATAACTCATTTGCTGATGATAACAAATGATTCTACACACGAATGGATAGTAGTAACTTATCAAAAGTTCAGTTTAAAATTTCCTTTACAGATAGTACAACAAGATTTCAAATTTGGGAAAAACATATGAGAGTGGTACAAAGAAAAAATATAGGACAATCCGTCAATGGAAAACCAGCAGCAACAACTTACACGTCAGCTTGCATGTAGACTTCAGATCCGAGGTTGACAAGCGTCCTCAAGCTGGTGACAATGTTTTTCTCCAAATTTTCGATGTTTCTTTTCAGATCAGAGCTAAAATGATAAAAGTCAAAGAAGAAAGCACACACACCCATAAACAATTGATCGCTCTTCAAGTAATCAGAGAACTCAAGATTAAGTTAGAGAATAATGTACTAGAAATACACAAGGATTGTTGTCAAAAGAAAAAACAAAAAATATACAAGGATACAATATCTTCTGCTGCTCAAAAACTTTGTCCCTGCAAAACAACCGTAAAACATTTCAGCAACTAAGGTGAACTAATGGTGAATAGCACAATATACTAAATAACACTTTTATTTAGGAGAATGAAATAAGCCCAAGGGCCAGGGAGGATAAAATTACCTCTGAGCAATTGCATTTACAAGATCTGGTTTCAAGCGACGATCAACAAATTC
This sequence comes from Linderniella brevidens, assembly GCA_004919715.1. NCBI lineage: Eukaryota > Viridiplantae > Streptophyta > Magnoliopsida > Lamiales > Linderniaceae > Linderniella > Linderniella brevidens. Next base: position 4,137,998 of record SWDC01000149.1, on the reverse strand, counting down.
CTCAAACTTTTTCACTTTCTCTTGTTTTTGGCTATCCATAACTATGCTCTACCAAAATGAGCCAACAAACCAAAAGGAAGTACCTAAGCTTCTGCAATTCAAAGAATTCGATTCACTATTTCTGAAAGGCGAGACTACTGTAGTGCTTTAACCATCATACAATTCAATCATGTCAGAAAAAAAAAAAAAAACAACAACAAGAAAGGCACATCAAATGACAGTGTCGTCCAATATCCTACATAAAAAAGTTATCTATGAGACCATTTTGATTAGTAGACGCCTCAGTCCCACTGGCGAGCAATTTCTTCAGAAGACGATTGTATATCGGTGATAGACATTTTTAAAGCATAGGTTAATGGCTAATTTATAACAAGCATATCCACCTAAAAAATACGAAACGGCGACATACCTACTAGCAGGGTACGGGGGTTGAAGAAGATATTAGGGTTTGAAATCACGATAACTGAGATATTTAATATCTTGACTGTGGAGAAAGGGGGGAGCTTTGGGGCGTTGGAGAAGAGAAGAGAAGAGTAGTCTTCTACAAGAGTAGTCTATTGGGCCGCTTCGCCAGCAAAGGATTCACAGGGCAAAGACAAAGAGGCGTTGGGGCTGAAAATCTAAAATGTGCTTTGCTTTTACATTATTAAATTGATTTAATCGATTTTAGAGATTGGGCAAGGTTGAAAATTTTTAACTGAAATTGGACAAGGGCCGCGTGAACGCAAGCCGACCACGTTGGGCCGACCTAGGGCGTGCGCATCTCCTCAGTGCAATGGAGACCACATGCCCAGGCCATGGCCCTTATTGATCGCCCATTGACCCCGTCAAGGTAAGTTAGGGATGCGGTGCTAGTCCTTGTTTTTTTATACTCCACTGAGGGCTATGCAACCTTTCTCTCCTTCAGTGTGAGAGACTTCAAAGAGCGAAATTGATGTTCTTTCTTCTCACGAGATCTCATCAAAAGGGGCATTCGTTACTTAACAGATACACAATTTTATGTGAGTTTGCTTCAATTTTTCTTTCTACTCTGCTCGGCAGCTTTCATTAGGTTTTCAAACCTTTTATTTTCACATTAAATTGTTGGAAGTGTGGCTTGTGTCGCGTCTGGTAAGCGGAAACTGGACGTCGGAAGGTAAGTCGAGGCGTGTATATAATACACTCTCCGTAAGACGAAATCGCTCCGATATTCACGTGCTCTCGGTTTATCGGTGATTGTCCCCAAGATACAAGGACTTCGGAACTCGTTATCGCAGCACAACGATTCGAGTTTTCGGGCGAATCATACTCGAAACTCAAGCTTTTCTTGCTTCGGGAACTGGGGTTAGGGACTGATTTATGCTAGATTGCAGGACTCGATTGAATGAATTTTTCCATATCGCATGGGACCTATTTATAGGCGCGAAGGGGTTCCTGGGACTGAATCGCAATAAATGCGACCTTTGGGCTTCATGTCTTTTGACTTTTCGGGGCCAGAATGTGAAACGTCACAACTTCTCGACTGCCCCGCAGTTGGAAGCTTCTCGACCCGCCCCCTCGTATTCACGGGTCGGGTCGGTCCATTCGGTAGTCCGTCCTTGACCCAGCGGGTCATGCCAACAGTCGGCCCAGTCATCGCTTACGCAGCGCCACTTCATCATCACCTGTACGCGTGTCATGCCTGCCACGTCGTCACCGTCTCGCCGCCACGTCATCGTCGATCAAATTTTTTGGCTCCAATAGCTCCTAGCAACGATGCGGCGTGTGCATACAAAGCGTCCATTGCGCACTTGGCACGGCTCGGGTCGGTGTCGGGCGCGGACTCGGCCTCGGGCTCGGCGGTGCCTCCGAGCACCGGGCTATCACTTGCACCAAAACCACCCGAGCCCATTTAGCCTACTTGTGTCTACCCTTTAGGTAAGCCCATTTGAATTACCTACAAGGTAATCCTTTATAAGGTGATGAAACATTTAGTGTGTAACCAATGTGGGACAAAGTTCCCTTCATTTATTTATTAGACACTTAAATATTTTTATTGGGTCTAACTTTCGAAAATCAATTTCTCATTCATCCAACATCGGTTTTGAGCAAATCAAAATTCATTTAATTCCCCTCAAAACGTAGTTTATGAATCTTTCATCAATTTCTAGTTTCGATGGACGATGTCATCCCGATTTAATTAAAAACCAATCGGATTTCTTTTAGGGCCCAAAGCCCAACTTTTAGGGCCCAAAGCCCAAATCCAATAAAAATTAGGTTTAATTTGTTCATATGGAAAGGATACTATTGCTCACTTTTAAAGGTAACATTTGTATATAGCCCCCATCAGCTCCTGACTATAAACAATTAAACCCTGCGATAAGTATGGGCCGGATAATTTATCCAACATATCCTACTAATTGCAAAAAGATCAAAATACCTCTTTAATACTACAACCTTAGCTAACGTGAATCTACGAGCTAATTTGCATTTTGACTTCGATTTATGTTATCGAAAATATTTTGGGGTTGTCTACAAATTGTTAATTTCGAAGATTTGAATTTGAAAATAGAGCACTTTATTTTTTATTTTCAGAATGTATGTGACTATGTGACGAAGGGAACTTCGGATAATTTTATATGGTCTTGATTGATTGTCGTTTGGGCATGAAAAATAGATAGTGCATTCCTATTTGTCATGCCATTGCTACATCACGAATATAAGGCATCATTTCAGGTGAGCCACTTCCAAATTTTCATACGTCTGATTATTGTATAAATATGACGTGTGGTTATCGATTTGGTATTTGCATTAGCGTAAGAACATCATTGTAGCTTCAGTTTATTCTTCTTTATTTTGAAATATAAATTGTGTGAAAAAATAGAATGTTCATATTAGCAGGATAGATATTGAGATGAGAGGGAAAGTAATAATGTTCATAATTTTACGAACATATATTCAACAAAATATTCTATTGTTAATCAAGTCCCCGAAATTTTAATATGACACATACCTCCATTTACTCAGCGCCATGAATTTCGTTTGGCGGTTCAAGCAGGCAATCGCACTCCGTTGTCAATGTCGCATTTCGCCGTAGATCCATGCATTTGGTAATTGGGGATCTAGCAAACTAGTGACAAGTCAATACCACAAAGTCAATTCCGCGGTGACCCCCTCGGTCTGGAGTTCACGCCACCTACTATATCCAGTCGATCGATCATTGACTTTTCCAGCATGCAATCGGTTAGACTACGAGTCAGGGTCCAAATAGAGGGAATTCCGGATTCATCTTGTATCTATGTCCCTCTTCCCAAATGAATGACTGACACAGTCACTTATTACGTCGGCATGTCAAGTTTTACTTATGAACCTGATCAATCGAAAATTTAGACTTGTGGACTAATTCAACATTAGAGGATAATAATTAATCGATCCCCTCTCTATCGGCAGAATCGATGAATAGACTCAACAGTGTTGTTGATAAATAAATAACATGCATCAACATCGACTGAAAACACATAATTATCCGATTACAATAATAAGAATTCGAATATTACATAGATCGTAGTCCTGATTCTCTTCTCGAAAATAGCATTCCGTGGGCATGTTTACAACACAAAAATTGTAATTAACTTGCATCTGAGCCACGATAATGTTAATATCTAAACACAAATCAAAGCAGTCGTTAAATATCAAAGTGCCATAGAATTTATACTAGAAAGGAAAATACGTAAGATAACTTGAACAATACTTCAATGAATTATTTGGACTTATACGGGGAGACGCAATTATCGACAAGACTGAAGTAGTTTACTACACCAGTGCGCTTGAAAGATTTTCATCATCATCAGAGAAGCAGGGTGCCTAAATTGCATAAGGAGAAACATCTTTTTTATAACACGTTTATATTTGTAATCTTACATATGTCTAAGCGAGATATTAATGTTGTTGTGGTCAGTGAACAAGTTAATTTATATGAACCAAGTGGTAAGTAAACATGTATACATGCAACATACGATTATATCCGGTTTGCTATCATGTTTTTTATATCGAATTATCGTATGTGATAAACTAGACGGGCCCTATATGTGTTATTATTCTTGCTTTAAATTAGGTTGGCAATGGGCGGGAGGATGGTTAATCCTCATCCTCATTCGGTCCCTCTCACTTCTCTCTAACACCAAAACAAATCCTACCCATGTTCTTCCCCAAACCCTACCCACCTCCCTCCTTTCCTCCCCCGCTCCTCTCCCTCCCCACCCCTCCCCCCTCCTCTCCCAACCTCCATTAATAGAGGAAGGTTGGAGGAGCTCTTTTCGTTTTTTTTGCCCCCACCGCCTCTTTGCCGTCGTCCCCGTCCGCCACCCGCCGTGTCCGTCTCCCCCTACCGTCGCCGCCGTCCGCCATCCGTCGTTCACCACGTGTCTCTCGAGGTTGGGAGCTCGTGTCTCTCGGCCTCCAGGTCGGAAATTTTGTCCCCCTTTGTGGAGCTCTCTTTGACGTAGATGAGATTCTCGTAGTTGAAGACTGAAGAAAGTGAGTAGCATTTTAGATTTAGCTTAATAGCTATTTTGTGGTAGGTTCGTTAGTTCTTCGTGTTCGAAACTGGATCTTTCGTTCTCTGTCGGCTTTTTTTTTTCAAGTTTTGGTTGTTTTTGCACATTTGTGAGCTTTTATTTTCTACCGGATAACGATGATACCGGAGGGATCCTTTGTGCTATTTAGCCCCTGTTCTTTATTGGTTAATGCACTGTGAGCTACCGTTTCAAAAAAAAAACTCTATGGAGCGTTTTAGAGTGCAGTATATATTTGTCTTTCTAATGAAAAATGAAGAGATAGTGCTGCACTATCGTGAAATATGATAGGATTATTATATTAACAAATATTTTATTAATTCGGATATCGAACACTCACTTAAATAGGTCTGGAATCCGTGGTTTGGAGTGTTTAACCCCAACTGGTGTGATACACACAAGGAATAGAAAATCATAATCACATTGCAGTACTTTCTATCCAAAAGTGTTCAAAAGTTCAGAAAATTATCCGGTCGATCAACGGTTCGACTAACCATCGTCAAGAGCTAAGTTCAAATCGGAAACGTAAACATGTCACGGAATGGATCATTTACGGTTTCTGAAAAGTCAAAACTGTAACCAACGGTACAAGTAAAGAACGATCGGTTGAACCGTGAACCGACAGTTTTTACTCATAATTAGTTTTTATATTTTTCTAATAAAATGGTTTAAACCGGGAGTTTGCACCATCATTTTAACTATAGCCATTGGTCAAAGCCGCCGTGAATTCCCGAAACTGTAACAACGGTTTTGAACATTGAACCATATGATGTACTAACTATCTTTGTTTATTGGGTAAATTCCCTTTCAGTACCCTTTAAGATTTCAACTTCCTCTTAAATACCCCTCGAATTAGTTCTTCCTGTTAGGTATCCATCTGAAAAAAATTGTGTTTGATACCCCAAAAGCATTAAAAAGACAAAAATAATCTTGCTTCATACATAGATATTGTTCCAACTCTCCCCACTTTTATACCAAGTCAAATTTAAGAGTATTATACCAACTGTTATCACTATTATACCAATTGTTCTCATTATTATACCAATTACTCAATTATTATACTAATTGTTATCACTGTTATACAAAAAAATGTTATTATAATTTTACTATACGAAGTGATTTTTGCATATTATACCACAAAATACGATTATTATACCAGTAAAACCGCTTATCATAATAATAAAATTGATTATTCTACCAATAAATCCGAATATTATACCAACACTTCGAATATTATAATAACATTATTTTTGGTATAACAGTGATCACAGTTAGTATAATAATTGAATATTTGGTATAATAATGGGCACATCTGGTATAATAGTGATATAATACTCTTAAATTTGACTTGATATAACAATGATAACATTTGGTATGATAATTGAATATATTAGTATAATAATGAGAACAATAGGTATAACTGAATCTGTAAAGAAATGTTATATTTGTCTTTTCAATATTTGGTGGTATTAAATACATGATTTTTCACTCATCAATAATTTGAAAATCATATAGAACTTAAAAGGGAATTTACCCTTGTTTATTTCCAAATGGCAAGTCAAACAGTCCAGCTTCCTAACAATTTAAGAGTGAACTGAATAACAAAATTAAAGAAATATTGGGGGCCATATAGCAAATAAAATAATTGCCCCTTTCTCTCTTCTTCCTCTTCTCGCATTTCTTCCGGATTAAGTCCCAATTTTTTCTCTCTCTACACTGCCCATTCGTCTCAGCTCAGTCAACTCGTTCCTTATTTCACCTATTCCAGGTAAAGCGTACGCGATCCGCCACGCTTGTACACGTGTGTGTATGAACATGTGATTCTTTTGTTTGATCTGTTTGTTCTCTTCGATTGATCGTTCACTAATTGTTGTCGTTAAATCTCATCAGATGAGTCAGGTTTACGAAGGTTATGAAAGGCAGTACTGTGAGTTATCCGTAAATCTCTCGAAAAGGTGCGAGGCTGCTGCTCTTCTCGATGGAGGTAACTGAGAAGTGGTTCCGATCTTGTTGCATTCAGTGATATAGATTTCATCAATTTATCCGCTTGATTTGAAGTTGTTCATCGATGAGATGTTGTTTCTTGGCTTAATTTTATATGATTAGAAGGCGTGTTGTAGTGATAGTGATCTTGTTCGATCTCCCATTTGTTGATCTTTACGATGATTTGCATCTCTATGGAATTGGCTCTTGGAGGATATTATTTGGCGGTTCGTAGGCCTGGGATGACATTTCTGTATTTGAGTTAAGAACATGTCTGTAATTAGAAGGTAAGCGCTTTAGATTTATTTTACAAAAACAAGTTTGTGTAAACACCTTTGATTATAATCTAAATTTTTCCGCGGAAGCATGACTGGTAATTTGGTGGCTGTGATAAACCAAGAAAACTCGAAGAAATGCTTACTTCCTTATGATTTAGTTTGTACATATTGAAGATCAATCTATTTGGTGGTAAGTTAATTATGTTGCAGAATGTATCATTCTGAACAGTAAGAATTAGTTGTTGCAGCCAGAATTGATGTTTAAACCATATTCCATCTTCTCAATAATCAACGTTGAAAGTGATTTGTTTTTTTTTTTTTTCTCTTCATTGATTCATACTTCATAGAAAAGAGGAAGCACGAGCTTTCTGAGCTACAAGTGGGATTGGATGAAGCTGATGTCTTGGTACTGCATATCATATTCATCTGACCGATAAATAATTCTCAGTTACTGATACGTGTTTTTCCTTGTATCTATCAGATACGGAAAATGGATCTCGAGGCCCAAAGCCTGCAGCCGAGCCTGAAAGCTACTTTACTTGCCAAGCTCAGGGAATACAAAGCAGATCTCACTAAGTTGAAGAAAAACGTGAAGAAACTAAGCTCTCCTATCACCAATCAAGCTTCCCACGATTTGGAATCTGGAATGCCTGGATTGCATGAGGTATGTCCAAATTGTTTACTTTAGAAACTCCTTAACATGGGTTTATGAAATGTTGATATGTTTGGTTGGTATGTTTCTATAAATCGTAGGTTTATATATAACAACTCTAAACCCAGATATACGAGTTAAGATAAACACACCTTTCAGTTAGGTTATTGTAAACCCACTAACCAAACACCCATTTTGTTTTATATTGTAAATTAGTTTAATATAAAGCCTTAATAATATAAACCCTCCTATATATAAACCGACCTACCAAACAAGCACTTTTTTGTGATTATGTCGATAGGCTTCAGAGAATCAAAGGGATCGATTGACGATGTCCACTGAGAGGCTGAATCAGTCAACAGACAGGCTGAGGGAGAGCAGAAGAGCTGCACTGGAGACAGAAGAGCTCGGCGTTTCCATCCTCGGAGATCTTCACAACCAACGCGAAACTCTCTTAAACTCGCACAAAAAGGCACGTTTTACTTATTACATGTATTCTCTCTGTCTTTTAGTTGGGTTCTTTTAGACTAACTATTAGGATTCTTCATTTAGCTTTCGGACGTGGACAGTGCGATTGATAAGAGTAAGAAGGTGTTGAGTGCCATGTCGAGGAGGATGAGCAGGAATAAGCTGATTGTGGGGTCCATCATTGCTGCGCTCATCGTGGCTATCATTCTCGTTCTCTATTTCAAGATAGCTCACTGACGACGCTGTATCCAAATATATCATCTTTGCTTTAGTATTGTAAATCATGAATGATTATGGTTGGTTGCGTGGAAACCAAATTAAGTATGTGCTCAACATTCCTGCGACAGCACATTTAATGCTACGTACACAATCAGCAGGCATATAATAATCCGCTGCTGCGAAACTATGTGGGCTTCTCATAAATGCTTTCTGGTCGATCCCGTGACGCTCTCAAACGAGAGAGAGAGAGAGGATTCTTCCAAAAGATGTGTGTTGTAGAAGTCGGGCTTTCATTGGTTTGAGAATGTCCTCCCTCATGAATTTAATAGGTTCTCTTTTTTCTTAATTCTTTTGCTAAAATTATACATGTATGATCAATTGTCTATCGAAGTGCCAGAAGCTATAGCTGATGGTGGAGATGTAATCCAATCCTTAAATCGTATAGCAGTCAGTGTCACGGTTTGATCGCTCTCTCAAAAGACACAATTTATTGCTCCCCAATAATCTGCCCTCAATAATCGCTCTGCTTGCAATAACTGAGAATCGTACCCGAGATCTGCTCTATACTAATTGTAAGATCAAGTGCCTATCGTGCGCTAAAAGTTATAGCGGGTGGTTCTCGTAGATAGTCAGCGTCAGTGTTCAATGACTCTAGTAGGGACAATTATTTATCCACAAAAGCTTATATACATTTTTAATGTCAGAAAACGTTCAATCCTTTGGTATCAAGTTTACCTGACTATTGTCATTCATAAACGTCTCCTAGCAGCAGAAGATGATGACCAAACTCAGAATCATAAGTAGAAACTAACACTATACTTATGAGACGCGTTTCTTGTCATAACTCAGCACTTGAAATTGTTAAATACCACAGTTCGATTGATAAAACAAATGTATATCATGTCTCGTTACCTAATCCTGATGGGAAAATTGCACGATGAGTTCCGACAAAATAACTTAAAAACAAAGACGCATTACATTTTAAATGAGCTTCTTCTTCTCAAAGAAAGACTTCAAGTGCCATAGTTGTAGTGCAGCAACCGACGAGCAAACGAAAAGCGATAGTAAACTAAACCAAAACATCTTGTCGTTGGTGCCTCTGTTGAGTGCCTGCATCTCTTCTTCTCTGCAAAACCCACAACAACAAAAAATAATTTAACAATAATAATGAAATATAGTGTTTTTTTTTATAACAATTTCTGAGAATGGATGGATAGGATAGATGCCATGAATCTTTGCAGACCTCTCACGAAGGTAAAACATCTCGTCGTGAATTGATTGCACCGTATCGAACATCTTCTTAAGTTCTAATTCCATCAGCTGGTGAAAAAAGGTCACAGAGCAAAAAGACAGAATAAAAATGATGAGTTAGAGCAATGAAGAAATAAACAAGACATGGTTTTATATACCACAGGAAGGTAAGAAAACGACAGAAGAAACTTACTTCGACGGATCCTTTCTTGGCAACATTGGTCCAATCCTTAGCAGCAACGCCCGATTTCCAATCAAAGTCAATGGTCATTGTGGTCGAAGGTTTGTGATCGGAAGCAAAGAAACAAGCCATGTAATCACCGGCTTCTGCTGTTTGAAATGCAAAATGCCCATCCGTCACATGATCGGAGTAGTGATAGCTATTCCCATGGGCCGATGTTACCTGTATTATTGATACACCAAAAAAAGAAAAAGTTCTTTTATGTATATAGATTAGTTCGAGAGAATGATTTGTTTCACTACAGAGCTAACTAGCCTAACAAAGGCCTTAGACACAATCGAACATCCAGTCCGGAAGGAATCTCTAAAGAGAGAGAAACCATCAAACAAGAAGTAAAAAAAACAACGAAAAAAAATACCAAAAGAAAACCTGTATTAAAGCTTGAACAAGAAAACATAAGAGAACCAAGTGAATTAAACAAAAAAGAAAAAAAAAAGCATCTTTATCCGAAGGTTATTGAACATAAGTGTAATAAACACCAATACAGACTGAAGTTTGCTGAGTACATAAACTGATCTATATTAAACACGAACAGCTTAGTCACATCATATTGAATAGAAAATGGCATATAGGTGGGAAAAACATTCAATTTTAACCAAATACATATCAAACTCAAAAAAATAAAAAACAGCCCAAAGTTAGGAATAAATTTTTTGATGAAACTAACGCGTACCCGTACGGTGATTTTGTGTGATTCAGGTAAAGGGATCCCTTCGTTAGGGTTTACAATTTGGTATTTTCCAACGGTCATTGAATTGCTCTTGATATCCTCTGATATGCATTTGGTATGACCTGATTCCAGATCAAATCGGATTGATTTGACCCGTGCCCATAACACCGCAATTGAAAATACTAGAACAACAAGGTAAAGATCCCATCTTTTTGCTCGAGGGTTCATACTAAATGCAAAAGTGATCTTAATCTCGAGTTAATAGGTTTTCTTTCTCACTCGTTTTTCAGAGGATACTTCAAAGCTCTCTGCTTGGATCTTGAGATGGGGATGAATTCGTGTCGTAATAAGAAAGACGTACTTTCCAGCTTGGGTGCCTAATCGCTACTGCAATAGTAAAATGAAGGGACAATTTCGTATATCTCCTTACAGTTTAAAAAAAGAGTTCAGGCCCTATGAGTAAAAAAACATTGTTCAGGATCCAATTCGTTAAAAATATAGAGTTAAGGAGCTAAAAGTCGATTTGATCAAAACACCCTGACACAAAATATTCTAAGTAGTGATATTGGACGCATGTAAAAGCATAAATGTATATTTGTTAACTAATATGCTACGAGTTGTCATTAATATGTTACCAGATGATTATATCAACATAAGCAAATATAGTTCCCATGATCGAAATTTCTCATCGTTCGCACGGGCACCTCCTTCCTCCAACCCCACTTACCAAGCAAAGTAGATGTGTCCTCGAAGTTTGATTATGATCTTTACGTCAACAAATACAAGATCGTAGTGTGACATATTTAGAAATCTCGACACATAAAAAAATCAATTTTGCATCGAATCATATTTTCGGCCGGCATTGTGGACAATAGGTTCAAATTGTGGACACCTATAGGTTGTACATTAAGTCGCTCCCACCGTGTTAGCTCAATCATTCATCGTTCGAGGTTAACAAAACTGAAACGAAAATCATCGGAATAAATTTGAGTAAAGCACTCTTCCTTGAACTTGTATTATTTTGATGCATTTGTCATCAACAAAGAATTAAAAGGTATTATAAGAAGAACATATGTTACTGTGGAATAACGAAGAATTTGTTGGGAGCCAAGTTTGAAACGTCTGCAAATTAATTTGTTGGGTAACACTTTTTTCATTCTGGGTAACAATTACTACATTCTGGGTAACACTTCTTTCATTATGTGTAACAATTCCTACATTCTGGATAGCACTTCCTGGGTAACAAGTAAGGAGTCAAGAAGAATAGATCGAAAACCACCGACAACACCAAAAAAATGTTGAAACCGCTGGCATCTTCGACGTTAGTGACCGAAAAATGTTAAATCGGCCTCAATTTGGATCTTGATAATCAAGGAAGATTAATGAAGTTGATAATGAATATGCATTAAATTCAATTCTAAAATTCCGTTGAAAAAACGGGCTACTCGAAATTAATGGTTGAATAATGTTAATCAACTCAATTTTATCATAAATGTGCTTTTGTCGGATGTATAAGATTGTCATTCACGGAAAGATAAGATTGATGATGTTAAACCACCTATTCCGTGTCAAACATGTATTTTTTTCTAATAAAGAGGCGGTAGAAAGTATTAAAGTGGTACCGTTTGTCGTTTATTGGTATAACTTTGAGTTTGGCGGGATAGCTGAATTTTACTTGAGTTTTGGGTGAATTTCTAAATTTGAGTGTTTGAGATTTAGATGTGGTGTGGTGGGAATATTGATTTCGAGTTCATATTTGGCGGAATTTTGAAACTATCTTGAAATACATAAAATGGAAGGGATTAAGTGTTAATAGTGAGTGCTTAAGTGTTATCCGAAATGAATGATCTGTTACATAATGCAGTTTACGTGCTAGAGTTTCTAAATTTAGTTTTTGGGTTTAGGTTTCAGGATTAAGATTAAGGATTTACGACACAAAAAAATTTGGTAATATGATATACAACTTATGATTTATAGGGTACAACAATAAATATTTTTAGGGTTTCGGGTTTAGGGTTCGCGGCCTAGGGTTTAGGGTTCAGAGCTTAGGATTTAGGGTATACATTCTATAAAATGTTACCCGTGATTTAACGTTGAACTTTGAACAAGTTCATGATGAAATTCATAATGTTATATTCAATCATAAATATAGTCTACATTTTTTGGAATGGAAGACTATATGTTCACATAACTAATGACTTCAACATTCCACTTTTAACATCAACATTCGCATACCATGTCTTTTAAAGGAATTTGGTAGTTTAACTTCGTCACATCATCTATTTTCATTAATGACAATCTTATACATTCGAAAAAAGTGCGTTCATGAACGCAAATTAATCGAATTAGTAATGTTGTACTGCAAAACTATTATGTAGTACTAGTATTTACAAACGTGTTATAAATTGGGTTTATATTGTCAGTTTTTGTCAGACATGTAATATTATTTGCAGGTGATGTGTTAATAATCTATGAAATTCCAGAACCTTCTAGAATGTTCTTCATGGAGTGTTTTCTTTTGCATGTACATGTGTTATAATTCTAACAGAAAGTGTTAATCGGCTCAAAAATGTTTTAATTTGGGGGAAAACCGCATTTTGTATTATTCCACGATTAACACCAATAATTTTCGTTCATTATTAAGACTCATTATCAAATTGAGTTTATTTCACAATTTTCGAGAAATAAAGTTGAGATTTCACCCCAATTTTCGAATATGTTTAAAGTATTAACATAAAAAATTTTCTTTTATTATTAAGACACATGAGAAATTGGTGGCGATTTAACCGTGTTCAACCAATAACGTCGAGATTTCTGCCGTTTTCAGCTGTTTTTTAGTGTCGTTGACGGTGAAGCGTTAGTTTTTCTGAATGATTTGTTATGTTTGCGACAATATTAGTTATGTATTATAACACTTGTGTTATAATTGTTGTAGGAAGTGTTACGCATGTAGCGTGTAAATTAGCAAACATTTTAATTTTCAGTCGTATCTGATTTCTTCGTTATTCCATGATTAACATCAATAATTCTCGACGGTTACTAAGACTCATGAACAAATTGAGTCGATTTCACATTATTCGTCCATTAAAGTAGATACTTCATCCACTGATTGAGTTTGAAATATTATTCCATTATAAATTTCAAAAAAATTCGTTGATTATGAAAATTTATGAAAAATTGGGATCGACTTAACCTTATTCGGTCACTAACGTCGGAGATCCGAGCGACTTAATTGATTTTTGGGTGTCGTCGGTGGTTTTCTATCTATTCCTCTTAGTCTCTTGCTTGTTTCCCAGGAAGTGTTATCCATAAGGCGTGAAAAGTTACCCAGAATGCATGAAGTGTTACCCAACGTTCAAACGCTTTAATCATAGCTCGCATCAAAATTCCTCCTTCTTCCACGATTAACATTAATAATTCTCATGGATTACTAAGACTCATGATCAATTTCACCTTATTCTGACACTAAAGTCCATGTTTTCTCCCTTTTCAACGAGATTTCGAATTGCATTTTAACACATTATTCCATTATAAACTTCGGAATTTTTCGTTGATTATTAACACCCATGAGAAATTGTCGTCGATTTAACATTATTCGGTCATTAACGTCAAGATTGATCCGACTTTCGAACGTAATTTTTGGGTTTGATCGAACATGATTTTTGGTTCAATCGTTTGGGAGAGGTGATTGCAAACATGTGTATCTTTCGCAAAAAGGAGGGACAAATGAGTCCTTAACTCTTAAACTTTAAATGAGTCCTTATATCTATTTTAAAACTACTTGGTGCCTGAATTCTAATGAATTTGCTAATGGAGCCTGAAACTTAATTAGGCCTAAATTAAACGTACAATCTATAAATTAATGGATTGAACCAACAACATTTATTATGTAAAAGAGTTGTTAATTAATATTTATAATGAAATGAACAATTTTTAAAACACGTTTTAAACTACCATGGCTCAATTTGACAGAATCATTCAATCTCATACCTTATTACAGATGAGATTCAAACTATTTTTCAGTTTCGGTATGTACATCAGCAAGTCTTTTTCATTTGTCGTTCAAAATAAATTGAGCATTTACTATGTGATAGAATGTCTAATATATTTTTACGCGGAGAACTGGTCACATTTTATGTATAGTATAAATACAGTACAAAAGTCCTCATCTGTCATTGTCGATCACTATATAAGTCTTGAGTACCAAATAGTAATTGCTTAATTTATTTGGACACTAACTGAAAAATTCTTAAACACAGGGGTAGTTACAGGAATTGAAAAATACTTTGAGCGCCAATTAAAAAAGTCTTAAACATATTGGTACCTACATGGACTGAAAAATAGTTTTGGCACCAACTGTAAAAGCCTTAAACACAGAGTTATCAACCGAAATTTTACTAGAATTATTATGTAGTACATAAGGAATTAATAATTTATTAAATGGGACCTATAGAAATTATAAAAAATGTATTTTCTTATAATTTTAGCGAGTTAATTAATTTAGCACGTTATTACCGAGTCGGGGCCGAGCAAAAATATTACATTAAAGAGTTTTTTAAATAATCGAGTATTAATTTATCGAGTTTCTCGTGTAGTTGAGCCCAATTGATGAAAATATGGGTTTCCGCCTCTAATTTTATTTTTGTTATAAAATATTATAATATTAAGTATTATACTAATTACAATAATAAAATATTATAATATTAAGTATTATACTAATTACAATTATATAAATATTCCAATCAATACTTTTTATATGATTTTACAAAACTCAAATCACTTCACTATATTTATACTAAAAACAAAACTCCCAAATTATATCCACGAAATAAAATATTATATCTATCACACCATAATTTGTTTTGGGAAAAGATTGGTTTCATACTCACAAATACCAGCATAAAAGATATTGGCAAAACGATTGGGTGGGGGGAGAGTTTTTTGCTAGAATATGAGCAATGCCATTACCCCACGCCTAACCAAAGAAAATGTAAAATGTTCGAAGATTCTAACCAAGCTTGGGCAAATCGCTTAAGATACTTCCGATAGATCGAGGAATGTGAACATCTGGCTTATGATGATCGACTTGCAATCTCCTTCCACGATGATATTATCCCAATTTTCAACCCCATCAAGGAGTAAGTCTTCACGTAAGGCCAAGGCTTCGACAACTTCAACATCGTAAATCTCCGGAAAAAAACGAGTTAGCCATCTCCGACACTCCCCAACATCGTCTTTTTCCATAAAGCCACAAACAGCTTCATGCCTGCAAATGTGGTTTCTTAATCCGAGCCTGTCTCTGATACCACTGTTCGGGGAGCCTCGGGTGCTCCAAGTCAGATCTCCGGTACGGTGCAGAATTTAAAATTTGTCCGAGATTTTTGTTTAGCTCGGATCACTTGGATATTAAAAAAAAAAAGACACATATGACATGTTAGCCATTTATAAAGAAAAACATCGTTACCTTCGAAGCAAAGATCCCTCGTTTGTCGTAAAATCGGCTTAACACTTTGATAACTGCTGCACAAGATCGTCACGCGATCACGAGACGTACTCAAGAACAACTTCCTCTTTAAGCTAGTGAGGAAGTGTAATTGTTTCAAGAGAGATTTCTTGCCTTTAGTTATTCTCTAAGAATGGCACACACAAGCATATTCCTTACTTAGCATCATATTTAATATTTTTATCTCAAAGATTGTATGTGTTGTATATATCATTTCAATTCCCAAAGTAATAATAAATGCTAACACTATTTGATAGATCTTATCATGTCTAAAATGCTGAAAATATCTTTGTGCATTTACTACACAAATCCAAATGAGAAAAAGTCTTTTGGCTTTTTTCTATTCAGCGTGAATCTATCTCTTTATTTATTAGTTATTTTTTTAATAGTTTCGATATTCAATAATCAAATTAATATTTTCGAAATTTTACTAAGGTGAAGTTCCGTATTTAACCTTTTATGTTGCGCTAAATATTGTAATTAGGTCCAATATCTAATAAAGGTTTGATATTATTTTTCGGGCGCAAAATAATAAATGAAGCATAATATCTAATATATGCTTAATATTACTTTCAGGCATAAAATAATAAATTAATCTCAATATCTAAAATACGCTTAATATTATTTTTCGGCTCAAAGCCTACACTTGAATATTTTCTTGAGCACTTGGACCATATTTCACGTCTCGAATAACATCATTTATTTTTAACACTCGTATGCCGTAATTATTAACGACTCAAAGCTCGTTACATCTCTCTTTTGAGAGATAGTGTATCAGTGATTCTTTTTAAGCCCTACTATCTTGGTTCGTCTTAACTCGGTACTAGGAGGAATCCAAGAGTTAGATATTCACATAGCCATTCCCGTGGTACCGACGGATCCCTGTTGAATGCGAATTTGATCTAATCATAATTCATGAACCGACTGTAGATTATCGTTATACGCATAGACCCTTCACATATCTCCTGGTCGTGTGGGAGTCACGGTTACGTCAAGCTCACTAACTCGATTCTGTTATTAATTACGAAATTACTAAACTGCACTTCACGCCCCACATGAGGGAGTTTATTGCTTTGACCAAAGACTTTGTAATATTCCGTCCTTGAATATACGTACGACATATGTCTAGTAAATCCCTCATGACTGTCAATGCTCGACAGCTACCCTTCGTTGCCAAGAACACATGTTGCTGCCGGCCCATGTTCGACCCCAAACGATGTGGACCTAGCAAACTAGTGACAAATCAAGATCACAAAGTCAACTCTGTCAATGACCCTTTGGTCTAAGGTCCATGTACTCTACTATAGTCAATCAATCGACCATTGACACATCCTAAAGTAATTGGCCATGTGATCGTTGATCGGAGGCGTGACATGCAGTGTATCTATCGTTTGTAGAATAGCTTAGCGAGTATCCGAGTATCGAAGACGAGGATAACATTGATTGCTAGTAATTACCTATCAATTCGATATTTAGCCTTAGTTTGTGATTTTTTTATATTTGAACTACATTACGACAACTTAAACTAACACGATGAAAGAACTTAAGACACGACTAAAGATTTAAGTGTAACTTTTCAAGTAAAGAAGAATGTGCCCGGGATTTCAAATTCCGTTAGGTATCGTCGACTAGGTCGTAAATCATCGTTTCCATGTAAACAATGACTAAATTCCGTTAGGTATCGTCGCCCTATAGTCGACTCCTAATGTTTTAAAAAGGGACTAATCGTTCTTTAGCTTTCGCCCTCAATTATATACCAAGCGTCACACCAATACATAGACATATCAAATGTGACTCTCAAAACAACACATATACATATTGAATCGAAGAAACAATGTCGCAAATGATAAATGAACAATGTCACGTGTTCATGAGTATTATAACGCCCAAACGACAACTCTACGTAGCATTCATCTCATCCCGATCACATAAGAAGCTTAGCTACTCATGCTTAAGAGAGATCTACGAATCATATACAAAAGAAAACAAAAATAATACATAGATCTTCCATATTTTACGAGCCCACGCAGATCCAACATCCTTTGTGTTATATCTTGGATAAAATGAGCTTCGAATCTTCACTTTAGCACCTAGGAATCGTTTTCGATTGATTCCTCTGGGTCTTGAGTCGTCCCTTAGGTGTATTTTATCTTTGGAAGTGAGTTATTTTGATCTAGATCTGGATCTGAGTTGAGAAGTGTGGCTTATATAGAAACTAGTATCAAACACGGCTTCTGCAATCCACAGACACGACCGTGTAATAATGTCGAGGCCCCGCGTTTGCAGATATTGAATACATTCACGGCCGTGCAGATGGACGCTAGAAACCGTGCAAGGATGCCGAAGCTAACCTCTTTCACTGATGACCTAGCCACAGCCGTGTGTAAAGTCGCTCAAGACCGTGTTAAATTGCCGAGGCTAATCTTGGTACTGATGATGATGTCAGGGCCATGTTAGAGGGCTAACTAGTCGTGTTGGTTATGGACACGGCAGTGTAGTCGACCGGATGAAGCCGTGTTAAATTGCCGACGCTTACTTATCTTTTTGCGTGATGAACCACGGCCATGTGGATGCCTCACGAAGCCATGTAGAAATTTTGGAGCTCTCTTTGCTTGGTACCAGTGTAACGCACGTCTGCGTAGCGCACTTGACTAAGCCATGTTAGGTGTGAACTTGGTCGTTTTTACCCATTTTCTCTTGATTAGTCCTAATTGTCATCTTATTTTCCTTCAATATCAAAACATATGTAAAACCATGAATATAAGTACATGATAACTCAAATAAACCAAGTTACGACATAAATATGATAGGGATAAACGTATAAAAATACGTTTATCAAACCTTCTCACACTTAAGCTTTTGCTTGTCCTCAAGCAAATTAGAACTGAGAAACGACACAAAAATGTGAGACAACTTCTTTGCAGCTCCTCATTTAAGATAGAAAACATGAAATGCAATAGTGCAAGAAATTCGAAACACTACACTAAACACGAATTCCCCTAGCAACATTACTCAAGACTCGTATCTCGCTGGGATCCACTCAAACCACTCGGTGTATAGGCTAGTCGGTGAATTCACTCAATTCATGCAATAGCTTAGTCCTTACCAAAATCTTGCGAGTAGATTGTAAATCTACTACTCTTAGTGCTAAGGCATGAGTCAGAAGATCTTCTCTGATTTTTTTTAGGTTCAGCTGACACAAGTGAGGAGTAAACTTTTATCGGATAAATCATAGAGGTCGTGTTGGTCTTGTGTCGTTGTACGATAGTGCCGCGCATACATCGTGGATAGCTCTTGCCACCTCGAATTCTTTTCACATAATAATATTTCTTTTCTTTTTTTTTTCGTATCTAAACTCCTCTTTTCTCGTGCCACTAAGCTCCTCTTATGTTAGTCCCTTTGCGAGATAGAGATTATCAATGGAGGAGTTCTTAGCGAGAGATTATTGTCAAGGAGGCTGTTTTTTTTTTATAGTCAGGCTACACTTTTCCACTGGGGCACTCAACTTCCACTTTGTTGTCTCTTGGGTCAGTGGTTTATAATTCCGGGTTTTCGCAAAGAAACAGGTTCAGGCTCAAAGTGGCTTACTACGGTGATCTGTCGTGATCAATAACTCTGGCTATGGACTTATTTCCTATTGCCTTCCTCATTTTCATACAACAACACCTTAAGCAGTATCAACACGAATCACACACGAATCACACACGAAAGTTCAAGGATAAACTAGGCACTACTCGCACAACCAAAGAAGTGAGCAAAAAAGCTCATGAGCTCAAAAATCTCACAAAATGGGTCATGAGTACAAATCTTTCATAATATCACTAAAGTCATTCGTGTGGAAAGAAACTAACCATTCGTGCATGTCCTAATTAAACACAAAATTCCTTAACATGCAAATTATCTATAAGACGAGAAGTTAATAATCATGTCAAGAACTAAAAAAAGATGCATTTCTCAACGATTCATGCACACTAAAAAAAAAAATTTGTTCACGCAACTTTCAAATAAAATCCCCCTCCCCACACATGAAAAATACGTTGCCCTCGATGTATAAATTAAAAGAACAAATGGAAAGATGAATTTATTTAAATGTGTTAACTCCCTTGAATTGATGTATGCATGACCATGGTGGTTGTTGGAGTTTGAGTTTGCGCATCAAGTCCTCCTCCCACACTTAATGGTTTGAGTGGGTTAAACATTTTGCTTCACGTAGGTATCATTTGGACGTTTACTCGTGACATTTTCATGACGGGTAAATTGAAAAGGAATATAAAAAATGTCAAAACAAGTAATAAGAAAGCGTAATGGTCCTAGAAAGTGATAGTATGCATCAAAGAAAAGTACATCCAAGCATGCAGAGTTCACAAAAGAAACAACATAAAGATAAAATAAAACTCGAACTCGAGTTCCGACGAGGACTCACGGGAGTCATCGTCGTTGGACGATGATTCATCTCCTAACGAGCTTACGGGACTCTGCGAGCAATTTCAAGGCATCTTGCACTTTCTTCATCGCCTTTTCTTGATGATCATGCCTCTTTTGGAGCTTTCACTGGTTCTCCTTGCGGCAGCGATGAGCAGCTGCGTTCTCTTACCTGTCCGCATTCCGAGCCTCCTTGTAGTATTGTCGGTCCTGAGCTCTTGTGTCCTCGTAGTACTGTCGATCATGAGCTCGATGCTGGGCTATATCTTGGCGGAAGGCATTGAAACGGTCGTCGAAGTCTGCAACTGTTATATAGGGGTCAATGCACGATGATCCTTCGGGGGCGAATGAAGAAGGATCGGCCGAGTGTGAAGGTCCGTCGAATGTGGGGTCAATTGGCGCCGGTATCGAACCTTCGATGGCAAAGAGCTGTGGGATGTCGGTGTGGTGGCGATAGTTCTCATGCCATTGATAAAAGTAGTTCTCCTTGACCCATCTCGATAGATTGGAGATCATCCTCATCCTACACAACATCGCGGCGTTCAATGACTTTTACCCGCCAACTTTCGTCATTTCCGGCGCATTCGTTGGAAAATACTGCAAACCTTTCACCACCTTAGTGATGAATGGACCCACGATAATCTTTCATTCTCGTGTGCCTCGGACTGTTCATAAAGCCGTGGGGAATGGTGATCCCAAGGTGGACCTTATGCCCGTTGAACATTCGGGAAAGGTAGAATAGATCTCGGAGGGTGACGACGTCGTTGGACTATCCTCGTGGGGTGACATAGGTAGAGAAGAGTCGATGAATATACCTTAGCCCCGATGCTTGCAACGAGGAGACCTTCGATTGCGTACTCTTATACTCGGGCGCAACTTGGTTTGGTCCCCATGGGCGTATCATCGCATGCCAATGCGCGTTCCTCTCGGCTTTCTTGTCGAAAACAAACTTGTAGTGATATCGGGGATTGGGGTCATTGGCATTCTGGATTCTTGGAACTTCACATCCTAGGGCCTCTCAGAGAGATCCGACGTCCGTCACCCTCTCCCCATTGAATGCACGGAATTTGACTCCGCTTTTATGGCGTGTTCGTCAAAGGAGAAGCTGTTAAAGAGAGCATCCCAACTACTGTTTGAGAGGTAGTTATCGACTTGTTGGACGATATGGAGATGCTCGAGCGTCTCTCGATGAAGTCGATCGGTGCGCATGAATGTCACTTCAGTTTCTCGTAACGTTGTTCTCGGGGATCACCGACAAAGTTGGTCATGGCCGCAATCAAATCTTCGGCCGTTTCGGTATCCGCTCGTCGCCGATTGCGTGGCGGTGGACTAGCATTTGGGTTACGAGATGAGCCAGCACGAGAGGGATTTCTACGAGACATTTTACCTGCAAAACACAAAATGAGTCTCGAGAAATAATTAAAAGACCAACCAGCTCGACTCGACCAAACTTTCGTAAACATTGAACGAGAACACCCAATTCCAATGAATATATAAAATCAAAATCGAGCATATCAAGCATTTAAGTGGAATTAGGTAAGTCCAAGTTGAAAATCAAGACCATTTATGAAATAAGAAATTTGTCAATTGAACATCAACATTAAAATTATAGGTAAGACATTTCATCGAACACCTTCAGTGCGTATTGGAAGAGACAAAATCAAACCAACAAAATCGATGAAATTAGTTAACCCAATGTGTTTACAATGTAGCTTTAACCCAAGTAATCATATATCAAGGCAAACCTCGACGAAATTCAAGAAATCCCAATTTTTGAGAGTTAGGGTTTATAAGAGAATAATACATTTTCCACTAATTTAGGTTGAGCAAGAGGTTAGGTAGTGCGTGTGTGTCGCCGGAGCTCAGGTGAAGGAATCGGAGGTGTGTGTGTGTGCGCGGCTGTTTTCGTGCGGATGGGTGCTCGATGCTCGCTCAAGCCAATTTTTTTATGTTTAATTTGCGTCTCACACAGCCGTGTAAAGTACTACAATGGCCGTGCTAAATACGTACGGCATTAGCATATCGTTTTTTTAATATTTTTTTTATCCTATTATTATTTTTTTTTCGAACGCCCCACGGGCATGTTGACGACCGAGAGATCGTGTGAACTAGCTGAAGTGTGAGTCATTCTCCTATGGAGGTAACACGGCCGTGTATTCTTGGTACAAGCCGTGTGACTTCGCCGAGGCTCAAATATTCTTGTGCGATAAGCTATACGGCCATGTTACGTGACATTAAGTCATGTGAGCTTTTCGACGACAGCCGTGTTGGCAAATTATGACGCTGTGTTGCATCGCCAAGGCTTGCAAAACTCAAGTAAATCCTACCATGATCGTGTTAGGAACTAACGTGGCCGTGTACAGTTGCCGAAGTATGGTCTTATGCGGTTGTTACACGGCCGTGGTTGTTTGGCTCCTAGCCGTGCTTTTTAACTTAGTATTGCAAAAGAGCCTGGCTTGTAAAACACGGCCAGAGGTTGTGCTTAAGTTTAATCGTACCGTGCTCTATCGATGTTACAACGTTAAGCTAACTTTGACGTAGGTCGACAGTTAGGCACGTAAATATGGTAATGACATAAACTTGAGTGGAACTATTGTTCATAGGGTGTGACATAACGAGGACATCAAAATGTTTTATCGGGATTATGGGATATGACTTTGTAACGAAAAAGCCAAATCAAATTTTGTTCATAATAGCATCGTATTCCACAAATCAAAAGACGATGTTTTGAAGAAAAAATTGGATTGCCAAATTAATGATGCCTTATCGTTTCATTGCACACACGCCTATAAATAGGTAGTGCTCGATGAAGGCTTTATTGTACCACAACATAAATCTTCTCCGACTATATCATTTAAGTTTTGCAATGTATGATTTTGGAGAAGATGCGGAACGTGAGAACATACCCCAAGAAACCTTCAGGATGAAAAGTCTAGAAGGGCTCAAGCTTGAGTTGTTAATCTTTTTGGGTTTGCTCGGGGTTGCAATCGCCGCTTTTGGGGCGTGGGTCGTTATACATTGTGCTTAATCACTATGTAATCGTGCTCACTAAAGAAGGAATTGTAGCTTCCATTCATGTGTCTGGTTGTAACACAATCTTCATCGATGTAATCGTTATGTAACCACGCTCGTTTTCACATATCTATCATTCAACTCCCCATTTATTATTATTATTATTTTATATATATATTTATTTATATTATTATTATTATTATATTTGTTTTATTATATTATTAATTATTATTATTTTATTTGTTTTATTATATTATTAATTAATATTGTCTATATATCAATATATATTATTATTATATATATTTTTTTCGATAGCGATAAATAAACGTGAAATACAACTAATCCTAAGTTATAAAGTAAAGTAAACGTGAATGCAAATACCTGAGTTACCTCCCAAGAAGCGCTTCTTTAACGGTGTAAGCCGGACGTACCTTTTCACGCTTTACGCTAGCTTGAAGTCGAGGTACATGACCTCGTTATCACTTGGTGCATTCTCGCCTCCGAAATAGTGATTCAAACGTTGGCCATTAACCTTGAAAGTTCTCTGTTCATCATTATAAATCTCGACAGTACCGTAAGGAAAAACACGAGTAATAATGAATGGTCCAGACCAACGCGTCTTAACTTTCCGGGAAAAGAGCCTAAGTCGAGAATTAAAGAGGAATACTTGATCCCCTTCTTGAAATTCTCTCAGTTGCTTAATCTTTTTATCATGATAAGTCTTTGAATGCTCTTTATACATTCTTGCGTTATCGTATGCCGACAAACGCCACTCATGAAGCTCATTGACTTGGAGCTTACATTTTTCACCGGCTCACTCCAAATCAAGATTTAATGACTTAATTGCCCAATATGCTTTATAATCTAATTTAACGGGAAGGTGACACGCCTTTCCATAAACTAGTTTATACGGTGTAGTACCTATGAGTGTCTTGTACGCCGTTCTATAAGCGCAAAGTGCATCGTTCAATTTACTCGCTGTCGATTGCCATCTATGGTTTTCTGTAGGATGCGTTTTAGTTCCCGATTTACAACCTCTACTTGGCCACTAGCTTGAGGATGATAGGGGTAGAAACACTATGTTAACACCAAATTTTTCTAAGGTTCGTTCAAATTGGGTGTTACAAAAATGAGTACCTTTGTCAATAAATGCATTTAGGTGCCCCGAACCGCGAAAACAATGCTCGTAAAAATCTAACAACGACTCTCGCATCGTTAGTGGATAAGTCTTGGGCCTCGGCCCACTTAGACACATAATCAACAACCACAATAATGTACTTATTCTTGTACGAGCTAGGAAAAGGGCCCAAAATGTCAATGCCCCAAAATCAAATACTTCGCATACTAAAATAAAGTTATGGGGCATTTCATTGCATTATATTACCTGCTCGTTGACATTGATCACACATGTCAACGTACCTATGAGCATCCTTAAAGATCGTCGTCCAGTAGAATCCACATTCTAACACCTTCTTAGCAGTGCAATTGGCTGCATAGTGTCCTCCGGCATGTCCACTGTGGCAATGCTTGATAATCTTCATTGTTCGGGGAAAGAAACACAATGTCGGATGACTTGGTCTGCACATCTCCTAAAAAGAAAAGGGTCTTTCCGAAAGTAGTATTTCAAGTCGGAAAAGAATTTCCTCTTTTGTTGACTTGTGTAGTCTTTTGGTAGGATCCTGGCAACAAGATAATTAGTAAAAATCTGCAAGCTACGGGACTTCTTCGTTTTTCAACTTTTCTGGTGTATAGATGTTCGTCTAGGAACATGTCGTGGATCGTTTTTTTGTCGGGGTTCAGTATCTCGGATTCATGTAGTCGAGAGAGGTGATCCGACTACCACGTTCTTGGCACCCTTCTTATCGCAGATCTCAATATCAAATTCTTGAAGGAGCAAGATCCATCGAATAAGCGCGGCTTGGCATCTGGCTTCGCTAGCAAGTACTTCAATGCACAATCAGTAAAAACAACTTTAGTCAAAATAATGTATGACCTGAATTTGTCGAAGGCGAATACGAAAGCGAGAAGCTCCTTTTCAGTGGTGGTGTAGTTGGATTAGGCTGAGTCCAACGTCTTACTCGCATAGTAGATCGGCCGAAAATGCTTATCCTTTCGCTGTCCTAGTACAACTCCAACTACGTAGTCACTAACATTGCACATAAGTTCAAAGGGCAATCCCCAATCGGGAGCAACCATAATAGGTGCAAAGATTAGATTTTCCTTAAGTAAATTGAAAGCATTAACGCATTCATCGTTAAAGTCAAATGGAGCACCTTTTTCTAGCAACTTAGACATAGGTCGTGTAATTTTTGAGAAGCCTTTAATGAATCTTCGATAGAATCCTGCATGACCTAGAAAACTCCTAACGGATTTCAATTTCGAGGAACATGAAGCTTTCATATCGTTTCTACCTTAGCCCGATCCACTTCGATTCCTTTAGAAGAAATCTCGTGTCTCAATACCCTCTCGAACCATGAAATAACATTTTTCCCAATTCAGCGCTAGGTTAGTTTCTTCATAGTGTGCTAACACATACTTAAGATTAATCAAACAATCATCGAAAAGAGGTACCAAAAACTGAGAAATCGTCCCTGAACACCTCCATGATTTCGCCCACCAATTCACCGAAGATCGCCATCACGCATCGCTGAAATGTGGCTGGGGCATTGCAAAGGCCAAATGACATCCGTCGATAAGCAAACGTACCGAACGGACATGTGAATGTCGTCTTCTCTTGGTCCTCCGGGGCTATTGGAATCTGCAAGTAACCTGACATGCCATGAAGAAAACAGTAAAATTCATGTCTCGATAACTTTTCAAGCATCTGATCAATAAAAGGTAGAGGAAAATGATCATTTTCTCGTGGCATCATTCAACTTTCTATAGTCGATGCACACACGCCATCCAGTTACGGTACTCGTCGGAATCAACTCGTTCTTTTCGTTGGGGACGACCGTCATGCCTCCCTTCTTTGGAACCACTTGGACGGGACTCACCCATGCACTATCTAAGATCGGGTAGATCACTCCAGCATCCAGTAGCTTAATGACCTCCTTCTTCACGACATCCTTCATGATCGGGATGAGCCTCCTTTGTCGTTGGGCGACAGGTTTGAAGTCATCCTCCATGAGAATCTTATGTGTGCAGAAGCTTGGGCTAATCCCCCAAATGTCGGATATCGTTCACGCTAAGGCCTTCTTGTTCTCTCGTAAAACCTTCAAAATCTGGTCTTTTTGCCCGCCGTCGAGGCTTGAGGATATAATAACTGGTAGCTTTGACTCCTCTTTTAGAAATGCATATTCGAGATGTTCGGGCAATTGCTTCAACTCTAGGATAGGTGGCACTTCGATCGAGCTCTTTTCTTAGCCCTCTTCTTTACTTTTGTGGACTGCCGTCACAGGCCCGTTATCATCTTCTTCGCACTAGTCGGTAGCCACCATTATGGATGATTGTGTATCGCCTCCTCCAAAGACCTGCGATAGACCTTGCAAAGAAAGGATAAAATCATGCCAAAAACATCAAAGTAATACCACATATCGTCAAGTGAGCTAGGACTTCTCATAGAATCTGCCATGTTAAAAGTCACTTTCTCGCCATCAACCGTCAAGGTCAAAGTACCATTTCTAACATCTATCATGGTTTAACCAGTGTCTAAGAATGGTCGACCTAAGATAAGAAGAATATTTTCATCTTCCTCCATATCCAAAATGACGAACTCGGCGGGAATTATGAACTTATCTACTTTCACTAGGACATCTTCGATAACACCGCGAGGGTATTTTAAGAAGCTATCAGCCAATTGGAAGTTCATCCTAGTGGGTCTTGGCTCTCCTAAACCTAATATCTTAAACATCGAATATGACATCAGATTTATGCTAGCTCCTAGGTCAGCTAATGCACGTTCAACAATAACATCTCCTATAAGACAGGGAATAGTAAAACTCCCTGGATCCTTAAGCTTCTTCAGCATCTTGCTTTGTAAAATGGCCGAACACTCTCCTCGTAGTCACACAGTAGAAACTTCTTCGAGCTTCCTTCGGTTGGTGAGCAAGTCCTTGAGGAACTTCGTGAAACGAGGCATCTGCGTAATAGCTTCAACAAACGGTATGTTTATATGCATTTGTTTACACATACCCATAAATTTGCCAAATTGGTCCTTGTCTCGATCCTTCTTTAACCTAGCCTGATATGGGATCTTCGGTATATATGGCTTTACCGGTGGTCGACTGATCTCCTTCTTCGTTCCTCTTTCAGCTTCAGCCTTTTCGAGTCTCTCTCCTTCGATTTTCTCAATTTCTTGCTCTTCATGGACCTCGATATCAACCTTGGGTTGCTTCATCGCGGGCTGCTCTTGCTCCTGCAATTCCTTTCCACACCTTAAGGTGACAGCCTTGCAATGTTCCCTTAGATTCGTCTCAGTATAGTTCATGAGCAAACCTTGAGGTCGTTCCGTCAATTGTTTCGCTATTTGGCCCACTTGCTGCTCCAATTTCGGTACTGAATCATCCGTGTTTTGAGCTCGTATATTGATGGTTTGGAAATATTCTTCCATCTTCGTTAATCGACTCTCATGGGCTTGAGTGGTCTTGTTGAAGTTCGAGAGGAGAATCTCCATCATACCCTTTATCTCCTTCATGTCATTAGATCCTGACCATTGAGCTGGATTTTGATAATGATTTCTCGATCGTCCAGATTGAAATCCCGGTGGTGGCCCTTGCTGGAATCCGGACTGCCTCAGCATCTGTTGGCCTTGATTGTCGTATGACATGTTCGGTCATGCTCGAGGTTGAAAACTCCTATGGCCTTGGTAATTATCCATGTAGTCAACATGCTCTACAGGTGGTATGGCTTGACATTCCGAAGTTTCGTGAGCTGCACCACAATTATTGTAGTGAGGTATGTATGGTATTTGTAAAGGTGGTGCTGCAGCCATGGGGGTTATCACTGCGTTGACGGCTTACGGTTGAGCGGCCTTTGGTAAAAGAGCATTTAACACCGTCTGAAGTTGAGTTTGCGTCTGTTCATTTGTTGGTGACGAATATCAAACTTAGCATTCATCGTTGTATCATTGCTCACTTCGATCACAGGCGCCCTCATTCTTGTGTTGCCTCGGATGAAGCTATTTCTCGTATATTCTTCGATTATTCCAGTCTTCAGTGGCACTAAGCTTCACAAGTCCTCCTTTTGCGGAACTATCTAGCATATGAGCCGTTTGATCGTTGAGTGCCTCGTGGAATCTATTGATGATTGTTGCCTTCGTCATTCCATGTTGCGGGCATTTCTTCAACAAAGCTTTATACCTCTCCCATACGTCGTAAAGATTCTCCGTGTCCTTCTGATGAAAGAGTGAAATATCAGTCTTTAACTTGAGAACCTTCGATTGTGGGAAAAAGTAGCCAAGAAAAGCCCCGCGCAGCTCGTCTCAAGTAGTGATAAATTTTGGTGGTAATAGCTCCAACCACCCCTTTGCCTTATCCTTAAGAGAAAATGGAAATAACATAAGCTTGATTGAATCATTCGGCACCCCATTGATTTTGATGGTGTCCGTAATCGCCAAGAATGATTTGATGTCTTTGTACGGATCACCTTCAGAATTGCCCTCGAATTGAGCCGTCTAGAATATCATTTGAAGCCACGAGTTCTTCAGCTCCAAGTTGTTGATCGCGATGGGTGGTATGACGATTGCCGACTCCGTACCAGTGAGTGTATTGTTCTTGAGCAAATCTTGCAATTATTTCTCCTCGTTATTAGCTTCTTGATCTTCCATTTCCTTTGGTGTTCCCGAACTAGCGACTGGCGTCTATAGGTGAGTGGTACTTGCGGTGTCCTGAGAGTAATCAACTAGCTGAATTGATTCGTCGGACGAAGGGCTTTCAAAAGTTTCTTGTCTCAGCCTTCGTCGCAATGTACGCTCAAAATTTGGAGATCCTTCAAAAAGTGGATATGATGGATGGCTTCGGGTCATTCACTATATAAGTGTACTTGAAAAAATAAACGAACCACGTTAGCTAGATAACGGAGCACCAACCCAAAAATAGTTGCATATAAGAAACGTTGATAAACTAGAATTAAATAACAAATAGGTAAATGGATAAATTACCGAACTCAGGTTTTCCTAATATCAATCTATTCCCTGGTAACGGCGCGAAAAACTTGATCGCATGCGTGAGCTCTTAAATATGGTGTAAAGATTCGTGCATATACGTCAAGTAATAATTAAAATGAATACGTTAAACTAGCACCACATGCGATAGGCAGTGTACCTATCATTTGTACAATAGCTTAGCGAGTATTCGAGTATCGAACACGAGGAATAACATTGATTACTAGTAATTACCTATCAATTCGATATTTAGCCTTACAAGTAGTTTGTGATTTTTTTATATTTGAAAAGATCACGACAACTTAAACTAACACGATGAAAGAACTTAAGACACGACTGAAGATTTAAGAGTAACTTTTCAAGTAAAGAAGAATGTGCTCGGGATGTCGAATCCCGCTAGGTATCGTTGACTAGGCCGCAAACCACCGTTTCCACGTAAACAATGACTAAATTGCAGTAATTTAATTTCACTCCCGAATTTGTTGTTGCCCTAAACGATCGTGAGGATTTATATTGGTTTACCTATAGCGATGATCGACTATTTGCTTTCGCCCTATAGTCGACTCCTAACGTTTACGAAGGGTGTTAGTCCGATTAGGCACTCAAGAGAGGATCAAAGGCTTAAAAATGATAAAGTTCTTAAAACACCTTCAGTGTGTGTTTGTGTGTGTGTGCCGAAATTAAGAACTTACTTTTAAGAATTATACCTTGACCAACCCTAATTAGGGTTAATGGGATGCCTTATATACCACATGAGTTGGTATATTAAGGCTTGGGACTCAAACAATAAAATATTTACAATTTGACCCCAAATACAATAAATTAACTAATATTGACCCAAAACTCAAATACTAACTAAGGACACTACAATTAATTCCTAACATTCTCCCCCTTAGTGTCCTTTCTTCGTCTTTGTCTGTTTCTTTGAGCCTTTGGGTCGTTGCTGGGCGTACACGGAGTTCCGTAGTCCAAGCTTGTGCTCGTACGTCCTTATTTCCCTCCGGAACGAAAGCCTTTCTTGTATGTTGTTCAGCATATTCAGTATCTTGGCTTTTGTGTCCGGTCCTTCACCTTCCATCTTATCCAGTATGCTCCTCAACTTCTCTCGTATGATGAGGAGCGTTCCGTCGGAGAATTTTGGTATCTCCGATGTCTTCAATATTCGCTTTTCTCCCTTGTAGTTGATGTAGACCACCGCTGGATCTTCACTTTCGAACACGTGGCCTTCACCATATTCAACTTGTTCAGGGAGCTCGAATGATGGTTTGGTGAGGTTGACCTTTCTGACATTTGACTCCAGTGCTAGCTGCAGGTCGTGCGTCGCTCCGTACTTGATTTGTCGGAGCATGAACCTTTTGATCGTCATGTATCCTAATTTGACGTCCTGGTCCTGCAGCGTTCCCACGTATCGGTAGCTTCCAATCATCTGTGAGATGTCTTCAGCTCTGATGTACGGGAAGTCAGCCTCTGTCAAGGTCTCTCTTGTACCGTCTTCCCTCACTACGTGGTAGACGCTTAGTAGGAAGGTCCCGAGCCGATCTATTTCAACTCTTTCTACGGCTTGTATTCGGGGCCTCTGCTTTTCCTCTCGCCTGAGAGCAGCCAGATCATTTCCTTTCCCTAAGAACATATGAAGACGTCTTAGGGAAAGAAGGTAGAGATTGGCTCTGCGCTCTGACAGGTGCGTCATCCCACGTAGCTCCAGCTCGTTCAATTTGACGAGCTGATCCTCTTTACGCCAGATTCTTTTCCTTATCTCTTCTTGGTATGGAACTAAGATTCTGACGTTTTGCCACGGAAGATCGACCGTTGCCCCGATCTTTGACATGAGAAGTGGAGCATCCTCATTTTGGACTTGATGTTTGAGTAGTTCCGGTAGATCGGGGAGGTCACTTTGCAGATCTTCCAGCTCCTCATCTTCATGGACTTTTACCAGGCTTATCGACGCCTTTTCGAGGAATAGTCTGGCGTTTTCTCGAAATCTGGCTTCGAGCTGGAGGTCCATCGGTTGCTTCAGCCATCCTTCTTCAAATATATATTTCTCTACCACATCATGTGGATTGTAGAGTTGGCTGATTTCTTCCGAGATTTGGAGGTCAATAGATGTGGCTTGAGGTGGACTTTGTCGGTAGAAGGTTCTTGGTGAGCTAAGGCTTATAGTGACTGGAGTGGGTGTCGAAAGGGAAAGTGTATTGGAGATCTCTTGTGTATTTTGTTCGGTTGTGGTTGAGATCTCCATGGTAGGGAATATTATTGTGGTGCTGGAGACTTGTTTTGTTTTGCCTTTTGAGCTTGAGGTATCCAGCGGGTTGGATTCTTGGACTGTTTTGGTTGTTGGCTGCTGCTGGTGAGGGGATTCGACTCCACGCTGTCGGTTCTCCCCCTCGGGACGGTCCTCGTCTTCAGGGTCGTCCCGCGATCCAGATAGGCCCCCGGCTTGTGTTCGGTAGCTGGTGGGGTCAATCAGCCTCTGGATTTCTTTCTCCTTCGGTGTCAGGTGTGGCGCCGACCGGATACGTGCCAAAAGAATGTTGAAGAGTTCTTCAATGGGCACGTCCCACGGTCCTTCTTCTGGTTGTGTGAGTGAAGGAACAGCAGCAGCTGTCTCGTGTGTGACTGGAGTCTTGCCTTTGTCTTGTCTTGATGTTTCGATCATGGCCCGGACTTTTTCCACTAGTTCGTCGCCAAAAGATCGCAGCCGAGACTCCGTCACAAACGGATCGGGAAATAAAACGGAGCCACTGAGGCGTGCCGTTGTCGCGACGTCAGAGTAGATTTCTGACGTGCCGCCCACTGTAGTGGGTCTTCCGGGTCCACCAAGGCACACCGGTGGCAACGGTGCTAAGACAAACTCAGACCGTTGGCCCGAGACGACTGGTGGGATGTTGATCGTTTCGGGGCTTCCGCTCAGTCCCTCGGAGATTAACCCCAGAGTGACGTCAGAGAGCGTTCTGTCTAAGTCTGGAAGACTTAGAGGTGCGGAAAATAGTGTATGTGTCCTAGAAATGGAAAAAAATTTAGTTGGTGCGGACACTAGACCTGTGATCAAGGAGGGCGCAGTCGGAGGAAGTGAACTGCTTAATTCAACATCTATTGCCTCCGAATAAGGCAATGATGGTTGTCGTGGCTCCTCCGGTGCTATTGAGACGGTCGTCTGTTGGGAGACGACCGAATGGGTTGGAAGGGTTATTTGCGTGCTTGGGCCTGATGGCACGACTGCTACTCGGGAGACGATCGTGTCGTCTCCTGTTCCTACGGGTTCGGCCCGGCTTTGTAGTGGGTTAGAGGACTGAGGAGGTCGATCATGTTTTTGTTTGGTGCGACGCTCCTGTAAGCGTCTTACGTCTTCCCCTCGTTTTGTTTTTCGTGAGGAACGAGGAGGGGAAGCGGCGCTTCCTAGACCTAACTGAGGCTGGGGTAGGCTAAGTCCCGGGGTAGGTTCGACTGGGTTTTGTCGAACCATAGGAGTGTCTTCAAGGGTGATGGATTGGAGGTACCTCGCTACTATTGGGTTGGAAGGATTAGCGATTTGTAGGAGGTGGTCAGGGATCCGCATCGACTCGAGATCAAATTTGGATTTGGAAGAATGGAGGGATGCTAGCTTGGGAATTTGGTATCCCTCCGATCTCGGTCGACGGGTTATCTCGGGGTGTAGGTCTTGAAAGTGAGTTATTATCACTGGAAACCACCGAAGGTAGGGAAGGACTTGTCGGGTTTTATTTTTGGTGGATAAGTCCCTTCGGCGGAGTTGGTCAAGGATATCGGCGCTGGGACCGAGATATTGTCAAAGTCAATGGCCGGGTTGTTGGGAATTTTAGTGGCCCATTGACTTTGAGGGAATACTTCGTCAATTTCTCGTAACATTTTTATTCAATCTGCTAAGAAGGAAACACAGAAAATTGTTAGCATAGGCAGAGTAACTAAAGACGTTACTTAGAAAAAAAAAAATTTCGGACTTGAAAAATTTTATATGAAAGTGCCCGAAATTTGCTTAAGTAAATAAGATTATACTTTTGAAATACAAGCGGCGAAGTTCACAAATTCGGCTAAGAGTACATTGAAAAGTTTAATACTCGAAGTTTGATTTGGCCGAATTTGGATTTGAAAGGTTTTGTTCGCCGAATTTGATGAAGTTCGGGTAATGAGGATTTGAAATTTTTGTTCGCCGAATTGTAATGAAGTTCGGGTAAGTAAAAATTAAATCGAATTTGTTATCATCATTCATCAAATTCGGGTGCTTGTCTTTAAAATTGAATTTGCCGAAATTGACAAATTCGGGCGATGGAATTCGACTGTGAGGAGTCGGGGTACAGTAGAAATTCGCCGAATTTCGAGTGAACAGTAGAAATTCGCCGAATTTTGGATTGAAAAGCAGAAATTCGGATGAAAATTTGAATTTTACTCGAATTTCGCCCGAAACCTAAAAATCAGGTGCGTGTAACGTGTTAAATTCCCTCATGATTAAGTTAACCGGTGGACCACAAACGCCTAAATCGGTAACATTGGGGACTGGAACTGTAACTCGGGAAATTGGGGGACCAAAAAACGCCCATAGGCCAAACATCAGCGACAAAAAATGTAAAAATCCCTAAAAAATATAACTAAAAACTTAAGTATTTACGTTTCCCTACTAAATATTGAGGAAAGCGACAAGAAACATCCCCAGATTAAATGGGTATCTAGACTCCACAAACAGAATATTTTAAAAAATAGACTTCTCCTTCTTAAAGTACAAGTATACCCTTACTAATATGACGTAAAAGACAATAGTGCCCTTATTTAGTGCAGTACAACGGCTTAACCCACTTACAATTAATAAATATTAAATTTCTTTTATTTTTATCGAAAGTTAGTAAAGCGCGTGTCGGGGTGATTGTTCATTTCACCTTAATTGTTCTTCCCCAAGTTCACCTGTCACTTTCATTGTCGATTTTACTGCAATTCACGGGAGCACGACAAATTCAAGTAAGGGAACTCAATTTCTCACAGACCCACCTATAACTACATGGAAATATCGATGATAAGCAGTGCGATGGCCGAGAAGGTGAGCTTGTTCTCCTTGGCAGATTCATTTTCTAAATTTTTGCAGCGCTGTTAGCATTTCTTTTCATGCGGTTGTATGCGCGGTCGTGTGGACTGTAGGGGACTCACACACAGGGTCCCCAGCGCTCAGTGAGGAATGAGAATGGGTCCCTACCTCATATTTGGGTCCCCTGAGAGTTCGTGTTTGGGTCCCCTGAGTGCTCGTGTTTGTGTCCCTTGCGTCCCCTAAGTGCTAGTGTTTGGGTCCCCTGAGCGTTCTGTTTGGGTCCCTGAGCGTTCTGTTTGGGTCCCTTGAGCGTTCATGTTTGGGTTCCCTGATCATGTGCACGGGACTTGCACACGTATACCCAGGGGACCCGCGAACATATCATTCTCCTGAATTCTAATATAATAATTTTACAGGTTCTTTTGAGGACACAAATGATCAATTAAGACCAAGATTTTGTATGCAGATTAATTCTGATGGCCAAGTATGTCGAAGCAAGCCCAATGATTATCGTTTTTCTGAATGATGTTGAGGTATCCGAGTTTATTGAGAGCATTCCGTTCAGATATCTTGTAGCATCATCTGAAGACTTTAACCTCTCCAACCAACTGTTGTAGGTTCTTATGAAGAGACAGATGCCCCTTCACTGTCGGGATGAGTTGTGGATGATCATCCGGAAGAGACCACTCTAATTTCTAAATCGGAGTACTGCTTGATCACCGGGCTTAAGTGCACGTCCAACGTACATGCGGTTAACGATTCAAATGCTATCAAGTTGAGATACTGGCTGCATATATCTACAATCCGACCGTCCGACATCGAGAGACAAATTGAAGAATTGGCAGCCGGGGACAATGATGAGCGTGTCAGTATCGAAAAATTGAAGTTTGCCAGCCTAAATTTTGCTGCTGCCGTTTTGCTACCTTGCAGAACAAAGGACATCATCTTGCTATCATGTAGCCTATCATTAATTGAAGATCTGAATTTAACAATTATCCATGGGGCACAATTGCCTTCCGAGAAGTTATATGCTCATTGAAACGTGATCTAACGGAGAAAATGGATGAAGCTCTTGGTCGAGTTGCGGGTGGCAACGATGAAGACATCAGCTTATGCATTGGTGGATTCGTGCATCCACTTCAGGTAGAATAATTTCTTTGTTGTTTTAATTATAAATAATATGTATATATATTTATATGTTCTAATTATTTGTATTTTTCTTAGATCTTAGCATACGACTACATCACGAACATCGGTATGTTTTAGGCCAACCGCAAAGACAAGGGAAATGGTGTCGTGCTTCCGAGAATATGTTTGTGGACCACGAAACGGTAGAGTAAGAAGGCTAGCTCGAAGGTGGAGGCGATAAACAAGATCGCGGTAACACTCAAGGTGCGCGGATTGTTAATGCGAAGTCCGCATGAGAGCCACACCGACTAATATCGGTTCGATGACTTTGGCGTGGCTCCCTCGCGTAGTGTATTGGACCACTTGACCAACCTTCTCTTGCAAGGGATCAAAGTAACGTGTGTATCTCACATAGTCGGCGAAGAGAACAATCAGATTGAGTACCATCAGTCGCTGGTGCAGCCGTCGGTGCATCACTCGCCGTTGCAGCCGCCGCCGATGCATCACTCACCGGTGTACCAACATTACTCGCCCGTTTACCAGCATCACTCTCCGCCGTGTTCCTATCCTGGTGCTGCCATGTTCGATGAATTCAGGACAAGTGTGGATCAGAGGTTCGATCAGCTTACTAATCTCGTTGGCGATGAATTTATGCAGCTGAGAGGCGATTTAGATCGACGTTTTGAATCCATCGAGGGTCATTTTGCTTCATAGCGCCATTATGTTGCTCAAAGATTAGATGCGATGGAAGATCGATTGTGGAACGTGATGCAGTACATGTTTTTCCTACTAGCTGAGATGATGTCCATGGATGCGGCGGCGGGTGGGCCGCATGATTCAGCTGAGGCGGAGCGGAAGCAACGGAGGCACAGGCGGCGGCGACAACAAATGTGGCTGTGGATGAAGCTGAGGAGTCGGGCGTTTGGGGTTCAAACAACGTCCCTGTAGATAAAGGTAAGGCGATCATTGACGATACGAAGCCTCGGCGGCATAGGAATCGAACGAGGTACCAGCGGAACCAATATGTCAGAGACGCTAATGCCAAACAATTCAGCTACTACCCGGAGGTCAACACCCATATAAGGCAGAAGCTCGTCTTTTGGCAATCAGTACTTAAGGAGGTCACGGGGATGGCAGAAAATGCCCGTAAGGCGTTGTGTTGGATTCATAATGTCCAGAATGGTTCGGGAGGTTATGCATTACTTGACAGTGGATTGATAGCAAGGTACAAAACTCTCTCACATTTTTATTTGGTCCTCTGACTAATGCGCAAGTGTCCCCTGACATATGCACTCAGGTCCTTGACCTAAGCGCAGGGGTCCCCTGAGTAATGCACAGGAGTCCTCGGACATAAGCGTATGGGTCCCCTGACATAAGCACACGAATCCCACGCAGGCTTCCCTGACATATGTGCATGGGTCCCCTGACATATGCGAAGGGGTCCCCTGACTAATGCTCGCAGGGTTTCCCTGACATATGCGCACAGGTCCCCTGACTAATGCGCCGAGGTCCCCTGACATAAGCGCACAGGTCCCCTGACTAATGCGCACGGGTTCCCTTACATAAGCTCATTATCTGTTTGCAGCACATCGACAAAGCTTTTAGGGGATTAATCGAATTGCAACGTTATTGCACGCAAGTTTCAAATAATTACGGCTCCATGAGGACAATCTTCACGCTCCACTGCGATATTAACGAGTTTGGGATAGGAAAATTGATAAGGGATTCATTGGCCAAATGCGCCCTTACGCTTTGGAAACCGATAAAAATTGGCCAACGTTCCCATGGAGAGAGGCCCAATTCATCGTCTTCCCGCTGCTCATCAATGATTGTCATTGGGTGTTATGCGTGGTTAACCACGCACAGAAGATGATCGTCATTTATGACTCTGACCGCTCATGCGATAGTGATGGAAGATTCATCGATCGTGCATTGGCCAATGTAAAGGTGGTAATCCCTTATATGTTAGCGGACCTGAAAATAGTCCCAAGAGCATTCGTGAAGTGGAACATCTCGCTGGATAATAGATTCCCTAAACAATAGTCCAAATAAGTATTATTCCATATTTCTTTAATATTTGAATGGGCTAAGTGAAATTTCTCTAACTACAAGTTTTAATGAGCATCAGATCACCGGTTTTAGGCAGTATCTAACAACGGCCTTCTTCCGGGTTGATTGGTTGTTTATACTATAGACGGTTAGATGTCTTTATGAACGGGGTTTGTGTGGTGAATATTGGTACTTTAGTCTGACAGTATGTTTGTATGGTGAATATTGGTACTTTTATTCGACAATATGTTCGTATGGTGAATATTGGTACTTTTGGTTGAAAAATGATATTGATGTTTATGTGTAATTTTCTCCATTTCCAGGGGACCCATGCACGTATGACAGGGGACCCATACTCGATAGCCAGATACCACATAGTACATCAGCCTCAAAAAGGGACCAAATACAGTATTTATAAACGACACATAGCAAATCACAAACTTAATAGATAAATAAATACTAGGGGACCCATGCACGTATGCTAAGTAAAGGGTTACCTCCTACAAAATTTATCGACTGATGGCATCCTGTTTTTTTGGTACCTGCCACGGTTTCTCGAAGATCGGAGTGGCAGCATATCCGTCCCTTTTGAAATCCGGCCTGCCACGGGTCATATGGTATCTTCATATGCTAATTTCCATATATGTAAATTGTAATAGTTATGCACTAGAGAATACATCTCGAGGTCAGAAGCATCGCAAGCTGCAATGATAGGAGCACATGGGATGCGATCGATATCAAACATCTTACAACTATACGAATTAACTTGTAGATCGACCACCTTATTATGATTCTGCTCGTAGACACTGTATCGTAAATGTTCGATCTCCGACACGTGATATTTTTTAGACTCATTAAAATTATCACGTATAAACTTCTCAACCTTTGGAGTGAATGGTGTCATATTGGCGACGATTGAAGCTTTGCAAGTGCTTCGATGCTTCCTGAACCAATTAACGGTTAGTCCGTGCACCGAATCCAATAATCATATCAGTGGAAGCTCTTGGTCCTCGCGCAAGGCAACATTTATTGATTCCGATCCATTGGTGGTCATTATGTTGTACCTAGAAGTAGGGCTCGTCCACTTCGCAAGTATGGACAGTTCCTCTCAATTCTCTGCTCCAATTTTCATATACTTTGCTATTTCTTTGAAATCGCCTTCCATAATCCGCAAAATAGAATCACACTCATCCGTAGCGTAAGCATGCGCCACACACCAAAAAAAATCGCTAGCGCATTTTTCCTTCATGCTTCGAGTCTTGATATCCCATTTAATGTGCCACGCACAAAATCCATGAAATGCATTTTGGAAGACATTCGGTGGCATTTATTATTCCGGGTTGCTTGTCGGAAATTATCACCAAATCATCCGTGTCGCCCACGATTTCCCGCAATTTCGTCAGAAACTAAGACAAGATTCCGTGGACTTCACATCGGCAATGCCCCAAGCTATATGATACTAATGGTGATTGTCATCTTGTGTTGTGGCCACGGGCATCACACCTTTGTACTTCCCTTTTAAAAGGTACCGCCGATAGAAACTACTCTTCTCATGTATGCAATCCCCTAATACATGTGCCAAAGGCTAGGAAAAGATATCTAAATTTGTTCTCGTCATCCGCCTCCCAATATGTGATACTACCACTTTTTTCTCTCTTCACGGCTTTAAGTACGTCGGTAGCGAACCAAAACAGTTATCGCTATTTCCGACCAACCCTTCCTGTGCAAGTTATTTACCTCTCCAAGTCTTGTAATACGATACTTTGATACCCTTGTTTTGCATCATTGAGACAATTACATTTGGTCGCAGGATATCCTTGGCACCTGTGAAGTTTTCGACTAACATACTCGATACCACCGCCGAACTACCATGTCGGTGTCTCCGGCGTCGATGAGATACAACACATGTGTGTCTATTACAATACGTTCGAATGGACAAGGCGAGTCTTTAGTTTTGCAGCTCGAACGTGCCAAGAACATTAATCGTTTACGCAAACCACATATAGCTTTGTGTTTGAGTTTACCACTTTTAACTCTAACAACGCCTTTTATGCAACTTCCATCAACTCTTTCTACACGGAAACCTTGTTCTGAAATTCTTGACCAATATATAAACTAGAACCATCAGTAAAAGAATATGTATCATCATCATCAGCTGCTAATGCGTCATACTCATAGCCACATCTTCAACATCATTATTGTGTTGATACCTTTCAAAGTACCCGTGATGTTCCTCAAATCATTCGAGCTCTTCCTGAGAAGCATGTTGTTCCTCTAGCTGATTCGGTGTGCTCCTCTTCAACGGGCTTGATGATGGCATTTTCATAGAAAAATGCTATAAGACCGATATTATTGTTCGTAGAATCATTACGAACAGGAGGATCATCTGTGGCACTACACCGGACTTCAACGGGAGCATCAATGGCACTACACCGGAGTTCAATGGGAGCATCACTGGCACTACACCGGACTTCAAGGGGAGCTTCACTGGTACAGTGCTCGACCTCAACATGAAACACATGTCTTGATTGTGGAACACCAAAACCAAGGTATGCACGTAAAGCGTAATTATTTTCGATGTAGATAGGTCGTGGATAATTGTGCACTACATCAGGCATACAACTTAACGTCGATTTTACATTGGCAATGACATTATAGTTACTATCCCGTCCTTCACGTCTTTAATCGTGCATGTATTCTCGTTGAATATGATTGATTGTCATAAACTTCTCGGTTGTGGACACCATGTCGACGTATCATCCTCAACAATCATCCATCTACCACATAATTGGAATATGATGTTGGTGATGGTCATGGTCATCACCTACAATAGTACATAAAATAAATTTTCATACAAGAAATCGTAAAATTATAGTATTATATACGTGTCCCCTGAATTTGGTCAAGGGTCCTTTGAGTGTATGTGTACGGGTCCCCTGTAAAATGTGAACATTGTGATGTGATAGAGCATGTGACATGTTCACATTGTTTAGGAGACCCGTACACATACAGTCAGAGGACCCGTGACACATACAGTCAGGGGACCATAGGGCAAATTCAGGGCAATTCAGGGGACGATCCCCTGAATTTGCGTAAGGAGGTCCCCTGAATTTGCCCAAATGTGCCCTGACTGTATGTGTACGGGTCTCCTGACTGTATGTTCCCTGTAAAATGTGAACGGGTCTCATGCTCTATCACATCCCAATGTTCACATTTTAAGGGCGACCCGTACACATACACGTGTGGGACCCTTGGGCAAATTCAGGGTGGGTCCCCAGTCAACTGTGACCCAATAGTCTGATTTTTCAAAACACCCATGTTCAAATTCGTAGATTATTTCAACGGAATCAATGTCGCCTAGCATACACACCGAAAACCCACTTAATTTTGTAGCTAATGTAAGCAAAATTCTTGGATTTTGAAGTTAAAATCAGAAAAAAGAAAACACTTGAAAAAACTTACCCACTGGACGAAAGTTTTGTTTCTTCTTCAGGATCGATTGAGAAGGTCCACGTATGGTGGATATGGTAGTGTCTCTTCTTCGGGATATTATGTATGGTGAATATGGTATGGTGGGTTCTTGCAGTGCCGTTAATGAAGAAGACTCAGGCGGGTCGTTGGCCACAACGTTAATGCACTTTTCTTTTCTTTTATTCTCTTTTTCCGATGGATTTTCATTTTTTTAATTTAAACATTAATTAAATAGATCCTTAGCGCTAATGATAAGTGGAGTCTATTGACTAAAAAAAAGGTCAAAGAGTCCATTTTTTTAAAGACTTTGGGTCAAAGTCTATATTTAAAAGAGCCCAAACATCCTCTCTCCCCCCCCCCCCACGCACGATCCCAATACACAGCTTCATCGCCATAGTTCGTCCTCAACTGAGCTTTGATTCGAGGAGTGGATTATCGATCGACAGGGTTGGTAAATTGTCTCTGCTGTTGTTACTCTCGTCCTGAGCCATCCGTGAAGGATTGACG
The DNA here is from genome assembly GCA_004919715.1 of Linderniella brevidens. Classification (NCBI taxonomy): domain Eukaryota; kingdom Viridiplantae; phylum Streptophyta; class Magnoliopsida; order Lamiales; family Linderniaceae; genus Linderniella; species Linderniella brevidens. Next base: position 4,096,480 of record SWDC01000149.1, on the reverse strand, counting down.
TTCGAGGTGAGAGGGCTGCACACTTTACTAATATGACCGCCACACGACATGTCTGCATCCTCCCGACTGCCACATCTCGACGGAGCTATTATTATATTGCTGCCACTGTGGTAATAACCTTTTTTGTGCTCCTCCGGATGCTTTTGCCACTACTAAATGAACGATCGTGCTCGCGATAGTGGAGAGGCTTGGACCCACTGGTGGAGGAGGAGGGTCCGACTTTGGCTAATACTTTAGCTGAAGATGCTTCGAGATGCTATTAGCTCGGATTTAACAAGTTACTGATTAGTTATATGTTTGAAGTTGTTCGATGAATTGCCTCAATGAAATATTTTGCATATAGTCATATTCGTAGTTGGTTTTTGGTGCATTTCAACGCGTTGGTTTCTTACGTATTGGTGCAAATACAAGGAATGGCTATTGTTTATGTTGAATTCGAGACCAATTATAGTTATAATATGGTTTATTGATATTTGGATTATAAGATTAATTTTGTTGCTGCTTTTCTATATAAGTTTGTTTTATATTAAGATTAATAAGTCTGAAGAACATATTTTCAAATTACACGATAGCGCATAATGTGTTTTGTTTTATGGCTTAAATATTTTGTCTCAACTAAGTGGGGTAGCGTTATCGGGATATATATTTTAGGAGTTTGCAAAATATGGACAATAACTTCAAAAAATATAGCAATTTAGAGACATTATACGCTCCAACCCTGCATTTTGATCCAAATCGTTTAACGTGGCGTCCGACCCGCTGACATCAACGCTTAAAAAGGCTCGACACCTAAATATTCGATGTGGCAGCGGGCCGAACAACCATCAGCGGGTCGGACGCCACGTCAGCATGTTTGGGTCAAAATACAGGACCGGGGCGTATAATGTTCCTAAATTGCCATATTTTTTAAAGTTATTGTCCTTATTTTGTCAACCCCTAAAATACACGTCTCTATAATGGTACTCCCATTTAATTACGAGGCGAAAAATATATTTACACCTTATTTTATTTGATCATATTTTCCTGTGAATTTTCCTTTTCAAACAACCAAACAAGATTATTAGCTTTCCGAGAAAATAAATTTCCTTTTCGTATTACACTATAACCAAACACCAACAAGAAATTAACACTTCCTAGATGTAATTTTCTTTTCTTGCATTTTCTTTTCTTGGGGAAGTAAACTTACATGTTTCCTCTTTTTAATTTGTTTCTTACTTCTTATTCTCTGGTCTTCTCATGTGGGAGGTATTTTTTTTCCTTGTGGAAGTTTTCATTCTCTTTGGGACATTTTCCCTTTTTACGACTTCTTTTTCCCTTTTGGGGCGTTGCATTCTTTTTCGAACTCCTGTACACTGGTTGAATTCTTTTGGGTAATTGAGTTTATTCAGGAAGATTGAAGATCCAATCATTTTCACTTGAATATGCGGAAAGAAAATATAAATATTGATCTGGAATGAGGGAGTAGAGATGGAAACTCGGGATTCTCCAGAAAGGTAGATCTCAAGGGCTCGAGTCTCCTTTCACTGCTATACATCTCACCCGATGCGATAGAAACCCCTGTAGAGATATAAAGATTTCATGATCATGGATGTCTCCGCAGGTGTAAGAGGGCACAATCCCTGAGATGTTCGGACACTATATCTTTCTCCCTCCTTCATGGAAATTGATGCGGGTGAATTTTACCACCAGGGCTCTTTCTCCCAACTAGATAATAGAAACCTACATTCCTGAACTCCAAGAGGCCCGGACCTCTGAAGATCCCTTTTAGGAGAAGAGCAACAACCCTTGTAAGACTCATGACTGAGGTAGGACCGCATACAAGTTGCACATGAGACGAGGATGGGAGGTGAGACAAGTCTAGTAGAGCTAAATGAGATACGTCGGGGAGCATATCTACCCCCGATGGCAGATCCACCCGAAGGACGTCCGCGAGGAGCGCTAAGGAGAAAGCTACACGATCTTGGACTCATAAAGGGAGGAGAGGAAGGTCATTTCCGGTAGCAAGTGAGAGAGACACACTATAAAAAGGGGAAACCGTAGCCATTTTACAGGATTTTATCCATTTCACACACTAACACACCAAGAACACACACATACATCCTCTCTTCTTCTCTTCATCCCCTCTTTATCTTTTAGAGCTCCAAATCACATGTAAATACGAGAGAAAGTGAGCTTGAGTGTGTAATCTTCCTCTATTAATAAAAAACATCAGTTGGTGGCCCTTTAATCCTTTTTCATTACGTTTTTCAACAACTCGAATCCGCTTTGACTCCGACGTCTTACGTTTACCGAAACTAAATTTTGTTGATTGGGGTCATACCCGTATCAAATGGCGTCGTATGTGGGAAACCGGAGTTGAGGCATGAGTTTCTCGAGTTGTTCGATCGTTTTTCGAAGTGTTTTGGGCTGCCACATGTCACAATTTTCGTGATGGCATTTCGTCGAGCACCTGTTGGGCGACGAAGATTGTGTAAACCACAGCCCCACAACCATCGGCCATCTTGATCCACCTTCACCAGCGACCCGCCCCAGTGGCACTAGCGACCGCGCCCGCCGTCACCCGGGCGAGCAGCGGCGAGATCCTTGGCAACAGCTGCCAGGTCGAGATCCTGCGTAGCCCGCTGCTTCGCCCAAGCCACCCCTTCGCTGCTCCTTCGCTTCCCTTTCACTGCTCTGTCGCTGCTCTGCTGGAGACCACCACTGGACTCCTCAGGATGCCCTGTGTCCACGGACGCACCTGGCATGGCCGCAAGCCACCGGAAATCACCGCAATTTGGGGCCAAAATTCATGTCACGGACGAAAACCTTAACGTGCCACCATGAAAAATTGGGCCAAATCAACAAATTCCTCAAAATCGAAGATGCCCACGGTGTTTACCCTCTATCTCAGTCACTCGCTTGTCGTTTCCAGCCTCCAACGGACCCGAATCGATGGTGTCGTGCGAGAGAAGACGAGACGAGTTCAACGATGCTAGGCCGCAGTTTTCAATTTTTTGTGGTCAAATCGTTGCCACCACCACCCGCGTGCCTGGAGGGCGATGGCGGTGGTCACCCAGCCGATCTGTGGCTCGTCTCCGCCGGATATTGCACGCATGAGTCATTTTCAAAGGTTTGGGGGTCGATTTGATATATTTATTTTATGTGGTGCTGATGTTGTTATTTTACTTGGGAGCGACTAAAGTGAAATATGAGATTTGGGGGGTTAAATTGAAATTTAGTAAAGAATGGGCTGTTACAATTAATTTTCTTAAGGTTTGCTGATGAGTTTTAAGTCTGTTGGGCTGTTGGAAAAAAAGAAATGGGCTGGTAGGAATAGTTTTAATGGGCTTATAAGAATAGTTTTAATCGGCTAAATTGTTCCTATGGCCTGAAATTAATTATTCTGGGCTCCTGGAATTAATTATTCATGGGCTGCCAGAATTAAAATAGTGTAGGCTGCTGGAAATAGTTTTATTTGGCTGAAACTAACCTGGTAGGCTGGAAATAATTTTAATACTAGGTTGGTAGTATTATTTTAGTGGTCTGCTACGGAGGTATCGTGACCACAGATCTCAACCAATAGTTCTGGTAGCATACTGACTTTTGAATACGGGGGGAGGTGCGAGCTCTACTGATTTCCAATTTGGAAACTGAGTAGCAAACCCTCATAATCTCCTAACCTACGTCCTTCGATACCGTGGCTAAGAATGTAGTAGGGCTACATAGCTCCAGCCAGTAGTTTGGGCAGCATACTCACCTTACGGGAGGAGGTGCGAGTTCTACCGATCCCCAATTCTGAAATTTATTAGCAAGCTCTCCTGATCTCCTGACATACGTCCCTCGGTACTGCTGCTAAGGCTAGATCATTTGGGAAGGTAGCTGAGCATGCGGTACCATTTATCAACATCTTCTTCATCACCACCTTACTTATAACATAATTGAGCTAGAGTAGTGGAGAAGATTAGATAAAGGGGAATTAATTGGCCCGCCTAAAATATCAGGGACCAACATGTCCGCTAACCATATCAGACTAGCAAGTCTTTCAAAAACGCCAAAGACCAATAAGTCTGTCTCCTAAACTATGTCAGACCAACAGGTCTGCCGAAAATGCCAACGACCCACAGGTCCGCCTAAAAGGCCAATGACCTACAGGTTTGTGGCCCTAACACTAGCCCACCAACAGATGTGTCATACTAAGCCCTAGCACTCCCAGACACTACCTCGCATATGCATCGAGGAAGCGGAGCATCCAGGCCGCACCCAAGCCCTCAAAATGAAGCATGAAATTCTCAAGCCCTCAAAATGAGGCATGAAATTCTCAAGCCTCTCAAAACGAGGCGTAAAATTCTCAAGCCTCTGAAGAAGGCACAAATTCTCAATCCCTCGAATGATGCACAAATTCTCAGACCCTCAAAACGAGACATGCAATTCCAAGTCCTCAAACGAGGCGCCAAAATGTAAACCATCAAACAAGGCGGAAGAATCAAGTCCTCGAGACGGGATTTCTAAAATCCACAAATGTGGTTGAACCTGCGCCCGAGAGATTTATAAGCCCGACTCCACGCTGGCAGGTGTACAGATCTACGCCGTCAGGTGTCCCATTTTACGCCGGCAAGCAAAGGAGTCCAGCTTTAAAATACTAAGACCTCAACTATCCCTTAAAATACTTTGAATGTGTTACTACGTTATACACAATTCAAAGTAGGGGGAGTGGTCGATACGAGACAACTCAAACACGCATGTGCCTTCCGTGACGTAGATCTGGATAATGGAACCGACAAATACCGCACAACCAAATCACAGATGTGTGGCGTAAATGGTACAGCCCGACAGGAGCATCTTTAGTCAGCTATGCTGACCAATCTCCCAATTTAGTTATGCTGACGGGCGCATCTTTAATCAGCTATGCTGACCAATCGCCCCAATTCAGCTATGCTGACGGGCGCATCTTTAATCAGCTGCTGACCAATCGCCCCAATTCAGCTATGCTGACCGACGCATCTTTAATCAGCTATGCTGACCAATCGCCCCAACTCAGCTATGCTGACAGACATATCTTAATTCAGCATTGCTGACAAAGAAGTCCATAATTCAGCTCTGCTGACGGACAAGTCCTCAATTAAGATATGTTGACGGAATACCTCAATTCAGCTATGTTGACGGAATACCTCAATTCAGCTATGCTGACGGACATATCTCATTTCAGCAATGCTGATAAACAAGTCCGTAATTCAGTTATGCTGACAGAACATCTTAATTCAGCATTGCTGACAAACAAGTCCATAATTCATCTTTACTGACGGACAAGTCCTCAATTCAGCTATGCTGACGAATATATATCAATTCAGCATAGCTGATAAACAAGTCCTTAATTAAGTTATGCTCACGGACACATCTTAATTCAGCATTGCTGACAAACAAGTTCATAATTCAGCTCTGCTGACGGACATATCTCAATTCAGCATTGCTGATAAACAAGTCATTAATTCAGCTACGCTGACGGACAAGTCCTCAATTCAGTCATGCTGTCGGACACATCTTAATTCAGCTATGTTGATAAACAAGGACCTGATCTACTTGGTTAGGATACCTAACTCCAGCCCAATGCTGGCCAACCAAGACCTGACCTGTCTGGTCAGGACGTCTAAGTCCAGCCTAGTGCTGGCCAACAGGACCTGACCTATCTGGTCAGGATACCTGAGTCCAGCCCAGTGCTGGCCAACAAGACCTGACCTATCTGGTCAGGATACCTAAGCCTATCCCAATGCTGGCCAAACAAGACCTAACTTGTCTGGTCAGGACGTCTAAGTCCAGCCTAGTGCTGGCCAACAGGACCTGACCTATCTGGTAAGGATACCTGAGTCTAGCCCAGTGCTAGCCAACAGGACCTGACCTTTCTGGTCAGGACGTGTAAGTCCAGCCTAGTGCTGGCCAACAGGACCTGACCTATCTGGTCAGGATACCTGAGTCCAGCCCAGTGCTGGCCAACAAGACCTGACCTATCTGGTCAGGATACTTAAGCCAGTCCAATGCTTGCCAACCAAGACCTGACATGTCTGATCAGGACGTTTAAGTCCAGCCTAGTGCTCGCCAACATGACATGACCTATCTGGTCAGGATACCTGAGTTCAGCCCAGTGCTGGCCAACAAGACCTGACCTATCTGGTCAGGATACTTAAGCCCAGCCCAGTGCTGGCCAACAGGACCTGACCTATCTGGTCAGGATACTGAGTCCAACCTAGTGGTGGCCAACAAGACCTAATTTATCTGGTCAGGATACATAAGCCAAGCCCAGTGCTGGCCAACAAGACCTAACCTATCTGGTCATGATACCTAAGTCCAGCCCAATGCTAGCCAACCAAGACCTGACATGTCTGGTCAGGACGTCTAAGTCCAGCCTAGTGCTGGGTAACAAGACCTGACCTATCTGGTCAGGATACCTGAGTCCAGCCTAGTGTTGGCCAACAAGACCTGACATATCTGGTCAGGATATCGAAGCCCAGCCCAGTGCTGGCCAACAGTACCTGACCTATCTAGTCAGGATACCTGAGTCCAGCCCAATGCTGGCCAACAAAACCTGACCTATCTAGTCAGGATACCTAAGCCCAGCTAAGTGCTTGCCAACAAGACCTGACCGATCTGGTCAGGATACCTAAGCCCTGCCCAATGCTGGCCAACCAAGACCTGACCTGTCTGGTCAAGATGTCTAAGTACAGCCTAGTGCTGGCCAATGAAGACCTGCCTATCTGGTCAGGATTTACTTGTGAAGACTTGACCTATCTAGTCAGGGTCCCAACGAAGACCTGACCTATCTGGTCAGGATATCTAAGTTTAAGCTTTGCGTTCTCTAGATGATCGACAGGTCTGCAGTATTATGACCGACAGATGCAAACAGAGAGATTCAGCGAGTGGGATAATATTCTCTGTCACCCTCTGAATGCCCTACTACGGTGGAAGGAAAAGACAGGAGCATCGTGCGTAGGAAAAGAGGCCCGGAATGGTTGATGGGGGTGGAACACTCGCTCTTAAAATACTCTGAATGTGTTTACTACGTCAAACACAATTCAGAGTAGGGGGAATGGTTGATGCGGGTGAATTTTACCACCACGGCTCTTCTCCCAGCTAGATAATGGAAACCTACATACCTGAACCCCAAGAGGCCTGAACCTCTGAAGATCCCTTTTAGGATAAGAGGAACAACCCCTGATAAGACTCAGGACTGATGTAGGACCGCATATAAGTTGGACATGAGACGAGGATGGTAGGTGTGGCAAGTCTAGCAGAACTGAATGAGATACCTCGGGGAGCATGTCTACCCCCGATGGCATATCCACCTTACGGACGTCCTCAAGGAGCGTTAAGGAGAAAGCTACACAATCTTGGACTCATAAAGGGAGGAGAGGAAGGTCATTTCCGATAGCAAGTGAGAGAGGCACACTATAAAAGGGGAAACCTTAGTCATTTTACACGATTTTATCCATTTCACATACACTAACACACCAAGAACACACATCCATCCTCTCTTTCTCTCTTCATCTCCTCTTTATCTTTTAGAGCTCCAAATCACATGTAAAGACGAGAGAATGTGAGTTTGAGTGTGTAATCTTCCTCTATTAATAAAAAAACATCATTTGGTGGCCCGTTAATCCTTTTTCTTTAGGTTTTTCAACAACTCGAGTTCGCTTTGACTCCGACGTCTTACGTTTCTCGAACTTAAATTTTGTTGTCGGGGTCATACCCGTATCATAAATGCATACCTTAGTCATTTCAGCTCATCTGCTTCCTCTTGGGCGGCGCCTTGAGAGCAACCCTAAACATGTACTTGTATCTCAATTCTCAAGAGCAGAGCTATGTAGGGTCCCTTATGTTTAATTTTACCAACTTGTTTGTTTGTTACCCAAATCCTCGATCGAAGGATTAAACTTCACTGCATGAAAACTAACACGACATATAAGCCTTTGAAGCCCCGGAGGAAACCCGTCATTTGCTAGGCGTGAACCTGTCCGATTGAAATGGACCACCTTGTGATTGTCAAAGAGGCGTAGTACCTGTCAAAAGAAAGTATTGTTATTGAAGAGAAAACAAAAGAAATTAGCTTCGAATACGATTTGCAATACAATTGAGATCTAATTCCATACATGCATACATGTTTTACGTAGTATTGTTCATTTGGCCAGCTCACAGGAAGCAAGCATTACAAGTTAAATATAAGTGGAGCTCCTAACTTAAAAATCCCGTTGTCGAAAACCAAGGGAAGCTCCTAAAGAACTCACTGGCTGAAATAGTAGGTGGAGGAGAATAAGGTAGTGGTCCCACTTTTTAGAACTCCTTAGAGCTGGCCAAATGAACAATACTACTTACAACATGTATGCGTGTATGTTATTAGATCTCAATTGTATTGTAAATCGTATTCGAAGCTAATTTCTTAACAATACTTTCTTTTGACAGGTACCACGCCTCTCTGACAAGCACAAGGTGGTACGTTTCAACCGGACAGGTTCACGCCTAGCAAACGACGGGTTTCTTCCGGAGCTTCAAAGGCTTAGATGTCGTGTTAGTTTTCATGCAGTGAAGTTTAATCCTTCGATCGAGGATTTGGGTAACAAAACAACTAGTTGGTAAAAGTAAACAGGGACCCTACATAGCTCTGCTCTTGAGAATTGAGATACGAGTACATGTTTCTGGTTTCTCTCAAGGCTCCGCCCAAGAGGAAGCAGATGAGCTCAAACGACATGCATTTCCATGGAGGAGGGAGAAAGATATAGTGTCTGAACATCTCAGGGATTGTGCCCTCTTACACCCGCGGAGACATCCTTGATCATGAAAGCTGTAGGTCTCTACAGGGGATTTCTATTGCATCGGGAGATCTACAACAGTGAAAGGAGACTGGAGCCCTTGAGATCTACCTTTCCCGAGAATCCTGAGTTTCCATCTCATACTCCCTCATTCATGATCAACATTTATATTTTATTTTCGCAGATTCAGGTGAAAAAGGAAATGCTGATAAGTCCCAAAGATTTGCATCATTTTCAGAACCATCCATCTCAAATGGCGCAGCACTTGATTTTTGTAGTTTCTGTTGCTAGCGATGTTTTCGTTCCAACCTACGATGGTAACATGGCATGAGTTGTTGAAGGGGCCATCGCAGGTACACTCCGTGTTAAATGGGAAACTTGATTATCGCATTTCCTGTATTATTTTATTTTATTTTTTGCAGGTATCTTGGTTTCAAAACGACCTATCGATTAGATCGAAGGAGTCTTGTGGAGCTATTGGATTTTCATCAAAATGGAACGCTGACCTGGGACGAGTTTGCCTTCTCCGCTGGGCATATTCACGAGGTCAGAACGGGACAGCGCACAGAGCGTAGAGTTATTCCACATAGCCTGAGATTGTTGTAATTGAATTTTTGTGTGTAATTGAATTTTCTTCTGCTGTTTATGTAATGGTACCACTTAGCCTGAAATTGTTGCTGTCATTTCGAAGAAAGTAATGTCCGGATCTGTGCAAATTCATTTGACGCATTCCAAATGCACCCTTAAAGATTGTATGCGTGTCTTATAAATTGGTTAGTAAGAAAACTTGAATTCTCTTTCTATAAATTGGTTATCGAAAAGCTGGGCTGGGAGGAACTCACCAAATCTTCGAAGCATAAAAAAGAAGTGAAATTTAATTTATTTCGGGAAATAAGAAGTAAAAAGTTAAGCGCTTGATACACAACTCCGCAGTATCTTAGCTCATCAACAACAAAAAGAACTTAACAAAGATCTAATCACCACCAAAAGAAGCAAGCTAAATCACATCTTGATATCTGCTATGCAACGAATCAGCACAATTTTGTCCTCAACAGTGCATTGATGATGCCCGATAAGAGGCTTATGCGTCGGGTTTTAGGTGTCGTGTTCACCAGGATTTGGCTTGATTCCACTGCAACAGAAGAAATGTGGTAGTTTCACACGGCCACAAACCCTGCCCAAGATATGTATCAAAATTGTGAAAATCTGCCCAGCGACAACGAGTAGGACAACAAAAGACCTATTTAGTACTGCATAGAATTGAACGACACGTAGGCTGTGTTTGGATTGAAGAAAGTAGTGCGGAAAGGAAACTTTCGTTTTCCTCATCATTTGGTGAAGAAATTAGTTTTCCGTAGTTTTAAGTATAACCTAAAGCATATACTGAAAGTTGGAAGAAGATCCATAATTTTTCGAACTGAGGATGAGCTTAAGGATATGTTTGGTTTGTGGAAATTAGTTGGGAAAGGGAAATGAAATGGAGAAGGAAAACTAGTTTTTATGTTTGGTTGGTTGAAGAAATAGGTAAGGAAAAGAAAAGAAAAGAAAATCTAGTTAAGTTTATGCATAAACATAAGGAAAACTCATTTGCTCACCAAATGGTGTAAAAAAAATGAAAGAAAAACTTATGAAATCAATTTCTTTCCAATTTTCTTTTCCGCGCTACTTTCTTCGTTCCAAACAGAGACTAAAGCTTTCTTCAACTTCCTTACATAATAAATAAAAGAGGCATTCACACATATATTAGTAGAAACTATACACAACTTTTTACACGACCGCTATAATCTTACCTGCAACGAATAATTACAGGGAAGGGTTTCAGGGCCTTTGGTCCATTTCTAATGCCTCTCTTGTGACGAGAAACCTGAAAGAAGATTTCCCCATTGGGTAAAATTGGGATATTGAAAAATTGTGTTCCTTAAATCGACAACCGAGATATGAAAGAGCATGGAAGCTAAGGAAATATCTAGATAAACAACTATAATGATATAAAAAGAATCAAACGAACAATTAACATACTCCACGACTGAAACACGGAACGAAAGACTCATCCACGAATCCCGCATGCATTTTGGTAAAATATGATCAGTCATTCGTATGCGAGCACTATATAGTACTGAGAACGAACTCTGTACAAATACGATAACAGATACCCCATTATACTGTTCAACTGGGGCAAATGATAACTATACGTAAATTCAATTGATAATTCCTATTTTTCCTTTAGGTGAACTGAAGCTAAAAGATCGGAAGCAAGCTTCAAACACCAACGACCAAGTTCCCTTCACAGAAAATTTAAATTATTTTTGTGAAAAGGAGGATGATAGATAGCACAATTTATATTCTCTTGATAGAAGGGGAAAGACAACAATATCCGGCAGCAAAAACTAATTAACAATTTAACATATTCCCATAAACCCTAAATCCCTAAACCCTAATCGTCACGAAGAAATTAAATCTAGAGAACAGAAAAGGAAATCGAAATTAAAATGCTAGAGCTTCTGGCAGAGGAGAAGAAACAACAGAGAACCGGCTAATACGAAACTCGCCTTCTTTTTCGGGACCGCCATGAGCTCCAAGGCTCCACCGAAGACGGATAGATCGGGGAATTGAGGTCCAGTGTTGATTCCTTCGTCATAAAGATTCCGCGGCGACTCTAATGGTGGATATGCCGGACAGTCGATTGTACGCTGGCCGATGGCCGTCTGAAGCGGCGCTGGTTGAGCCAAAGCGTGCGACATCCGTCGGATGAACGACAGATTAGATGATCCGACGGCGTATTTAAGCTTGGTGACGCGCAACGCCATCTCTGTAATGAATATCTCGGGACAAATTGATGGTACAGTCGCACTCAGCTGAACTGAAGCTGGCTGTGATTCCGGCGTCGTTTCCCTTTCCAGTTTTCAGACATTAGTAGGCAAATTTCAAATTATGGGCCATTAATGTTTTTCAGGCCCATTACAAGCTCCCTAACTATTAACCTGCCCGATGATAGAGATAAGATCGAATCTACATCTGTTGATTTTAGTTTCTTTTTTCGAACCAGAAGTCACTTTTTCATTTCAAACGCAAATAAAGCAAGCTAAACTAGAGGTGGCCAAATGGCCACGGGCCGGTTCCGGCTGTTCCGGCAGAGTCGCGGTTCTAGTTCCGGTTCCGCTACCATTTTGGTGGAATCAACTTGAAATTGGCACTCAAACCATTAGTTATGGGCAATTCCGAGTAGGTTTATTGAAATATGAAAAATTAACCCAAAAAATACATAAAAAATACAGAAAAAAGATACATTTAAAAATAAAAAAGAAAAATTACATTAAATTCAGAAAAAATCCATAAAACCCTATATATGATCCCTATTAATTAATACTCTTATTCGCCTCATCGTCGGAGTCGGAGCTCGAAGCTTGGAACTCGCCGATTGCATTCTCGGTCCGGTTCTTTGATTCTACCAAAAACCAATCCTTCAATACGGTTAGCATCACAAGCGAAGTCGCGTCAAGGCTCGTTCGTCGATCTCCAATAATTCGATCTGAGGTGGAGAATGCCGACCCAGAAGCGACACTTGAAGGTTGCACGGCTAGAAGATCTCGTGCCATGTTCGCTAGCGTCGGGTAAAGCCTAACGTTCGTCTTCCACCACTCCAGAACATCAAAGTCGTCGGGCGCTTCGAAGCTCTGGCTAAAACATAGCAGAATCTCGTTTGTGTTAGCCGTAGACGTCGAGGGCGCTTTTCCTTCTTCTGTCTAAGCAATTGGTGCAAGATCCTCCCCGTACCGCGTGCGCTATCGCTACTACTATCTGTCGAAACTTTGGTCACGTGAGTCGTCGCTTCAACACCTGCTCCCTGCGACTGAGACGCATAAAAAGAAAAAAGATCTTGAAAAGAACGCTTAATTGACTCCTTCTGGTAGTCAACATTCTTTCCAAAAAAGGTATGATAGTTCTCGAAAAAATGTCAAAAGTGTCACTACCACAACTTGGGTCAAGCAAAGCCGTCAAACCATGGACAGTTGGGATAGTTTCCCAATATTTCTTTAACTTTTTTTCCATATTTTCGACGAAAGTACCCAAGTATGGGTTTTGTTCGAAATTCAACAAAATTATTGCACATTCCAAAAAACCGCGGAATAAATCTCAGCGATGTGGGATAACAAACGCCGAAAAATTGTACCGTTGCGTCCTTGAACTCTTCAAGTAATGAGACTCACAATTCTGCGACGTCCTAATCTCTTTCTTCTAAAAGAAGAGTTCCTTCGGGATCGGCGGCGGCGGCGGGGGTGACCTCGATGTTCCAAAATCACGTCACCAAATAAAGGACCAGGATCCCCTCCCTTTCCCAAGCGCAAGCCAAAGGCTCATATGGATAGATCCCTAGTTGAATTTGTTCAAGGGGGCTTGGAATGGGGGGAATCCATTGGAGGGAAAAAACTTCGAAAGGATTTCTAAAAGTCTGGATCTTCGATCCCTGATCTCATTAAAACAGAGTTCCTCTAGTCGTTACTGGTTGCCTCTCAGTTGAAGTTGGTCTCGCCATGACTCACCAGCAGCCCTTGACATCGGACGCTTAGCTGCTGATTATGAGGGGAGGTGTCTTCTGCCCATCGTTTTGCCAAAGAGTGGCAAGAAAGAATGGAGTTGGCCAGAGGCTACATGAAGAAGAAATTCCTTTTTGATCATTTTTATAGAGGGGGATGGAGAAAGTGGACAAAACATCATCGATAAAATAGAGGAAAAGAATCATATTGAAAACTCTTCAAGCCTTGTTCATTCACAAGCTACATCGGTGGTGACTACGGCGATCTTTATATGTTTTGACCACGTTTGTTTCTGCTCCGAAGAAGAAGAGCTTTGTAGCAAAACCCAGTTTCATACACCTATTCATCAAGAGAATCACGTCCCGCTTTTGCCTAAGAAAGGCACATGCCCATGCGGGATCATTTTGAACAGGTTACGAGTCCTGAAGCGGAAGGATCCTTATAGCGTATAAAAACGCTAAGGAGGTCATACAAGGTGTTCACCTAGTCAGAACCGGTCGGAAAACTTCTTAAACTTAAGACCATTCGTCTGGACGGTTGGCCTCCATGATATTTCAAGACGACGTTCCCGTAATTGTTTCCGTATCACCTTGAATTTTTCTATGATTGGCCCTAACTTGTCGTCGAATGCGCACTTGACACATAAGTTAATAACGTGACAAGCGCACCTCACGTGAAATAGCCGACCGTCTAAGGGTAACCTTAGGCGGCGTTGGAGGATATCAACTCCAACATTGTTAGAGCTTGCATTGTCTAAAGTGATAAATATAATCTTCTCTAGAATCTGGCATCTGTTCACGACATTCAAGACATACATTGTTATTGTGTGTCATGTGTCCGACGTGTCGAGGACATATAGCGTAAGAATTATCTTTTGCATCGTCCACATCTCGTCTATCTAACGGCCGGTCACCACTAGGTAAGAATCCGACTTGACGTTTGTCCAAATATCTGTGGTCAAACTTATCCTACACGATAAGTTGGCCAAATGTGCAATTAAGTTCTTTTCATAATGCTCAAAAGTTTATACCAAAAACCCTTTAAGTGTTTTGCGACTAACGTTGTGAAATCCGGGTTGTATCATAAATTCGATAAACCCTTCACTTTCCGCAATTCAGAACGATTCCTCATTTTTTTACTACAAATTTAACTAATACCATCTTTGAGATTTCCCTAGTTATAACAAAGTGTGTACCCGTAGACATGCTTATTTGTTGTTACCTAGGTTCAATGCCTATTGGTTCTAACTTACCATTGTCTAATTTATGATAATTAGTGAGATGTTTCAACATTGAACCCGCTCCACCTTGTACCGGTTTGGAGCTATAATCGTAAGGACGACGACAATACTTATATATATCTTTCCAATATCTGGATCTTACTTACGTAATACGAGATAAAAAAACCCATACCTTAGATGTGCGTTGCCGCCGTGGGCGTGGAGGTTTCTTCTACCCCGTTGGCGTTGATGCTTGGCTCGGTCCCTCGCATGACATCGGAGGAGTTGGTGTCGGTTGACTTGCTCCTCGTCAGTATCCTCCAACATCTGCACGTACGCTCCCCGAAACGTATCTTTGAGGCCAAAGTTGCCTACAAAATCAAATTATCGCCCGATTTTCTTGATGACGATGCCATTTATTAGAAAAATGTGTATCGTAGAACCGGTAGATGAAGAAAACGTATAAAAGCGTGTGCCTAGTGTAAAATGCATGATAAAAATAATATGATGAATAATAATGATTATTTTGAGAACTAGAGAGTGTATTATAGAGAGAATGAGAGATTTTGGTGTGAAAAAATTACAGTTTGGTCCCTAGGGCCCAAAACAATAAAAAATATCCATAGCCGTTGGAGTGCGACGACTATTCAAACTAGTCGTTGCGATTCTGGTTCCGGACCGCGAGTCGAACCGCAGTTCCGCGGTTCGACAAATCCAATAACCGACACGACCCATCTATAATGGCCCGGTGCCGATTCGTGGAACCGGCTCACCGCGGTTCTGGGGTGGTTCGAAACCGCGGGGCGGTTCTGGGTGAACCGCCCCATTAGCCACCTCTAGGCTAAACAAATCAAACATATGTTTCCAATAACACGAGGGAATAAATCATATACAATGACCCCTGAGTGAGCAACCAGAACAACTACAATCTAACAACAACAAGATACAAAGTATAAACAAAAAATTATTACTATATTACATATCAACTCAACACATCATAAAATGGCTATTTAGTCAAGATCTGCAACGCTCTTAACTTTTTCATCGACTCCCAGGATCTTATAATTTCGGAAGACAAACACCCACATAAGGAAGGTCAAACTCCGACACAAGGAGACAAGCACCCAAACTGGGAGAAATGAGAACAAGAATTAGAAAACACATATGTTGCGGGAGAAGAGTTATTCTTTTGAAGATGAAGGTTTAGAGAAATGATAGAGGAAAAGGTAGAGAGATAATATTCTTTGTCCAGGAAAACTGCATGAAATCAAAAGGAGAAGAGAGAGGCTTCCCCTTCCTCTAATGGAGGTTAGGGGGAGAATGGTTGTCTTTTTAAGATGGAAGGTTTAGAGATATGGCGGATATGGAGAGAGATAAGATTTTTTCCAGGAAAACAAAAAGAAATCAAATGGAGAAGAGAGAGGCCTCACCTACCTCCAATAATGGAGGTTGGGGAAGGATTTTGCTTTTGAAGATGAAGGTTAGGGAGATGGAAGAGGATATTAGTAAAGAGATAATGAATGTTTTTTTTTTGTAGGAACTTACCATCACCAAAAAGACTAACTCGAAAAAGCTAACAACCTCTCTCAAGATCTTCAACGCGGATATTCGACCGATCGTAAATCGTAAGATTTCTTACTCGAATACCGAGAATTCGTGCTTAGATTGCTTGTTGATTGATGAATCAGGACCTAATAATTGGTATCAGAGCAAATCGTGATTGATTTCGGATAGAATTTGTAATTTTCAGATCAAAATAATTTTCCAGATTTTTCGATCGAAAAACTCACGTGACTTATATTTTGATCAATATGCTTAATTGTGCAAATTTTGTTGTTGATTTTGCTGATTAAGTGATAGATTATATGTTAGGATTGATTTACGTACTGATTTCAATCGCTTAGAATGTCATATTAATTCAGATTTTCGATTTAGATCGATTTTTGCGTTTGCGGTCAAGTTTTGTATCCGATATGATCTTCTTAAATCTCGATATATTTTGCTATTAAACGTGGTTGATTCTGTGTTTGTTCATATTTAGAACTGTTAAACGAGTGATTATCCAGAATTTCAGCACCTAAATTGAACATCTCGGTTGAATCTGGAATTTTCACTGTTACATTGAACTTAGCTGTTCTTCGATCAGTTCTTCGATCGAAAAACTTGGATCGAAAAATATTTTTCGACCAAGTTTGCAGCCGAGAAATTTTTCGACGACAAACACTATTTTCAAGTGTTTTACTCAAATTTAAGACTCAAAAAACATTATTTCAATAATTAGTTTTTTCGGTTCATATATAAATATCTTTTTCGAGCGAATAAATTTTTCGATCCAAAATTAGCTAAAACATATTTTCGATCGAAAAATATTCCATCGAAAATTTTAACAGTCAAAATTTGAGTCAAACGAAAAATAAAGTTTTTCGATCACTACTAATTTTTCGATCACAAGTTATTCGATAATAGTTTTTGTGATCAACATAGTTTTTCGACAAAATATTTTTCGATAAGATCAGCTTTTCAACATTTATTTCCGAAAAATAATTTTTGATAAACATATAACTAAATCCTTAAACGTTCGAAAAACTTTTTCGATTAAAAAGCTTAATATTTTTAAATCGAAAAAATTTACTGCTCGAAAAACATTTCGACCACAGCATTTAAAAGAAATAAAAAAATTGTGAACTTCAAAATTTACGAAAAATATTTGTCTCCGAACTATCAATTTTGATACTCAATATTTTCGATCAATAATTCAAATTTCTTTAACAAATCTTGAAGTATCAATTTTTAATTACCAAATATTTTCGAAAACATAACAATTTCTCTTTCACGATCGAATCATATGTTCAAAAAGGAAATTGTTTGAAGTACGAATCAAATATTTCTAACTAAGTTTGTCACTTGTGAAGCATTTTTCTTTACTATTCCAAACCTTCACGAAGATCCTATCAATCAACAAAAATGGATGCTTACTCACTTGGAAATGATGTCCGCCCTCCAATTCTTCGAAGAGGCGAATACACGGTATGGAGAAGCCGGTTCATGAACTTCTTGGAAAAGAAAGATCAAGCCATAAATTTGATCGCGTCACTTCAAGAAGGTCCAGCTCAATTCTGGCTCATCCAAGAAGGAGTTGCCATAAACAATCCTCCTATTCGTGCAACCAGAAGACTTAAAGTTCCTGGTGAATATACCGAGGGGGAGCATTTAAGAGCCAAAGCAGACTTGGGAGCCAAGACTTTCCTAATGCAAGGAATACTGAATGACATATATATGCAAATAGATAGTCTATCGAGTGCAAAAGCCATGTGGGACGAGCTCCTCAAGATGATACAACGAACCGAAGTTGGAGTCAAAGCAAAAAAAGCAAATATCCTAACTGCTTATAACTCTTTCAAAGCCAAGACAGAGGAATCAGTTTAAGAACTCTATCAAAGATATCTAACTCTTCTCAATGAAATGAGGAAGATAGATAT
Organism: Linderniella brevidens; assembly: GCA_004919715.1. Taxonomy (NCBI): domain Eukaryota; kingdom Viridiplantae; phylum Streptophyta; class Magnoliopsida; order Lamiales; family Linderniaceae; genus Linderniella; species Linderniella brevidens. The sequence goes on along the minus strand of SWDC01000149.1, from coordinate 4,078,473 downwards.
ATTCAAGACCAACATGGATGTCAACATCAGATTTCTTTCTTCTCTTCAACCGGAGTGGAAGAAAATATCCATTCAAATCCGACAAAATAAGGATTTGGATGAAATGGATATCCACGCCGTCATTGATAATCTCGCCCAACATGAAGAAGATATAAGCGAGATCCAAAAAGAACTAAAGGGCAAGCATATCGACGACTCTATAGCACTTGTCTCTGAAAGAAAGCAAAGTCGATCTCAAAAGGACAAAAGCATCAAGCTGCCAAGTTCTTCAGAAGATGAAGAAGAATCTGACTCGGACTCCGAACCTGATATGAAGGAGTTCAAGAAACAGTTAGCTCTCATTTTTAAAATGATGAGTAAAAATTTTTACAAAATGAAATCCTCGTCTTCGGCCAATAGACTTCGGACATCTAGCTCAAAGTAAAGGGAAAGACCGGCCGAGTCCTCAGAATCAAAAAGTGTCAAAGAACCACAAAAATGTTATAATTGTGGAAAGGTCGGACACTTCTCCAGGGAATGCAAACTACCCAACAAAAAGGACGCCAACTACTACTCTAAAAAATTCCAACTCACTAAACAGAAAGAGGCTGGAGTAGCACTGATGGCAGAACAAGAGCATTGGCTGGAAGATACCACGGATTCTGAAGACGAAAATCTTGCACTTATGGCATACCTCGACGATGCTTCAAATGATGACCCATCCAGGAGGCCTGACGACGACGACGACAAAGCATCCTCTTCGTCACAAGAGGTACAATTAGCTAATTCCACATTATCAAACATGTTAGAATCGTTACAGCTTAAGTACACTAACATGAAAATTGAGCGGAAACGAACAAAGGAATTAGAAGAGAAACTAGCTCTTAGCGAAAGCAATTTCCAAAAGCAATTAGATAAGAAAATTAATCTCAAAATTCTCATATCTAACGCTAAGGAAAAAATCTCTAGTCTTGAATTAACCATAGCTACCTCTGAGATAAAAATTACTGACCTTAATACGATTCTTTATCGATTGTCAGAGAAACTTAGAAATCTCTAAAAATAATTTCAAAGAAATTTCTGACGAACGTAAGAAACTTTATTCAAGGATTAAAACGTTAGATGATCTTCTAATAAAAAGGGGTCAAACGGATCAAACTATATTTCTTAATCAACCTCTTGATACAAAATTTTATAATCCTAAAGAGGGCTTAGGTTTTAACAATCCCTGTAAACTTGAAAAAGGTCAATGTTAGACAATTATATGATATCAAGTATATGAGATTAGGTTTAACTTCTCTAATGTCATTTACTAACTCTTCCGAAATAAATGCTTTAGAAGAATCTAAACGACAAGCCACTGATAGACTAACATTCCTTTTGACTACATCGACTTGAATAATAGTTACCAGACAAGAGATCTCAACTTGTTTAGTGATTATAATTCATTATATCCTCCAGAAGATTTCTCTAACGACAAGGAAGATAATAATGATCATTTTCAAAAGTCTAATTTCTGTTATATTCCGCCTATTATTAGAAAAATAGCCGATTTAAACGCTTCATTGGAAACAGAAAGAAAGATTTTCAAAGCTGAAAAGAACGAACTTTTACTGGAGATTTCCAATCTCAAAACTTCCTCTACTTTAAAAATTGTACTGATCATATTGTGAAAGATACACTTTTAATGAAGGACAAGATTAAATCTAAGAAAAACTCTCCCATTATGTTTCAAAATATTTCAAAAGAAGATAAATCTTCTTTAAAAATTGTAAAGAGTGAAAATGAATCCTTAAATGCTTCAAAAAGGAAAAAGATTTTTACTAACTCTTTTTCTACTCCATCTACAGGTAGAGTAGTAAAAGAGGTGAAGCATGCTAAGGAAAGAGTGCCTAGAATAAAATTTCAGAAGAAAAATGATTTGTTATCTATTTTTTCTATGTCAAAAGCTAAGGACACTCTTACGAAGACAACCGTTTCTAGTATTGTTACTTCAACTTATGCATTAAAACCTATTATTTTTGAAAGCACAAACTTTGACATTGGCTCCACATCTAAAAACAATAATCATCTTTCTAAGATAAATGCAAGTCTTAAGTCTCATAGGAAACAAAATCCGGCTATTAAGAAAGCTTATAGCTCCATACATTCTTGTCCTCACCTAAGGTACCCAGTCCACGTACATTCAGCTAAACACCTTAGGAGACTAGCTAGAGAAAAGATTTTCTCAAGCAATAAGATAAATCAGACATTTGCTCGTGCTGAAATTAACCTCCCATGTAAGGTTCAACCTCACTGGGTTCCTAAAACATCACCTAGGCCAACACAAGCCAATAAGGCCAAGTTGCCTAAAGAAGTACCACTTAAATCAACTACTTCTAAGTTGGTTTGGGTACCTAAGCATTCCAATAATTTAGGAAACAAATATGACCAAACCTTACTTATCAAATCTGCTAATCTGAGAGGACCCATTCAAAAGTGGGTACCTAAATCTCTCTAACCTTTTTCTATGCAGATTCATCATGTGTGGTATTTAGATTCTGGTTGCTCCACACACATGACGGGAAAACAAGAACTGTTGAGCAACTACCAAGATCGTTACAATGGCAAAGTCCGATTTGGCAACAATGACTCAGCTCCCATACTCGGATTTGGAGACATTCTACTGCCAAATTTGACGATTAAAGATCTCTTACGTCCAAGGTCTACAGCACAATTTGTTCAGCGTAGGACAATTCCGTGACAAAGGATTTCAAGTATTATTTCTAGCTGAACATTGCAGAGTTTTAAATAGTTAGAATCAAGAGCTTCTTACAGGATCACGAAGATCAAATCTATACACAATCAATCTGACAACAGTTCGACCTTCGACAATTGTATGCCTCATCTCTCAGACAACAATCAAGAGGAACAACTTATGGCATCAACGTCTGTCTCATCTAAATTTAAAAGCTCTTATCAAACTCAGTGTTAAAAAGTTGGTCAACGGTCTGCCAACAATTTCTTCTAACCAAGAGCATCACTGTTCGGCTTGTCAACTGAGAAAAATGAAGCGAGCTTCACATAAAATCAAGCAAGTTGCTTCTACATCTCAAACCTTAGAGTTACGTCACATGGACCTTTGTGGACCGATGAGTACACCAAGTATTAACGGTCGAAAATATGTGTTACTAATTGTCGATGATTTTTCTCGCTACACATGAACAAGATTTCTCAAAACTAAAGATGAGACTGGAGACTTGATAGAAAGCTTTGTGAATACCACACAAAATCTCATGCAAAAGAAAATTCAAGTAATCAGAACTGATAATGGAACTGAATTCAAGAACAAGCGTCTTCAAAATTTTTATCAGTCACTTGGAATTATTCAATAATTCTCAGCCGCAAAAACGCCTCAACAAAATGGTGTCGTAGAAAGAAAGAACCGGACTCTAGTTGAAGCTGCAAGAACAATGCTCATATACTCCGGTCTTCCTCACTTTCTATGGGCTGAAGCAGTGAGTACGGCATGTTTTACGCAAAATAGAACAATTATTCACAAACGCTTCGAAAAGACGCCATATGAGTTAATTAATCAAAGAATCCCGAATATCTCATTCTTCAAAGTATTTGGTTGCAAGTGTTTTGTGGCCAACGATCGGGAGCATCGAAGCAAGTTCGATCCCAAAGCCTTTGAAGCCATTTTTGTCGGATATTCCTCTACTTCAAAATCATATCGCGTCTACCTCAAGTCTTCTCGTATAATTCTTGAAAGCTACAACGTCACCTTTCAAGAAATGACGGATTTGGCTTCTGAACAAAACAGTTCAGAACCCGAGCTTATAGGCGTGTTGGCACAAGGTCAACAACTTTCGGCAACTTCTACATCAACGTCAAGTGAAGCAATTCCCGCTGACCAAGAAGGTTTAGATTCTCTATTCCAACACTTTTATCGGAACAAGTCTCAAATGCCTGCTTCGTCTCACTCGACACCAAGCAGTGCCCCATCTCCCTCAATGGAAAAAAATCATTTTGAGACTCCTTTTCTTCAAAATCCGACAAATGTTGGAGAATCTACTAATTCAGAATCTTCATCTAATGCTGCAGCTCCTATAAATGCAGATGAGGAAATTCCTATCGTTCAGCCTCGTTCAACATCCTATAAATCCCTACTATGAATGATCAACCCATTAATTCAGGATATCCCAATCTACAATCCAATGACGAATCTACTTCGGTTATTCCTCACGAATGCAAATGGACTCGAGCTCATCCTATTGACCAGATTATCGGTGATCCTTCAAGTGGTATACGTACTATGACGTCTACACAACGCTGTTTATTCACATGCTTCCTAAGCCAAAACGAACCAAATAAGGTAGCCGAAGCTCAAAGACACGTATTGGGTAATTGCGATGCAAGATGAACCCAACCAGTTCGAGCGTCTACAAGTCTGGACATTGGTTCCTCAACCACAAGGCAAAACTATAATTGGAACTAAATGGGTTTTCAAGAACAAGAAAAATGAGAACGGTGAAGTAATCAGGAATAAAGCACGGCTCGTTGCTAAGGGATACAATCAACAAGAAGGAATTGATTACGACGAGACGTATGCTCCGGTCGCCCGTATTGAAGCTATTCGATTATTTCTAGCATACGCGGCTCACAAAACTTCAAAGTCTATCTAATGGACGTCAAAACTGCCTTTCTTAACGGTGTATTAAAAGAAGAAGTCTACGTCGCTCAACCCGAAGGATTCATGCACGAGAACCTTCCTGATCATGTCTATCTATTGGACAAAGCTCTCTATGGACTAAAACAAGCCCCTCGTGCTTGGTATGATGTTCTGAGCGAATTTTTGGTCAAATCCAACTTCATCAGAGGAACAATCGATACGACTCTCTTCGTCAAAAGGCAAGGCAAAGACTTGATGATCTCTTCGGATCGACGAATGAACGTCTCTGTCAGAAATTTGGTGATCTCATGAAGACCAAATTCGAGATGAGCTTAATAGGAGAACTCCAATTCTTTCTTGGATTACAAGTCAAGCAACTCGATGATGGAATCTTCATCAGTCAGAGCAAATATATCCGAGATATTCTGAAGAGATTTAATCAAGACAAGAGCACACCGACGAATACTCCGATGTCTACTAATTGCAAATTGGATGTTGATCTGTCTGGAAAGGCTATCAACATCACCATCTATCGGAGCATTATCAGATCTCTTCTCTACTTGACATCCAGCCGACCCGACATTATGTTTGCAACTTGCCAATGCGCCCGCTTTCAAGCCGACCCAAAGGAGTCCCACATGAATGCCGTCAAGAGGATGCTACGATATCTCAAAGGTTGTCGAATGGACAGAAAAAGCACGTCTGGCGGAGCACAATTTTTAGGCGAAAAATTGGTCTGCTGGTCTTCAAAGTAACAAAATTGTGTGTCAACATCGACGGCCGAGGCGGAATACGTTGCGGCTGCCAGCGGTTGCTCACAAATTCTATGGATGCGGACACAACTACGCGATTACGGGTTTGATTTCAATAACATTCCCATTTACAGTGATTCTCAAAGTGCTATTGCCAATACTTGCAATCCTGTTCATCATTCACGCACGACACACATAGATATTCGATACCATTTTATAAAAGATCATGTAGAAAAAGACACGATAGATATGTATTTTGTTAAAACGGAGCTTCAACTTGCCAACTTATTCACTAAGACAGTGGATAAAAAACGATTCCAATTCCTTATTGCTAAATTAGGCATGTTGAATCTCAATCTTACTTGAAATGTGCTTTAGATGCTCTACTATGCTTCATTTTGATATTCTATGTGCTTCTTGATATTCCTTGCTTATTTTGCGTGACTCTATATTTTAATATTTTTTTATTTTTTTAATATTTTTTTCATAAAAGAAAATTAAAAATAAAATATATATAAATATATATATAAACTATATATATATATATATATAAATAGTATAAATAAAAAAATGGGGGATGACGATAATTTTGACCATTTTACTCACAAAAATATTTCTTCGATATATATGATTATGTTCTTTGCCTAAAAATTCAGATGACATTTTCTTCTTCAAAAGAACTTTGTTTGTTTCACTAGACACAAAGCCACATCATACATGTGAGAAATTGAACCTCAATTTTTTTTTTTGTGTGCCACACTTGAAATGACTATCTTTTGGTTTGTACTTCGTAGCTTCAATCTTACTTTTGTGATTAGTTTGTCATGAAAATGATAAGGGCAAATTAGGAAATTCATCACTTGGCGAAATTATAAATCTTTTACTTTTTCCTCTAGAAATCCCCTTTGAGCCTTCTCCGACATTCTTTTTCTTTATAAATAACCGATTAAGCCTTCAACCTTATTCCAAAGATTCGGGGTTACTCAGTCAAGAAAAAGAGGGGGAGAGCAAAAGTGATACACATTATGCATTTCTCAATCATTATAGAAGAGAAACACTGATCTCACTGTGAACTTCTGCAAGATAATCTCGTATACTCCTAGAAGAGAAGCACCTTGAAGTGAACTTCTCCAATGATAATCTAGATCTTATGTAGAGAAAACGATAAGAGAAGCACAAGTCTTGGGTTCGAACTCCATAACTGTGAAACTTTCTAAAGGAACACAGTCTCGACCCAAAATCAAAGAAGATCTCATCTCTTAAAGCCTTGAAAAGAAATTACTAAAGAAAGGAAAAGCAAAAGGATCAGAACATAATTTCACAGAAAGGGCCCCTGGAAGAGAAAATTTTTTAAGCTCACTAACCCAAATTTCCTACCCTTTTAGTCAAAGCCTAAAAATAATCCCTTAAAAGTCCCTTTGATTCAAAATGATGAACTCTCACTTGGTAAGTTGATTAAAAATACTACGATAACAAATAACTGATATAAATTTGTTGTGATTCATATATCTACTAAAAATCTCCTTGATAAAAATAAATTGAGTGATATGAGCGAAACTTGCGAGAGTTGTCGAAGTGATTCATACTATGCTCTTAGAATACTAGTTTAGTTACATGATTTTATGGCAAATTAATGTTTTATATGTCTTGGAAATTTTTGTGTGACAAATCTGACCCCGAAACAAAAATAATTTTAAATTTTTTCTCTTTTCTTCGCACATTTTAAATGCATTAATACATGCATTGGTTCAGAATTGATAAAATGCGAATAACTATTTGGAAAAACGCAATATTTTTAATGAAACTATGCTGAATTGCTTAAAATGCGTTACTTGTACTTAAATCGGAAATTTTCATATGCCAATTTGTACTAAAAATATGCTTAGGTACTGAAAAGTTGACTCATGCAATTGTTGAGGGGGAGTTTTATATGAGAATTTGTTATTATCTACACTCGTAAAACATGAATTCTAACATTTTTAAGTCTCGCAGAAAATTTAGAGCTCATCCGAGGAGTCAAATGTTGAATTTCATCAACATTAGGAGATAATTTTATTTCTTTCAGAAATACAGGGAGTATTATGCACTTTATTTTTTGGGATAATACATTAATTTTTTTCAGACCTGAATTTATCTAAAACCCAAAAATATTTTTTTTACGGCCCAAAGGAATTTTTACTTTACCCGATCGTAAAGTATTAATATCACTTTATCGATCGAAAAACTCTCACACGCTATACATTTGAATCGAAAAACTTTTCGACTTCTATGAACTCTTCGAACCAACTTCGGCAATTCAAACCAAATCCCGCAATATTCGAACTTTTTAGATTAAACTTGCCGATTTCGAAGGTAGAAACTTGTTCCGAATCATTTTCAGTTCAAAAACATCCGAATCGCAAGCATTTTCACGAAACACATTTGAAGAAAGTTCATGTTTATATTTTTTCGACCCTCAAATCAAAGTGTTTAAACTCGACCTTTTGGGTTAAAATCATGATATTTGGATTCGCAACTGTTCTCTGAACATTCCGAACCCAGATCAACTCATGATTTACCCAGAAATCGACGATTATGTTTCACGTGTTTACTGTTTGATTTGAAAACTTTTCGATCGAAAAAGTTTATGTCGCAAACAGTGTCGTCGAAGAACTTTAGTTTTTGTTAAATTTTATTCGATCGCAAAACTCAGCGTCGAAAACCTTTTGTTTCGATATTCTTTTATTCGATCGAAAAACTACGCGGCGAAAAATTAACTTTTCGAGTATATTTTATTCGATCGCAAAAGTTAGCGGCGAAAACTTTATGTTTTTTTTATATTCTTTTATTCGATCGCAAAACTACGCGGCGAAAAACTTATGTTTTTCGCCAATTTTTTATTCGATCGAAAACTTACTTAGCGAAAACCTATTGTTTTCGATAACATTTTATTCGATCATAAAAGTCATCGGCGAAAACTTGAGTTATTCGACACATTTTTATTCGATCGCAAAATTTAACGATCGAATAAATTGTTACTCGAATAAAAACACGCTGAAAAAGGACTTCGAAAATTTTTTCAAGACTTAGAAAATTTTCGATCGTAAAATTTAAAGATCGAATAAATGGTTATTCGAATAAAAACATGCTTCTAAGACTCAGTGGTGGAATCAACTGTTGTGTTTTGCTTGGAACTCCTCCATGACACTGCTCCGCCATTGAGCTTATAGACGAAACCAAAAGTTGATTTTCGGTCATCCACGTCTAACTTGAAGTCCGAATCAATATAACCGTCTACTTCTAATTCTCCATTACCGTAGACCAGTATCATATCCTTGGTCCGTCTGAGATACTTCAGGATATTCTTTATTGTCGTCCATGTTCCTTACCAGGGTTAGCCTGATATCAATTGACTATGCTCACAACATATGCGATGTCTGGTCGCGTGCATAACATCGACTACATCAGGCTGCCCACTGCTGACGCATAGGGGACTCCATTAATCTCTTTTCTATCTTCCTCGCTACGAGGACACATAGTCTTCGAGAGATTAATCCCGTGTCGCATAGGTAAGAACCCTTTCTTAGAATCGTCCATCTTATATCTTTTGAGGACCTTTTCTAAGTAAAAAGCTTGGGATAAACCTATCATTCTATTCGCTCGATCTCTAAAAAGGAAAATTCCCAGAATGTAGGTCGCTTCTCCCAGGTCTTTTATGGAGAACTCGGTCGAAAGCCACACTTTCACCTCTGAGAGCAAACCGATATCGTTTCCTATCAAATGGATGTCATCACCGTACAATACGAGGAACGATATCTTACTCCCACTGATCTTTCTGTGGACGCATGGCTCATCTTCATTCTTCATGAATCCATAGTTTCTAACTACTTCATCAAATCGAAGATTCCAACTTCTCGAGGCTTGCTTAAGTCCATATATGGACTTATTTAATTTGCACACCTTGTGAGCATCTGCTTGTGATGTAAAACCCTTGGGCTGCTCCATGTACATTTCCTCCTGCAGGAATCCGTTTAGGAAAGCGATTTTCACATCCATCTGTCAGATCTCAAAGTCGTAGTGTGCCGCTATGGCAAGCAGAATACGAATGGACTTAATCATTGCAACTGGTGAAAATGTTTCCTCATAGTCAATTCCCTCCTTTTGACTATAACCCTTCGTTACAAGCCTAGATTTATAGGTATTAACTAGTCTGTCATATCCAATCTTCTTCTTGTAGATCCACTTACAGCCAATTGGTCTAAAACCATCGGGTAGATCTACTAGAGTTCAGACCTGGTTGGCGTGCATAGAGTCCATCTCTGCTTTCATAGCCTCTAGCCACTTCAGCGAGTCTATATTCATTATTGCTTGGTCAAAGGTAGTGGGTTGTCTCCGACGTTCCCTTCCGTCACAGCATCCTCGTGCTCGACGTGCATCATACCGTATCTCGCAGGCATACGAGATATTCTACCTGACATGTGCAATTCAGGTCGCATCTCGGACTGCTCATCGGTGCTCATCGACACTGGAGTCTCTCTAGGTGTCTCATCTAACTCTCCAAGAGTTACTTCTCTGCCAACTCCACCTTCTCGAACGAACTCATCCTCGAGAAAGTGAGCATGTATGACATCCTCTGATCACCATGGAAGTAAAAACAATATCTCATAGAGTCATCGGGATACCCAATGAAACGACCTTTCATTGACCTCGATTCTAACTTGTCTGTCATTAACTTTTTCACAAAAGCGGGGCAACCCAAATTCTTTTGTGATTCAAGCTTGGTTTCTTATCATTCCAAATTTTGTAAGGAACTCGATCAACAGACTTCGAAGGAATTCTGGTCAGAATGTATACAATAGTCTGTAATGCATATTCTCATAACGATATGAGGAGATCTGTGTAACTAAGCATTGATCGAACTTTATCTAATAATGTTCAATTTCTGCGTTCGGCAACACCATTCAATTGTGGTGTTTCGGGCGGAGTAAACTGTGAAATGATTCAGTTCTCTTTCAACAACTCATCAAACTCGAGACTCATATACTCGCCACCTTGATCTGATCGAATAGCTTTTATTTGTCTCCCAGTTTGCTTTTCCACTAGCGTCTTGAATGCCGTGAACTTATCAAGGGTTTCAGACTTCTTGTACCTCAACAGATACACCAAGCTGTAGCGAGAGTGATCATCTGTAAAGGTAACAAAGTAGTGGAAATTACATCGGGCCGTAACTGCAAACGATCCATAAACGTCTGTATGGATCAAACCTAGAATGTCAGTGGCTCTTTGAAAAGTCCATGTGAAGGGAGACTTAGTCATCTTACCGACGTTACAAGATTCACACGTTGGATATGGACTTGATCCCGATGGCTTAATTATGCTATGTTTATCCAACTCTTGAATATTTCGATCTCCAGCATGACCGAGTCGAAGATGCCATAAATACTTCTTATTAGACTCTAAGTCAGGGGTGTTTGTAATTGCATTTATAATTTTTATTTTATCTTGGACATTAAGATAATACAAACCATTTAGTAATATCGCATTTCCGACGCAGTTATTTCCAAAATAAATATCTCAACTATTATTAATAAAACAAAATTCATAACCGAGTCTGCTCAAAACATGAATAGAAATAATATTCTTAAGCCCCTTGACAAAACTAAAACATCGGAAAGAAATAAACTATGTCCAATATATAAAACGAGAGTCTTCGATCCAACATGGCTGGTCGGTATGCTATGTCCGCTGCCAACGTTAATCAGAATCTCTCGATCCCCCATCTTTCTACTTCGTTCCAGACCCTGGTTCAAAACATAAATATGGGGCTAGCCCCTGAGTCAAGAATCCATGAAGTGGAAAACTGAGTCAAAGAACATTTATTTTCTAAAACGATTTGTTCAATACCTGAAGCCTCCGAAGCTTCGAGCTATGGGCAGTCCCATTTTTCGATAGAATTTTATCCGATCGCAAAACTTAGCATCTAAAACTATATTTTTCGACAGAATTTTATTCGATCGCAAAACTTAGCGCCGAAGACTTTATTTTTCGATAGAATTTTATTCGATCGCAAAACTTAGCGCCGAAGACATTTCTTTTCGATAGAATTTTATTCGATCACAAAACATAGCGTCGAAGACTTTATTTTTCGATGGAATTTTATTCGATCGCAAAACTTAGTGCCGAAGACTTTATTTTTCGATATAATTTTATTCGGTCGCAAAACTTAGCGCTGAGACTTTATTTTCGATAGAATTTTATTCGATCGCAAAACATAGCGTCGAAGACTTTATTTTTCGATAGAATTTTATTCGATCGCAAAACTTAACGTCGAAAATTGTTATCTTCGATAACTTCTTATTCGATCGAAAAATTAAACGTCGAATATATTGTTGACTGAAGTCTTATTCGAATAAAAAACTTAACGTCGAAAATTGTTATCTTCGATAATTCTTATTCGATCGAAAAATTAAACGTCGAATATATTGTTGACTGAAGTCTTATTCGAATAAATTCCTGCTCAAATAATAATGTGCCGCAAAGAATAATCACTTTCAACACTTAGTAAAAAAAAATTATTTTCATGTACCATACTATGACCAAATGAAAGATATTTTCCCAAGTCAAAACTTTTTGTGCGCACTACAATTTGAAATTCTTTACACACATCACCATTGCTTGAATTGGCCTTTATGAACTAATAATATTTATTCATTTTTCAGAGGTGACACATTAAGAATACTCACATACATATCCTTCTGAGCTCTGGCTACCACTCCACGACAACAACTATCAACTGGACTTGACGACCTTCAGATGCCCTGACGACATCATCATATCAATAATAAAAGGGCACTCGCTTTGGCCAGCTATCGCACTGACAGCCTCAGTTCAAATGGTGTATCTCCAACAATTCTGGGGATGTATGAGTAGCCATCTCGTGGGCGACGACAAAGTTTACATGACCAAAGTCAACCACAAAAATGTCGTCGTCAACAAGGATCTACTTCGAATAGTCCTTGATCTCCGACACCATGAAGTCAACCACAAAAATGTATGAGTAGCCATCTCATTGCTGATATGCTTCAGATGGGATACAAGCCCCCGCTTGTCAAGCTCGCCAACTTCCAAAACAACGGAATCCCACATCCTTTGAAGACTTTGTTCGGTATCATCAACAAATGTCTCTCCCCAAAGCATTCGGGACCATCACATCACCGAGGGCATGGTTCGGTCCATCCCCACCGACCTTGCCCCGATGTCATTAAGCCAAGAACTCATCGTGGAGGCACAGGAGCCCAAAGCTGAGGCTCATGAGCCTGAAGTAGCGGCCCGGGAGCCCGAGGTTGAAGCACGTGTACCAACACATCCCATGGTTGCCTCGCCTAAAGAAACAGAATCAGATGAGGAATGCAGACTCATTCGAAGGGACTCCAGACGACGAAAATCACAAGTTAATTCTGCATCCCCGCCTATTACGACAGCTTCTGCCTTGCCACCTCAAGATGTCTCAACAAACGATGTGATTACTTCCGATCGAATCTGAGCCACAGCCCGTCTTGACATCTACACAGGTTCACATCGAGCATGTCACAACACCATAGAGATGATTCCTAGAGTTTCATCTCCAAGATTGGATGGAAGTCCCGTTGCTTCACCGACATCATCTGAAGCAACAACGGGCCAACCCACCGAAGTGGTGCCTTGTGGGTTGACTCCGGAGGTGTCACCATTCGTGACGGAGGAACGCTTACAAGAATCTCTCTCTGCCGCACTCACATCTTTCGAAGATCGTTTAATGGAGAGAGTACGACAAGCCATTGAGACTTCCCGACGAGATATCGGGCAAACACCAGTCTCAGAGCCCACTCCGTCCGAACATATCCCTTCACCACCACGAACCACCACCATCACTCCAATCCAACCCATAGTCACCACCCCAAACCCATCTCCCACCCTTGTAAATCTATATTCCCCTCACAATCACCGATCGTCATGATATCCTTATCTGTCGTCTCTTAGCCATCGAAGAGAGGACCCCTGCTGAGGAGAATCTCTACCGACGACTAGTCGATGACTCCGATCCTCCTGCTTGGGCGAGCTGTCGCGAATAGAGCTCCCACACCCAACGGCGACATGACGATCCTGACGATCAGGATCGACCTGGGGGGAGAAGCGGCAGAAGACAACAAATTGCAGCCGCAGACAAGGACGAGACAAGACTCCATCAACTAGTGAAGCTAGAGGCTCGTCACCAAACCCACCAACATCATCCACACAGAGACCTATCACCCGCTCACAAACGACCACCACGCCTCGCACCCACACACCACTTAACCTACCATACTTGACAACTCCGCCTCCCAAAAGTCGAAACCCGATTCCAACCTCAGACTCTACTCTCAAAGATCAACCAGAAGCCGCAACAGTCAACTACGATCCTCACGCCACTGTAGATGACTACATCCTAAGCGAGAAATGGTTTACGCATTGGGAACTAGAGGAAGCTGCTCAAGCTCGACTGTCCAATGTCAGATACTTTCTGCAACAGGCTTCAACTGATCTAGTTCTGTTCGAAGATGAAGAGCTTCAAGAAGGTGAGACCTACAATGCCGAACTCCCAGATCTACCAGAACTGCTAAGACATCGAGCGGACACCCCTCCACGTTAATCAAAGGGGACCGTCAGAGTCGAGCACAATGGGAGAATGTTCGGAACTAATTGCTCTTCCTCGAAGATGTACGGAAGCAGATCTGACGAGCACCGAACAAAATCAAGAAGATGAACGAGCTGAAGCGTCAGGGGATTTCTCATTGGGAAGAGCGGAAGAAGATGGAACACATATTCATGCTCACCTATCTCGGTCCAGATCGAAGAGACATCCCAAGAGATCAACTCAGAAAAAACTTCAGGGACAAGCCACCGATCTTCCAACTCTTGAGAGTCTCACACACAATAGATCCGTATCCAACTCCGATATACACGATCGAGCGGGCAAATCGCACTCGAGAAGATATAGACGAGAGATGTCTACCCTACCTTCAACCGGATGAGCACTACCGTCTATTCCAGATGTGCAAGGAAAAGTTCCAGACACCTGCAGGGTGCATGAAGAAGGACGGACTCGAGGGCTTAAAGAGGTTCATGGTGCAGCAGATCAAATATCACATCGCACACGACCTTCAGATTGCATTGGAGAACAATATGAAGAAGGTCAACATGGAGTCTCCGCTCATGAAAGGTTTGCCACTCAACGACTGCTCGGAGAACTACATCTTCACCAAGCCAGGCCTTGCCATCACTTATCGCAACCCAGTCATTGAAAAGACAAGAGTGATGATGAAGTATGAAGTGCACAAGTTCTACGATGGGACGTTGAAGCTAATAAAGAAGAACATTGAAAGGAGATTGGGAGAGATCGATGGGACTACCATCTTCGAGGACCTTGGAGACGAAGAAGCACCGCTCCTGAGTGAGCTTCTCAGAGCTATTGAGGTAAGGATAGAGCTGAGGGATGGCGTACGTCATTATGAGACAACATTGGGATTGCATAAGTCATTCTACGTCCGACAAGGATAGATCGAGTTGAAGAGCAAACGAGCACAAAGGGGGAGACTGAAGAAGACATTTTAATCGTGCTCTTTTATTAGTTATCCTTGTAAATATGGGCACCATTTGTATATTCAATCGTGTAGAACTTAACTGTATTATGTCTGGGTATAAATACCAATGTACACTATTGCATTATAAAGAAAAAATTAATAGAAAAATCCGAAGGCTTGCGATTTAATTTCTAGAGAGAGAAACACACAAACACTTTCTCACACTAAAAGCTTTTCTCTCGTGTTTTTCATTGGAGATATTCGACCGAGGTAACAAATCTCAGATTTCCATTCGAATATCTAGAATTCATGCCTAATATTTACTGTGGTTGATAATCTAGGACCCATCATGATGCTAATACACTCCGGGCTCTCTCAATTCCTATGGGCCGAAGCTATAAGTACGTACGGCTTGCTTCACGCAAAATCGTACAAGTGTTCACAAGCGCTTCAGAAAAACTCCGTACGAGCTCATCAACGAAAGATGCCGAATATCTCCTTTCTAAGGGTCTTTGGTTGCAAATACTTCGTGGCTAATGATAGGGACGATCGAAGAAAATTTGACCCCAAAGCCTCGATGCGGTCTTCATCGGCTAGGCTACTATTCTTCTTCTAAGGTGGATCGAGTCTATATCAAATTAAGATATCTAGTGTTGAAAAACATCAACGTCACATTTATCGAATTGAAAACATGGCTCTAGAACACCTCAGCCCTAGACCCGAACTAAACGAAAAATTAGGTTTTGAACAAAGCGGTTCAAACATCATACCTCAAGGCAAATTGGCTCTTAAGTACATCACTTCCAGACCCACACCTAACGGTAATTCGCTTCTGATCAAGACCGTTTGGAACCGATCATATCGGTGTTTTGGCAAAACGTCAACACGTTTCTACACCAGAAACAGTCGCATCCGACTCAACGGCATATGATTTAAAGGACTTGGACTCCTTCTTCGAGCATTTCTATCCTCATTCACAATCGGCACCCACTATTTCCCACACAATATCGGCTGATGCTCCTTCTACTAAATGGTGGAACAATCACATGTAAACGACGACAACTCAAGACTGATAATTGCTGAAAATACTCCTAGCACCGAAACGTCCACAACTTCAACCAATCCCTCAAATGACACTAACATTAATCTCAAGCCTACTATTGATGACAATCCTTCAGACGCGAACACATCCGCATCCGAAGAAGAGCACTCACCGGAGAATACATCTCTACGCGGAAACACGTCATGAAAGGAAATGGACTAGAAATCATCCATCTACCTTGTTATAGGTGATCTGTCACTTACAGTACGCACGAGAGCTTCTTCGGCAAATAATTGCCTCTACACGTTTTTCGAGTCAAATATATTCAACTAAAGTCTCTGAAGGTCTTGGCGACCCCGATAAGATCAACGCGATGGAAGACGAGATTAATCAATTCGAAAGACTTAAAGTTTGGACATTGGTTCCACAACCTAAATGAAAGACTATTATCGGCACCAAATGGATTTTCTAAACAAAAAGGATGAAGATTGCATAATACTCATGAATAATGCATGCATATGACTATAGGCTACAATTAACAAGAAGAGATTGGTTACGATGAAACTTTAGCCCCCGTTGATTGTACTGAAGCCATACTCCTATTTCTCGCCTATGCGACACATAAGAACTTCAACGTTTATCAAATGGACGTCAAAATTGCCTTTCTCAATGGCATTTTGAAAGAAGAAGTCGATAGCCCATAACCTGTCGGATTTATTAGTGACCAACATCCTGACTATGTTTACCGTCTCGACAAGGCTCACTACGGTCAAGCTCCTTGAGCTTGGTACGAAAACTTGTCGGATTTCTTAGTCAAGTTCGGATTTACTAAAGCTCAAATCGACATCGTCTTCATTAAACGGAAAGGAAACGACATAATGCTAATCCAAATCTATGTAGATGACATCATCTTCGGCTCTACGAATCCTTAACTTCGCAAAACATTTTTAGTTACTTAATGAAGACCAAATTCGAGATAAGCATGATGGAGACCTTAGCTTTTTTCTTGGATTACAAGTAAAACAACAACACGACGGAATCTAATATTTTAAGCTTTTTCTATATTTTTATGTTATTGGTTTTTTGAAAAACATAAAAATATAAAATTTATTTTTAAAATGTTTTTATATTTTTCTTGTCATTTTTCTAATTTCCTGGTAATATTTGCGATTTTTATTATTTACTGGTAGTTTAAAATTTTAATAGTACTGAAAGTGATTTTCTTATTTGTTGATATAATACCGAAAAACCTCAGTTCGAGAACACTCTTATTCGACAATAGCAAAACCCTCGCTCCCAAATATCGTGAACCCCAGATTAAAAATAGGCTTGAAGTTTACCTTCAATCCGACAAATCAAAGGTAGAAACAAATGATTTTGACTCAACTCTATGTTTTCGTCTTCAAATTTTTCGTTTGCAATCCAAAAACTTCAGCTATCAATAATCAATTTTTGAACTTTTAGGTTCACCAGCTTTTCGGTACTCAAATCTTGGGTTTTTCGGCCTTGATTTCAAGATTTTTAAAGCTTAAACTTGCTTAAAAGTGTTCACTTAGAAGAAATTTCGAACTATTAATTTTGTAATTTGGTTTTAAGCTTTTTCGGGTTATAGTTTTTGATATACAATATCGCAAATATGTTTTGGATCGAAAACCTAAGTTTTTGATATACCAGACTCGAAAACATTACTACTGAGAACTTATTGTGTCGAAAACCTCAGTTTTCGAAATGCGGAATCGAAAACCTTCGATATCGCGAATAATGTCTCCCATACCGAAAAGGTTGGACCCAAAAACTTTGGTTTCAACAACTACACACTTCAACGTTTTGACCCAAAAACTTACTTATCGAAAATGTTTGATTCACAATCTACAATATCAAAACCTCGGACTCAGAAAAATTTGTAAATTACCTTCTATGCCGAGAACTTATATTTCACAAATCATAGACTCGAAAACATGGTCGCAAACGTGATATCTTTACACAGTGAATTGTCGATAACTTCCATTTCGATAACTCCAGACTCAGAAACCATGTTATATTCAACAGTTGGTTAAAAATTTGTTTTCAACTAGATAACTCTTCAAAGCGATGACCTACTTTTCGACACCCAAAACGTTTTCCAATTTTACAACCTTGTGACATCGCTCATATTTAGAATGGAAGTTTCCAACATCGAAGATGTATACCCGATGGACATGTGGATGCCTTTGATTGACAACAATCGCCGGTTGGACCTATCAAGCTTCAAGTTCCCGGATGAAATCATTACTCGATCCTCCGAGGCAATTTTCTTTGGCCGGCGTTCACCCAAACCACTCACTATTAGGGATATGCCCTCGGAATGCCATTCGAGGATGTAATGAATAGGGCGTAAACGTATAACGTGTTATTCGCTTTATGTAGTTGAATATTGTGTTCGGCGATCAACAGATAAAATTTTGGATGCTGACTTGTCAACGTTGAAGCTCGGCGAAGTCTGACATATGCTTGGTATCTATCGAGGTTTTATCTTAAAGAGTTTCATCACCGTATGGGATACGAGGCCCTCAGCCCTCAAGCATTTTATGCTACGACAAGTCAAAGTTTCGTGCGGCTCAAGACCGTTAAATCGCTTTAGAAAGTAATCTGAAAAAGGTCAACCTTACGCATCTAAGGAACTTTTCTCCAACCTCGATGAGTATGAGGAGTGCGAGATCATCAAGGAACCCCATCTAAGATGCGTATTTCACTACTACAAAGGAGAAAAGTGCATCTTCATCGTGTCCGAAGTGGCCAAATTATGTGACTGGACCTTAAAGATCATTCGCGAGAGCATGAAGGAATACTTGGAAGCCTTGAACTTTTTGGAGCCGTGGGACCTTTTGGAAGATCATGTCATAGAGGAACGAATACACTCCCAGAAAATCATTGAACCCATCCAAGCCAGGCTGGATCTACGCAATGAGATCCAACAATATGAAGTGGCTCTCGGACTTCAAGTCTCATTCTTCAAAAGAAAAAAACAACCAAGAAGACAACGATAACAATGCTTCAATGAAGATGAACACGAATTGGGAGATTGTTAGATCCCAAATTATTGTTATCTCTTGTCTTTATTGGAAATAAGTAGTTTGAGTTAATTTGTGAATAGCCATAGTTACAAGACAACTTCAAAATATAACACGTAGCTTGTGGCATATATACACGTAATTAGTGTTTTGCATGTATCAAATCAATACCAAAAAAATAATTTGAGAATTACAATGAAAATTTCTAAGATCATATTCTAGACAAAAGTGAGTGCAAATCCTGAGGGCTTCTAACGTACTTTCTCTCTCTACACTTTCTCGAGAAGAACACCTTTACAATTCCACAATCCCTAAGGTATTCTTCGAGCGATCTTCGGGTTTTTTAATTATAGGTTGGATTGAGGGTATCCTAATAAACCCATGCAGAATATACTCTCGAATTAGGCTCAAGCTAGCACCGATGTAAAAGGGAAAGAGCTGAGAAGTTATTTTGTTACGAATGTCGTAAGGTATTAAAGTCCCTCCTGAATATGCTAGTAACATAAAGAGATATGTCGTATTAAAGGACATGAAGCTGGTGAGATGCAAGTCTCATGACTGTCCTGCATTGATGCAACATCTATTGGCTATTGTGATTCGTGGAATACTGAGGTGCTAGACGACCTACAAGTCAACGTCGTGATTACATTGTGTCAGTTTGAAATGTTTTTTCTTTCGGGTTTTCTTCGATATAATGGTACAACTCGTTGTTCATTTAGTGCAAGAAATCAAGTTTTGTGGTCCGGTGTACATGAGATACATGTATCCTTTTGAACGATATATTAAGAATATGTTAGAAATTGGTCTCGTCCAGAAGGTAGTATAGTTTAAGGATACACAACTGAGGAATATGTTGAGTTTACACTGTGTATTTGGGTAATGTGAAATAGATAGGAGTGCTTACTTCTCTCAACGAGGGACGATTAAGAGGAAAACCGCTAAACGAACCCCCTAGAGAATTATTTGAGTCAACATAGTTCTACGTGTGCCACATATTCCAGAAGTTCATCCGTCTTGGCGGAACACATAGCAAACTTAAGACGCGAAAATCCAACAAAAACCTATCTATGGCTCATAAAAGAGCATAACCGAGTGTTTATAGGGTGGTTCAGAACGAGGGCACTTTCTTCACAAACTATCGCTGACTACAGCGAAATATGAACATACCTTCTAAGGTAACTCAAACTGGGTCCCCGAAATAAATTCCTATATAGAGTTACAAAGTCACCAAAGGTGAAACAAACTTGGGTCCCAAAAACATCTCCTCTAAATGAGAAACAAGTTTGGGTACCTAAGTCTCCCCCACCTAAAGTGAACCTAGAATGGGTTCCGAAGCCAACAGTTATGCAAAATAAATCTTATAAAATGGCTTTGACTACTGACATGGGATTATTATCGGTGCTTAACAACTTCTGCAAATAAGGAAAGACCCATCCTAAAAAGGTTACCTAAGTCTCTTTGATTTCTTTTGCAGATCCATCATGTGTGGTATCTAGACTCCGGTTGCTCCACACACATGACGGGAAATGAAGAGCTGTTAAGGAACTATATCGAGCGTTATAATGGAAAAGTCCAATTTGGAAACGACTCCGCCCCTATTCTAGGCTACAGAGATATTATAGTGGACAACATCAACGTTTAAGATGTCTCTTACGTCACCGGCTTGAAGCACAATCTTTTTATCATCAGACAATTTTGTGATAAGGATCTCGAAGTCCATTTCTGAGCCGAAAAGTGTTGGGTCATGCACGACAAGAAGCGGAAACTTCTCACAGGTTCCCGCTAATCAAACCTATACACGATAAATTTGATGACCATCAAACCCTCGTCGGCAGTTTGTCTCACATCAAAGACGTTGATGAAACAAAGCACGCTATGCATCAGCGGCTTTCTCATCTCAACTTCAACAGTCTAAGCAAGCTCCATTCCAAAAAGTTGATTACTTGTCTCCCGACCCTTTGGTACCACAAAGGATATAATTTTTCGCCTTGCGAACTCGGAAAGATGAAGCGAGCGACTCACAAGACTACACAAATAACCTCTACTTCTTGACATCTCGAGCTACTCCACATGGACTTATGTGGACCGATGCGAACTCAAAAAGCATCGACGTTCGAAAGTACTTGCTCGTTATATTAGACGACTATTCTCATTACACTTGGACGAAGTTTTTTCGAAAGAAGGATGAGACACCTGATTCGATAGAAGCATTTGTGAAGACCACTCAGAATTCTTTGCGGAATTCGATACAAGTAATAGGATAGATAATGGGACCGAGTTCAAGAATAATCAACTCGCTACCTTTTATCAATCTTCGGGAATGTTCCAACAATTTTCGGCTGCGAAGACAACTCAACAAAACGATATCTAGAACGCAAAAATAGGACTTTATTGAGGTCGTCCGAATGATGTGAAGAAGATATTTTAGTTGTACTCTTTTATTAGTTTTTTACACCAAGACACGAGACAATAGAAGTGTGTCGCAAAACAATGGGGTTACATTAGTTGCATTATTTGTAGAAGTATCTCGGGAAAAAGAAGCCGAAGTTACGAGTAATGAAGTTCATACAATGGGTTTCAAAGAAATTTTGGAACTCTCCTACAAAAAAGATGTAAATTTTATTTTATGTCGATGTCAATGAGTTGATAACAAACGAGGCGTTAAGATAAATATTGAGTTGGGATTAAAGATGGTGGACTTACATAAGGTTGCTATGCGGACGACCCTTCAATCTCGCAGTAAACAAGTATTCTACGTTCAGGATCATACTAATAGTTGATGGCATATTGTTCTTCAAGAACAAAGGAGCATTTTCGGCATAGGTGATTGGGACGGTGAAGGAGAATATGACAAAAGTGATGACACATTCCCATTTCCTACCGGCGTGCATTGTAGAAGACGTTCAAATTGTTATAGGTACACTATTTCAAATCAGAATGAAGAACTATATTGTTGGCAATATGCAATGAAAAAGTTCAAATTTGTAAGTGTAATGTTTTCAACTTTTTATGGCTTCTAATTGTTATATACTACACCTTATATATTAGTTCGTTATTTGATATTGTTATATAATATCATTAATTTATTTGTTCGTTATTTGATATTAATTATTGTATATTTCATGTATATGTATTCCAACGATGTCTTCACCAGTCGGTTTTGAGTGCTTCCGACTCGACTAGGCATAGGAGAGGCCCATATAACATGAAGTCATTACAGAGTTGACTGGACTTCAATTCGGATGAATGGCCTCTACGGTTATAGTCTGATGAATGACCTCCACAATTCGGTGACAACGGCGTTGTCTTTGGCCCATACAAGGTTGTTAGGATACAATTCAACAACTACATTGGTCGGATTGGACAGGAACAGGTGCCTGACTTCCATTGTCGTCAGATCGACGGGTGACTCAAGGATAGACTATGGGAGGACATTAAGGTATTACTAAATAATATTGCTAATTTTAATCATTTGATCCGAAATATACCAATCACACAAATGTATTTGCAGCAAACCTTGAAGTTGTCCAACAACCCCTCCATCAAGGTGAAGGTCATAAACAAGGCATGCGAACTGAGGAACAACTGGAAAAATAAGTATAACCAGCAGGTGAAGGTGAAAGGACCAAGTTTGGACGCTGAGTTCGAACATGTTGATCAGCAGGGATTAGCTACGTGGAGGGAGTGCAAGGCTAGCACCGAGTTTCAGGTAATATTATAACTTGTATATTTTATACTTATCTAACTTTTATTAATAGATAATAGGGTAAAATGCGATATTTCCCCATGTGGTTATACTAAAATGCGTGTTATTACGTTGTGTTTTTTGCCTGATAATACACCACTCGTCATGTCTGTGAGTGAAATAAGATCAATCACAATTTCTGACATAAAATGACTAAAATACCCCCATCTTCTTCCTCTCAATCTCATGCTTTGTTTTAAACCGTAATGTTCATTCTCTATTTTTAAGGACAAATCACAAAAGACCGCAAACAAGAAACCCAAATCCTGGAACCCACTTCACCGGAGTCCGTCGAAGGCGTGCTACTCGACAAGAACTTCCTTTACTGGATCGTCTGCCACATGGGCGACATGCGAACGTTAGCAAGATCCGCCGCGTCAGTCCCCAGTAGAGACGCACGGCGCATGACGGGCAGATTTGAGAGCAGAAGATTCGAAGCCCGTCGAAGCTGCGCAACGTGGTATCGCTTCTCGGAGGATTTCGGGGGCTGTACTTTAGTCAAACTACGATTCGAGTTTGATAAGATATTTAATATAGTTTTCGGTCCTGATTCAAATTAGGCAAGCGACCTAATTGCAGAATCCTATTTCAGTTCTGGTTTTGATATGTACTTCTTCTCAGTTCAAAGCTATCATTACAGAAACCCTATATCTATTTTCCGGATACAATCACCAGGCTAACAATTTTCCGAAAAAGATATGCATACCTCCTCGGTAGGCATCGGTTTGATATTTCGGTATCGATATTCAGATTGACTGGTGTTTTATTTTTGACTTGCGATGCCATAGATTTTGATATTTAGGTATGGATTTTCATATCAACAGAATTTTATTTCTGACTTACGATAGAGCCTGGCCTATCAGAGGGAATATAAAAAAAAGAGGAGGCTGAAGAAAAAACTTATGTTTGAGTACAAGGGTATAATGGGAATTTTGTATTTTTGTCTGACCGTTAAAAAAAATTTGACCGGCGGAGAGCGTATGCAATGTTAAATAAGCTACGAGGGTCTTTTATGCCATTTCCAAACAAAAACCAAATGGGTTTTCACGCTTATTTTTTCTACCACGGGTGGATTATATGCTATTTACCCTTATCTAATGTTGTGTTATAAATATTGCAGGAGATTAACGAGAATTCTAGACAAACTCAATCTCAAAATATATACTCGTACCACCTCGGTATGTCCGGTTTAGAGGCTGGATGGTTGAAATTACCGATAGAGGACCATTTGATTACGTCGTCGATTTTTCCGACCAATTGGTTCCTCGGTTGTTCACTGGCAAATTTGTGGTATAGATTAGATTAGTGCATGAACCGAGAGAATTCACCGACATACTAACCTATACACTGAGTGATTTGAGTGAATCCTTGTGAGGTATGGATCTCGATAAGAATTGCTACGAGTCGTGTAGTTCGACGTTGGTCTAGAACGTGTTTTTCGACTTTACTTGCATTATCTCTTTTCATGTTTTTATTCTTGAGTGATAAGTTGCATGATTTTTTTATCTTTGTTCTATGCCTTGTAATTTTATTTGCTTAAGGACAAGCTAACACTTAGGTGTGGAGAGATTGGGTAAATAACATATAACCTACATGTGGTTTAAAAAGTAAGCATAAAAATCCCTATGATTGGGAATTTGCGTAAAATGCCGCCTTGTCATTTTCACCACGGAATTGAGGGTACAATGCTAAGTTTTAGACAGTTCATGGGGTAAGGTGCTAAGTTTTAGAGAATACAGAGGGGTTCTGTGCTAAATTGTAGACATAGGGGGTAAGGTGCAATTTTTTTAGAAAGCACAATGGGGTTTTCCACAATTAAAAAAAAGAGGGGTTTTGATGCTAATTTTTGAAACCACAGATGGCTTATATGCTATTTACCCGGGGAGATTTGATAAACGTATTTTCTTACGTTTATTTATTATAATTAAATTGTTTGCATGATAAATGGAGTCGTCTTGATATGTTTTAGTGTTTTAGTTCATATTTATAGTTTAGTAGGACTTAAAGACGGCGATTGGAACAAATCTAACGAAAACGAGATAAAAACGAGCAAGAATTGAACTACCTCGAGGAAGCCGTGACAGTTACTAAAGAGGTTGTGAAGGAAGTCCACAAACTAATTTCATGATCGATAGGGACCACAAACTTAACTCTTTAAATCGTTACTTGGATCATTATTAGAGGAGAACTCACATACGTAAGCCTTGGAATCAATCATTTTTCTGCATAAGACAAGCTCATCTCAGTGCTATCAAATATAAGATCCGAAGATCTCCTTTTTTGGCTGCGATAACTGCAGGAAACCTTGCAAAAATAGGATTATGATTATTTAAGTAAATGTCCTTTGATCGTGTTTGATCGTGTCAACTTTAAAACTAAATAGCCTCCATATATGAAATTTCAATTATACCCTTACTAATGGGACCCATATAGAAACGACTATGTTAAATACAATCCGGGTTAGGGTGGGTGAGTGGGGTATAGACAAGCGGTTGTTTGTCAGATGTCTGTGTAACAAAGTCCTGGATTTAAATCCTAATTGCAACATTTTTTTTATAATAGATGTCGCATGTTTCCATATATAGCAGGGACCCCATATATAGTAGGGGACCCGGGCATAGAGCAAAAGACCATTGTTGTAAAACAGCAAAGGGATCCGTGCTGTAACAAGCAGGGGAGCTCTGCATTACAGCAGAGGACCCGTGCTGTAATAAGCAGTGGACCCTTGAATTACAGCAACGACCCCTGCATTACACCAGGGGACCGTTTGCTTTATCACGGGTACCATGCGGTAATGCATGGGTCCCCTGCTTATCACAGCACGAGTTCCCTGCTATATAAAGGTCTCTCAATCAGGCTATTGACGAAAATATCCTTACAAGTAACGGCTATTAACTTAAAAATTGTAGTCACAGGGCTTTTATTTTAAAAATGACTGAGTCAAAGTCTATATTTTAAAAACCTGCAAAAATAATTTCAGGACGACTCATTGGTTCTCAGGTTGAAAGAAGAGCACAAGAGAAAAAGGAGATCTTTATAAGGCAAGCTCATGAGAAGAAGTGGAGGTGAACATCCGTCAAGTAGGGGCGGATCTAGCATAGGGTCCCGGGGGTCCACGGCCTGGCGAAAAATTTCGGGATTTTGAGTACCATATGCATAATATCTTATGTTTACAAATATATTTTGAAGTATTTATGAAAGTTCATTAGTTAGTGTTTAGCGCGGTGGTCTGTAAGCTGCTATTGTAAACCTATGGTTGTGAGTTGGATCAATTGGGCCGCAATACCTCCTTTTTTTTCGACCTTTTTGTTCTTTTTTTACTTCTGCTATTTGTGTTTTTTTTTTGCTGCTATTTTTGTTCCTTTTTTCAGCGCAGCTATTCTAGTTCTGTTATCTTTTTAAGTTTCTTTCTTACTGTTGTTATTTTAGTTCGGCTTACTTTTTAGTTTTTTTTTTTTAACTAACGATACAAAAGCGTTTCTCATTTGTAATACTAATACATACATTTATTTAATATTATTTAATTCTATTTAACCTATTTAAATTCATTTCGCAGAACATTCGACTTAAGTTTTAAATTTGTGTAAGATTTATTTATTTAACCTTTTATTTTTCACTTTTTGTTTTTTCAAATTATTTAACCATATTATTTAATAGTAAAAATAAATAAATCAATATACATTTTATAAATCTTCCAATGTATACATTATACTCTATTACAATCATAATAGAAGTATTTATATTGTTGAAATATATAAATTTACAAAGGAAGGTGAATAATGGAAACATATGGCCTATGTTAGAACTCATCAGCACCTCCAACATACATATTTATATTGCGGCTACTGACCCCAGAAAATCAAAATCTTCTATGTCGTCCTCATCCGTAACTCCAAAATGCATATTTATAGTGCGGTCCCAACGCGAAAATTCTTTATCCGCCGTTGCCGTCAACAACGCATCTGCTCTATGGCCAGACGAACGAGAGCATAAGGCAGAGCATCACCAAGCACACACCTCTCATCTATAGGCCCCTCACCCACCACACACGAACCCACGCACCGCTGACAGTTGATTAACCAGGAAGCTCCCCGAAACAAGCACCTCACAACAAGAAGCTTTCCCAAGCAAGCTGCACTCCTCCTCACACGCTCATGACACGGCAGCAAGCACTAAAGGTGGGGCAGCACATGACTGCAACAAGGAGCTGAAGCACCACCTCGCTCACCAGCCGTTTGATAAAAACATTCAACGAAAGAGATTAAACAGGAGCCGAATTTCAGGGAATAAATCATGCTTATCTCTTTAATAATTCTGGTCCTCTTTGTGCTATTTATTTCAATGAGTAGCTAATTCCTTTGTATTTGAGATTAGCTAAACCCTAGCGAGATCGTACATATGATTGAAGTATTGTTGTTTTGCTATTGTATGACTCGATTACGAATTATATTATTTTTTTGATTGTTTGCAACTAATACGTCTATTCAACAAATAAATAGCAGTTCTATATATGAATATGTATGGTCTTGGACCCTTGATAATGATTTTTCTTTATAATTCGGATACTTGATCGATGGACTTACTTCTATTATGTCAATGTTAATCACTATTGTTGGAATTTTGGTTCGTCTATGTGATCAAGATAATTTTCGGGAAATCGTAAGCTACATTCGAGAGAGGGGGAATGATTAGACCACTCGTAAACGAGAATAAACTCATCGCTAGAGATAGGTTAACCCCGCCGCGTTAGAGTCAAATCTAATAGCGGGATCATCGTGTTTTAATGCGATCTTCAGTTTATTAGTTAGGGAAATTTGGATGTCCGAATTATTAAATTGTTGTCCAAAATAGGACGAAGGAGTCTGAGTGTAAATGTTGATTAAACTAAAGGGAGTGTACACGTAATTACTATAGTCATAGAGAGTGTATGTGTAATTAAGTGATACTACATGGGGTGTTGGTGTATTTATCCTTTATTATTATTATTATTATTATTATTATTATTATATGATTACTTATCTTTCTCTTGGTATAGGAAGATGTGTTTTGGTGTATGACCCATAAGACGCCCTCGCTACCAATAGTCGAGATCGACCCAGAGTCGAAAGAAGTTGTACACGCAACAAAAAGAAAAAAATTGCAGAAAATATCGAAAGCACAACCGAGATGGCAAATCAAAACCGCTGCGAGAAGCCTCTAGTCGAGAGAGAACCTTCGATGAGAGAGTTGTGGAGAAACTACGCCGTGGGGACAGTCGGCTCGACAATTATTCTTCCTCAAGTCCCTAACAACTTTTAGCTAAAACATCGTTTGCTTCAAATGCTTCAGACGACAGCCCAATAGGATGGACTCTGTGAGGAAGACACTTTCGACACATCAACAATTTTCTATCTGTTACCGACGCAATACGAGTACAAGGCGTAAGCACGGAAGAAATCCAACTCTATTTATTTCCATTTTTCCTACGAGGCAACGGCAAGGAGTGATTCAACCTACTTCCCGATAGATCCATCACCACATAGGACGAGATGTATGCCACTTTTATCACTCATTTCTTTCCACCCTCGAAGGCTCTATAATTGACCTTTCCGCGTTCAAGAAAAAGGAGGGTGAGAACTTATACGACATGTGAACTAGATTCAAGACACTTTTAAATCGATTTTATCAACACGGGATGACGAAAAGGAAACAAATTCAGCGGTTTCACGAGTCGCTAAACGACTACACCGTACAATTGTTGGACAGGGCAAGCAATGGAGGATTGTGTAACTCAGCGCGACGGAAGGCTGCAATTTGATCGAGAATTATAAGACGAACAGTTTTCGGTGAGGTAGCTTTAGCAGTAGAGATAAAACACCGGGGTCGACAACACAACTGCAATAAATACCAAGTTCAACGCCCTATAAACAATAAATTACATCAAATGGCCTTCAAATGCAAATGATGATGAATGCGCTCCTACGTACGCTAGCAGCAAAGCCGATCGTTAATGTTTTTCAATTACAACATGCCCTGAGGACCCCCATAGTTGTCGCACCTTCTCACACATATCTGACCTATATTCCACCATCCATGCAGTGGAAGCCACGACGCAGCACGTTGTCCAGTTACCATTCCAACCGAGCTAGTCAACTACGTGGGGAATTACCAAGGTCAGCGAAATTTTATAACGAACCGAGTTTATCCGAACATGGCCTACGGTAATCAACAACAAGCTCCGGTGGAATTTCATAATCAAATAACGCAAGGATACCATGGCGAAAATTCTGAGATTGTCCCAGATAGTCGCGTAGACAAGCTTGAGGGGATGTTCGCTAAGCTAATGGGAGAGTTCGGCTCGCACTTAGATAGTCAAGAAGTGCGACTGCAAAATACGGAATCTTCACTTCGGGCATTAGAGAATCAAGTCGAGCAGTTCGTCGAAACCTTCCAACAACGTCCTCCCGGTTACTTGCCGACTTATATTGAAACCAATCCGACTAACCACCACGTAAAGGCGGTGACGCTTCACAATGGGAGGGAACTCGAGGAAGTGCGGAAATCGAAGAACTTTAAACCCAAGGAAGCGAGAATCGAGATCGACAAAGAGGAAGAAAGACGTATCTAGACACCCGTTAAGACATATCAACCGAAGATCCGATATTTAGCAAGACTTAAGAGGGAAATAGTTGACGACCAGTTTGGTAAATTTCTCGCAATTTTTAAACAATTACATAACAATTTACCACTTGCAGAAGCTCTTGCGCAGATGCCTCGTTGAGCAAAGTTTTTCTAGAGGATCTAGGGTGTTTTACTATACCTTGTCTCATATGAGATTTAGTTGTTCATAAGGCACTGGACGACTTATGTGCTAGTATAAATTTAATGCCTTATTTGATGTTTGAAAATCTTTGTTTAGGCGAGCCAATACTCACTAGGATGAGTATACAATTAGCGGATAGACCTGTTAAATATCCTCGGGGTATTACCGGAGATGTTTTCTTTAAAGTTGATAAATTTATATTCTTGCAGATTTCGTTATTCTCCACATGGAGAAAGATGAAAATATTCATCTACTCTTAGGAAAATTATTCCTCGCTACCGGAGGGTTGAGGGTTGATATTCGTAATGGAACATTGACATTAATTATGGATGGCGAGAAAGTGACATTCAATATGGCTGAGTCGACGAACAATGGACGAGAAATTAGACGACAAATGTTTTTATATCAACGCATGGAATAACTTTTTATCCTTGCAAGAACTCTCACAACCCGACTCACTCGCATCAATGCAAGAAATAAAAGAAAGCAAGGAGTCGCAGACGAAAGAGCTGGATGTCGCAGACAGTGAACTATCTCTCAACATTGCCCAAGCAGACGTAGACGAGGAACCGACAATTGAGGTGCGGACGAGCAACGAAGAAGAACGAGAAAAGAGCTCGATCGAAGAACCTTCAACGCTCGAATTTAAGCAACTACCCGATCACTTGGAATATGTATTCCTGGAGGAAAATTCGAAGCTTTCCGTAATCATAGCATCAAATCTAGAGAAAGAGCAAACATTTATGCTCTTAGGCACACTATGAGAGCACAAGAAGGCGCTCGCATGGAAATATCAGATATTCGAGGAATTAGCCCGACCTTCTGCATTCATAAGATTCTCATGGAAGACGAGTTCAAGCCGATGGTGCAACAATGGCGTATGAACCCCAACATAAAGGAGGTAGTTAAGGCCGAGGGTTATTAAGTTGCTCGATGCAGGAATACTCGATATCAAACAGTGCATGGATGAGCCCGATTCAGGTAATACCAAGAAAAAAAGGGATAAGCAATCGTGCACAACAAAAAGAACGAACTCATCCCGACGAGGACTGTTACAATGTGGCTCGTATGCATCGACTATCAAAAACTGAACGAAGCAACGCGAAAAGAGCATTTTCCTCTCCCTTTTATTGATCAAATGCTTGAACATATATTTGGTCATAAATTTATTGTTTCTCGATGGACTTTAAGGATATTTATAGGTCCCATTGTGCTCGAGGATCAAGAGAAAACAATGGTTACGTGTCCGTTCAAAACATTTGCGTGTTGACGAACGCATGTTGGACTGTTCAATGCTCCAGCCAAGTTTGAACGTTGCATTATGGATATTTTTGATAAACTAATCAAAAAAGGAGTGGATGTATTCATTGGATGACTTCTCCATTTTTCGTAACTCATTCGAGGTATGTCTACTTAACTTAAAGAAGATACTTCAGCGATGGGAGGAAACGAACATTGTTCTAAATTGAGAGAAATGTCATTTCATGGTAAGAGGTATTGTTTAAAGTTATAAGATCTCGTATAGAGGGATAGAGGTAGATAGAGCTAAGATAAAAACCGTTGAGTGATTGCCTCTACCCTCGTCACTAAAAGAAATTAGAAGCTTCCTAGGGCATGCGGATTTTTATCGTAGATTCATAAAGGATTTTTCGCAGATTGGTAGACCTTTAACTAATTTGCTAGAGAAAGATGTACCATATGAGTTTACTCCTGATTGCATGAACGCTTTTACTATACTAAAGGATAAACTCATTAATGCCCCTGCTATGGTAGCCCCCGGTTGGAGGCTACCATTCGAAATAATGTGCAATGCGATTGATTTTGATGTAGGTGCAGTTCTGGGGTATCGACCGGAAAAACACTTTCAACTGATACATTATGCCAACAAAATTCTAAACGAGACGCAAGCAAACTACACCACCAGCGAGAAGGAGTTGCTCGCAGTCGTTTTTGCTATCCACAACGTCCGCCCAACCTTATCCTCACGAAGGTTGATAAACATATTTTCATACGTTTATCTATATTATAATTAAGTCATCCTCGGGCATATTAGACTCGTTTTGTATGATTATTAGAGTGTTTACTCGTGTTTACGTTTTTGTAGAACTTCAAGACGATAATGGAAATAAACCGAACGAAGATGGACAAAAACGAGCAAATTTAGTTGCTGGAATTTTTTCGTTGCCATGAAAAATGGAGTAGAAGCTGTGAAGAAGCAGCATGAACCTAGATGTAGTTGCTGGAATTTTTTCGTGGCCATGAAAATGGACTTTAGGCCGCGAAGACGAAGCAGCAACCTCCATTCATCAAGCTGGAATTCGTCATGACCGTGAACAATCAAGGACAAGTCGTGAAGAAATATCAGAAAGTGTAGAATTCGACCCCTACTCGTTCAAGGCCGTGAAGAATACTTATGAGGCCTTGAAAACCGCCGACTTAAACTACATCTTTCGGATTTCGGCCCATTAAGCGGAGATATCATGTTAAGTATAAATAAAAATAAGGAGAAAGGGATGAAAAAGAACCCTAGAAACACCCACTTGGTAATTTCTAGACGCGGGAAAAAGGGGATATGCAAGATCAATGAAGCAAAGAACGTGGAGATCAACCCGGAGCCGAATCTTAGAGGAGATTATGTTTTCTCTATCGTTATTTTCGTTCTTCATTGTTCTTTCTTTTCACATGAGTAGCTAAATCCCGTTGCATTTGAGATTAGATGAAACCTAGCGAGATTAAACCTATGTTTTGAATAGTTTATCGTCGTTTTTATTAATATTATGATTCGTTTAAGAACTATGTTAGGTTTTGGTTATATCTATGTAATCGGAGTCATTTATTTGTCTTAAATATGTCTATGTAATTTAAGATAAATTCTGGGAAATCGTAAGCTACGCTCGAAAGAGGTGCGAACGATTAGACCTCTCGTAAGCGAACGAAATAAAATTCAACGCTAGAAATAGGTTGAACTACCCCGCCGGATTAAAGTTAAATCTAATAGTGGAATTCATCGTGTGTTAACGCGTTTCTATGAATTATAGTGAGGGAAGCTTGCCCGGCTATTAATTTTGGTAGGATTAGTTGTTCGCGTGTTTATGTGATTAGGAAGGTTATGTCCGGTTACATGAATTCGTACGCATGATTTAGGAATTCTCACGGTCTAATAATTAGTAAAATCTTCGTAAGGATATGTTTAGCAATTTCGATCGAGTTAGGGGGATTCAAAGTCTCAAATATGCTTGTTTTCATAACGTCGTCTTTATCCTAGGGGTAGAAAGTGACCTTCGATATGACCGAGTCTATGAATAATACTGAAGAGCTGGATGATAAATGCTATCATGGATGCTATTAAGTCAGATAGTTTTCTACCATTGCAGGGACTTTCACAGGCCGACTCGCTCGCACTAACGAAAGAATTAGAAGAAAGCGATGCTGCCCTATCGAGTACTTTTAGCAACACTGTTGCTCAATTAAGCATAGACAACAATGATGAAAACCAACCATCGGGTTGGAGAAGAGCAACAAGGAAGAAAGGGAGAAAAGCTCGATCGAGGAACCGCCGACACTCGAACTCAAGCAACTACCTGGTCACTTGGAGTATGCATTTTTAGAAGACGTTTCGAAGTTACCCGTGATCGTGGTTGTGGATCTAGCGAAGGAGCAGAAAAGTATGCTCTTGGACGTGCTAAGGGAGCATAAAAAGGTGCTTGCATGGAAGACTTCAGACATACGAGAAATTAGCCCAAGCTTTTGCATGCACAAGATCCTTATGGAGGACAAGTTCAAGCCGGTGGTGCAACCCCAAAGGCGTTTAAATCCGAATATGAATGAAGTCGTGAAGGCCGAGGTGATTAAGTTGCTCGATGCGGGTGTCGTATACCTGATCTTGGATAGCAAGTGGGTGAGAGTCGTGCCGAAGAAGGAAGGAATGACCGTTGTGCCCAACAAGAAGAACAAATTAATTCCGAAGAGGACTGTCATAGGGTGGCGCGTTTGCATCGACTATGGAAAGTTGAACGATGCAACGCAAAAATATCACTCCCTTTTACCATTTATTGATCAAATGCTTGAACGTTTATCCGGTCATAACTTTTATTATTTTCTTGATGGTCTTTCAAGATATTTGCAGATTTCCATCATGCCCGAGGGTTAAGAAAAGACCACATTTACATGCCCGTTAGGAACCTTTGCATACCGACGAATGCCTTTTGAGTTATGCAACGCACCGACCACTTTTCAGCGTTATATGATGGCCATCTTCGACAAGCTAGTGTTAGACATAATGGAGGTATTCATGGATGACTTCACAGTTTTTGGTAATTTGTTCGAGGTATGTCTTTCTAACTTAGAGGTTGTGCTTAAGCGATGCGAGGACACAAATCTTGTGTTGAATTGGGAGAAATGCCATTTTATGGTAAAAGAGGGGGTCGTATTAGGTCATAAAATTTCATCTAGAGGGATTGAGGTAGATAGAGCTAAGATTGAAATGATTGAACGTTTACCTCCACCCTCATCTGTAAAGGCTTCTAGAAATTTCTTAGGACGTGGGGGTTTTTATCGTAGATTTATTAAGGACTTCTCTAAGATTGCTAGACCTTTGACTCGTTTACTTGGGAAAGATGTGCCTTATGAGTTTACATCCGATTGCATGAACGCTTTCTTTATACTTAAGGATAAGCTTATTAATGCTTCTATCGTGGTAGCCCCGATTGGGACGTCCCATTTAAATTAATGTGCGATACTAGTGATTTTGCAGTAGGTGCAGTTTTGGGTCAGCGACGAGACAAACACTTTCGGCCGATATACTACGCAAGCAAAACTCTGAATGAGGCACAAGTGAATTACACTACCACCGAGAAGGAGTTGCTTGCGGTCGTGTTTGCGCTTATAAGTTTCGCGCCTACCTTATCCTTTCTAAATTTATCGTCTACACGGATCATTCATCCATCAAACACCTCCTAGTCAAACCCGATGTAAAGCCGAGGCTGATTCGATGGATCCTACTACTTCAGGAATTCAACGTGGAAATTCGAGACCAAAAGGGCACGGAAAATCACGCAGCCGACCACTTATCAAGATTGGAGGAATCACCCCCCGAGAAGACGAACGAGGATAGCATCAAGGACCACTTCCTCGACGAGCATCTTTATGTTGTACATGAGGTACACGATAATATTCATTGGTATGCCGATATTACTAACTATCTTGTGGCGAGGATCATACCAAAGGAATACACAAGCCAGCAGAAGAATAAATTCTTCCCGGCTTGAGGTATTACTTTTTGGGATGATCCATACTTGTTTAGGACTTGTGTCGATAAGATGATCCGGCAATGCGTATCATTTCCCAAGACGATCAAGATCTTAGAGCATTGCCATACCGGACCAGCCGGAGGCCACTATGGATGGAATCGAACAGCCCAAAAGGTACTCGAATGTGGTTTCTATTGGCCCACGATCTTCAAAGATGCTCAAAGGTATGTAGAGATGTGTTATAGGTGCCAGCGGACAGATCATATTTCTAAATGCAATGAGATGCCTCAAAATTTTATTCTTGCATGTGAAGTTTTCGATATTTGGGGCATTGATTTTATGGGTCCGTTTCCTATGTCTTTCACTTATCGATATATCCTAGTTGTTGTCGATTACGTATCTAAATGGGTAGAGGCGCAAGCGCTGCCCCTAATTATGCTAGGGTAGTCGCTAAGTTCTTAAAAACGTTGTTTTCACGATTCGGTTCACCTCGTTGCATAATTAGCGATAAGGGTACGCACTTTTGTAACACTCAATTTTCTAGGACGCTCGAGAAATGTGGCGTTAAACACAGTGTTACCACTCCGTACCACCCTCAAGCTAGTGGCCAAGTGGAAGTCCTGAATCGGGAGTTGAAGCGGATACTAGAAAAGACTGTAGAGCACCACCAAGAAGATTGGCCAAACAAGTTGAACGATGCTTTATGGGCATATAGGACAGCTTATAAGATTCCTATAGGTCTACGCCTTATCGACTACTTTACGGGAAATCTTATCATTTACCCGTCGAGCTAGAACATAAGCCGTATTGGGCTTTAAAGTCACTAAATTTTGATATGAATCTTGCAGGTAAGAAGAGAAATTTTCAGATCAACGAGCTTGATGAATGGCGTCTCATGGCTTATGATAACACGAGAATCTATAAGGAGCGCACGAAGATGTATAATGATCGAGAAATCCAGCGACGGGAATTTCACGAGGGCGAACAAGTCTTACTCTATAACTCTCGGCTACGCCTATTTTCAGGAAAATTAAAGTCAAGATGGGCTGACCCTTTTAAGGTATCTCGAGTTCCTTACGGCACCGTCGAGATCACACATCTGGGTCGAGGAACTTTGAAGGTGAACGGACATCTTCTCAAGCATTACTACAGCGGTGACATCGAGGTACTCGGGTGAGAGATGGTCCACTTCGTCGACATGACTCGGAAATAAAACTCTTCCGAACTATGTCTCGCTAAAAGACATTAAAGAAAACGCTATTTGGGAGGCAACCCATGCTTTATATTTTCATTTTATCTATTATATTTTTATTCATTTTATTATTTTTATTCATAGGGAATCTAATCTCAAGGGGGAATCATCTACAAAGCATGCACTCAAACTTATTCAGGGAAGTTCGTTAAACTCTTTTATTTCTTCTTCCTTTATGATAAATATTTTATACAATGAGGACAACATAAATATCAAGTGTCGGGAGGGGGACATTTCTGTGAAATTTATGCGAGCATGTTACTTGTGTGCGTGATTTGTTTGGTCTATCATGGTTTAATAGTAAGATTTGAAAGATTAAGTCGAATTATGGCATGAATTTTTTTCTTTCTTCCTTCGAATTCAGAGATTGATTTCATGTTTAGGAATTTGTGTAAGTATCTAGGATTACACATGAGTGGTTGATGTCTTTCTTGCATGATTAATTTAGTGATACTAGACGTACACATAACCTTACGTTTGTGAGATTTTTGAGCATACGAGCTTTTGGCTCATTTCTTTGGTTGTGTGCGTAGTGCTTGGTCTATTTCTCTCTAAAACTTTCTTGCATGATACGTGTTGAAACTACTTGAGGTTAGAGCGTGTGAAAAGGAGGAATGCATTAGGAATTAAGTCCATAGCCAAAGTTCCTGACCACAAATGATTACCGTAGTTAGCCACTTTGAGCTCGATCCTTTTATTTGAGAAAATCCGAAATTATAAACCACTGACCTGAGAAACTTTCAGATATCATCTAAACCGATTAATAGTGGAAGTGATGGTTGAATGCCAAAGTTGAAAAGCGTAGCCCGATCGTTGTATGAAAAAAACTCCTTAACCATAATCTCTCGTTATGAACTCCTCCATCGATAATCTCTTGCCCGCAAAGGGACTAAGAGAAGAGGAGCTTAACGACGAGAGGGAGGAACTTAGATACTTGGGAAAGATGCTAAGAACCCTTCCTTCGATAATCTCTCGTGCTTCGAAAAAAAGAAGAAAAAATCAGAAAAGAAGGTCTTAGCCAATGGTTAATGGATCGAAAAAAAAGTGGTTAAAAGATTTCAATGAGGCAAGAATTAAACACGATGTTATGCGGCACGCTATCGAACAATGGCACGACATCGACATGACCGTTAAGATATTTCCAACATAAGTTCAGTCTCTAATATAGTCAGTCGAGCCCTACATAACCCGAAAAAGATATTCTGATTCACATCTTATCACCGAGACTAGTAGATATACGATTCGCTTGCAAGCTTATGCTAGAGATTAGATTATTGCACGAACCGAGTGACTTCACCGATATATTAACCTATACATTGAGTTATTTGAGTTAATCCTTGTGAGGTACGAGTCTTTATTAGTATCGGTAAGGAGGTCGTGTAGTTAGACGTTGGCCTCAAGTGTGTTTTTTCTACGTTACTTGCATTACTTCTATACATGTTTTCGTTATTGAATGATAAGTTGTGGATTTGA
Source organism: Linderniella brevidens (assembly GCA_004919715.1). NCBI lineage: Eukaryota > Viridiplantae > Streptophyta > Magnoliopsida > Lamiales > Linderniaceae > Linderniella > Linderniella brevidens. The sequence continues at coordinate 4,040,897 of SWDC01000149.1, read as the reverse complement.
ATTATGTTTATGCCTTATAATTTTTATTTGCTTGAGGAAAAGCAATCGCTTAAGTGTGGGGAAGTTTGATAAACGTATTTTCGTACGTTTATATCTATTATAATTAAATCATTCTCGGGAATAAAGTCGTTTTGTATGATTATTAGTGTGTTTGCTGATGTTTACGTTTTTGTGGTAGTTCAAGACGATAATGGAAATAAACCGAACGAAAACGGACAAAAACGAGCAAATTTAGTAGCTGAAACTTTTTTCGTGGCCATGAAAAATGGAGTAGAAGATCTGAAGAAGCAGCATGAAGCTAGATGTAGTTGCTGGAATTTTTTCATGGCAATGAAAAATGATTTTTAGGCCGTGAAGAAGAAGCAACAACCTCCATTCATCAAGTTGGATTTCGTCATGGCCGTGAACAATCAAGGAAAAGCCGTGAAGAAATATAAGAAAGTGTAAAATCTGACTCCGAATCGTTCACGGCCGTGAAGAATACTTATGAGGCCGTGAAAACCGCCGACGTAAGCTAAATGTTTCGGATTTTGGCGTATTAAGCGGAGATATCATGCCAAGTATAAATACCAACCCTAAAGGACGAAAAAATAAGGAGAAAGGGATGAAAAAGAATCCTAGAAACACCCTCTTGGTGATTTCTAGAATGGGAAAAAAGGATATGCAAGATCAATCAAGCAAAGAACGCGGAGATCAACCCGGAGCTGAATCGTAGGAGAGAGTATGTTTTCTCTATCGTTATTTTCGTTCTTCATTGTTTTTTCTTTTCACACGAGTAGCTAAATCCCGTTGTATTTGAGATTAGATGAACCCTAGCGAGATTGAACATATGTTGTGACTAATTTATCGTCGTTTTTATTAATATTATGATTCGTTTAGGAACTATGTTCGGTTTCAGTTATGTCTATGTAATCGGAGCCATTTATTTGTCTTAATTATGTCTATGTAATTTAAGATAAATTCTGGGAAATCTTAAGCTACGCTCGAAAGAGGTGCGAACGATTCGACATCTCGCAAGCGAACGGAATAGAATTCAACCTAGAAATCGGTTGAACTACCCCGCTGGATTAGAGTCAAATCTAATCGTGGAATTCATCGTGCGTTAATGCGATTCTATGAATTATAGTGAGGGAAGCTTGCCCGGCTATTAATTTTGTAGGAATAGTTGTTCGCGTGTTCGTGTGATTAGGAAAGTTACGTCTGGTTACATGAATTCGTATGCATGATTTAGGAATTCTCACGGTCTAATAATTAGTAAAATCTTCGTAAGGATATCTTTAACAATTTCGATCAAGTTAGGGGGATTTAAAGCCTCAAATACGCTTGTTTTCATAATGCCATCTTTATTATTTATTTCATAATTTTAATTTAATTTTTTATTTACGTTTTCGTACAACAAATCAATCGTTTTCACTAGAATATTTAAACTACGATAAAAGTATGTAGATTATTCGTTTTATAAATATTATTCGGCAACGGCACCAAAAAACTTGATGAGCAAGTAATAATATTTATAAAACGAATAATCTACAAACTATTCTCGCTCAATAGGCAAGTGCACCTATCGAAAGTAGTATAGAAGCGGTGAATATTCGAGTATCGAACCCAAAGGAACTATGCGATTAAGAAAACCGTAGTTTAAATATTCTAGTGAAAAAGATTTATTTTTATACGAAAACGTAAATAGCAAATTAAATACGACTAGAAATTGTCAAGATGGTGTTTCAAGGATTCCTTTTCGTCCTTTTCCCCTTCCTTTTTCGTCCTTTAGGGTTGGTATTATACTTGGCATGATATCTCCGCTTAATGGGCCAAAAGATTTAGCTTAAGTCGACGGTTTTCACGGCCTCATAAGTATTCTTCACGGCCGTGAACGAGTCGGGGTCGGATTCTACACTTTCTTATATTTCTTCACAACTTGTCCTCGATAGTTCACGGCCATGACGAATTCCAGCTTGACGAATGGAGGTTGTTGCTTTTTCTTCACGGCCGAAGCTCCATTTTTCATGGCCACGAAAATATTCCAGCAACTACATCTAGCTGCTGCTTCTTCACAGCTTCTACTCTATTTTTCATGGTCACGAAAAAGTTCCAGCAACTAAATTTGCTCGTTTTTGTCCGTTTTCGTTCGGTTTATGTCCATTATCGTCTTGATGTTCTACAAAAACGTATACACGAATAAACACACTAATAATCAAACGTAAACACGAATAAACACATTAATAATCAAACGTAAACACGAGTAAACACACTAATAATCAAACGTAAACACGAGTAAACACACTAATACGTTTATCAAAGGTCATTATTTACATGGATTATTTGGCCCTGAAGCATCTTTTTGCTAAACCGAATGCGAAAACTAGTCTGATGGATTCTGCTACTCCAAGAGTTCGATATAGAGTTTCACGAACAGAAAGGAACAACGAATCTCGCAGCCGATCACTTGTCGAGACTAGAGGAAACACTTCATGAATATACAAAGGAGAATACCATCTGAGATGCTTTTCCTGACGAGCATTTATATGTTTTTAGTGAGGTATTCGATGAAACTCTATGGTATGCTGATATTGCTAACTACCGTATAGCTAGAGAAAGAAATTCTTCTCGAACTTGAAGTATTATTTTTGGGATGATCCATACTTGTTTAGTATCTGTGCGGATAAGATAACATGGAGATGTTTGTCTTCTCCTGAAACGATCAAAATATCGATTCATTGTCATATCGAACCATGCAGACGACATTACGGAGGTAACCTAACTGCAAAAAAGCTGCCCGAATGTGGTTTTTATTGGCCTAAAATATTCAAAGATGCCCAAAAGTATGTAGAGGAGCGTAATGTATTGTGCCATGAGAATGTCGTGGAGTTCTTCAATGGGTATGTCCCACTGTCCTGGTTCGGAGGTGTGTGTTGGCGGAGCGGATGAAGGAGACGGAGCAGGTGCGGTTTCCTTGGCAGGGGCCTTACCTTTGTCTCGGGTTGATGTTTTGAGGGCCGTGTAGACCTTCGTCATGATGAAGTTCTCGAGCTTTTAAGCGAAGTCCGCGAGTCGGGCCACTTTCACGAATGGGGGAAAATAACGGGACAGAGCCACTAAGGCATTCCGTCATCACGATGTGCGAGGAGGGAACTGATACGCCGCCTGTTTGCACATGACTTGAGAAAATGAGGCCACTTGCGCGCACCGTTAGCATCGAAACCGAGACGGACTCAGTTCGATGGCCCAATGGAGCAGCTGTAAGGGTGTTGGCTTCTGTGGGACTTCCGCTCAGTCCCTGGCTGGTTTCCATCCAGGAGACACTGAAGAGTGTTTTGTCCAAATCACTAAGATCTGGAGGTGTAGAACTACATGTATGTATCCTAGGAAATGTAAAAATATTGGATGGTGAGGACACTAGACTCTGTGTGGTAAAAAAGGTGCAGGCTGAGGCGAAGTACTGCTGATTTCAACATCTACTGCCTCCGAGCAAGGCAGTGATGGCATATGTGGCTCCTCATGCGGAAATGAAACAACCATATGTTGAGAGATGGTTGAGCGGCTAGGTAAGGTTAATTGTGCGGTTCGACCAGATGTCGTGAATTCTACTCGGGAAACGACAATGTCGTCTCCTGCACCTATGGGCTCGGTCCGGGCTATTTGTGGGCTTATATGCGAAGATTTTGGTCGCTTCATTGTTTTGTGCGTCGTTCGTGTTTGCGTCTTACGGCATCCCCTTTTGATTTCTTCTTTTGTTTGCGAGCGAGGGATGTTGCGCGTCCTAGACCTATACTTGGGTTGGTGGGTAGGCTTGTTCCCGGGGTAGGTCCAACTCGAATATGTTGTACCATAGTAACCTCCTCGAGCTCGTTTTCTCGGAGATAAGCTCGGATGACCGGGTAGGTCGGGTCGGCGAGTCTTAGTAGTTCTTAAGGAATTAACATCGCCTCCCGGTCGAATTTTGTCTTTGATGAATGAAGAGAGCCGAGTTTCGGTGGTTGATATCCTTCGGATGGATCTCGGCTCTCGATCTCCGGGATGGTGTCCATGAAGTGTTTGATGAAGACTACTAGCCACCTCAGGTATGGCAGGAATTTTTTGGTAATTGAGGGGAGGTCTCTTCTTCGTAATTGATCCAGTAGGTCCGACCAGATGAGTTGAACGACATCGTACTTTTTGTTAAAGAAGATGTAGCGGAAGATGAACATTAAATTGCGGTTACATCTGTCGGGCCCGCTATGTTTTTGAGATAGACATTTATTTACGATGAGAAAGAGGATCCGCCAAGGTTGAGGAATATCCTTGGCGGTGAAGTTAGGAAGGTGTATGGTTTTGTGGGCGTCGGATTTGTAGCCCATGAAGAGGAAGTTAAGTAAAAGTTCCTCTTCAGTGGGGTGTGGGTCGTAATTCAGGGATGATGATAGGCTGAAAAGTGAGCGTAGTATGAAAGGTTTAGGACAACAGTTGTTTGGTCGATTTGTGCGGTTAGGGTGTTTGGGTTTCGTCGAGTGGTTGGATTTATGAGAGTGTCCCAGAATTGTTGAACGTATACTTCGAGACGCACTCGGAGATTGTAAGGGTTGTGTGAGTGGGTGGTTCCGTAGGATTTGGACAATTATGGAGTCTGGGCATACGACTTTCTCGAAGTCTAGTTCGAGGTTATTTGGGGTTCTCTGTGCCCAGTTTGTTCGGGGAAATATTTCTTCGATCGTACACACCATGTTTGTTCTGTAAATAGATAAATAGAGAATTAGTGCATAGAACATATAGTTGTATAAAGTCGTCCCGTTATAATTTCTAAGTCGAATGTGATTGGAGTGAAAGAAGGATATCGTGACTTAGAAAATTTCAAACCCTTAGTAACATTTTATACTATGAAGATTTTGGACTTCGAAAATTTCCAAGTTAACTATAAGTCCAAATTTTCGTGTAAGAGACTCAGTCGGCGATTATTGAAATTTCGGGTAATGCAATACGAAATTTGGATGTTGATTTTTCGAGTAATACAAAGCCGAATTTCGGCCAATCATGTAGTGAAAATCGGGTAAATTATAATTTTCTGTCAACACTTAACATGTATAAAAGCTCGTCGCCGATTTTAAAGGAAAATCCGGGTGAAGTTTAATTTTCGGTCAACGAGTCAACATGTTAAATGTTGTCGACGATTTTAATTAAAATTCGCGTTGATTTTTCGGGTAAAATTCTAAAGTTTGCTACAGTTAAAATTTGCCGATTTGGAAGAATTCACGTATACAAATTTCGGGTGGACACAGAGTGTGTGAACAGTGGATTTTCGGGGAGAAATTCAAATTTCAGCCGAAAATCGCCCGAATGGTTAAACCCTAATTTGCGTAAATCTTGAAAAATCAGCGGAAAACAAGTTAAAACATGCAAATTTGAAGTCGTCCTTACCGATTATGGTTGAATAAGTGCCGAAATGGAAGAAATGTAAGTCGTCCTTACCGATTATGCAAAATTTTTCTGGGAAGTCGAGTGTTTTTTTTTTAAATTTCCGGGTTGAGTTTTTAATAGTAAAAAGTGAATTGAGAAATTTGGATTAGTCAATAATTATAGAGATTACTGTTGATTTTCAGGTGAATTGGATTTTTGGGTAAGTCAAATTTCGCCGAGATTTTAATTTTTGACATAAAATAATGTCGAAAACAAGCGAAAATTGTTATATACCAGAATTTTTTAAACTTTTTATCGAAAATCATAATTTCAACAATTTTCAAAGGTATAGAATTGATAAAATTTTGTTAGGAGAATTGTAAAGTATTTCGAACTCCCCCTCAATTTATGCATGTCTTTCAAAAACTCTCATTAGATAGAGTACTAAAAACTCCCCCTCGATTTATGCACACAAAAAGACATAGAGAATAAGGAAAAAAATATGTCAGACATATATACACGATATAAGGTTCATGGAGGCACCATTGATCATGTCTTGAGGTTCAATGTGTCTAACTTAGACATGAGGAATTGGAATTATTTTTCATCCAATCCCTTAGTGAATAGTTCCGCTTCTTTTGGTAAAGAGAGTCGTGTCAATCTTCGTTTTCGTGTAACCGGATGAGATGCGAAAATCCGAGAGGACTTCATACCATGCTCGGGGAGCTTGTTTGAGTCCATAGAGGACTTTGTCCAGCCGGTACACATAGTCGGGGGGGTTCTCTTCGCTCACAAAACCTTCAGGCTGAGAGACGAAGAGTTCTTCCTTTAATACTCCGTTGAGGAAGGTCGTCTTGACGTCCATCTGGTACACCGTGAAACAGCAAAAGCTAGGAAGATCCTAATGGCTTCAATTCTGGCAACAAGTTTATAAGTCTCGTCGTAATCGATTTCCTTCCTGCTGATTGTATCCTTTTGCCACTAGCCTAGCTTTATTTCTAATCACGACCCTTGTTTTTGAAGATCCACTCAGTGCCAATTATGGTTTTCCCTTTCGGTCTAAGTACAAGTTTCCAGACATTCAGTCTCTCAAATTGGCTAATTTCTTCCTGCATGGCAATGATCCAGTCCGGATCAGTAAGAGCGCAGCAGATACTTTGGTCGGTTCCTTTTGACTAAGGAAACATGAGTAGAGCCTTTCATTGGTCGTTAAAACGCGAGTGATAACACCCATGGAGGGATCCCCAATTATTTTTGAGTTTGGATGAACGCGAGCCCACTTTCTTTCATGTGTGTGGGACGGTTCAGTGGCATCGGTTTGCACGTGAATTCCCTGATTTGGGATGATCTGTGATTTCGTAGGCTCATCCGGTTGAGGTCCTGACTCTGCTGAAGATGCTTCTTGCGTGGAGTCAGTGGTTTGAGTGATGTCATCTTCTGAGCTTGCAATGACATCTGATTCGATTAGAGGTACTTCTGAGTCAGTTGGAGGTACGTTATCATCGCCGATGTGGAGATTTTACGTCGTAGGAGGCGAAAGGTCATTGTTTGGGGCTGTAGAAGATGTAGAAACGGCGGGTGGGGTTGTCTTGGATAAAGATGCTCGACATATCAAGATCCACATCGCTTGGAGTAGAAATATTTGAAGGTGTTGCCCACCGTGGAGGTACTCGGTTGAGCTTTTGTCAACTCTCGTAAGAGTCCGGGTTCTGGACTAATTTGTGTAGAAGCCACTTGGTCTACTTTGTCGAATGTAACGTTGATGCTTTCCATGACATACCTTCTCTCTTTTAGATATACTCGATAGGCTTTGGAGTTTGTCGAGTATCCTACAAGTACGCCTTCAAAAGCCTTTGGATCAAGTTTTCTCGATCTTCGCGGTCGGTAATATATCACTTGCATCCGAAGACCTTGACAAAGGAGACATCTGGCACTCTTTGGTTGATCATCTCGTACGGAGTTCTCATAAATCTTCTGTGAAGAGAGACACGATTATGAGTGAAGCACGCCGTATTTAGTGCTTCAGCCCATAAGAAGTGTGGCAGTCCAAAATGAATCAGGAGAGTCCTGGTTGCTTCAACTAGGGTCAAGTTCTTGCGTTCGACAACTCCATTCTGCTGGGGTGTCTTTGCAGCTGAGAACTGTTGAGTAATGCCAAGTGCTCCATAGAAGTCACTGTATTTTCTGTTCTTGAATTCCATCCCATTGTCAGTTCTGATTATTTGGACGCTCAGCTGGCAAAGATTATGTGATGTCTTCACAAATTCGATGATGAGAATCGATGTTTCGTCTTTTGTTCGGAGAAACTTAGTCCATGTGAAGCGCGAGAAATCGCCCACAATTACTAACACGTATCTTCGCCCATTGATGGTCTGAGTGCACATAGGTCCACACAGATCCATGTGAATGAGTTGAAGATGTTTGGAGGTTCATGTCGTGTGTCTGGTGTTGTAGGACGCTTTCCTCATCTTCGCCATTTCGCACACCGAGCAACGATGCTCTTTGTGGTACCTAAACGAGGGAAGCTCTTGACCAAGTTGTCCGTTTGGAGCTTGTTTAGATCCTTGAAGTTGAGATGTAAGAGGCTCTGGTGCCAAAGGTTGTTCTGATGTAGAGAGGCTCGAGAGATGAGGCACGTTGGTCAGTATTCAGATCAATGGAGTAAAGATTAGTCCTTTTGTGGCCAGTGAGCAGCTCCGTTCATTTATCATTGATGATGCTACACTTTGTTGGATTCGAAGATAACCTTGCCTTTGTCACAGAAGCGTCTGATGCTGAATAGGTTGTATAGCTTAGGCATTCGACGTACGAAACTTCTTTGATGGTGAGTCTGTCATGAATGAGGTCGCTTGTTCCAAGCATAGGAGCAGAGTCACCGTTTCCGAAGTAGACCTTTCCGAGATAGCCTTCGGAAAAGTTGCTCAACAGCTCTTTATTTCCCGTCATGTGTGAGGAGCAACCTGAGTCTAAGTACCACACATGACGAACCTGTAAAACAAGTTAAGCAAGCTTAGGTACCCATACGAGGACGAGTCCTTTAATTGCAGGTGTAGGGTTCACCCTTTTCGTTGATATATTGAGTTCTAAGTCAGCTTGATGAATGACTGACTTAGGAACCAGACTCGATTATACCATATCGGCTGTAGTAGGGATTTTGGAATCCACATTTGTCTATGTTTTAACAATTTATTACGTTTATCTTTGTCCTGGTTTTCGGGTGAGGTGTATCTTTTTCTCTTTGTTTTGTGAGTTTGCTTGTATTGCATCGGAGATACATCATCAGGAAGAGGGGAAGAGAAATTTTTTCTTCTTTGTAAATTGGAAACATTTTTCCGGAAATTTGTTATGAGAACTTGGAAGTACATCATAGTTGCCATAACACTGGTTAGTAGAAAATAACGACACACGGTTTGCGATATTACAAGACGAATTTTTTGAAAATAGGAGTAACAAGAGTTGAAGGTAGCTTCTTGTTTTTATCAAAGAGAGTTGCCTCATTCACTCGACCGACCTAACCCTCTTCGTCTCTTTAGAACTCAGGCTTTAATATGTAGATATACAATACAGAATTAGTACGAGACAAAGAGGTTTTCTTATCTGTTTTCTTGCATTTACACATAAGTGTTTCGGAAACAGAATAAGAGGAGGAATGTTTGTATACATCAGGAAAGTTTTGAAGAATTTAGATTTTGCTTAAGAATTGTTCTTTCTTCCGAAGAGGCTTTCCTCTCAGATTCCAGAGACGCGGTTATATCGTCTATTTTGCGAATATAAATGGTAATAAATGGGTTTGACCTGATCGGAAGTAATATCAATGAATGCTAAGGCTAAAAATATGATTGCTTGTGCACTAACGAAGGAAGAATACGATCGTATAAGTTCTTGCGTATCTGCTAAAGACATGTGGGAAATGCTACAAGTCGCTCATGAAGGACCACTCAAGTTGTACAAGAAAGAATAGCGCTCCTAACTCATCGAGCGATTCACAATGGAAGCAGGTGAATATATAAACCACATGTATGCAAGAGTCATGACCATCTCTAATTAGATGTTCCCTCTTGGCAAGATCATACATGATAACGAGAAGTCCAAAAAATCTTGAGATCACCTCCAAGAAGTTTGAATTCCAAAGTAACGGCCATCTAGGAAGCTAAGGATTTCGATGAGTTGTCTATCTCCGAGTAACTTGGATCTCTAACCTCAAAAGAGATGACTCAAACATTCATGAGAGAAAAGCAACAAGTCAAGAATCAACAATCTATTACTTTCAACATAGAACAAGAAAGTGACTTTTTATGGCAACAATGAAGAAGAGGAGAACATGATGAAGCAACTAGTCATGATGATCAAAAGATTTGAGTGTTCCGGCAAAGAAGAAATGTAAAGGGAACTCCAAATTCCAACTTCAAGGGAATATCTTCGTTGGAAAATAATGTCCAGAAATGCTTCATGTGTAATAAGCCAGACCACTTTACTTCAAATCGTCAATTGGCAGGCGATAATGAAAAGACAAAGAAACAGAAGGCCATGGTAGGAAGATTCCAAGAATGAGCAATGAGGAAATTCTTACTTACATGGCTGGCGATGATCAGGTATCTTCTTCACCTAATATTAAGAAAATAAATATTCTAATTAAGTTATATACGAATATGGATGAATCTCCTTATAATGCTTCCTCAGTTTTTGAAGTTGAGGAAAGTAAGGAAGAGGTATGTGAGATAATTCAAAAGGCTCATGAATAGATCAAGTCGTTTAAGTCGATAACCAAAAAGTTGACTAAGTAGTGAGATGATTAGCTGGACAGGAACATCAGGCTGATCTAGAGATCTCATGCATAAAATACAAGATAGATACTTCTAAGAAAGAAAAGGTTTCATGCAATTGCAATGAACTTGAAAAGACAAGTAGCGATATGTCCAAAGCTATCACTGTACTTGAACGTTCTTTACATGAGAACTGGTGCATCATTGATAGACTTCTCGACGGGAAGCAAAACCTAGATATGCTATTGAATATTCCTAGAAATACTGCAAAATTAGAGATAGGATATTCCATAGTAGAAATACATGTTGAACCGGTTGTACGAAAATCAAAATGCTTTTCATGTGGTCGTCATGGTCATTATTCATACGACTATTTTCTGTAAGCGTTGACAAGTCGAAGAATGTTTGAATGCCAAAGAAATTCCCTTATGCTTCTAAAGCTGGTCAACCTAAGCTCATGAGATCACAGCCTGAGATAAATGATATATCACATATCAACATGAAATATTTTGCTGCTAACATGTTAGGACTCAACCAACATTGGGTACCTCAGAAAAGAACTCATTCCTGCAGGTACAACGTATACCTTCCAACAAGAAAAACAGGCGGTACCTCGACAATGGGTGCTCCCACCATATGACATGTGATATCAGCAAATTTGTGTTGTTAAAACCATATGACGGAGTATATGTCTCATACGCCGACAACACAAAAGCCAAGATCATAGGAGTTTGAATTGTTGGTAACGATTTACATACTGCTATAGAAGACTTCTGGCCAATTAAAAATTTAGAACATAATTTAATATGCATAAGTCAATAGTGCGATAAGGGTCATACCGTAACTTATGAAAATGATAAATGTGTAGTTCAAAAGGATGATGAGGTTATTTTTAGCGCATCTAGGTATGACAATATCTATTGCATAACTCGTGATGATATTACTAACCTAAATGTCAAGTGCATAAACAGTTACACATGATATCACATGGTTATGACACAGACATGCCAATGTGTAACTGATATCTCATATAACAAGCAAATAATTGGCACATATTCTTGGGACATACTTTTTTTGTTTCTTTTATACCGTCTTCGTCGACCACCACAAACTAAAGCCGTCGTCACCATCCCTAGAGTGTCGACCAAAATAGCAGACATTCCATTTGATTAATCGATGTTTTCATTCGACAATTGCATGTTCAACCCTGAGAAACGACATACCAACCATTTTTTCGGCTGCGACATTGAATGTTGTCAAGAAGTCGGAACTTTGGAACGGAAGCCTACGTCCAGGTTCCGACTCGGGTGTTCTGGGCGTTTTGACGGCATTCCGCGAACCATGATATAAATTGAATGTTGTGTCCGAAAGGTATAGTGGGTCTCGGGTTTGAATCTATTAGGAACCTTATCAACATTGGGTGAGGAGTAAGACATTCTCACCTTGTCCCCGTGGTTAATCTCATCCTCGGAGTGTGCGGTGCAAGCCTCTAGCCGATTAAGTGGGGTACCTCAAGATAGAAAAATGAATCCAAATAATTTAAAATAATATCATAATTTTTCATTTACTTTTCCATTAATTTCACTAAATTAAATTTTTATCAAGTACATTTTAGTTAGAGTTCAAAAGTTTGAATTTGAATAACGGTCTCAACCAGACCCGCTACCATAACTTGAATCCGTGCCACACGCGACCTTAAATTCGTATATAACGCTTATTTAAAAACAATTTTCCAAGAAAAACAAAACCTTATGATTCAATTCAAAGGAAACAGAGAAAAAACTCGGAATTCAATTCCATGGCGTCAAACAAAAGCCCATGGGAAGGAGACAGCAAGACGACACTGTCCATTGAGCCATAAATTTGAACGGACTAAGGATATCGCGTCGGCAGACTTCGAGAAGAAGACAAAGTCCGCTGCTTCTATGGGCTTCGAGAAGACAAAGGTCGCCGCGACCAAAGTCAAGGAAGGCACATCCGCTGGGGTCAATTGGGTGAAACTTAAATACAACAAAACCAATCTGATTGGTGTTTCCGCTGTTGTTCGTCGATTCTCTCTTATGTATGATAGGGTTCTTCAAAATATTTCGTGGTAGATTTTACTTTTAAAGAATTCGATTCTAGTATTGTTTTTGCCTTTATATATTCCAGATTTGTGCAAATTCATTTGAACAAAGATAACAAAGGCATGCTAACTTGTGCAAATACATAAGATTGTTATACTCGGGTTTTTTGCGGTAAAAGATTTGTTCCTCTCGGTCTTTTCGTATAAGGGTAATAAATATGAGAATATCAAAAAGAAGAAAAGAGAGTAGGAACTCTACCCTACTTCTTCGAAAGACACACATCGCTACTCAAGGGAGCCTAAAGAAAGAGAGTGTAGGCAACAGTGAAATCGCCGTAATGCCTGAGGAGGAGGTCCAATTGCAGTTGATCACTCGGGCAACCAGTATCACTCGACTAATTGACAAACCTGGCAAGAGGATGCTTGTCACTTTAGAACGCTCGGTCAATCATCAAGAATATGGCTATCATAGGGTATGAGAAACATGGGAGAAGATTCTCAAAGACTTGGATGAAATAGACACGTGTGTTTCGCTAAATGATAATGGCAGAGGTGCGACATGAGAGTCGTTGACGTCACAACGTGATGAAACGTGAGGAGTGATTGAAACGTCGGTAACTCGTGAAGAAATGGAAGGTAATTGTTGTTCTCCTATAAATACTCGACACATTTTCAGATTCCAAGGCATCGTAAAATTGCTTTAATTTTGATACTTACGAGACTAAAATTGCTACCCTTTCACTTAACGAAACGAAAATTGATTCAATTTTGATACTTACGGGACTAAAATTGTAAGCGTTAACTTAACGAGATTAAATGCCAGCCGCTCAAAGATAAGGGATTGCAAATATGTTTAAAAGCCTTTTGAGTTTCTACCATTACTATATTGCTTAATTAACTTTATTATATGGGAGCTTTATTTTATTTCGTTTCATTTTGTAGTGCCTCGTAAGTTAGACTTCAGCATGGATGTTGAAAATATACGTGAACTTTAAGCACATGAGAATCCAAAGTGTATTATCCTGACCTTACCTAATAATCCAGATGGAAGGTAATTTTCTAGAATTACACAATTTCTGATTGCATATTCCATATTAAAGAATTTCATAATCTATAGAAGATAGATGCAACTATATGCATGATGGCTCATCTTCATGTCTCATTTTCGTTTTTAACCCTGTCCGCATAATAAATGACGAAATTCTACTCGAGATACTTAAACTATCAATATTAGTTCTATTGGACGAAGCCTATATAGAGTTCTCGGGGCGGGTGTCCAAGATGAAATGACTGAAGAAGCACGAGAATCTGATTGTTCTTCGGACATTTAGAAAACGAGCCGGTACATTTAAATTCTCATCAGTAATTCTTAATAATTCTTAAAACAAGTTAAATGATGATTATGGTTTTATTTGAATGCTTCATCACCGGGGCTTCGAGTTGTTGGATTCGGTTGTGTCGGTGTATTTGTCGGTGGCTAATTTATGCAGACTTAAATGGGATAAGTCGAAGCACGTACTACGTACGCTGTCCGTAAGACGTATCGCCCCGATATTACGTGCTCAATCGGTTTACCGACGAGCGTCCCAAGATACAACGACTTGTAACTTCGGAATCGCGGCACTTTCGACTCAACGAAGTTTTTCGTCGAATCTTACTACGAGACTCGGATCATTCTTGCACTATGATCCTAGGACGTGTTTTCTAGTATGCGATGAATGCAACTTCGTTCTCTCTTAATTTCCAATGATGTGGGAAACTTTATTTATAGAGACCCAATGGTCATCAAGTACAAAAAATTTTATCTCTTCAAGAGAAAACACCCTTTTAATTGTACCTTTTGGAAATGTACCATTTCAAATCCTTTTAGATTATTTCATTCTAAATATCCAACAATCCTCCACATGAATGAAATTAATGCATATATATGTTGACTCTTGCAAGAAAGTCCCGACGACCCATCATTGCATCGGGATAGGTAGCTTGTGGCTTTGAACCTTCCGTAGTGAGATGCTATCGGATTTACTCGCTACTCAGTGCACGTGATGTCTTGAACTGGCGGCTTTTTGTATAAACACAAGACAACAACATACACACAATGATGAATCTGATATCTTTTAATTCTCACTGTGTCCGTTTCGGCCTTGGACCATATCTCGGATTCATAAGTGTTAACATTGAAGCGGCCCCATTTCTCACTTATATAGGTGATCGACTATTAGGACTTAATCCTGGAGTAGCTCGAAATACTCCACCAATTTTGGTATAGTCATCATTAAAAGTGTAAACGCTTACCCTTACCACACGTCATCGAGAGATTACTTGGGCAGCTCTCGAGAATGGACTTTTAGGATTTCCAGGTGTACAACTGAAGTAGTCACAACTTAGTTGTCTCATTCAACCAAATTCGTGGGATCTCCACTCATCATGGTTGAGTTTCCACTGCGCCCTTTCTTGGTGTGTGGATTTTTAGTCCCATTCCCCTTACTACGGTGTTTAACTGTTCTCTAACGATGCCTTTTGTCGAAGGATCTGCTATGTTCTCTTTAGACTTCACATAGTCGATAGAGATTATTCCACTAGAGATTAGTAGTCTTACGGTGTTATGTCTCCGACGTATGTGTCGAGACTTACTGTTATACATGCAACTATGTGTCCTGCCGATAGCCGCCTTGCTATCGCAGTGTGTCATTATCGTTGGCACAAGTTTGTTCCAACAAGGAATATCCTCCAGAAAATTCCGAAGTCATTCAGCTTCTTCCTCGGCTTTATCTAGTGCAATGAACTCTCGATTCCATCTTTTATCGAGCTATGTACGTTTGCTTTGAGGATTTCCAAGAAACTGCTCCTCCACCGATGGTAAATACGTAACCACTCGTGGACAAGGAGTATTTACTGTCAGATATCCAATTCGCGTCGTAGTATCCTTCGAGAACTGCGGGAAGTCTCGAATAGAGTATGCCATAGTTAATGGTGTACTTCAGATATCTTAGCACTCTCTTTAGTCCTATCCAATGGCTATTACCCGGATTACTAGTAAACTTTCTAAGTTTACTCACTTAATATGCTACGTCAGGTCGAGTGCAGTTAGACAGACACATCAGACTGTCAATCACCCGAGCATATTCGAGTTGCGATATAGGCTCTCCTTTATTTTTTTGACTAAGTGCGGATTAACGTCTGCAGATGTCTTAGCAGGAGGATCATCGAAGGCTTCAAATTTCTTTAACACGTTCTCAACATAGTGAAATTGTGTCAGAATAATTCCTTCGGATGCTTTAGATACATTTATCCCTAATATGACATCAGCCAAACTCATATCCTTACTGCTGAAATAATTTTTCTATATATTCTTCGTATTCACGATTATCTTGTGGCTGTTTCCCATTATCAACATGTCGTCTACGTAAAGACATACAATCACAAATTCATCGGGTGTGCCTTTAATGTAAGCACATTTATCGCACTCATTTATCTTGAACCCATTCGATAGCATCGTCATATCGAATTTCTCGTGTCACTGTTTCGGCGCTTGTTTAAGCCCGTAAAGTGATTTACGAGACGGCATACGTTGTTCTCTTGCCGGGTGCTACAAACCCTTCAGGCTGTTTCATATATATTTTTCTTCTAATTTCCCGTTCAGGAATGAAGTCTTCACGTCCATTTGGTGTATTTCGTGGTCATACAACACTGCAATAGCAACGAGAACTTGAATGGACGTTATCCTTGTGATGGGTGAATATGTATCAAAGAAGTCATAACCTTCCTTTTAATTGAACCCCTTAGCGACCAATCGAGCTTTATATTTCTCGATCGACTAATCGGTCTTAAGCTTCCTTTTCAGGATCCACTTACATCCGAGCGGTTTGCACCCCTTCGGCAGATCTACCAATTCTCAGGTATGATTTTGCATGATGAACTCAATTTCGTTATTGACAGCTTCTTTCCGGAACGGAGCTTCTTGATTGAACAATGCTTTCTGCAATGTCCGGGGTTCGTCGTCTATTAAAGTGAACTCTCAACGGCATCGTAAGTTCTTTTTCCATAACTTATCTCATTTATCTCGTTATTCGAAAAAATATTTTCGAAGAATGTTGCGTTTCTCGACGCGATTATTATCCCTGCGTTCATGACAGGGATTTTCGATTTGTGCACCAGAAATCTGTATGCACTACTGTTATTAGCATATCCAATGAAAATACAATCAACAGTTTTGGGTCCTTTTTTAACATGCATTGGTTTAGGTACATCGACCTTTGCTAGGCACCCGCACACTTCGCAGTGTTTATAGGATATTTTTCATTTTTTTTCTTTAACTCAAACAGAGTCTTATTCCCTTTAGTGTGTCAACACATTTGGAATACGATTTGCTGACAGAAATGCTTCCCCCACAAGTTCTAGGATAGTCAGAACTAATCGGCATTACAATTCATCATCTCCTCAAAGGCTCCACATAAGCCAAACTTGACGAAGATAGAAACAAGTAAGCCCAACTTGGCCTAAACTGGGGGGCATAATGCAAGAAACTCTAGTGGGCCAAATATATTCCTTTCTTCATATTGGTCCATACGCCTAATAGGCACCATTGCTCAAACGCAGCACCTTTGCAGCGCCACGCAGCCCACCGCAACGCTCAATGGAATTGTTGTATGTACAACTGCTCAACCTCCACAGAAGCAGCGACCTTCACGCAGCGCCCGGCGGCCCAGTGCAGCAGCTAGCACGGCCCTAGAGCGCTCAACGGCACTCATCCCCGCAGATTTGCAGCCTACGCGCCCATGGCCACCCCTCACGCGGCCATGCTTCATGCATAAGCCTGCAGCAGTCCTTCGTTACTGTCCCATACCGCAACCATGCATTAGAGCCTCAGGCCGCAGCCCTACTGAGCCGCAGCCCTGTGTCGTAGCGTCTATAGGTCCCAGGTGTTGAGACCCTTGTTGAGATTTGCTTGGTACGTCGTCGGCCAGAGCAACCAGACCAGCCGTGAGCTACGCCTTCCCTCGAACCTCATAGGCGCCACCACTTGCATCCCATCCGAGTAATTGAAGTCTACAGGCTGAGCCGCAGCCCGCGCGGTGTCTCTGTTCCCGAAACAGCATCAAAAGCTTATGCGCCTTCTGCTTACCTCGTCCACATCACCGACATAGACACCATAGGAGGTATTTTCCCCTCCTGAAGCACCATTTCGCTGCACTTCTCGTCCCCGTTGCACCGAAAGAGAAGGCACGGGCGCTTGCTCTTTCTCCACAGCCCTCCCCCCTCGAGGATTCCATCGAGCCCTGTAATTAGCCCCCCGGCTCCCGAGATCTGAGCCCCCGGTGTCCTGCTGGAAGCCATAGATGAGCATTGCGATGTACTTCTCCGTGCACGAGATGAGGGACACGAGTCTGCCCACGATGCCTGAATTGAGGAGGTGGGGGACGTTCGCAGGGTGATTGAAGACGTTGTAGAGGGCCTCGAGGGCATCGAGCTTCGGTCTCGCTTTTGTCAAACCGGGATGAGAAGCAACGTTTTAGTGAACGTTGTTATTGTGGAAGGCGCGCAGCAACCGTCTCTTTACGAGTCGGTTGATTTAGGAAAAGGTGCCTCATTTTTTTTCATTTTTTTATTATTATTATTTTTTTCAAGAGGCACCAAACAGATAGCTTTTACTTGTAGCCGTATTTTTGCACCTCGAACGTGAGAACTTAGTTCTTTTTGCTAGAGCAGCCTGCTCGATTCACCTGCCTGCTTCGGATCAACCGACCTTGCAACTTTCGCTATACTTTCACGAAGAACAATAGAGCGGTTGGTTAGTAAGGAACGGCAGTAGGCTTTTGAAGACGGTAACAATATTCCTTAGAATATTTGGCGTGAACAATGCTGCTGCTTGTACTTCTGCTTGTACTACGTACGCTGTCCGTAAGACGTATCGCATCGATATTACGTGCTCAATCGGTTTAACGGCGAGCGTCCCCAAAGATACAAGGACTTCTAACTTCGGAATCGCATCACTTTCGACTCAACGAAGTTTTTCGGTGAATCGTACTACGAGACTCGGATCTTTCTTGAACTATGATCGTAAGACGTGTTTTCTAGTATGCGATGAATGCAACTTCGTTCTCTCTTAATTTCCAATGTTGTAGGGAACATTATTTATAGAGACCCAATGGTCATCAAGTACAAGAAGGTGTATCTCTTCAAAAGAAAACACCCTTTCAATTGTACATTTTGGAAATGTACCATTTCATATATACCTTTTAGCTTATTTCATTCAAAATATCCAACACGAGTTGGGTATGCAGCTTTTCCGGTAGACATTATTGTATTGTAGGGTTGAAAAAGAGTCGAGCCGAGCCCCAACATGGCCCAACATTCAAAGGCATATTCAAGGGCATATTTTCTCTAGTTCAATACAATTCCATGCTCAGATCTTGCAACTTCAATACCTAAAAAATACTTCAACAATCTCAAATCTTTCATATGAAAGGTATTGTTCAAATATTCCTTCGTCTGATCAACATTATTTATCATTACCACAAATCAAAATATCAACATATAGTAATAATATAACAACATTACTCCCCCTTGATTTAGCAAACAAAGAATAATTATTTTTTTATTTTTCAAATCCAAATGCATTCATGGCAATGGAAAATTTTATATTCAATTGCCTCGAAGCTTGTTTCAACCCATATGGAGATTTTTCAAGCTTGCAAAGTTTATTTTCACCATCATCTTTACCAGTATGTAATCCTTGTGGTATGATCATATATACTTATTCACTTAAATCCCCTTGCAAAAATGCATTACTAACATCCATTTTCCATATTGGCCAATGGTTTATGGCTGCTAAAGGCATAATTATTCGAATAGAAACATGTTTTGGAATGGGAGAAAAAGTTTCATTAAAATATACCCCCAAATTGGTTATAGCCCCTTCCTACCTACTGGCTTTATACCTTTCTATCTTACCATTTGCATGATATTTTATAGTATATTTGGCTTCTTGCCTGCTGGTAGATCCATAATCTTCCAGGTTTTGTTCACCTCCAATACAATAAGTTCAGTTTTCATCGCCTGTCTCCATACCTCAGGCTTGACTGCTTCATCAAAGGTGTTGGGAATCTGTTCCGATGTTAAAGCTTGCAAATATGTCCTTTGATGCCCTTTGATTCCTTCATATTGCACATAATCTGAAATAGGATATCTTATAGTATTAACACAGTTAGTATCCTTTGTAAAAGGTGATATAAAATCATTTGCCCATAAAGGTGGTTTGTTGATCCTGTCAGACCTCCTTAAGTTCAATTCCTGATGTTCAGAACTTGTACCATCATATTGTATTCATCATTTTGTGGAACACCCTCATGTATACTAATTGCATCATCATTATGAAAATCATGTCCATATTCTTCTTCATCATGTTGTGAATTATGTAAACATCATGCAAGTGATTATTCTCAGGATAATATTGTATAATATTAGTGATCTTTGTCTTATCTTTGCTGATAATGTAATAGAACTCTGTTTTTCAGCAAAGGGAAACACATCCTCATGAAATATTACATCTTTAGATACAATAAAATTTTGTGATTCTAATTCCAACAATTTATACCCCTTTTGGTTTGCAGCATATCCAATTAAAATGCACGGTCTAGATCGTTCTTAGAATTATCTTGTGTTGGCACAATTTTTGCAAAACAAAGGCATCCAATAATTCTTAGCTGCTGAAATTTGGGATCTCTTCCATATAACATTGAGAAAGGGGTCTTCCAGCCTAACAAGGGAGATGGTGTTCTATTTATTAAATAAATAGCAGTTTTGATACATTCTCCCCATAATTTTGTAGGTAAATGCTGAAATTTTATTGCTCTTGCAACATCTAGGATGTGTCTATGCTTTCTTTCCACTACCCCATTTTGTTGGGGTGTGTAAGGGCAATGCTTTGGTGAATGATCCCATGTGGTTCAAACAGTTTTTTACCATCATTACGAAGGAATTCTAGAGCATTATCACTCATGACCTTTTTAACACTATGATGTGTCTTAGTATAGGACATAAAAAAAATTTATTATATCATGCACTTCATTCTTTTGTTTCATCAAAAAACCCAAGGTGCCCGAGAAAAGCCATCTACAATGGTGAGAAAGTATTTGTCACCATTTTAAGTTGCCTCTCTATAAGGCCCCCAAACAACAATATGAATTAATTCCATTATTGATTTAGTTGCTGAAGTTTTCTTTGGAAACAAATATCTACTATGCTTGGCCAGCGGGAAAACATCACAATACTCGTGGTTTTGTGACAGTTTCAAGTTTAATTTTGGTAGAAAACACAGTATAGGAAATGATACATGACCAAATCTCATATGCCATAAGAGTTATCTTATCTATTTCTACCTTATTGAGTACATTCTGGAAAATTTTAGATTCTCTATTACAAGCATACCAATTTTCTATTTTTCTATCACAATCACTATCAAGATAGTATAGTCCATTCCTCACTTTTACCAGTCCCCTTTATCTTGTCAGTCCACATCTCCTGAATCAGGCAAAAATCAGGGTAGCAGGCAATACACCATCATGATTAGTGATTAGAAACAAATAATAAGTTATGTTTGAAAGAAGGAACATATAACACATTGAAAAGTTTCAATTATCCTCCTATTGTCACTGTCCCAGAATACATTGCTTTACTAAGTATACCATTAGGAAGCTTAACTGTAATGGTATGCTCAGATTTCATGTTATGCTCATCAAATAATCCTAAATCAGATATTATGTGTTGGTTAGCATCAGTGTTAATGATCCATTCACATGATGAAACAACTTTAGAGTTAGGTGTACCTTCCCATATACCTTCATGATTTGTTGAAGCAACCATTGTACCAGTATTCTGCCCTTCAATGATGCTAAGGAGTTGTTGATATTGCTTGGTGTAAAATTTGGCACCTTTGCTCCATTTGGTGGTTGTGACTCACCATTTGCCTGCAGTCCCAGCTGGTTAATTGTGGATGAGTTGGCCTTAGCAACTCCTTGTGGATTTGGCTTCCATTCGGTTTGATTATTTAACCTTCCACCTCCTCTTCTAGCCATTGATCCTCTTCTACCTCATCTGCACCAGTTTGGAGGGTATCCATGGATTTTGAAGCATATATCTTTGTTATGTCCCGAGATATTGCAACGCTCACACCAAAAGTTTGCCTTCTCTGCCTGAGAATAGTGATGTTTATTGGTCATAAGCGCAATTGTATTCTCATTCATAACACCTAGTACACCGTATTTCTCTGAGCTTCTTCATTTAATACAATGACATACACCTGCCCATGTGTGGGCAAAGGGTTCATCATCAAAATTTGTTACCTTATTATTGCATATCCATCATTTAATCCCATCAGGAACTGCATCATTTTCAGTTGTCCACAGAAATCCACATACTCCTTTGATACTTTGCTTGTTGGTGATGGAATGAGAGAGTCATACTCATCCTAGAGTTGTTTCAGCTTAGAATAATACTTTGTCATGCTGTTAGTTCGTTGAGCAATGGTATTTATCTGTCCGTATAATGAAAACATTCCCGCACCGTTCACCTTATCAAATCGCTCTTTTAAGTCGTTCCAGACCAATTCTGCAGATTCACAGTATACACCCCGTGCACTAACTCGCTGGTAAGAGATCGGTTAATCCAAGATCTGACTAGAGCATTACAACGCTTCCACCGTTGAGTCAGTGCTTTATCATCCGCCGATTGTTTGCAGGTGCCGTCAATAAATCCCAACTTGTTCTTTGCGTCGAGTGCGATTATCATTTCTCGGCTCCACACTCGATAATTTTCACTTCCACGCAATACCTCTGTGACGAGATCTAGGTTTGGAGTGTCTTGCGGACCTAGATACAACGGATCTTAAACATAGATCGAACTCGGCGTTTTCTTGGGATCTTGATTTTGATCTTGATTCAAATCGGTTTATTTACCAGAACTCATCTTTGCAGCAGATTCTCAACTGTTTAGCCTAGAATCGAAAACTGTTGATCAACCGAACGCAATTACATTAGTCGTGGCTCTGATTTCATGTTAAGAAACTGAGAGTGATTGAAATCGAAGAAGAAACATTATTTTATTTTTCATTCGTACTTTTGTACAGAGTAGATTGGGTATTTTATATCTAAGACCCTTAACGCCTAATTACAAATCAAATTATAGAATTTACAATTTGACCCACATTACATTTAAATTCTACTGCTCCTAATTATCTTAACACGTATGTCCCTTCAATAAAAAATATTTTGACTGAAATTATTGTGCCTTAAAATATTATGTTGATAGATATATTACTCTACGAAAATAATTCATACAGTACAAATTTATTTTCAACCTCACAGTGCAATCAAAATCTTGAGCTTGAATTTGATAAGTATCTATGTTTCTACCACCAATCTAAGTTTTCTTGAGCTTGAACATATACCGAAAGAGTTTCTACTAAAGCCCACGTCAATGATTCTTGTGAAGAATGAAAAAGACGACTGACCCTACAACTCCCTTCTTTTATCTTTTTCTTCAACTTTAGTTAGTGTTGGATCCGCTTTAAATTTGCAGGCTAACTAAAGTAGAGTAAAAAGGATAAATAAAATAATATATATAGTACATATCGAATATTACAGTTCCTTTGGCAATTCAAAGTTGATATCAAAAAACGATAAATAAGTACGTGTTATTAATTGATGAACATTAATATTATTTCCGAAGTACAGTTGGCGATATCAATCATTTGAATGTCGTCAACAGATGCTATATGCTTCCTTCAGTACACTAGTAAAAACTGATCCGCTCTCATCCTTAAACATCCGTATCAACTCTACTCGATTATCTCCACTTGAATGCTTTGCTGTTGGATGTGTCCAATGAACTGATCAAGATGCATTTTTTTTATAGGGGTATGGTCTTGGTATACTCCATGATTGCGTCATCTTTGTTTAAGATAATGATTGATTGTTGCTGGAAAAAAAAACAATGGTGGACCCCCAATATGATATCTTCGGACTTTTTAGGAAAATATGAAAAACAGGTAACAGAAAATATTAAATAATAACATATACCCGCTGTAGCTCATTCTGTTTAATTTTCCCTTAGTTGTGAGCTAAGCTAATTCTCTGCCCTGGCCGTTGATGAGAGCTCCCAGCTTTTCTTTAACGAAGAACAAATTACCATAATCTCGAAACAATAAATACATCTAAAAATAATACGCGCAATAATAATGCAAGACCTAACAAAGTGAAATCTACAATATAGAGAAATATTCAAGCGACCCGAATATATATAAACCCAAGCACAAGTAAACCTGTTATGGATAGGGTCAGATCCGTTAGGCACTTTCCTCTTGCTGACGTAGTTAAGTTCCATTTTCGAAAATGACATATTCGCATGACTCGTTTCTCTTCGTAAATTTACACGATGAGAAGCCCATATGATAAGTGAAAGCATGAACCCTAATAGTACGAGCGATTGAAGAAAAATACCGATCCCCAACTTGCTCGTTCTCGTCATTGCAAGCCCAGTTTTTTTAGCTAAGGTCCAAAGACTTCAAAAAAATACTATACCTGGTTTGTTTATTATTTTGATGAGAAAAAATATGAAGAAAACTGCAGGAAGAGATGAACTACAAGATCGTCCTTTTTCATCGCTGCATGGGTAGCTTATATAGTGGACGTAGGCTTTTCTTTATAGGTTTGAGAGATGATTCTGTCCGCTTTATCGAGCGAAGAGAAGAAAAAAGAACGTGACACTAAGCTTTTACATTTTAATGTTATACTCACGCGGTCACTTTTGTTTGTGATATATAAAAATATAGGGAATAGCTATTCATGATGCTTGAATAATTAGATATATAGTATTTGAATATGAAAAATAATTCGGTATTACATCACCGGGCGATTCGTATTTTTTCTATTATGGTAACAGCTTTCCCTGGTTAGAGTACACTCTACTACTAATATTTGCACAATCGCCTTCAATGTTGAAGATTGAGTGTGTGTTTGTGGCTGGCAATACTTTACCTTCAGGAGAAAATTAAAGGATTCGACTTTAGTACCAATTTATGAAGATATAGTACAAGCAGGATTCAATATGATTTATTGCTCTGAGTACACTTCTCAAGAGAATGAACTATTGTTATATATATTTTTCTAGCTTGCCTTTCTATAAAAATGATAGGAACCGTGAAGCTTAAACTTTTATTTGAAAGGATTATTTAATTTGACAGTATATGACCAAATTGTAAATATACAATGTAAATAGGTATAAATACAATGTACACTATAAAAATCAATAGACAAGTTCATTTTCAGAAAATCATGAGTATTGAATTCATATTTTAAACGAGAGAGAATACGATCGAGAATCTCGGAAATCTAACAACCTCACTCAAGATCTTCAACGCGGATATTCGACCGAACGTAATTCGTAAGATTTCTTATTCGAATACCGAGAATTCATGCTTAGATTGCTTGTTGATTGATGAATTAGGACCTAACAATTGGTATCAGAGCAGATCGTGATTGATTTTGGATTGAATTCGCGATTTTAAGATCAAAATAATTTTCCAGATTTTTCGATCGAAAAACTTACATGACTTGTATTTTGATCAATATGCTTAATGTTTGCGAATTTTGTTGACGATCTTGTTGATTAAGTGATAGATTATATGTTAGGAATGATTTACGTACTGATTTCAATCGCTTAGAACGTCATATTAATTCAGATTTTCGATTTAGATCGATATTTGCGTTTGCGATTAAGTTTTGATTTTGATTTGATTTTCGTAATATTTGATATATTTTGCTGTAAAACGTGGTTAATCTTGTGTTTGCTCATATTAAGAACGAAGAAACGAGTGATTATCCAGAATTTCATCACCTAACTTGAACATCTCTGTTGAATCTGAAAATTTCACTGTTACATTGAACTTTGTTGTTCTTCGATCGGATTTTCGATCGAAAAACTTGGCTCGAAAATTAATTTTCGAATAAGTTTAGAGCCGAGAAATTTTTCGATGACAAAAATTGTTCTCGTGTGTTTTACTCAAATATAAGACTCGAAAAACATTATTTCGATAATTAGTTTTTCGATTCATATATAAATATCTTTTTCGAGCGTAATAAAGCGTATTTTTTTCGACGGATACTGTTTCGCTAAATAAATATCTAATTTTGACTCGAAAAACTTGTAATAGTAAAACAACTTTTCGAGTAAAAAAAATTTAGCGAAAACATATTTCGATCGAATAATTCACACTCGAAAAACTTTGAGTCAAACTTAACAAAAATTTTCAATCACTCTTAATTTTTCGATTACAAATTTTTCGATAAAAGTTTTTGAGATCAACAATTATTCGACAGGAAATTTACTCTGCAAAACTCTTACGTTCGAAAAATAATTTTCGATAAATACAACGTAAAACTTATACAATCGAAAATCTTTTTCGATCATAGGTTCGAATTTTTTTTAATCGAAAACTTTATTGTTCGAAAAACTTTTCGGTAACTGCTCAAACACACACACATGTTACACTATTTTGAAAGAAATCAAACTTCGTAATTTTCAAAACTTACGAAAAATATTTGTCCCCGAATTATCTTCTACGATACTCAAAATTTTCGATCTTAAAAATCAAAATTCTTTAGCAAAATTTTGAAGTATCAATTCTCATATCAAATATTTTTCGAAATTAAAATAATTTCTCTTTAACAACCGAAAAATAGATACGAAAGGGAAATTGTTTAAAGTACGAATTAAACATTACTAACGAAGTTTGTCACTTGCGAAGCACTTTTACCATTTCGATTCCAAAGTTTCACGAAGATCCAGCCAATCAACTACAAATGGATGCTTATTCGCTCGGAAACGACGTCCGCCCTCCAATTCTACGAAGAGGCGAATACACTGTGTGGAGAAGCCGATTCATAAACGTCTTGGAAACAAAAGAGCTAGCTACAAATTTGATAGCTTCTCTTCAAGAAGGTCCCGCTCAATTTGGGCTCATCCAAGAAGGCGATGCCACCAATAATCCTCCCATTCCTGCCTCACGAAGACTCAAAATCCCTAGTGAATACACCGAGGGGGAGCGATTAAGAGCAAAAGCAGATTTAGGAGCCAAAACTTTCCTAATGCAAGGAATTCCTAACGACATCTATATGCAAATAGATAGTCTATCTAGTGCAAAAGCTATGTGGGACGAGCTCCACAAGATGATGCAACGGACCAAAGTTGGAGTCAAAGCCAAGAAAGCAAATATTCTAATCGCTTACAACTCATTCAAAGCCAAGGCAGAGGAAACCGTTTATGAACTTTATCAACGCTATCTAACTCTTCTTAATGAGATGAGGAAGATAGATATCTTCAAGACCAACATGGAGGTCAACATCCGATTTCTTTCTTCTCTTCAACCGGAGTGGAAGAAAATATCCATGCAAATCCGTCAAAATAAGGATTTGGACGAAATGGATATCCATGCCGTCTTTGATAATCTCGCCCAACACGAGGAAGCTATCAGCGCGATACAAAAAGAACTTAAGGGCAAGCAGATCGACGATTCTACAGCTCTTGTTTCTGAAAGAAAAACTAGTCGATCTCGCAAAGATAAAAGCATCAAGTTGCCAAGTTCTTCAGAAGATGAAGACGAATCTGAAACAGAAGGAAAGACCAGCCGAGTCTTGAGAATCTAAAAACGCCAAAGAACCACAAAACTGCTATAATTGTGGTAAGATAGGGCACTTCGCCAGAGAATGCAAACTTCCCAAGAAAAAGGACGCCAACTACTACTCCAAAAAATTCCAACTCACTAAGCAAAAAGAGGCTGGAGTAGCACTGATGGCCGAACAAGAGCATTGGCTGGAAGACACCACAGATTCTGACGATGAAAATCTCGCTCTCATGGCATACCTCGAAGACGCCGCAAATGATAACTCTTTAAGAAGGCCTGACGACGATGACGATAAAGCATCCTCTTCATCACAAGAGGTAACAATGTCTAATTCCACATTATTAAACATGTTAGAATCGTTACAGATTAAGTACTCTAACATGAAAAATGAGCGGAAACGAACAAAGGAATTAAAAGAGAGACTAGCTCTTACCGAAAGCAATTAGATAAGAAAATTCATTTAGAAATTCTCTTATCTAACGCTAAGGAAAAAATATCTAGTCTCGAATTAACCATAGCTACCTCTGAGACTAAAGTCAATGACCTTAATACGACTCTTATCGATTGTCAGAGATATTTAGAAATTTTAAAAATAATTTCAAAGAAATCTCCGACGAACGTAAGAAACTTTACTCAAGGATTAAAACTTCAGAAGATCTGCTAACGAAAAGGGGTCAAACGGATCAAACTACTTCTCTAAATCAACCTCTTGATATAGAATTTTATAATCCTAAAGAAGGCTTAGGTTTTAACAATCCCTATAACTTGAAAAATGTCAATGTTAAACAATTATATAATATCAAGTACATGGGATTAGGATTAACTTCTCTAATGGCCTTTACTAATTCTTCAGAAATAAACGCTTTAGAAAAATCTACACGAAAAGCCACAAATAGGACTGACATTCCCTTTGACTACACCGACTTGAATAATAGTTAGATAAGGGATCTCAACCTGTCTAGTGATTATAATTCATTATATCCTCTAGAAGACTTTTCTAAAAATAAGGAAGAAAATAATGATCATTTTAAAATTCCACTTTCTGTTATATTCAAGCTATTATTAGGAAAATAGCTGATTTAAACGCTTCCTTAGAAACAGAAAGTTTCAAAGCTGAAAAGAATGAGCTTTTACTGGAGATTTCTAATCTCAAAACTTCCTCTACTTTAAAAACTTTTACTGATTTTACTTTGAAAGAAAAATCATTAATTAAGGACAAGATTACATCTAAGAAAACACCTTCCATTGTTTTTCAAAATATTTTAAAAGAAGATAAATCTTCTTTAAAAATAGTAAATGGAGGAAAAGAATCCTTAAATGCTTCAAAAAGGAAAAAGACTCTTTCTAACTCTTTTTCTACTCCATCCATAGGTAGTGTAGAAAAAGAGGTGAAGCATGCAAAGGAAAGAGTGCCTAGGATAGAATTTCAGAAGAAAAATGATAGAAATGTCTTATTTTCAAAATTTTCTTCTGGATTAAAAACTATGGACACTCGCAAGAAGACGGCCGTTTCAAACTTTAATGTTGTTGCTTCCACTTATGTGTTAAAACCTATTAATTTTGAAAGCACAAATTTTGAAATTGGCTCTACTTCAAAAATTATAAACCATCATTCTAAGACAAATGCAAGTCTTAAGTATCGTAGAAAACAAGATCCGGCTATTAAGAAAGCTTATAGCTGAATATATTCTTGTCCTCATTTAAGGTATCCGGTCAAAGTACACTCAGCCAAACACCTTAAGAGACTAGCTAGAGAAAAGATTTTCTCATGCACTAAGATTAATTCATGCACTAAGATTTTCTCATGCACTAGAGAAAAGATTTTCTCATGCACTAAGATTTTCTCATGCACTAGAGAAAAGATTTTCTCATACACTAGAGAAAAGATTTTCTCATGCACTAAGATTTTCTCATGTAAGGTTCAACCTCACTGGGTTCCCAAGACACCATCTAGGCCAACACAAGCCCAAAAAGCCAAATTGCCTAAAGAGGTACCACTTAAACCAACTAATACCAAGTTGGTTTGGGTACCTAAAAACATAAATGGTTTAGGAACCAAAAATGAACAAACCTTACCTATCAAATCTGCTAATCCGAGAGGACCCATTCAAAAGTGGGTACCTAAATCTCTCTAACATCTTTCTATGCAGATCCATTATGTGTGGTATTTAGATTGTGGTTGCTCCACACACATGACGGAAAAGCAAGAACTGTTGAGCAACTACCAAGACCGTTACAAACGGAAATGTCCAATTTGGCAACAATGATTCAGCTCCAATACTCGGCTTTGGAGACATTCTACTACCGAATCTGACGATTAAAGATGTCTCTTACATCCAAGGTCTTAAACACAACATGTTCAGCCATAGGACAATTCTGCGACAAAGGATTTCAAGTGGTATTTCTAGCTGATCAGTGCATAATTTTAAATAGTCAGAATCAAGAACTTCTAACAGGATCACGAAGATCAAATCTATACACCATCAATTTGACAACAATACGATCTTTGACAGTTGTTTGCCTCATATCACAGACTACAATCAAGATGAATAGCTTATGGCATCAACGTCTGTCTCATCTAAATCTCAAAGCTCTTCACAAGCTCTTTATCAAAAAGTTGGTTAACGGTGTACCAACTATTTCCCTTCAGCAAGAGCATCACTGTTCGGCTTGTCAAATGGGAAAAATGAAGCGAGCATCACACAAACTCAAGCAAGTTGCTTCTACATCCCGGCCCTTGGAATTACTTCACATGGACCTTTGCGGACCAATGCGTACACAAAGTATCAACGGTCGTAAATATGTGTTAGTAATTGTCGACGATTATTCTCGCTACACACGGACAAGATATCTTCGAACTAATGAGACTGGAGACTTGATAATAAGCTTTGTGAATACAGCTCAGAATCTCCTGCAAAAGAAAATCCAAGTAATCAGAACGGACAACGGGATTGAATTCAAGAATCAGTGTCTCAGCAACTTTTATCAATCATTTGGAATTATTCAACAATTCTCAGCCGCAAAAACGCCTCAATAAAATGGTGTCGTAGAAAGGAAGAACCAGACTTTAGTTGAAGCTGCAAGAACAATGCTCATATACTCCGGTCTCCCTCACTTTCTATGGGCTGAAGCAGTGAGTACGACATGTTTTACTCCAAATAGGACAATTATTCACAAACGCTTCGAAAAGACGCCATATGAGATAATTAATCAAAGAATCCCGAATATCTCATTTTTCAAAGTATTTGGTTGCAAATGTTTTGTGGCCAACGATCGGGAGCATCGGAGCAAGTTCGATCCCAAAGCCTTTGAAGCCATCTTTGTCGGATATTCCTCTACATTAAAATCATATCGCGTCTACCTCAAGTCTTCTCGTACAATTCTTGAAAGCTACAACGTCACCTTTCAAGAAATGACGGATTTGGCTTCTGAACAAAATAGTTCAGAACCCGAGGTTATAGGCGTGTTGGCACAAAGTCAACAACTTTCGACAACCTCTACCTCAAAGTCAAGAGAAGCAATTCCCGCCGACTTGGAAGATTTAGATTCACTGTTTGAACATTTTTATCGAAACTAGTTTCAAATGCCTGCTTCCTCTCACTCAATACCAAGCAGTACTCCTTCTCCTTCTACGGAAGAAATTCCAATTGATACACTCACTCCTCAGACTCCAACAAATGTTCAAGAATCTCCTAATTCTGAATCTTCAACTAGTGCTGCAGCTCCTACAAATCCAGATGAGGAAATTCATTCCAATTCAACCTCAGAATTGAATTTCCCAACTACGAATTATCAACCCATCAATTCAGGATGTCTCGATCTACAATCCAATGAAGAATCTACTTCGGTTATTTCTCATGAACGCAAATGGACTCGAGCTCATCCTATCAACCAAATCATCGGTGACCCTTCAAGTGGAGTACGCACTAGGACGTCCACTCAAAGCGGATTATTCACATGCTTCTTAAGCCAAAACGAACCAATTAAAGTAGCCGAAACTCTTAAAAACCCGGATTGGATAATCGCAATGCAAGATGAATTCAACCAATTCGAGCGTCTACAAGTTTGGACGTTAGTTCCTCGACCACAAGGCAAAACAATAATTGGTACTAAAGGGGGTTTCAAGAACAAGAAGAACAAAAACGGTGAAGTTATCAGGAATAAAGCACGACTCGTAGTAAAGGGATACAATAACCAAGAAGGAATTGATTACGATGAGACGTATGCTCCGGTGGCACGTATTGAAGCAATTCGACTATTTTTAGCATACGCGGCTCATAAAGACTTAAAAGTCTATCAAATGGATGTTAAAACCGCCTTTCTCAACGGCGTATTAAAAGAAGAAGTCTATGTCGCTCAACCCGATGGCTTCGTGCACGAGAACCATGCTGATCATGTATATCGATTGGACAAAGCTCTTTATGGACTAAAACAAGCCCCTCGTGCTTGGTATGATGTCCTAAGCGAATTTTTAGTCAAGTCCCAACTTCATAAGAGGCACCATCGATACGACACTCTTCATCAAAAGACAAGGCAAAGACCTGATGATCGTTCAAGTTTACGTTGATGACATCATCTTCGGCTCGACAAATAAACGTCTCTGTCAGAAATTCGGTGAACTCATGAAGACCAAATTCGAGATGAGCTTAATGGGAGAACTTCAATTCTTTCTTGGACTACAAGTAAAGAAACTCGAAGAAGGAATCTTCATCAGTCAAACCAAATATATCCAAGATATTCTGAAGAGATTTAATCAAGACAAGAGCACATCGATGAACACTCCCATCTCAACAAACTGCAAATTGGATGTTGATCCGTCTGGCAAGGCAGTCAACATCACACTCTATCGGAGCATACGGATCTCTTCTCTACTTAACGTCTAGCCGACCCGACATCATGTTTGCCACTTGTCTCTGTGCTCGGTTTCAAGCTGACCCAAAGGAGTCCCACATGCAAGCAGTCAAGCGAATTCTACGCTATCTAAAAGGAACTCCCAACTTAGGGCTATGGTATCCAAAAAATACTGACTTTAGATTAATTGGCTATACTGACGCTGATTATGCAGGTTGTCGAATGGAGAGAAAAAGCACGTCTGGTGGAGCACAATTTTTAGGCGAAAAGTTGGTCTGCTGGTCCTCAAATAAACAAAATTGTGTGTCAACATCAACGGTCGAGGCAGAATACGTCGCGGCTGCCAGCTGTTGCTCGCAAATTCTATGGATGCGGACACAACTATGCAGTTCTATGGTTTGATTTTAATAACATTCCCATTTACAGTGATTCTCAAAGTGATATAGCCATTACTTGCAATCCTGTTCATCATTCACCCACGAAACACATAGATATTCGTTATCATTTTATAAAAGATCATGTAGAAAAAGGCACTAGAGATATGTATTTTGTAAAAACGGAACTTCAACTTGCCGATTTATTCACTAAGGCATTGGATGAAAACGAATCCAATTCCTTATTGCTAAATTAGGCATGTTGAATCTCAATCTTACTTGACATGTGCTTTACATGCTCTACTATGCTTTTATTTGATACTCTATGTGCTTCTCGATATTCCTTGATTATCTTGCGTGAAACTATCTTTCAAATTTTTTATAGTATACATAAAGTAATAATAAAAAAAAATGGGAGATGACGATAATTTTGCCTATTTTGAATTACTCACAAAAATATTTCTTCGATATATATGTTTAGTTCTTTGCCTAAAAAGTCACGTGACATTTTTTATTCAAAGAGCTTCGTTTATTTTAGTAGACACAAAGCCACATCATATACGTGAGAATTTGAACCTCAATAACTTTTTCTTGAGTGTGTCACACTTCAAAATGACAATTCTTTGGTTTGTACTTTGTAGCTTCATTCTTACTTTTGTGTTAATTCGTCATGAAAATGATAAGGGCATATTAGGAAATTCCTCACTTAGCCCAAATTATAAATCCTTTAATTTTTCCCTTAGAAATCCCCTTTTGGGCCTTCTCCGACATTCTTTTTCTTCATTCTATCAAATCCTATTGAGCGTTCAACCTTATTCACATGATTCGGGGTTACTCAATCAAGAAAAAGAGGGGGAGAGCAAAAGAGATGCACATAATGAATTTCTCAATCATTATAGAAGAGAAACACCAATCTCGCTGTGAACTTCTCCTAGATAATCTCGTATACTCCTAGAAGAGAAGCACCTCGAAGTGAACTTCTCCAACGATAATCTAGATCTTCTAAAATAAAGAAAATGAGAAGAGAAGCACGGCCTTGGGTTCGAATTTCATAAATGTGGAACCTTCGAAAGGAACACGGTCTCGACTCAACAAGAAGTTCTAATCTCTCAAAGTTTTGTAAAGAAGACGAGACTCATCTTGAGCAAGAAAAGCTAAAGGATTAGAAATGAATTACATAAAGGGCCCCTGGAATTCAAGAATTTTTAAGCTCACTAATCCCAAACATTACCCTACCCATTTAGTCAGAGCCTAAATATAGTCCCATCAAAGTCCCTTTGATTCAAAATGAAGAACTTTCACTTAGTAAGTTGATTATATACGGCGATAACAAATTAATTGATATTACTTTGTCGTGTTGATATGAGTGATATATCTGTTAAAGAGTTCCATTATAAAAATAAATTGAGTGGTATGAGCGAAACTTACGAGAGTTGTCGAAGTGATTCATACTATGATCTTAGAATATTAAGTCTAGTTACATGATTTTATGGCAAATTATTATTTTATATGTCATAAGAAATTTTTGTCTGATAGTATTCAAAATGTCCCATCCGACCCCAAAACAAAAATATTTTTTATTTGAAAATATCTTTCGCACATTTTAAATGCATTTAATACATGCACTGTCTCAGAATTGATAAAATGCGAAATTTGTTGAAAAATGAAAAATTTTATTGAATCTATGCTAAATTGTTTAAAATGCGTTACTTGTCCTTAAATAATAAATTTTCATATGCCAAATTGTAATAAATATGTGCTTAAAATGCCGAAAAGTTAAATCGGTCAAATGTTTAGGGGGAGTTTTATATGAGAATTTGTTATTATCTCCTATATGATTTACTTATAAAACATGACTTCTAACATTTTTTCTAAGCATCACATAAAATTTAGAGCTCATCCGAGGAGTCAAATGTTGAATTTCATCAACAATAGGAGAAAATTTCATCTCTTCCAGAAATACAGAGAGTATTATGCAATTTAATTTTTTTGGGTTAATCCATAAAAGATTAAATTCTTGTTTAATCAGACCTGAATTTTAACTAAAAGCCCAAACTTTTTACGGCCCAACGTATTTTTACCTTACCCGATCGTAAAGTATTAATACCACTTTATCGATCGAAAAACTCACTCACACGCAACTCATTATCATCGAAAAACTTTTCGACTTCCGCAAAAACATACTTCGAACTCCGGCGATTTCTACAAAATCTCAACAATCTCTGGGATTTTCTTCCTTAACTCGCCCATTTCGAAGATATGGAAACTCCAAATTATCCTCACATATATCCTTCATCAAGCTTCATGCCAGTTCATGACAACAATTATCAACTGGATCTTACGACATTCCGGTGCCCGGATGAAGTCATCATCTCCATCCTTAAAGAACACCCACTATGGCCAGCTTTAACGATGACGGCCTCCGTATCGATGGTCTACCTTCAACAATTCTGGGGACTTATAGAGAGCCACGTAGTCGGAAACGACGTGGAATACACAACATAAATAAACACAAGACACGTCGTTCTGAACCGCAATCTGATGGCCATGGTGCTCGATCTTCCGCACTACGAAACCTATGATCAACTTCCAACAGATGCGGAGATTGTAGCAGATATGCTCCGGATGGGATACAAGCCCCCACTGCCCAAATTGGCGAGTTTCCAAAACAATGAAATTCCCCATCCGTGGAAGACATTGTTCGGCATTATCAACAAATGCCTCTCCCCAAAACACTCCGGCTTCAAGGCGAACGGGAACATCCTTCGCATCTTTTACGGAGTGATCTTCTCAAAGAAGTATGACGTGGCCCAGCTAATTTGGAATGATCTAGCGGACCAGATACGTCAAAGGGAGACCAAGTCGAAGGCCAAGTTTCTCCCCTATGTACGGTGGTTCCCGGTGCTGATCTCACACTTCACTGAAATCCATACAGAATCCGAGACTACCACCAGTTGGGGAATACATTCCGCCACGTCTTCGATACTTTCACAACCCGAAGGCAGCCGACCTAGTGCTCCAACCAATGCTGATCCCATTGGAGCTGCTCCAACTAGCTGATCCAACGGAAGAGGCATACCAAGACTACTGCCAAAACAACTCCATCACGGAGGAGATGGTACGAGCCTTGGATCCAGCTCTGGCACCTTCTCAAAGGGAATCACTGGTGGAAACAACGGCGCCCGAAGCCACGGCTCAGGAGATTGAGACACCGGCCGTCGAACCCGAAGGTGTTCCTCGAGATGTTTCTCCTGAGGCCACTGACTCAGATGAAGCATACATACTCGAAAGAAGGGGCTCTCGCCGACCGCACCAATCGGCCCCGTCTGTATCGCCTTCAATCTTACCGACTTCTGTGCAAACACCTCCATCACCAACTGATCAGCCAACCGTATAGATTCCAATTGAATCTGTCTCAACACCCATAGAGGTGATACCTATTGTATCATCTCAAGGATTGGGTGGAAGCCCTATTGGACCCCCGATATCTTCGGAGCAAACAATAGGCCAACCCATTGAAGTGGTGACTTCATGGTTGATAACGGATGTCCTCGGACGTTTCGGAATCTCAAGACCTGCTCAAGGCGGCACATCGGAAATCTATTCCGATGTTGTGACAGTGGAGCGCCTTCCTGGCCCCACTCCACCATTGTTCGTGACGGAGCAACGATTACAAGACGCACTTTCCACAGCTCTATCTTCTCTAGAAGATCGTCTGATGGACCACAGACTTCCCAACACCCACAACACCATCCACCTTCCCAACTTCACCGCCAATGAAAATCAACCTTGGCCGACCCTTTTTCTAATCATCAACAACGGCTTATCTCCAAAACACAGCTATCTTGGCAGATGCAACCGCAACATCATGCTCATCTTCCACGGCATCGTCTTTAACAAAAAGTACGATGTCGTTCAACTCATATGGTCGGACCTGCTGGATTAACTCAGACGACGAGACCTCCCCTCAACAAAGAATGTACTTCCATACCTGAGGTGGCTCCCCGTCTCCGTTATCACTTCATGAACGCCATTCCCAAGATCGAGAGCTGAGACCCATCCGAATGATAGCAACCCCCGAAACTCAGCTATCTTCACTCTTCCAAGACCAACTTGGACCGGGAGGCGATGATCATTCCTGCAGATCTACTACGGTCGTCATTGCTTACCTTCGGGAGAACACGCTCGAGGAGGTTCCTATGGTCCAACATATCCTAGTTGGACCTACCCTAGGAACAAACCAACCCACCAAACCCAGTCTAGGTCTAGAACGCGCAGCATTCCCTGCTCGCAAACAAAAGAAAAAATCGAAAGGGGAAGCCGTAAGTCGCCAATAGGAACGTCGCATAAAATAACGTAGCCACTGAACTCATCCGCCCCTAAGTCCACAAATTACTCAAACCAAGCCCCTAGGTGCAGGAGACGACATTATCGTCTCCCGGGTAGAAGACGCGACATCTGGTTCAACCGCACAACTAACAAAATCGAGCCACTCAATTATCTCTCAACAGATGGTTGTTTAAATTGCTCACGAGGAGCAAAGAATGCCAACACCGCCTCGCTCGGAGGTATTAGAGGTTGAAATTTGCAGTCCCTCGCCTCAGACTGCACCTTTATTGAGCACATCGAGACTAGTGTCCTTACCATCCACATTTTTCACATTTCCTAGGACACACACAAACTTTACTGCACCTCCAGATCTTGGTGATCTGTACAGAACGCTCTTCCATGTCTCCTGCCTAGATGCCAGTCAGGTACTGAGCGGAAGTCCCTCAGCAGTCAACATTCCTACATCTACTGCAATGGGCTGTCGAGCTGAGCCACTCTCAGTACCGATGCCAACGGTGAGCCTGAGTGGTCCCGATTTCTCAAATCATGTGCAAACATGCGGCGTGTCAGTTACATACTCTGACATCGTGACAACGGAACGCCTTAGTGGCTCTGTCTCGTTAGTTTCCCCGTTCCTGACGGAGGGCAGGCTAGCGGAATTCTCCAAGACGCTTGACTTCATAATGACAAGAGTCTACATGGCCCTCGAATCCTCCGTGCAAGACAAAGGCAAGGCCCCTGTCATCGAACTCGAAACTGCCGCATCTCCTTCCTCCACTCTACCAACTCACCCAGTTGAACCGGGTCCGTGGGACGTTCCGATCGAATAACTCCACGACATCATCTTGACCCGACTGCAGTCCGCCCTCTCTTTAAACGACCGGGAGCAAGACATCAAGCTTCGGCTCGTGACCCCGATGTCTTGCCGCGGCACGGTGGAACCGTCCAAATGACCGCGTGACGACCCGAAAGATTAGGGTCGTCCCGAGGGGGAGAAGAGACCGAGACAAAGCACTGAGCCCCTGACGCAGCAGGTCACATCCATCCACCACTACCCAAACTACCAGACACCCAACTAGAGTTATCTCAAAAAGAAGCTGCCTCCGCAGCCTATACCACAACTCCCTCACTAGCCCATACTACCATAGCCACTATAAACCTCCCCTCACCAGCCCATACTACAATAGCCACTATAAGCCTCCCCTCGCCTCCGATGTCTCTTCAACTTTCTACCTCACCAGTTCCTTCTCCAGCAACCGACGAGCCGACGTTAACCGTCAAAGAGCTCTACGACTCACATGACAAGGTAGAGAGCTACATACTCAATGAAGAGTGGCTGACTCAGCCGATAACTCCCGAACTGGCCAAATGCTTAATAGAAAATGCAAGATTCTTTCTGAAGATGACATCCATCAGCCTGGTTCGGGTTAAGAGGAGGAACTCGAGGAAGGCAAAGACTACGAAGCCAAGATCCCCACACTTCCCAAACTCCTCCAACACAGAGTCCTGGATGAGGACGACCCTCCGTTGAAGTTAAAAAGAAGAGAAGAACTAGACCTGGCTTGGAGAAACGTTATGATCGTGGCGCCATACCAAGAAGAGATTCGAAAGAGAATCTGGAGGAAAAAGAATCAGCTCAAGAAGCTCAACGAGTTGGAGTTGCGAGGCATGACTCATCTCTCAGAGCAAAGAGCCAATCTATACCTCCTCAGCCTCCGTCGGAAGCTCATGTTCGACGGAAAAGGAAGCAACGTGGAGCCTCTCTGAAGGGATGAGAAGAAGAGG
Source organism: Linderniella brevidens (assembly GCA_004919715.1). Classification (NCBI taxonomy): domain Eukaryota; kingdom Viridiplantae; phylum Streptophyta; class Magnoliopsida; order Lamiales; family Linderniaceae; genus Linderniella; species Linderniella brevidens. The sequence continues at coordinate 4,002,680 of SWDC01000149.1, read as the reverse complement.
CCTACGATCTATGCAGTAACAGGAGTATGGACGGCTCACTTCTGCTCAATATCCTTCCCAATCTACCGAGTTCAGCGAGAGGACGAAACTGTCGAAGAACTGAGTCAAGCAGACCTCTCCTACATAAGAGCGGAAGACATCTATCAAATAGTCGGAAGCTACAAGATGCTTGGTGCTCTTTAGAACCCCGTAATCCAGCTGGGATACAACACCTTAGAGAGGTTTAGACTGCGCCAGATCAAGTACAGTGCATCTCACGATCTTCATATGGCGCTAGAGAGCAACTTGAAGAAGGTGAACCTCACAAAGCCCTCTTACGATCGCCTCGAGGCTGAAAGCTACGGTGAAGACCACATTTTTTATGGAGAAGATCCCTACATAGTCTACATCAACTACAAGGGCAAGAAAAGGCTGATGAAGACATCGAAGATCACTAAGTTCTGCAATGGAACCCTCCTGATCAAACGTGATAAACTCAGAAGAATCTTGGAGGATTTTGAGGTTCAAGGAGCATGAAGTCCAAGCCAAGTACCAGAAGATGATTGACATCATCTCTGATCGGCTTTCGTACTGTAGATGGATACGATCTTACGCGTACAAACTATGACTCAAAAGATCCGTCTACGAGCTGGTGAGACTGAAGAAAAAGAAGACAAAGAAAACGCCAAAGCAGAAAGGACGCTAAGGGAGAGATTGTGACGAATCTTTTGTAGTGTCATTTTGATTTGGTAAGTCTTGGGTCTATTTTGTAATTAAGTAGATTGTAGTGATTTTGGGCCTCTACGTAAATATATGATAGTTTATATCATGAACCTTCTTATACTAACACATGTTGTATATGGGGCCCTCTTTAACCTTTTAGGGTTTTTATTAAAAGAAATCCAAAGGAAGTCACCTTGTACCTTCTCTAAAAGGAAACATACACTTTCACAAACTAAAATATGTTCTTCAATCGCTAAGCTTTAAAGCTATCTTCTGATCCAGGTTTGGTAAATAACGGACCAACACAGAGTTATGTGAAAAAAAAAATATTTCGATAATGTTTTGCGATAACATTTTATGTTTTCCAGATACTGAGTAAGAAATTTCTCGTAAAATTTATCAATCGAAATTGCACAAAAAATTTACGATATTTCTTACGAGAAAATTTTTCGATATGTCATATGAGAAAAATTCATGAGAAAATTTCGGAATAAAATTTCTCGATAAAATTTTCAAACGAGAAAAACACTAAATCAAAGGAATCTATTGTGTAGATCGATCAATATGTGTTAATCTTCAGGTTAAACATCCGATTAAACTCAAATAACAGCGAATTACGTTCAATTTTGATGAAAAATCAGATAATCCGAGATGAACAATGGGTTGAAAATTTTCGATCGGATTCGAAAATTCGACAAAATTACGTAGGTTCGATCGAAAAGAATCAAGCGCAAATTAGTGCAAACCAGCCAATCGAAGCTCAATCAAGGCAAAACAAGTTGAATTGATCGAAAACAAAGTCAAATTTAACAAATTTTCTTCGCAAAATATTTCTGAAAATTAATTTCAATTTTATCGGACTTTTTTGGTTGAAATCAGCCAATTTCAACGCAATTCAATCACAATTTATCTCTGGTACCAATTTTGTGTCCCAAATCGAATCGTAACAATGAAAATATCAAAGAATTATTATATAGATTACCGATTAGGTGCGGAATGAAGTAGTTCGAGTAATATTTGAATACAAGCCAAATTTTCAATATCACTTGAATGCTTTACAATATGTGTGTTACGTACATATCAAGCTATCCTCAGTCACTTATACATACCACACATATTTTGGTATATTTAAATTTTAGTCCCTAAAATATCAGAAATTACACTTAAGCCCTAAAACAAAGACAATGCAAAATAGAACACATTATGTTCTAACAATAAGGTTACGATAAAATTCCTATTTTCTGCGATAGCACTGGCGCCATTGGTATCTGAATCCCGTTCACCATTCTCGAACTAAGCATATCGAGGTTAACCACCATTTCATTCGGGACCATGTTCAGAAACGGAATATCAGCGTGGAATTCGTAGGAACTAATGATCCGTTTACTGATATCTTCATAAAACCCGTCATTAGTTATCCTTAAAGTCCATAAGAATTCCTGAACGTTCGTTCATATCTTTAGGATAGATCCTCTTGAACATTTTTTTTATAAGATCTCTTCATAATTCATTCCTTTGGTATATAATAGGAACTTATCCTTAAGACCACTTCAACTTATTTGATAATCCTTTCCACTTAGAAATTCTGCCTTGCATTTCCAAGTATTATTTATAGGATCCTTTTCAGCCAAATTATCTACAAAATTATTGTTGGAAATTTATTTTGTCCTTAATTTTTTAATATATCTGCCTTATCTCTGCGTGATCAATTTAAAAATTATTATTTCCATTCAGCTTCCCCATGATTGGAAGTTTCTTCCTTCTAGAATATTCAAATTTTCGAATTATGAAATCTTTTCCAAAACTGTCTAAGGTCGCATCACACGTGTCTCCACGAGATCACTCTCATTTCTCACTTCTCATCCTTATCCAAAAAAATTTCGATGTCTCCTTTTCTCTCACCACTATCATCCGTCTTTCTCAAAATGGTGAAAACCGTCGGCGCCGAATCCATATCTGGAAAGAAACGCGAAGGAACCAACGACGAAGAAATCACCGTCCGTCACTCCAAAAGCCACATCTTCTCCGTTGATACCACCATCTGCTAGATCCACTTGATCAAAAGCCCAAACCTCTTCCAAACGAGCGTCCAGGAAAGCTACTTAATAGCCTAAGAAGAAGGCCTAAGACGCTATTCCTAAACCAGCCTCTCCACCGCGAGAATCAACCCCGCCACTGATAGAGGACTCTCCGATTCTCGACTTTTCACCTCCGCTCGAGACTAAACCACCATCTCCTCCTACGCCACGTGCATTTAAACTCCACCACCATCTCCCTCACAGCCACGTGCTCAAACTCCACACCCGGGTTCCTCTCTGCCACGTGACCAAAATTGTCCCCCGCTTGACAAAACTCAGTCCGCTGCTTTGTTTCCGCCTAAATCAATTCCCAAATCCTCTCCTGTCAAAGAAGCCGAGGATGAAGACGATCATATTAGGGATGGAATCGCTGCTCACCTCAAAAATGTCTATATGGAGAAAATGTGAGTTTCATCATGAAAGAAGGGAAGCAATTCTTGTTTAACCCGCATAATCTCAAAGAGATCACCAGTGACGTAAAATTTCTCAACAATATCACCAAGGAACAGTTTTTAAGTCTAGGGGGGTTGCGGGGTAACGCCATTTTGTTCGAGGGATTGTCTGAGAGTGAAGTTGTGATGCGTTTGATCGAGTATGGGTGGGAAATTTCTGAGCATTAACATAACCTATTATCCGAAAGTTGTGAAGTTTTTCTACGCGAATATAGACTTTGTTGAAGATGGGTCTGAGATCACGGTGACTTCCAATGTGCTCGGGAAGAAGATTGAGTGGAACCGAGCAAAGATGAATGATATGGTGAGTGTGGAGGATGTAGGGATGTGTTACTTTGACATGAGTGAGTGGTGTGATTCCCAGATTAAGCTAAGAGACTGCACGAGAGCCATATGGAATACCCTCAACAAGCCAAAGTTTGTTGAAGGGGAGGCCTTGAACAAGCTGCCGATCAACCTTTTTCTTCCTCTACAAGTTGCTGAACATGAAGCTTCGGAGTGCCAAGTGGGAAGTGGAGGCCACTCCACCACGACGAACAACGTGAGCATGTTCATCATGTACATGGTGTCGCAGAACAAGAACTCCAGCTTACGATACGTCATCCTTAAGTACATGGTTTATGCCTTTCAGAACCCTGATAGGGTACTTCTCTACGGAATGCTGCTCACTTATCTTTTTGAGATCGAAGGAATCTCATTGCCCCTAGCGTCAGAAGATAGCAGAAAACATGCCGTAGACATGATCACCTTGAAAAAAAATGGGGATTCACTATGATGATCCTAAGGGATGGATGAAGGCCAAGGACGGGAAGACACCAATGAAGACTCCTAGGAAGTTGGCAGCTCGAGGTAAAAGGAAGGATGTTGAGAGAGGTGATGGAGAGCACGGAACGTTAGCCGCTCTACATAGGGACATAAAGGGGATCAAGGACAACAACTGAAAGACATTCCGGAAGATAAAGAAACTAGAAAAAGATTGAGAGCTTCACACGAGAGATCTCCGATGCCATGGAATCATCTGAATCCTCATCGACTTCATGCGATAGTGAATCCATCTCTCAGAACAATCTATTGTCATCGTCATTCCATATTTCTAAGTCTAGTTCGTGCTTTCTCTTAGTTTCTAAGTTTTTTTTAATTGGTTCACAGTAGCCTCGTTTTGCATCAAGGGGGGGAAATAGACATATTAATTTCTTAAAACTATTAAGGTAGGGTTGGCTTGTGTAAACCCTTATGCTAATATAATATTTGATATATCCTTATTCTTATGTGCTACTTGAGTTTTTGACGTGGTAAGGTTTGTGGGTAATCGACAGATAGGCAGGGGAGCAAAATAATACTATCTTGTAACTTCTGAAATTTCGAATGATATACCGTGGTAATTTCTGAATTCCATCTGTGATTTGTATTCATGATTGTTGGAATATGATATATATATGCACTTTTGTAGGCCGAGCATGCATGCTTAATTTGATAATTTTCCATATGCTCTATTCATGACCATGAAATAACTATACATTAATTACTTTTCATCATTAAATTGGGGGAGATTGTTGAACTTTTTGGTCCGATACCTATGAGAGTTTTGATGGTTCCAAGTAATTATGTAAAATGTGGTCTATAACTTAGAAGATTGGATATGTATGTGTAAGTATGAAATAATATTCAACCATGCATGTATAAACGTGGATTAATTATAAGTTGTTGAATATTTGTGATCATGTACTTTACTGGGATATTCTTTTGATCACCTAGTTATGAATATCTCGCATGAATAGAATCTCCTATTGTGCTATAGATGGAAAAGATTTTTTTGATGGGAATGGAAAATATGCTATCTGTTAAGAATCTGCGTATTTTAGGAAGGAAAGCATGCACATATCTTTGAGGCTGAATCATGATTAACTGTTAACGAGTAAATCATTTTGAATATTTTCCCATGAGAAATTGTCTAGGATTTATGGAAAATAATTGGTCGATACATGGAAATTCCTATGCGATATTTGTTAGGACATAATTCTGTTCTGTTTTGTATTATCTTAGTTTTGGGACTTAATTGTAATTTCTAATACTTTAGGGACTAAAATGTAAATATACTAAAATATGTGTTTGGTATATATAAGTGATTGTGGATAGCTTGAGATGTAAGTAACACACATATTGTAAAAACATTCAAGTGATATTGAAGATTGAGATCCTAATTGAAGATTACCCAAATTACACCATTCCGCACCTAATCGTTAATTTAATTCATAATTCTTCGATATTATTAATTGTTACGATTGGATTCGAGACTCACAATTGGTATCTGGACCGATTCGTGATTGGATTGAGTTTGAATTCGCTGATTTCAACAAAAATTCGAAATTAATTTTTTTTCGGAATATTTTTTACGAAGAAATATTTTAATTGTGCTCTTTTATCAGTTATCCTTGTAAATAGGGGCATCATTTGCATATCCAATAGTGTATAAATACCTATGTACACTATTGAATTGAAGAGAGAAAGTTAATAGAAAAATCAGATAGGCTTGCAATTTATTTTCTAGAGAGAGAAACACACAAACACTTCTCACACTAAAAGTTTTTCTCTCGTGTTCTTGGAGGTATTTGACCGAGGTATCAAATCTCATATTTCTATTCGAATATCCAGAATTCATGCCTTGGATTTACTGTAGTTGGTAATCGGGGACCTAACAATTGGAATCAGAGCAGTTCGTAATTGTTTTGGACTGAATTTCGTTGTTTTTAGATCAAATTCTGTTCTGGTTTTTTTTTTTATCGAATATGCGGGCGAAATGGAAACTTGGTATTTGTGCTAATTTTTGCGAAATTTGTTGTTGATACTGATGCGAAAGTGCTTGATTACATGTTAGGAATGAATCGCGTACTGATTTCAATCATTTAGATCATCGAATTTATTCGATTTTTCATTCAACTCTATTTCACACTTTGCGATTGCAGTTTGAAATCTTTTTATTTTCACTAAAATTGATGGATTTTGCTTTGAAACGTGATTAATCTTGTGTTTGTTCATGTTCATTACACAAATTCAAGTGATTATCCAGAATTTCAGTGTTTAATTTGATGTTTCTCAGTTGAATTTGTGTAATGTTGTTCCACTAACTCACTTTATGTTCTTTGATTGTTTTTTGATCGAAAATTTGGCTCGAAAATTGTTTCGGATATTTCACTGTTGAGTTTTCGAGTAGTTCTCTAGCGCAAATTGTTTTCGACAATTTCACTGTTTTCGCTAGTTTCACTCCTATATCGACGCGAAAAACTCTATTTTTAATTAATAGTTTTTCGGTCATCACATAGAATAATCTTTTACGAGTGTAACTAAGCTTAAAATTTTCGACTAATACAGTTTTCGCTATATCCATATTCACTTTTGACACGAAAAACCTGTTTTTCGATTACAAGTTTTCAATCTCAAGCTTTTCAGTCTCAAATTTTTCGATTGTATTAATTCTCGAGTCCAAACTTAGCGAAGTATTTCACCATCGAATATTTTGCACTCGAATAAGTTTCGTCAAATAATCGAGTCAAACTTATCGAAGTGTTTTTTAAGTCTTAGATTTTCGATCATTCTAATTTTTTCGATAACAAATTTTTCGATAGAATTTTTTTTCGATCAACAAATTTTCAATAAACCATTTTTCGACAGCTCTTACTAAAACATTTTCTATAAACATTATGAAAATCATCTACTTTCAAAAAATATTTCCCGTCGCATAATCATTTTCGATACTCAGACATTTCGATTAAAATCATAAATCCAAATCATTTAGCAAAAATTTGAAGTACCTGTTCTTGTTCTAAATATTTTTCTAACTCAAACACAATTTTTAGGACCAAACATTAGAGATATGCCCTAAAAGGAAATTGCTTAAAGTACGAACCAAACATTACTAACACATTTGTCACTTGTGAAGCACTCTTACCAACTCAAATCCAAACCATAACGAGATCCTACCAATCAACTACGACTATGGATGCTCTATGTTCGTCTCCCAATTCTCAGAAGAGGCGAACTTACCGTATGGAGGAGTCGCTTTATGAATTTCTTGGAGACTAAAGATCAAGTTGCGAATCTACTAGCTTCTCTCCAAGAAGGACCCGCTCAATTATGACTTATCCAAGAAGACGATGCCACAAATAACCCTCCCATTCCAGCCACTAGAAGACTTAAAATTCCTAGTGAATACTCTGAGGGAGAAAGATTAAGAGCTAAGGCTGACCTAGGAGTCAAAACTTTCATGATGCAAGACATCCTAAATGACATCTATATGCAAATAGATAGTCTGTCAAATGCTAAAGCAAAGTGGGATGAGCTCCACAATACGATGCATAGAACCGAAGTCGGAGTAAAGGCAAAGAAAGCAAACATACTCACAGCCTAAGACTCTTTTAAAGTTAAGACGGAGAAAAATGTATACGACCTCTATCAGCACTACCTGACTCTACTGAACGAGATGAGGAAAATACAAATCTTTAAGAAAAATATGGAGGTGAACATCAGATTTATATCATCACTTCATCCAGAGTGGAAGAAAATATCCATGCAAATTCGTCAAAACAAGGATTTGGATGAGATGGATATCCACGCCGTGTTAAAAAATCTCGCTCAACACGAGGAAGATGTCAGCGAGATTCGGAAGGAGCAGAAGGGCAAACATATCGAAGATTCCAATAGCCCTTGTCTCAGAAAGAAAAACTAGTCGATCGAGCAAAGACAAGAGTGTTAAAATGCCCAGCTCTTCCGAAGAAGAAGACGACTCAGACACAGATTCTGAGCCCGACATGAAGGAGTTCAGGAAGCAATTAGGTCTCATTACAAAAATGATGAACAAAAAGCTCTACAAAACGATGTCCTCCTCCTCATCTAATCGACTTCGGACCTCAAGTTCTAAGCACAAGGAAAGACAAGCTGAGACCTCAGAAATCAAGAATGCCAAATAGCCATAGAAATGCTTTCATTGTGGCAAAACATGGCACTTAGCCAGGGAGTGTAGTCTGCCAAAGAAGTAAGACGTAAACTACTACTCCAAGAATTTCAATTGACTAAACAAAAAGAAGCTGGAGTACCTCTAATGGCTGAACAAGACCACTGGCTGAAAAACACTACAGATTCTGAAACGAACAACTTAGCTCTCATGGCACGTCTTGAAGATACATCAGAAGCAAGCACGACGAAGCGGACTGACGACGAGGAAGCATCAACCTCGTCTCAGGAGGTAGCTACGCCAAATTCTACATGCTCCAAATTCTACATTATTAAGCATGTTAGAAACTTTACAAATTAAATATGTTAACATGAAAAGTGAGCGGAAAAGTTCAAAAGAGTTAGAAGAGCGACTAGCACTTAGCGAAAACGACTTCCAAATACTATTAGATAAGAAAGCTCACTTGGAAATTCTCTTATCAAATGCTAAGCAAACTATAACTAGTCTTGAATCTTGAATCTATGATTAAGACTTTAGATGATCTTCTGACAAAAAGAGGACATGCAGATCAGAAGATTTTTCTAAATCAGCCACATGATATAGAATTTTATAATTTTGTTGAAGGCTTAGGCTTTACTAATCCTTTTAACTTGAAAAAGGTTAACGTAAAACAATTATATGATATCAAGTACATCGGTTTCGGACTAACTTCTGTAATGGCATTAGAATTAAATGCCTTATAAGAATCCAAAAGAAATGTCAATACTAGGACTCAAATCCACTTTGATTATACTGATTTGAATAATAGTTACAAAACGCGGAGATACACATGTCTAGTGACTATAATTCATTATATCTTATAGAAGATATCGCTAAAGTTGAGGAAGAAAATAATGATCATTTTAAATATTCTACTTTATGTTGTATTCCTGTAGTTGTTAAGAAAATGGCTGATTTAAACTCATCCTTAGAATCAGAAAGAAAGAATTTTCAAGCAAAAAAGAATACGCTCTTATTAAAAATCACCAATCTCAAAATATCCTCAGTTTTAACTATTGTTTCAAAACCCAGTCCTGATTTAATTTTAAAAGAAAAATCATTAACCATGGACAAGCCCAAACTTAAGAATAATTCTCCCTATGTTTTACAAAATATTTCAAAAGAAAAGACTTCTCTAAAAACGCGTCAAGGGAGAAAAAGCGTCTTTAAATGTTTCGAAAGCAAAAAAGTATATTACTAATCCTTTTTCTACTACATCCACATGTAGAGTAGTTAAAGAGACTAAGCATGCTAAGGAGTGGGTGTATAGCTTAGAAATAAAGAAGAAAAATATTGATGGAAATGACTTGTTCTCAAAATTTTCTTCTGTACCTAAAAATAAGGACACTCGTCGTAAAAAGGGAGTCATTTCTACCGTTCATCTTGTCGCTTCAACCTATGCTTTAAAATCTATTAATTTTGAAAGCACAAAGTTTGAAATCGGCTCCACTTCCAAAAATAAAATCAATCAGTCTAAGACAAATGCGAGTCTTAAGTCTCGTAGGAGAGAAGATCCAACTATTAAGCAAGCTTATAGCTCGATTTACTCTTGCTCTCACCTAAGATATCCATTCCAAGTTCACTCAGCCAAACACCTTAGGAGACTAGCTAGAGAGAAGATATTCTCCTCGACTAAGACTGACATAACATTTTCCCGATTTGAAATTAATTTACCATGCAAGGTTCACCTGCAATAGGTTCCCAAAACACTATCTACGCCAACACAAGTAAAAAAGGCTCAATTTCCTAAAGAGGTAACACCAAAACCAACTACCTCTAAGTTGGTTTGGGTACCTAAAACTACTCATAGCAATGGTTTATGAACCATAAGTGAACGAACTTTGACCATTAAATCTGCTAATCCAAGAGGACTCATTTATAATTTGGTACCTATGTCTCTCTAAACTTTTTTAGACAGATCCATCATGTGTAATATCTAGATTCGGGTTGCTCCATGCACGTGACGGGAAATCAAGAACTGTTGAGCAACAATCTAGACCGCTACAATGGCATAGTCAGATTCGACAATAACTATTAAACTCCAAGTCTAGGCCTTGGAGATACCATTCTGGAGAATCTGACAATAAAAGATGTCTCATACGTCAAAGGTCTCAAACACAACCTGTTCAAATAAGGACAATTCCGCAATAAAGGTTTTCAAGTGGTATTTCTAGCTGATCAGTGCAGAATCCTAAATAGTCAGAATCAGGAACTTCTTACAAGAGCTCGAAGAGCTAATTTCTACACAATATACCTGACAATTGTACGACCTTTGACTGTTGTTTGCCTCATCTGTCAGACGACAATTCAGGGGAATAACTTATGGCATCAACGTTATCTCATATTAATCTCAAGGCTCTACACAAGCTTACTGCTAAAACGTTGGTCAGTGGTATGCCAACCACTCACTTTAACAAGAGCATCACATTGTGGACCGATGCAAACACAGAGTATCAACGGTCGCAAGTATGTGTTAGTTATTGTCGACGACTACTCTCGCTACACTTGGACAAGGTTCCTACGAACTAAAGATGAGACTGGAGACTTGATAATAAATTTTGTGAATAATCAGGACTCACAACGGGACTGAGTTCAGGAATCAGAGCCTCAGTACTTTCTATCTGTCTCTTGGCATCTGTCAACAATTTTCAGCCGCTAAGATGCCTCAACAAAATGGTGTCGTATAACGGAAAAATCGGACTTTGGTTGAAGCTACACAGACTATGCTTATACATTCCGGTCTCCCTCACTTTCAATAGGTTGAAGCAGTGAGTACAACTTGCTTTAAGTAAAATCGGATAATTATTCACAAGCGTTTTGAGAAGACAGAGTACGAAATAATAAATCAAAGGGTTCCGAATATCTCGTTCTTCAAGGTCTTCGAGTGCAAGTGCTTTGTGGCGAACGATCACTAGCGTCGAAGCAAGCTCGATCCTAAAGCATTTGAACCCGTCTTTACTGGATATTCTTCAACCTCTAAAGCATAGCGTATTTATATCAAGTCTTCTCACATAATAATGGATAGTTACAACGTCACTTTTCACGAAGTGACAAACTTGGTTTCTGAACACGACAGTTCAGAACCCGGGCTTATAGCCGTGATGGCACAAAGTCAACAAATTTCGACAACGTCTGGCGTAACGTCAGGAGAAGCACTTCCCGCTAATCTGGAGGACTTCAACTCTCTCTTTGAACATTTTTATCAAAACGAGTCTCAATCGCCTTTTTCATTTCAATTTATACCAAGAAGCGGACCTTCCCCTTCTATGGTGGAACTCCCAAATGAGATTCCCAACCACCAAGGTCCAACCGATGTTCTAGACTCTCAGAATTATGAATCACCAACCAGTGTTGCCGCGCCTACGGATGCAGGTGAGGAAATTCCATCAATGTCAACTTCAGAAAGGGATTTCCCTCCTACGAATACTCAGCCTCTCAATTCAGGATGTCTCGAACTACTTATCGACGATGGTCTTGCATTGGCTCTGCCTCATGAGCACAAGTAGACACGAGCTCATCCTTCAATCAAATAATTGGTAATCATTCAAGCGGAGTACGCACTAGGACATCTTCTCAAAACGGACTTTTCACGTGCTTTTTAAGCCAAAACGAACCAATCAAGGTAGCTAAAGCCCTTCAAGACACGTATTGGGTGATCGCAATGTAAGGTGAACTCAACCAATTTGAGCGTCAACAAGTTTGGACCCTAGTTCCTTGACCGCACGACAAGACAATTATAGGAATTAAATGGGTCTTCAAGAATAAAAAAAACGAGAACGGTGACATTATGAGGAACAAAGCACGACTTGTAGCCAAAGGGTACAACCAATAGGAAGGCATTGACTACGACGAGACGTATGCTCCTGTTGCTCGAATAGAAGCTATCCGACTCTTTTTGGCGTATGCAGCTCATAAAGACTTCAAGGTCTAAATGGACGTAAAAACTGCCTTTCTCATCGGCGTGTTAAAGGAGGAAGTCTATGTCGCTCAACCCGAAGGTTTCGTGAACGACGAGCACCCTAATCATGTATATTGATTAGACAAAGCACTCTACGGTGTAAAAAAATCCGCTCGAGCTTGGTATGATGTCCTGAGCGAAATTCTAGTAAAGTCAGACTTTGTACGAGGAACAATCAATACGACACGGTTCATCAAAAAGCAAGGCAAGGACTTTATGGTCGTCCATGTCTACGTCAACGACATCATCTTCAGCTCGACATATCAACGACTCTGTCAAAAATTTGGTGATCTAATGAAGACCAAATTTGAGATGAGTTTAATGGGCGAACTTCAATTCTTCCTTGGACTACAAGTCACGCAGCTCGAAGATGGAATTTTCATCAGTCAAACCAATACTATAAGAGATATTCTGAAGAGATTTAATCAAGACAAGAGCACAACTATGTGTACTCCCATGTCAACAAGATGTAAATTGGATGATGATCCTTATTGCAAGGCAGTCAACATCACGACTTATCGGAGTATCATTGTTTTTCTTCTCTACCTAACGTCAAGCCGAAGGAGTCTCACATGCACGCGGTCAAGCGAATCTTACGCTATCTAAAAGGGACTCCCACCTTAGGGTTATGGTATCCAAAAGGCACAGATTTCAAGTTAATTGGCTATACTGATGCTGACTATGCATGTTTTTGAATGGACAAGAAAAACATGTCAGGCGGAGCACAATTCCTGGGCGATAAGTTGGTTTGCTGGTCCTCAAAGAAGCAAAAAAATTGCGACTTCGACGGCCGAGGCGGAGTACGTCGCGGCTGCCAGTTGCTGCTCACAAGTTCTGTGGATGCAGACGCAACTGCGCGACTATGGGTTTGAATTCAATACCATTCCCATTAATAGTGATTCTACAAATGATATTGCCATTACTTGCAATCTTGTTCATCACTCACGCACGAAACACATAGATTTTCACTATCATTTTATAAAAGATCATGTAGAAAAAGGCACTATAGATATGTATTTTGTTAACACGGAATTTTGTCGACTTATTCACTAAGGCATTGGATGAAAAACGATTTCAATTCCTTATCGCTAAGTTAGGCATGTTGAATCTCAATCTTGCTTGAAATGTACTTAACATGCTTTATTATGTTTCCGTGTGGTATTCTATGTGCTTCTTGATACTATTTGTTATATCTTGCATAATTTTATTTGGTTTAGTTCTAATAAAATAATATAATAATAAAAAAACAACGCATAACGGGGAATGACGATGACTTTGTTCATTTTGATTTACTCACAAGAATATTTCTGTGATACATGCTTGGTTATTTGCTTAAAATTCAAGTCACATTCTTTTGTCTAAAGAACTTAATATGTTTCACTAGACACAGAGCCACATCATATATGTGAGAATTTGAGCCTCAATATTCTTTCAAAGGAGTTATCCTAGAGTGTGTCACACTTCAAATGTTTGTCTCTTGATTTGTACTTTGTGGCCTTATTCTCGCTTTGTGTTAGTTCGTCATGAATATGATAAAGGCAATTAGGATATTCCTCACTTAGCCAAATTATAATTCATAATCCTTTATTATATTTCCTCTAGTAATCCCATTTTGAGTCTTCAACCTTATTCCATAAGTTTCGGGGACTGCTTAAATAAGAAAAGGAGGTGGAAGACGCACCCGAAGAATGCTCAACGCACAAATATTCAGTACCAAAAGAACATGCACTTCTCGATTCCTGTAAAAAAAAGGAGCATGGATCTTGTTGTGAACTTCTCCTTCGATAACTGTGAACTTCCATAACTGTGAACTTCTGCAAAGATAATCTTTAAATCCTTAAAGAGGAGCACAGTATCGGCCCGAGAAATACGTAAGAAGATCTAATCTCTCAGCCTCGTAAAGAAGAGGAGTTTCAACGTGAGCAAGTGCAGAAGAAAATTAAAGGAAAAGGAACAAAAATGAATGTGAAAAGGGCCCCTGGAATGGAAGGATTCTAAGCTCACTAATTCCAAATTATTATCCTACCCTCCTAGTCAGAGCCTAAAATAATAATCCCTCAAAGTCCCTTTGATTCAAATTGATGAACTTTTGCTTGGTGAGTTGCTTAAATGCGCCACGATAACAAGTTGATAAAAATTTTGTATCCAGCGGCCATTCACGTTAGGAATAGAGGCCGTGAAGGATGAAGTAGCTTGTACTTTTCTTTTTTTTATCGAGATTGAGAAATTCGCCGAAAAGTACGTTGAAGCTTTAGTACTATGAATCATGATCCGAGTCTATACGGTGGGGAAAAGGCAATATATTTCAATGGAGGAGAGAAAAAGCATAGTTTCCAAACTCCAAATCAAAGGATCCACTAGCATATCTTTTCGAGAAATTGAGTTGGCCACGCTCATTGATTCTTTCAACCCTAAGAAAGATTAAGGCGGGATGTCAGCAGAGTTAGAAAGGGATAGAAGATAAATTTGTCCCTGGTTGTGTTGATGAGTGATATATAGACTAGTAATCCCCATGATAAAAATAAATTGAGCACTATGAGCGAACCATGCGAGAGTTGTCAAAATGATTCATACTATGATCTTGGGATATACAATTAGTGACATGATTTGATGGCAAATTATTATTCTATATAACATGTGAAATTTTTGCGTGATAAAAGTGACATAGTCTGACCTCAAAATAAATTTGCACAATTTTAAATGCATTCGCACATGCATTGGTACGGAATTGTCAAATGATAAATTTTACGAGCATACATGTAAATGCAAATATTCATATGCATGATTAGGGCATCATGCATCTATAATGAATTGATTAAATGTGTTATTATTACTTATGATATATCTTGTTAAAACTTTATGTGCATATTGTGGCGAATGTGTGTATTCATGCAAAATTGACAAACATTATATGTGTACTTGTTGATGGGGAGCTTACACGTATATTTGCTATTATATCCCAAATGATTTACTTGCTATGACGACTTCTAAGTTTTCTCTAAGTGTCACAGAGTATTTCGAGCTCATCCGAGGACTCAAGTGTTGAATTTAATCAAAATTGTGAGTTAAGTGCACTTATTTCAGAAACTTAAGAGGGCTTCTTTATAATTTCATTCAGAATTTGAGGATGAAAAAAGTAAATTTTCTTCGCTAAAAAGTATCGAAAACCTAAAAGGCATGGTCTAACGAAAACCCAGAATATTTTTCTCGGCCCAAAACAACATAGATAATTTTTGCTGTCGAAAAACTCTTTTACACGCAAAACCTCAGCCGAAAACGTTTTCAATTCTCTGAGAAATTTCAAAAGGTGAATCCCAAAATCATCAAAAAATTTCGTTATTTCTTCTCTAAAATCGTCATTTTTGAAGGTAGAACCCATATACTGTTAAGTGTTTTAGTTCATTAAATCACGTATTGCATCAGTATTTCAAGGTTTTCGACCGTTTTTTGACTCGCCGTTTCTCGACAATTCATATTTAAAAAATATGTTCTGTCTTGTTGCGAGTTAGCCTTAAACATGTTGATAAACTGCGTAATATTTGGGTTCGGAACTGGTTTTTGAACATTTTGAGTCAAGACTAAGTCCCGTTTCTCAAAAAATCATCATTTGCAGTTTTAAATTCCACTGTTCAGATTTGTGAAACTTTTAGGGTCCAAAACATTTTTATCGCAAACAGTAGTTTTCAAAACTTAGCGTCGAAAATTGAATTTTATTCGATGCTAAGACTTAGCGCCGAAAACAGTAGTTTCGATAGAATTTTATTCGATCGCAAAACTTAGCGTCGAAAACTTTAGTTTTCGTTATAATTTTATTCGATCGCAAAACTAGTGCGAAAATTTAGTTTCAATTCGAAGAAAACTTAGCATTTATTCGCAAAATTTTAATTGCGAAAATTGTTGTCTTCGAAAACTACTTATTTCAAAAATTTAAGCGACTAATCTTATGAAGTCGAATAAAATCATGCTCGAATAATAACGTGCCGCAAACAGTAATCACTTTCAACACTTAGAAAAAAAAAATTCAAGTCTTTTCACGTACCATACTATGACCAAATGAAAAATATTTTCCCAAGATAAAAATGCTTGTGCGTACTACAATTTGAAATACTTTACACAAATCATCATTGCATATTTTTGAATTGGCTTTTATTAACTAATGATCTTTATTCATTTTTCAGAGATGGCATATCAAGAATACTCACATATATATCCATCTGAGCTCTCGGTACAAGTCCACGACAACAACTATCAACTGGATTTGACGACCTTCAGATGCCCTGACGACATCATAATATCAACACTAAAAGGGCACTCGCTTTGGCCAGCTCTCACACTGACAACCTCCGTTCAAATGGTGTTTCTCCAACAATTCTGAGGATGTATGCGTAGCCAACTCGTGGGCGACGACACAGTTTACACAACCAAAGTCAACCACAAAAATGTCATCGTCAACAAGGATCTACTTGGAATGGTCCTTGATCTCCCACATCATGAAGTATACGATCCTTTACCCTCTGATGCGGAGATCGTTGTCGATATGCTTCAGATGGGATACAAGCCCCCGCTGGTCAAGCTCGCAAACTTCCAAAACAACGGAATCCCACATCCTTGGAAGACTTTGTTCGGGATCATCAACAAATGTCTCTCGCCAAAGCATTCGCGGTTCGACAAGCGAACAGGAACATCATCAGGATCTTCCATGGATCGTCTTCTCCAAGAAATACGACGTGGCACAGCTCATCTGAATTAACTTGGCCGACCAGATACGTCAACGGGAGACTAAGACGAAGGCCAAATTCCTCCCTTACGTCCGATGGTTTCCATTAATGATTGAGCATCTAATGGAGGTTCATCCTGAAATTCCCCGTCTACCACCAGTTGGAGGATACACACCACCAAGGCTACGTTTCTTCCACAACCCAAAGACATAGGACTAAGAGCTACAACCGATGATCATTCCATTGGAACTCCTCAGCCTGGCAAAACCTACAGACGAAGCCTATCAAGTCTACTTCCGGGACCATCACATCACCGAGGCCATGGTTTGGTCCATCCCCACGACCCTACCCATCGTGGAGGCACAAGTGCACGAAGCTGAGGCTCAGGAGCCTGAAGTAGCGGCCCGGGAGCCCGAGGTTGAAGCACTTGTGCCAACACCTCCCATGGATTCCTCGCCTGAAGAAACATAATCAGATGAGGAATGCAGACTCATTCGAAGAGACTCCAGACGACGAAGATCACAAGTCAAGTCTGCATCCCCGCATACTACGACAGCTCCTGCTTTGCCTCCTCGAGATGTCCCAACAAGCGCTGTGCCTACTTGAACGATCGAATTTGAGCCACATCCATCTTGACGTCTACACAGGTTCACACCGAGCCTGTCACAGCATCAATAGAGATGATTCATATGGTTTCATCTCGAAGATTGGATGGAAGTCCCGTTGCTTCACCGACATCATCTGAAGCAACAACGGGCCAACCCAACGAAGTGGTGCCTTCTGGGTTGACAACGGGTGTCCTAAGTCAACCCGGTCGCATAAGTCCTATTATAGGCGGCATGTCAAAAACCTACTCGGACATTGTGACAGTGGAACGCCTACCTGGCTCCACTCCGGAGGTGTCACCATTCACGACGGAGGAATGCATACAAGTCGCCCTCTCTACTGCACGCACGTCTTTCGAAGTTCGTTTGATGGAGAGAGTACAACAAGCCATCGAGACTTCCCGAAGAGATACAGAGAAAACACCAGTCTCAGAGGCCACTCCGTCCGAACCTATCCCTTCACCAACACGAACCACCACCATCACTCTAATCCAACCGATAGTCGCCACCCCAACCCCATCTCCCACCCTTATCCATACACCATCCCAATCACCCAGCTCCACGATATCCTCATCTCTCGTCTCTTAGCCATCGAAGAGAGGACCCCTGCCGAG
Organism: Linderniella brevidens; assembly: GCA_004919715.1. NCBI lineage: Eukaryota > Viridiplantae > Streptophyta > Magnoliopsida > Lamiales > Linderniaceae > Linderniella > Linderniella brevidens. The sequence continues at coordinate 3,984,566 of SWDC01000149.1, read as the reverse complement.
GAGAATCTCTACCGACGACTAGTCGATGACCCCGACCCGCCTGCTCGGACGAGCTGCCGCGAACAGAGCTCCTGCACCAAATGACGACATGACGTCCTGACGATTAGGATTGCCTTGGGGGGGAGAAGCGCAGAAGACAACAAAAAGTAGCCGCAGACAAGGACGAGACAAGACTCCTTCAATTGGTGAAGCTGGAGGCTCGTCAGCAAACTCTCCAACATCATCCATAAAAAACCTTTTACCCGCTCACAAACGACCACAACGCCCCGCACCCACACACCACTTAACCTACCAGACTTGACACCTCAAGCTCCCAAAAGTCCAAACTCAATCCCAACCTAAGACTCTATGCTCAAAGATCAACCAGAAGCCGCAACAGCCAACTACGATCCTCACGACATTGTGGATGGCTACATCTTAATCAAGAAATGGTTGACGCACTGGAAACCAGAGGAAGCTACTTAAGCTCGAATGTCCAATGTCAGATATTTTCTACAACAGGCTTGAGGTGATCTAGTTCTGCTCGAAGACGAATAGCTTCAAGAAGGTGATAACTACAATGTCGAACTCCTAGATCTACCAGAATTGCCAAGACATCGAGCGGACACCCCTACACGTTTATCAAAGGGAATCGTCCGAGTCGAGACACAATGGGAGAATGTTCGGATCGAAGTGCCCTTCCTCGAAGATGTACGGAAGCAGATCTTGCGAGCACCGAACAAAATCAAGAAGTTGAACGAGCTGAAGCTTCGGGGAATTTCTCATTGGGAAGAGCGGAAGAAGATGGAACACATATTCATGCTCACCCATCTCGGTCCAGATAGAAGAGGCACCCCAAGAGATTAACTCAGAAGAGACTTTAGGGACAAGCCACCGATCTTCCAACTCGTGGAAGTCTCACATACAATAGGTCCTTATCCAACTCCGATATACACGACGAGCGGGCAAATCTCACAAACGACCACAACGCCCCGCACCTACACACCACTTAACCTACCAGACTTGACACCTCCAGCTCCCAAAAGTCCAAACTCAATCCCATCCTAAGACTCTACGCTCAAAGATCAACCAGAAGCCGCAACAGCCAACTACGATCCTCACTACATTGTGGATGGCTACATCTTAAGCAAGAAATGGTTGACGCACTGGGAACCAGAGGAAGCTACTTAAGCTCGAATGTCCAATGTCAGATATTTTCTGCAACAGGCTTCAGCTGATCTAGTTCTGCTCGAAGACGAATAGCTTCAAGAAGGTGAGAACTACAATGTCGAACTCCTAGATCTACCAGAATTGCCAAGACATCGAGCGGACACCCCTACACGTTTATCAAAGGGAATCGTCCGAGTCGAGACACAATGGGAGAATGTTCGGATCGAAGTGCCCTTCCTCGAAGATGTACGGAAGCAGATCTTGCGAGCACCGAACAAAATCAAGAAGTTGAACGAGCTGAAGCTTCGGGGAATTTCTCATTGGGAAGAGCGGAAGAAGATGGAACACATATTCATGCTCACCCATCTCGGTCCAGATCGAAGAGGCATCCCAAGAGATTAACTCAGAAGAGACTTTAGGGACAAGCCACCGATCTTCCAACTCGTGGGAGTCTCACATACAATAGGTCCTTATCCAACTCCGATATACACGACGAGCGGGCAAATCACACTCGCACTCGAAAAGATATAGACGAGAGCTATCTACTCCACCTTCCACCGGACGAGGTTTACCGTCTCTTCCAGATGTACAAAAAAAAGTTCCAGACACCTGCAGGGTACATCAAAAAGGAAGGGCTCGATGGCGTAGGGTCATCGTGCGACAGATCAAGTATCACACCGCACACGACCTTCAAATTGCATTGGAGAACAATATGAAAAAGGAAAACATGGACTCTCCGCTCATGAAAGGTTTCTCGCTCAACGACTTCCCGGAGAACTACATCTTTAAGAAGCCAGGCCTCGCCATCACTTATCGCAACCCAGTCATTGAAAAGATGAGAGTGATGATGAAGTCTGAAGTGCACAAGTTCTGTGATGAGACGTTGAAGCTAATAAATAAGAACATTGAAAGGATATTGGGAGTGATCGATGAGACTACCATATTCGAGGACGTTGGAGAAGGAGAAGCCCCACTCCTGAGTGGGCTTCTCAGAGCTATTGAGGAAAGGATAGAGCTGAGGGATGTTGTACGTCATTATGAGACACAATTGGGATTACAGAGTTCATTCTACGCCCGACAAAGATAAACAGAGCTAAGAGCAAACGAGCACAAAGGGGGAGATTGAAGAAAACATTTTAATTGTGCTCTTTTATTGGTTATCCTTGTAAATAGGGGCATCATTTGTATATTCAATAATGTAGGACTTAATTGTATTATGCCAAGTATGTAGGTATAAATACCAATGTACACTATTGAATTGAAGGAGAAAATTAATAGAAAAATCCAATAGGCTTGCAATTCATTTTCTAGAGAGAGAAACACACAAACACTTTCTCACACTAAAAGCTTATCTCTCGTGTTTTTAATTGGAGGTATTCGACCGAGGTATCAAATCTCAAATTTCTATTCGAATATCTAGAATTCATGCCTAAGATTGACTGTAGTTGATAATCGAGGACCTAATAACCTTGTTTATGAACAATTCGACTTGATTTGCCTTGGATAAGCTTTGATTGACTTATTTACACTAATCTGCATTTAATTTTGATCGATTGAACCTAAGTAATAGTCGATTTTCCGTATCCGATCGGAAATTTTCAACTAGGTGTTCATCTCGGATTACCTTATTTTTTATCAAAATTGGATGTAATTTGCTGTTATTTGAGTTTAATCGGGTGTTTAAGCTTAAGAATTACACATTTCGATCTATTCTACTCAACAGTTTTCATTGATTTAGTGTTTCTCAAGTGCGAAAGTTGTTACCGAGAAATTTTATCCCAACTTTTTCTCGTGAATTTTTCTCGTAAGTTTTATCGAAAATTTTTCCCCTATGATTTACCGCAAAATATTATCGTAAACTTCTATCGAAAATTTTATCGCAAAATTTCAGTATCAAGAAAATTTTCTAAATTTTTAGCAAACTTTTATCGTAGTTTTCTCGAACAATTTTAATCGCAAACTTTTATCGTAAATTTTTCTCGAATATCTTACTGCCAAATTTTATCGGAAATTTTTCCAAAAACTTAATTGCAAAACTTTTTCGACAAATATTTCCGAAAAACATTATCGACAAAATTTATCGCTATACCGAAAAGTTTTCGGAACAATCTTATCGAGAAACTTCATCATAAAATTTTCTCGATAAAGCTTTACCGAAATTTTTTTCGGAACAATTTTATCGAGAAACATTATCGTCAATTTTTCTCGATAAACCTTTACAGAAAGTTTTTTTCAAAATAATTTTATCGAGAAACCTTATCGTAAAATTTTCTCGTTAAACCTTTACTGAAAATTTATTTTCGGAACAATTTTATCGTAAAACATATCTCTTATCGACAACTTCTATCATAAATTTTGTTGATAACTCTTGACAGCGTTATCAGTAAACTTCCTCGATAAACATTCAAGAAAAAGTTTTCAATCCAAAAACTCATGAATGGTTTTCCGCTCAATGACCTCCCGGAGAACTATATCTTCAAGAAGCCAGGCCTTGCCATCACGTATTGCAACCCAGTCATTTGACAGACGAGAGCGATGATGAATTCTGAAGTGCACAAGTTACGGGATGGGACGTTGAAGCTAATAGAATATTGAAAGGAGATTGGGATAGATCGATGAGAATACCATCTTCGAGGACCTTGGAGAAGAAGAAGCCCCGCTCCGGAATGAGCTTCTCAGAGCTATTGAGGAAAGATTAGAGATGAGGGATGTTGTACGTCATTATGAGACAACATTGGGGTTTCGGAAGTCATTCTACGCCCGATAAGGATAAACAGAGCTGAAGAGCAAACGAGCACAAAGGGGGAGATTGAAGAAGACATTTTAATTGTGCTCTTTTATTAGTTATCCTTGTAGATAGGGTATCATTTGTATATTCAATAGTGTAGGACTTAGTTGTATTATGCCAAATATGTTGGTATAAATACCAATGTACACTATTGAATTGTAGAGAAAAAGTTAATAGAAAAATCTGAAAGGCTTGCAATTTACTTTCTAGAGAGAGAAACACACGAACACTTTCCCACACGAAAAGTTTTTCTCTGTGTATCTTCATTGAACATCTTCGACCGAGGTATCAAATCTCATTTTTCCATTCGAATATCTAGAATTCATGCCTAGGAATTACTCTAGTTGATAATCGAGGACCTAACAAAAATGTTCGTTGCGAAAACAATTTTGAAACTCTAGTGGTTGCGAAAATAATTTTCGAAATCTGGAATTTTCGAAATGAGGTATTGTTTCGAAAAATATTTTCGAGTGAGCTTTGCGAAACAATTTCGAAAACTTATAAACCCAGATTTTTCTAGAAAATCACTCAAACTTGATGAAAAATTTGGAGTTCTTTTACATAAACTCTCGAAATTATCATGTAACACTAGGCGAGTTTAAAGCGAAGCAAAATAAGCACAATTTCACTGGAAAATGTTGAAGAACAAAATAATATTGCAAACCACAATAAAAACTTGCGAAAATGAAACGCAACCTTGCAAAAAAACAAAATCTAAATCCAATCGATTACGTCTCGACTCTGATACCACTCGTAGGTTACCATGATACCTTAATGATCAACAATGAGAGAATCAAATAGTGATTTACGTGAGTTTTACGTTGAATGCATGTTAAGTGCGTGTTCTATAGCTAGAGAGAGAAGCGGCGCAAGTTTCAAGATAATCTTATGTTTTGATTCACACTAATTAAAGTGTAGGATTTAGGTATGTATACCTTTGAATAGGTATAAACCCTTGGGCCCCTACTTGGCCCATTACAACCACTAGCCAAGCAGTAGAGCCTACATTTTGAACTCTAGTTCACTTAATAAAGTAAATACAAGACTTAGACTAAAGAAAAATATTAAACATTTTAATATATCTAACACAGCTGAGGCAGATGATAATGATCGACGGGCATGGCTAGCAGGTCCTGCCGGTACATCAACAATTTCCATGGGAGTGTGGTGAGTCATCATGACTCTTTTAGTGGTTGTAACATCTGGGGGAAGAGCATCAGCTTTACGTTTCTTTTGGGAATGAGGGAGGTGGGAGGGTACTGTGGCAGTAGATGAAGTGGGAGAAGAGGAATCGGGTGGTTCACACTTAATGGCTCGTAATTGTGTCTTAACCACGCGCGGGGATTTTTTGGTGTTGGGGTGGGAGTGGCTTGTCAGTATGGGAGCATGATTTGGATATGTGTTTTCATCCATGAGCTAGCCAGGTGCGGTTTAGGGACGGGAGGGTTTTTTTTTTTTTTACCCCAAAGATGATATGGCGGGGGTTTGGGTAACGAGGTTGTGGTTGGGGTTAAGTTGGCTAAGGGAGATGTGGTTTGTTTTGGTAAGATTGGCATGGTAATAGTTAGGCTTTGTTTCATGGGTGTACTTGTTACGGTTATGGTTGAGGGAATTATGGGGAAATTTATGAGTAGATAATATGGTGATTAGAGGAAAAAAGAAAAATTGTTAAGGATTATTTTATTGTGTTCAATTAGTTATATTATCTTAGTCTTGTAGTTTAGTAAAGTCCTGTAGAGTCTAGTAATATACTTAATGTAATTAAGCTAGTTAGGAACCAAGTATTACATACCAAAATACGGTATAAATACATAAACCCTAACACACACTTCAGTGTGTCTTGTGTGTGAAGCTTATGCACTTAAGAGAAAATCCCAACGCTATCAAGTTCTCCCACGCACATACCATGGTGAATCAATTCTTCCCATCTAAATCGTGGTAAAACACTTTAAATCTTACTGAGTTGGATATACTGGAAGTTTACAAAAACTTAGAAGGTGTAGCGGAAAATATGGAATCTGTTTTATTTTATTTGGAGGAGTTAGAATGATAGGTCCAGTTTTATATCCAACACGATTAAGTCCGGTGAAGAATTCGATAGAAATGTAAAACTTACGAAGAACACGTTTGAATTTGACGCGGAAGCTTGAGAGCGTTCTTCACGTTGTAAAGCTCGGTTTTCTATAAAAATGAATTCTTCACTCTAATACATCACATTAGGGTTCTTTATATACCAAACAAGTTTGGTATATTTACTAAGTAGTCCTAATCTATGGCTTAATTAGAATTAAGCCCAAACTACTACTTATACTACAAGACTAAGATAACATATACATTTGAACACAATTCAAACGTCCTAACAATCTCCCCCTTTGTGTTCAGTCTTCGCTTGAGCGTAGGTTATCTTGTCTTGTTTTGAAAAGATTCATCGAGTCCTAACAATCTCCTCTTTACGAGATTATTTGTATAATCTCTTAGATTATCTAGTCTTGTGATCTCCTTCTTCTTTGGAGATCTTCAAGCTCACCTTATCTTGTAATACTCTTCTCGGCATTGTATCTTTCTTCAAATTTTCTTTTAAAGTTCGTCTCCAAGTGTCGGAAGGTGTGTGAAGTCGCTTGCCGGATTTTTGGACAATTTTCTCTTTTGTGTTCCATCTCTCCCTTTGATAGCAACGAAACTCCCCCTATTTTAATTCAACCTTGTGTTGGGATCGGGGAATTCGATTTGAAATTTGGAGAGACGTACACGAGCGGAAACTTTGGTCATTGAAGCTCGTGGTGTTTGCTTGATTCGACGACGCTTAAGAATTTAATATTTCCGATCAATCTTGCACTTTCGTTGTTATTGCTCCCATTTCTTTAGTACTACTCCCCCTCATGATGATCGAGTGGGGAGATCGTCATGGCGATGTATCAAAATGGGGCATCGTCGTTTGGCAAGAAGATTGTGTCGTCGTGACAAGGAGATTGAGTTTGTAGAATTCGTAGGAAATCAAATTCGGTAATAACCCGACGGAGCCACGAAGGCGCTCCGCCGATATGAAACCGGGGCCACATAGGCTTCCCGTTGACATCGATCTAGGAGCATTGCTCGTAGAAGATGGCCTAATACCGTTGTTGATTTGATGTTGCAACGGTAGGACTTCCTTTCGATCATCGAAGCATGTCTGAGAATGACATGTCTACAAAAGTTCTAACTTGATCACAAAGACCAAGTATAGGAAGTGAGGACACACTAGACACGATGTGATCAATAAAAGCGTGGTACGGGGCGGATCACCACTTAGTTCAATATCTATCACTTCCGAGTGAAGTGGTGATAGTAGACGTGGCTCCTCGTGAGAAAATGAAACATCGATTTTTTAGGACACGATGAGTGGGTAAGGCTCGGATGTGCATGCACCGTTGGACCTAATGCGGCGTCTACTACCCGGGAGCTAATAAAATTAGCACCTGTACCTATGGGGATATGCTCCGAGTTATTTTGTGAGATAAGGGATTTATGTACCTTCAAAAATTTCCAAGTCATCATCGAAGTCATCTTGCGTGTTGTTCGGATAATGTAGGATAGGTGGTAGGTTGTATCGTCATTAATGCTCGAACGCATTCGGGTCTTAGGATCAAGTCGGTTTAGACTGAACCATGGGAACTAGAAATCCATGCTTTCGGGATACGAGATGAGTGCTGCTTTATTTGGATCAGCAAGCCGGAGCCGGTCGTTGAAAATGAGCATTTGGATCATCATGAAGATGACCACCTTTGCGTTTTGGAAATATTTGGTCGTTGTAAACTCGAGATTCTTCCTTGAAGTCCGTCGAAAGTTGTCGGAGGAAATATCCATGAAGCTTAATGAAGATGAGAGGAGATTTTTTTTTTTTATTTTGATTTTTTTTTATTTTTTTCTTCTTCTCTTCTTTTTTTTTTTAAGTATATATGTATATTTATTAGTAATATATATTAGTATATGATATTATATATATATATGTGGTTTGCGGGAGAGAGGTTGTCGGGTCGGAGTCGAGAAGTGGAGCTATCGAAAAATTTTCGAATGAGGTATATCGAAAAAAATTCTCGCAATGAGGTGTATCGAAAAAAAATTTCGGATGAGGTTTGCGAAAAAAATTTCTCCATATAGTGGAGAAAATTTCTCGATAAAATTTTTTACGATAACGTTCCATGAAAAAAATTTCACGAGAAAGTTGTACGAAAAAAAAATTGTCGATAAAGTTTTCGTATTACATCTCGAGAAAGTTTGTTGATAAGAAATGTGTCGAGAAAGTCTTGCGAGAAAATTTCTCGAGAAAGTGTAGAAAATTTATCGGTAGACTTTGTCGGTAGAATTTTCAAAAATTCAATATTTGAAAACTTTATCTATATTTTTATTCTCCCTCGCAAATAATGCTTCCGAAATAAAGTTTCTCCCCCTAAAAAGTTGCGTAGTACGATTAAAAAAAAATTACGAATCTCTTTTCCTCTTATGCATTCGTTTAAAGTTTTAACACCCCATCAAAAATCAAAATTGTTGCTCCCTCTTGAAATAAATAAGAGTCGCTCCTCTTTAAAATAAAAGAGTAGCTCCCCCCAAATTAAGCTCATTTAAAAATGTTATATATAAAAAAAATGGTATTTATCATTCGTGTGTAATATGCATTTAGAATTTAAAATCTCTTAAAGTTTTGAAAATGCATATTTAAAATGTACCATTTTGAAAATTAATAGGTATTTTTCAATGTAGCTCGTATGCGTATGCAAATTTAAAATATTGAAAGTTCGTTCAACATACGCATAATTAGAATGTACCTCGTTGAAGTGTAGTTGTAGTAGCTACGCCTCTTCCCTTTATCATGTATGTGGAGCCACTACGTCAAATACCATACATGTGGGAATCTGCAAAACATTATCAGGACTTTGGTACCCATTGTAAAGTGGGTCCTCCCTTAGTAGCATAAAACCGGTTAAGCATTGACGGAGTAAAATTTAATTTCGGTCCTAAATCATTCATTAATGTGCGTTTAGGTACCCAAATTTGTGTGGGATTTCCTAACTTAATAGTAGACATAGGAACCCATGTAGGAGTGATTTGACACGGAAAAGAAATTTCAGCTCGGGTTAAAGTGTGTTTCGGAAAAGATTTAAATATGTTCTCCGAAACCAGTCGCATAAGATGCTTCTTAGAATGAACTTGGACTGGATACTTCATGTAGGAATACCAACATATAGAATTATAAGCATCACTAGCATATAAGTCGTGTATCCTATGTTAAGAATTCACACAATTCTCATTAGAATGATGAGAAGAATTAGGAAAATTGTTTCCAAGTCTAGGCTTCCTAAATAGAGAATTATTAAAATCATTTGAAGCACACGATGAAGTTTGTTTGCTAGAACCTCTAGCCTTTTCGTTAAAAATTTTCTTTATAGGAATAGGAGAGGAAAATATTTGTTTTTTAAATTTCCGTTCCGTAACTTTTGAAAATAATGTAGATTTTCCTTTCTCTTTCCTAAGTTGTATTTGTTCCTTAGCAATTTTAAGTTCTTGGCTTTTACTTTGAATTTCAGTTTTAGTCAAAATTGACGTAGAAGTATTAGTAAAAGTCTTTTCGATTTTAGGAAAAAAAAACGTCCGTTGCTTTATCCTGTTTAAGAGAATGTTTTTCTTGAGAAATATCGTTTAAAACAGGTAAAGAAGATGGATTTTTTAGATTTGATATCTCCAATAAAAGCGCATTCTTTTCAGCTTCAAAATTCTTTCTTTCTGATTCTAAGGAAGAGTTCAAATCAGCTATTTTCAAAATAATAGCAGGAATATAACAGAAAGTAAAATTTTTAGAATTATCAAAATTTTTCCTCGACTTAAGAAATATTTTCTATATGATATAATGAATTATAGTCACTAGACAGGTTTATTTGCCGTGTCTTGTAACTATTATTCAAATCAGTATAATCAAAGGGAATTTCAATCCTAGTTGTGGCTTTTCTTTTGGATTCTTCTAAGCCATTTATTTCTGAAGCGTTAGTAAAAGCCATTAAAGAAGTAAATCCTAAACTCATGTACTTGATATCGTATAATTGTTTTACGTTAACCTTTTTCAAGTTACAAGGGGTCGTAAAGCCTAAGCCTTCAACATGATTATAAAATTCTATGTCATGTAAATGAGGGGATTTTTTGAGATTTGATATCTCATCTAAAAGCTTTTTCTTTTACGCTCAGAAACCTACTCTTTCTAATTCCAGAGTTGCGTTTAATACGGTTATTTTATGAATAACTTCCGGAATTTCCCAACAAGAGGTAGGTTTATCAGAATGTAAATTATTTCCCCAATTAGATGCTAAAACTTTAGAGGAACTTTGGTCTTTTTGACCCTTTTTAGCAAGATTGTTCTCTAAATTTTTAATTTTAGAGTACATATTTCCGCGTTCCTCAACTAATTCATCATAAAGGAGTGACTTATTACGACACGCTGCTTAACTATTTTTAAGACGCGTGGTAAGCTCCTTATCTTTTATTTCTAACTCAATAACTGTTTTGTCTAATTTTTCAAATAAACTAGAGTCAGAATGACTAACCTTGAGATGGTCAATGGATGAGTTCATTCGTAAATACCGTGCTTTTTGAAGAGCATCAATTACGTCTTGGTTGTGTTCCATAGAGTAGGTATCCATGTTTTTGTTAGGTTGGATATTTGATCGTTGACGCGTTATGTGGATTTGAGATTTTTTTATTTTTTTTTAAATAAAAGTTTCGAAGAATATAATAGGTATCGAAAAATTTTTAGGAGAAAATGTAGATATCGAAAACTTTTGGACCGAATAGTATATTTTTTTAAAAAGTTTGGAGTCGAAAAGTTTAAGTATCGAAAATTTTGTGCGTACTAAAAACTTTTGATAATGAGAGTGTAAGTATCGAAAACTTTTTATTTTCTAATATAAAAAAAAAATTTGGCTTTAAAATTTCAGTTCCGAAAGTTTTGGTGTTGAAAAAAAATTATCTAAAGGAATTGAAAATTTTAGATGTGTAATGACAAATTTTAAATTGGTGTTCAATACTTCGAAAATTTACCAAAACCTTTTCTATAATGTGCCGTGATATTTATCGCAAAAAGTTTTTCGTCGAGAAAAAAAATTTTGCGATAAGCTTTTTCGTTTAAAAAAAATTTTGTGATTGACTTTTTCGTTCGAAAAAATATTTTTGCGATTAACTTTTTCGTTTAAAAAAATAGCGATTAAATTTTTTTTTCGTTCAAAAATAAATTTGCGAATAAATTTTTTTCGTTCGAAAAAAAAAATTTCAAGTAACTTTTTCTTTCGAAAATTTTCAATGTACTCAATTTTAACGAAGAACACACATAATTTTCGATCTTAAACACAAAATTATCAAATTTAGCTTGGATTATGGATCGAAACATGTAGAATTCCAGTTTTTAACACTCAATCAAAGCAGAAAACAGCAAGATATGTCGAATTTTTGAGAAATCGGATGAATTTCATGAAGAACACACAAAGAGGAATTTCGACCGATTTTCAAAATTCACGAAATCTAGTGGTTCGATCGATCAAAATTCAGCCCGGACATGTTTTAAACACTCGATCGAAGCCTAAAAACAGCAAATCAATGCAAAATTTGAAAATAAACCGAATCCGATGATGAACGGTGCGTGAATTAAAAAAATAATTTACCGAAAATTTCAGATATTCATCTCAAATCCAAACACGTTTTGCTCTGATACCAATTGATAGGTCCAGTTTTATATCCAACACGATTAAGTCCGGTGAAGAATTCGATAGAAAATGTAAAACTTACGAAGAACACGTTTGAATTTGACGCGGAAGCTTGAGAGCGTTCTTCACGTTGTAAAGCTCGGTTTTCTATTAAAATGAATTCTTCACCCTAATACATCACATTAGGGTTCTTTATATACCAAACAAGTTTGGTATATTTACTAAGTAGTCCTAATCTATGGCTTAATAACAATTAAGCCCAAACTACTACTTATACTACAAGACTAAGATAACATATACATTTGAACACAATTAAAACGTCCTAACATAGAATTAAGGGATATTTGGTGCACGGATCGCGGCAAATGATATGTTATTTTTTGGGTGGGATCGTTTATGGTTTTTGAGGGGCTAGAATTAAGTGATATTTTGGGCTTGGATTGCAGCAAGGGATGTGCTATTTTTAGGGTGAGATCGTGGATTTTGAGGGGGAAGGTGCAGTTATTTCGGAGGTGGGTGAAGTTTTCGTGTTAGATGGGGCAGCGTGAGCTAGGGTTTCTTGGTTTTGTGGGAGCTGGGTTTCGTGTTAGGTGGGTTTATGGGTTTCTGGGTTTTGCGGCAGTATAGGCTGTTTTTGCGGGAGCAGAGATCGGATCGTGTGGGTCTGTTTGTGGGTTAGGTGCTCGTTGCCCGATATTGTGGAGTGACGAGTCGTGGATCCGTTGCATCATGTGTTGGGGCCAGGTAGCTCGGAGAGAAATGGGGTTATGGGAATTATGGCATTCACCTCGGCGATAGCTTAATATGGTTTAGGGCATGGTGGAACCCAATGATCCAAGAGACCACACCAATAGAACAAATTCGGGAGACATTCATACTTGAAAGAAAGTACAACGGCATCTCTTCCTTCGACATTAAATTTCAGGACCCGGCGAAGGGGTTTGCGGACATCGATCGTAGTCTCCAGACGAACAAATGAACCCCATAGTTGGCTTTCATCGAAATTTGTCTCGACGAGACGGTCGATTTTGTTTCGAGAGCTTCTATAGTCGCCTGAGTGCACGCCCATACTGGGATATCGTAAATCTGAACAAAGAACTGACACCAGTTTAGATCGACCTTAGCTGGATCAGAATCGATATCAAGCTCCTGGAGAACAACCAATTGTTTCTGGAACGACCAAGGGGAGGCATGCAGGATTCTACGCCGATCAAGATGATGGTTGAAACGGATAATAAATCTTAGTTCATGTATCTGATACTTATCCATACCGCATCTCGGGTTGAAAGCGGAGGAGAGGGTCCGCTTGAGGGCATCAAAGTTGAAAGATTTTCGAGAAAGAATTCGCCCTAGAACTTCGAAGCCTTTACCGCACTTTCTAGGGCCCATATTTGATTCAGATAGGGATAACTCGCTTAACTCATCCTCAGACAGAACCCAGTTATTCGTATCCTTAGTTGAGACAAGCCGAGAGCGCGAGGCGATGAGTGTTTTGGACGAAGAGAAGCAAGGCCTTAGACTTCCCCATCATGAGTGTTTTGGCGATGAGTGTTTTGGACGAAGAGAAGCAAGGCCTTAGACCCAGTTACTCGAAATTGCTTGACTTTTAATATGAGGAAGAAATTAAACTCCCCCATCATGCTCACATCGAACTTAGTCTTCATAACATCCCCAAATTGCTTGCACAGCCTTGAATTTGTAGATCCGAATATGATATCATCAACGTAGACTTGGATTAGTAGAATATCTGATCCATGTCGTCTAATGAAGAGAGTGGTGTCGATCTTTCCTTTAGTGAATCCTGACTTGACCAAAAGATCTGATAGGACATCGTACCAAGCTCGGGGAGTTTTTTTTAGTCCGTAGAGTGTCATGTCTAAATAATAGACATAGACATGGTGAGTTTCACTCACCAACCCTTCAGGTTGAGCCACGTAGACTTCTTCTTTCAGAACTTAGTTTAAGAAAGTCGTCTTGACATCTATTTGATAGACAATGAAGTTCTCAGCAGAGGCTAGGAAGAGTCTGATGGCTTCGATTCAGGCAACAGGAGCAAAGGCCTCGTCGTAGTCAATGTCTTCATGTTTGTTGTAGCCTCTAGCCACTAATCAAGCATTATTTCTTATAATGACACTCTCTTCATCGTTCTTGTTTTTTAAGACCCATTTAGCACCGATAATGGTTATTCCCTTGAGTCTCGGAACTAGTCTCCAAACCTTTAGTCTTTCAAACTGATGGGTTTCCTCTTGTATTGTCGTTTTCCAACGGGATCGGCTAATGCCTCGGCAACCTTAGATGGCTCATTCTGACCCAAGAAACACGTGAATAGACTTCGTGGGACGTTGAAAAGCATGTGTTAACTCCTTGTTTCGGATCTCCGATGATTTGATCCGTAGGATGTACGCGTGTCCACTTTCTCTCGTGTGGTAGAGGTTATACGACATTGTCGTCATTCTGCGGGTCCACAAACTTCATGTCAGTGGAGGTGGAGATCTTGACAGTGAGAGGTGGATCGGGCATGTTGATTTCAATATCAGAGATCTCGATCGGGGGAATTACTTCATTCTAATTCCCATTTTTTGCTTCATTTTCTTCATTCGCAGTAACTTCAATACTTTGAAGTGGAGATCCTTCATCGACCACTGTTTTTGTCCTACGTGTGGTTTATGATCTGTCACTGCAGAGAATGGGTTGTGAAGAGTCGTTGGTTGACGAGGAGTATAATAGCAGTGCTCGAACAAATAGTTCTGGTCCTTGTCTTTTTTTGTCTCTGATGTAGATATCCCTTCCACGCGTGTACAACTGTGATCTTTTGACAACAAAACGATTAGCTCGGATTCTGCACTAATGTGTCCATAAGCCATCGATGGCATTTCGTTGAACATGAAGTTAATGCTTTTTATGACTGTCCTCATTTCCTTAAGGTAGACTCGATACACATTGAAGAAACATAAAAGTTGTGCTTTGTTAATTAGTTATCCTTGTAATTAGGGGCATAGCTCGTAGTTTTGTTAGTGTAGGACTAGCTTGTAAGTATATCATGTATAGAGGTATATACCATGTACACAACAAAAATCAATACACAAGAAATTCGGAAAATCACAAAGTATTGAATTCACATTCTAGAGAGAGAAAATCAATCGAAAAACTCTCTAATCGTTTCTCTCTCTCCCGATCTTCAAACTCGATATTCGACCGGATCGAAGGTAATTCTCGAGATTTATTATTCGAATATCTAGAATCCATGCTTAGATTGATTGTTAGTTGATGAATCAGGACCTAACAATTGGTATCAGAGCAGATCCTAATCGCTTTTGGATTGAATTCGCTATTCTAAGATCAAAATAATTTTCCAGATTTTTCGATCGAAAAATTCTTTTCGACAAATAATGTTTTCGCTAAATAAATATCTAATTTTGACACGAAAAACTTGTTTTACTATTACAAGTTTTTCAATCTCAAGATTTTTGTTCTTCTAAATTTTCGAGTAAAAATTTAGCGAAAACATATTTCGATCGAATAACTTAACGAAAATTTGAGTCAAACTTAACGAAAATTTTCGATCACTTTTAATTTTTCGATTACAAAGTTTTCGATAAAAATTTTTGCAATCAGCAAAACTATTCGCAAACTATTTTTCGATAGGATATTTTCTTTGCAAAACCTTTTCAATCGAAAAATAATTTTCGATAAATATACCACGAGAAACTTATATGATCGAAAAGCTTTTTCAATTATAAGGTTCGAAAAATTTCAAATCGGAAAACATACTGCTCAAAATATTTTTTCGACTACAGAACCTTCAAACACACACATTTCACAACGATATCAATTTTTTAAAAATCAAATATCGTAATTTTCAAAACTTACGAAAAATATTTTTCTCCGATTAATTTTCTTCGATACTCAAATTTTCGATCTTAAATTCAAAATTCTTTAGCAAAATTTTGAAGAATCAATTCTTATATGAAATATTTTCGCAATCAAAACAATTCCTCTTTAAAACCAAAAAATAGGTTCGAAAAGGAAATTCCTTTAAGTACGAGTCAAACATTACTAACGAAGTTTGTCACTTGTGAAGCACTTTTACCATTTCAATTCCATACTTTCACAAAATCCTACCAATCAACTACAAATGGATTCTTACTCACTTGGAAACGACGTCCGCCCTCCAATTCTTCGAAGAGGTGAATACACCGTATGGAGAAGCCGATTCATGAACTTCTTGGAAACGAAAGATCAAGCTACAAACTTAATAGTCTCTCTTCAAGAAGGTCCCGCTCAATTTTGGCTTATCAAAGAAGGCGATGCCACTACTAATCCTCCCATTTCTGCCACTAGACGACTCAAAATTCCTAGTGAATACACAGAGGGGGAGCGATTAAGAGCCAAAGCCGATCTAGGAGCTAAAACTTTCCTCATGCAATGAATCCCGAATTACATCTATATGCAAATAGATAGACTATCAAGTGCGAAGGCTACGTGGGACGAGCTCCACAAAATGATGCAACGGACCGAAGTCGGAGTCAAGGCAAAGAAAGCGAACATTCTCACCGCTTACGACTCCTTCAAAGCAAAGACGGAGGAAAACGTCTACGAACTCTATCAACGCTATTTAACTCTTCTTCACGAGATGAGGAAAATAGAAATTTTCAAGACCAACATGGAGGTCAACATCCGCTTTCTCTTTTCTCTTCGACCGGAGTGGAAGAAAATATCCATGCAAATCCGTCAAAACAAGGATTTGGACGAGATGGATATCAACGCCGTCTTTGATAATCTCGCTGAGCACGAGGAAGACATAAGCGAGATACAAAAAGAACTAAAGGGCAAACAGATCGAAGACTCTATAGCTCTAGTTTTTGAAAGAAAAACTAGTCGATCTCGCAATGATAAAAGCATCAAGTTGTCAGGTTCTTCAGTAGATGAAGAAGAATCAGAATCGGACTCCGATCCAGATATGAAAGAGTTCAAGAAACAATTGGCTCTCATTACTAAAATGATGAGCAAAAAGTTCTACAAAAAGAAATCCTCCTCTTCGGCTAATAGACTTCGGACCTCAAGCTCTAAGCACAAGGAAAGACCGGCCAAGTCGTCAGAATCCAAAAACGCCAAAGAACCACAAAAATGCTACAATTGTGGAAAGATAGGGCACTAAGCCAGAGAATGCAATCTTCCTAAGAAGAAAGACGCCAATTACTACTCCAAGAAATTTCAACTAACCAAACAAAAGGAGGCTGGAGTAGCTCTGATGGCCGAACAAGAACATTGGCTAGAAGACACAACGGATTCTGACAACGAAAATCTAGCTCTCATGACATATCTCGACGACGCCTCAGACGAAAACTGAACAAGGAGGTCTGACGACGAAGACAAAGCATCAACCTCGTCACAAGAGGTAGCTATGCCTAAATCTACATTATTAAACATGTTAGAGTCTTTATACTAACATGAAAAATGAGCGGAAAAGTACAAAAGAATTAGAGGAGAGACTAGCCATTAGTGAAAATAATTTCCAGAAGCAACTAGATAAGAAAGTTCACCTAGAAATTCTCTTATCTAATGCTAAGGAAACAATATCTAGTATTGAATCAAGGTTAGCTACTTCTGGGACAAAAATTAACGACCGTAGTAAGACTCTTAGCGATTGTTAGAGAGATTTAGAAATTTCTAGAAATAATTTTAAGGACATCTCTGACGAACGTAAGAAGCTTTACTCTGGGATTAAGACTTTAGATGATCTTCTAACGAAAAGGGGGCAAATGGATCAGACTATCTTTCTAAATCAACCTCATGATACAGAATTTTATAATCTTATAGAAGGCTTAGGTTATAACAATCCATGTACCTTCAAAAAGGTAAATGTCAAACAATTATATGAAATCAAGTACATGGGTTTAGGATTGACTTCTTTAATGGCCTTTACTAATTCTTCCGAAATAAATGACTTAGAAAAATCTAAACAAAAATCCACAAATAGGACTACACCGATTTGAATAATAGTTACAAGACACGGGAAATAAACATGTCTAGTGATTATAATTCATTATATCCGTTGGAAGATCTTCCTAAAGTTAAGGAAGAAAATTATGATCATTCTAAAAATTCTACTTTATGTTATATTCCCCCTATTATTAAGAAAATAGCTGATTTGAACTTTTCCCTAGAAACAGAAAGAAAGAATTTTGAAGCAGAAAAGAATGAGCTTTTATTGGAAATTTCTAATCTAAAAAATTCCTCAGTTTTAAAATCTTGTCCTGATTTTGTTTTGAAAGAAAAATCATTAATTAAGGACAATACCAAAATTAAGAAAACACCTCCCATTGTTTTACAAAATATTTTAAACGAAGATAAATCTTCTTTAAAAAGCGTAAAGGGAGGAAAAGAATACTTAAATGATTCAAAAGGGAAAAAGATTTTTACTAACTCTACTCCATCCACATGTAGAGTAGTAAAAGAGGTGAAGCATGCAAAGGAAAGAGTGCCTAGGATAGAATTGTAGAAGAAAATTGATAGAAATGACTTATTTTCTAAACTTTCTTCTGTATCAAAAACTAAGGACACTCGTAAGAAGACAGTCGTTTCTAATTTTCATGTTGTTGCTTCAACTTATGCTTTAAAGTCTATTAATTTTGAAAGCACAAATTTTGAAAACGGCTCTACTTCGAATAACAAAATCCATCATTTTAAGACAAATGCAAGTCTTAAGTCTCGTAGGAAACAAGATCCGGCTACTAAGAATATAGCTCGATACATTCTTGTCCTCATCTAAGGTACCCAGTTCAAGTACACTCGGCGAAACACCTTAGGAGACTAGCTAGAGAAAAGATTTTCTCATGCACTAAGACTAATAAGACATTTGCTCGCACTGAAATTAATCTCCCATGTAACGTTCATCCTCAATGGGTTCCCAAGACACGATCTAGGCAAACGCAAGCCAACAAGGCCAAATTGCGTAAAGAGGTACCACTTAAACCCAACTACTTCTAAGTTGGTTTGAGTACCTAAGAGCACCAATGGTTTAGGAACCAAAAATGAACGAACCTTACCTACTAAATCTGCTAATCCGAGATGACCCATTAATAAGTGGGTACCTAAGTCTCTCTAAACCTTTCTATGCAGATCCATCATGTGTGGTACCTAGATTCTGATTGCTCCACACACATGACGGGAAATCAAGAACTGTTGAGCAACTATCAAAACCGTTACAACGAAAAAGTCAGATTCTGTAACAACGATCCAGCTCCAATACTAGGCTTTGGAGATATTCTACTACAGAATCTGACAATCAACGATGTCTCTTACGTCCAAGGTCTTAAACACAACCTGTTCAGCATAGGACAATTCTGCGATAAAGGGTTTCAAGTAGTGCTTCTAACTGATCAGTGCAGAATCTTAAATGATCAGAATCAAGAACTACTTACAGGATCTCGAAGATCTAATCTATACACCATCAATTTGACAACAGTACGATCTTTGACAGTTGTTTGCCTCATATCACAGACTACAATCAAGACGAACAGCTTATGGCATCAACGTCTGTCTCATCTAAATCTCAAAGCTCTTCACAAGCTCCTTATCAAAAAGTTGGTTAACGGTGTACCAACTATTTCCCTTCAGCAAGAGCATCACTGTTCGGCTTGTCAAATGGGAAAAATGAAGCAATTAGCTTCTACATCTCGACCCTTGAAATTACTTCACATGGACATTTGTGGACCCATGCGTACACAAGGTATCAACGTTCGTAAATATGTGTTAGTAATGGTCGACGTTTATTCTCGCTACACCTGGACAAGAATCTCTGAACTAAAGATGAGACGGGAGACTTGATAATAAGCTTTGTAAATACAACTCACAATCTCCTGCAAAAGAAAATCGAAGTTATTCGGATTGACAACGGGACTGAATTCAAGAATCAGCGTCTTAGCAGTTACTATCAGTCACTTGGAATTATTCAACAATTTTCAGCCGTTAAAATGCCTCAACAAAATGGCGTCATAGAACGAAAGAACCGGACTCTAGTTGAAGCTGCAAGAACAATGCTAATACATTCCGGTCTCCCTCACTTTATATGGGCTGAAGCAGTGAGTACAACATGCTTTACGCAAAATTGAACGATTATTCACAAACGCTTTGAAAAGACGCCGTATGAGATAACAAATCAAAGAATTCTGAATATATCTTTCTTCAAAGTCTTCGGGTGCAAATGTTTTGTAGCCAACGATCGAGAGCATTGAAGCAAGTTCGACCCTAAAGCATTTGAAGCCATCTTTGTTGGATATTCATCCACTTCTAAAGCATACCGCATCTATGTCATGTCTTGTCGCACTATTTTAGAAATCTACAACGTCACTTTTCAAGAAGTGAATGAATTGGCTTATGAACAAAACAGTTCAGAACTCGGGCTTATAGGCGTGTTGGCACAAAGTCAACAAATTCCGACAACTTCCACCTCAAAGTCAGAAGAAGCAATTCCCGTCGATTTGGAGGATTTGGATTTCCTATTTAAACATTTTTATAGAAACGAGTCTCAAATGTCTGTTTCGTCTCATTCTATACCAAGCAGCGCACCTTCTCCTTCTACGGTAGAAATCACTATTGAGATTCTGAACCCTCAAACTCCAACAAATGTTCCAGATTCTTCAAATTCTGAATCTTCAACTACTGTTGCAGCTCCTACTAATCCCGATGAGGAAATTATTACTTCCAATTCAACTTCAGAAATGAATTTCACTATTATAAATGATCAACCAATGAATTTAGGGTGTCTCGACCTACAAATCAATGAAGGATCTACTTCGGTTCTTCCTTCAAGATGATTACGCACTTGGACATCTACACAAAGCGGACTATTCACGTGCTTCTTAAGCCAAAACGAACAACTTAAGGTAGTCGATGCCCTTAAAGACACGGATTGGGTGATTGCAATGCAATATTAACTTAACCAATTCGAGCGTCTACGAGTTTGGACACTAGTTCCTCGACCGCATGGCAAAACAATTATAGGAACTAAATGGGTTTTCAAAAATAAGAAGAATGAGAACGGTGAAAATTATCACGAATAAAGCACAACTCGTAGCCAAGGGGTACAATCAACAAGAATGTATTGACTACGACGAGACGTATGCTCCGGTTGCACATGTCGAAGCTATTCGATTATTTCTAGCATACGCGGCTCATGAAGACTTCAAAATCTATCAAATTGACGTTAAAACCGCCTTTCTCGACGCTGTGTTAAAAGAAGAAGTCTACGTCGCTCAACCCGAAGGGTTCGTGCATGAAAATAATCCTAATTATGTCTACGGACTAAAACAAGCCCCTCGTGCTTAGTATGATGTTATGAGCGACTTTCTAGTAAAGTCCAAATTTATAAGAGGAACAATCGATACAATACTTTTCAACAAAAAGCAAGGCAAGGACTTGATGATTGTTCAACTATACATCGATGACATCATCTTCGGCTCAACAAATGAACGACTCTGTCAGAAATTTGGTGATCTAATGAAGACCAAATTCGAGATGAGCTTAATAGGAGAACTTCAATTCTTTCTTGGATTACAAGTCAAGCAACTCGAAGATGGTATATTCATCAGTCAAATCAAGTATATCCGAGATATTCTGAAGAGATTTAATCAATACAAGAGCACACCTATGAATACTTTCATGTCAACAAACTGCAAATTGGATGCTGATCCTTCTAGCAAGGCAGTCAACATCACAATCTATCGGAGTATTATCGGATCTCTTCTCTACTTGACGTCTAGCCGACCCGACATCATGTTCTCCACTTGCCTTTGTGCTCGTTTTCAAGCTGACCCGAATTCTACGCTATCTCAAAGGAACTCTCAAATTAGGGTTATGGTAATCTAAAGACACTGATTTTAGATTAATTGGCTATACTGACGCTGATTATGCAGGTTGTCGAATGGACAGAAAAAGCACGTCTGGCGGAGCACAATTTCTAGGCGATAAGTTGGTCTGTTGGTCCTCAAAGAAGTAGAATTACGTGTCCACATCGACGGTTGAGTCGGAGTACGTCGCAGCTGCGAGCTGTTGCTCGCAAGTTCTGTGGATGCGGACGCGACTACGGGTTTGAATTTAATAACATTCACATTTATAGTGATTCTCAAAGTGTTATTGCCATTACTTGCAATCTTGTTCATCATTCACGCACGAAACACATAGATATTCGCTATCATTTTATAAAAGATCATGTAGAAAAAGACACTATAGACATGTATTTTGTTAAAACGGAACTTCAACTTGCCGACTTATTCACTAACGCATTGGATGAAAACGTTCCAATTCCTTATTGCTAAGTTAGGCATGTTGAATCTCAATCTTACTTGAAATGTGCTTCACATGCTTCTGTATGATATTTTATGTGCTTTCTTGATAGTTCTTGCTATATCTTGCGTGAATCTATCTTTCAATTTTCTTTTCATATACAAAAAGATAAACAAAAATAAAATAGTATATATCTAATAATAATAGCATAAAAATGGGGGATGGCGATATTTTTGCCTATTTTGAATTACTCACAAAAATATTTCTTTGATATATGTCTAGTTCTTTGCTTAAAAATTCATGTGACATTCTTTTATTCAAAGAGCTTTGTTTGTTTCACTAGACACAAAGCCACATCATATATGTGAGAATTTGAACCTCAATATTTTTTATTCTTGAGTGTGTCACACTTCAAATGACTATTCTTTGGTTTGTACTTCGTAGCTTCATTCTTGCTTTTGTGTTAGTTTGTCAAATGATAAGGGCAAATAAGGAAATTCCTCACTTGGCCCAAATTAAAAAATCCTTTACTTTTTCCTCTAGAAATCCCCTTTGAGCCTTCTCCAACATTCTTTTTCTTTTGAAATCCGATCAGGCCTTCAACATTATTCCTAAGTTTCGGGGTTGCTCAATCAAGAAAAAGAGGGGGAGAAAAAGAGATGCACATGATGAATTTCTTAATCATTATAAAAGGGAAATAAGGATCTCGCCGTGAACTTCTCCTAGATAATCTCGTATACTCCTAGAAGAGAAGCACCTCGAAGTGAACTTCTCCAACGATAATCTAGATCTTATATAAAGAAAACGAGAAGAGGAGCACGGCCTTGGGTTCGAATTCCATAACTGTGAAACCTTCAAAAGGAACACGGTCTCGGCCCAAAAACAAAACAAGATCGCATCTCTCAAAGCATCGTAAAGAAGAAGTCACTCACTAAAGTTGAAGAATTTTTAAGCTCACTAATCCAAAAAAAAAAAAACAATCTACCCTTTTAGTCAGAGCCTAAAAATAATCCCTTCAAAGTCCCTTTGATTGAAATTGATAGACTTTTACTTGGTAAGTTGATTAAATACGCTACGATAACAAATTAATTGATATAATTTTGTCGCGTTGACATGAGTGATATATCTACTAATTTCCATGACTAAAATAAATTGAGTGTTATGAGCGAACCTTGCGAGAGTTGTCGAAATGATTCATACTATGATCTAAGAATATTATTTTAGTTACATGATTTGACGGTAAATTATTATTCTATATGTCATGTGAAATTTTTGCGTGACAAAATTCAAAATGGACAATCCGACCCCAAAACAAAATTTTTATGATAAAAATATATTTTTGAAAAATATTTTTAAAATATTTTCCCACATTTTAAATTCATTAAATACATGCATTGGTTCAGACTTGATAAAATGCGAATGTTTTTTGAAAAACGCAAAATTCTATACTGAATTGATTAAATGCGTTACTTGTTCTTATATAGTAAATTCTCATATGCAAAATTGTATTAACGATATGCTAAAATTGCCGAAAAGTTAAAACGTGCATTTGATGAGGGGGAGTTTTACATGAAAATTTGTTCTTATCTCCTAAATGATTTACATGCAAACACGACTTCTAATATTTTTTTAAGTATCACAGAATATTTCGAGCTCATCCGAGGAGTCAAGTGTTGAATTTCATCGCAATTGGGAGATAATTGCATACAGGGAGCCTTATGGAAATTCTTTTTGGGTTCAAAAATAAAAGATTAAATATATTTCTCGTTAAATCAAACCTCAATTTTAACGAAAGGCCAAAATATTTTTTTAGCCCAAAGCCCTTTTAACCTTACCCAATCGAAAAGTTTTAATATCACTTTTTTGATCGAAAAACTCATTCTCACGCAACCACAAACAGTCGAAAAACTTTTCGTTTCTCTCAAAACTCCTCGGCGATTTCATAAACATTCTTCAATCTTCATAGATCTCTGTCAA
Source organism: Linderniella brevidens (assembly GCA_004919715.1). Taxonomy (NCBI): domain Eukaryota; kingdom Viridiplantae; phylum Streptophyta; class Magnoliopsida; order Lamiales; family Linderniaceae; genus Linderniella; species Linderniella brevidens. The sequence goes on along the minus strand of SWDC01000149.1, from coordinate 3,960,644 downwards.
AACTCGCCGAACTTGAAGGTAGAAACCCGTTTCGGATCGTCTTGCCGTTCAGAAACGCACGAATCGCGACAATTTCTCAACCATTTGAAGAACATTTTACATCGAAATGTTTTCGACTGAAACGTCTGAAACTCTCAAAATTAACGTGTTAAACTCGACCATTCAGATATAAAATCATGATATTTGGATTCACAACTGATTTCTGATCGTTCCTAGTCCAGATTAACTCATGATTTACCCAGAAACCGTCATTTAAGTTTTAAGCGTTTACTATTTGATTTCAAACTTTTTCTATCGAAAATGTTCTTATCGCAAACAGTGTCATTGAAGAACTTTAGTTTTCGTTAAGTTTTACTCGATCGCAAAACTCAGCGGCGAAACCTTATATTTTCGATATGTTTTTATTCGATCGTAAAACTTCGCCGCGAAAACTTTAGTTTTCGATTACGTTTATTCAATCGCAAAATAAGCGGCGAAAACCTTCAGTATTTCGATATATTTTTATTCGATTGCAAAAATAAGCGGCGAAAACCTTAAGTTTTTCCATATATTTTTATTCGATCCCAAAAATAATCGGCGAAAACCTGAAGTTTTTCGATATATTTTTATTTGATCGCAAAACTACGCAGCGAAAAATTGAAGTTTTTCGACAATATTTTATTCGATCGCAAAATTACTCAGTGAAAAACTTTTGTTTTTATTCGATCGCGAAACTCCGCTTCGAAAACATAAGTTTGTTTTCGACAACATTTTATTCGATCGCAAAACTATCGGCGAAAAACTTATGTTATTTCGACAACATTTTATTCGATCGTAAAAATCAGCGGAGAAAATCTTGAATTTTCGATAAGTTTTTATTCGATCGCAAAATTTAGCGTTTGAATAACTTCACGCTCAAAGAAAAACACGCTGAAAAGACTTAGCAAAATTTTTCAAATTTTTCCCTAAGTCTTTCAACAACAAACTCTAACACTTACAAAATTTTGAAATTTTCTAAGTCATTTTCGCCATCCACATTTACTTCCAACAATTCACATATGAAAATTTCAAACTAATGAATTTTATTTCATCTTTTCAGAAATGGCACATCAAGAGTACTCCCACATTTACTCTTCTGATGGATGGCTGACGGTCCACGACAACAACTACCAATTGGACCTCGCCACCTTCCGGTGTCCGGATGAAGTGATAATCTCCATCCTCAAAGGACACCCTCTATGGCCAGCTCTAACTATGACAGCTTCTGTAAAAATAGTCTACCGCCAGCAATTCTGGGATGTATGAAGAGCTACGTCGTCGGGGATGACGTGCAATACTCAACGAAGATCAATCAAAAACACGTCATCTTTGACAAGAACTATTGGCCATGGTGCTCGATCTACCGCATCATGAAGACTACGACCAACTACCAACAGATGCGGTGATCGTCGATGATATGCTACGGATGGGATATAAGCCACCGCTGACAAAATTGGCTAATTTCCAAAACAGCGGGATCCCATACCCATGGAGGACACTGTTCGACATCATCAATAAATGCCTCTCCCCAAAGTACTCCGGTTTCGACAAGGGGAACATCGTCCGCATCTTCCATGGAGTCATTTTCTCGAAAAAATACGACGTGGCCCAGCTAATATGGAACGACTTAGCGGACCAAATGCGTCAGAGGGAGACAAAATCGAAGGCGAAGTTCCTCCCGTATGTCTGGTAGTTCCCGGTGCTGATCTCCCACTACATGGACGTACATCCGAAGATCCCACATCTGCCACCCGTTGGAGGTTATATACCGCCGAGGTGTGGTTCTTTCATAACCCGAAGGCAGTCGATCTAGCACTCCAATCAATGTTGATCCCGCTTGAGTTGCTCAGCCTGGCTGATCCCACCGACGAGGCCTACCAGGACTATTTGCCAAAACAATTTCATCACGGAGGATATGGTACGGTCAGTCGATCAGGCTCCGGTGCCTTCCCAACGAGAAACCTTGGTGGTGACACACGAGCCAGAAGCCGCGGCTCAGAAGATAGAAACACCGGCTGTTGAGCCTGAATGTATCCCTCAACAAGCCGAATCTCCTAAGGACACCGAGTCTGATGAGGAATGCAGACTAAAACGAAGGGGCTCACGCCGACATCAGATCTCTGCCCCTTCTGCATCTCCTTCGGTGCCATCTCCTCCACCACCATCTATTCAGACAACCACACAGATTCACAATGAATCTGTATCAACACCCATAGAGATGATACATTCCGTATCATCTCAAGGATTGGGTAGAAGCCCCGTTGGACCCCCTATATCTTCGGAGCAAACAATGGGCCAACCCACCAAAGTGGTGACTTCTGGGTTGTTAACGGATGTCTTTGGACGTTCCGGAATCACAAGTCCTCTCCCAGGCGGCACGCGGAGATCTTTTCCAATGTTGTGACAGTGGAGCACCTCCCTGGCCCCACTCCACCCATGATCGTGACGGAGCAACGACTGCAAGAAGTCCTATCCACAGCCATCTCTTCTCTTGAAGACCGACTGATGGACATGATGCTACAAGCTATTGAGACTTCCCGACGGGATACCGGGAAAGCACTAGTCTCAGAGGCAGTTCCGTCCGAAGCCCACACAACACCCCTATCCTCACCACCACTAACCACCGCCATACACACCCCCATACAATCCACCTTAACCACTCCATCTCAGTCACATTCTCTCATCAACCCATATACCATCCCTATCACTCAGCTTCATGACATCCTCATCTCTCGACTACTAGCCCTAGAGACCAGGACCCCAGTTGAGGAGAGTCTTTACAAACGGCTAGTAGCTGAACCCGAGCCGCCCGTACAAACACGTTGTCGTGAAGAAAGATCCCGCACGAAGCGAAGACATGACGATTCCGATGATCCGGATCACCATGAGAGGGAGAAACGGCAAAGGACCACACGAAGCGGCCGTGGTCAGAGTCGAGAAAAACAAACAAAAACTCGAGAAGCTGGAGGATCATCAACCAACACACCAACCACACATCCCACTACATGCCAACAAACAACCACTATATCCACAACATCCCACACACAAACACCACCTCCAACTCCCAAATGTCCAAATCCAATCCCGACCTCCAACCTCCTCCAAAATCAACCGGAAGCAGTCTTCTACGATCCACATGCGATCGTAGATGATTACATCTTAAACGAGAAGTGGCTGACGCAATGGGAACCAGAGGAAGTTGTTCAAGCCAGACTTTCCAACGTCAGAAACTTCTTACAACAAGCTTCGGTAGATTTGGTGCTGCTTGAAGACGAAGAACTTCAAGAAGGCGAGAACTACAATTCCGCACTCCCCGAACTACCAGAGATGATAACGCATCGAGTCGACTCCCCTCCCCACTTATCAAAGGGGACTGTCAGAGTTGAGACGCCTTGGGAGAATGTACGTATTGAAGTTCCGTTTATTGAAGATATAAGGAATCAGATTTGTAGGGCTCCTAATCGCATCAAGAAGCATAATGAGCTAAATTTATGGGGCATCTCCCATTGGGAAGAGAGGAAGAAGATGGAACACATCTTCATGCTCAACTACCTTGGTCCGGATCGAAGTGGCATCCCAACGGATCAGCCCAGAAGAAATTTCAGGGACAAACCATCGATACTCCAAGTCGTGGGCGTATCGTACACGGTTGCAAGCTATCTAACCCCTATATACCACATCGAGCGAGCGGACAACAACCATACTAGAGAGGATAGACGAAAGTTATCTGTCGTTCCTTCCACCAGACGAAGTTTATCGACGATTTCAGATGTACAAAAGAAAATACCAGACGCCCACTGGTTACATCAAGAAGGAAGGATTCGAGGGTTTGAAGAGATTCTTGGTGCGGCATATCAAGTTCCACACCGCACACGACCTTCAAATTGTCGTAGAGAACAGTATGAAGAAGGTCAACATGGAGTCTCCGCTCATGAAAGGTTTCCCGCTCAACGACTTCCTAGAGAATTACATCTTCAAGAAGTTAGGCCTCGCCATCACATATTGGAATCCAATTATTGGAAAGACGAGAGCGATGATGAAGCCTGAAGTTCACAAATTCTGTGACGAGACATTGAAGCTTGTGAGGAAGAACATCGAGAAGAGATTGGCAGAGATCACTGAAGAAACGATCTTCGAAGACCTTGGTGAAGAAGAAGCCCCGCTCATAAATGAGCTTTTGGATGCTCTAAACGAGAGACTGGAGCTGACGAATGTTGTCCAACAATACGAGACATCATTAGGATTGAGAAGATCGTTCTACGCTCGACAAGGATAAACGGAGCTGAAGAGAGAACAAGCACAAAGGGGGAGATTGAAGAAACATAAAAATTGTGCTTTGTTAATTAATTATCCTTGTAATTAGGGGTGTAGCTCTATTTTTGTTAGTGTATAACTAGCTTGTAAATATACCATGTATAGAGGTATATATACCATGTACACAACAAAAATCAATACACAAGAAATTCGGAAAATCACAAAGTATTGAATTCACATTCTAGAGAGAGAAAATCAATCGAAAACTCTCTAATCGTTTCTCTCTCTCCCGATCTTCAAACTCGATATTCGGCCGGATCGAAGGTAATTCTAGAGATTTATTATTCGAATATCTGGAATTAATGCTTAGATTGATTGTTAGTTGATGAATCAGGACCTAACACACTTTAAATGTCGTAGAGTACTCTATGAATACGGCTTCAAATTTTTTGGCATCAAACTTGCCCGATCTTCTATATCGTTTGCAACGAAGGATTTTCATCCAAAACGAGACTTGAAGAAAGCCTATATTCGAGACCCGTTGGTTGGCTAATTCGTACGGCGTCTTCCCAAGAAAATTTGTAAATGCTTGTCCTATTTTGGGTGAAGCAAGTTGTGTTGACGGCTCCAGCCCATAAGAAGTGGGAAAGGCTCGAGTGAATTAGCATCGTACGAGCTACTTCCACTAGAGTCCTGCTCCTTCGCTCCATTACTCCATTTTGTTGTGTAGTCTTAGCACCATAGAATTGCTGAGATATTTCAAGTGATGGATAGAAGTTACCGAGTCGCTAGTTCTTGAACTCGATGTCATTATTCGTGCGGATCACTTGGAGGTTACATCTCGGCAGATTCTGAGTAGCCTTCACAAACGCAATAATCAACTACTATGTCTCATCTTTCGTTCTGAAAAATCTTGTTCACGTATAGCGAGAGAAGTCTTACACGAACACAAGGATGTACTTTCGTCCTTTGATGCTTTGAACTCTCATCGGGCCACAAAGATCCATGTGAAGTAGCTCAAGTGGGTGAGAGGTTGAGGCTATTTGCTTGTTTGGTGGGACGCTCTCTTCATCTTCTCCATTTCACAAGCAGTGCACATGTGCTCCTTGTGATACTTCAACGCTGGTAGTCATGTGACTAACTTCTCTTAGTGTAGTTTATTCAGTATTTTGAAGTTGAGATGGGACAATTGTTGATGCTAGAGATTGCTCTATTGCAAAGAGGTCTTTGACAACAGACATACAGTTGTCGAAGGTCAGAAGACCTTTAGATTTATTGTGTAGAGATTGGACTCCCTAAATCTGGTGAGGAAATCCTTTCCATTCTCGTCACTAACATTGCACCCTTCACCATGAAAGTTAACATTAATTCTTCCATCGCATAATTGTTAGATGCTGAAGAGATTGTGATTGAGACCGTCGACATAAGGCATCCTTGATTGTGATGTTGTTGTGGATTTAATTGTCGTGTCCTAAATAGGGAGCGGACTGATTGTTCTCGAAATGAACTTTGCCACCGAATCTATTGATGTAGTTGTCCAATAATTCTTTTCGTCTACTCATATGTGTGGAGCAACCAAAATCCAAATGTCACACATGATGGATCTGCAAAACAGATTAAGGAGATTTAGGTACCCATTTAAGGACGGGTCCACCCTTGTAGATGATGATTTTCTTGCACTATTTGGAGATTAAGGTGTTAAGTCTTCTTTAGACATAGGGCTTTGCTTAACTTCCATTTTCGAACCCATATCTTCTTAATTCCTAGTAGGTAGGATACATAGTGCTTGATGCAAATTCTTGTTTGGTCACCCAAATTTGCGTAGTTTTTAAGACTTTGGCCTTGGCTTAGTGTTAGTGTGCTTTGACCTTTTAGATGTATGTTTTTCTTTCTTATCAAGTTTAGACTTAGTTTTCGTAGAAAAACGTACTTCTTTTTGGGGTTTGTTAGTGGTTACATTCCTTGGTCGGGAACTAGTAGCACTTGAATCATATACACAATCATATGAGTTTAAACGTTCAACAGTCTTTACATGCCGAGGTTTTGGTAATAAAGAATAGAAAGTAGCCACACGATCTGAAATACATGAAGGAAACTTTCTACATGCATTCGAAATAGTCATAGAAAAAGGAACAAAAGATAAGGGTAGCTTCTTCTTTTTAGAAAAGAGAGTAGTGTCCTCCTTTCGAGTCCATGTGGCCTTCTTCCCCCTCTAAGTGCTTATATTTTTTCCTGTGGGCGCACGTAAAATGAGTTAGTCAAGTCTTTTTTATAAGGGACAATTTTTTTCTCCGTTTTTCAAGCCCGAGTGGGGGAATCATTTTGGGACTTTGCTCATGTCGGGTTATTTCTCAAGTAGGGAGATTTTGATTAGCAATGTCTCCTTTTTGGCCTGAAATTTCTTCCTTTCCGACTCTAAAGATGAGCGTAAATCCGATATTTCTCGGATTAATGTCGGGATATAAACACTAGAAGAACAAGGTTTAGCTTCGCCAGTAGTTTCTTCCCCGACAGTCGTGGCTTCGATCGAGGGTGTGCAGATGGGGAGATAGTCCGTAGACAAAGGAATTTCCCTCATCTTGTAACTACTGTTTAGTTTTGCATATCAAACGGGATTTCAGCCCTTACTTTTGTGTCCCGCTTGTCCTTCTCGAGAGCATCTATTTCTGATTCTCCCATGAACGACATTAAATGAGACATGTTAACGCCGAGGAAGCTAACATCGTAAAGTGGTAAGGGTGTCTTCTTATGGACCTCACGAGGTTCCGTATACCCCAAGCCTTCACGCGGATTGCAAAATCTCGTGTCGTTAGGCTGGTTAAGAAGATGGTTTGATCTATTTGTCCTCTTTTCGTAAGAATATCCTCTAGACTTTTGACTTTCGAGTATAATTTTTTACGTTCTCAGACATCTTTTGCTCAGTTTTACTATGTTTCAACTTAGTTGTAACTTCGTGAATCTGTGTTTTGAACTTTTCAATTTTTCGCGTCTCGACTAGTTACTCACTCGTGTGCAGCTTCCAGTTAGCACACGCGGGTGCATTTCTCTCTTAGGGTGATTACTCTCTAATCTAGACTCTAAGTCCTCTATAGTCTTTGCGTGAGTCATAGAGATAAATTTGTTTGTTCGTAGGCACTTATTATTGTAGTCAAAGCACTAACCCTAGCTTCATATGTAGCTAGGCTAGCTTCTAATGTGGTGACCTTTTCTTGGGCTTCAGCTAAATGATTTCATTAATAGCTAGCCTCTTTTCTATTGACTTAACGCTTTTTTGTTCCTTGCGAAATGATTTAAACCTCTTTTGTAGTTCTAAGAAGATGCTATGGTCAATGGTTTCTACCTCCATCCCAGTTGTCACATCTTCGTCCTCCTTGTCCGAGGCATTGGGCTCCCTGCACTCTTCTTCCGACTTAGCTCCTTCGACGAGGCCATCAGGGCGATGTTCTCGGGCTCACTGTCTGAGGTGTCCTCGAGTCAGTTAACCTACTCGGCCGTCAGGGCTACACCGGTTTTTTTTCGCTTGATCAAATGCAACTTCATCATGTAGTAGTCCTCATCCTTCCTTTGTGGGAGAAAGCAGTCCTAGCACAGTGCCCTAGCTTGCCACAATTGTAGCACTTGACTGGTTTGGCGGTACTCTTGAGTTCGGGATGTTGAGAAGCTATCGAGAGTTGTCGGGAGCTAGAAGAAGTCCTTTGCCTGTTAGCAGATGACCACGACTTCTTTTCGAAGAATTCTGTCCACATCTTCGTCATGAGGGTCATCTGCTTCTCAAATTCCTTGAACTCGGGGTCGGAATTGGATTCGGGGTTGCCTTCATCCGAGGAGCTTCACTGACTTCTCTTTGGAGATTTCGAGCTCCTCTTGGATCTATGGTCGGTTACTAGCGCAAGTGCGTCAGCACTACCTTTTCCATTGAGTTGCTCTCAATCTCACTAATGTCATCTACGTGTTGTGAGTGGCTTTCGAAGACGTTGTGGATGTCGATTTCATCGATATCCTTGTTTTGCCTAATTAGTGTGGCGACTTTCTTCCACTCATGCAGGAGGGAGTTGAGAAATTGGATATTTAACTCCAAACTCAATTTGTGAATGTTAATCTTCTTCATTTCGTTCACTTGGATCATGAACCTTCTATACGTTTCTCCGATCTTCTCCGGGTTTGGCCTTGAATACATCATATGCAGCAAATGTGTTTGTCTGCTTGGCCTTGACTCCGAACTCCGTTCCTTGCATCATCCTATGTATCTCATCCCACATCTCTTTCGTGGTGGAGAGAGCGTTGATCATAACATATATGTCGTTGGTGATGGCTTGGAGTAGGTAGGTCTTTGCAAGGAGGTCTGATTCGGCTCTGAGCTTTTCTGAATCAGTGTATACTCCCCGAGTTTTAGCTACTCTACTTTGGAGCATTGGAAAAGTGTGAGTGGCATCACCGGGAAGATTTGTCAAAATTTGCACTGGTCCTTCGTTGAGGGAGGAAGCATGTCAGCTCCTTGGTCTTTGGTTTCAAAGAAGTTGAGGAAACGATTCCTCCAAATGGTATATTCGCTCCAACAATGTACGGGTGGATGGATGTCACTTCCCATTGAAATGGTGTCCATCATTGATAGTCGGGTTTTGATCGTTTTACACGAAGTGATTGAATTTGAGTGTTTATGAAGTGAGAGGACAGAAGATTCTCTAAGTTTGAGAGTTTATTGAAAATTTTTGCTTTCCAAAAACTTTTAGTGTGCAAATCGGGTCGAAAATTTTAATGTGACAATTCGGGGTTCGAAAGTTTGGTTGGGAAATCCGGCTAAAAAAATTGTGTGAAAATCTCGATTCGAAAATCTCGATGCGAAAAATTTCAATTCGAAAATCTTAGTGCTGAAATTTGCGAAAATGCTTTTCATTTATACCGAAAATCAATATTCGCATAGTTTTACAAAAACGTTTTCTGGTACCGAAAATTGCAATGCCACCGAAAATGCTAGTTAGTGCCGAAAATTGATTTTCGAAACGTTTTTCGACGATATGATTTTCGAAGTGAGTCCGAAAATTTTACCGAAAATCTCCAAACATAGATTTTGCTCAAAAATTTTGGGTTATTTCACAGAAACTCACGAAAATGTCCTAAAACACTAAAAGAGTTTAAAAGCAACCAAAATATGCTCAAAATCACTCGGAATATATTAAGAACACATTGACGTTTGCGTCGAACTCAAAAACAAAATAAACCTAAAAAATCTCTCAAATCCAAACGCAAATGGGTTCAATCGGTCACGTTAGGCTCTAATACCAGGTTCCGAATCGATGATAACCAAGGTGGAAGTAATGAGAAATATGGAAATAAAACCTTGATGTGTGTATGTTTAGTGCGTGTTCTTTAGTTTGAGAGGTTTTAGCGTTGGAGGCTCAATTTCAAAAGATGATTCACTTAATTAATGTTTATGGTTTTAGTATTTATACCACATTATTAGATATATAACACTTGGGCCCCTAATAAGCCCATTAAACTCATCAAATACATTCGACCCTACAAAAGGAATCTAATAAACTTTAAAATACTAGAAAAAGACATAAGGTTTTAGCGTTGGCGGCTCAATTCCAAAAGATTATTCACTTAATTAATGTTTAGGGTTTTAGTATTTATACCACATTATTAGGTATATAATACATAAGCTCCTGCCCATTAGCCTCATTAAATACATTAGACCCAATAAAAAGAATCTAATTAACTTTCAAATACAAGACAAAGACTTAATACATTTTGAACACTATAGAAGATCTAGCAGATATGTTATATATTATTATATGTGTTACTATTATGTGTTTTGTAATGCATCGTTTGGAGTGTTTTATTAAGTTATATGTTTGCTTGTGATATATCAGTTTATCTTCATTAATAATTATTATTATGTGTCTGTTTAAAAAGGAATTTATATGATGGAAACAAACATGTGCATTGGAGAACTATGTCTTGCAAATTGTGCAGCGACCAATACAATTCGAAAAGTATGAAATAATACTTCGATAATCTTGATATGAAAGAAGCAAGTGTTATTACTATATCGGGTAGCACAAATATAGTTGAAGGCTCCAAAAGAGCTAATGTTTTACTACCCAGATGAACACGAGTGATAAAAGAAAATGCCTTATGTTCTCTTAAGTCTCAAAGAAATATATTTAGCTTTAAAGCTATTCAATATATTGGATATCATGTTGAGACTGCAGAAAAGGAGATGTTGAATATTTACACATTGCAAAGGTGATTTCTAGTGATAAAAGAATTATTGAAACACTACCTTCTTTTGACTCTGGGTTGTATTACACATATGATTCAATCGTATGTTATCGTAAACCAGACGTTTACTAATGACAGTACATTTAATGTTTGACATGGCCGGTTAGGCCATCACGGTGCAATTATTATTATGCAAAAAATAATTGAGAATTCACGTGCGCATTTAATGAAAACTCATAAGATTCTTCATCCAATGAATTATCATGTGCCGCTTGCTTTAAAGGAAGTTAATTATTCGGTCAACACCCATAACATTTTTGGAGCGTATACATGTTGATATTTGCAGACTGATACATCCATCATGTGGACCATTTAGGTATTTCATGGTATTGATTGATGCATCGATCAGATGATCTCATGTGTGTTTGTTATCAGCACGTAACGTGGCGTTTGCGAGATTGCTTGCTCAACTGATTCGATTAAGAGCACATTTTCCAAATTTTATCCGATAAAGAAAATACGCCTTGATAATGCTGCTTAGTTTCCTTCCAAGGCATTTAATGATTATTGTATGTCTATCGGAATTGATGTTGAGCATCATGTGTCAAATGTTCATACGCAAAACAGTCTAGCAGAATCGTTGATTAAACGCGTGCAATTAATTGCAAGCCATAATGGATGAAGTCAAAATTTCCCTCGTCTTGTTGGAGACATGTTGTATTACATGCAACGACACTAATCCGCACCAGGAACAAGTTATAATGATATCTCCCCGTTACAAATGGTTCAGGGTCAGGAACCAGATATTTCCCATTTGAAAATTTCTGGATGTGCAGTATATGTTTCAGTTGCTCCACCACAACGAACAATGTTAGATATTTAATAGTGTCCAATGTATTATTTAAGTCTCGGTCTTGTACTTTAATTTACGTGAACTAATCTCTAAGTTGTAGAGATTAGTGATTTACTTGTTGTAATGAGCTTTTAGGGGTCCAAGTATCTTATACTTTAATCCAAGGATATAAATACTAAAAACTTACACTTTTATCATTAAGAATCATTTTTATCGAAAAACCCACTGCTATAGTACCTTAAAGATATCGAAATACACACTCACACACACCTAAGGTTTTTAGAGCATTCTTCATCGATTCTTCACCAATCTTATTTTAGCTAGGTGATTTGAGACCTACAAGAGGTATCAGAGCCTGGCGTGACAGATTGAAACCCATTTTAACGTTTGGATTTGAGAAATTTTGTTGGGTGTAGATGAGTTTAGTAAGCTTTCAAACTTGGCCTCAAACATATTCACCGCCTTCTGTAAACCCTCCGTTAATTTTACTAAATTTTGTTTCGCCTCCTCCAAATCCGCCCTCCAAGATATCTGTTTGATTTTGCATTGTATCTCGTCACTCGCTTTTACGCTAATAATGAACAAACATTCCCCTATTTTTCTCATGTGAGTCTAGACTCTCAACAACCCATTCACTATATCATCCTCTTGAATAGGGTTAGAGACCCTTCCATCTTGAGCCGCAATGAAAAAAAGCTGTACAGTGAGTGTAACATGCTACAGAAAAAGGAATAGGTAGATGTACTAGTACACAAACGTTAATACGCGACAGCTGTTATTGGTCACAGGCGACAATTTTTAGGCATCGCGTGGATCCCCGACGCACATGGTCGGGACCTTACACGACGGTTTTAAAGCGTCGCGTGTATAGACCATTACGCGATGTTTGTAACAAGAACCATCGCGGAAAGTAGAAAATGGAATATTTTTCTTGCAGTAATATGCGACGGTTTTTTGTTAAAAGCCGATGCGTAATACACTTATTTATTAATATTTTATTTATTTTCTGATATCCCAATAAACAAAATACAAACCAACGTATCTACCCAACATTCCATAATAATATCGACAAAACCAAAAATACTTTTATTCATTAACTCAAATCTAAGATCAAAGTTCACAACAAATAAAGTTACAACATCTAACGTTAACAAAATCAAGGTTCACAACTTACTCGACTAAGCAAACTGTACTAAAGTACTCGGCCTACAACTCATGTACTTCTTTAATCGTCGCTCCGTCGTAAACAAAGCCTTCTAATATTTGTAAAACGTTAAACAACAACTTCTATAAACATCCCAACATAATAAAATAACAAAGATAGTTTTAATTTTGCATACCTTAATCAAGTTGTTGTTTTGATCTCGTCTGATACTTCTGAAAATATCGTATACATGTACCGCATAACGTAGAAGTGACACAATTCACTACGGACGAGTGTTGTGGGCACTGCGTTTAAACAAACAAAAAAAATTGTTAATCCAGTGTCGCATTGTAAATGGGATTAACTTTTCAAATCACAACAAATTAAAACCTAGCAAGGTTCCAACAAACGCGGATGTTTTTTTCTTAACTTGAACGACACCCACGTGCATCGCCAATGATGAATACTGAAATTTTGGTGGTTGAGCAAGAACCGGAATTCACCGGTAGCGGAACCACGACTGAGAACCATATACTAGCTAGAGGCAAGTCAGTACTTGAGTGATGACGATGCACCTGCTAAGGAAGGACAAGGTGCAGAAAGCAAACAGGAGCATTGAATGCAAGGCTGCGCTGAGTACTGAAGAAGAGCAGAAGAATGACCCAAAGTGGCAAAAGCGGTACCCAGATGCAGAGTCAACACTGAAGTATTGACTGTACTCAAAAGAGGAAAAGAAGTTAATGCTCCAAGAGCGGGCTCAAGCATTCAAATTACAACGGCTACTTCTGGAGCGCGAAGTATAAAAGGCCGAAAAACCTCAAGACGTAGATAACGAATGATTTTGTAAAAACTTCCAAGTCGGTACGAAAACGTTTCATTCCTACGTTCTTGAGAGCTCTAGTATTTGAGCGAAATATTACAACGGACTTTAAAAATTTGTTGTAGTCTTAGAAGGTGTAGGTGGTACTATAAGTAAACCATACTTCTAAGGATGTCTTCCTTAGAGAAGAAGGGGAGACGTAGGAGTTCATTAACATTCTGAACTTTCATAAACAATTTCGGTGTCAAACTCAAACAAACACATTCACACCTACACCATTCGGTACTCAGTAGATATATCTTCCGCGTCACTAAGTGATTTATTAAGTGTCAGAACCGATACACAGTACCGGAACCTTCCGGTACTAAGTTATTAACACTTAGAAAAATCGAGTAGTGTTCATTCGTCCCCCCCCCCCTAAACACTTCCTAGTACCGACCTGATCCTAACAGCCGACTTTATCTCCTTGAAATAAGTACGTAACAAAATTATTATATAACATAAAATTACTCTTACTATTTTTATTTTATGAACTTACAAGTTTAGTCGCTCACGGATAGCTAGTTTTCTAAAACCTGCATTTGGCGCCATCGGATCTAACACAAATATCGTGTTCTCGGTGAATTCGATGACCAAAAAAATCCAATGGTCCCTCAAATAAACTCAAAAATTATATTGAATGCAAAAACCTATTAATATATTATAAAGGGAAATATCTTATATATCTAATTCTTACATCTCGCAGTAGGGGGCAAAAAAGTAATTGCATGACGTCCTACATTCTTTGAAGGCCGCAGTGTAGTAGTTTACTTACTTAAATGACTTGTAATGATCTCGAAGATACCTCGTGAAAGGGTGGATAATCGAAGCATTCAAACTGACACATCTGAGGAAGTCCTTTATATCCTCCATGTCGACGGACGTCTACTATGTCTCACGCCGCGGACTATGATATACATCTCCCGTACGAATTACGAAAGATGCATTGCGACGATCCGGGCGACTAGAGGGATTCGAAGACTCGACAAGTGGATTAATTCTCACTTCTTGATCCATAGTAGGCATGGTCATTACCCATTTGAGCTAACACGGTTCGCATCTGAATCGCCACCTGAGTTGTCACTTGAACCGCCACCCGGGAATGTTTCTAAAAGGGTTCAGAAACACTTGTCCGAAACCTAAATTTTTCTTTGACATTCAACAACTGGAACACAGCAGACAATTTTGTGTATTTTGAGCACTCGTTATACAAAGGAATATTCTTGTCCCTAACTAGATTATCAGATATAGGTGGTCGTTCCTCAAAATCCTCTTCGACATCACGCAACAAGTCCTCAATCCGATCATTTTCTTTGGATGAACTTTCAACTACAACATCGTCATTTGTGTTATGTGGCACTGTGTTCCCACACGACTAGCTTCAGTGATGATGGTCTCACCATGTCATATCCAATTACGATACCCAGGCATAAAATAATTATTATCAAATGTTCTCTAACAATGTCATTATTCAACCACCTAACGTTATTACAATTATGACACGACCATGAAATCTTCGATTGCCTCTTTTTTCTCCTATTCTGCTCCGTACATTTCATAAATTCTTCAACGCCAGCCCAATATGCGGTTGTCGTTCGCATACATCCAACCCTGATCCATTCAAATCACACATATACTATATAAAGTAAATTTAAACATATAATTCACAAAAACCAAATATAATTCACATATAATCAATTGAAAGATTTTGAGGGTCCTTAACGCTTCAACATATCTCATCTTAAACATTCACTATCACTAGCAATGCATGTCTCAACATCGATATTGCTCAAAATTCGGCAGCATTTCCCCACAGATCTTCAAGTCGACGAAAAATGAATGAATAAATATTCAATTCATATGTCTACCTAGAGAACATTTTAGGAAAATGAAATCAAAATTTTCATCAATATCGAATTGTAAACACGCATTTACAACCTAAGGGATAGTGAATGTTTAAGAACGGTCTCAATACGGGGATCATTCAAGATTTACTCCTAATGAGCAAATCTTTAACGGGTATCTAAGGTAATAAAAGCAGTAAGTAACCCAAAAATGTGACGATTAAGCGCGTAGTCACATATAAAATTAAATTCAATACATTGTAAAATATGTTACCGTAACCGTCCAAAAACAAGTTGAAGGGGCCCCTACAGAGCTATTCACTCCAAATTCGTCCAAAAAATGAAAAGTCCCAAATCAGAACCTAACTTTCGAAAGAAATAAGCCTATGGATAACGAAAAATGAAAATTCCAAAAGCAAATCGAAAATACCCCAAACGAATTCCCCAATTTTCGAAACCAAAAAAGCCCCAATTCACCCAGTTTACGAACCTAAAAAAGCAAATCAACATAAATTAGACGAAATCACGCCCAAATCGAATCAACCAAACGAATTCCCTAAATTGAAAACCCTAATATTCGGAACCAAAACAACCTATTTTCGCCCAATTTCGAAAATAAACCATGAATCAACATACATTACACGAAATCGCCCCCAAATCCATAAGAAACCAACCAAACCGATACCGAAAACCCTACTTTTTGAAACATTGTTCTCTCAATTTTTTAAACTAAGACACAGATCGACATCTGTTACACGAAATCGCGCTACATGGACTAAAGTGACCAAATTCAACAAGATTGGGAGAAATAATCGCTGAATCCCGAAACACGTATTTTAAATTGAAAAAAAGGCAAAACCGTAAAATCGAACTAACCCGACCACCACCGTCTTTGAACCAAAGCGCCATCGCGTCGTCGAGCCTAGATGAGCGTCTCAGGTCGCCGGAAATCATCTTTGGAAGAAATCGCCGTCATTTGGTCGTTTGAGTATGTTAGAAAATAAAAAACCATGCGAGGGAAAAGAAGAATCCTTGAGATTAATAAAAACTTTACGTGACGGTTGCTATCCCGTAACCGTCGCAGATACTTTAGAAAAACTTTACGCGACGGTTTGGCTAAAAATCGTCGCGTAAAGGTAACCAATATGTGATGTTTCTTAATAATTACCATCGCGTAATGTTCAACGATTCTTTGCACAACGGTTACTTACAAAAAAAAACCATCACCTATACTCGATAAAAAATAAAAAAAATAATTAAAAAGCATTATACGCGAATCTTTTCACACAACCGCCGCCATAATGCTATGGCCTATTAGGTGTTTTGTACTAGTGATTTTAGATTTTGATAGCAGGAAAAACGAAAAAAATCACAATCGATGGAACACAAAAGGGAGCCCTTTTAAGCCGGTAGTATATCTTAACTTTTTGGGTGACTTGATAACGGCTTGACGATTGTTTTCCATTTAGTTAAGTGTCAAGGTTTCCTTGTGCAACAAATTACAGAATCAGCGATTTTCTCATATTGACAAATTCATCTAAGATGCCAATGAGGCATTGACCTAGTGATCAAGGAGGAGACCTTAAGGATTTGTGGTCGTGGATCAAATTTTCCCTCCCACAATTCTTTGAGTAGTCCCCATGGACTTTATAGCACATGACTATCGTTATCTGGTGGGTTTGGAACGAATTCATCTGACCCCGCGAATTAGCCCCACCATTGAAGTCTGTGGCGTAAGCCCACGCCGGTATTTAGAGGCTAGTCCATAGCCAGGTCGAGTAAGAATACCTCATGGAGCAAATAAAAAGAAAAAGACAAATTTGGTACGGTGCACGCCCGAGGCGAACCCTTATGTGTCACCAGGGAAGACAGTGTGGTTAGGACATTTTTTTCCTTAGTGCTCGAGCAACTTTATATATCAAAATTCAATACGCTCTGCCCCTTTGATAAACTACATACGCTCCGTCAGATTAGATCACAAAGGAAGGCCCAGGTTTCGTAAGTGAGCACAGCCCCTATTGGTAAGGTTCCATAGTATGTATAGGGAAGAAAAGAATGACTGGTAATAATATCTCCATATCTGAATATTACTTTACTACTACCTCGTTAACTTTTAACTCCTGCGTTGTGGAGACTGGAATGTTTCACTAACCTCGTCACAAATCATAACTTAACTAATATTCAAAATTACAACGTACGAAAAAAGGGGAAAAAAAGGGGATGAGCCAAATAAATCTCTAACATAATAGGCAAGAAGATCAAGAATCAATTAAGTATTAGAAATGGAGAGTAGCAGCACATCTCCGAAACTCACTCACATCTCTCCCTTCACAAACAGCCAATCCAATCCCAGCCCTAACTCCTCCGTCACCAATCCCTCCGTAATACAATCTCCACTCTTCTCTACCTCCATCCAATATCTGAACCAAACACGGCATACCAACGCCCTCGCTGTCCCACCGATTCCCTTCCCGAGCCCGCTCGAAAACCGGACCATCTCCCAACTTTCTCCAATCTCTCAATCCATCGGGAGACACCGCAACGCCTATGCTTCTCGTGCCATCACCACCAACTCCTTCGTAAACCATCAAATACTTCCCGTCCCTCTGATTCTTCACGACCCGTGCGTTCACAGCACCGCACTCGTCAAATGCGCCCTTATCTCCTCGGCCAAGTATTTTTCCTAGCTTTATCCACCTCATACCGTCCCTCGAACGTGCCAAACCGATGCTGAAGTGCTCGTTCTTAGCATCGTAAGAGTGATAGTACATTCTGAGATTGCTGTTCCCGTGGAAGACTACTTGCGGGGACGATACGAACGATGAATCCCACTGGTCATCGGGTCCCACATCGAGTATTGCTCCGCTGTAGTGATCCCCTTCGATTCGAGCCCAGTGCCTACCATCTTGGCTCATGGCTAAGCCAGGCAAGGATTTACTAATCCCACTACCATTAAGACCTAATTCTTTAGAATTGTTAGAAGATTCTTTCTCCTCGGAGGAGAAGCCCGTGTAATAAAGCCAGTAAATGGCGTTGTTAGCCCTAACCTTGTCGCTCGACATCACCACGACCTCAGAGGGTCTAACGCCGCGAGTGTCGAAAGCCCACCAGTCGCTGCTGCTGCCCATCACTAGCCCCACGTCGTCGTTTGATTTCGCTGTGCCTGAGCCTCTCTCCCAGTGGACTCCGTTGCTGGAGACGGCCAATCCAATGGAGTCGAGGCAGGGGCTTTCTTCGGAGCGGCCGTGGTACCACATGAACCACCTCTCCTCCTCGTCGCTCAAGTACCTTTTCACGACGGGCGAACCTATTTCGAGGCTGTCCCAAGAGTTTTTGGGACCGAGTTCGAGTACTAAACCCCTTGAGAATGAAGAAAGATCTTGGGTCGATGAAGCGGGCGGCGCCGCTGGTTTTCTTGAATTAGGAGGAGGTGGTCTGGAGATTGAGTTGCTTTCGTCGGTTGAACTTTGTTCGTTGTTGGTCGTGGAGCTGTGTCTGATTAATAGAGGTGTTCTTCTGGTTCTGAAGTTGAGAGTGCTCGTTAAATTGAGGTTTTGGGGCTGGAGAAATTGACGCCATTGTGAGGTAAGAAAGGTTGGTGCCGAAGCTTCCATAGCTGGAAGGAAAGGAATTGAAGCGATAGATCAGTTTGCAGACGCTTGTGTTAAAACGTGAATTCTTGCTTGATAAGGTTTCTTTTATCTTTGTAGTGTGGGAAACGATACCGTTAAAAGGGAAAAAACAGAAAGAACAAAGCTTATTCCAGTTTTCGAAAGAGCAACCTAAATCATAAAACAAAAGATGTAAAGAAAGGCGATAAAACAAATTATGATCGTCAATGTTTGTCTTATGAACCAATTTACTATCCGATGTTTCAATTAGACCAATTTAGTCCCCATGTTTCGGAAATGAATCAATTTGGTCCAAGACGGAAACCATCAATTTTAACATAAAATCAACACGTGGCATCATCACAACGTGCCACGTATCTAACAGTTAATGGTTTTCCATCTAAATTGACAGTTTCTCTCAAGTTGGGACCAAATTGGTTCATTTCTAAAATATGGCGACTAATTGGTCCAATTGAAACATCGAGGACTAAAAAATTGGTTCATAAGGCAAACATTGGGGACCAAAATGAGTATTATCCCTATAGAAAGCGTATGCAAGAAGTATGAATTTTCTAAAGCGAGTAGATGACTATTCAGAAAAGGACATATATTGTAGTCCGTTGAAGCCAGAGTCATTCCATACCAAAAACTAGGGGTGTTTGTGTCAACGTGATGCACGAACACATCACCGTGATCCGCTATCATGGTTCTCATCACGACGTTTGTTTAGTCAACGTAATGATCCATCACCGTAATGAAGGATCATGTACGTGATAAAAACGTCGTGATATTTCGAGTTTCCGATCACGCCAAAAAAGCACTGTGATCCTCCATTACGGTAATGGCGTAATGTGTTTATAATATTTTGGGACAAAATTACCCCTTATATAAATTATAATTATATCGCTTTTAAATAATAAGAACTTATAATATTTACAATAATTTTGTTTTAATGTTATAATATTTATATTTATAATATTTCAAGTAAAGTATATTTACATATTGTAATACTTATATTATTATAATATTGAAATGTTTTAATGTTATAATATTTATATTTATAATATTTCAAGTAAAGTATATTTACATATTGTAATACTTATATTATTATAATATTGAAATATTTTTAAATATTATAACATTTAACTATTATTTAAAGCATGTTATAATAATAAAACTAATGCTTGAAGACATTATTGAATTAAAAATATACCCTTATTTTGGATTAAAAATTTTATAAATCTTGGTCAAAAATTTTTCTGTTCATATGCACACTTTTACCCACATTCTTGACGACATTATTTCTCTCAACATCCTAATTCGTCGTTGTTTATAGGGGTTTATTTCTCTCAACATCGTAATTAATCTAGTGGTTAAGGAGGATGCCTTAAGGACTTTGTGAATTATAGGTCGTGGGATCGAATCTCTCCTCTCATAATTTACTTGAGTAGTCCCCATAGGCTTTATAGCCCATGCCTAACGTTGTCAGATGGGTTTGGGACGTATTCATCTAGCCCCGGGATTAGTCTCACATTTGGAGTGTGTGGCGCAATTAAGCCTCCGCCAGTCATGTCTGTGTGGCGCAAGCCCACGCCGGTATTTAGGGGTTAATCCATAGCCAGGTCGTAGAGGGATACTTGGGGACAACGAAAAAAAATAGTGGTGAAAATGAACCGAGTTGCTTGCAAGCAGCTCGGTCAAAACTCGGTTTGAGTTCGAGTTTGACCGAGCTCGAGCCAAGCTCGATCCAGCTCGACGAGTTATCGAGTCGAGCTCGAACTTGGATTTATATGGACTCGCTTATCGTGCCCAAATTTATTTTTTTGTTATATTTTATTTATAATAATATAATATTATTTCGAAAAAAAATATTATAATATTAATTCGAGCTTTTCGAGCCGAGATCAAGCATTTCGAGTACTAGGTTTGAACGAATTCGAGCTTCGATTGCTAGTATTTAATCGAGCTCGAGCTCACTTATATTTAATCGAGTCGAGCTCGAACTGGGCCATGTTCGGGCTCGACTCGGCTTGTTTTTACCCCTAGTTAGTTGTTTATAGAATAAGGCACTCATTCTTTGCTCTTTTCTAGTGTTTAAGAATTTTTTAAACAGCTTCCAGTTACTGATTCTGCTCGATTAGATATTTTTCTTTTCGTGGAGTTTCTTGACTCACATTCCCATGGTAATTTCTGCCGTTTCATTATCTTTTCAGCCGTCGTCGTCCTCTAGCAAAGTTGGAGGCAGCATAGTTTCTTCGCCGGAAAGGAGCAAAATGTCAGTTGGCCATTGAAAGAACACAAAAAATTCAAACCAAAAACACACTCTCGTCAAACAATATGTGCTTTCTCTCATTCATACGACACAACCCTTATCGATATCGAAAATCGGACGGGATCACTTATCCCAATGCATATCCCACTATATGTACCAACTTACATGTCATGGCTTATGTGGAATTTCTTGCATTTTTGAATTAAAAAAGAGAGAAAATATTGGAGAGAGGTGAGATGTGATTATTTCGAACACTCCAAACACTTAATATAGCAAGAGAGAGAAAAAAAATGTGGGACTCACTTGCACATGCCAATAATAAGTTTTTTTCCTTTTTTTTTGTCATTTTCCTCCTTTATTAAACTGAAAAAAATATCACAATATCAAAGAAATAGAAATATTAACGGTAGTGCAAAATAAATTGATTGACCAACAATGTAATAAATATCAACTAGATGAGGAAGTTCTAAAAAAATTCAACATTTTTTCAATTTATAATTAAACTTCATCGGTTCGACGATCTACTCCATCGCGACCTTCTTTCAATTGCGTCTCTTGGACAACGTTCGTCGACATCTTGTGATCGATGGATTAAAGATGACTCATTATCTGGTACTGCATATGTCCCTGAAAAAAGTCATATATTGAAATTGCATATTTTATTATGATTTTCGAATGTGTAACAAATATCTATACTCTTTTATTAAGCGTGAGCCTCTTTTAAAAACTATCAATTTGGTGTATCAATCAACCAATCATATTTTATCTGCAATTAATAATTAAGAAAAGGAATAAAATAACTAACCCCATGTCATGAATTGGATTTGTTTATTCATTTTTCTAAATAAATAATAGAAAATTATGACAAACATAATCACCCACTATCGTTGATAATAACTCCAAACACCTTTATTTAGTCAATCAATTATCTTCTTTTTTTTTTAATTTGTTTTCACACATATTGGGTGTGCACATATACTAGTGAACATTTAAATGTTTTACCTGTACCAAGTCTCTCATACTTGAATTGTGTTGTTGGTGTAGCGAATTATACAAATAATAAGGATTTTGTTGATAAATAGTTGAACTAGAAATCTGTCATAGTAGAAATATCGTCATAAAATTTATCAGCAATTGCAAAAAAATATGTATAACTTTATATGGACATACTTGTGAGGACTGATATGTCGGCAAATGAGGAAATGACGAACCCTCACTAGTCGGAAGACAGATGTATGAACTAGACATGTCGGGCTTTCCTATGATGATAAACATTCCTTACAGCCATGTCATAACCATTAACATACAGTTAGAAAAAAAATCATTACGAGTTTCAATAACTATAAAAAAATAATTTACACGTCAATACCTTCGCATTATATGAAGATTTTGACGAATAATTCTCAATTCTTGACTTTCTTGACTTCTTTACGGCTAGTATCAGTCCACTTTTAAGTCTTTTACCACTCTTGACTTGTGGAAGCTACTTCTGTTTTAACTATTTTATCATTAAAACATCACCAGTAGAATCTTTTCCAACGTGTTCCATTTGCTTTTCCACTACCCAAGAGCATCATGTTTCTTCTCCACGATTCCAGAGAACACTTCTTTACTAAAATTTCTTGGAGCCTTAACTGAATTTGAAGAATACTTATCTAATATCGCCTTTGTTTCTCCATTCAACTAAAGAAGAAATTCTTTTGCATGTGCATACACCTCGGTCAATGCAGCCTTTGTAGCTATCTGCTGATATAACTTACATAATTCTTTGTACCGATCTCCAATTAGTTTCTTTTCATTATGTTCTTCATCTGAGCTAAAAATCTTCTCATCAACAACATGCGAAGAAACTGCAGTTATTCCTTTTTTGGCATTTTTTGTCCATCTCCTTTTAATATAAGCTACAGGAATTGAAAATACATTTTTCAATCGAAGGATTTTCAGAGCATGCGAGCACAAAATTCCCGCGAACTCAAATTTTTTACAGTTGCATGATATGTTTTCGCTTGATGAGTCAAAATTCACAGTGTGTACCTTGGGTTTATCGGAAGTAGCAACCTTGTACTCGAACAACGACTCAGATTCATTAGAAAGTTCAACTAACAAATCATGAGCTTTCCAAACTCCGCTTGAAACAATTGAAATACTTCATATGTGTAAACATTTTGAAGCATGCTTCAAAATGTGAATAGGATACGAAGTTGCGATAATTTGACTCATCTTAAAATTAGCTTTCAACTCTTTATAACGACGATCATCAATCAGTCTTCCAAAGTGCTTGAAAAAATCAGGCAAACACATTTTTTTGCTTACGTACCTTTTTAAAGTGTTGTGCATGCTCTCGCTCCGCTGAGTACTAATCATATCTGCACAAAATACATGTCGCCCGTAGACTAGCACCCATTTTTCATTTATGTTATACAATTGTTCAAGGCAGTCATTATTTTGTAGGCCATACTTGTTCAACATTTCTTCCCACACAGTTAGAAATTGATCTTCTTCTTCCCAATCATATATGCACGAAGTAAAATATTTCGAGAAATCACTGAACCTCGAGAACACACTACTGAGGTGCATAACAGCATTTTGATAAATATGCCATATGCATAGACGATGACACGTTTGATGCCATTTTCAGATAAAGCTTTTGCCATTCCTGCATCTTGGTCTGTGAGAATCGTAATTGGTTTTTTCCTGTCCATAGCCCGAGCAAAAGTGTCGAATAACCATATAAATGTTTCGTTTGTTTCATCATATAGCAACGCTACTCCAAAAATAATAGTTTGCTTATGATGGTTGACCCCAACAACTAGTGCAAACGATCGTCCTTTATTTTTCATATATGCGGTGTCAAAAGATAAGTCATCTCCAAAATGCACGTAAGCTGTCATCATTTGACCATCAGTCCAAAACACGTTCGTTATTACGTCCTCACTATAAACTTGAATGGCGTAGATGAAATTTGAATCTTCTAGTAGTCTTTGTTGCAAATATTCCAACACACCTCATGTATCTCCCGGTTTCATCTCTATTGTCCTCTTTGACCACAAATAATTCTTATAATATTCAAGAATAAATCCGACATTGTTGCGCCCCAGCTTCGTTGGCCAAATATTGAAGTCCGGCGTTCCGCAGAATACCAGATCATCTATGTTATCCACTTGTGCTACTTGTTTCACGGTCATCTTTATGTGTGACCTATGAAAATGACTTTTGTTTGGACATGTCAGTTGATGTCCACTATGCTCAACGACAAATTTGACTACTTGAAATTTACCATATAAACTTGCTTTTATCTTTATTTGTGCACCGCAACCACTTCTTGTTTCTGCACGACGATATTTGACATTCACGTCTCGCTTGTCTTTTGTTTGTGACCCTCACTAGAACAACAAAATACCCGATCTACAAGTCTACCGTCAAGATAATCACGATGAGCCTTATGCTTTCATATACCGAATCCAATATGGCGAGCATACTCATTATAAAATTTATAAGCTTCATCTTCATTTTCAAACTCCATATCGATAGTCGGAATAGCTTATTCTGCTAGATGCGGGTGTCGCTCATCAATAGCTCTTCTACTATCTATCAACGTAGTAGATTCGACTGCTCTCTCTGAATTTGTCGTTTGTTTCAAAATCAAGCTTGCGACGTGGGGAGACATTTTCTTCATCGCCAAAAAATATTTAATTACACAAAGAAATAAGATAGTATATATTATTTAACCAAATTTACAATCAACCATCGAAAATTTATTGCCTTATTCATGTAGTATAACACTAACAAGTATTTGTCAAGCATATGTATATGCAGATCTTCAATCCTATATATTATTTACGATGGACTGAATATTCCTAATAGGCGGAAAAAATCAACTAAAATGAACGACACGGTTAAACTACAGTGAAAAATTATCGTGGCCATGTTATGCCGGTGAAAATCTTTAGCAACGATCTTGAGAATTATCGAAGCTTAGGAGAATGTTTTTCTCCTTCTTCTGGCAAACTATGGTGGATTGAGGTTTTATTATGAGATGACGAGTCGAAAGGAATATGAAAAGATTTTATTTTATGGTGCTATTCATGTGGGACCGATAAATCTTTTGTTTTCTCCCACCAAATAATCGCACACGTCTAACAAGCATATCTCAATATTTTCTTTCTTTTTTTAATTTAAAAATGCAAGAAATTCCACATAAGCCAAGACATGTAAGTTAGTACATATAGTGGGACATTCATTGGGATATGTGATCTTGTCCGGTCAAAAAGCAATAGTTAAGCCACAAAATCGAAATTTTTGGAGAAATTCTCCAAATTTAAGAAAAAAATTGGATTTATCTGAATCGTACCCTTCGACTGGATGTCGTCTGACAGCGTTCCCCTTTCGTGGATCGCTTGGAGTCAGGAGTGTACGTTCGATGTAGAAAAAGGAAGAAATAGGGTAATGAAATCTGCTATAGAAAAAAAGTGTAATCCACCGGAAGAAAGAGA
This sequence comes from Linderniella brevidens, assembly GCA_004919715.1. Lineage (NCBI taxonomy): Eukaryota > Viridiplantae > Streptophyta > Magnoliopsida > Lamiales > Linderniaceae > Linderniella > Linderniella brevidens. The sequence continues at coordinate 3,935,071 of SWDC01000149.1, read as the reverse complement.
ATAAGAAACGGGGAAATTTCGGTTGGTAACTTGTATTTAAATACTTTTCAGTTGATGATCTAACCTTTTTTTCAATTCCAGCGGGTACCCTATGTTACATTAAAATATGGGACAATTTCGAATCAGGACCCTTTATAGTTTCAAAAAAGACTTTAGGCCCTGTCAGTAAGAAAAAAATTTTTAAAGACCCATTTCGCTGAAAATTTAGGATAAAGGACCCAAACTTCGAACTGACCAAAATACCCTTACAAAATATTTTACAAGAAGAGGTATTGAAAGCTACTTTTCTGTTATTATTTTACGGTATTTTGTTATCACATAAATATATGAAGGGTCACTAGATGCTAATATTGTGTTCCTGTATGGTTAATAAGTGGTATAAATAGACTAAAATTGACTTTCGACGATCGAAATTTTCTGTATATTTCAAATTCATTCGCACGAGCATCCCCCATGTACCAAATCATATTCGATGTGCTCTCCTTGGTTTTTTCTGATCTTTACGTCATCAAATGTAGGATTTGGGATGTGAAATTTTCGAAATTCTTGACCCAAATAAGGAAAATAATTGAAAATTGAATCATATTTTCGACCGAAATTGCAGCTTCTAGGCATAAATTCGAGTGAGCCATAGCCTGAATATTATGTTACAGCATCGCGTTGGCTCCATCGCTCCTCATTCAGCGTTAACGAAATTGAAAATGAAATCGCCGGAAAAATTCCAGTGATACGCTTGTTGGATAACATTTCTTGTATTCTGGGTAACAATTCCTACATTCTGGGTAACACTTCCTGGATAACAAGTATGTGGGCAATAGGAATAAATCAAAAACTGCCGATAACACCAACAAAACGTTGAAACTGCTGGCATCTCCGACATTAGTGACCGAACAAGGTTAAATCGACTTCAATCTGGATCTTAATAATTAAGGAAGATAAATGAAGTTTATAATGGAATATTGCATTAATCCCAATTTTTAAATCCCGTTGAAAAAACGAGCGAAACTTGAAATTATTGGCTGAATAATGTTAAGTCAACTCAAATTTATCATGAGTCTTAAAGATCAACGAGAATTATTGACAAATATAATGAGCCTTAAACATTTTCGATCTCAGTAACACTTTCGACAATAAATATAACACGTGTCCACGAAAGAAAAACACTTCATTAAGAACATTTTAGAAGGTTCCGGATTGGCAGAGAATATTACTACATTACCTACAAATAATACCACATGTCTGATTCGGAATAACAAGACGATCTCCGTTTTTAACTCATTTGTCGATACTGATACCGCATAATAGGTTCCCAATACCACAATATTAATTCGATTAATTTTGTTCATAAATGTAATTTTTTCCGGATGTATAAGATTGTATCTCATGAAAATATAAGATTTGGTAATGTTAAATCATTATATTCCTTTAAAGGAAACGTTATTCGAATATTAACGTTAGCAATCGAATTTTGAGATTGTTAGTCATGTAAACATATAGTCCTTTATGAGAAAACATAAGCTTCTATCTCATTCGCATCATAATTTATTGGTATTCGTGATTTAATATTGAACTTTGAATATGTTTGTGATGGAATTCATAATATTTTATGTTAATTGAGATATATATAGTCTATGTTTTGGAATGAAAGATTTATATGTTTACATGACTAATGACTCCAACATTGTACTTTGTACATCAACATTCGGATAACGTGACTTGTAAAGGAATTTGGTGGTTTAGCTTCATCATATCATCTATTTCCATGAATGTCAATCTTATACATCCGAAAAAATTACATTAATTAACAAAATTAATCGAATTAGTACTGTGGTACTGAGAAGCTAGTATATAGTATCAATATCAACAAATGTGTTATAAATTTAGTTCATATTGTTATTGTTTATCAGACATGTGGTAATATTCAGTGATTATCCTGTTGATATCTCTGACAACCTAGAACCTTCTAGAATGTTCTTAATGAAGTGTTTTCTTTTGATGTATATGTATTATAATCAGTGCATAAAGTGTTATTACGCTAAAAAACACTTCAATTTGGGGAAATCTAATTTTCGAATTATTACACAATTAACATCAATAATTTTCGTACATTATTAAGACTCCAAACTGAGTTGATTTCACAATTTTCGACCATTAAAGTTGAGGTTTTACCCGAGATTTTCCAATTGGTTTGAGGTATTATTTCGGTACAAACATCTACAATTTTCCATTATTATTAAGACCCATGAGAAATTGATGTCGATTTAACGTTATTCGTCCAATAACATCGAGATTTCATCGGTTGTAGCTGTTTTTTAGTGTCGTTGGCGGTTCTCGTAACATTCATTGCGATCCATTGCTTGTGTATAAAATTTTGTATTGACAGTAAATAAAGTGTTTCCCCCCTAAAGGATATGTTATTATTGTAGCAATATTTGTTATGTACGACAAGACATGTGTTATAACTGTTATAGGAAGTGTTACGCAGGTAGCATGTTACTTAGATAACGTTTCAATCTTTGGTTCGCATCCGACTTCTTCGTTATTCCATGATTAACATAAAAAAATTTCGTCGATTACTAAGACCCATGGACAAATTGAGTTGATTTCACATTATTTGGCCATTTAAGTAGAGATTTCACCCACGAATTGAGTTTGAAGTATATTATTCCATTGTAAATCTCAAAAAATTTCGTTGATTATGAGAAATTGAGATCGACTTAACCTTATTCGGTCACTAACGTCGGAGATCCGAGCGGCTTCATTGAATTTTGGGTGTCTTCTGTGGTATTCGATCTATTCCTTAGTCTCTTGCTTGTTACCCAGGAAGTGTTATCCAGAAGGCAGGAAATGTTGCCCAGAATGCATGAAGTGTTACCCAACGAGTGTTCAAATACATTAATCATAGCTCACATCAAAATTATTCCTTCTTCCACGATTAACATCAATAATTCTCGTTGATTATTAAGACCCATGATCAATTTCACCTTATTCTAACATTAAAGTCCATATTTTCTCCTTTTTCAACGAGATTTTCGAATTATATTTTAACACATTATTCCATTAAACTTCGGATTTTTTCGTTGATTATTAACACCCATGAGAATTGTTGTCGATTTAACATTATTTGGTCATTAAACGTCGAGATTGAGCGGAGTTTCGAACGTAATTTTTTGCTTTGATGAACATGGTTTTTGGTTTGATGAACAAGAAGGGGTAAATGGGTCTTTTCAAAGCAAATAGGTCCTCAACTCTTATCCAAACTTTAAACGGGTCCTTATCTCTATTTTAAAACTATTTGGGGCCTGAATTCTAATGAAAATATGTTATTTGGACCTGAAACCTAATTAGGCCTTAAAATATAGCCCCGTGACCCTCAAAAGACCAAATGCTGAGCCGTTAGTTTGCTCACAAATCTACTAAAAAGGACGAAAATACCCCATATAGTTCATCTTTCATCGTCGCTGCTTCTAATCACACACAAAAAATGTTTTGCTTCCCCTGCCAGTGCCAAGTAAAGCTCACATAAAAAGTTTTCCTACATTTCGATCTAATCAGGCAAACACTAGTCATATATCGATCATTAGGACAATACCAATATCTCAACCATCTTCCCGATGTTGCTCGGTATACACCCTCTGAGATCCTTCAGGATATAAAAGTCGAGGCCGGTGAATCCCTCGGAGACGCGGCGATGAAACAAAAACCGAGGTCAGCGAATTCCCCAGCGAAAAGTTTGTTGCTCAGATCGAGCTCCAACAAGAGTTTCAATTCTCGACTGTATCTGTCACTGCACCGCAGAATGTGTTGGACTCGAGATGTAATACTCACCCATGTCAGATAAAAACCGATAGGCTCTTCCGGAGAGCCAATTCCTAGTCTGGCGAGAACAAGTATCTGGAAAATCCACCGCGCCAGCCTTGAGACCACCCTCGGTTGGGCCTCCAAACGGGAAAATCATCGAAAATATTTCAATTTATTATTTTATATAATAATAATTTCAAAGGAAGTCTCGTTGAAACAATTTAATTTGATTTCTATTTTTCAATTAATAGGTTCGATGGCAGTTCCGTCGAAATGGTATTTCGATCTTTTGTAGTTTTTCGTTAGCTGTTACACCTAAAAACTCGTTTTTTGGCTTTTTAGGGTCACTAGGTGAGTTTTATGATATGTTAGGGGTAACAACCGGAATTAAAAAAATATTTTGGACAGTAACTGAAAAATGCTTAGACCATCTCCAATGGTACTGCAAAACGAAAAAATTTGAGTAAAATTACTACAATGAATACCTTAAACCAAACCCAAAATGCGATTAGTACTTTTTCTCTCTTCATATGAACGAAAATTTGCGTTTCAAACTAACATTTTGCGTTTGCTTTTTTGAAATTGCATAAAAGTCCTCAATAAGCTTGATAATAAACTAATCATTTCTGTGGGTTATAATCACCTGTATGTCAACTAGTGCGAGCAGACAGTCCAAGATCAATTTCATCGCAAGTTGCCTCCATAGAATCTGTAGGCCATGTTTTTTCCTTTGCCAGTATAGATTTGTTTTCATCGGCATGAGCGTTTGAAGGCGTCTCTTTTCTCACGCTACTGGAGGAGAGTTTTTCACCGGGAGTTAGCTAGGAACAAAAAATGGCGTTCAGTGGCCTAGTTCTTTGCTTTTCATTTTCAGTAATTGAGATTTTGGCCGATTTTTGCAGTTTTTGGCATTCTGATCCGTTAAGTAATTTTTATTTTCTTGGATGTTTGCTACACTTCTTTAACTTTTTAGACCTGAACCTATCATAAGCTTGGGGCTGGAGACGTTTGCTGAAGCTGTGTGATACCTTACGATACTAATTTCTTTTTTCTATGTAGAAATAATTATTTTAATATTATTTTTATTAAATATTTTCTCAATTGAGTTTAAAACTCGTGGTCTATTTGTAAAATTATAAAATATGTGGCAGTATTTGTTAGGTCCTGATTCATCAATCAACGAGCAAACTAAGCACGAATTCTCGGTATTCGAGTAAGAAATCTTACGATTTACGATCGTCGAATATCCGCGTTGAAGATCTTGAGAGAGGTTGTTAGCTTTTCCGAGTTTCTCGAACGTGTCCTCTCGTTTAAAATATGAATTCGATACTTGTAATTTTCTGAATAACAAAACTCGTATTAACTTTGATAGTGTACATCATATTTATACCTATATCCAAGGTATAATTACTATTAGGTCCTACACTATCAAAACTTCTAATTACGCCCCTAATTACAAAGATAATGAAATAATAAAGCACAATTATAATATTCTCTTTAATCTCCCCCTTTGTGCTTGTCTTCGTTTCAGCTCCTTTTATCCTTGTCGGGCGTAAAAAGACTTCCTCAATCCTAATGCTGTCTCGTAACGTCGAACAACATTCCTCAACTCCAGTCTCTCATTTATAGCATTTAGAAGCTCGTTCAAGAGTGGGGCCTCTTCTTCACAAAGATCTTCGAAGATTGTCACTTCGGTGATCTCTCCCAATCTCTTCTGAATGTTCTTCCTCACTAGCTTTAGCGTCCCGTCGCAGAACTTATGGACTTCTGACTTCATCATAGTCCATGTCTTTCCAATGACTGGATTTAGATAGGTTATGGCGAGGCCAGGAGTCTTGAAGATGTAGTTCTCGGGAAAGTTGTTGAGTGGGAAGCCCTTCATGAGCGGAGATTCCATGTTGACCTTCTTCATGTTGTTCTCTATTGCAATTTGAAGGTCGTGTGCGATGTGATATTTGATTTGCCGCACCATGATTCTTTTCAGCCCCTCGAGTCCTTCAGTCTTGATATATCAAGGATGCGTCTTGTACTTTCTCTTGTACATTTGATATAATTGGTAGACTTCATCCGGTGGAAGGAATGGGAGATAGCTTTCATCTATCTCTTCTCGAGTGCGGTTGTTGTCCGCTCGATCAATGATGTAGATAGGAGTTGGATATCTTCCGATCGTATGCGAGACTCCGACAAGTTGGAGAATCTGTGGCTTGTTCTTGAAGTTTTCCTTCAGTTGATCAGCTGGAATGCCACTTCGATCGGGTCCGAGATAATTGAGCATGAAGATATGCTCCATTTTCTTCCTATCTTCCCAGTGTGAGATGCCCCTTAAATTAAGTTCATTGAGCTTCTTGATCTTGTTTGGAGCCCTCCAAATCTGCTTTCTTACGTCTTCGATGAACGGGACTTCAATTCTGACGTTCTCCCATGGCGTCTCGACTCTAACTATCCCTTTTGATAGACGGGGAGGAGAGTCGACTCTGAGCCTTATCATTTCGGGTAGCTCTGGGAGGGCAGAACTGTAGTTCTTGCCTTCTTGAAGTTCTTCTTCTTCAAGCAGCACCAAGTCCACTGAAGTTTGTTGTAGGAAGTATCTAAAGTTGGAGAGTCGAGCTTTAGCAGCTTCCTCTGGTTCCCATTCCGTCATCCACTTCTCGTTTAGGATGTAGTCATCTACGATCAGATGTGGATCGTAGGCAACTGCTTCTTGATGGACTTGGGGGAGGTTTGAGGTTAGGATCGGATTTGGATTTGTAGGAGAGAGGGTTAGTGTTTGGGATATGGTGGGATGTGTGGTCGTTTATTGGCGGGTTTGAGATTGTGTGGTTGGTGGGTGTGAGGACGATCCTCCAGCTTCTTGAGTCTTTGCCTGTGTTTGACTCAATCCACGGCTGCTCCGTGTAGTTCGTTGCCGTTTATCCCACGCATGACGATCTGGATCATCGGGATCGTCATGTCTACGCATAGTGCGGGAGCTTTCTTCTCGGCACGTTGTTTGTGCTGGCAGCTCTGGTTCATCTATTAACCTTTTGTAGAGACTCTCCTCAGCGGGAGATCTGGTCTCTAGGGCGAGGAGGCACGAGATGAGGATGTCGTGAAGCTGGGTGATCGGGATGGTGTAGGGATTGATAAGTGAGGGTGAGGGAGTTGGGGTGGTGAGGATTGGTTGTAGTGGGGTGTGTAGAGTGGTGGTAGGAAGTGGTGAGGAGACGGGTGTGGTTTGTGTGTCGGTCGGAGCAGCTTCTGAGACTAGTGTTTTCCCGATGTCTCTTCGGGAAGTCTCGAGAGCATGGAGCATACGGTCCATCAGACGATCTTCTAGAGAAGATAGGGCGGAGGAGAGCGCTTCTTGTAGTCTATGCTCCATCACGAACATTGGTGGAGTGGGGCTAGTGAGGCGCTCCACTGTCACAACATCGGAGTAGATTTCCGATGTGCCGCCTAAAAAAGGTCTTGAAATTTCGGAACGTCCAAGGACATCCGTTATCAACCTTGAAGTCACCACTTCACTGGGTTGACCTATTGTTGGCTCCGAAGATATCGGGGGTCCAATAGGGCTTCCACCCAATCCTTGAGATGATACAATAGGTATCACCTCTATGGGTGTTGAGACAGATCCAATTTGAATCTGTTCAGTAGGCTGATCACTTGGTGGTGGAAGTGTTGGCTCCGAAGTTGGTATGAGTGAAGGCACTGCAGACGAGGCCGATAGTTGTTGTCGGCGAGGGCCCCTTCGTTGGAGTCTGTGTGCTTCACCAGAATCGGTTGCCTCATGAGAGATATTTTGTGGGACACCTTCGGGTTCAATCTCCTGAGGCGTGACTTCGGGCTCCGTTGTTGTTACCAATGATTCCCTTTGAGAAGGTGTCGGGGCTGGATCCAGGGCACGTACCATCGCCTCCGTGATGGAGTTGTTCTGGCAGTAGTCTTGGTATGCCTCTTCAGTTGGATCAGCTAAACGGAGCAGCTCCAATGGGATCAGCATTGATTGGAGTGCTAGATCGGCGGCCTTCGGGTTGTGGAAGAATCGAAGTCGTGGCGGAGTGTAGTCCACAATGGGTGGTAGTCTCGGGATCTCTGGATGGAGTTCCATGAAGTGCGAGATCAGTAACGGGAACCACCGTACATAAGGAAGAGATCTGGCCTTCGACTTTGTTTCCCTTTGACGCATCTGGTCCGCTAGATCGTTCCAAATCAGCTGGGCCACGTCATATCTTTTGGAGAAGACCACTCCCAGTAAATGCGAAGGATGTTTCCATTCGCCTTGTCAAAGTCGGAGTATTTTTGGGAGAGGCATTTGTTGATGATGCCGAACAATGTTTTCCACGGATGGGGAATCCCGCTATTTTGAAAGTTCGTTGGAAGTTGATCATATTCGTCGTAGTGCGGGAGATCGAGCACTATGGCCATCAGATTTTTTGTCAGGGCGATATATCTTGTGTTGAGCTTTGTCATATAGTCCATGCTATCGCCGTTGACGAAACTCTGCATGCATTCCCAGAATTGCTGGAGATAGACCATTGGTACGGTGGCCGCAATGGTCAAGGCTGGCAATAGAGGGTATCCTTTGAGGATGGATACTATGACGTCATCCGGACACCGAAACGTCGTTAGATCCAGTTGGAAGTTGTTGTCTTGGACTGACATATAACTTCCACAGGAGTAGATATGAGGGTAGTTGGGAGTTGCCATATCTACAAAAATAATATAAGGTTCATTAGTCGATAAATTTTCATAAGTAAATAAATTGGATTAAGAATGAATTTACAGGAAAATTGTATGTTTAAAGATTTATCTACGAAGACTTAGTGAAAATTTTGAAAAATTAAAATTGACTAAATCTTAGAAGCATGTTTTTATTCGAGTAACAATTTATTCGATCTTTAAAATTTGCGATCGAAAATTTTTCTAAGTCTTGAAAAATTTTCTAAGTCTTTTTCAGCGTGTTTTTATTCGAGAAACGGTTTATTCGATTGATAAATTTTGGGATCGAATAAAAATGTGTCGAATAACTCAAGTTTTTGCCGATGACTTTTGCGATCGAATAAAATGTTATCGAAAACAATAGTTTTTCGCTGAATAAGTTTTCGATCAGTAAAAAATTGTCGAAAAACTTAAGTTTTTCGCCGCGTAGTTTTGCGATCGAATAAAAGAATATCGAAAAACTTAAAGTTTTCGCCGCTGACTTTTGCGATCGAATAAAATATAATCGAAAAAATAAGTTTTCGCCACTTAGTTTTTCGATCGAATTAAAATATATTGAAAACAAAAGGTTTTCGACGCTGAGTTTTGCAATCGAATAAAATTTAAACAAAAACTAAAGTTCTTCGACGACACTGTTTGCGACACAAACTTTTTCGATCGAAAATTTTCAAATCAAACAGTAAATGCGTAAAACATAATCTTCGATTTCTGGGTAAATCATGAGTTTATCTGGGTTCGGAATGTTCAGAGAACAGTGAGGAATCCAAATATCATGATTTTAACCCAAAAGATCGAGTTTAAATACTTTGATTTGATGGTCGAAAAATCAGTTTTCGTCGAAAATATAAACATGAACTTTCTTGAAATGTTTTTCGTGAAAATGCTTGAGAGTCGGATGTTTTTGAACAGAAAATGATTCGGAACAAGTTTCTACCTTCGAAATCGGCAAGTTTAATCTAAATATTTCGAATATTGTGGGATTTGGTTTGAATCGCCGAAGTCGGTTCGAAGAAGTTCTTAGAAGACGAAAAGTTTTTCGATTGGGAATGTGTAGCGTGTGAGAGAGTTTTTCGATCGATAAAGTGATATTAATACTATACGATCGGGTAAAGTAAAAATTCTTTTGGGCCATAAAAAAAATATTCTTGGGCTTTAGATAAATTCAGGTCTGAAAAAAAAAATTTATGAATTACCCCAAAAATAAATTGCTTAATACTCCCTGTATTTCTGAAAGAGATGAAATTATCTCCTAATGTTGATGAAATTCAACATTTGACTCCTCGGATGAGCTCTAAAGTTTCTGCGAGGCTTAAAAATGTTAGAATTCATGTTTTATGAGTGTAGAGCATAATAACAAATTTTCATATAAAACTCCCTCTCAACAATTGCACGAGTAAACTTTTCAGTACCTACACATATTTTCACTACAAATTGACATGAAAATTTCCGATTTAAGTACAAGTAACGCATTTTAAGAAATTCACCATAGTTTCGTTAAAAATATTGCGTTTTTCAAAATAATTCATCGCATTTTATTATTTCTGAACCAATGCATGTATTAATGCATTTAAAATGTACGAAAAATAAAAATATTTTTGTTTCGGGGTCAGATTTATTTATTTTGAATATTATCTCATAAAAATTTCCAAGACATATATAACATCATGTAACTAAACTAGTATTCTAAGAGCATAGTATGAATCATTTCGACAACTCTCGCAAGTTTCACTCATATCACTCAATTTATTTTTATCAAGGAGATTTTTAGTAGATATATCACTCTTACCATCACAACGAATTTATATCAAATAATTTGTTATCGTAGTATTTTTAATCAACTCACTTAGTGAGAGTTCGTCATTTTGAATCAAAGGGACTTTTAAGGGATTATTTTTAAGCTCAGACTAAAGGGGTAGGAATTTTGGGTTAGTGAGCTTAAAAATTCTTCTCTTCCAGGGGCTCTTTTAGTGAAAATATGTTCTGATCCTTTTGTTTTTCCTTTCTTTAGTAATTTCTTTGCAAGACTTTGAAAGATGAGATCTTGTTTGATTTTGGGTCGCGAATGTGTTCCTTTAGAATGTTTCACAGTTATGGAGTGCAAACCCAAGACTGTGCTTCTCTTCTCGTTTTCTCTTCATAAGATCTAGATTATCATTGGAGAAGTTCACTTCAAGGTGCTTCTCTTCTAGGAGTATACGAGATTATCTAGGAGAAGTTCACAGTGAGATCAGTGTTTCTCTTCTATAATGATTGAGAAATGCGTAATGTGTATCACTTTACCTCTCCCCCTCTTTTTCTTGATTGAGTAACCCCGACTCATTTGAATAATGTTGAAGGCTTAATCGGGTGTTGATAAAGAAAAAGAATGTCGGAGAAGGCTCAAAGGGGATCTCTAGAGGAAAAAGTAAAGGATTTATAATTTAGGCCAAGTGAGGAATTTCCTAATATCCCCTTATCATTTTCATGACAAACTAAACACAAAAGCGAGATGAAGCTACGAAGTTCAAATCAACAGATAGTCATTTGAAGTGTGACACTCTAAAAAATATTGAGGTTCAAATTCTCACATGTATGATGTGGCGTTGTGTTGAGTTAAACAAACAAAGTTCTTTTGAATAAAAGAATGTCATATGAATTTTTAGGCAAAGAATTAAATCATATATATCGAAGAGATATTTTTGTGAGTAGTTTCAAAAATAGTCAAAATTATCGTCATCCCCCATTTTTTTTATTTATACTATTTATATATATATTATATATTTTTTAATTTTCTTTTATGTAAAAAATATTAAAAGATAGAGTAACGCAAAATAATCAAGAAATATTAAGAAGCACATAGAATATCAAATTGAAGCATAGTAGAGCATGTAAAGCACATTTCAAGTAAGATTGAGATTCAACATGCCTAACTTAGCAATAAGGAATTGGAATCGTTTTTCATCTAATGCCTTAGTGAATAAGTCGGCAAGTTGAAGCTACGTTTTAACAAAATACATATCTATCGTGCCTTTTTCTACATGATCTTTTATAAAATGATATCGAATATCTATGTGTTTCGTGCGTGAATGATGAACAGGGTTGCAAGTAATGGCTATAGCACTTTGACAATCACTATAAATGGGAATGTTATTGAAATCAAACCCGTAATCGCGTAGTTGTGTCCGCATCCATAGAATTTGCGAGCAACAGCTGGCAGCCGCAACGTATTCCGCCTCGGCCGTCGATGTTGATATACAATTTTGTTTCTTTGAAGACCAGCAGACAAACTTTTTGCCTAAAAATTATGCTCCGCCAGACGTGCTTTTTCTGTCCATTCGACAACCTGCATAGTCAGAATCAGTATAGCCAATAAGTCTAAAGTCAGTATTTTTAGGATACCAAAGCCCTAAGGTTGGAGTTCCTTTGAGATATCGTAGAATCCTCTTGACGGCATTCATGTGGGACTCCTTTGGGTCGGCTTGAAAACGGGCACATAGGCAAGTTGCAAACATAATGTCGGGTCGGCTGGATGTCAAGTAGAGAAGAGATCTGATAATACTCCGATAGGTGGTGATGTTGACAGCCTTTCCAAACGGATCAGCATCCAGTTTGCAATTAGTAGACATTGGAGTATTCATCGGTGTGCTCTTTTCTTGATTAAAATCTCTTCAGAATATCTCGGATATATTTGGTCTGACTGATGAAGATGCCATCATCGAGTTGCTTGACTTGTGATCCAAGAAAGAATTGGAGTTCTCCCACTAAGCTCATCTCGAATTTGGTCTTCATGAGATTACCAAATTTCTGACAGGTTCATTCGTCGATCCGAAGATGATGTCATCAACGTAGACTTGAACGATCATCAAGTCTTCGCCTTGCCTTTTGATGAAGAGAGTCGTATCGATTGTTCCTCTGATGAAGTTGGATTTGACCAAAAATTCGCTCAGAACATCATACCAAGCACGAGGGGCTTATTTTAGTCCATAGAGAGCTTTGTCCAATCGATAGACATGATCAGGAAGGTTCTCGTGCATGAATCCTTCGGGTTGAGCGACGTAGACTTCTTCTTTTAATACGCCGTTGAGAAAGGCAGTTTTGACGTCCATTAGATAGACTTTGAAGTCTTTGTGAGCCGCGTATGCTAGAAATAATCGAATAGCTTCAATACAGGCGACCGGAGCATACGTCTCGTCGTAATCAATTCCTTCTTGTTGATTGTATCCCTTAACAACGAGTCGTGCTTTATTCCTGATTACTTCACCGTTCTCATTTTTCCTGTTCTTGAAGACCCTTTAGTTCCAATTATGGTTTTGCCTTGTGGTCGAGGAACCAATGTCCAAACTTGTAGACGCTCGAACTGGTTGAGTTCATCTTGCATCGCAATTACCCAATCCTGAATTGGATTGTAGATCGAGACATCCTGAATTAATGGGTTGATCATTCATAGTTGGGAAATTCAATTCAGATGGTGAATCGATAGGAATTTCCTCATCTGTAATTGTAGGAGCTGCAGCACTAGATGAAGATTCTGAATAAGTAGATTCTCCAACATTTGTCGGGTTTTGAAGAAGAGGAGTCCCATTATTAATTTCTTCCATTCAGGGAGATGGGGCACTGCTTGGTGTTGAGTGAGACGAAGCAGGCATTTGAGACTTGTTCCGATAAAAATGTTCGAATAGAGAGTCTAAATCTTCATGGTCAGCGGGAATTGCTTCATTTGACATTGACGTAGAAGTTGCCGAAAGTTGTTGACCTTGTGCCAACACGCCAGTAAGCTCGGGTTTTGTTCAAAAGCCAATTCCGTCATTTCTTGAAAGGTGCGTTGTAGCTTTCAGGAATTGTACGAGAAGACTTGAGTTAGACGCGATATGATTTTGAGGTAGAGGAATATCCGACAAAAATGGCTTCAAAGGCTTTGGGATCGAATTTGCTTCGATGCTCCCAATTGTTGGCCACAAAACACTTGCAACCAAATACTTTGAAGAATGAGATATTCGGGATTCTTTGATTAATTATCTCATATGGCGTCTTTTCGAAGCGTTTGTGAATAATTGTCCTATTTTGAGTAAAACATGCCGTACTAAAGTCCGGTTCTTTCTTTCTACGACACCATTTTGTTGTGGCGTTTTTGCGGCTGAGAATTGTTGAATAATTCCAAGTGATTGATAAAAGTAGCTGAGACGCTGATTCTTGAATTCAGTCCCGTTGTCTGTTCTGATTACTTGGATTTTCTTTTGCAGAAGATTCTGAGTTGTATTCACAAAGCTTTCTATCAAGTCTCCAGTCTCATCTTTAGTTCGGGGATATCTTGTCCAGGTGTAGCGAGAATAATCGTCGACAATTACTAACACATATTTCCGACCGTTGATGCTTTGTGTACGCATTGGTCCGCAAAGGTCCATGTGAAGTAATTCCAAGGGTCGAGATGTAGAAGCAACTTGCTTGATTTTGTGTGATGCTCGCTTTATTTTTCCCATTTGACAAGCCGAACAGTGATGCTCCTGGTTAGATGAAATTGTTGGCAGACTGTTGACCAACTTTTTAACACTGAGTTTGTGAAGAGCTTTTAAATTCAGATGAGACAGACATTGATGCCATAAGCTGTTCCTCTTGATTGTTGTCTGAGAGATGAGGCATACAGTTGTCGAAGGTCGAACTGTTGTCAGATTGATTGTGTATAGATTTGATCTTCGTGATCCTGTGAGAAGCTCTTTATTCTGACTATTCAAAACTCTGCACTGTTAAGCTAGAAATACTACTTGAAATCCTTTGTCACAGAATTCTCATATGCTGAACATATTGTGCTGGAGACCTTGGACGTACGAGACATTTTTAATCGTCAAATTTTGGCAGTAAAATGTCTCCAACCGAGTATGGGAGCTGAGTCATTGTTGCCAAATCGGACTTTGCCATTGTAGCGATCTTGGTAGTTGCTCAACAGTTCTTGTTTTCCCGTCATGTGTATGGAGCAACCAGAATCTAAATACCACACATGATGGATCTGCATAGAAAGAAATTAGGGAGCCTTAGGTACCCACTTTTGAATGGGTCCTATTGGATTAGCAGATTTGATAGTTAAGGTTTGTTCATCTTTGGTTCCTAAATTATGAGAATGCTTAGGTATCCAAACCAACTTAGAAGTAGTTGGTTTAAGTAGTACCTCTTTAGACAATTTAGCCTTATTGACTTGTGTTTGCCTATGTGGTGATTTAGGAATCCATTGTGGTTGAACCTTACATGGGATGTTAATTTCAGCACGAACAAATGTCTGATTTGTCTTATTGCTGGAGAAAATCTTTTCTCTAGCTAGTCTCCTAAGGTGTTTAGCTGAATGTACGTGTACGGGATACCTTAGGTGGGAACAAGAATGTATGGAGCTGTAAGCTTTCTTAATAGTTGGATCTTGTCTCTGACGAGACTTAAGACTTGACTTTGTTTTAGAATGATGAATATTGTTTTTAGAAGTAGAGCCAATTTCAAAGTTTGTGCTTTCAAAAATAATAGGCTTTAACGCATAATTTGAAGTAACAATACTAGAATGGCTGTCTTTGTACGAGTCCATAGTTTTTGACATAGAAAAAATAGATAACAAATCATTTTTCTTCTGAAATTTTATTCTAGGCACTCTTTCCTTAGCATGCTTCACCTCTTTTACTACTCTACTTGTGGATGGAGTAGAAAAAGAGTTAGTAAAAATCTTTTTCCTTTTTGAAGCATTTAAGGATTCGTTTTCTCTCTTTACAATTTCTAAAGAAGATTTATCTTCTTTTGAAATATTTTGAAAAATAATAGGAGAGTTTTTCTTAATTTTAATCTTGTCCTTCATTAAAGATTTTTCTTTCAAAATAAAATCAGGACAAGTTTTTAAAATAGAGGAAGTTTTGAGATTGGAAATCTCCAGTAAAAGTTCGTTCTTTTCAGCTTTGAAATTCTTTCTTTCTGTTTCCAAGGAAGCGTTTAAATAGCTATTTTTCTTATAATAGTTGGAATATAACAGAAATTAGAATTTTGAGAATGATCATTATTATCTTCCTTGTCGTTAGAAAAATCTTCTAGGGGATATAATGAATTATAATCACTAGACAAGTTGAGATCTCTTGTCTTGTAAATATTGTTCAAGTCGGTGTAATCAAAAGAAATGTTAGTCCTATCAGTGGCTTGTCGTTTATATTCTTCTAAAATATTTATTTCTGAAGAATTAGTGAATGCCATTAGAGAAGTTAAACCTAATCCCATATACTTGATATCGTATAATTGTCTAACATTGACCTTTTTCAAGTTACAGGGATTGTTAAAACCTAAGCCCTCTTTAGGATTATAATTGTATCAAGAGGTTGATTTAGAAATATAGTTTGATCCGTTTAACCCTTTTTTACTAGAAGATCATCTAATGTTTTAATCATTAAATAAAGTTTCTTACGTTCGTCAGAAATTTCTTTGAAATTATTTTTAGAAATCCCTAAGTCTATCTGACAATCGATAAGAATCGTATTAAGTTCAGTAATTTTTGTCTCAGAGATAGCTATGGTGAATTCAAGACTAGCGTTAGATAAGAGAATTTCGAGATGAATTTTCTTATCTAATTGCTTTTGGAAATTGCTTTCGCTAAGAGCTAGTTTATCTTCTAATTCCTTTGTTCGTTTCCGCTCAATTTTCATGTTACTGTACTTAACCTGTAACGATTCTAACATGTTTGATAAAGTGGAATTAGACATGTGTACCTCTTGTGACGAAGTGGATGCTTTGTCATCGTCGTCGTCAGGCCTCCTTGATGGGTCATCATTTGAAGCGTCGTCAAGGTATGCCATAAGTGCAAGATTTTCGTCTTCAGAATCTGTGGTGTCTTCCAGCAAATGCTCTTGTTCTGCCATCAGTGCTACTCCAGCCTCTTTCTGTTTAGTGAGTTGGAATTTTTTGGAGTAGTAGTTGGCGTCCTTTTTCTTGGGTAGTTTGCATTCCCTGGAGAAGTGTCCGATCTTTCCACAATTATAACATTTTTGTGGTTCTTTGACACTTTTTTATTCTGAGGACTCGGCCGGTTTTTCCCTTTGCTTGGAGCTAGATGTCCGAAGTCTATTGGCCGAATTCGTAAAACTTTTTACTCATCATTTTAGAAATGAGAGCTAACTGTTTCTTGAACTCCTTCATATCATGTTCGGAGTCCGAGTCAGATTCTCCTTCATCTTCTGAAGAACTTGGTAGCTTGATACTTTTATCCTTTCGAGATCGGCTTTGCTTTCTTTCAGAGACAAGTGCTATAGAATCGTCGATCTGCTTGCCCTTTAGTTCTTTTTGGATCTCGCTTATGTCTTCTTCATGTTGGGCGAGATTATCAAAGACGGCGTGGATATCCTTTTCATCCAAATCCTTATTTTGTCGGATTTGAATGGATATTTTCTTCCACTCCGGTTGAAGAGAAGAAAGAAATCTGATGTTGACCTCCATGTTGGTCTTGAATATATCTATCTTCCTCATTTTATTAAGAAGAGTTAGATATCTTTGATAGAGTTCATAATTTGATTCCTCTGTCTTGGCTTTGAAAGAGTCGTGAGCTGTTAGAATATTTGCCTTCTTTGCTTTTACTCCAACTTCGGTTCGTTGCATCATCTTGTGGAGCTCGTCCCACATGGCCTTTGCGCTCGATAGACTATCTATTTGGATATAGATGTCATTCGATATTCCTTGCATTAGGAAAGTCTTGGCTCCCAAGTCAACTTTGGCTCTTAAACGCTCCCCCTCGGTGTATTCACCAGGAACTTTAAGTCTTCTGGTTGCAGGCATAGGAGGATTGTTTGTAGAATCTCCTTCTTGGATGAGGCAGAATTGAGCTGGTCCTTCTTGAAGTGACGCGATCAAATTTAGGGCTTGATCTTTCGTTTCCAGTAAGTTCATGAACCGGCTTTTCCATACCGTGTATTCGCCTCTTCGAAGAATTGGAGGGCGGACGTCATTTCCGAGTGAGTAAGCATCCATTTTTGTTGATTGGTAAGATATTTGTGAAAGTTTGGAATCATAATGAAAAATGCTTCACATGTGACAAACTTAGTTAGAAATATTTGATTCGTACTTTAAACTATTTTCTTTTTGAACCTGTGATCCG
Source organism: Linderniella brevidens (assembly GCA_004919715.1). Taxonomy (NCBI): domain Eukaryota; kingdom Viridiplantae; phylum Streptophyta; class Magnoliopsida; order Lamiales; family Linderniaceae; genus Linderniella; species Linderniella brevidens. Next base: position 3,917,493 of record SWDC01000149.1, on the reverse strand, counting down.
GTCGTGAAAGAGAAATTGTTATGGTTTCGAAAATATTTGGTAGGTAAAAATTGATACTTCAAGATTTGTTAAAGAAATTTGAATTGTTGATCGAAAATATTGAGTATCAAAATAGATAGTTCGGAAACAAATATTTTTCGTAAGTTTTGAAGTTCACAATTTTTTATTTCTTTTAAATGCACTGGTCGAAATGTTTTTTTCTCGGCTGCAAACTTGGTCGAAAAATATTTTTCGATCCTAGTATTTCGATCGAAGAACAGTTAAGTTCAATAACAGTGAAAATTCCATATTCAACCGAGATGTTCAATTTAGGTGCTGAAATTCTGGATAATCACTCGTTTAACAGTTTTAGATATGAACAAACATAGAATCAACCATGTTTAATAGCAAAATATATCGAGATTTAAGAAAATCAGTTCGGACTCAAAACTTGATCGAAAACGCAAAAATCGATCTAAATCGAAAATCTGAATTATTATGACGTTCTAAGCTATTGAAATCAGTACGTAAATCAATCCTAACATATAATCTATCACTTAATCAGCAAAATCAACAAAATTCGCACAATTAACTATATTGATCAAAATATAAGTCACGTGAGTTTTTCGATCGAAATATAAGTTATGTTGATCTGAAAATTGTGCGAATTTTGTCCAAAATCAATCACGATTTGCTCTGATACCAATTGTTAGGTCCTGATTCATCAATCAACAAGCAATCTAAGCACGAATTCTCGGTATTCGAGTAAGAAATCTTACGGATTACGTCCGGTCGAATATCTGCGTTGAATATCTTGAGAGAAGTTGTTAGCTTTCCGAGTTTCTCGAACGTATTCTCTCGTTTAAAATATGAAATCGATGCTTGTTATTTTTCTGAATAATAAAATTTGTATTAGTTTTGATAGTGTACATCATATTTATACCTATATCCAAGGTATAATTGCTATTAGGTCCTATACTATAAAAACTTCTAATTGTGCCCCTAATTACAAGTATAATGAAATTATAAAGCACAGTTCTAATGTTCTCTTCAAATGCAATGAATGCCGCGTCGAATATTTTTTATCAGATTTTAAAATTCGTAAAAATTGTAAGTACGATCGATCGAATTAAAGCACAGATTAGTTAAAAAGACTCGATCGAAGCTTAATCAATCCAAATAAGGTCGAACTTTGCAAAATCAAGTAGAAAAATTGTTGAAACTCGTTCGCGCAAATCGCAAATTTACAATCAAAATTTTACCTGAAAAACTTAAAATTCAATCAAAATTTTCACTATCTTGCTCTGATACCAATTGTCGGATACCCTTAATCTAACCTATAATTGAAAACTCAAAGTTCGTTCAAACAATACCTAGGAGATAGCGAAATTGTAAAGTTGTTCTTCGTTGGAAGGTGTAGAGAGAGACAGTACCTAAGAAGCCTTCAGGATTCGCTCTCACTTCTCTCTAGAATACGATCTCGGGATAGTCATTCTATTTCTCAAATTAATTTTTCGTTACTGATTCGATACATTCAAACACTAGTTACATGTATATGTAGTATATTTCTCTATTTTTTATGTAGTCTTATATTTATGGGTATTCACAAATTAGCTCAAACTAATTATTTTACAATAACGACAAGAACTAACAAATATATTTGAACACAATAATTAGGATCTAACAGTTTAAGTCCATCTTTTGTCTTACCGGGCATATTTAAAGGAGTTCTTACGACCTGCTCACACGTTCAAAAAAATTCAATACGAAAATGTGGCTTCTTACATTACCTCGATGCTCGCTTCAACCAACCTGCTCTGGATTGCTGACACAAAAAAGCAACACTCATCACTTTCTGCATGAATTTTTAAGTTCCCAAGATTCAGTCAACCCCCACTAAACGAATAGTCACCTATCTTATATCATCACCAAGCGGATCTTAAACGAATAGTAAACTATCTTATATCATCCGAACACAATGCGATATATGATTTGATGATGACTTCGAAATTTTTGACGAAACCACTTATCTCACAAATTATTCGCACCAACCCCCATAGGTACAGGTGTTAATTTCATTAACTCACGGGTAGAAGATGCTGCATTATGTCCAATGACACGTGCTCATCCGAGCCTTACCCACTCGTATGTCTCACAAAAGACAAGTGTTTCAAAAACACGGGGAGCCACACCTACTATCATCGCTTCAGTCAGAAGCAAAAGATATTGAATTAAGTGGTAATTAGTCCCACACCACATTTCCTTGGGCACATCGAGTCTATTGTGTCATCACTTTTCATATCCTTAACATTTTCTAGGAGACCTACACTTTTATAACACATGGTCATTGTGATCAAGTTAGAACTTCTGTGGACATGTCAGTCTTAGACATGCTTCGAAGATCGGAAACAAGTCAGGTCATTGTAACATCAAACAATAACGGTTCCAGACCATTTTCTACGAGCAAAACTCCTAGATCGATGTTAACGAGATGCCTACTTGGCCTCGGTTTCTTACACAAATTGCCTAGTGGATCCGTCAGGTTATTACCAAACATGACTTCCTACGATGCCTACCAACCCCATCCTCTTGTCCCGGTGACACAATCAAATTGCCAAACCAACGCCTCACTTTGACATATTGCCAGATGATCTCCCCAAATCGATCTTCATGAGGGGGAGTGGTACTAAAAAGAGGGTGCAATATCATAATGAAAGTGCAAGATTGATAGGAAACGCTAAATCCACAAGTGCCGTCGAATCAAGCGAATACCACGTGCTTTAATGACGGAAGTTTTTTGCTAGTGTAAGCCTCTCCAAAGTTCAGATCGAATGCCCCAATCCCAACACAAAGTTGAACAAAAGTATGGGGAGTTTCACTACTATCAAAGGGAGATATGGAACACAAAAAGATTTCTTCTATATAGTTTATACACAAAGAGAAATTCTCCTAGATCCAGCAAAGAAACTTCAAACATCTTCCGACATTTGCGAGACGAGCTTCAAGAAAAGATTAAAAGGAAAATCATGTGCCGAGAATAGAAGATCAAGACACGGTGGGCTTGAAGATTTACAAAGAATGGATATAACAAGGTAAGACAAAGGAGGTGATTATTAGGACTAAGGAAATCACACTATGCCCTACAAAGATTATCCATGTTGAATTGAAGATTGAACACAAAGGGAGAGGTTGTTAGAAATATAATATTGTGTTAAACTATTATAGTTATCATTTGTTATTTGTTTTACAAATTGGAATAGGTCAAAGACCTTGGGTCTATTTGTAATAGGGACAACTTAGGGTTGTAGTGTAATATATCAAATATGTGGTATATATACTAAACCATAATGTCGTATCTGCGCATGCGCGAAGCATTATAGAATATCGATTAGAGAGAGAGAAGAGTCGTCGCTCTCTAGCACACCCTCCACGCAAGCTTAACTTCCATATCAATCGTGGTAACCTCTTAATCTATTTGGTTGGATATAGAATCTGGTTGTTTCACCTCTAGAATTGATCCATACCGATATATGTGATATGATGTTCGCGCAGACTAGATGTGGGAAAAAAAGTATTTATTTACTTTTATTGACGACTGCACAAGATTCTGAAGTGGCAAATACGAAGATCTTGACGCCTTTAAGAGATATAATAGTGAAGTTGAGAATCAACTCAACTCAAAAATTAAAATAATTTGGAGTGACAGAGGAGGAGAATGTCTGGCGTCGTTAGGCGAATTTTGCCAAGAACATGATATTATTCATCTAACCACTGCGACGTATCACCTCAATCAAACGGCGTTGCCGAACATAAAAACAAATATCTAAAGAAGATGATGAATGCGATGTTGATCAGTTCGGGGCTATCCCAGAACTTGTGGAGGGAACCAATAATCACGACAAATCGCATTCTAAACATGTTCCTACACAAGAAGAGGGATCAAACTTCATATGAGTTATGGAAAGGTAGGAGGTCGACCTACAATTAAATTAAATTGTGGGGGTGCCTAGAAACGATCGAAGTACCTAAACCTAAACAAGTTAAGGTAGGACCCAAGACTGTCGATTGTATTTTCATCGAATATGCAAACAACAATAGTGCATACAGATTTTTGGTGCACAAGTCAATAATCCCTGACATGACGCGGTTCTGAAATAAAAGAGATAGGTTCTGAAAAATGAACTTATGACGCGGTTGAAAGTTCACCTCGAGAAAATGAGGAATCGAGACAGTGTAAACGAAAGAAAGTGGCTAAATCATTTGGACCCAAATCTTGTGAAATATATGATGGACGATGAACCCCGAACATTACAAGAAGCCTTGTCCAGTTCAAAAGCTCTGCTATGAAAAGAAACTATCAGTAGTGAAATTGAATCCATCTTGCAAAATCATACTCGAGGGCTGGTAGATCTCCCGAACGGGTGCAAACCTCTGGGTTGTAAGTGGGTCCTTAAACGGAACTTCAGACCGATGGATTGATCGATAAAAATAAAGCTTGATTAGTCGCTAAGCAATTCAATCAAAATGAAGGTCGTGACTTCTTCGATACTTAGTCGCCCGTAACATGGATAACGTCCATTCGAGTTCTTGTTGCTATTGCAATATTGTATGACCTCAAGATACACCAAATGTATGTGAAGATAACATTCATGAACGGGGAACTAGAGGAAGCAATATATATGAAACAATCCTAAGAGTTTGTGCACCCGGGTAAGAGAATAAAATGTATCGTCTTGTGAAATCACTTTACGTGCTTAAGCAAGCGCCGAAACAGTGGCATGATAAGGTCAATATGATGATTCTATAAAATAATTTCAACATAAATGAATGTGATAAATGTGTTTACGTTAAAGGCAACCCCGAAGAATTTGTGATTGTATGTCTTTACGTAGACGACATGTTGATCACGTGAAATAGTCACAAAATAATCGTGAACACAAAGAATATGCTGAAAAATTATTTCATCAGGAAGGATATGGGTTTGGATGATGTCATAATAAGGATATGTCTCTAAGCACCCGAAGAGTTGTCCTGACACGGTCGATCGAATTATAGCACAGATTAGTTAAAAACACTCGATCGAAGCTTAATCAATCCAAATAAAGTCGAATTTTGCAAAATCAAGTAGTAAAATTGTTGAAACTCGTTCGCACAAGTCGCAAATTTACAATGAAATTTGAAATATTTCATCTGAAAACCTTAAAATTCAATCAAAATTTTCACTATCTTGCTCTGATACCAATTGTCGGATACCCTTAATCTAACCTACAATCGAAAACTCAAAGTTCGTTCGAACAAGACCTAGGAGATAGCGAAATTGTAAAGGTGTTCTTCGCTGGAAGGTGTAGAGAGAGACAATACCTAAGAAGCCTTCGGGATTCGCTCTCACTTCTCTATAGAATATGATCTCATGATAGTCGTTCTATTTCTCAAATGATTTTTTCGTTATTGATTCGATACATTCAAACACTAATTACATGATATGTGGTATATTTCTCTATTTTTAAGTAGTCTTATATCTATGGCTATTCAGAAATTAGCTCAAACTACTTATTTTACAATAGCGACAAGATATAACAAATACATTTGAACACAATAATTAGGATCTAACAATTTAAGTCCATCTTTTGTCTTACCGGGTATATTTAAAAGAGTTCGTGCGACCTGCTCACAAGTTCAAAAAAATTCGAAACTGTGGCTTCTTACATTACCTCGGTGCTCGCTTCAACCGACCTGCTCTGGATTGCTGACACAAACAAATCAACACTCATCACTTTCTGCATGAATTTTTAAGTTCCCAAGATTCAGTCAACCCCCACTAAACGAATAGTCACATATCCTATATCATCACCAAGCGGATCTTAAACGAATAGTCAACTATCCAATATTATCCAAACACAACGCGATATATGATTTCGATGATGACTTCGAATTTGACGAAAAAACCTTATCTCACAAATTATTCGAACCAACCCCCATAGGCACATGTGCTAATTTCATTAACTCACGGATAGAAGATACTGCATTAGGTCCAACGATACGTGCAGATCCGAGCCTTACCCACTCTTCTGTCTCACAAAAGACAAGTGTTTTCAAAAACACGAGGAGCCACATCTACTATCATCGATTCACTCGGCAGCGAAAGATATTGAATTAAGTGGTAATTAGCCCCACAACACATTTCCTTGCGCACATCGAGTCTATTGTGTCATCACTTTTCATATCCTTAACATTTTCTAGGAAACCTACACTTTTATAGCACATGGTCATTATGATCAAGTTACAACTTCTGTGGACATGTCAGTCTTAGACATGCTTCGAAGATCGGAAAGAAGTCATGTCATTATAACATACAAAAAGGGTTCCAGACCATTTTCTATGAGCAAAACTCCAAGATCGATGTTAACGGGATGCCTACTTGGCCTCGGTTTCTTACACAAATCGCCTTAGTGGATCTGTCAGGTTATTAGCAAACATGAGTTCCTAAGATGCCTACCAACCCCATCCTCTTGTCCTGGTGACACAATCAAACTGTCAAACCAACGCCTCACTTTGACATATCGCCAGATGATCTCCCCAAATCGATCTTCATGAGGGGAGTGGTACTAAAAAAAGGGTGCAATATCATAACGAAAGTGCAAGATTGATAAGAAACGCTAAATCCACAAGTGTCGTCGAATCAAGTGAATACCACGTGCTTTAATGACGGAAGTTTTTGCTAGTGTAAGCCTCTCCAAAATTCAGATCGAATGCCCCAATCCCAACACAAAGTTGAACAAAAGTATGGGGAGTTTCACCACTATCAAAGGGAGAGATGGAACACAAAAAGATTTCTCCTATATAGTTTATACACAAGGAGAAATTCTCCAAGATCCAGCAAAGAAACTTCAAACATCTTCCGACATTTGCGAGACGAGCTTCAAGAAAAGATTAAAAGGAAAATCATGTGCCGAGAATAGAAGATCAAGACACGGTGGACTTGAAGATTTCCAAAGAATGGATATAACAATGTAAGACAAAGGAGGAGATTATTAGGACTAAGGAAATCACACTATGCCCTATAAAGATTATCCATGCTGAATTGGAGATTGAACACAAAGGGAGAGATTGTTAGAAATATAATATTGTGTTAAACTATTATAATTATCTTTTGTTATTTTGTTTTACAAATTGGAATAGGTCAAGACCTTGGGTCTATTTGTAATAAGAACAACTTAGGGTTGTAGTGTAATATATCAAAATATGTGGTATATATACTAAACAATAATGTAGTATCTGCGCGTGCGCGAAGCATAATAGAATATCGATTTGAGAGAGAGAAGAGTCGTCGATATCTAGCATACCCTCCACGCAAGCTTGACCTCCGTATCAATCGTGGTAAACTCTTAATCTATTTGGTTGGATATAGAATCTGGTTGTTTCACCTCTAGAACTAATCCATACCGATATATGTGATATGATGTTCGTGTAGACTAGATGTGGGAAAAAGTATTTATTTACTTGACAACTGCACAAGATTTTGAAGTGGCAAATACGAAGCTCTTGACGCCTTTAAGGGATATAAGAGTGAAGTCGAGGAGCTATGAAGTGGCAAATACGAAGGCATCTTAGGTATTGTCTCTCTCTACACCTTCCAGCGAAGATCACCTTTACAAAGCACCGACAAGCTCGTGCCCGGGCCTGCGCCCCGCTTCGGGGCAAAGGCTGAGCCCGAACCCAAGCATCGATTACAATCCGTGCTAAGTGCGTAACGGACGCTTAGTCACACTTTGCACTTTGCACGATGCATCAGACCGAGGAGCTATGAGGAGCCAAAATTTATGCTCCGGTGAAGCGACGAAGACGGTGATGTCACCGGTGACATGGCATGTGGGTGATGTGTCATGTGACACGTGTGCAAGTGAGCATTGACGCAGTGCCATGTGGACGACGATGAGGTGTCATGGACTGGTTAGGGTTCTTGGGTCGCGATGGTTCACGAAACGAGTTGGCTGAAGCGGTTCAGTCTGAACCGTTGGGTCGAAAGAGTCTTGAAAGAATTGGCCCAAAAAAAGTGCATATCCGCAAAATCACCCCTAGTCAAACCATCAATTGCAGTCAGAATAGCCGAACAGTTGCAACAATTCACATAAAGACAATTGCAACTATTCGCAGAAAGACCCCATCAACCTTTGAAAAGCAAGAAATAGATCCCTGCTGAGAAGGAAAAGTTCATTTGATCGCACCATATCATTTAGAGATATGCACATTCAAGTCCAAAGTCAATAAAAGGAAAGAAATACTCGAATCTTTGAAGAGATTCGCCGATAGTTCCGATTCGTAGTGCATCAAATCTGAATTATGCGGTAGTTGTATCTTCGGAAGAATCGCGTTAAGCAGAGGCACTAGAATTCGGGGAAATAACGTATTACGCACAGCATACGTTGTAAGTACCTCGACTTCGAAAGTTATAACAAAATTCTTTACGAGTTTTTGCAGCCACTGACCAGACATAATACAACAGAATCGACAAATTCTTGATCAACTTTGAAAAGCTCCTTCTGCTGATGCAACTATTACGGTTGTCGTTAACAATATCTTATATAAAATTTTGAACACTCAGCCATATTTACTATATTATATATTGAATTTTGGATATCCGTGGCATATATATTTATATATATATATATATATATATATATATTAGACCGTATTTTAAAGATTTGGGCACATCTCCATGGGTATGACTTATTCACACAAAAAAAAGAGAACAAAAATCACTACAAGATTAAAGTTTTAAGGATATATCATGTCCATATATGCATCCAAAACCCTTTTAAATGATAAATTATGAAACAACTTATGGATTAGTTGAATATGACTATATAAATTCCACTTCATGTGAGTATTTTATTATAGATCTTCATTTCTAGATATCCTTTAGACATCTGACTATTCATCAACTTGGTAGAAGGTTCTTTTAGTATAATAACAAAAGTACGATTACGTAACTATTTTATTTTGACTTTGAGTTTGTGTAAATACAATTGAAAATGTAAAGGCATACTAATTCGATAAATAAAGGAATATTAAGAAAGTGGGAAATGATGTAAGAAAATATACAGATCGGAGCAGTCTTCAAACCAAATCTTTTGCATATATTCTTAGAGCAGGAAAAACCCTATATTATTATTACCCATGAAGCATATTTTTAAGATGACTTTAGTCATCATGTTGTATTACTAAATGCAGTTGCGTTGCACATTTATTGAAACAAGGTCCCACTAATATTTAATTTTAGGAACATGCACGAAACAATTATATTTAATAATATACCTTTGTCTCTTACTTTTAAATGCGTTCTTGATTTGGAGAGCATTTGCTTTGACATTCGGAATTTAGCACATTTATATGTTCTTGATTTTAAATGTATTACTAGTAAAATATAAATGAGTGGAGAATAATATCGAATATGTGATTTCCCATATAGTTTCATGTTTAGATTCCTTTGATGGATAAGATTATAATGAGAGTCGGACACCAGCTTACAAATTGGAACACACACTAACTTTTATATATATAACTATATATATATATATAGTTTGTCTCTTTTTTTTCCAGTAATCTTGCAATTGATGCATTATGTTCCAATAGAATAGAAAGCGTATTGCAAATCTTCATTTTTCAAATACGTTACATCTCTTTGTCAATGGGAAAATCTTGAACGGGATTTTGTCTCCGAGACATCGCTAATTACTTAGGACGTCAGTTAACAGTTTTACTAGTCAATCTGCACAGTCAAAAAGTCTGTGCAACTAAATTAAATTTAATATTAAGCATTATTTTTTATATCTAGTTTTTGTAAGAATAACAATAATATAATAATAACGAAAATATGTAAACGTGTCTTTTTTTGTTTGTCCTGGATAATTTTTTTTTATTTAGTTAATCGTTAGTGGGGTTCTCATTTAACATGAACGTCGGTAAGTAGTTTAATTTTGTTACTAATTGTTAATTGTAGAATAGTATGATTGGTTAAAATTGATACACCAATTGACAGTCTTTAACTCGTACTGAGCGTTAATAAAAGATTATAGATTATAAAAAATGTAACAGAATGTTAATTATGAGATATGCGGATGAAGTCATGGCAAAATTTGTCAGAACTGAGGTCCATAGGATTAGGGGAAGATGTCACGTGATCGATATTCCTTACGGGGAGTGTAGACAATTAAAATTAATTGTCTATTAAAATAATTTTTGGGATTACTAAATTAATTCCAATAAATAAGATAAAACTTTATTAATTAAATTTTTATAATATTTGAGATTTATAAAATTAATCTCAAATAAATAAATAGTTAATTTAATTAATAAATTCATACCATAAATGATGATATTATTATTCCTTTTATATAAAAGGTCTTTATAAGGCAATCCTTGTAGAGATTTCTTAAATAAGTAATGAAATCATCAATTATGTAGAAAATCAAATCAAATCAAATCAAATCAAATGTGAAAAGTCAAATCAAATCAAAGCAAACATGGAAAATTGAATCAAATCAAATTAAATATTGAAAATTAAATCAAATCAAATTAATGGAGAGAATCAACCTAATGATTATACTTTCCATTCTGACCAATTCTCTACGCCTATAAATACGGCGCTTCAGAATTTCAGAAAAACACAAGGGACATCGGAGTGAATACAGAACTTCGAGAGACGATATCAGACTTTTAAAGCATTCGAATTCTCTTTGAAAGTTCTTCGTATTCAAGTCTTAAATTTGAAGATTTGAAGATCGGCGGCGAAAGTTCGAAGCTCGAAGACGAAGGTACGAAGCTCGGCGACGAAGATTCGAAGATTTGAAGATTCGAAGGTTTGAAGACGAGGCTCGAAGGTTCAAAGACGAAGCTCGAAGATTCAAAGATCAAGACTCGAAGATTCGAAGACGAGACTCGAAGATTCGAAGACAAGGCTCGAAGATTCGAAGACGAAGGCTCGAAGGTTCGAAGACGAAGCTCGAAGATTCAACGATCAAGACTCGAAGATTCAAAGACGAGACTCAAAGATTCGAAGACAATGCTCGAAGATTCGAAGACGAAGCTCGAAGGCTCGAAGACGAAGCTCGAAGATTCAAAGATCAAGACTCGAAGATTCGAAGACGAAGCTCAAAGGCTGGAAGATGAAGCTCGAAGGCTGGAAGACGAAGATCGAAAACGAAGCTCGAAGATTCAAAGATCAAGACTCGAAGATTCGAAGACGAGGCTCAAAGATTCGAACACGACGCTCGAAGATTCGAAGACGAGGCTCGAAGATTCAAAGATCAAGCTCGAAGATTCAAAGATCAAGCTCGAACATTCGAAGACGAGGCTCGAAGATTCGAAGACGAAGCTCGAAGATTCAAAGGTCATGATTCGAAGATTCGACGATCAAGCTCGAAGACTCAAAGATTCGAAGATCAAGCTCGAAGACTCGAAGATCAAGTTCGAAGATTCGAAGGCTCAAAGAACGAAGATCAAGTTCGAAGATCGAAGATCGAAAATCAAGAGTCGAAGATCGGGGATCGAAGATTGAAGATCGAGACATGAAGATCCAAGATCCAAGACCGAGCTCGAATATCGGAGATCAAGCTCAAGACTCAAAGATCAATATCAAGACTCGAGCTCAAGACTCGAAGCCCGAAGATCAAGACTCAAGGATCAAGGATCGAAGATCAGGATCAAGAAATCTACACCAAATCTCAAAGTCGTTCACCAAGTACAAACGTCAACTTCGTGATCAAGCTCAAGAGCCCAAGAAGAAACTTTCAAAAAGGTCCCTTCAACAAATCAAGTTCAAGCGTTGAGTTCGTGATCAAGCCCAAATGCCCACGAAGAAACGTCTGAGAAGATCTCTTCATCAAATTTCAAAGAAGTCTTCAAGATTCGTGATCAAGCCCAAAGGCCCACGAAGAACATTAAGGAAGGCCCAAATTCAAAGAAATACAAGATCGAGAATTTTCCGCGAAGCCCTTCAAAATAATCGAAGTTGAAGAATCAGAGGAACACATAGAGATAGAATCCACGAAATTCTCATCAAATTACATTTATATTATTTATCTTGAATATTCGATTTTCGAATTAAAGAAAATACGCTAGAAATTTTGACACGCCTAGTGGGACCATCTCTACCTCTCATCTCTTCAACAAGGCTTTGATGACGAACTCGGCAAACTCTGTCGCTGCAACTTCTTCTAGCCAAAGTATTGGCGTGGTAACTCGAAACATGTCGGGGATGATTAGCGAACCTCAAGGAATGAGTCACAAAATCAACTTTTTCAAGGATCATAGTATTTGTCCCAATGGTGACGAAGAAGATGCCAAAAGCGAGTACTTGCCGACGTCTTCTCGATCAACTTCAAGCAATTCTTCTATACAAAGCGAAGTAGATGTCATGATGACCAATGCTACGACTTTAGAGGAGCAAATCGCAGACCTAACTAGAGCAATCGAAGGTCTGACGAGACATGTTCATGAACAAGATGCTCAGATTGCGAGGCTGGCCAATAAAAGCAACAACATTGGTACTAGTCGCGTATTCGAAAAGCAAAAAGAAGTTTTTGAAGAAACTGAAGAAGAGTAAATAGAAGTCGATAAGCCTTTGAAAAATATCTCTGTGTCGGATGACGGAATGATTCCTATTAGCCAGCTAAAGGAGTTCATCATAGGAACCATAAAGGATGGAGGTTCCAAGTCATCTTTGACGTACTCTAAGCCATACACTTCAAGAATCGATAACTTAAAAATGTCATATGGTTACCAACCTCAAAAGTTTCAACAATTTGATGGAAAGGGAAGCCCAAAGCAACACGTGGCTCACTTCATCGAGACTTGCAATGATGCAGGGACTTACGGGGACCGCCTTGTCAAGCAATTTGTCCGTTCACTGAAGGGCAATGCTTTTGACTGGTACACTGACTTGGAAGCAGGTTTCATAGATAGTTGGGATCAACTGGAACACGAATTCCTCAACCGCTTTTATAGCACTCGATGCACGGTTAGTATGATCAAACTCACTAACGCTCGTCAATGGAAGGATGAACCGGTCATTGACTAAACTCTAGATCAATATTTCAAATATTCTGACAATGGCATCATGAAGAAGGTGCTTAGTGATGCAAATCCATTCACCGAAGCTGAATCATACTTTGCCGATGCAAAGTATTACGTTGAACGTGCAAAAGAAACAACTGAAGATATGATGCATAAGGAAGGAAATGCACATGCGACTGGAGATAAGAAGATTATGCAAAATTATGTTGGAGAAATGATGGAATCATTAGAAGCACTGACATTACCTCTAACTCAGACTGATTCCAAGAAACCGCAAAACTCGTCAATCAAGGTCAAGGGATTTATACGTCAAGTTCAAGGGCCTAGAATTGGGCACGACACTTCAAATAATAAAAAAAAAATGAGTGGAGTATTTGGCCCAAAAGCTTACGAACTCCTTTCAAAGGCAGGATATGATCCAAATGAAGGACCAATATTGGGAAAATTGCCAAACACTTATAGCAAAAGTTGTCTCGGATTCAAAAACCATCAAAAGGGTCTTGGGTTTACCCCACAAAAGCCTGTTCGCATTGTGTTGAAGAGAGATAGCACAAACTATGTGTTTGAAGCTGATACATACTCTACTAAAGTGGAGAAGTCGTTGTCTGCTGAAAATGTGAAGTACAAACCATTTCAAGATGGAGATACGGTGCTTGTCGTAAAGAGGCCTATCGTCACCAATCGTCGACTTGGGGGCAAGTTTAAATCGAATTGGGATGGTCCATATGTCGTGAAGGAAGTCTATACAAGCGGCTCGTACAGGTTGGTTGCAGAAGATGGGTTAAGAATCGACCCGATCAACGGCAAATTCTTAAAGCGATATTATGCTTAGCAAAAAAAAATTGAAAAAAAAAGGAAAAAAAAAAGAAAAGAAAAAAAAGAAAAAAAAAGAAAAAAAAGAAAAAAAAAAAAGAAAAAAAAAGAAGAAAAAAAAGAAGAAGAAAAAAGAAAGAAAAAAAAATTCACTCCTTGACGTACGAGTCTAAACTACAAGTCATAACACTCCTTGACGTACGAGTCTAAACTACAAGTCATAACACTCCTTGACGTACGAGTCTAAAGTACAAGTGATAACACTCCTTGACGTACGAGTCTAAACTACAAGTCATAACACTCCTTGGCGTACGAGTCTAAACTACAAGTCATAACACTCCTTGGCGTACGAGTCTAAACTACAAGTCATAACACTCCTTGACGTACGAGTCTAAACTACAAGTCAAAACTACAAGTCAAAACACTCCTTGACGTCCGAGTCTAAACTACAAGTCATAACACTCCTTGACGTACAAGTCTAAACTACAAGTCATAACACTCGTTGACGTACGAGCCTAAAGTGCATGTTACTCCTGGTCCGCATGAGTCTAAACTGTGAAAGGCGAACATAAATGATAAATGCATATGTTTAAACTGCTATTTTATCTCACCTAGTTCGGGTGGCTAAATAATGAACTGGCCCACATGAGTCTAAACTGTGAAAGGCAAACATCAATGATAAATGCATATGTTTAAGCTGCTATTTTATCTCACCTAGTTCGGGTGGCTAAATAATGAATACTCATGCCCCGCATGAGTCTAAACTGTGAAAGGCAAACATCAATGATAAATGCATATGTTTAAACTGCTATTTTGTCTCACCTAGTTCGGGTGGCTAAATAATGAATACTCCTGGTCTGCATGAGTCTAAAATGTGAAAGGCAAACATCAATGATAAATGCATATGTTTAAACTGCTATTTTATCTCACCTAGTTCGGATGGCTAAATAATGAATATTCCTGGCCCGCACGAGTAAAAACTGTGCACGACACCCCTCTCAAAAAAAAATTCTGAACTACGAAAAATGACTTGATCCCTTAAAAGGGTACGTAGGCAGCTTGGACATTGTCTAAGTTTAGTCATAAAACAAAAGCGGATAATATCTTCGGTGAACTAATTTTTTTAAACGGACGACAAACACTTCAACTTAATTTCCTTCAAATTGTCGTCAATAAGACTTGAAGTGGGGGCATTTGTAGACAATTAAAATTAATTGTCTCTTAAAATTCTTTTTGGGATTTATTAAATTAATTCCAATAAATAAGATAAAACTTTATCAATTAAATTTTTATATTTGAGATTTATAAAATTAATCTCAAATAAATAAATAGCTAATTTAATTAAAAATTCATGCCATAAATGATGATATTATTATTCATTTTATATAAAAGGTCTTTATAAGGCAATCCTTGTAGAGATTTCTTAAATAAGTAAAGGAAATCATCAATTATGTAGAAAATCAAATCAAATCAAATCAATTGTGAAAAGTCAAACCAAATCAAAGCAAATATGGAAAATTGAATCAAATCAAATTAAATATGGAAAATTAAATCAAATCAAATTAATGGAGAGAATCAACCTAATGATTATACTTTCCATTCTGACCAATTCTCTACGCCTATAAATACGGGGCTTCAGAAGTTCAGAAAAACACAAGGGACATCGGAGTGAATACAGAACTTCAAGAGACAATATAAGACTTTTAAAGCATTCGAATTATCTTTGAAAAGTTCTTCGTATTCAAGTTTTAAATTTGAAGATTTGAAGATCGGCGGCGAAAGTTCGAAGCTCGAAGACGAAGGTTCGAAGCTCGGCAACGAAGATTTGAAGATTCGAAGGTTTGAAGACGAGGCTCGAAGGTTCAAAGATGAAGCTCGAAGATTCAAAGATCAAGACTCGAAGATTTGAAGACGAGACTCGAAGATTCGAAGACAAGGCTCGAAGATTCGAAGACGAAGGCTCGAAGGTTTGAAGACGAAGGCTCGAAGGTTCGAAGACGAAGCTCGAAGATTCAAAGATCAAGACTCGAAGATTCGAAGACGAGACTCAAAGATTCGAAGACAATGCTCGAAGATTCGAAGACGAAGCTCGAAGATTCAAAGTCAAGACTCGAAGATTCGAAGACGAAGCTCGAAGGCTGGAAGACGAAGCTCGAAAACGAAGCTCGAAGATTCAAAGATCAAGACTCGAAAATTCGAAGACGATGCTCAAAGATTCGAAGACGAGGCTCGAAGATTCAAAGATCAAGCTCGAAGATTCAAAGATCAAGCTCGAACATTCGAAGACGAGGCTCGATGGTTCGAAGACGAAGCTCGAAGATTCAAAGATCAAGATTCGAAGATTCGATGATCAAGCTCGAAGACTCAAAGATTTGAAGATCAAGCTCGAAGACTCGAAGATCAAGTTTGAAGATTCGAAGGCTCGAAGAACGAAGATCAAGTTCGAAGATCGAAGATCAAGTTCGAAGATCGAAGATCAAAAATCAAGAGTCCAAGATCGGAGATCGAAATTTGAAGATCGAGACTTGAAGATCCAAGATCCAAGACCGAGCTCGAAGATCGGAGATCAAGCTCAAGACTCAAAGATCAAGATCAAGACTCGAGCTCAAGACTCGAAGCCCGAAGACCAAAGCTCGAAGACTCAAAGATTCGACGATCAAGCTCGAAGACTCGAAGATCAAGTTTGAAGATTCGAAGGCTCGAAGAACGAAGATCAAGTTCGACGATCGAAGATCAAAAATCAAGAGTCCAAGATCGGCGATCGAAATTTGAATATCGAGACTTGAAGATCCAAGATCCAAGACCGAGCTCGAAGATCGGAGATCAAGCTCAAGACTCAAAGATCAAGATCAAGACTCGAGCTCAAGACTCGAAGCCCGAAGACCAAAGCTCGAAGACTCAAAGATTCGACGATCAAGCTCGAAGACTCGAAGATCAAGTTCGAAGATTCGAAGGCTCGAAGAACGAAGATCAAGTTCGAAGATCGAAGATCGAAAATCACGAGTCGAAGATCGGAGATCGAAGACTGAAGATCGAGACTTGAAGATCCAAGATCCAAGACCGAGCTTGAATATCGGAGATCAAGCTCAAGACTCGAGCTCAAGACTTGAAGCCCGAAGATCAAGACTCAAGGATCAAGGATCGAAGATCAGGATCAAGAAATCTACACCAAATCTCAAAGTTGTTCACCAAGTACAAACGTCAACTTCGTGATCAAGCTCAAGAGCCCAAGAAGAAACTTTCAAAAAGGTCCCTTCAACAAATCAAGTTCAAGCGTTGAGTTCGTGATCAAGCCCAAAGGCCCACGAAGAAACATCTGAGAATATCTCTTCATCAAATTTCAAATAAGTCTTCAAGATTCGTGATCAAGCCCAAAGGCCCACGAAGAACTTTAAGGAAGGCCCAAATTCAAGGAAATCACATTCCCATTTCCTTTTGAGTTTTTGCCTTGCCATTAAAATTATTATATTTATTTCCAATTACTCCTCCTTAAGCATGCAATAATAATAAATAGACATTACCACAGTTGGTACCACAGTACCATTGTCTTATATTAAATAGACATATAACCTAGTTATTAAATAATGCAAACTTAATCCTCTTTGGTGGGAAGAAAAATGTATGTTCTATCTACTCCGATTACAATATGAAAGAATCATTAAAAAATTACCAAGTTGCATTAGACAACGGCCCTTAATCTGACTTATTCATTTCCTTTAATTTGTTTACCTTTTTCGCTCCATTTTACGCCGTTGATGATGATTAAAAACGGTTAATTATAAAATTAACCTTTTTTAGTTAAATATATGGAATACATGCGAGGATAACCATTAGGATTAGCTATATAAGCTAGCGGACATGGTACATAATCTCTGCATGACTTCAAGGATACCCTCACTATCTCAAATTATAGTTAATACCAATGAATAATAACAGTAGTAATACTTATCTTTCTCAGGCAACAAAGTCACATCAAGACAAAAGGCTCAAGCTATTCGGTGTCGAATTTGAGCCCTCCGATCTGAGCCATGGAACATATCAGATTAAAGCAGTATCTGATCTCGCAGTAGATGAAAGTGTCAACTCATCGACGTCATCATCAACGGTGACCGAGAAACCGGGCTCGGAGAAAAGCGCAACCCATTCTGTTGAACCGGAGTTTAAAAAGTTCGAGTGTCAGTATTGTTTCAAGGTATTTGCAAATTCACAAGCATTAGGGGGTCATCAAAATGCCCACAAGAAAGAGAGATTAAGGAAGAAGAGGCTGCAACTTCAAGCAAGAAAAGCCAGCTTCAAATACTGTTACATACAACCTTGTAGTTACAGCAACAGTCACAGGTTTTCTTTTAATTACAAAGGCTCTGATAATAATCAAGTATCGATCTACGATCCTTCTTCTGATCTCGAAGGCTCACAGATCATGAGCTTTGGTCCATATGTTGCGCATCGTGGCGATCTTGTACGACCGCTTGATGAAGAAATATGCAGCGGCTTCAGTTTGACACGTTTGGACAAGACTTGTGCAGACAAGTCAAAGATTCTTGGTAACGTTGTCTCGTCTTCTCTGCGTATCCGTTCAAAGAAAAGATGTAATAAGAAAGATATTGATCTTCAGCTAGGGCTAGGTTTGCATTGATTAATTGTTCCATCATTTAATGAAAATATTACTTTTTTTTTCTAACGAAAATTTCATTAGCATAATAATTTACGGGGCAAAAGAGCTCAACTGATACATTTGATTGACCATTCAGATGGAAGAGAACTCTAATCTTGAGAGAAACAAACCACAAAAACCCAAAAAAAAAGAAAAATTAGCCAAACGCAAATAAGAAAAGAAGTCTAGATAAAAGAATTGAAAAAACATACTAAAAATCAACATAACACTCCTTAAATATGGTTCTTAAGTCCATATTTGAAACACTCTTCGTTTTCTTTTGTCTTCGACTTCAAAAACTTATGTTCTTTGGCACTGAACCACATTGGAATACCGTTATTTACATTTTAGGGTTAGCATTTCCTTTTTTGTCTCTTTTTTCATCTGATAGTATTTATTTCGCCTTAAACGTCAAGTTTTACTATATTCTTGTGGAGGTGCATGGTATATATATATATATATATATATATATATATATATATATATGCGAAATTATAAGATTATGACACTAAATATTTGTTGGGTCACTATGTTTGATAATTGCAAAAGTAGGTCACTAACTTTGTATGTAAAACATGGATCATGTTTTCAATTTTAGATCACTAAATATATATTTCTCGAATATCTGTCGGAATAAAATCAGGAAGCAATAACTAATAAGTAATTGAAAAACCTTTACAAACAACAAAAAACCTAAAATGTCAGAAACCATTACTGAATTTCCCTTGACAGTTGCTTAAGCATTTGTAGTCACCAATCAGATCGCCCTTTCGACACCGTAAAACGTTTCTAAACCGTCCTTCATTGTTTTTAGGGTGTCAACTTTTCTTTGACGCAAAGTACCTATTGTTGGGGAACCTCGGGTGCTCTGGGTGGAGTTCCTGGTGCGGTGCGGAATTTAAAATTTTTTCTGAGATCCCCGCTACGCTTGAATCGCTCGGATACTGAAAAGAAAACACGTATGATACGTAATAATATAGCTACATATAAAAGAATGAGATCGTTACCCTCGTAGCGAAGATTCCTCAGTTGTCGTAAAACCGACCTAGCAGAAGCGGATGCACAAGAGAGTCGTGCCGACCCAGAGACATACCCAAGACAACACCTT
Source organism: Linderniella brevidens (assembly GCA_004919715.1). NCBI lineage: Eukaryota > Viridiplantae > Streptophyta > Magnoliopsida > Lamiales > Linderniaceae > Linderniella > Linderniella brevidens. The sequence goes on along the minus strand of SWDC01000149.1, from coordinate 3,897,865 downwards.
CATCGGATGGCTAGAGAAGATGTTGAATTTAAAAAGAGATTGGGCTAGGTACACGATATACCACTCGTATATTTTTTCTCCAAGAAACAATGAGGGCTTTCATCTTTGCATGCAAGCATCATTTGAATAAATATAGTTGGTTGCCTTCGAATATTATTATTAGCAATAAAGAGCTCAACCAATTATTTAATTCCATAGGCCCTTTGAAGCAAATTACCAAGACATAAACGCCTTTGATCATGAGAGACATGCCACATGGGACTCATTTAATATGTCTTTGATTATTATCATAAACATGCCACATGTAATAAGAATCCTAAGAAAAATATTTGGCGTGAATCATGGCCAATTATTTTTATTTTTAAATTTATAATTTTGCTATTAATTAATCAAATTAACACTTTCGAAATTATATTACCGCAAAATACCATATTTAACCTTTTAAATTGGACTAGATAATTTAATTAAGTTCAACGTCTAATAAGGGCTTAATATTGTTTTGTGGCGCAAAATAATAAATTAAGCCCAATATCTAATAAAGTCATAATATTATTTTTCGGCCCAAAATGCAAAGCCCACACATAAATATTTTTCGATCACTTAGACTATAACTCAAGTCTCAAGTAGCCTCATTGATGTCAATCCTGTACCGTCATTTTTAACGACTCAAAGCCCATTAAAAAATTGTTTTATCTCTCTTTGACAAATACTGTCTCAGTGATCCTTTTTAAGCACGACTCTCTTGGTTCATCTCAACTCAGCAGTGGGAGGAATCCAAGAGTTTGGTATTCACCTAGTCAATCCCGTTGTACCAAACCGCCCGAGTTAAGTACGAATGTGATCTAATCATTATTCACAAACCGACTATATATTATCGCCATACGTATAAACCCTCCACATATGTCTCAGTCAAGTGAGAGTCATGGTTACGTCTAACTCGGTAACTCGACACTATGATAAATTCGTGACAGACGAAGTTACATGCCCCACGTGAGTCAGTTTATTGCTTTTGCCAAAGACTTTGTAATTTCTCGTCCCCGAATGTACATAGGACATATATCTCAATTACTAACGAGCCTGTGAATTCCTCACGGTTGTCAATGCCTAGAAGCTACCCTTCGTTGTCAAGACCGAATGTCGTCGCCGATCCATGTTCGACCCCGAACAATGTGGGCCTAGCTAAATAGTGACAATCCAAGATCTCAAAGTCAACTTCGTCAATGACCCTTTGGTTTAAGGTCCACATATACTACTACAATCAATCAAAGATCGTTGACGCATCATGGAGTAATTGACCATGTGATCGTTCGATTACGAGTCAGAGTCCAAATATAAGTTAATCCCTGGTTCTATGATATCAATGTTGCGACCTCCCACTTTCCAAGTGAATGGTTCACACAATCATTTAAGAGTCATCAACAAATAAGTCGTGATCGGCATCCAGCACCCAACTGAAGCATGCGACTTACGGACATATTTAATATTCGAGATTAATAGCTCACAGGTTCCCTCTCTCATCCCATGAGAATTGCTGACTAAACCCGCAATATTTGGATTTTATTTATATACCTTCGAATGGGATGTCAAGTAAGAATAATAAATAAATAATATGTCTATATGGAATGTAATGTTAAAAAAAATTTAAAACATTTATTCCATAAATTAAAATATTTGAATACCATATTTAAATATACATCGAATAATATATTGATTGAATACGTGTCATATTCATTTCATCCTCGAATGGCATTCTGAAAGCACTTTCCTAACACCTCCACCGGCCTTTTTGATGAATAACACTGCAGTTGAACCCTCGGTAAAATAAATTTTGGATTTGCTATCTACCACCTTAATGGACCTCTGTCCTCCACGAAGGTAAAAAGCACGCGACAGTTGATCCTAAGCGACAAAAAAGACACCATGTTAGTTAATTTCGCATTGATCAGGGCGGCCTCGTTTTCCCATTGTGGTCTAAATGCCAATCATTTGGATTTTTAAAAGTTATTTCGATATTGAGATATATGATATTTATTCTAAATTTATTCCTTAATCTTAATTGTAGCGGAACACGAATTATCGTGTTTAAGATTAAAGTATTGATTAATAATAGTATTTTAAACTATTTGATAAAAAGTTATATAAGGAGATTATGATATCGGATAAATTCAAAATGAAACATATTATCGTTTCTGTTTATGTCCTTAAAGTTTTCAAACGTGTCTATATTCTAAAATATGTGATTCATTTTACAACACTAGACGTGCATGTTTGATAGTATGTCCACTGTTAGCCATAAACGACAACTATACTCACTTGTAGTACTGTAATAAATGTGGCTAGTTAAGTGGATTATATTCATCAAGAATATTTTGTCTCTCGTATTGCGTGAGTGATAATATCCATGGCCGTTGATAAAAGTAATATTGTAATGCATACAATGTTATCAGGAGTTAATCATATTCAAGGTAAACTGTTGGAATCAAAGAAATTAATAAGTTTGCACGGATGATGCATTCCTACATTGAACTTATTTTGGATGGCATGCAACAAGGAATTTGAAAAAGCAATATGCTTTATTTTTCGACGGTGAATACTCTAACGAAAGAACTTGCCCTCTTATTGGGTACTTAATAATTTTATTTGGTGATAATTTTTAAGAATAGGTTGATGTGGCTTTAGATTCAAATAAACTCGACGAACCTAATCTTGTAGGATTATATTCCAAAAAAATTATCGATGCATTCTTAGATCACACTCTAAAAAATTTAGATTAAAATCTTTTTAATCTTTTAAAAGGAATTTGGGATGGAAAGTCTTTGTTGGCTCAGGTCGCATAAGAAAATATATATTTATTACCCAATAATTTTTTTATTAGGATAGAAAATTCATGCGATACAAATTAGGAAAGATTAAAGTAGATATTTCAATCAGGCAGCTTTGTTAAAAAACGAAAGAAAGAAGGGCATGTTGTTAAAAGACTAAAAAGAATAAAAATGAAGGTAAACAGTTTTCGAATCCAGGTCTCACCAATAAGTCAGCATCTCCGCTAAATACAAAGGGAGTAAAAATAAATAGGTATATGATAAATAGTGAAGGGTTTGCCTTCAGGATTCAGGATTGGTACTATGTTATTAGAAAGAACGGCTATTAGATGAGAACTGTATGATATGATAGAAGCGATTTTGAAATCTCTCCCTAATTTTGGGTTATTTCTCAGTCTTGAATAATATTTTCCGGTTCTTTTATTCTTTACATGGTATCAGAGCTAATCTGAGAGCCAGTTTTTCAAAGTTATATTTACGTAATCAAATTGAGAATTCACAAATCGGCAATAATGGAGAAGACCGATGAGTCAACGAAAGCATCGTCAAACGCTGCGTATGAATTTCAAGATCCTCTCTGCAGACACCCTTCGAATTCGCCCAATCTCGATCTATTAGCGATGATATTGAAAGGATCGGAAAATTATAAAATTAGGAACGGCGAGATGATAGTTGCACTTGAAGCAAAGAATAAGATCGGATTCAACAACGGAACTGGTAAATCGCCTGGAGAAGAAGATCCGACATATTCACAGTGGCGCATGTGTAATGCGCTTGGTTAAATAGGTTGTTGTCGAGAGAGCTTGTACATGGAGTTATGTACTGTGACTCGGCGCACTTAATTTGGAAGGATTTGAAGGAGAGATTCGATAAAGTCAATGGTGCAAGGTCGTTTTTTCTTTATTTCTAGAGAATACGATCAGCCAAGGCGCAAATCTGGTTACAGATTTTTACTGACATCTTTGGCAACTGGGGGATGAACACGACAGCTTGATTCATCTCCTGCGATAATGTTTCAAAGGAATTAGTTGAGTTCACAACACAACTAAATATGATGCAATTTATAATGAAATTAAACGAGAGTTTCAGCTCAATTAGGTCACAGCTATTGTTGATGAATCCACTTCCTACAAACGAATAAGTATTTTCTATGATCTTGAATGAAGGACAAAGAAAAAATGGTGTTCAAGCTGGAGAAAATCTTCAATTGTTTTCCTATCAAACAGTGGCACGAATAATCTGCAGATGGATAAATTAAATCTACTTGCGAGCAATGCAGCTTTAAAGGACATGCTAGAGATAATTGCTACAAGCAGCATGGATATCCTTCAAATTATGCGCGAGGAGGAAGAAGAGGAAATGGACGAAGAGGTGGATGAAGAGTAATTTTCTGAATGGAAGTGATTCATAACACAAGAATGTTATAGAACCTTCAGGGGAAATACATCAAAGCTCGAGAATCAGAAAGTTAATCTAGCTAATCTGCCTCAAAATCCAAAGATTATAGACGAGAGGCAACGCAGGCAATGACAGCAATCTCGAGCTCAAAAGTTCAAAAAATTCCATACGGAAATGTGGCTCCTTACACTACCTCGGTGTGCACTTTAGCCGACCTGCTCCGGCTTGCTGATACAAATAAAGCAGCACTCACTACTTCCTATCGGATGCACGGATACTTCGTTTCCATGATTCAGTCGACCCAACTGAATCTAACCCCGAACAAAACCGCGATTTAGTCAAACTTTATGAGAATAGCCACATATCCTACTTCATCTGACACGCCACGATAGATGATTTCGATGATGACTTAGAAATTTTTGAAGATACATAATTCCCTTATCTCACAAATCATTCGGACCAACCCCCATAGATACAAGTGCTAATTTTATTAGCTCCCGGGTAGATGACGCTGCATTAGGTCCAACGGTGCATGCACATCCGAGCCTTACCCACTCGTCTGTCTCACAAAAGACATGTGTTTCAAGAAATCACGGGGAGCCAGGTCTACTATCACTGCTTCACTCGAAAGCGGGAGATATTGAATTAAGTGGTACTCAGCCCCACCACCACACTTTCTTGTGCACAATAGAGTCTAGTGTGTCCTCACTCCCCATATTTTTAATATTTATTAGGACACATACACTTTTATAACACCTGATTTTGTGATCAAGTTAGAACTTCCGTAGAGATGTCATTATTAGACATGCTTCGATGATCGGAAGGAAGTCCTACCGTTGCAACATAGAAACAACAATGGTTTCAAGCCATCGTCTACGAGCATAGCTCCTAGATCAATGTTACGGGAAGTCTTCGTGACCCCGGTTTCTTACACGACGGATCGCCTTTGTGTCTCTGTCAAGTTATTTCCAATCTGAGTCCCTACGATCTCCATCTTCTTGTCCCGACGACGCGAACATCTTCCCAAACCATCGCTTCATTTTTACCCACTTCCATGATGATCTCCCCAATTCAATCATCATGAGTAGTAGTAAATAAACAAAATGGGAGCCGTACCACGAAGAAAAGTGCAAGATTGATCAAAAATGCCAAATCCTCAAGCATCGTCAAATCCAGCGAATATCGATGACCTTCAAAAATAGAAGTTGCCGCCAAATGTACGCCTCTCCGAATTTAAAGAGAACTCCTCAATCTCAACACAAGGTTGAACAAATGTAGGGGGAGTGGTGCAACTATCGAAGGGAGAGATCGAACACAAAAAGAGAAGATCCGGCAAGCAACTTCAAATTCCTTCCGGCCTCTCCGAGACAAGCTTCAAGAGAAGACTTGAAGGAAGAGAAGGTCAAGAAACGGCGAGCTTGAAGATCACCTAAAGAAGAGATCACAAGACAAGACAAAGGAGGAGAAAATTAAAGAAGAACACACACATGAACGCTTCCGCCGACGCATACCCTGATACGTGTTATTCGAGGACTTAGGACAACGTTTTTACAAGACCAAGATAACCAACGTTGAATTTCAAATTGAACACAAAGGGGGAGATTGTTAGGATTATTTTATTGTGTTCAATTAATTAGGCTTTATTTTGTAGAGTCTAGTGATTTACTTAATGTAAATGGGCTTACAAGGGCCCAAATATTATATACCAAAATGTGATATAAATACTAAAACCCTAACACATAGTTATGTGTGTCTTGTGTGTTAATTTATTCTAGAGAGGTAATATTCATAGAGAGAGGAAACGCCCCCAACCCTGACACTTAAGAACACAAGCACCCCACGAAAGCTTATTCTTCCAATTTAATCGTGGTAAAACTCTTTAACTCTAAGTTGGATATTTAAATCTGACTTTTCAAAAGTATCATATTCGAGAACGTATCGGGGTACGTTCCACCCACTGCACGATGAATGTTACTGGGCTCCCGCAGATTTTAAGCTTATTCATAACGAGCGGCCTCGAGAACGGAGAAGATTAGGAAGATATCGAAAAACTCGTATTCGAAACGAGATGAATAGGAATGAAACTCGTGCTAGACAACGAAATGTATGATTCGAAACTTGTGCATTTGACGAATTTCCCTCAATGTAATGGTTATGTAATGCTTTTTTCAATTTTTATGAGTATTTTCTTAATGGGTTCCCTTAAATATATTACTTTATTACTTTAATCAATGAAATAATATAATGAAAATTAAATTTATTATTTATTCAAAACATTAAATTTATTATTTGTTCATTTGTTTTCAAAATTTTAATTTATTTGTTTTTCTCTGTTTTTTTGGAGACATTATTCTTGCAACCTTTTCTATTAACTCTAATAAAATAGACTTAATAATTTAAAACATGCCACAAAATCTATGTTTAATTTATTTTCCTCAATGTATCGATTGTGTAATGAAAGTGTTTTTCATTTAATAATAAATTTTCATAATCAAATTAATCGTCACCAAACTTTCATAGTCACCGTCAAAATATAACATACAAAATAGTCTATCTCAACAAATGATTGGTCGTATGCATCGATTGTGTAATGAAAATGTTTTTCATTTAATAATAAATTTTTATAATCATAATCAAATTAATCGTCATCAAACTTTCATATTCACCGTCAAAATATAACATACAAAATAGTCTATCTCAACAAATGATTGGTCGTACCACAACGTCTTGGATTACGTCGACTATCTCCTAGACGTGATGCAGTTCGTTATCGGGACTTCGAGATGGCATTGAACGTGCTGAAGGCGTCGCAAATTGTGCTTCGTAATTCACATCTCCTCGCTGAGTCGACGTTTCACCTCCTTCATAGCCGTGAGATCTTCTACGACTGATGGAACGGGATCATTTTCATGCACATGTTGCTCATCTTCATTCGCATGCCTTTGCTGCTGGCGTATTTCAATGAACATATGCTCCATCTGATATATTAGACGCTGACTTTGTTCAACATCATTATTTCGGAAGAATCTCGCGCATTCATAAATATGATGTTCCTACAATTAGCAACACAAATAATAATCCACCACAAATTAATTATTATAAATGAATATTAAGAAAATTGTATCCAGTTCACATGATATGAGCTCCAATCCATTAATGCTTGTAGGCGGCGTTCACAACTATGCAAATAGTATCTCGGTAGACAGGTAGATGGGGAACGCCTTGGATCATACTAAATTGTCAAAGCACTCGGATAATGGAATTCAACGATATTGAAAAAAATAAGTGGGCACATCGGGTGACACGCCCCGCGGCGGCACGCCAAAGGCAACGACGCAATCTCTGGTAAGGACTCATCGTACTGAATCCAAACAAAATGGAACATCCTCATCCTATCGATAACTTCGATGGTGCGTACATTTGAAAGCGTCGAAGAGGTATGATCCATAGTTGTGTTCCATCTACAAAATATTAAAATATTAAATAATGTGGGATAGTCAACAATAATTATAATATAATACATCGCATTGTGTGGTGGCATTGGCAAAGGAATTCCATCGGCCAACTACATTGACATATCGATGCGTTCTGCCAAGCAAATAGGCGGTAAAGGTAAGGATTCTCATCTGGGCCTATACCTATAAGAAAAATATTAAATAGTAAGCTTTTTACCTGCAACAGCCGTAGAGATCCTCCTATTTTAAGCTTTTCTGACACGGTAGCCGAACAAATCTCTATATTTAGGAAAGCGAGCACAACATTGCACCAACTATACCGATGCACCTCATCAATGTCCTCCAATAACTGAAGGTATGTAAGATAAACGCTACTGGCGCTACAATCAGGGAGCAGCACCAAAAAGCAACATCGCATATCCACGTATGGCTTGCTCAACCTCCACTTCCTCAATCTCGTCCGTGATAGGATTAGCTATTAGAAAATTACCTAGTGATCTCATCGATAATGAGGTTTCCTTAATTTTTTCAGCTGGTGGCCGATAACCAAGCAATCGCTCGCAATCCTCCTGCCATTGTTCAGTCGACTTCTCTTGGATCACGCCAGACACGCAATATCCGTCAATGGAAAGTCTTCACAGTATGCCCACATAGTCCAAAGTAATCGTGGCTTCTCCGACGAAAAATTGAAATGTTTGCATCTCTTTTCTCCAACGTTCGATTTATGCCGTAATCAAATGTGAGTCAACTTTCTGAGACTTACAACTGTAGACTCCATACAATGACATAACATTTAATTTCTATAACACACTACCGCGTAGGATAATAGGCTCCTCCGGCGTACCCCAAACTACATTTTCTAACGATTGAACTTTTATCCTTTTATCCAAGATGTCTAACAATAAATTACAGAACGATGATTCGATTGCATCGTCAACAACGCATTATCTACCGGAATGTATAATGTAACGTCCTCCATTAACGAAGATCTAACGATAAATCAACGTAGAAAACCTCAACAACACGATATATTCAACAATCGTCGATAACCTCAATGGTATATGCCTCTTCGACGTCTACCGTGGCCGGCCCTCACCGCTTCGTCACCACTTATCCTCGGTTGCCGCTGGTTGTCGCCGGTTGCCACCATCCCGACGATGGCCGGAAATCTATCCTCGTCGGGGGAGGGGTAAATCACTTTGCCTCATCCGAAATCGCCGGATTTCTGTTTTCCACCACGGTCGTCGCAGTTTATCGAAAATCGGCGTAATTGGGTGGGTGTTTTCGTTTTTTCGCTCAACCGTCCTATGCTTCATATCTGAGAAACGAAATATAGATCTAGCGTAACTCGTATCTATTAGATACAAGATACTCAGTCAATAAGTTAAACTCATCGTCGGCTAAGATAAGTAACTTGTGAGCGTTAGGTCATACTAGTAACTCGTATGTATTGGTGATGAGTTACTAACTCGTATCTAATACATACGAAAACACCTATTTCATTAATAACTAATTTTTTCAATATATTTTATAAATGTTGATTAAAAAATACTTATTTAATTAGAATAGCCTGAAATGTACTTACTTCTCTATCAATAGTATAACCGTGTTTATTTCTGGACTATACTCATCGGCAGTTCCAAATATACATTCAAGCACTATTTTAGTCTTAAAAATATCAATCAAAAACTTAGAGAAAGAATATTTGCGCCTTTAGGACAAGAATAATTGCATGAGAAGTATCGACAGGTTTCTTAAGAGTATAATATATAATTAATTATGACCTATTTGTAAATAGAAAGGTATTTTGGGTATGTTTCGTGTATAGAAAGTTTATTAGGGACCATACTGCAAATAGTAAAAAAATGTATCCGTATATTGTACATGTATTTGGAGGCCAGATCATCTGTCTCACTTTTCTGTGCCACTTTACAAAAATATCATTACACCCCGCACGTAATAGTGTTCAAACACCTGTGGCGTTACACCATAAATACTATCATGCACAATGCTTAAACACAAAAAAAATAAAATCAATATTATGTACATTTCTCTATCCTACTTATCAACATTATATATATTTTCTCTATCATATTTATCAATGCTATATATATATATATATATATATATTATATATTTTCTGTTTAAGCACTCGATATAATAGTATTGATTGTGTAATGCTATTTAAGGGTGTTTTAACACTAGTCGGGTTAAATTGTAATGATATTTTTGTAAAGTGACATAAAAAGTGGCGGACAAAAATAGGATAGAGGGTCTGAACCCAAATTCGAATACAACAATTTTATATTTTTTATCCTTTACGATTTATCAAGCTAACAAGGTTCTCAAGCATGCATGCGGTTCAAAATGTCCGCACACACTTAGATGCTTTCTCTTTGGCCTAATATTTGATATTACTCCAAACGAGAACTACAACACAAAGAACCAGGCGACGAAAATGAAATTTAATGACTAGGAGCATATGCATTTTTACGACTGTAACTAATTATGCAATAAGTGGATTAAAAAAAGGGTAAGAAATATATATGTGGAGATGGAAAAAAATGCTAAAAGTGAAATAGCTGCACCTCCAGGTCATGGAAGGCTTTTGCAATATCATATGCCCGAGGGAGGTAGAATCTGCATCAACCGAACTTTCATGTCAATCTTATTCTAACATAATCAAATAAGGATCAGAAGAGATAAAAGTATATTCACTCTTTCAAACAAGAATATCGGTAACAAAATGAGGAATCAACATACTTTCTGCGCGAGGTCAAGTTCAAATGATATTACATCATCGTCAAGTCAAGGGGGGAATAATCTGTTAGAGTAGAATGTCCGGCGTTCCAACTTGTTTGGATATTTCTGCTTGTAAAGACAATTTATTGGAAATTTATCTATAAGAGCATATCTTTATCTTCTGTACATGGATTAATTTTGTTATTTGCACTTATGATAAAGTCCTTATGTCATTGTAAGCTGAGAGACATGGTTGCGCGTATGATATCGATCATGGAATATGTCTTAGACTATGATCTTAAATTATTTCCAAGTCGATGGGTATTTCGAGACAGAACGTTGAATAACCCGGAAAGACTTGTGTATATGATGCATGCTTGTGAGACAAAAATGTTATGTTCCGTTAACGGTAGCGTGTCAACGCAAATGCATATATGCATATGCTTGTTAGGGAATAATTTCATTGAACTTGACCCGATGAAATTCTTAACCGGAAACTTTTATGTCGAATAAGAATTTTCATGTTGTGATAGTCAATGACTAATCCTCTGACTTGAGGCACGATAGTAGTTTTGTACGCAATCCTTTACTTTGATATATCTTTTGATTACTAGATAATCACAAAAATGTATATGTTGGGTATTGTATTAGTGTGTATGGAGATATGTTTGTGGCCAACATAGAATTCGACACTTATATTAAAATAAGAGAATTTCTATGCTTTTCATAGTTTAGGATTCAAAGTCCTTGGCAAGGCATGATGAATAGAGATTCATGAAGGAATCGTGTATATATGCATATTCTTGTTAGGAAACAATTTCATTGAACTTGACCCGATGAAATTCTTAACTGTAAACTTTTATGTCGAATAAGAATTTTCATGTTGTGATAGTCAATGACTAATCCTCTGACTTGAGGCACGATAGTTGTCTTGTACGCATTATCCTTTACTTTGATATATCTTTTGATTACTATATAATCACAAAAAGGTATATGTTGGGTATTGTATTAGTGTGTATAGAGATATCTTTGTGGCCAACATAGAATTCGACACTTGTATTAAAATAAGAGAATTTCTATGCTTTTCATAGTTTATGATTCAAAGTCCTTGGTCAAGGCATGATGAATAGAGATTCATGAAGGAATCGTTTAAACTTGATATGAAATCATAGTTATTAGATCAATTGGGTTTCGACTTATAATTTCATGTCCAAGGTATGAACGGAAAATTAGACATCGAAGGATTTTACGTGTATGCACCTAAAATTAAAATGGTTTGCTCGCTATTTCACTTAACGCTAGGTGATCACGCTACTTGCTAGGTGTTACCTGATTTGTGGGTAATAGAGATTAAAGAGTTAATTCATTTAATGACAATGAGTTGTAAACTCAATACTAGTGTTAATCGTGAACCTAAAAGGGTCACACAAAATTTTAGAGAATGACAATATATAATTGATATTTTCAATAATTGGATTAAAAGTTTAATTCAACGGTTGAATTAAACTTTATTTATTTATTTGATTATTTAAATAAAAGGAATATAATAATCAATAGGATTGATTATTTGGGCTTTATACATTAATTTAGTAATTATAAGAATTAAAAAATTAACAATTGGATTTTTGAAGATGGACTTTTAAAGCCATGTTCATGTCCTTGTAAGCATAATTAATATAATGCTTAAAGGAAAGTTCTCTACGTCAAATGTTTAACAAAGTAAATGAAGAGTTGGATTAGTTTCTAAAAGTTGTTTTTCTTTAATTATTGAATTAAGAGAAAAATCCACGAGATGAGTTGTAACGTTTGCTTAAGATAAATTACTCTAATGAGAGTAAATGCTTGCAAAGCAGGGAATCGATTCGACAAAGGCATGCAAATCGTTTTACACCTAACTCACGTAATTATCATGGGGTTTATATATATATACTAGTTTTTTTAGAGCCGCGCCCAAGGGGCGGCGTTAAATGTCCATATTTTCTCGAAAAAAGTCAAAATCAAGTTTCAAATTGCAAGGATTTATTGGATTCGATAAAGAACACCATAATCTTGGTTAATCATGACCTCAACATATCTTTCTTCTTTAACAAGTTAAACCAAAATTTTGTGATATAGATGTATTTCCACTATATTTTAATCGATGACGTCGATCAACAATTTATTACCTTTTCAGGAAACATAGATGAATAGGGAAGTCTTCGATGACGGTTTACTTCGGCGAGATCCATCTCTTCTTCAAATCTAATGATGTACGCATAACATTTCAACGAAACTAACACGATTTTTAGTTTCAGTTCACCAAAGGAATTAACATTTGATAATATTAATTCTAGAGAAACTTACACCTAAATATCTCTTTTTATAAAAATTGTCAATTGAATCCATTGTCAGAAGTTTTTTACATGTAGGTATCTAATATAATAAAGCTTTTACACATAAGTACCCGTTTGTGCCGCATGTACATCATATAAGTAATTTAGGTACCATATAGAAACATATTATGGTACAAAATACCGTGAGAAAAGGTACGTCATATAATAAATTTAGGTAACATAAATAAACATATTTCTGTAATATAAACGCGTGTTGTGGTATGTAATATACATAAAAAAATGTACGTCAAGGCTGATAAAATGGTACACACGGCCAGATAGGTACCTACATATAATTTTTTTCTGATAGGGTACTGAATTGCAATTTTTTATAAATAAATATTAATTGTAGATTCACCTTAATACTATTAAAGAAAAATAGAATCAAAATTATGAGCACATATACAAAGTAATATAATGAATATTAAAAGGGAGAATGATTACTGAAAATCTGAAAAGAAAAAACATGTAAAATATGAATTAATTTACTTAGACGTAAAATTTATATATAAAAAAAAGATTGCAGATCGATTAAAAACTACGAGAGCAAACTTCTAGCATAAGGAATACTACTTATGGGAAACTTAAACGACTCGTTTGGTTCGTCAGTTTATATTTAGGACGGTTTAAATTAGTAAGGTTTAGATAAAACTGATTATTGGGTATAAAATAAAATATATGTTTGGTTGATGGGTTTATAATAACCCATGTGAGAGGCGTGTTTATTTAAACCCGTGTACATGAGTTTAAACCTATTATAAATAAACCCGTGGTTTATATAAACACACAAACCAAATACGTTAAAATTTTATAAACCCACTTTAAAAACTATTAAACCGATGAACCAAACATGGCCAAAATGTTACATAATAAAAACAGAGGTATAAATATTTCAAGCAGTCCGAACTACAAAAGCTTATATGTGCTGTTTAAATATTAAATAGATATTATATATTTTAAGATATGATAAGACATAAAAACAAAGGGGCTATAATATCGTATACCGAAAGCAAGAGACTGATGTACAAAAAATGTATTATAATGTATATCTATGTATATGTAAGTACAAAGTTTTGTAATAGAATATATTATATATATATATATGTATATGTGGTGCAAGTCACATTTCACATTTTTATTAGTATAATACTGACATCATATACAATTATTAATATTATAAATGTGTATGAAAATGTGCGCCTAAAGCATCTGATGTGAAACGACGTCGTATTGTGTCTGGTGGAGGATAAATAGCTTGCGCTAAAATAATTACGAAATATTGGATAAATCGGCATGAGAAATTAGACGAGGAAAAGTTGCTGTTCATTCCTTCGTTGGCGTATATAACATATAAGTATTAATATATATATATATATATATATATGTGTGTGCTGATAAAACAAAAGATAGAGAGAAAGATGACTTTTGGTTTTGATGAGTCCTCAAACGGAAAAAAATAATAATAAAAATGCTCTGAACAATGAGAAAGTCCTTTCACTTACGTGAGATCACAGCAAAAAATAATAGTTTCTTTTTCTGTTTAAATATCAATTCATAGATTCTGAGTTGTTTTCTACTAGCAAGGAATCATCTCGGTGTCGTAATCCAAACGGTGTACTCAAATAGAGGAGAGACATTTGGATCACTATGGTGAGTGTCCGAGATCGTTGGTACATACAGCGAACATACGAAGATGGTGGTAGCCACATACCGGAAATTGATTACCCTCACTCATCGCTAAAGAAGCTACGGAATAGATATATTCCAAAACCATAACTATGCAAAATTCGTACCACGTACGTGATTTTAAAATCATGTTGATCCGTATACTCGCTAGATGAACCGACGAGGTTGCATTTATACGATAAATGCGCGCTATTGATTTGAATTTTCCGTTGCGCATCACCCCGGACGGCCAACAGTGGTATCAGAGCCACGGGTTTTAGCACCTTTAAACTTAGATTTTGCTTCGTTGGTGTTTATGTGATAAACATATTTCATTGTTAAATTATGTTATATTTGCGTGGGATAAAAAAAATGTTTATTTGATTTTGAAATTAAACCAAGCTTGTTGGTTTTTAGCCTCGGGAAAGGGTTTTCTTTTGCTGTGTGTTTCATGTTGATACATGAAATGAAATTTTTCTTGCTGAAGAATATATACGTGTGGGTGGCTAAGAGTTACAAGTTGTTGGTTGCTCAAAGGAACCAAGTTGAATTATTGAACAAAAATTCGGTCACAGTAGAAATGCAAGTGTGTTTGTGAATCACTGAAATTCCTTTTTATGTGTCCGATTTTTTTGTTTACAACATATGAAGAATTGTTTTCATTTCCAAAATTTAATCAACACACAAAATTAGTGATAAATTCATGAGATGAATGTTTTCGCATGATTTATTTGGCCATTGTTATTCCATTATTTTTTACATAGGACGCATGTTAGATTTATTTTATGTTATTGCTTGCGCTTCATATGATGAACGTTACAAGAAGTTGATGAGGTCTTGAAGAGAAACTCTAATTTTGTGAAATTTTAAAGGGATTTATTTAATTAAGTTCTATATCAATTTAAAATCGATAAAAATAGGTGATGGCATATTATTCCATGCTTCCATCAAAGGTAGATGACACGACGACGCAACAGTGCTTGGTTACTGTCCATGAGTCGTGGAGTGATCTTGTTTGGGAAATTGTGTTCTCTACCAAACATATAGATGTTCGTGAGGTGGACGCGTCTTTGCGTTGGCCACGAGTCGTGGGACGTATTTGATGCTACATTTACACGAACGTTGGATGGGTTTAATTTGACACTTAGTACTATATGGGCTCATAAAATTGAGGTTTATAGGAAATGTGAGCTAAAATAATCTTGAAGGTTGTATGTCGATACAATTTTCAAAGAGTTGACTACTAATTTAAATTTTTCGTGGGCTCATAAAATTGAGGTGTGGATTATTTTGGATGGACTTTAAGCTGAAGATGATAGGCCTCATCGAAAAGCTTACGTCCCTTGGAGTCATTATGGATAATGAGCTCCTTGTGGAGCTTGTCTTGCGATATCTACCTCCCTCATTCGACAACTTCGTTGTTAACTTTAACATGCACTCCATGGAGGCTACTCTCCCCGAGTTGGTGAACATGTTGAAGACGGCTGAATCCACGATTAAGAAGGATAAGCCGGTGCTTCTTGTTGGTTCTACTTCTACGAAAAGAAAGTGGAAGGGAAACCTTTAAAGCGTGTCTGGTTGCAAACGGATACACTCAAAAGAAAGGTGTTGGTTATGAGGAAACTTTTTCACCAGTTGCAATACATAAATCCATTCGGATTTTGATTGCCATAGTTGCGTATTATGACTACGACATATGGCAAATGGATGTGAAGACTGCCTTTCTTAATGGAAACGTTAAGGAGGATATTTACATGAAACAGTCAGAATGCTTCATATCCAGTGGGATCGAGCAAATGGTTTGTTAGGTCCTATTATATCCAACACGATTAGATTCGGTGAAGAATTCGATAGAAAATGTAAAACTTACGAAGAACACGTAATAATGCGTAGCGGAAGCCTCGGGAGTTCTTCATCAACGTTAAGCTCTAATATTCTCATATATTAATTCTGCATATCTCTACAATTTTTACAATGAAAGCAAATGAGAGAGTTCTCCTAATACATCACATTAGGATTCTTTATATACCAAACAAGTTTGGTATATTTGCTAAGTAGTCATAAATATGGCTAAATTACAATTAAGGCCAAACTACTATTAACACTACAAGACTAAGATAACATATATATTTGAACACAATAAAAATGATCTAACAATCTCCCCCTCCCCCTTTGTGTTTAATCTTCGCTTGAGCGTAGGTTATCTTGTCTTGTTTTGAAAAGATTCCTCGAGTCCTACCAATCTCCCCTTTATGAGATTATTAGTGTAATCTCTCTTTGGAGATCTTCAAGCTCACCATGTCTTGTAATACTCTTCTCGGCACCGGATCTTCCTTCTAATTTTCTCTTTTGAAGTTGGTCTCCAAATGCCGGAAGGTGTGTGAAGTCGCTTGCCGGATTTTTGGAGAATTTCCTCTTTTGTGTTCCATCTCTCCCTTTGATAACGACGAAATTCCCCCTATTTTAGTTCAACCTTGTGTTAGGATCGGGGAATTCGATGGAGAGACGTACACGAGCGGCAACTTCGGTCATTGAAGCTCGTGGTGTTTGCTTGATTCGACGACATTTATGAATTTAGTATTTCCGATCAATCTTGCACTTTCGTTGTTGTATTGCTCCCATTTCTTTAGTACTACTCCCCCTCATGATGATCGAGTGGGGAGATCGTCATGGCGATGTATCGAAATGGGGTATCATCGTTGGCAAGAAGGTTGTATTGTCATGATAAGGAGATGGAGTTTGTAGACTTCGTAGGAAATCAAATTCGGTAATAACTCGACGGAGCCACTAAGACGTTCCGTCGATATGAAATCGGGGCCACATAGTCCTGTTGACATCGTTCTAGGAGCGTTGCTTGTAGAAGATGGCATGATACCGTTGTTGTTTTGATGTTGCAACGCAGGACTTCCTTTCGATCATCGAAGCATGTCTGAGAATGACATGTCTACGAATGTTCAAACTTGATCACAAAGACCAAGTATATAAAAAGTGTATGTGTCCTAGAAAATAATAAAAATTTAGGATGTAAGGACACACTAGACGCGATGTGATCAATGAAAGCGTGGTACAGGGCGAATTACCCCTTAGTTCAATATCTCCCACTTCCGAGTGAAGTGGTGATAGTAGACGTGGCTCTCATGAGAAAATGAAACATCGTTCTTTTAGGAGACGATGAGTGGGCAAGGCTCGGATGTGCACGCACTGTTAGTACCTGTACCTATGGGGGAATGGTCCGAATAATTTGTAGGGTAAGGAAATTATGTACCTTCAAATATTTCCAAGTCATCTTCGTGTTTTGGTTCAGATGATTCGGAAGGTGAGAGGTCGAATCGTCACTAACGCTCGGATGCGTTCCGGGGTTAGGATCAAGTCGGTTTAGACTGAACCGTGGGAACTTGAATTTCATGCTTCCGGGAGAAGTGAGGAGTGCTGCTATATTTGGATCAGTAGGCCGAAGCGGGTCGAGGAAAAATGAGTATTTGGATCGTTAGGCCGAAGCAAATCTCCTTTTGGAAATATTTTGTCAGTTATAAGCTCGAGATTTTTCCTTTAACTCCATCGAAAGTTATCGGAGGAAATATCCACGAAGGTTGATGAATGATGAGAGGAGATTTGCTTTTTCCCTTTTTATTTTTTATTTTTTTGCTCTCTGCTTTTTCTTTTATTTGTTTGCTCTCTGTTTTTTTATATGAAGTATATATGTATATTTATAAAAAATATATAATATTATATTATACTATATATATATATATATGTGTGGTGTGCGGGTGAGAGTTTGTCGGGTCGGAGTCGCGAAGTGGAGCTATCGAGAAAAAAAAATTCGGATGAGGTGTATCGAGAAAATTTTTTGAATGAGGTGTATCGAAAAACATTTCGTATGAGATTTGCGATAAAATTTCTCGATATGTAATCCTTTATCGAAATAAATTTCTCGATATAGTGGAGAAAAGTTCTCGA
The DNA here is from genome assembly GCA_004919715.1 of Linderniella brevidens. Classification (NCBI taxonomy): domain Eukaryota; kingdom Viridiplantae; phylum Streptophyta; class Magnoliopsida; order Lamiales; family Linderniaceae; genus Linderniella; species Linderniella brevidens. Next base: position 3,879,454 of record SWDC01000149.1, on the reverse strand, counting down.
TAAAAATTTTACGATAACGTTCTACGAGAAAAATGTCACGAGAAAGTTGTACGAAAAAATTGTCGATAAAGTTTTCGGAGAAATATTTCTCGATAAAGTTTTAAGTGAAACAAAAAAAAAATTTACTATTAAGTTTTTCGGAAAGACTAGACAAAAAACTTTCACGAAAAAATTGTCGATAATTTTCATATTACGTATCGAGAAAGTTTGTCGATAAAATAATGTGTCAAGAAAGTCTTGCGATAAAATTTATTGGTAAACTTTATCGGTAGAATTTTCAAAAATTCAATATTGAAAACTATATCTATATTTTTATTTCTCCCTCTCAAATAATGCTTCCGAAATAAAGTTTCTCCCCCTAGAAAGTTGCGTAGTAAGATTAAAAAAATATTACGAATCTCTTTCCCATAATTCATTCGTTTAAAGTTTTAACTCCCCCTCAAAAATCAAAATTGTTGCTCCCTCTTGAAAGAAATAAGAGTCGCTCCTCCTTAAAATAAAAGAGTAGTTCCCTCTCAAATTAAGCTCATTTAAAAATATTATATTGAAAAAAATGGTATTTATCTTCCGTTTGTAATATGCATTTAGAATTTAAAATCTCTTAAAGTTTTGAAAAAGCATATTTAAAATGTACCATTTTGAAAAATAATAGTATTTTTCAATATAGCTAGTATGCGTATGCAAATTTAAAATATTGAAAGTTCGTTCAACATACGCATAATTAGAATGTACCTCGTTGAAGTGTAGTTGTAGTAGCTCACGCCTCTTTCCTTTATCATGTATGTGGAGCCACTACGTCAAATATCATACATGAGGGAACTGCAAAACATTATTGGGACTTTGGTATCCATTGTAATGTAGGTCCTTCCTTAGTAGCAGAAAACGGGTTAAGCATAGATGGAGTCAAATTTAATTTCGGTCATAAATCATCCATTAATGTGCGTTTAGGTACCCAAATTTGTGTGGGATTTCCTGACTTAATAGTAGACATAGGAACCCATGTAGGAGTGATTTGACACGGGAAAGAAATTTCAGCTTTGGTGAAAGTGTGTCTCGGAGAAGATTTAAATATTTTCTCCGAAGCCAGTCGCATAAGATGCTTCTTAGAATGAACTTGGACTGGATACTTCATGTATGAATACGACCATTATAAGCATCACTAGCATATTACTCGTGTATCCTCTGTTGAGAATTCACACAATTCACATTAAAATGATGAGAAGAATTAGAAAAATTATTACCAAGTCTAGGCTTCTTAAATGAAGAATTATTGAAATCATTTGAAGCACACGATGACCTTTGTTTGCTAGAACTTGGAGCCTTTTCATTAAAAATATTCTTTATAGGAATAGGAGAGGAAAATTTTTGTATTTTAAATTTCCATTTCGTAACGTTGGAGAATAATGTAGATTTTCCTTAAGTTTTATTTGTTCCTTATCAATTTTAAGTTCTTGGCTTTTACTTTGAATTTCAGTTTCGGTCAAAATTGACGTAGAAGTATTATTAAAATTCTTTTCGAATTTAGGAACAAAAGCGTCCATTTGCGTTGCTTTATCTTGTTTAAGAGAAGATTTTTTAGAAATATCGTTTAAAACAGGTAAATGAGGAGAAGTTTTTAGATTGGTGATTTTCAATAAGAGTGCATTCTCTCCCAGCTTCAAAATTGTTTCTTTCTGATTCTAAGGAGGAGTTTAAATCAGCTATTTTCTTAACAATAGTAGGAATATAAGTGGAATTTTTAGAATGATCAATATTTTCTTCCTCAACTTTAGGGATATCTACTAAAGGACATAATGAATTATAATCACTAGACAGGTGTAATTCCCGCGTTTTCTAACTTTTATTCAAATCAGTGTAATCAAAGTGGATTTGAGTCCTAGTTTTGGCTTTTCTTTTGGATTCTTCTAAGGCATTTATTTCTTAAGCGTTAGTAAAAAAGCCATTAAAGAAGTTAGTCTTAAATCCATGTACATGATATCATATAATTGTTTTACGTTAACCTTTTTCAAGTTACAAGGACTACTAAAGCCTAAGCATTTAACAAGATTATAAAATTCTATATCATGTAAATGAGGGGAATTTTTTAGATTTGATATCTCCTCTGAAAGCTTTTTCTTTTCCGCTCGGAAACCTACTCTTTCTAATTCCAAGTTTGCATTTAATTCGGTTATTTATGAATAACCTTCGGAATTTCCCAACAAGAGGTAGGTTTATCAAAATGTAAATTATTTTTCCAATTAGATGATAAGGCTTTATAGGAACATCGGTCTTTTTGACCCTTTTCCGCAAGATTGTCTTCTAAAATTTTTAATTTTAGAGTATAATTTTCCACGTTTCTCAACTAATTCATCATAAAGGAGTGACTTATTACGACACACTGCTTCACTATTTTTAAGACGAGTGGTAAGTTCCTTGTTTTTTGCTTCTAACTCTTTAACCGTTTTTTCTAATTTTTCAAATTAACTAAAGTCAGGAGGAATTACCTTGATACTATCATTTGAAGAGTTCATTTGTATATACAGTTCTTTCTGAAGAACATCAATTAGAGCTTCGTTGTGTTCCATAGAATAGGTATACGTTTGTTTTGGTTAGGTTGGATATTTGATGGTTGACGCGATTTTGGATTCTAAAATTTAATTTTTGAATATTCGGAACTTTTGGCATAAAAGCCAGTATCGAAAAATTTTCGTATTAAATGAAAAACAACGTGAAGTATTGAAAATTTTGAGTATTGAAAACTTTTTGGTGCGTACCAAAAAAGTTTTAAATTGATGTTCAACACTTCGAAAATTGACCAAAACTTTTCTATAATGTGCCGGAAATTAAGTGAAAATTGACCAAATCTCTCGAGTTTTATTTTCGGTATAAGTTGTTAAAATTTTATCGGTAGAAAAAATTAATGCGAAAAATTTTCTCGATACATATCGAAAAAATTTTTGTCAAGAAAGTTTCTTGATAAAACACTGTTTATCGAGAAAATTTCTGTGTCGAAAAAAATATTTCTCGATAGTTAGTTTATCGACAAAAAAATTTGTCGATACTATCTTCTGACAAAAAAAAACGGTAAAATTAATCGTAAATTTCGTGCAAAAGAAAATATTTTCGATATTTGTCGAGAATTGATATCGAGAAACTCTTTTGTCAAATAATACTGAGAAAGTTTATTGATAGGTATTTGTTTATCTATTATCGAGAAACTTAAAATGTATCGAGAAACTTATTGCGCCTATCGCAAAACTTTTTTTATTATCGAGAAAAGTTTATCGATATATGAAACTACCAATAAGTATTTGTAACTACAAGTTTATATCGAAAACTACAACGTTTGCGATAACTTTTATCGATAACCTTTGCAATAGCTTTTATTATAGTATAAACGGATTTGTAATCATTTCATGAAGTTCCAAATTTGAAAAACATCTCATTGGTACAAGTTTCTCGATAGTGTTTATTTGATTTCTCGATACTAATTGTTTTTCGATAGTGAAGAGAAAAGTTTTTCGATACCAGGAAGGAATTTTGCGATAGTACAAAAAAAATAAGGAGTTTGTTCCCTAGAAAATTTCTCGATATAGTTTTTGTCGGCATGAAGACTGTTTCTCGATAAGACTGTAGTGTAAAATTTGTCGGCAAAAGTTTTACAGTAGTAATACACTGCCGTACCAAAAAATTCTAGGATTTTGAAGAAGACATTTTAAATTGTGCTCATTTATTAGTTACCCTTGTAATTAGGAGCGTAACTTTTATATTCAATAGTGTAGGACTTACTTGTATTATACCATGTATATATGTATAAATACCAATGTACACTATTGAAATCAAAAGATAAAGTTTTTTAGAATAGTCCAAAAGGCTTGTAGTTCACATTCTAGAGAGAAACACACAAAACACTTTCTCACACTAAGATTGTTTCTTTCGTGTTATTCATCGAAAATATTCGACCGAAGGTATCAAATCTTAGATTTACACTCGAATATCTAGAATTCATGCCTAGGATTTACGGTAGTTGATAATCTAGGACCTAACAATTGGTATCAGAGAAAATCGTGATTGTTTTGGATTGAATTTCGCTATTTTAGATCAAATTTTGTTCAGAATTTTTTTTCCCGATCAAAAAATGCTCGCGAACTAAAAATTTGATCTATGTGCTGAATTCTGCGAATTTGTTGTTGATTCTGATGCGAGTGATATATTACATGTTAGGAATGAATCGCGTACTGATTTCAATCGCTTAGAACATCGAATTTATTTGATTTTTGATTTCGATCTGTGTTACTGTTTGCGATTGCGTTTTCAAAACGATTTGATTTTCATCAAAATTGATATATTTTGATGTAAAACGTGTTTAATCTTGTGTTAGTTCTTGTTCAGTACACAAATTCAAGTGATTACCCAGAATCTCAGTGTTTAATTTGATATTTCTCAGTTGAATCTGTAATTTACTGTTCCATTGAACTCTGTGTTGTGTTCTTCGATCGTTTTTTGATCGGGAATTTGGCTCGAAAATCTTTTTCGATTAGTTCTCTGGCGCAAAAGTTTTTCGACAATTTCACTGTTTTTGCTAGTTTCACTCCAATATTGACGCGGAAAACTTTATTTTCGATTATTAGTTTTTTTATCCTCACACAATAATCTTTTTCGAGTGTATCTTAGCATAAAATTTTTCGACTAATACAGTTTTCGCTATATCCATTTTTACTTTTGACACGAAAAAACTGTTTTTCGATTACAAGTTTTTTTATCTCAAGTTTTTCGATAGTCTTAATGCTCGAGTTAAAACTTAGCGAAAACCTATTTCAATCGAATATTTCGCACTCGAATAAGTTTAGTCAACAAATTGAGTCAAACTTATCGAAATATTTTAAAGACTTAAATTTTCGATCATTCTAATTTTTCGATAACAAATATTTCTATAGAAGTTTTTGTGATCGACAAATTTTTTTCGATAAATCATTTTTTCGACAGGATACTTTCGCAAAACTTTTATCAGTCAAAAATAATTTTTGATAAACATCCTTCGAATAAAAAAAACATGTACTTACGAAAATCTTTTTCGATTTCAAGGATCGAAATTCTACAAATTGAAAAAACTTACTGCTAGAAAAACTTTTACACTTACTGAAGTTTCTAATGCAAACATTTTCTACACTGATTTGAAATTTTTTAATCAAAGAATCAAAATCGTCATTTTCAAAACTTTTGAAAAATATTTCTCTTCGCATAATCATTTTTTATACTCAAAATCTTCAATTAAAAACAAATACTCAAAATCCTTTAGCGAAATTTTGAAGTATCAATTCTTGTGATATATATTTTTCTTACTCAAACACAATTTTTAGGACCTAAAAATAGGCCCTAAAAGGAAATTGCTTAAAGTACGAACCAAACATTACTAACAAATTTGTCACTTTTGAAGCACTCTTACCAACTCAAATCCAAACATTCACGAGATCCTACAATTCAACTACAACAATGGATGCTTACTCTCTTAGAAACGAAGCCAGTCCTCCAATTCTCCGAAGATGCTAATATACCGTTTGGAGAAGCCGATTTATGAATTTCTTGGAGACGAAAAATCAAGCTGCGAATCTAATAGCTTCTCTCCAAGAAGGACCCGTTCAATTCTGGCTTATCTAAGAAGGCGATGCCACAAAAAATCCTCTCATTCCAGCCACTAGAAGACTTAAAATTCCTAGTGAATACTCTGAGGTGGAGAGATTAAGAGCTAAAGCTAATCTAGGAGCTAAAACTTTCTTGATGCAAAACATCCCAAATGACATCTATATGCAAATAGATAGTCTATCAAGTGCTAAGGCAATGTGGGATGAGCTCCACAAAATGATGCAAAGGACCGAAGTCGGAGTAAAGACAAAGAAAGCAAACATACTCACAGCCTATAACTCTTTCAAAGCTAAGACGGAAGAAAATCTATACAAACTCTATCAGCGCTACCTGGCCCTTCTGAACCAGATGAGGAAAATATAAATTTTCAAGACAAATATGGAGGTAAACATCCGATTTTTATCATCTCTTCATCCGGAGTGGAAGAAAATATTCATGCAAATCCGTCATAACAAGGATTTGGATGAGATGGATATTCATGTCGATTTTCGACAATCTCGCTCAACACGAGGAAGATATCAGCGAGATTCTGAATGAGCAGAAGGGCAAACAGATCGAACATTCAATAGCCCTTGTCTCAGAAAGAAAAACTAGTCGATCTCGCAAAGACAAGAGTGTCAAAATGCCGAGTACTTCAGAAGAAGAAGACGACTCAGACACGGATTCTAAGCCTGACATGAAAGAGTTCAGGAAGCAATTGGCTCTCATTACAAAAATGATGAGCAAAAAGTTCTACAAAAAGAAGTCTTCCTCCTTAGCTAATCGACTTCGGACCTCAAGTTCTAAGCACAAGGAAAGACCAGTTGAGACCTCATAATTCAAGAATGCCAAAGAGCCATAAAAATGCTACAACTGTGGCAAAACAGGGTACTTCGCCAAAGACTGTAGTCTTCCAAAGAAGTTAGAGTAGCTCTAATGGCTGAACAAGAGCATTTGCTAGAAGACACCACAGATTCTGAAATGGACAACTTAGCTCTCATGGCATTTCTTGAAGATACCTCAGGTGCAAGCACGACGAAGCGGTCTGACGACGACAAAGCATCAACCACGTCTCAAGAGGTAGCTACGCCTGAATCTACATTATTAAACATGTTAGAATCTTTACAAATTAAATATGCTAACATGAAAAGTGAGCGGAAAAGTTCAAAAGAATTAGAGGAGCGACTAGCACCTAACGAAAATAACTTCCAAATGCAATTAGATAGGAAAGTTCACTTAGACATTCTATTATCTAATGTTAAGAAAACTATAACTAGCTTGAATCTAGGATAGCTACGTCTGAGACTCAGATTAACGACCTTAGTAAAAGTCTTAGCGATAGTCAGAGAGATTTAGAAATTTCTAGAAACAATTATAAGGAAATCTCTTATGATCGTAAGAGATTTATTTCCTTATATGTAAGAGGAACAACTTATGGCATCAACGTATGTCTCATCTTAATCTCAATGCTCTTCACAAGCTTTCTGCGAAAAAGTTATTCAATGGTCTGCCAACCATCTCACTTCAAAAAGAGCATCATTGTTCGGCTTGTCAAATGAGAAAAATTAAGTGAGCGTCGCACAAACTCAAGCAAGTAGCCTCCACATCTCCACCTTTGGAATTACTACACATGGACCTCTGTGGACCGATGCCAACACAAAGCATCAACGGTCGCAAGTATGTGCTAGATATTTTTTACGACTACTCTCGCTACGCTTGAACAAGGTTTCGACGAACTAAAGATGAGACTGGAGACTTGATAATAAATTTTGTGAATACAACTCAAAATATCTTGCAACAGAAAATCTAAGTAATCAGGACTGACAACGGGACTGAGTTCAAGAATCAGCGCCTCAGTACTTTCTATCAGTCACTTGGCATATGTTAACAATTTTCAGCCGCTAAGACGCCTCAACAAAATGGCATCGTAGAACCTAAAAAAAAAAGGACTTTGGTTGAAGCTGCACGGACTATGCTTATACATTCCGGTCTCCCTCACTTGCTATGGGTTGAAGTAGTGAGTACAACTTGCTTTACGCAAAATTGGACGATTATTCACAAACATTTTGAGAAGACGTTGTATGAGATAATAAATCCAAGAATTCCAAATATCTCATTCTTCAAAGTCTTCGGGTGCAAGTGCTTTGTGGCAAACGATCGAGAGCATTGAAGCAAGTTCGATGCTAAAGCATTTGGAGCCATCTTTATTGGATATTCTTCAACTTCTAAAGTGTACCACGTCTATATCAAGTTTTCTCACACAATAATGGAAAGTTACAACGTCACTTTTCACGAAGTAAGAAAATTTGTTTCTGAACATAACAGTTCAGAACCCGGTGTTTAGAACCCGGACTTATAGGCGTGTTGGCACAAAGTCAACAAATTTTGACAACGCCTGCCTCACCGTCTGGAGAAGCTCTTCCCGCTTATTTGGAAGACTTTACCTCTCTCTTCGAACATTTTTATCGGAACGAGTCTCAAACGCCTGCTTCTTCACAATCTATACCAAGCAGCGCACCTTCCCCTTCTACAGTGGAAATCCCAAATGAGATTTCCAACCTTCAAGGTCTAACCGATGTCCTAGACTCTCAGGATTATAAATCACCAACCAGTGTTGCAGCTCTTACGAATACAGATGAGGAAATTCCATCAATTTCAACTTCAGAAATGAATTTCCCTCCTACAAATTATCAGCCTATCTACCTCATGAACGCAAATGGACAGGAGCTCATCCTATAGATCAAATTGGTGATCCGTCAGGAGGAGTATGCACTAGGACATCTACTCAAAGCGGACTTTTCACGTGCTTTTTAAGCCAAAAAGAACCAATCAAGGTAGCTGAAGCTCTTAAAGACATGGATTGGGTGATCGCAATGCAAGACGAACTCAACCAATTCGAGCGTCTACAAGTTTGGATACTAGTTCCTCAACCGCACGGCAAGAAAATTATAGGAACCAAATGGGTCTTCAAAAATAAAAAGAACGAGAACGGTGAAATTATCAGGAACAACGCACGACTCGTAGCCAAAGGGTTCAACCAACAGGAAGCCATTGACTACGATGAGACGTATGCTCCTGTTGCTCGAATAAAAGCAATCCGACTCTTTTTGGCTTACGCGGCTCATAAAGACTTCAAGGTCTAACAAATGGACGTAGAAGCTGCCTTTCTCAACGGCCTGTTAAAGGAGGAAGTCTATGTTGCTTAACCCGAAGGGTTCGTGCACGAAAATCACCCAGATTATGTCTATCGATTGGACAAAGCTCTCTACGGACTAAAACAAGCCCCTCGAGCTTGGTATGATGTTCTAAGCGAATTTCTAGTTAAGTCAAACTTTATAGGATTAACAATCGATACGACATTGTTCATCAAAAAGCAACACAAGGACTTGATGATAGTCCAAGTCTACGTCGACGACATCATTTTCAGCTCGAGAAATCGACGACTCTATCAGAAATTTGGTGATATGATGACGACCAAATTTGAGATGAGCTTAATGGGCGAACTTCAATTCTTCCTTGGACTACAAGTCAAGCAGCTCAAAGATGGAATTTTCATAAGTCAAACCAAGTATATATGAACAGATTTAATCAAGACAAGAGCACACTATGAGTACTCCCATGTCAACAAGCTGTAAATTGGATGTTGATCCTTCGGGCAAGGCAGTCATCATCACGACTTATCGGAGTATCATTGGCTCTCTTATCTACCTAACTTCAAGCCGCCCCGACTTCGCCACTTGCCTCTGCGCTCGGTTTCAAGCTGACCCAAAGGAGTCTCACATGCACGCGGTCAAGTGAATCCTACGCTATCTCAAAGGGACTCCCACCTTAGGGTTATGGTATCCAAAAGTCACAAATTTTAAATTAATTGGCTATATTGACGCTGACTATGCATGATGTCGAATGGACATGAAACGCACGTCATACGAAGCATAATGTTTGGGCGATAAGTTGGTTTGCTGGTCCTCAAAGAAGCAAAATTGCGTATCAACTTCGACGGCCGAGGCGGAGTACGTTGCGACTGCCAGTTGCTGCTCACAAGTTCTGTGGATGCAGATGCAACTGCGCGACTACGGGTTTGAATTTAATAACATTTTCATTTGTAGTGATTCTCAAAGTGCTATTGTCATTACTTGAAATCATGTTCATCACTCACGCACGAAACACACACACACACACATATATATATATATACATATATTATCATTTTATAAAAGATCATGTAGAAAAAGGCACTATAGATATGTATTTTGTTAACATGGAGATTCAACTTGCCGACTTATTTACTACGGCATTGGATGAAAAATGATTTCAATTCCTTATCGCTAAGTTAGGCATGTTGAATCTCAATATTTCTTGAAATGTGCTTCACATGCTCTATTATGTTTCCATGTGGTTTTCTCTGTGCTTCTTGATACTCTTTGTTAATATCTTGCGTGACTTTATTTTAAAAAATAATTTTTTGAAATTTTTTAATAAAAAATTAATAACAAATATTTATTTAAAAAAAAGATATATTAGCTATTTCAATATCGCATTTAGTTTTAATTAAAAATAATAAATATATATATATATATATAAATAAATACAAATATAAAAATATATAATATATATATAAATGGGGAATGACGATGACTTTGTTCATTTTGATTTACTCACAAATATATTTATGTGATACATGCTTGGTTATTTGCTTAAAAATTCAAGTCACATTCTTTTGTCTTAAGAGTTTAGTATGTTTCACTAGACACAAAGCCACATCATACATGTGAAAATTTGAGCCTCGATAGTTTTTCAAAAGGATTCATCCTTGAGTGTGTCGCACTTCAAATGCTTGTCTCTTGATTTTTGCTTCGCGGCCTTACTCTTACTTTGTGTTAGTTCGTCATGAAAATAATAAGGGCAATTCGGAAATTTCTCACTTGGCCAAATTATAAATCCTTTACTATTTTCTCTAGTAATCCCCTTTGAGCCTTCTCCAATATCCTTTTTCACTTGAAACCCGATCAAGCCTTCAACCTTATTTCATAAGTCTCGAGGGCTGCTCAAACAAGAAAGAGGGGGAGCAAAGGAGATAGAAGACGCACACGGTGAATGCTGAAAGCACAAATAATCTCTCGAGTATTATAAAAAAAGAAACATAGATCTCGCTGTGAACTTATCCTAGATTATCTCGTATACTCGTCAAAACGGCTAGAAGAGAAGTACCTCGAAGTGAACTCAACGATAATCTTGGTCTTATATCGAGACAACGAGAAGAGGAGCACGACCTTGGGTTTGAATTCCATAATTGTGAACCTCTCAAACGATAATCTTTAAAACCTTCAAGAGGATCACGGTCTCGGTCCGAGAAATAATAAAGAAGATCTAATCTCTCAAGCCTCGTAAAGAAGAAGAGATTTTAAAAGGAGCAGAAATGAATTTTAAAAAGGGCCCCTGTAATGGAAGAATAAGCTCACTAATTCCAAATTATTATCCTACCCTTCTAATTCAGAGCCTAAAATAATAATCCCTTCAAAGTTCCTTTGATTCAAATTGATGGACTTTCGCTTGGTGAGTTGATTAAATGCACCACGATAACAGGTTAATTGATAAAATTTTATCGTGTTGATATGAGTGATATATATATATATATATATTTCTGACCCCAAAATATTTTTGCATATTTTTAAATGCATTAGCACATGCATTGGTACAGAATTGTCAAAATGCGAAATTTTACGAAAATACATGTAAACGCAAATTTTCATATGCATGATTAGAGGATCATGAATCTATGCTGAATTGATTAAAGGTGTTATTCTTGCTTATGTCATATATTGTTAAATTTTCATATGCATATTGTGGTGAATATGTGTATACATGCAAATTGCCAAACATTATATGTGCACTTGCTGAGGGGAGCTTACATATATATATTTGCAATTATCTCCTCAATGATTTACTTGCAATTACGACTTTTCATTTTTTTTTAAGTGTTACAGAGAATTTTGAGCTCATCTGAGGAGTCAAGTGATGAATTTCATCAACATTGGAAGTTAATTGCATTTATTTCAGAAACTTAGGGGGATTTCTGTTAAAATTTGTTTCAAAATTTAAGGGTGCAAAAGAAAATTTTTTTCTCTCTGAAAAGGATCGCAAAACTATACAAGCCTGGTCTAACGAAAGCCCAGAATAATTTTCTCGGCCCAAAATTACTTATATATTTTTCAATCGAAAAAATCTTTTACACGTAAAAACATCAAACGCAAAGAATTTTTTATTCTCTGAAAAGTTCAAACAACGAAACCCAAAATTATTTAATAATCTTCTTATTTCTTCTGAAAATTCGCCGATTTTGAAGGTAGAATCCATATCTTGTTAGCATTTAGTTCCGTAAATCACGAATGACATCCATATTTCAATTTTTTCGAGCGCTTTTCGACTCTTAGTTTTTCGACAGATTATGTTTGAGGAATTTGTTCTGATTTCCTGCGATTTATACTTAAACATGTTGATAAACTGCGTAATACTTGGGTTCAAAACTGATTTTTGAACATTTTGAGTCCAGATTAACTCCTATTTCCTGAAAAATCAAGATTTGCAGTTTAAAATTCGACTGTTCGATTTCTGAAATTTTTAGGTCGAAAACCTTTTTATCGCAAACAGTAGCGTCGAAGAACTTTAGTTTCCGTTAAGATTTTATTCGATCGCAAAACTTGGCGGCGAAAAACTTTAGTTTTCGATACGTTTTTATTCGATTGCAAAACTAAGCGGCGAAAACCTTTAGTTTTCGATAAGATTTTATTCGATCGTAAAACTTAGCGGCGAAAAACTTTAGTTTTCGATAAGTTTTTATTCGATCGCAAAACTAAGCGGCGAAAACTTTAGTTTTCGTTAAGTTTTTATTCGATCGCAAAACTAAGCGGCGAAAACCTTTAGTTTTTGATAAGATTTTATTCGATCGTCAAACTTACAGGCGAAAAACCTTTAGTTTTCGATAAGATCTTATTCGATCGTAGAACTTAGCGGCGAATAACTTTACTTTTCGATAAGTTTTTATTCGATTGAAAAACTAAGCGGCGAAAACCTTTAGTTTTCGTGAAGACTTTATTCGATCGTTAAACTTAGGATCGAAACTTTATTTTTCTCTTGAATTTTATTCGATCGCAAAACTTAGCGTTCGAATTCCAATTCGAATAAAAAAATGCGCCGCAAATAGTACACACTTTCAACACTTAGAAAATTTTTTAAAGTGAACTATACTTTACACAAATGCCAACTATTTTCCAAGTGAACGACGTTTGCGCGAAATAAAATTTGACATACATTACACAAATCTTCATTTGCTTACTCTGAATTGAACTTTATAGTCTAATGATCTTCATTCTTTTTTTTTTCAGAAATGGCATATCAAGGATATTCTCATATCTATCCATCCGAGCTTTGGCTACAAGTCCACGACAACATTTATCAGCTGGACTTGACAACCTTTCGATGCCCAGATGTCGTCATCGTCTCAATACTCAAAGGGTCGTGCTTTGGCCTGCTCTAACACTGACGGCTTCCGTACAAATTGTTTATCTCCAGAAATTCTGGGGATGTATGCGGAACCATACCGTGGGCGACGACACAGTCTACACAACAAAGATCAATCAGAAAACACGTCATCGTACAAGGATCTCCTCGAAATAATCCTTGATTTCCCGCATCACAAAGTCTACGATCCCTTACCTTCCGATGGGGAGATCATCGCCGATATGCTTAGGATGGGATAGAAGCTCCCGCTGGTCAAGCTCGCCAACTTCCAGAACAGCGGAATCCCTCATCCTTGGAGGACTTTGTTCGGGATCATCAACAAATGTCTCTCCCCAAAGCATTCTGGATTCGACAAGGCGAACGGGAATATACTAAGGATCTTCCATGGAGTCGTTTTCTCCAAAAAAGTATGACGTGGCCCAGCTCATCAGGAATGACCTGGCCGACCAGATGCGTCAACGGGAGACCAAGTCGAAGGCCAAAGTTATGCCTTATGTCTGATGGTTCCCATTGTTCATTACGCATCTCATGGAAGCACATCCGGAGATTCCCCGCCTACCACTCGTTGGAGGATACACACCGCCGAGGCGCCGAGGCTGCGGTTCTTCCACAACCCCAAGGCATCGGATTTAGAGCTCCAACCAATGCTCATATCGTTGGAACTCCTCCGCCTGGCAGGTCCTTCAGAATAAACTTATCAAGACTACTGCTAGAACAACTCCATCATCAAGGCCATGGTTCGGTCCATCCCCACCGACCCTGCCCCGATGCCCGTCAGTCAAGAACCAATTATGGAGGCATAGGAGCCCGAAGCTGAGGTTCAGGAGCTTGAAATAGCAGCCATTGAGCCTGAGGTCGAAGCACGCGTGCCCACACCTGAGATGGCTGACTCACCTGAAGCCACTGAATCAGACGAGGACTACAGACCAATTCGAAGGGACTCTAGCCGACTAAGATCTTAAGTCATGTCTGCATCCTCGCCTACTTTAACAGCTCCTTCTTTGCCTCGTCAACAGCCGGTCTTGACGACTACACAAGTTCACACTGAGCCTATCACAACATCCACAGAGATGATTCATACGGTTTCATCTCCACGATTGAATGGAAGTCTCATTGCTGCACCGACATCTTTGGAAGAACAATGGGCCAATCCACCGAAGTGGTGCCCTCAGGGTTGACAACGGGCGCCTTCAGTCGTATCGGTCTCATAAGTCTTATTCTAGGCTGCACGTCAGAAATCTTTTCTGACATTGTAACAGTGGAACGCCTACCTGGCTCCACTCCGGAGGTGTCACTGTTCATGACGGAGGAACGACTACAAGCGGCTCTGTTGATGGAGAGAGTCCTCCAAGCCATCGAGACTTCCCGACGGGATATCGGGAAAACACCAGTCTCCGAGGCCACTCCGTTCGAACCCATTCCCTCACCACTACAACCAACCACAAATACCCTTTCCAACCCATAATCACCACCCCAACCCCATCTCCCTCCCTTATCAATCCATACACCATCCCAATCACATAGCTTCCCGACTTTCTAATATCTCGTCTCCTAGCCATCGAAGAGAGGACCCCTGCCGAGGAGAATCTCTACCGAAGGCTAGTCGATGACCCTGAACCGCGTGCTCGGACAAGCTTCCGTGAACAAAGCTCCCACACCAAAAGACGACATGATGATCCTGACGATCAGGATCGTCATGAGGGGGAGAAGCGGCAGACAACTACAAAAAGTGGTCGTGGTCAAGGACGAGAAAAGACACATTCGACTCGTGAAGCTAGAGGCTCGTCAACCAACCCACCAACAACATCCACACAACCTACTACTCGCCAACAAACAACCACCACACCTCACACCCACACGACACCTCCGGCTGTCAAAAGTCCAAACCCAATCCCAACCTCAGACCCTATGCTCCAAGATCAACCAGAAGCCTAAACAGTCAACTACGATCCTCACGCCATCATAGACAACTACATACTAAGCGAGAAATGGCTGACGCACTGGGAACCAAGGGAAGCTGCTCAAGCACTCCTATCGAACATCAGATATTTCTTGCAACAAGCTTCGGTTGATCTAGTTCTAGTCGAAGACGAAGAAATTCAAGACGGAGAGGACTACAATGCCGAACTCCCAGAGTTACCAGAAATGATAAGACATTGAGCGGACACCCCTCCACGTCTATCAAAGGGGACCGTCCGAGTCGAGACACCATGGGAGAATATTTGGATTGCAGTACCCTTTCTAGTAGATATACGGAAGCAGATCTAGCGAACACCGAACCGAATCAAGAAGCTGAACGAGCTGAAGCTTCGGGAGATTTCTCATTGGAAAGAGCGGAAGAAGATGGAACATATCTTTATGCTCACCCATCTCGGTCCAGATCGAAGTGGCATCCCAACAAATCAACTCAGAAGAAACTTGAGGGACAAGCCACCGATCTTCCAACTCGTGGGCGTCTCACACAAGATTGGACCATTTTCAACTCCTATATACAAAATTGAGCGGGCGGATCGCACTCACACTCGAGAAGAGATAGCGAGAGCTATCTCCCCTTCCTTCCACCGGACGAGGTCGATCACCTATTCCAGATGTAAAAGAAGAAATACGAAACACCTATTGAGTACATCAAGAAGGAAGGGCTCGAGGGATTAAAGAGATTCATGGTGCGACAGATCAAGTTTCACACCGCACACGACCTTCAGATCAATTTGGAGAATAATATGAAGAAGGTCAACATGGAATCTCCGCATGAAATGCTTCCCGCTCAACGACTTCCCGGAGAACACATATTCAAGAAGCCAGGCCTCGCCGTCACTTATCGCAATCCTGTTATTGGAAAGACGAGAGCGATGATGAAGTCTGAAGTACACAAGTTCTGCGATGGGACTTTGAAGCTCGTAAAGAAGATATAGAAAGGAGATTGGAAGAAATCGGTGAAAACACGATCTTCGATGACCTTGGAGAAGAAGAAGCCTCGCTCCTGAATGAGCTTCTCAGCACTATTGAGGAACGATTAGAACTGAGGGATGTTATCCGACATTATGAGACGACATTGGGATTTAGGAAGTCCTTCTACCCGACAAGGATAAACAGAGTTGAAGAGCAAACGAGCACAAAGGGGGAGATTGAAGAAGACATTTTAAATTGTGCTCATTTATTAGTTATCCTTATAATTATAGGCGTAACTTGTACTATTCAATAGTGTAGGAGTTACTTGTATTATACCATGTATATAGGTATAAATACCAATGTACACTATTGAAATCAAGAGAGAAAGTTATTAGAAAAAATTCGAAATGATTGCAATTCACATTCTAGAGAGAGAAACACACAAAACACTTCACACTAAGATTGTTTCTCTCGTGTTCTTCATCGAAAATATTCGGCCGAAGGTATCAAATCTTATATTTACACTCGAATATCCAGAATTCATGCCTAGGAATTAGGGTAGTTGATAATCTAAGACCTAACATATTTCATGAAAAACACAAAATCAGACAAATTCAGCTTTGGTAATTGATCGAAATTAGTATATTCCTAGTTCCCAACACCTAATTAAACAAGAAAACAGCAAATCATGTTGAATTTTGGAGAATTTCGAATGAACTCGCAAGAACACAATTTATCGAATCTTCAAATTTTGCAAAAAATAGTGTTACGATCAATCTAAATTCAGCTCAGACAAGTTTAAAACAACTGATCGAAGCCTAAAAACAGCAAATTATATACAAATTTGGAGAATCTTTAAAACAAAATTTTGAATATTTCCATGGCGAGTTCTTTCACAAAATTTGAACCGATAAATGAAAAAAAAAATCGATCAAATCCTAACGCGTTTGCTCTGATACCAATTGTTAGGTCTTAGATTATCAACTACCGTAAATCCTAGGCATGAATTCTAGATATTCGAGTAGAAATCTAAGATTTAATACCTCGGTCGAATATCCTCGATGAAGAACACGAGAGAAGCGTTTTTAGTGTGAGAAAGTATTTTTTGTGTTTCTCTCTCTAGAATGTAAATTGCAAGCCTTTCGGATTTTTGTCTAATAACTTTCTCTATCGAATTCAATAGTGTACATTGGTATTTATACCTATATACATGGCATAATACAATTAAGTCCTACACTATTAAATATACAAATTATGCCCCTAATTACAAGAATAACTAATAAATGAGCACAATTAAAATGTCTTCTTCATGGTTTGTAAACTCCAGAGGTCCATTTATGGACATAAACAAGCTTCAAGGAGTTGGAACTTCCGGTTTGATGAAACGATCAAAATGTTTGATGTTTATAAAAATCCGGATGAACTGTGTGTTTATAAGAAGGTTAGTAGAATTGGCATTTATCGTGCTCTATGTGGATGACATCTACTCATTGGGAATGATGCAAGAATGTTGCAGTCAACTCGGACTTGGTTATCTAAATAGTTCTCCATGAAAGACTTGGGAGAAGCATCTTTTATCTTAGGGATAAAGATCTATAGAGATAGGTCATGAAAGATGATTGGATTATCCCAGTCAATGTACATAGACAAGGTGCTAAAGATGTTTAGCATGGAGGAATCCAAGCGTGGATACCTGCCAATGGCTCATGGTGTTTCACTTTCTCAGGCTATGTCTCCTAAGACGCCTGAAGAAAGGGAAAGAATGGTTCGGATACCTTACACATCAGATATTAGTAGTATTATGTATGCAATGTTATGTACTAGGTCTTACGTGGCCCATGCTCTGAGCGTCACAGGCAGATATAAATCAATCCATGGGAGGAACACTGGAAAGCCGTTAAGACGATCTTGAAGTACTTGGGAATGATGAAGAATGTCTTTTTGATATACGTTGATGGACAACTGAATCTAGAAGGATTCACTGACTCTAGTTTTCAGTCTAATAAGGATGACTCAAAATCTTTGTCCGGATACATATTTACCTTGAATTGAGGTGCAGTTAGTTGGAAAAGTTCAAAACAAGAGACGACTGCAGACTCTATTAGCGAGGTTGAATATAATGCAGCATCAGATGCGGCAAAGCATGCTATTTGGATGCGGAACTTCATCCAAGGATTGGGTGTAGTCCCGTCAGTTGTTGATCCAATAATGATCTATTGTGACAACAACGGAGCTATAGCGCAAGCGAAAGAGCCCAGATCTCATCAAAGATCCAAAGACATCATGAGGCGATATCACCTGATTAGAGAGATCATTGGTAGAGGCGACGTTGTTGTGGATTGAGTCACTTCAGCAGAAAATGTAGCAGACCCCTTGACTAAGCCCTTATCGCAAAAGGTATTTGAAGGACATCTCGAGAAGATGGGCCTGAGATACATGGGCAATTGGAACTAGGGCAAGTTGGAGATTGTTAGAGTAGAATGCCCGGCGTTCCAACTTGTTTGGATATTTTCTACTTGTAAAGACAATTTATCTTTTGTGCATCGATTAATTTTTGTTATTTTCACTTATGATAAAGTCCTTATGTCACTTTAAGCTGAGAGTCATGGTTGGACATATGATGGCGATCATGGAATATGTCTTAGGCTATGATCTTAAATTGGTTCCAAGTCGATGCGTATTTCGAGACAGGACATTGAAAAACCCGGAAAGACTTATCTATATGATGCATGCTTCTGAGAAAGGAATGTTATGTTCCATTAACTTTAGCATGTCGACGCAAATGCATATACGCAGATTCTTGTTAAGGAACAAGTTCCTTGAACTTGACCCGATGGAAATTCTTTACTGGAAACTTTTATGTCGAATAAGAATTTTCATTTTGCGATAGTACATGACTAATCCTCTTACTTGAGGCACAATAGTAGTCTTATGTGCATTATGCTTTACTTTGATATATTTTTTTATTACTAGATAATCACAAAAGGGATATGTTGGATATTGTATTAGTGTGTATGGAGATTTGTCTATGGCCAACATAGAATTCGTCACTTATATTAGGATAAGTGATTTTCCTATGCTTTTCATAGTTTATGATTTAAAGTCCTTGGCCAAGGCATGATGAATAGAAATTCATAAAGGAATCATTTAAATTTGAAATGAAATCATAGTTATTAGATCAATTGGATTTCGACTTATAATTCCATGTTCAATGTCTGATTGAAAAATTAGACGTCGAAAAGATTTTACGTGTTTGCACTTGCAATTGAAAAGGTTTCCTCGCTATTTCACTTAACGCTAGGTGATCACGCTACTTGCTAGGTGTTTCCGTGATTTGTGGGTACTAGAGATTAAAGAGTTAATTCACTTAATTACAATGAGTTGTAAACTCACTACTACTGTTAACCGTGAACCTAAAAGGATCACACAAAAGTTTTGGAGAATGACAATATAGAATTGATATTTCCAATAGTTGGATTAAAAATTTAATTCTAACGGTTGAATTAAATTTTATTTAATAATTTGATTATTTAAATAAAAGGAATATAATAAATAGGATTGATAATTTGGGCTTTATACATGAATTTAGTAATTATAAGAATTACTAAATTAACAATTTGATTTTTGAAGATGGACTTTTAAAGCCACGTTCATGTCCTTGTAAGCATAATTAATATAATGCTTAAAGGAAAGTTCTCCACGTCAAATGTTTAACAAAGTAAATTAAGAGTTAGGCTTAGTTTCTCAAAGTTGTTGTTCTTTAACTATTGAATTAAGAGAAAAATCAAGAGATGAGTGGTAACGTTGGCTTAAGATAAAGGAAAGTTCTCCAAGTCAAATGTTTAACAAAGTAAATGAAGAGTTGGCTTAGTTTCTCAAAGTTGTTTTTCTTTAATTATTGAATTAAGAGAAAAATCAAGAGATGAGTGGTAACGTTGGCTTAAGATAAATTACTCCAATGAAAGCAAATGCTTGCTAAGCAGGAAAACGATTCGACGAAGGAATACAAATCGTTTTACATCTAACTCACGTAATTATCATGTGGTTTATATATAGTTTATATATATATATATATATATATATATGGTGATAAAACAAAAGATAGAGAGATAGATGACTTTTAGTTTTGACGAGTCCTCAAACGGAGAAAAACAAAAATAAAAATGCTCCGAACAATGAGAAAGCCCTTTCACTAACGTGAGATCACGGCAAAAGAAAACTAGTTTCTTTTTTTGTTTAAATATCGATACGTAGATTCGAGTTGTTTTTTACTAGTGAGGAATCATTTCAGTGTCGTAATTCAAACGATGGACTCAAATAGAGGGGAGACATTTTGATCCCTACGGTGAGTATCCGAGATCATTTGTACCTACGGAGAACATACGAAGACGGTGGTAGCCACATATCGGGAATTGATTCCCCCTCACTCATCGTTAAAGAAGCTAAGGAATAGATATATTCCAAAACCCTAACTATTCAAAATTCGTACCACGTACGTGATTATAAAATGGTGCAGATCCGTAACTCGCTAGATGAACCGACGGGGTTGCATTTATACGATAAATGCGCGCTATTGATTTGAATTTTCCGCTGCACATCACCCGGAGCGGCCTCGCCAACCCAACATAATCTACAAGGGAATTCCCCAATGGTTAACAGGTCGTGTACTTTATCCTCTTGGAGTATCTGCAGTAAAACATGTACAGATAAAGATTTGACGTTGAAGGGATACTAAAAAACTGCTCTCGATAAGTCTTTCGATTACGTGTTTGTGTTGGGTTATCATCGCAATAGAGCAATTTTGACTCTGACTGGTTTGTGTATAATTTTACTCTGCATTGCCCATTTTAGTCTCAAAGATACTATTTGCATCCTTTTTTTTCTCGTAATAGTTGTAGATATTTCCTCAAGAAAATTTCTGAAAACTAGAATGTTAGAAACAGATATTGAGTAAAAAATATTGCATAAGAGTACCGTTGCTTTTTCTTGACCATTCAACTCATCCCAGCTGATGAGTTCTCGTTATCCATCCGATTCACCTCAAAGCGCCATTTTTCTGATCCCATTGGGCTTATTTGGCTGCTGCTAGCGCGTAATCATTTCTACGGAGTATTTTACAAGTGATCGTTTCATATGTTTCTCTGTATGCTCTATTAGAGGTGTTTGTTTTGGGGTGATCCTCCAAAACATCACGGTGATCTCGCGATCAACTCCTTATCACCACGTTTGCGCAGCAGGGTGATGAGTCATCACCGTGATGGAGGATCACTAGGTGATCAAAAAGGGGTAATATTATAACTTTTGGATCCCCAAAAAAGCAGGGTGATCCTCCATCACCGTGATGGAGTGATGTCTACCTTTATATCTTAAAATTAATTATTTATATACCCTTATTTATATTTTTAATTTCATAACTACGATATTTAGATCTTAAAAAATATGTTTAATGCTGAAAAATAAAGAATTTTATTGAAAATTTATATATAATATACTTATAATTAATACTTGATTTAAATATATTTGTTTAAATATTAAAAAATAAAATATTTTAGATGAAAGAATTATTTAAAATACATATAATTAATGGTTAAAAAAACTTCATACTTAATATTGAAAACATTACTCCTTATCCCGTAAAATATCACATCATAATGAACATATTAACCCAGTTTAGCTACATAATATACATAGAGTTAAATATGACATTTACGCAACATCACCCCACGCATCACTATGATAAACAATCAAAATATTTCAATATCACCTTGATATACAAAATGAAATATCACTCCAAAACAAACACGGTGATGACATATCACCTCGATCCACATTACGGTGATACTCACATCACGGTGATGTGAGTATCTCCGTGATGTTCGATCACCGCAAATGATCCACATTTCTGATATACTGAGTTAACCGTCGGCTTGATGAATGGGTGACTCTTGAACAATTTGATGTTAACTCCGCCGAGAATGATGTGGATGTCGAGCTGGAAATTAATGTCTGTAATTAATCATTTGGGTTACTTAAAAGTTCAAGTGAATTTTTGCTTTAAAAAATTGGGGACTGGATTTACTTACATATAGCTTGCTTTGGATGTTCATTTTCTCCTGTAGCTGTAAGGTTTTTTATGACTGGATTGAGAATATCATGTTAATATATGATATGGAATCTTGCTTAGTAGTTGAATATGTCTCTTTTCTTGGCTGGTTAGGGGAGAACGCCACTTTTTGTCCCGATGTTTGCCCGTTCGGTAATTTTGGTCCCCGATATTTATGTATGCTTATATTTGTTTTCGATGTTGTCTGATTTAAGACAATTTTAATACTCGGTTAGAATTTTCGTCAATTTAGAATATATCTGGATTATACCAATTTTGGGACAAAAAATGTCCAACAGGAAAACATCGGGGGACCAAAAGAGGTTTTATCCCAAAATAAATTAGTAAGAAGTTCGCTCACTTGGCGACATTTGGCGCTTTCTAATCAATTTCATCCAAATTACCGAAAAATTAATCCAAGGACCAAAACTGTCTCAAATCAGACAACATCGGGGACTAAAATGTGGCAAGCAGAAACATCAAAGACAAAAATTACACCAGTGATAAACTTCGGAGACAAAAACTGGCGTTCTCTCTCGTTATGTACTTATGTTATTTGAGGATTTTTAGGTGACAAACTTGATAATGACTTGCCATAAATAACGAAAGATAGATAGTAAAGACCTAAAAGAATTAACGGTTTGCTTTATCTGCGAGAGAATAACGTTTATTTGTAGTGCTAATAGCTTAGGAACCAAGCAATTGAAAATATCAAACCAATAAGAAAGTCCCTTTTCACGTCGTAGTTCCTATAGTTCTCGATCCGACAAGCGTTGGAAAGGCCGTTAATGTTGCATAATTGAGAGTTGCATGGCATTGGTCCGATGTGAGGCGGAACATAACGGTATGTGGAACGGGTTTTCGTGACGTCATGGGCAAATTTTGAGAATAAGGTGTCGGTTGCGACATGCGGGCCTGTACATGCGCGGCGATTGATGATCAGGCGGGCGATTGATCATACTGGCGTAGTCTCCATGATGTTGCTTCAGCAGCTTTCGCTCGATGCCAAGCGAGTTCAAAGGCATTTTCGACCGAATAAGGGCTTTACACTGAAACCTCATCACTAGTATTGTGTGCATACCCATCAAGAAGAAATCCAAGTGCTAATAGGTCGAGATCTCGGACAGGTTTGACACCATGCGGATAAAGTCGTGAAAATAATCATCAATCGAGCCAGTTTGCTAAACGCTAGCGAGACATTGCACCAGGCGACCTACATTTTTGTTGCCGAAAGTTTCGATTGATTTCCCTGTGAAGCCCTCCCACATGATATTACGTCTAGTTTTCAGTAATCATCAGATCCAAGGCTGCGACTTTCCTCCACGCAAATCGTCGCGCACGAGATCCATTGGGATGTCGGAATTTGATTAAGAAAATACTAATCAGCTTGTGCTAACCAACCATGGGATCATCGCTGGTAGAGAGTAGCCCACTTTGTTCACGAGTGCCGGCGGCGGATCTGATGATGTTGGCTCCACCAATGACACTTGCTTTGGTGGAATTTAGGCCTTCACGAGTGCTAATATCTCCTCGATCTGCGTCGCAAGTTGGATGTGAGAAGTGATTAGCGTCTCCATGGTCTTCTCTAATGCTTCGAACCGTTGATCATTGAGCAGCATGGCGTGGCAGGTTGAACCAATTTGTTAGAGTAAAGACCGAAATAAGTAACGTTGTTTGCTTTATATGCGAGAGAAGAACGTTTATTTGCACTTATAGAACCAAGCTATTAAAAATATCAAATCAACAAGAAAGCATTAGAACACTTTGAAGATTCTGCTTCTACCTAAACTAAACCTCCCTAAGACCATCTCCAACCGAAAAACGCATTCTTAAACTCAAACTCATTCTCAAACTCAAAATGCAGTAATTCTTCTCCAACTATTAAACTCATTCTCATACTCAAAAGAATATTCTTAAATTATTCTCTTTCACACCAACTTTTACAAGTTTTCAATGCTACCCATGCATTTTACAATTTCACAAGTTACACCACACAATTATATGAAACTCGGTTGAGGAAATATCTAATAAGATGATAATTTGTACGTATAAATAATCAATATTTATTAAAAATCCGAAATTTTAATTGTACGAGCCAAAAAAACATTGAAATACACATAAAAAAACATTATTTCGTACCGGTGAAAGATAAATTTTTTCAATCGAAATTAGTATATTCCTTACACAAATATTAAAGAAAATAAATAAATAAATAAATAAATATATAATGTCTTTTTTTTTATAAATAATTAGGTATTGCAACTTTACTATTATATAATGATTAAATAATAAGTTATTTTAATACAACAGAGACATCAAAATGTTAATGCCTCCATCATTTAAAGACGTGTCATTAAAAATATGCCAAGTAATTCTAAGTTAAAGATTTGTTGTACGCAAGTTTGAGTCAAGCGCAAATTAAATAAAATATTAGTGAAACATTAAAAAACTATATGGACTTGTTATGCAAATTGCACATCAAACGCACATTTTTTAGTGTAGACGCAAATTTGAGTTTTAATTAAATGAGAAACTATAAAACTCATTTTGAGTTTGGTTTTAGGTTTCGGTTGAGACATTTTTACCCCATTTTTTCAGGTTTTGGAGTTTCATTGAAGATGGTCTGAATATCGGAACTAAAATCTCACATACTTAATACAGCTACTAATCAACATATTTATAATCATAAAAGAGAATCTCTTATATATCTTCAATATCTTAACAACTCTATGATTACTCAAAAACTAATAAATTCAAAATTCCAATTGACTTAATCCCCTGACTCAAGTTTGTGAGGCCCAATACCCTCCTTGACGGCCCGTCTCGTTGAACGTCTAACAGATACACATAAATGTTGTTGGCTCGCTCGATTATCACGTTCAAGATCCACACAGAAATAGGGCGTTGATGTTCTTGGTATTTGATTGAGTCAGCAGTGTCTAAAATGTTGGATGATTTAAGTTGTTGATGTACTTGCTTTCGCTACATCGATGCCATTAGGGGGTGTTTGTTTTGGGGTGATCCTCCAAAACATCACGGTGATCCTTCAAAACATACGGTGATCATGCCATCACCTTCTCATCACCGCGTTTGTTTAGTCGAATTGATGAGTCATCACCGTGATGGAGGATCACATAGGTGATCAAAAGGGGGTGATATTCCAGCTTTTGGATCACCCCAAAAAAGCAGGGTGATCCTCCATCACTGTGATGGGGTGATATTTTCAATATTTTTTGGGACAAAATTGCCCCTTATATTTAATATTCATTTCTCGTGTTTTATTCATATTTTTAATTACACAACTAACATATTTAAATATTAAAAAATATATTCATGCTTAAAAAATAAAAGAATTGTATTGAAATTATATATAATAAAATTATAATCAAATTATAATTAATATTTAATTTAAAAATATATATTTATAGCTTAAAAAATAAAAGAATTATAATGAAGAATTATGTAAAATAGTTATAAATAATGCTTAAAAAAATTAATACTTAATATTAAAACATTAATCATTATCACGTAAAATATCACCTCAAAATGAACATATTAAACCACTTTACATACATAATGTACATAGGGTTAAATAAGACATTTATACAACATTACATCACACACCACTTCGATAAACTAACACAATATTCAAATATCACCTTGTTATGTAAAATGAAATATCACCCCAAGACAAACATAGTGATAATATATCACCTTGATCCACATCACGGTGATACTCACATCGATGTGAGTATTACCGTGTGTTGGATCAACTCGAACAAACACCCCTTAACGTGTTCATCGCATGCTTTAAGACAGTAGTAGTTTATGTATTGGTGAAGAAAGTAACGGTTCATTTCACATCACTAGGCATGTAGAGGAGACAGTGTTGTCTAATTTATTTTCGCCTCATCTTGCAAATAGTTATCCAATTGATTATTAGGTGCGGTGCTGGTTATAAATTGCTTAGTGATATAATAGTGTATTGACCCTTCTCTATATTTGCACGTGGGTATCATTTTCATAAAGGGTGTTAGATATTTTTTGTTTCTGTAAATGTGTATCTAGCTGAAGTTACGGGCTACTCTTGTCTCTATCAACACAACAGGAAGGATTTAGTTCATAATACCAGATGAAGATGGAAAGTACTTACGGGAAATTTATAATTGTTTATGCGGAGGATAATATCATGTCAGTTATCGCCAGAGACATCCCAATGTCCTCCGATTCAGTGAATTTTAGAAAAATGTCGAGAAAGATATGAGTATTAGAAAAAACGTAAAGAAATGAGCTCCAAAACTCTCTCTACATAATAAATATTAGGGATGATTACACCTACACCCCATGTAGTATCACTAAATTACACGTACACCTCATCGGACTATAGTAATTACACATACACCCCCTTCAGTTTAATCGTACAATACGCTAAGACCCCTTCATCCTATATTGGATTGCAATTTAATAAATCGGGCATCCAAATTTACCGTTAATGACTATATTCGCGAAATAAACATGTTTAAGCGAATTTAAATGGAATGCATTAATATTTAATTGACCGAAATGTATATTTTTGAATATTTAATTAAATCAATATATCCAATTTTTATTTTTCGTTTATACAAATCATCTTTTAAACCCCTTAAATATTTATTTATTATATATAAACCCGCTTAAACAAGTTTATTTTATGAAATATAGCCACTAACGGTAAATTTAGATGCCCGAATTATTAAAATGCAGTCCAAAATATGATGAAAGAGTCTTAGTATAAGGTATGATTAAACTGAATGACGTGTAGATGTAATTATTATAGTCGGAGGGGGTGTACGTGTAATTGAGTGATACCACATGGAGTGTTAGTGTAATTATCCCTAAATATTATGAAGCTAGCCATCTCCCAAATATCAAATATCATATGGGAGACTATATTCAGCTACTCGTTCTAATAATTTGCCTGATAAACGAGAACATGGAAGGCTGATACATAAAATCATATCATAGATAGTTTAATTGTCGAAGTAATCTCAAAACTGAAGATAAAAAAGAGTCATATACCTCAACGAATCCAACAACGGTTAAAAGAAAAAACAAGTTTTGAAACCTCACATTAGAATAACAAGTTTGCGCAAAACTGTTACTGGAGCTTTAGCTTTTCGCGGCGAGCTTTTCCTTCGCCTTCTGTATCTTCAGCACCTTCTTGACAATCTTCTGCTCTTCAACCAAGAAAGCTCTGATGATCCTATACAACAAGAACAGAACGAATTATAAAATATATTTGATGTGTGGACATTTTTATCGTAGAAAAAAAGGGCAAGAGGAAAAAACAAACCTTTCCCTCACAGCACCACCTGACAATACTCCACCGTATGCACGATTGACGGTTCTTCGGTTCCTCGATAGCCTAGACCTCTTGTACTCAGTGGGTCTCAAGTGAGGAATCTGATAAAGGTGTTACATAGCTTGTCATTACTCTTTACTAATGAAAAATGGAGGTAATTAGTCAACTCAGATGGATCATAGGGTTAAAATAGAAGTAAACATCATCATAGACGCAACAAAAATGCCCATTAGAGAATAATTGAAAAGTTAACAGCTAGAAGAAAAAGAAATAGCAACATAATAAAGCCACTGAAATATCATCACTCTCATAAGATGCATTAGTAACCACCGGCAATGATATGGGAATCATTCATCCATGCCAATTGCTAACTATTCACAGCAGTATTATCTTTATATATCCTGATTTCTATGGAGTAAAATATTCTTAAAAGAAGCATCAAAAGCTCAGGAGGAAGAAGAGAAAGAAATAAAAGACAGTTCGGTCTCAAAGCATAACCTAACCAACTAATAAATAATCGGATCTATACAATAACAGAGTAAAACATCATAACCTAAAACCCCATCGTCTAACGTCACTCGAACATCAAATGACAAGACGAAAAGTAATAAGAGCTCATACGCCTTGAATTCTCTTCCCGGTAACTGGGCATTTTGGTCCGCTTGCCCTCTTCTTTGTTGTCTGGTACACAAGCTTTCCTCCTATATATTTGTTTTTCAACCTCAATCAGCATATGTTATATCAATCCAAACGAATCATAGAAAATTAGATCCTCAGAATGATTTGTGACAGCAAATAAATAAGTAAATCACCTGGTGTTTTGACGATCCTGTGTTGATTAGACTTCGTGGCATAGCTGTGCCTGGATCTGTACGTGAGCCGCTGCACCATTTTTGCAAAGTCGCAGTAAACTTTACACTATCTCGTCGGTGGCGGAGAGAAGACAACTCTTAGGTCTAGGGAGGTTTATAAATGCTCTTAAAGAAGCCCTAGGTTTAATTATTATTGGGCTTTTTTGAGTTGGATTAAATTGGGCTGTGTAAACAAAAAAGAGCAATAATGCTGTTATATGAAATCTGAAACGATGATAGGTTGGTTCGTGGTGAAAAGAAACCATTTTTTATCTCTAGACAAAGTTTGGAGTTTGATTCTCATCTTTATCTAAAATAGGGAATGATCAATCTTATTTATGAGTACTCTAGCAGTTTTTTAAGGCTAACTCATGTATATTCTTCTCTCTATTTCACAGAGCTTGTCACTCATGATTTGCCCAGGGTGGCTTACATTTCAATGTGTTTAGTAGGCATTGAAATTTGTCAATGTTCTTGACATCAACTATCATACCATAATCGCAGTCAACATCTTTTGAATTTCATTTAATAATAGATGGAACATTAGAGATTGAGAAACACTATGAGAAATCGCGCTTGAAGTTGTCGTCTTAAAATCATCACATATTTGAAGTACTTACTATTGGATAATCAAAAGAGAAAAGAAATACAAAAGATTGAATGATTAATACTAATAAAATAAATCCAATAACATGAAATTAAAGTTTACATAAAAAATGAAACCATTTCACTTAATTTTAGTTTTTAAGCAATCATCCAATAAAGTTAGTTTCGTTGAACTCTGACTTTGCTCTTAATCTATCAATCGACACCAAGTGTCACCATGACATGCTACGACGGATGGAGCTTAAAATAGGAACCACGGCGGAATAGCACGTCGACTAGGAGTACAATGGAAGCGGTAACTGGTAATGGCGGAAGCACAGTCGTCGACAAAGAGTTGCGTATGGGTCTAGTGGGTGTGAGGCTTGTGGTGGCGAAATGGGTGGTGGTTGGGTTGTATGAGTTGCTTTGTCCGTCACATGAGCCTTGGCTTTGTGCCGAACGACTGTTTCTATCATCGTACGCACTTGTCCAAGGATAATTCCCTGGAGGGTTGGGACAAGTGCGTCGATGGCCGCTTTGACGCTTAGGGACAAGACCTCCTTAGTGACGAACGTTGGTGAGAACCTACCGGAATCGTCACGAAGACGTTCCGTTATCACCACTTCGGAGTAGGTAACCGAAGGGTGGCCTGCATTTACTACGGCATGACTTCCGGCCTATCCTAGCGACACAACCGGGGGTAGTGTTGCTACAGCTGTTGAGGCAGGTGCACTGAGACATGCAGAGGAAATCACCGAACCGGAGCGACTAAGGTTTACCGTTGACATCACACTCGTTGGTGGGTCGAGTGGATGGCCCGTTATCGCTGTTGGCTTTGATGTTGCAGTGGGGGGATTTCCTTCCAATCCTCAAAGCACATCCAAAATGGATACGTCTATGGAAGTTTCGACTAGGTCACGAAGGCCTAGGGTGCTCAGTGTTTGTGTCCGAATGGATTGGAAGAATATGGGCATAGTGGATTGTAGACCTAACATGAGCAAAGAAAGGGCGGTGTTCAGGGGCAGTGAACCACCTAAATCTATATCCGCCGCATCAGAATGAGGCGGGGATAGCTTACTTGGTTCCCCTTGTGTGGTTATTGAGACATTCGTCTGTTGGGAGACGAATGAATGGCTGGGGAGGGTAGACTCGTGCGTTGTTGGGCTAGATGCTGCGACTTCTACTCGAGAGTCGAACAAATCGACTCATATTCCTAAGGGTGAAGCCCGACTTGTAGTGGGTGGGGAGGCGGTCAGGGAGGGCACGAGCGACGCTGCAGGTTTGTCGTTTGTCTGCTTTTTGCGTTGCTCGCGTCGGGTGACCGTCACATCATAGATGATGTTTTCGACGTCCTCAGACACGGTTACTTCTGAGAACTCCCCGGCTGGTTCACTTGTTGGACCCTCACTGTCACTCGTTGATGCTCCTGGGGTGGGCTCGACCGGGTTTGCCGTAGCCGTGGGAGCGGGTTGGTTATGCTCCAGGCGGTACTTGATTACCGCTGGGTCCGCCTGGTCCGCCACCTTGAGTAAAGCTTCCGGGATCGGCATCGGTGGGCATTGAGCATTTGAGCACTAGCGCCGGATAACTTTTTGCATCTCGGAGGCGTAAGATTTCCGGTGATCCTCCATATAGTAGTTGATGAGGAGAGGCATCCACCTTAGATATGGGACGACCTGGGTCTTCTTTGTATTTTGTTGGTTGGCTAGTTGATCTACTAGGTTGTTCCACACGAGTTGAGCGTAGTCAACATTCCAGTTGTAGATAATCGCGTGGTAGATCCTCAGAATGTTGACGTTGCACCTATCAAACCCGCTGTGTTTGGGCGACATACATCTATTGACGATCCCGAAGAGGGTCCTCCACAGGTGCAGGATGCCTCCTAAGTGATGTTGGGGATCGTTCCCGGTTGTCCCTCGGACGTGCGGAATTTAAAATTTTTCTCGGGATCCCCGTAAACCTCGGATCGCTCGGATACACATAGAAATATATTGATACATATAATAAAGCTGCCTTAAACCCCAATCACACGTAACGTAAAAGAGTTCAACCACTTTACCCTCAAAGAGAAGAGTTCTAGCTTTCGCCGATCCCCCGGTTTGAAGCCGCGCTTAGGTTGAAAAAAAAACGCAAAATAGGAGTCACGCCGACAAACTCGAAATCCTCCGAGTATGGGCTAGCAGGAGATCGAGTGATACGAGCAAGAGAGCACACGAATACTTCCGTTATTTTCTCCGCCGATTTATATTTTTCTCACGTTAATTGCTTGCTTGATTACCTCTCTTAAATAAACTAAGCATCATTGGCCTTATTTATAGTGGCCGAATTTGACACATGCTCCAAGAGAAAACTTCGAAAACTTATTGCTTAGCCCAACCAAAAATTTCGAATACTTTGTTGCTTAGTCCAAGTTTCCATGTTTGTTCCAAACAAATTAAACGCATGAGTAATTTTCTCAAAGTTAGTTGAGCTTATAAATTTCGATTTTAGTTCTAAATTTAAATCAAAACATTTATTTTATTTAATCTTATAATTATCAAAAATATTAATGTCTAATTTTATATTAATTTCGAAAATTAAGTAAGGTAAAATACCATATTACCCTTACAATTAAGTCTAGGTAAAATACCATATTTAACCTTATACTTAAAGTTAAGCTAAATAATTAAATTAAGCTTATTATCAAATAATAACTTAATATAATTATATATATATATATATATATATTTCGGCCATGCCTTTTTCCTAATCTTAAAATAATTTCGAGCACTTAGACTATTACTCAAGTCTCAATAAGCTCAACCAATGTCTAACATTCGCAAACCGTCAACCTTAACGACACATCGCCCGTTAAGTATCTGTTTAAGTCTCTCTTTAATAGATACTACCTCGGTGGTCCTTTTTATGCCCGACCCTCTTGGTTCGTCTCAACCAGCACTGGAGGAATCCATGAGTTCAGTATTCACCTAGCCAATCCCGTTGTACCGAACCGATCCCGAGTAGAGTACGAAGTGATCTATAATTCACGAACCGACTATAGATTTTGGTCCTACGTTTAAACCCTCCACATATGTCCCGGTCGAGTGAGAGTCTTGGAACTGTCAAACTCACTAACTCGGCTCTATGATAAATTTGTGAGTGGAAAAATTACTAAACTGCCCTCAACGTCCCATGTGAGTCAGTTTATTGCTCTGGCCAGAGACTTGGTAATTTCCCGTCCCCAAATATGCATAGGACATATATCTCAATTACTTATGAGAAAGTGAATCCCTTTCGGTGGTTAAAGCCCCGCAGTCACCCTCCGTTGTCAAGACTGCATTTCGCCGCCGACCCATGCATTTGACAATACGGGCCTAACAAAGCTAGTGACAAGTCATGACCCCGAAGTCAACACCGTCAGTGACCCCTTTAGTCTAAGGTTCACGTAGACTATTATAATCAATCTATCGATCATTGACACTCCTCGAGCAATAAGCCATGTGATCGTTCGATTACGAGTCAGTCTCCAAATACAAGTTAATCCCCTGATTAAACTCGTACCAATGTCACGACCTCCCACTTTCCAAGTGAATGATTGACACAATCACGTAAGACTCGTCAACAAATAAGTCGTGATCGGCGATTCCAACACCCGACTGGAGCCTAACACTTATGGACGTATTTAACGTTTGAGGATAATAGCTCACTGGTGCCCCCTCTCTCATCTAACGAGAATCGGTGACTAAACTCCAAACATTTGGGTTTTATTTATTCGCCTTCT
The DNA here is from genome assembly GCA_004919715.1 of Linderniella brevidens. Classification (NCBI taxonomy): domain Eukaryota; kingdom Viridiplantae; phylum Streptophyta; class Magnoliopsida; order Lamiales; family Linderniaceae; genus Linderniella; species Linderniella brevidens. The sequence goes on along the minus strand of SWDC01000149.1, from coordinate 3,846,806 downwards.
TACCGGATGACAAGTAAGAAATATTGGACCAATAATAACATGCCTTAAGAATAAAAACAAATAAAGTTTTATTCCATAAATAAAATATCCGAATACATCGCTTAAATATAAAAAGCAAATAATACATTGTTCGTCTTTGCCGTATTACATTTCATCCTCGGATGGCATTCCGAGGGCATATCCCTTACAAATGATATCCTGACAAGTGAGTTTGGTCGGGGACGTGACCTACTCGCCTGAGATCTTCGAGGAGGATGACATCCGAGGTGAGATCCTCATAAGATTGCAACATCGGCAGTTGGAGGACTCTTCGGAGGATGGTCTTTGTAGGGAGCACCTCGGTTATGTGGGTTGTGGCCTTGAGTTTTGTTGTTGTATTGACATTCGTCCTCTTGAGGGTATCCCATAATTGTTGGAGGTAGACCTCGGGTACTTGCGTGTTGAGGGTGAATGCCGACCACAGTGGGTGCCCTTTGAGTATGGCCACAACAACTTCGTCCTCACACTTGAATGTGTTCAGGTCTAGGCCGAAGTTGTTCTCCTTCACTTGTACCCATTTGTTTTGCGGGTAGATTTCTTCTTGTGATGAGGAGGAAGCCATTTTATATATGTAGCGGCTGGACAAAAGTAGAAATGATTAGTCAAGTAATGAAGTCAATTATCCAAACGTCGTTTGGTGTTTTTCGAAAAAACTTTATAGTCAAGCATATCGAGTTTCGAAAATGTGTTTAGTGTTAAGTTGAAGTGTAGTTTAGAAAATTTCTAAGTGTTGTGTCAAAAGTAGTTCGCGTGTTATATTTTCGAAAATATGATTTTCGATAAGGGTATTTTTGAGAAAATTTTCTAAGTCCGAAAAAGGTTTTCGTGTACGATGATGCGAAAAAGTGATTTTTTGAATGTTGAGTGTTTGAAAATTTTCTAAGTTGTACGAAAAAAATTTTTCAAAATCGGCTGCGAAAAGTGTTTGTTCGAAAATGAGTTTCGAAATTCTGTTTTGCGAAAATGTAATTTTCGAATTTAGTGTGTTCGCAAATGTTCCCAGTTCAATAAGTTTGCGAAAATCAGGTTTTCGAATGATATGATGTGCGAAAAATTTTCTAAGTGTCATTCGAAAAATGGTTCTCGATATATCAGTTTGGGAAAGAAAATTGTTTAAGTATAATTTTCGAAAGTCGGTTTACGAAAGTCAGTTTTTGAAGGTGTTTTGGATGCTAAAATTATCTAAGTGCTGAATGCGAAATTCATTTGCGAAAGATAAATTTTCCAAAGTGTGAGGTTTTCGAAAATCTTCGAAATTTTTAGTTGTGAATATTGATTTTCGAAGCTTGTTATGCGAAAATGCGATTTTCGAAACACCATGTGAAACTTTTCTTAAGTGTTGATTTTCGATACTGAAGTTGCAAAATTGGATTTTCGAAAGTCTTCTATTCGTAAATCGATTTATGAAAGGTGTGATGCGAAAATCGATTTGCGAAAGATATGGTTGCGAAAATCGATTTTCTAAGTATAACTGATTTTCGAAAGACATTTGCGAAAACCGGATTTTAGAAAATAAAAAACGGATTTTCGAAAGACGGTTGCGAATACCGGATTTTTGAAAGTCTTCTATTCAAAAATTGATTTTGGACAGGGGTATTCGAAAATAATTTGCGGTAGGGTATTTTCGAAAGATAGTTGCCAAAATCGATTTTCGAAACCTAACTTTCGAAAATCAGGATTTTTGCAACGATTTTCGAAACATATTTTCGAAACAAGTCTGAACCCTAACATCATGCGAAAATAAAAAATTGACGGGTTTGACGGAAATTTTGGACCAATCTAAAGCACAGAACCTGATTTTAAGAGCAAATTCATAAAGTAAACTCGATTAAACACCAAAATTAACACAAAATCGACGGATTTTCGAAGGCGGTTCTGCAAAACAGTCGATTCGTGATGAAAACTCTTGAAATCTGATTCGATTTTACGTTTAATTAACGCACAATTATCATAAACATAAATAGATGAGAGATTTATATCGTTTTTAACCGAAAATCTAATGGGTTGGAGAGTTAATTTTGTTTTCGGCATTTTTGGGAATATTTTTGCAATTCGATTCTTAAGCGGGTGATTTTCGAATGATGGTGATTTTCGAATGAGGTTTCGATATTAAGTTTCAAAAATTCCATCATACGAAAAGCCCAACAATAAGGCCTTTGCGAAAAATTCTTAAGTATTTTTTAAGTGAAACCTGTACAGTAAAAATTTAAAATATTACTAAAAAATACCAACGTAAATAAGTCGACTAGCTGAAGCTCGGTGCTTAGAAAGTACATACCGATGGTGCCTTTTTCCACGTGATCTTTTATAAAGTGATATATAAGATCTTTGTGCTTTGTGCGTGAATGGTGGACAGAATTGCAGGTAATAGCTATAACACTCTTCGAGTCACTATAAATGGGTACGTTATTTAAATCAAACTCGTAATTCCGTAGTTGTGTTCGAAACCACAGGATTTGAGAGCAACAGCTGGCTGCGGCGACATACTCCACCACGGCTGTAGAGGTGGACACACAATTCTATTTCATTGATGACCAACTTACCAGTTTGTCACCTAAGAATTGTATGCCCTCTGATGTACTTTTCTTGTCCAATCTACATCCTGTAAAATCTGCGTCAGTGTAACCAATTAACTAAAAGCTGGAGTTTTTGGGATACCATAATCCGAGTGTTGGCATTCCTTTTAAATACTTCATGATCCTCTTCACGGCTAGCATGTGTGACTCATTTGGATTGGATTGGAATCTAGCACATAGGCATGTCGAGAACATGATGTCTGGTCTGCTCGCCGCTAGGTAGAAGCGTGAACCGATGATTCCTCGATACTTAGTTGAATTGACTGGCTTTCCTACTAGATCCAAATCTAGCTTGCACGTTGTGGACATCAGGGTACTCTTCGTTGTGGAGTTGTCCATGTTGTACTTTTTGAGTATGTCGTTGATGTATTTCGAGTGGTTTATGAAGATTCTTTCAGGAAGTTGCTTGACTTTCAATTCAGAAAGAAATTGAGCTCTCCCATCATGCTCATTTCGAACTTTGTCTTCATGAGGTCGCAAATTCTTTACACAACTTAGGATTTGTAGACTTAAAAATTATGTCATCTAAACTAATAGAACTCCTTATTTATGTCGTTTGATGAAGAGGGTTGTGTCGATCTTCCCTTTTGTGAAGTCTGACTTGACCAGAAAGCCTAAGAGCACCTCGTACCATGCGCAGGGTGCTTGTTTGAGTGCGTACAGTGCATTCTCTAGTAAGTACACGTAGTCAGGGTGAGCCTCGCTCACGAATCCTTCGGGCTGCGCCACATAAACTTCTTCTTTTAAGACACCGTTGAGGAATCATGTCTTGACATCTATTTCAAAGACAGTGAAGTTCTTGTGTACAGCGTAGGCAAGAAATAGATGAATGGCTTCGATTTGAGCTACGAGTGCGAAGGTCTCGTCGTAGTCGATTCCTTCTTGTTGGTTGTAGCCTTTGCCACTAACCGGACCTTCTTTTCTTATCACTATCCCGTCTTCATCCGTTTTGTTCTTAAAGACCCACTTTGTACCGATTATGGTTTTGCCCTGGGGTCTTGAGACTAATCTTCACACCTTCAAACGCTCGAATTGATGGATTTCTTCCTTCATGACGTTCATCCAGTCAGACTCCGCTAAAGTCTTTGCTACTTTGCCTGGTTCATTTTGGCTTAGAAAGCATGCATAAAGATTCTCGTTGGTGGTTGAAGACATTGTGCTTACTCCGAGATTCAGAGCTCCAACTATTTGAGACGTTGGGTAAGCTCGTGTCCATTTCATTTCATGTTGAAGTGGTTGAGGAGATCCTTCGATATTTGGTTCCTCACCCAGCACTGTCTCGTTTGTACTAGAGATCTCAATTGGGGCTTCAGCTTCTTCTTCTGAGTTATCTGTCGGGGGATTTTCTTCTACTTCGGTAGTTTCAATCTGGGGAGTAGTAGTGGCTTGAAGTTGAGTCATTGTAGAGGTTCCATTGGCTCCAATTTGTGGTCCTACTGGTGGGGTCGATGCTTCAGTACTTGGGTTTTTTTGAGGAGGATTTGATTGTTGACGAGAGCGAGTGTAGAGGTGTTCGAATAATAAGTCTAGCTCTTCGTCTTCATTTATCGATGAAGTTGATGGTCCCTCCTCAGATGTAGAACTGTGTTGATCTTCTGTCAATCCTCTTATAAGTTCGAGTTCTAGACTGATTTGTACAGAAACCATCGATGGTGCTTCGTCGAACGTCACGTTTGTGCTTTTCATGATAGTACTTTTCTATTTTAGGTAGACTCTGTAGGCCTTTGACGTGCTGAATATCCAATGAACACCCCTTCTAATGCCTTTGTATAGAATTTTCCTCGGTCTTCTCTATCATTTGCAACGAAGCACTTGCAGCAAAAGACTCGAAGGAATCCAATGTTGGGTATTCTTTGGTTGATGATCTCGTACGGAGTTTTCCCAAATCTCTTGTGAATGCTCGTCTTGTTCTGACTGTAGCAGGATGTGTTGACTGCTTCAGCCTAGAGGAAGTGTGGAAGGCTCGAGTGGATCAGCATTGTCCGTGCTGCTTCCACTAGAGTACGGTTCTTTCTCTCCACTACTCCATTTTATTGAGGAGTCTTAGCAGCTGAGAATTGCTGAGAGATTCCAAGTAATGAATAAAATTCACTGAGCAGCTTGTTCTTGAACTCAGTGCCGTTGTCAGTACGGATCACTTGGACGTTACATCTGAGCAAATTCTGAGTCTTCTTCACAAATGCAATGATTAGGTCTGGTCTTTCGTCCTTCGTCCTTAGAAATCTAGTCCACGTGTAGCGAGAGAAGTCGTCCACAATCACTAGGACGTACTTTCGTCGGTTGATACATTGTACTATCATCGGCCCACTTAGATCCATGTATAGTAGTTCTAGTGGCCGAGAGGTCAAGGTTGTGTGCTTTGTCTTGTGGGACGCTTTCTTCATCTTCCCCATTTCACAGGCGGGGCAGAGATGCTCCTTGTGATACTTCAAGGCTGGCAGTCATGTAATTTGTTAGATTGTAGCTTGTTCAGCGTCTTGAAGTTGAGGTGGGACACTCTTTGATGCCAAAGAGCACTTTGTAGAAGCGAGGGCTTCGTCATCAACCATATGGCTAACGAGGGGTGGATGGTCTTCAGATTGATGGTGTAGAAATTAGACTTTCTCGTTCTAGTGAGGAGCTCTCTTCCAAACTCGTTGCTTATGTTGCACCCTTCATCAAGAAAATTGACTTTCAGCCTTCTGACACAAAATTGGTCAATACTGAAGAGGTTGTGGCTTAGACCGTCCACGTATGAGATATCCTTGATCATCAGGTTTTCATGAATAAGACCTCCACGTTCTAAGATTGGAGCTGATTGGTTGTTCCCGAAGCAGACATTCCCACTGAATGTTTCAGTGTAGTTGCTCAACAGCTCCTTCCTTGCAGTCATGTGTGTGGAACAACCTGAGTCTAGGTGCCACACATGATGGATCTGCAAAACAAATTAAGGGGTTTTAGGTACCCATTTAATGACGTGTTCCTCCCTTATTAGCCTTAGAAGCTATGCATGCACTATTTGTAGACTCGTGTCCTAAGTCGGTTGTTTATGTATCTGTAGCCTTACTGACGGACTTAGTTACCCAAATCTTTTTAATTTCTAATTGATAGCATTGTTTAGTACTAGATGCAAGCTCTTGTTTGGTTACCCATATTTTCTTAATTCCTAGAACTTTAGCTTTAGCTTCAGTTTAAGGGTGCTTTGACTTCTTGACTATACGTTCTTTCTTTTTGTCGGGTTTAGGCCGTGACGTGCGAGAAGAATGCATTGCTCTCTTTGTTGTATTAGTGATTGCCTTTTTATGACGAGAATTTAAAATAAATGCATCATCATGACAATAGACAGAAATTAAAATCATAGATGTTCTCATAGAACCAAAAACAGGAAGTAAATATGGAAAAGTAGCTACTCGAGTTTTAACACATGAAAGACGCTACTAAAGAAACTCGTCTTCTAATTATAGGTCGTCTTCCACGGCTTTCTTCTTCCCCTTTCTACTTAGATTTGTCATGTGGGTACATGCAAAGATGAGTTAGTGAGTTTGTTTTTGCTTATGACAACTTGCTTCCTTGATGTTCTAGTCTTAATGGTGGTTTCTATTTGTTTCGGGCAGAGACATATTTCTAGGGGTTGAAGCTATATTCGTGTCGATTTGCTTTTCAAGTGAAGAAATTGTACTTCGTAGTATTTCATTCTCACCTGAAAAACGATCATTTCTGACTTTAAGGTTGAACGCAAATCAGTGATTTCTCTGATTATTGCTGGTATGTAAGAACTAGAAGTTCTAGGTCTTCCCGTGTCAGTGGATTCTTGTTCGACAGCCGTTGCTTCAGAAGAGGGTGTACAAATTGGTAGATAGTCATTAGACAAAGGTATTTCCCTTTGTCTTGTAACTCTCGTTCAACTCAGCTCGCACTTCGGCCCCTGCCTTTATATCCCTCTTTGTCTTCTCAAGATCATCTATTTCTGATGATCTCGTGAATGGCATTAGATAAGGTAGGTTTAAACCTAGATATCTAATGTCGTAAAGAGGTAAGGGCTTCTTTTCAACTGGTTGATCAGTTGGTTTGAAACCTAAGCCTTAACGAGGATTGTCAAATCTAGTGTCCCTAGGCTTGTTTAAGAAGATCGTTTGATCTGTTTGCCCTCTTTTGGTAAGAATATCCTCTAGACTTTTAATCTTAGAGTATAGTTTCATACGTTCCTCATTCATCAGGTTGTACTCGCTAGTTTTGGTTATTCGCTCGTCTTCACTCGTTTTCAAACTTGTTGTTAACTCGCTAACTTGTGCTTTTAGCTTCTCTATTTCTAAGTCACGACTTTCGATTCTCTATTGCGTAACTTCGAGCTGGCAATTGAGAGTTCCTTTTTCTCTCAATTGTTTAAGCAAACACTTGTGATTATTGTCTAAACGAGCTTCCAAGTCCTTTATAGTCTTTTCGTGATCTATAAAGGTACGTTTGGCTTGCTCGTAAATAGAGAGATTATTTGTTAGAGCACTCATTTTTTTATTTAGAATTAGCTAGGCTAGCCTCAGAGGTGGCTAATCTAGTTTCTAATATGCTAATGTTTTCATGGACTATAGCTAAGGTGGCTTCGGTCATAGCTAATTTCTTTTCTATAGATATGATATTTTTACGTTCCTTACGAAAGGCTTTATATTTTTCTTGAAGTTCTAAAAATATGCTAAGGTCAAAATATTCTACCTCGCTCCCCGACGTTGATGTTTCGCCTTCACCATCAACGAACTCTGGCTCCTTGTCCTTTTCGACTCAGCTCCTTCCACCAAGGCAATCAAGGCTACGTTCTTTGGCTCGCTTTCTGAGGTGCCCTTGAGCCAGTGGTCATGCTCTGCCATCAGTGTTATGTCACTTTTCTTTTGCCTCAAGAGCTGAACCTTCCTCGTGTATTACTCCTCGTTCTTCTTCTTCGGAAGGAAGCAGTCTTTCGCCCAGTGCTCGGGCTTGCCACAATTGTAGCATTTATTAGGTTCACTGACACTCTTTGTCTCCGACTGCTGAGGAGCTTTTGGAGGTTGTCTGGAGCAGGATGAGACTCTCTGTTTGTTTGCAGATGACGATTATTTCTTAGATAATCTTTTGCCCATCATCTTCGTCATAAGAGCCCTCTGCTTCTCAAAATCTCTGAATTCGGGTCGGAATCTGATCCAGAGTCGTCACTTTTTGACGAACTGGAAGGCTTCACAGACTTTTTCTTTCCAGATTTCGTGCTCCTCTTGAGCGTGTTGTCTGTTACTAAGGCGAGTGGGTCTATCAATACCTTGCTCCTTTGTTCGTCAATTTCTTCATTGATATCGTCGGCGTGCTGCTCAAGACTCTCATAAATGCGATGGATATCAATCTCATTGAGGTCATTGTTCTGCTTGAAGTTGGTGGCTATTTTCTTCCATTCCAGCAGTAGTGAAGTGATGAATTTGACATTCATCTCCATGTTCGTCCTTGTGACGTTGATCTTCCTCATCTCATTCACTTGGATCATGAACCTTCGATAAGTTTCTCCAATTTGTTCTTCGGGCCTAGCCTTGACGGAGTTGTAAGCAGCGAAGGTGTTGGCTTTCTTAGCTCTCACTGCGACCTCCGACTCCTGCATCATCTTTGTGACATCATCATTTCTTTAATCGTTGGAAGCTATTGACTTGGATGAAGATGTCATTTGGCATGGCTTGCAAGAGGTAGGTCTTTGCAAGGAGATCAGATGTGGCTCTTTTCTTTTCACCATCATTGTACTCAACCGTTGTTTGAGTACACTTGTTGGGAGAACTGAGGGAGTTGCCTGTGCATCGCCAGAGATGGTCGTCCAAAATTGAGTTGGTCCGTCTTCTAGGGAGCGGATGCTGTCATCTTCACTCTCCTTTATTTCGATGAAGTTCAGGAACCTGCTCCTCCAGAGTGTCCATTGTTCGTTTTGGGTGTTTGGATCTTTACGTGTGTGATTGGATTGTGTATGTGTATGTATTCGGGTGAGGTTTTGGATTTTCGAAGTATCGAAAATGTGGTTGCGAAAATGTGGTTTCGAAAAGTTTTCGAGTACGAAAATCGAGTTGCGAAAATTGGATTTCGAAAATTTTAAAGTTTCGAAAATCTGGATTTTTGAAATGAGTTTGAAAAATTTGTCGAAGTAAATTTCGAAGTAATTTTCGATATGGTTTCGAGAATGTTCGTTGCGAGAATTATTTTCGAAAGTCAAGGAGCTTCGAAAATAATTTTCGAAAGTCTAGTGGTTGCGAAAATAATTTTCGAAATATGGAATTTTGGAAATGAAGTATAGTTTCGAAATTATTTTCGAGTGAGCTTTGCGACACAATTTTCGAAACAAATTTTCGAGAGTTCGAAAAATGAGTTTGGAAAACTTATAAACCCAGATTTTGCTAGAAAATCACTCAACTAGATGAAAAATTCTGGGTCCTTTTACAGAAACTCTCGAAAATGTACTATAACACTAGACGAGTTTAAAGCTAAGCAAAATAAGCACAATTTCACTCGAATATGTTGAAGAACAAGATAATATTGCAAATCACAATAAAACTTGCAAAAATGAAAAGCAGTCTTGCGAAAATCCAAAATCTTAAATATAATCGATCACGTCTCGGCTCTGATACCACTTGTAGGTTACTATGCACCTTAACGATCAACAATGAGGGAATCAAATAGTTATTTACGTGGGTTTTACCTTGATTGTTCGTGTTCTTTAAGTCGAGAGAGAAACGACGCAAGTTTCAAGGTAATCTATATTTTGATTCACACTAATTAAAGTGTAGGGTTTATGTATTTATACTTTTGAATAGGTATAAACCCTTGGGTCCCTACTCGGTCCATTTCACAACCACTAGCTAATCTCTAAGCCCACATCTCGGACTCTAGTTTACTTAATAAAGAAAATACAAGACTTAGACTTAATAAATATATTGGACACTTTAATATATCTAACAAAATGGTATCCTCTTCAACAAATACATACCCACGAGAAAAATGGATGCAAGTGAAAGAAAACAGCTTCGCACTGGACCTCACTAAGTTCAAATGCAAAGACGAAGTTATCATATCCATCCTTCACAATCGTCCTCTTTGGTCGGCCTTGACTCTGACAACGCAAGTTCCTCAAGAATATCTACAACAATTCTGGGGCACATTAAAGAACTCCAACCCAACATCAAGTCTATCTCTAAAGGCTAGAATCCACACACGACCGTGAAGGTGACCAAGATAATAATTAGAAGAGTGATGCATCTACCGATGAGACACACATATGAGTCAAGGCCTGTTGAAGCGGAGCTCAATCAAGATCTCCGACGGCTAGGGTATGGAAAAAACATAACTCTTCTTTCAAACTATCAATTATGCGGGGTCCTACATCCCTGGAGGGCCCGCTTTGGCCTCGTCAACAACTGTTTGTCGCCCAAACACACGAGATCTGACAGATGCAACATCGACGGCCTCTGCATCAACCACATCATAATCTTCAGGAAGGACGCTAATATAGCCCAACTGATTTGGAATGACCCCCTGGACCAACTACAAGTGAAGAACAACCCCAACAAGGTCAAGGTCATTCCATTTCTCAGGTGGGTCACGCTCCTCAGTGACTACTACATGACGGACAACCCGGAGATCCTAAGACGACCCAACGCCTTGAGCTACCTGGCACCGGTGCTTAAATTCTGCCAAAAGCCTTATCAGACTTGCAGATCAGACGGACTCAACCATAATTATCTGTCGGTTCAGCCCAACCCAGCTAAACCCAACTCCGGAGCAAGCCTGAGGGAGAGTGTCATGGGAGCTCTGAAGTCCTCCGAAGCCACTGGATCGAAGGACGACGAGCATTACCTTTACGACACGTTAGACACACAACGTGAGAACCGCCAAAAGCAGTACCACGACCAACCTGCTGCCTCGCCAATGTCTTCCGGGGTTGGCACCTCAACCACTATAAGCCGGATTGAGCCCCTAGGTACAGAAGTCGATGTGTTCGACTCCCGAGTAGAGGTCACTACATCTAGTCCATCGGTGCAAACACAACCACTCCCTACCCATTCATCTGTCTCCCAACAGACAGATGTCTCAACATCGGCACAAGATGACCCACATATGTTATCATCGCCTCGCTCGGAGGCGGGAGATATTGTAAAAGGTGGTTCACAACCCCTGACCACCGCCCACACTTTTGTCACCTATGGTCATGTGCCCAAGTTACCATTATTCTTCCCATCCGTTATGTCACATACACCTCTCTCTCTAGGTCTCGGTGATCTAGCTAGAACCTCCATAGACACGTCCATCAGAGACGTGCTTCAAGGATTGGAGGGAAGTTCCACCGCTGCAATGTCAAATACAACAGCGGTAACGGGTCATCCACTCGAACCAACAACGAGTGTGATGTCAACGGTAAGCCTTAGTGGCTATGGTTCGGTAATTCCGCTGCAGGTCTCACTGCACCTGCCTCAACGGTCGCAGTGTCACTTCCCACTACAGCGTCACTAGGATCGACTACAAGGCCTGTCGAAGTAAGTGCAGACCACGCGTTGGTTACTTATCCTGATGTGGTGACAACGGAAAGCCTAAGTGGTTTCGATAGGTTATCACCCACGTTCGTCACGAAGGAGACCCTATCTCGGACCGTCAAAGAGGCCATCGACGCACTTGTCCCTACCCTAGAAGAAAATATTCTTGGACAAGTGCGGATAATGATTGAAAACTCCTTACGGAACAACGGTAAAGCTCCCGTGACGGACGCACCCACTCCACCTCCTCCGCTACCACCACCTCACCCCTTGACCCGTACACCATGCCATTCGATCGACTCCACGATATCCTAATATCCTGCCTACTTTCCGTAAAAAATCGTACCGCAGCCGAACAGAAACTCTTTGAGCGACTCCTTGACCGCCCCGACTCAGTGCCACCTAACTGTTGTGGCGCCTCCTCCGGCCTTAAATGCAGACAAGACGACCTTGACGATCAGGATCGCCCTGATGGACAGAAGAGACAACAAACCACCCGAGGCGGACGAGGACGCGGAGCACGAGGAAGAGGTCGTGGTACATCAACAACCTCTACACCTCCACCAGCCTCGTCCTAATCACAACCACAACACACCACCTCCACCGCTTCCGCCCAACCTCAACCCACAACACCACTACACACCACCACTTCCACCCAAACTCAACCCAAAAAATCACACAAACCACAACACACCAAACCTCCGAAAAAAACACAGTCTAAATCACTTCAGAACAGCCACCCTCCTAGGGCTTCAACCTCCACTCGTACGTCAAAGGCTACATCATTAAGGAGGAATGCTCGAAGCCGAAAACGGAGGATGTTGTTCGCCAACGCCTAAAAAATGTTCGCTTCTTTTTAAGGAAGGCGAAAACGAACATCTTCCTTATCGAGTCGGAAGAAGAAGAGGAAGGGGAAGACCACCAAAGGGAAATTCCCAAACTCCCGGAGCTCCTAGACCTAGGAATCAAGGAGCCACCAAAATTAAGCCACGACAACGTATTGGTCGAGACTATGTGGGAGAACAAACGAATCACGACACGCTTCCTCGAAGATATCAACATCAAGATCTGGAGGCGTCCGACAAGATAAAACCAACCGACGGGATATCAATCAGAGGCTTGACGCGCATGAAAAACACGAGACGTGGATGCGAGCATCTCTTCATGCTCTCACAACTAACCACCAGAACGGGGCAAACAATAGAGCAGCTGAAGAAGATTGAAAAAGAAAGGACCACATCTGGAACATCGCAGAAGTGGAGTACACTTATGAAAGGTACCCCACTCTCATCTACTTCGTTGTCAGAGCGGATGACTCCAAGGACCAGATCTCATTGGCCGAACTCCCCAACCTTCCTCTGGAATGTACAGAAAGTACAGAAAGTTCGTCCTCATTAATCAAAGGTACCGCGCGGGGTTCGACGTATTGAAGCGATACATGCTGAGGTAGATACACTATCATGCAGCTGAAGACTTTCAGATTGCTCTGGAGAGCAACATGAAGAATGTGAACATGACACACCCTCAGACATGCGGTAGAGAGATGGACCACTACCCAGAGAACCACATCTTCGCATATCCAGTGTTGGTAGCACCTACTGCCATCCTGTGGAGAAGAGGACACACATGCTAGTTGTCTCCCAAATCCATAAGTTCTCCGACGGTACCCTCAAGATTATCTCTAAATAGTTTCAAGCGCGCCTCGACTCTTTAGGACCCGGGAATTGCTCCAAAGACCTTGTATTAGAAGAAGGACCACTGATCGAATAATTGCTAGAGAAGATCAAAGACATACTTTCCCTTAGGAACAACATCAGACAATACGAAGTCGCTCTAGGATTACGGAAATCCTTCTTCGTCCGACAAGAGACTAGAAAAAGAAAGAGAAGACGGAAACGCACAGATTGAAGATTGGTCACTAAGGGGGAGATTGGTGGATCTTAAATAGTGTCCAATATATTTGAAGTATTTGTCTTGTATTTTAAGTTAATTAGATTCTTTTTATAGGATCTAATGTAATTGTTTAGTTTAATGGCTAGTTACGGCCCAAGTATTACATACCAATTATGTGATATAAACACTAAAACTCTAACCCTTAATCAAATGAATCTTTATCGAAAATTGAGCCGCACGTTTAAAACCTCTTAAGCTAAGAACATGTACAATACAAGCATTTGATGATTTTTGCATATTTATCATCGATTTCACCTTAGAAATCACGATCGTTAGGTATATCAGAACTACAAAATATTCCTAGCTTTCATCACGATTCCTAAGTCCGATCTACCTTGTGATTTATCTCAATATTCAAAACATGGCATCTACATGTGATTTACTCGGTTTTTGCATGAATTTAGACAGAATTTGAACCCCATAATTGATATCATGTATTGTTTAGCATAGATATAGCAGTTTACCAACAATAGTTTTGTACTGAGGTATGTTCTCATACACAGGTCATCATCATGATCCTCATCAAAAAGCTTGACATTCAGCTCAACTGTAATTCATCTAGTCTGCAGCTTAACATTCTTGTTTCTGCAAACAAATCCAATGCATACTTCCTCTGGTTTAGAATAATGCCATTATTTGATCTAACATTTGATTTAGCAACCTCAATACCAAGAAAGTATTTCATGAACCTAAGTCTTTCATATGAAAAACCTCAATAAGATACCTCTTTGTTTCTTCCATCATTTGCTGGTTATTTCCTGAAATAACAGTGTCATCAACATATAATAGTAAAATAACCAAATCACCCCTTTGTTTATTACATTGCCTCGATGTTTGTTTCAAGCTATATAAGGACTTTTGCAACTTACAAACATTTTGTATTCGTGCCATCATTTTCATATTATATTCATTGAGGAATAACCTATACCTCTTCGTGTAACTCACCCTGCAATAATGCATTAGTGACATTCATTTACCAAATTGACCAATTATATATAGAGGCAAAAAAAATTATCAATATAACAGTGACATGCTTAATTATTGGTGAAAAAGTATCACCATAATCAATCTCCTCAATTTGCGTATACGCTTTTGCTACTAAACGTGCCTTATACCTCTCTATAGTTCCATCGGATTTATACTTTATAGTATAAAACCCATCGACAACCAATTGTTTTATAGCTGAAGGGAGATCTACAATCTGCCATGTCTTCTTCAGTTGTAAAGCTATAATCTTTTCTTTCATTGCTTCTTGCAGCTTGTTGATTTGATGGTGTTTGCTCTCTAGAGATTGCAGCAAGAAATGTTTTGTATTTTGGTTGTATCCCTTCATTATTAACACAGTTAGACAAAGGATAAGTAGCATAATTAGCCGTTTCGGGAATGTATGGGAAACATAATCCTTAGCCCAATATGGGGGCTTGATTGTCCTGTCATTATAAATTTTTTCATAAATATTTTTTGTTTCTGGGCGATGCTGCTTTTAACTTAATTCATTCTTGGCAACTTGCAGCTCCAAGACAAGACATCAAGGAACTATTACAGACCTCATCATGATAGTTTGGTACATATTAACGAGTGCGCCCTTGAAATCTTGCTCGTGGGCAAGTGTAGTCTTGCTAACTATTTTTTAATAAATTAATGATGAAAATCAAATGCTCTTTTTGTTACTTGTTTATTGGCGCAAGGATTGTTAAATCCTCCTGCAAATCAGGCAGTCGTCGTTAGCAACTTTGGCGCTTCATTTTTTCAGCATGATTAGTGGCATTTTGATCATGTAGGTTGGTGGCTGGCGGACTTTCATGTGTTCCATGTGATTAGATGTAATGTGCTCCAATTTTTCTTCTTCAACCTGCTCTGTTATTTTATTGCATGGGCTGACAATGTCATCATATGCATGCCTATAATTCACATTTGGAAGTATATGATTTGCTCCTACATTTTCACTTCGTGGTGCAAAAGGAAAGATGTTTTTATAGAAATTTCCCTTTGGGTAAAAAAGGTCCGACTCTTGATGTCTAATAACCTATATTCCTTCTGATGACATGCATATCACATCAAAACACTGGGCTTTGATCTTACCTGAAACTAATCATTTACAGGCAGCTGTTTGGCAAAGCATTGACATCCAACACTCTAAGGTGTTTATATTCGGGATTTTTTACATGTAGCACATAAATGGTGTTTTCAATTTTAATAAGGATGTAATTGTTCTAAAAATCAGTCGTTATAATGCACTCACCTAAATATTTCATTGGCATTTGTGACTGAAATTTCAAAGCTCTAGCAACATTAAGAATATGTCTATGTTTCCGTTCAACCACTCAAGTTTGTTGTGGAGTGTAAGGACATGAGCTTTGATGAATAATGCATAATGCATCAAAGATATTTTTGCAATAAAGAACTCCATAGTATTATCTGTCCTAACTATTTTAATACTAATATAAAACTGGTTATCAATGTATGTAAAAAACATTTTCAGCACTTAAAAAACTTCATATTTCAATTTTAAAAGAAAAGCCCAAGTTGCTATTGAAAAATCATCCACAATAGTTAAAAAATATTTCTCATGTATGTTAGTTCTCCATATGGACCCAAAACATCAATATGAATCAACTCAAATATGGAATCAACCAATGTTGTTCTACCAGGAAACGTAGATCTTGAATGCTTTACAAGAAAACATATAGAACAATATCTATGTTCATCATATTCAATGTCATATCAGAAATATACTTCATTCTATCAAAAGATATATGGTGAAATCAGTTATGCCATAAAGAGATTTTTCTGCTTTGTCTACATTTAAAACATCAGCATTATTGGTAGTTTCATCATATCTATATGATCCAGAAACATTATTATGTAAAACTAATGCTTTGCTCTTTGCATGAAAAAGTAAAGGCCATTCCTCTACCTACCTATCCCCTTTATCTTGTCACTCCAGATTTTCTAAAATAGATAAAATAATGGATAGAATGAAACATGTGTTCTCATCCTTTGTCAATCTTGAAACAGATAATAAGTTTTGTCTAAAATCTGGTATGAAAAGTACAGATTTTAGAACTAATCCATTTTTTAAGGTTACTGATCATGTATATGCTGCCCTACTGATATTTCCATCTGGAAGTTTCACTACAAACACTACAGGTATTGAATTTCATGTCATCATATAATTTCAGAAATCATGTGTTAGTTATGTAATACTCGAATAAAATCGTAATCTCACATGACCAATATGAATCATGCATTGCATGCATCAATCTGCATGACTCAAATGCTTGCATTTTTACATGCATATTACTAAGATGAATTTTCTGATTTTCATGCTATGTAAATAATATGTGTTACACATTACGTGCGGTTCTGCGTGCAATAAAGTTTGTTCAATTTATTTGGCTAACATAAGACTTACATATTTTGACGTCATTATAAAATAAATATTTTAAGAATAATTATATGTCAAATTATTTAGAAGTTCTATTATCTAATTAGTTAAGTCAAATTACCACTAAACGCGACTAGTTACACGTGTCTAGATAGATTACATCAATTTCGAAAACCCATTAGATATTGGTAAGTATTATTAGAAATGAATTAAAATCTGTTGTTAAATTTTTAATGGCTGCAAATAGCAATATTACCACCCTAACCTTACGATTATTATTACTTAACACTAAGCGTAAAAACGTGATGTGTCAACCGCCTTAAGCTAAGCTTTAAACCCCGCCATTTGTTCCTTAATCCTTATCATCCATTCTCTCACCATCTTCAGAAACTTAAGCGTATCCTCCAAGCTGTAAGTGATCTCTTAATTAATGTAGCTGAGTGAATGTTTTTTCTAAATTAATAATACACATAGTTGCATATATGCTATATATGTTTAGGTCAAATATTTTCATTAGAATATCTTCAGCACGTTAGCTCATTTCTATGCTTTCTAATCCATTATAAGACAGCCTATAAGAAGGAAATTCGTCATTATAAGGCAACGAATAAAAGCCACTAACGATATCTAGTCACTAGACATGTCAACCGTAATATATACATACTGAGAGCCAATCTTTCTTTCTTCTTATGATGCATTATACTCAATTTCTCGCTAATATGCACAAACAACGATACTTGTTTTATATGATTATATATTTGAATGACAATATGCTAGGGGAACACTGTTTAGTTGTTAAAGATTCAGACGACATATAAGCGTTTGTCCTCACGCATTACGACACGTGAACCTTATTTTTAGTGTATTATGTTTTGATATATATGCTTTGTTGTTGACTTTGATATTTTGGGAGGCGCCTCGGCCGGTGCGGGTTTCCTGTGCTGCATACGCAACATGGTAGTTGTTGGCTCGGTAGTCCCGTTTCGTCGAGTTATCTTGTATCAATAATGTACCTCGGGCACGAGTCGACGTATATGTTATTTTATTTATTTCATTTGGTGAAATATGAACATATATGATTTGTCGTGAATTACTTATTATCTCATGCATTGTATCAGTATGCAAATTGTACATTGAACAATGCATAACGTACAGATGGTCGCATAAGATTGCTTTTATCGATTACTGAGCGGGTGAAGAGTATCATATTATATCGCTTTTGGGCGATTGCTGAGTATGTGAGGATTGTTATGTTATATTGTGAGACGATGCTACGGTATACGAGGGAATCTCGTAGTGGGACAGACCGCGTATATGACAGGAGGGTCCACCGAGCTCTTTCCCTTTGGCGGTACGGCGCCTTATTGGCCTGACGTGAATGACGTCCTATCTTGTGAACCTTGTAGTGGAACATACCGCCTACATGACAGGAGGGTCCACCGAGCTCTTCACCTCTGGCGGGTGAAAAAGACCATCCATCAGTACATTTATAGGCCCCACTGATATTGATTTAGCTCTTCGGTACCGTAGTATTCGATCTCATGGCCCATATTGAGTGTATGCGTCTGAGAGTATGAAAGAATGATTAAGTTAGTATGAGAGTATGATTGTCCCCAAGGCTTGGCTCTAGTGGCATGGGGGTAGGCATGCCAACCCCTAGGTGACGGGGTCGAATCTCACCATGTGGGATTCACCTTGACTATCGTTGTCAGATGAGTTTGTGACATATTCATCTGGACTCAGGGATTAGTCCAACCACTGCAGTGTGTGGCGCAATTAAAGCCTTCGCAGGTCTGTGTGGTGCAAGCCCAAAACAGTATTTAGGGGCTAGCCCAAAGCCATGTTGAGTCGGGATACCTTGGGACAGTAAAAAAAATAGTATGACAGTCTGATTACGAAAGCATGAGCGACATATCATCATATCATGTTGCATTCGTTGCATAGTCGAGGAATTTATATCGCAGGTCGATATAGTTTCATACACCACATACACGAGTTTACTATTGTCACGACTTTTACTTATCGAGCTATTACCTCACGTAGTTCATGTGTTGTAGGTGAGTCCGATGTTGCTGTATGATTCTCTTTTACGAGGCTAGTTGTTGGAGCTCCCGCAGACTTCTGAGATGGAATGTACATGGACGACGACTTATGGCCATCGGTCTCATTTATTTTGGGATTGACTTGTCTTGTCTATATCGTTTGGAGTATGTTTTGATACATTTTGGGATAGATGTATGTATATATACATTGTTTCAGTACTTTTCTGATTGTTAAGTTGAACTGTGCTTATACGTTATATTGGGTACTGTGAGAGGTTTAATTTGAAATGTAATGGTGTAATTTCGAGTTTGACGAATTTGGTGATTTTGTGAACTATTTTTAGTTGGTTGTGTACAAGGTATTTTGACGATTTTCAAGCGAAACTTTTGAAAATTTGTTTTCTCGAACTTGCATGTCTAGTGTCTTTAGCGTCTTATAGTGGGTTAATGGTGTGGTCGTCACATGTTAGCTCATGTATCTATAATCCACTCATGCATTTTAATATTAGGACAAGAGAAGTCAATACCTGAGGTATTACCTATTTACACCGATGCTATCATCACTTGAGTTGCATTAGATTGATTGTTCTGGCTTCCAATTAGTGCCATGATGGCTCAGTATTGTTGACTAGTAATCAGAGGCATTGAAAAAAACATTGTGTTCTTTGTTCTTCCCAGTTTTGATGTAGATTGGCTTTCTGATTTTAAACATCTGCATTATTTGCCGTGAAGTTCTTGTTTCCCTCTTGTGAAATATATCTGCCTCCATTATGAAAGCTGAATATGCCTCCACCTCTTTTTCCATTTTCTCTTCCCCTCCTCTCACATAATTTGTTGGATTTCCATGGGGCTTGTAGCACATATCCTTGTTATGCCCTTTGAAGTTACAATACTCATAATGCAGATTAGACTTATATGTCTGTTGATTTCCTTGAACACTGTTTGACATAGAAGCCACTAAAGATTCATTTCAAGCAGTATGAAACATTAATTTTTCTTTGTGGTTCGTCATTCAGAACCATGGCAAACTTGCCCGACTGCTGTAAAGGATTCATCAGCAATATTGGAGACCTAATTGAGCTAAAACCCTCATTCAAGCCCATCAAAAACTGCATCATCTTAAGTTGAAATGTGAGTTCAGCATATTCCCTCGAAATATCAGCAGCAGGTGATGGAATCAATCTACTCTACTCATCCCAAAAATGTGTAAAGCTCGAGTAATATTCTGTGACTGAATTTGCACCTTGATTAAGAGTGTTGATCTGCCTATATAATGAAAATAACATTGCTCCATTGGCTTTATCAAATCTCTCCTCAAGTCCTTCCAAACAAAATGTGCAGATTCGCAATAAATCAGTCTGTTCATTAATTCCCTTGACAATGAATCCATTGTGAATATGTTGGATCTTCTTCACCCGGTGCCTTACACGTATCGTCGATGAATCCAATTTTATTTTTCGCTTCAAGCGCAACAATCATTTATCGGCTCTAGATTTTATAGTTTTCTGATCCCCTCAACCCCTCAGTTACTAGGTCAAGACTGGGTGTGTCAGACGAATGCAAATAGAGTGGATCTTGAAAGTCGTATACAACCGCAACTGATGCCTTCTTTGAATTATTGCCCTTCGCAATCTCCATTGATGTTGACCTATCTTTTGAATCGATTTCGGTGGTGTAATGTCGAACAATTAGCCCTCAGATTGGCTCTGATACCATGTAAGAAACGCAACACTGATTTTATTCAAGATAGGGAAGAAATCCCTAAGAATTACAGAAAGTATTGAGCAAATCATCAAGATCGATATGGATGTTTTAAATAGAAAATGAATAATAATCTACAGGAAAAAGGAAAAACTTAGCCTATATACACTATGCTATTTACCCATAACAATCTATACTTTATAAATTTACAATTAAGTCCTTGTTACATATAAAAAACTCTCAACTACTAGGCAACATAGTATTGTGCAATATTTTAGTTACTTGGGCAATATTAATATGTTTAACACTTGGGTCTAATAGACCCACCCGGAGCTCCATCATTGCCGGCCGGCCGGTGATCAATGGACCACCTGAGTCCCTACGTAGATCCATATGTGAGTAGATCCATATGTGATATAAAGTATTTTATTCAAATCCAATAAACACAGATAGCATTTATTTTTTAATATTCACGTGGCCATAAATCCCGGGAAGATTATTTATCTTTTCTTTCAAATCGCAACGAAAAAATTAGTGTTAAATTGTGAACATTGTCTTAACACTTATTTGGTATTAGGTAAAATAATCTATTGGACCAACTGGAGAATATAGCAAATTGTACGGTTCAGCTGCATAAGCTTGGAGTATATATATATATATATATATAGGCATCCCATATACAGAGGTATATAGTGTTCCAGTTAAATATTATATCCGATCAGACCCGATTGTGGGGCAAAGATTAACCACAACATACAAACAACTTGCTTTATATGATTTTCGAATTGTGTGAAATCAAATTCATATACCGCAGGTGAGTTGCAGCTCCAAGAAAAACCCCACATATTTAAAAAAAAAAAAAAAAGGCGAAATCGTAGAACAAGCTGTTGGATGCTCAAACCATCTCCTGACGAGGAGTAACCTGTGGCATGATCGAAGGTGCAGCTGGGGCCAAAAGCAGCCTCCTTCTGCTTTCCCCTGCTGATTGAACAACGATTGCAAACTCCGTTGAGGCTAAAGCTGCTGCTGCTTCCTGCTTTTTTAATTTCAACAAATTCAGACCATAAAAATAATGCAGTCACACTAGGAGCAAAATAAGGGATTTCCCTTTTTTTCCCTCTTTACCTGTCTTCGTCTGCGACGTTGCAATATACTAATGGCCCAAATCATGATGTAGCAAGGCAAAAGGAAACCAACAATACGAAGCATGAACAGCTGCCGAGGTTTATGTAGATTTTGAGCACGATATATCAGAAGATATGAAAATTTATTATATTATAATCCAAGATTAGTAAAAGAAATGAAAAAACATACCGCGAAAAAAGCTGATGCATCGTTCTCTGCATCACTATCCGTTCCATCATCGGTGAGGGCCAATGCATGCCTCAGGAGCAGTAGAGCCATCAACTGTTTTTATACCACCATATTATTTTTTTTCATTAATGAAATGCAGCGGCGACTCCTTTGATGATGATTTAAATTACTAGACAATAATTAGAATAACTCGTGGCTTACAATAAATGCAGCTGAACGACAAAAGGCAGCTCCGTAATTATTAGTGCCATGGTAGTCATCATACTCGCCTTCAAAGAAGCGACGTTCAGCCTCTGCAATAGCTAAGAGACGGGGATCGTGCATGTCAAAAGGTGCACCAGAGATCTGCCATACTCCTCTGGTTAGAACAACATTAAAATTGCCATATCAATACCAAATGGAGACAATGATTGAAACTTAAAACATGTCAAGAAACTAAATTCTCCGAAATATTTTGTCACGAGCATGATTTTTTAAATGGGTTGTAATGCTAAGTTTTAATTACCCAATATCTATGGTAGCCTCATCGGGTGGTGGCCTTGCAGGAGCAGTATAACCAGTCTGATATTGCTGCACAGTAACAAGCATAGAGATAAAGGTACCATCAGGCACACACATAGTCAGGCAAACATATGTACAGTTTCCAATATTTTAATGGATCAAGCACTTTAGGAATTTTGATAAAGATACAATCTTTGAGATTTTGAAAGGAAAACAATAAACATACTTCATATATATACCTTATGACAAATCTCACAGGTAACATCTCCCTTCTCGTTGCACCAGTGCTGAACGCATTTTCTGTGGGCATACTGCAATCGCAAATGGCCTAAGTAAGATATAACGATAACGAACAAGAGTGGAAAAGTGCCAGAAAGCATGAAATGTATTGTATGTCTTATTTCATAGTTGATTGAAATTTAAAGAATAAAATACATCACGAAACGAAATACCTTAAGACTCCCACTGCAAGCACAAGGGCTCTCCAGATTGCTGATGGAATCCTCATCTTGGCATATCCGGCACTCGCCCGTCCCTATGAGCGGCGATTCCTCATCATCGTCCACCACAACCACCGCCACCTCACCGCCTTTGGCCACCATCAAAGGGGATGAGGTCCCCACTGTTTCGGGCCCTTTCTCGTTGGTCAAGTTTTCCATTACCACCAACAAATAAACGCTCACGCAATTTACACCTTATTTACACCTCAAACAACTGTAACCAGCCACACGAACGCCTAAACAAAAATAACAAACAAAAATAGAAAAGAAAAAGCCACAAAATCCCCTTTTCTGGTTCACGAAAGAATATTATTCTGACTTTTTCTTCTATTAACCAAATTTACGATCTTCAGACCAAAATTTGTGCTTGCGTTTATCTACAAAAACACGTTTATTGGTCTTTCAATTCACCAATTCCTAGCTTTACAAGTCAGGGTTTTTAAACGGCAGCCGAAAGCAAAATTACAATCCAATGACCGAGCTGGAGAATGCAGCTGGATCAGAGGATTACAAGAGAAAAGAGAGCACAAAACCAAATTCAATTGATTCGGTTAGCTGGATTTTCCCTACGAACAAAAGGGGGGAACGATAAAATATAATACCGCAAGAAGGAAAAAAAAATAGTACCTGAAGAATAATACGCTGTTGAGAACAGAATCGCGAATTCTTCGCTGAACCAAGAAACCGAAACAGAAAATCAATAGACGGTAGTCGTAATGTAAAAGCTGGGATTGATTATGTATCAAGGCCCAAGGGTGCTTGCGCATTTTATTTTATTTACCTTGTATTTTTCCTCTTTGCTCATTAGGGAACTTGGAGCTTATTTATAGGGTAAATTATGCTAATCCACGTGGTTATAACGAAGTGCATGTAATTATTCTATTTTTTTTTTACTGTGCAAATTTTTTTTTGCAAACTCAAATTTTGTATCTTATTGTACTGCCTAAAACTAAGCATTGTAGTTTGTACACCTAATCAGGGGTGAAAATAACGACGAACACATGTGTTTTATGATATTTCCGGACCACATGGAATTTGATGCTTAAATGGACAAGGAAGGGTTTTCGTCTCTCTTTTCCGTCAACTTTTTCTGTTAAATCTTATTGTTTTAAGGGTAATTCTATTCAAACCGTTTGATTGTATTCCCATCTTCTCTTAATTAGCACACACATAATTTATGTATTCGCGTTAATTGTTATTTTGGTTGGCCAACCAAATAGTTGGTGCCATTTAATATCTCGTTTAACACTTGTTTCCCATGTAAATGATTGAATTGAATGAAATATAATAAACTTATGCATTTTAGGTTTCTGAAAAAAAAGTGCAATATCAAGATACATTATATGAATTAATACTAAATCATTGTATATAGTAACAAGAAAACAAATTAAAGTGGGAACGTGTCTCTGTTATAAATTCTCTCTTTAAATGATAATATAGGTAATAGCAAATATTTATATTGTGTCATTTTGTATTATATTAACTTAACTCCTAGTATTGGTAAATTTAAATATTAATTTTTGAAAGAAAAACGAGAATTCATAGATTGAATTATATAGTAATCATAACTGAATTTATAGCGAGAATCCACAATTTTAATAACTGGATTTATAGAATATATAAAAAAAACTTGATTAAAATATATACTAATAAATTAGTAATAAACGAAATGTTATTGAAATAAATTAGTTATAGTAATAAATTATAACAGACTATTAACGTACTAACTGTATTTATAGAATATATGTAAAAACTAACTTGATTAAGATATTTTATAGTAAATTAGTAATAAATGAAAAAGTGTTAAATTTAAGGTTGCTAACTCTAATATAAGAAAATTGATTTTTCTCTTCATTATAACGTAACCCAAGATTTAATTACACCCGAAAGGGATGAAAATAGTAGTATCCTTTTTTAATTAACTCAGTTATATTTAATTTTACCTAATTGTGGAAAATAAGAGATACATTTAATAAGATTCAGGAAAGCTCGGGTTGTTTCCAAATCTGAGTCTCTATAATCTCCATCTTGTTGTCCCGACGACACGAACATCTTGCCAAATCATCGCCCCATTTTCACCACTTCCATGATGATCTCTCCAATTCGATCATCGTGAGGGGTAGTAGTAGTAAATAAAGAAAATTGAGCCGTACCACAACGAAAAGTGCAAGATTGATCAAAAACGCCAAATCCTCAAGCGTCGTCAAATCAAGCAAATATCGATGACCTTCAAAAACGAAGTTGCCACCTCGTGTACGCCTCTCCGAATTTAAAGAGAACTCCCCAATCTCAACACAAGGTTGAACAAATGTAGGGGGAGTTGTGCAACTATCGAAGGGAGAGATCGAACACAGAAAGAGAAGATTCGGCAAGCAACTTCAAATTTCTTCTGGCATATCCGAGACAAGCTTAAAAAGTAGACTTGAAGAAAGATACGTTGCCCAGAAGAGAAGGTCAAGAACGGTGCACTTGAAGATATCCTAAAGAAGAGATCACAAGACAATACATAGGAGGAGAAAATTGAAGTCACGCCGAACACGCTTCTGCCGACGCACACTCTGATACGTGTTTTTCGAGGACTCAGGACAACATTTCTACAAGACCAAGATAACCAACGTTGAATTGCAAATTGAACACAAAGGGGGAGATTGTTAGGATTATTTTATTGTGTTCAAATTGATTATGTTATCTTAGTCTTGCAATTTATTTAACTAAACTAGACTCTATTTATAAAATCTAGTTATCTTTTTATGTAATGGGCTTAAAAGGCCCAAATATTATATATCAACATGTGCTATATATACTAAAATCTTAACAAATAGTTAGGTATGTCTTGTGTGTGAAAGTGAATAAAGAAAAATTATTTTGAGAGCAAGTAATGACCGCCCAACCCGAAGCTCAAGAACACGTACACACGCACCCCATGAAATACGAACTCTTCCGATTTAATCGTGGTAAAACCTCTTTAATCTCATTTAGTTGGATAATCAGCTTACGATACCAATTTAAGGACGGGTCCTTCCTTATTAGCATTTAAAAGCTATGCATGCACTTTTTGTAGATTCGTGTCCTAAGTCGGTTTTCGTTGTATCTAGGGCCTTAGTGACGGACTTAGGTACCCAAATCTTTTTAATTCCTAATGGACAACATTGTTTAGTGCTAGATGCAAGCTCTTGTTTGCTTACCCATATTGTCTTAATTCCTAGAACTTTAGCTTTTGCTTCAGATTTAGGGTGCTTTGACTTTTTGACTATACGTTCTTTCTTTTTTGTCGGGTTTAGGCCGTGACGTGGGAAAAAACGTATTGCTCTCTTTTTTGTGTTAGTAATTGTTTTTCTATTACGAGAATTTAAAACAAATGCATCATCATGAAAATAGAAAGAATTTAAAATCTTAGATGTTCTCATAGGTCAAAAAAGAAGAAATAAATATGGAAATGTAGCAACTCGAGGTTTAACACACGAAAAATGCATATTACAAGGTTTTGAACTAGACACTTCTAAAGAAACTAGCTAACTCCTTTCTAGAAGAAGGAGCGACGTCTTCTCATGATAGGTCGCCTTCTGTGGCTTTCTTCTTCCCTTTTCTATTTAGATTTGGTCATGTGGGTACATGCAAAGATGAGTTAGTGGGTTTTTTTTCTAATGACACCATGTTTTCTTAATGTTCTAGTCGTAGTGGGGGTTTCTATTTGTGGTTTGACTAGAGACATATTTCTAAAGGTTGAAGCTATATTAGTGTCGATTTGCTTTTCAAGTAAAGAAATTGTACTTAGTCGTATTTCATTCTCCACCTAAAAAACAATTCTTTCTGACTCTAAGGTTGAGCACAAATAAGTGATTTCTCTGATTATTGCTGGTATACAAGCACTAGATTTTCTAGGTTTTCCTGAGCCAGTGGATTTTTCTTCGACAGCAGTTGGTTCAGAAGAGGGTGTACAAAGGGGTAGATAGTCATTAGACAAAGGTATTTCCCTTGTCTTATAACTCTCGTTCAGTTCTGCATAATCAACGATACTTCCACCCCTGCCTTTGTATCTCTCTTTGTCTTCTCGATAGCATCTATTTCTGATGCTATCGTGAAGGGCATTAGATGAGGTAGGTTTACACCTAGATATCTAATATCGTAAAGAGGTATGAGCTTCTTTTCAACTGGTTGATCAGTTGGTATGAAACCTAAGCCTTCACGGGGATTGTAAAATATAGTGTCCCTAGGCTGGTTTAAGAAGATCGTTTATCTGTTTGCCCTCTTTGGTAAGAATATCGTCTAGACTTTTAATCTTAGAGTATAATTTCCTACGTTCCCCATTCATAAGGTTGTATTCGCTAGTCTTAGTTATTCGTTCGTCTTCACTCGTTTTCAAACTAGTTGTTAAGTCAATAACCTGTACTTTTAGCTTCTCTATTTCTAAGTCACGAATTTCGACTCTCAATTGCGTAGCTTCTACCTGGCAATTGAGAGTATCCCTTTTTCTCTTAATTGCTTAAGCAAACACTTGTGATTATTGACTAAACGAGATTCCAAGTCCTTTATAGTATTTTCGTTATCTATAAAGGTATTTTTGGCTTGCTTGTAAGTACAGAGACTATTGGTTAAAGCACTAATCTTTGATTCAGAATTAGTTGGGCTAGCTTCATAGGTAGCTAAAGTAGTTTCTAATCTGCTATGTTTTCATGGGCTATAACTAAGGTGGCTTCGGTCTTATTTCTTATCTATTGACCTATTTTTACGTTCCTTACGGAAGGCTTTATATTTTTCTTTAAGTTCTAGAAATATTCTAAGGTCAAAAGATTCTACTTCCCTCCCTGACGTCGATTTTTTGCCTTCACCGTCACCGAACTCTGGCTCCTTGTCCTCGTCGCCCGACTCAGCTCCCTCCACCAAGGCCTTCAGGGCTACGTTTACTGGCTCACTTTTCTGAGGTGTCCTCGAGCCAGTGGTCCTGCTCAGCCATCAGTGTTATGCTACTTTTCTTTTGCCCCAAGAGCTGAACCTTACTAGCGTAGTACTCCTCGTCCTTCTTCTTTGGAAGGAAGCAGTCTTTAGCCCAGTGCCCGGGCTTGCCACAATTGTAGCATTTGTTAGGTTCAGAGGCACTCATTGTCTCCGACTGCTGAGGAGGTTTTGGTGGTTGTCTGGAGCTGGATGAGACTCTCTGTCTGTTTTTAGACGACGACAACGACTTCTTAAAGAATGTCTTGCCCATCATCTTCGTCATGAGAGCCATCTACTTCTCGAAATCCTTGAATTTGGGGTCGGAGTCTGATCGAGAAACTTCTTTCTTTGACGGACTGAGAGGCTTCACAGACTTGTTATTTCCAGATTTCGTGCTCCTCTTGAGCGTGTTGTCTGTAACTAAGGTGAGTGGGCCTATCACTGCCTTGCTTCTTGTTCGCCAATTTCTTCGTGGACATCGTCAGCGTGCTGCCCAAGACTCTCATAGATGCTATGAATTTTGATCTCATCGATGTCCTTGTTCTGCCTGAAGTTAGTGGTTATTTTCTTCCATTCTAGCAGTAGTGAAGTGAGAAATTTGACATTTAGCTCCATGTTCGTCCTTGTGACGTTGATCTTCCTCATCTCATTCATTTGGATCATGAACCTTCGGTAAGTTTCTCCAATTTGCTCTCCAGGCCTAGCCTTGACGAAGTTATAAGCAGCGAGGGGGTTGGCTTTCTTAGCTCTCAGTCCTACCTCAGTTCCCTGCATCATCTTTGTCATTTCATCCCACATTTCTTTTGACGTTTGAAAGCTATCGACTTGGATGAAGATGTCGTTTTTCATGGCTTGCAGAAGGTAGGTCTTTGCTAGGAGGTCAGCTCTGGCTCTTTTCTTCTCCGCATCGTTGTACTCGGCCGGTGTTTTGCGTACTCTAGTTGGGCCGTTGGGGTTGCCTGTGCATCGTTAGGGATGGTCGTCCAAAATCGAGCTGGTCTTTCTTCTATGGAGCGGATGATGTCATCTCCTCTCTCTTTTATCTCAATGATGTTCAGGAGCCTGCTCCTCAGACGGTGATTGTTCCCATCTTAGTACTGGAGGACGCACGTCATTTTCCATGGCTAGAGTGTCCATTGTTGGTTTTGGGGGTTTGGATCTTTACTATGTGATTGTATTATGTATTTTATTTATTCGGGTGAAATTTTTTATTTTCGAAGTTGTTTATCAAAAATGTGGTGTGGGATGTGATTTCGAAAAGATTTTGAGTGCGAAAATCGAGTTGCAAAAATTAAGTTTAGAATTTTTATGTTTCGAAAATCTGGATTTTTGAAATGAGTTTGAAATATTTGTCAAAGTAGTTTTCAAAATGAATTTCGATATGGTTTCGAAAATGTAAGTTGCGAAAATGTCTGTTGCAAAAATTATTATCGAAAGTCAAGGAGTTGCATAATTTTCGAAAATAATATTCGAAATATGAGGTTGAGAAAAAATTTTCGAGTGAGATTTTCGAAACAATTTTCGAAACAAATTTTCGAGAGTTCGAAAATGTGTTTTAGAAATCTATAAACCCAGATTTTGCTAGAAAATCACTCAAACTTGATGAAAAATTCTTGGTTCCTTTACAGAAACTCTAGAAAATGTCCTATAACACTCGACGAGTTTAAAGCTAAGAAAAATAAGCATGATTCTACTCAAAAATGTCGAAGATAATATCACAAACCACAATAAAAACTTGCGAAAATGTAAAACAACCTTGCGAAAATCCAAAAGCTAGGTCCAATCGATCACGTTCCGGCTCTGATACCGCTTGTAGGTTACCATACACCTCAACGATCAACAATGGGGGAATCAAATAGTGATTTTACGTGAGTTTTACGTTGAGTGCATGTTTAATGCTTTTTATTTGGAGAGAGAGAATAGTGGCGCAAATATAAAGATAATTCTATTTTGATTCACACTAATTAATGTGTAGGGTTTATGTATTTATACCTTTGAATAGGTATAAACCCTTGGGCCCCTACCTGACCCATTACAACCACTAGCCAAGCACTAGAACCCACATTTCTGACTCTAGTTCACTTAATAAAGTAAATACAAGTCTTAGACTTAAATATTGGACACTTTAATATATCAAACATTAATGAGGAGATGGATTCCATCATGGGAAATAACACTTGGGTATTATCCGATTTACCACCAAGTTGCAAACCTTTGGGTTCCAAATGGATTTTCAAAAGAAAGATGAGAGTCGATGGAACAACTGAAAAATTTAAGGCGAGATTAGTCATTCAATGGTTTAAACAAAAATCGAGAATAAACTATTTTGATACGTATGCACATGTTGCTCCTATCTCGACGATTAGATTGTTGATTGCATTGGCAGCTATTCACAATCTCGTAAATCACCAAATGGATGTAAAAGTTGCATTCTTGAATGGTGAATTGAATGAGGAAGTTTATATGAAACAACCTGAAGGCTTTATCATACCGGAAAATGAAAACTATGTGTGTAAACTTGTTAAATCCTTGTATGGATTGAAACAAGCACCTAAGCAGTGACATCAAAAGTTTGATGAAGTGATCTTGTCCAGCGGTTACAATTTGAACCAAGCAGACAAGTGTGTGTACAACAAGTTTGATAACTTAGGTAATTGAGTAATCATTTGCTTGTATGTTGATGACATGTTGATCTTGACACGGATTAGAAACAAGTTGATTTGACTGAGGAACTTTGTTCATCTAGATTCTCCATGAAAGATATGGGGGAGGCTGACGTAATCTTAGGAATTAGGATCAAACGTGAAAACCAAGGAATTGCAATTACATAATCTCTTGAGAAAGTGTTAAAGAACTCCAATTGTTTTGACTGTACTCCTGTGAGTTCTTATTTAGATACGAGTATGAAACTTTTGCCTAACAAAGGTGAGCCAATTTCACAACTTGAGTATTCGAAGGTGATTGGATGTTTAATGTCTATCATGACAAGCACAAGGCCGGACATTGCGTATGCTGTTGGGAAACTTTGTAGGTTTACTAGTAATCCAACCACACATCATTGAAAAACAATTAGGCGGGTGCTAAAGTATCTAAAGAGAACAATAAATTATAGTTTGTTTTATGTTGGATCCCCTTCTATTCTAGAAGGATACTGTGATGCCAGTTGGATCTCGAATTTGAAGGATCATTCCTCAACAAGCGGATGTGTATTCTTGCTTGGAGGAGGTGCAATATCGTGGGCTTCTAAGAAGCAAACTTGTATCACAAACTCGACATGGAATCTGAATTTGTTGCCCTAGCAGCTGCTAGTAAAGAAGCCGAATGACTGAAAAATTTAGTCTATGAGATTCCGTTGTGGCCTTAACCGATATCACCTATCTCTATCAATTGTGATAGCTCTGCCACTTTGGCAAAGTCTTAGTCATATGTATAATGGAAAGTCAAGACACTTGGGTGTTAGGCATAACATGATTCGTGAATTAATTACGAATGGGGTGTTATCTGTTGACTATGTTAGATCGCAACAAAATTTGGTGGACCACTTGACGAAGGGGTTGACTAGAGATTTGATTAATCAATCTCAAATCGGGATGGGATTAAAGTCTGTCTGATTTCTAATGGTAAGATACCCAATTTCTATCTAATTTAACATTAGAGCATGAATTCAATGTGGAAAGTTCACACTTGGAACTTGGAGCACATAGTATTTTACATATCATCCCGTGATATGTGCTCGGATCTGCATGACAGTAGGTTGAAGTATATCTTAATAACTCCTTTGAAAAAGTGAAGGTGCAGATGCACAACGAAAAAAGTTACATATGTGAATGCGAAGTTTTGCCACTTCAAGATACTTTGGACTAAGTTTATGTACATTCATGAATGGATATGGACACAAGACTTATAATAGTATCGGGTTTAGTTTTTTTATTCTGAAGACTTGTGTGCACACTATCTTCATCTATTCAAATGGGTCGAATGATTCAATTCTTAGAAAACCCTATCTTCTCGAGTATTTGAAATGTGTAGTGTACTAAGATGGAAATTCGATCTTTTATGACATTTTCATTTAGGCATAAGTTTTTTTTTTGTGTTTGTTTGTCTTAAAGGAATTACACTAAAATGGTGGAGGATTGTTATATATTTTATTGTTATTGAGAATAAAGCGTATACGAGTTAGGAGGTGTGGAGTGTGTTGGGAAAGGTACCCGGTTTGTACCCAAGACGCAACGCCCCGGGATACGGTGCCGAATAAAAATTTTTCCGGGTTCCTTCGCAGCTCGGATCGAAAACTCTAATCACGTTGACACGTAATAGGGCGGGTCATACCCGTGAGAGATTACCTTTGAAGCGAGTGGCAGCTCCTCGTCGATTGCGTCGTCGGCCGCGGTCGTGTTGGGTATTGTCTAGATCGTCACGCCGACCTCGCAGTGTACCACGGTTTCGATTCTCCGAAGATGGCTAGAGAGAATTGATCCGTCGCTCGAGAAAGTGGTTTGCGTTTGTATGTTCGTGTTTCAATTCTCGGGTCGAGAAATTTCGCGTCGATTCTCTTCCCGTGTCTTTTTTTTTTTGACGAGGGTCTCACCCTTATTTATAGTAGAGGAGGACGAAATTTTCAGCCCTAAACAAGGCTAAAATCTCGAAATATTTGTTCCTAAATATGAGAGATATTCTTGCCAAAATATCTCTCCTAATTGAAATCAAAATTCTATTAAAGGAACATACTATAAATAGAAAACTAACTAAGATATTAAAATATATTCGGTAAATAAATTTCGAAATTTATATAAAATATAAATTCGAATTTTAGTTTTAATAAATAATATTCCAAATATTTTTATTACCATATTTGTAAATTACGAAAATACCCTTTAAGGCATTTTTCGAATTTCTCGGCTTAGGGTTGAATTCCAATTCTTCCCTCAAGTCTTTCTAAGCACTTAGCCAAGCCTAAGTCTTAAAGTTAGTTTCATGTGAAGTCCGACTTCGGTCCACTTAATGACCCCGAGGCCCAATAAGGCGTGGCATAACGACCGAGGCCCGTTAAGGCCCAAAACACAATCTCTCCTTCTCGGTACACATTGATGATCCTTTTTAAGCCCGACTCTCTAGGTTCGACTCAATCGGCAAGGGAGGAATCCAAGAGTCCGGTAGGTGCCTAGCCAATTCCGCAGTACCGGACAGATCCCGACTTGAGCACGAATTTCGAACTAGTCTCATTCCAGAACCTAACTATAGATTATAGTACTACGTACAAACCCTTCAGCTGTGTCCCGATCGAGTGAGAGCCATGGTATTTGTCAAACTCACTAAACTCGATACTATGATAAAATGACACGAGGCAAATTACCAAACTACCCTCCATGTCTAACATGAGTTAGTTTAATACCTTGGCCAAGGATTTTGTAATTTCCCGTCGTCATTCTTATAGGACACTTGTCTCGATTACTTGCGAGACTGTGAATCCGTACTCGGCGGTCTAAGCCCGGCAATCACAAATATCCATCAAGACCGCATCTGTCCCGCTGACCCATGCAATAGCAAATCGGATCTAGCGAAACCAGTGATAGTCAAGACTTCAAAGTCAACTCCGTCAAAGCCCCTTTCGGTCTAAGGTTCAAGCAGACTACTATAGTTTTTGTCGTCGATCATTGATACTCCTTGAGTAATAAGCCATGTTTGATCGTACGACCCGCAAGTCAGTGTCCATGAAACGATTCAATCCCTTGATTCGACTCGTATCACAAGTCATGACTTCCGCTTCCAAGCGGTATATCGGCACACGATAAGTCATCTACAAATAAGCCATGATTGGTTTTCCAGCACCCAACTGAAACCTAAGGCTTATGGACATTTTATGTTCGAGGTTAAGAGTCCACTGGTGTCTTCCTCTCTCGTACCCATCGAGAACAATGACTCAACTCGACACATTTGGATTTGTTCATTTATTGCTTTACCCGATGCTAAGTAAAGAACTCATATAACCAATAAACGAATAATGCCTTTATTAATACACAAAACAATGTTTGATTACATTGACAATCGAATGATAAATAAGCTAATGCCCTATACATATCCAATCCTCGTATAGCATTCGAGGGCATATCCCTAACAATCTCCCACTTGCACTCAATGCCATGCGCTGTTGTATCTAATACCCATCTTCTCGGGATGTTTGTTCAGCACTGCCTGAGATAAAGGCTTAGTGAATGGGTCGGCCACGTTGTCCGCAGTCGCAATCTTCTGGACGGCTATGTAGCCACTCTCAACGAATCCACGTAACACGTGGTATTTTCTTTCTATGTGTTTGGATTTACTATGAGATCTTGGTTCCTTCGCTTGCGCGATTGCACCACTATTGTCGCACCACAGTGGCAGTGGTTTTTCGGCAATCGGAACCACTTGCAGTTCTTCCAAGAACTTTCTCATCCAAACTCCTTCTTTAGCTGCCTCTGAGGCGGCTATGTACTCAGCCTCGCAGGTGGAATCAGCAGTTGTGCTCTGCTTGGAACTTTTCCAAGATACTGCTCCACCGTTGAGTGTAAAGACGAAACCTGAAGTGGATTTTCGGTCGTCCACGTTTGACTGGGAATCCGAATCCGTATATCCTTCCACTTCTAATTCTCCATTTCCATAGACCAGCATCATATCCTTTGTTCTTCTAAGATACTTGAGGATATTCTTGACTGCTGTCCAGTGTTCTTTACCCGGGTTGGCTTGAAATCGACTGACTACGCTCACAGCGTATGCTATGTCTGGTCGCGTGCAAAGCATCGCGTACATCAAGCTACCCACTGTGGATGCATAGGGGATTCCATTCATCTCTTTTCTATCTGCCTCACTTTGAGGACACATAGCTTTGGAGAGATGTATCCCATGCCCCATAGGTAAGAACCCTTTCTTAGAATTGTCCATGTTATATCGTTTCAGGACCTTTTTCTAAGTATAGGGCTTGGGAGAGCCCTAACATCTTATTCGTTCTATCCCTATAGACACGAATTCCTAGGATGTAGGTCGCTTCTCCCAAGTCTTTCATGGAGAATTCGGTCGAAAGCCATGCTTTCACCATCGAGAGCATCCCAATATCGTTTCCTATCAAAAGGATGTCATCGACGTACAATACGAGGAACGATATCTTGCTCCCACTGCTTTTTCTGTAGACGCATGGTTCATCTTCGTTCTTTATGAATCTGTAGCTCTTAACTACTTCATCAAACCGAAGATTCCAGCTCCTAGAGGCTTGTTTAAGTCGTAAATTGACTTATTCAATTTGCATACTTTATGAGCATCCTTTTGTGATGTAAAACCCTTTGGCTGTTCCATATTATTTCCTCCTTGAGGTATCCATTTAGGAACGCGGTTTTCACATCCATCTGCCAGATCTCATAATCGTTATACGCTGCTATCGCAAGTAATATCCGAATGGACTTCATCATCGCAACGGGCGAAAAGGTTTCCTCATAGTCAATTCCTTCTTTTTGACTATAACCTTTCGCTACAAGCCTAGCTTTGTATGTATCCACCAGTCCGTCTGATCCAATCTTTTTCTTGAAGATCCACTTACACCCAATGGGTCTAAAACCATCGGGGAGATCAACAAGTGTCCAGACCTGATTTTCGTGCATTGAATCCATTTCGACTTGCATAGCTTCAAGCCATCTTACGGAGTCTATATCCGTCATTGCCTGGTCATAGGTAGCGGGGTCGTCCCCGACGTTACCCCCGTCGCAGCATCCCCGTGCTCGACGTGTACCATTCCATATCTCTCAGGCTGGCGAGATACTCTACCAGACCTGCGCAACTCTGATTGCGTCTTGGACTGCTCTACGGTGTCTTCTAACACTGGAGTTTGTGAAATCGTTTCTGTCGTTTCTCCAAGAGTTACTTCACGACCCACTCCACCTTCTCGAACGAACTCTTCTTCGAGAAAGTGAGCCTGAAGGGCTACAACGATTTTCTGATCGTC
This sequence comes from Linderniella brevidens, assembly GCA_004919715.1. NCBI lineage: Eukaryota > Viridiplantae > Streptophyta > Magnoliopsida > Lamiales > Linderniaceae > Linderniella > Linderniella brevidens. The sequence continues at coordinate 3,811,390 of SWDC01000149.1, read as the reverse complement.
GTGGAAGTAAAATTGGTATCCCATGGAATCCTCAGGATACCCGACAAAACGTCCTTTCACAGCTCTCGATTCCAATTTTTCTGTCTTGAGCTTTTTCACAAAAGCGGGGCAACCCCATATTCTTATGTGGTTCAAGCTCGGCTTTCTACCAGTCCATATTTCATAAGGGATCTGGTCGACAGAACTAGAAGGGATTCGGTTTAAAACGTGCGTTGCGGTTAATAACGCATGACCCCACAGCGACAGTGGCAGGTCTGTGTAACTTAGCATTGATCGAACCTTGTCCAACAGCGTTCGATTTCTGCGTTCGGACACACCATTTAATTGTGGTGTTCCCGGCGGTGTCATCTGTGAAATGATCCCGTTCTCTTTCAAGAACTCGTCAAACTCGAGACTCATGTACTCGCCACCTCGATCAGATCGAATGGCCTTTATATGATTCCCAGTTTGTTTTTCTACTAAAGCCTTATATTCCTTGAACTTATCAAGGGCTTCAGACTTGTATCTCATAAGATATACCTTCCCAAATCTTGAATGATCGTCGGTGAAGGTAATAAAGTAGTGGAAATTACCTCGAGCCGCTTCCCCGAATGGCCCACAAACGTCTGTATGAATCAAAGTGAGAAGTTCTGTGGCTTTTTGGAAAGTCCCGGTAAAGGGAGACTTAGTCATCTTTCCAAGGATACACGATTCGCAAGTCGGATAAGGGTCCGAACCCAACGGCTTAATCATGCCATTTTTCTCCAACTCACGAATTTTTGATCTCCTGCATGACCAAGTCGAAGATGCCACAATTGTCTCATATTGGTCTCTAATTTTCGTTTGTTGGTAATTGTGTTCACAGATTCAGTTTTATCTTTGACATTTAGATAATATAATCCGTTAAGTAAAGTTGCACTTCCGACGCATTTATTCCCAAAATAAATATCGCAAATATTATTACTAAAGCGGAACTCATATCCGTTTCCGCTCAAAACGGGAATAGAAATAATATTCTTAAGCCCCTGGGCAATACTAAACAATCAGAAAGCAATAACTTATGTCTACTAGATAAAACAAGAGTTCTTGATCCAATGTGGGTCGCCGGCACACTATGTCCGCTTCCTACGTTGATCATGACCTCTCGATCCGCCAACCTCCTACTTCGTTCCAGACCCTGGTTTGAAACACAAATGTGAGCGCTAGCTCCTGAGTCTAGGATCCATGAAGTGGAGTACACAGTCATAGAACAATTAGTTTCTAAAACATAAAGTTCTTTACCGGAGGCGGCTAGCTTCGGGCAATCGCGCTTCCAATGGCCGAGCTCATTGCAGTGAAGGCATTTGTCCGTGGGCTTGGCGCCTTTAGACACGTTTTTCTTGGCCTTGCCTTTTGAAACTCCTCCCTTGGGCTTAATGGGCTTGTCCGACTTTTTCTTTCTAATCGACTTCCGAGTCTTATAAGTCGCAACAAGAGCCACTTCCTTTCCCTTTATCTTTTTCATCTGAGTTTGGGCCGTTGACAACTGGTTCATCAACTCAGTTAATGTCATCTCGACCCTATTCAGATTATAATTCACAATGAAGGGATTAAAGGAAGCCGGCAGTGACTGGAGCACGAGATCGTTTTGGAGCTCATTGTCCATGAGGAAGTCGAGTGCATCGAGTCTCTCGATCAAACCGATCATTTTCAGCACATGTTCTCTAACGTCTCTGCCCTCATCCATTTTGCAATGAAACAGTTGCTCTGTCAAAGAGTAGCGAGCACTCCTGGAGTGTTCACCAAAGAGCTCCTTCAAATGAAGCAAAATGGCGCCCACTTCCATTTCCGAGTGGCTTCGCTGCAACTCATTGCTCATGGATAGGAGTATATAGCCCTTGACCTTTGGCTCGTCTATTTGCCACTTGACATACGCAGCCCGGTCGTCGTCACTCGCATCAGTCCCTGGGACTTGCGGTGTAGGGGAATCGAGGACATAAGTCAAAGACTCCATACCTAGAACTATCCTGAGGTTACGGAGCCAGTCCACGTAGTTTGGTCCTACCAAACGGTTCTTTTCAAGCAGCATGTTTAAAAGATTCGTCATAGTAACTAGAAAGAAAATAACTCTGCAGAAGATAAAGATCACATAGTTAGGTTTATTCTATCATTCATCAAGCGCAAACACGGACTTTTCGTTTCGCTTGACTCCCACTATTTTTCTCGAAAATTCTATTCTCCCGATTTAAGAATTTCGGAAACTTCGTTGAGTAGTTTCATAGTGGAGTTGAGGTCCCCGACTCGATTAGACATGCCTCAGCCTTTAACGCAATATTTGGCCTGCCTAATCGATCGAAGTCGAGTTTCACTCGAACCCATCCTATGAGTATTTCAACTATCTTTGTCTCAGTCAGTGACCCTCACGGCTAACCCTGCATTTTGGGTATAACTGTCTAAGTGCAACCTAATCAACTTATGCTCTAACCGCACATTTGAATTCCGCCTTGCTGCCTTACGCTTCGTGGGGCGGAATATGCTATGGTGAGCGTCGTCAAACGAACCCGAAACGCTAATGTTAGGGCTTGATGTACGGCGCCAACTTACTCGGAACAAACCGTACAAACTCCCTAACACCAGACATCTCAAGCATGATAGAAGACAGGAACCCAATTCCTTTTCTCACTTAGTATTTATCAAACGGGAGAAAAAACCTTTTTCACATAAGAGCACATAAAGCATGCATATCATTTCACAAATCGACACGCACGTAAGTAGTAAATAAACCCTAGGAAAATAAACTACAAGGCAACACGAACGGGTTATTTATATTCTAGCCCTATTACGTGAATTATGTGTATGTGGCTTCAAAAAATCATCGGTTCTCCGTATGGGCTTTGAAGTCGACAATCGCCCTTCATCATTCGAACGGCCTCCAAGTCGTCGATCGTCCACCAAGTCATCTTCTCCCGGGGAGTCGTCAACCGTCGAACAGCTTCGTGTATTCTAAACTAAGCCTAATCTAATAAAGACTTTGAAGTACAACACGGGGGGATCATCAGTCCCAAACAACCCGTAAAAGACAAATACAACCCGGGGGGACGAGGCCCTTAACAAATAACCCGGAAAACCAAATAGAAATCCTAAACCCGTAAGTGTGCCTTAAATCATAATCATAACGAGCACGTTGACAATTTCATGAATTCTAACCGAAACCGACAATTTGGGCCTTAAATGGGCCAGGCCCGATAAAAAGGCCCGTTAGGGTTTTTGGGCGAAAAACCCTAGGCGGCCGTCGTGTCCCGGAGGCTGCAGTTTCGTGCGGGTACGCGGCTGTCCGCGCGCCGCTGGCGCTGCCGTCAGAGGTGGCACCACCATCGGACAGCGGTGTGCCGCTGCCCGAGGCAGCGGCGCGGTGGTTCGGGTCTTCGTTGCCCGAACCCGCGGCAGCGGATACGCCGTCGCATGGCGCGGTTGCGCGTGCGGCTGTGCGGCTGTCTGCGAGTCGCAGCGTCTTGGCGGTGGTGCCTTCGACCCCGTCGAGCGGTATGGTGGTCGTGGGTTGGCAAGCGACGCATCGAGCAGCCCCACGCGCCTAGTGCGTTGGCTTTTCGATCGTCTCCCACGAGCCTCGTTTCGATTTAATCATGTTATGATTCCGATCACGAGCCCTGGCTCTGATACCACTGTTGGGAAAGGTACCCGGTTTGTACCCGAGACGCAACGCCCCGGGATACGGTGCCGAATAAAATTTTTTCCGGGTTCCTTCGCAGCTCGGATCGAAAACTCTAATCACGTTGACACGTAATAGGGCGGGTCATACCCGTGAGAGATTACCTTTGAAGCGAGTGGCAGCTCCTCGTCGATTGCGTCGTCGGCCGCGGTCGTGTTGGGTATCGTCTAGATCGTCACGCCGACCTCGCAGTGTACCACGGTTTCGATTCTCCGAAGATGGCTAGAGAGAATTGATCCGTCGCTCGGGAGAGTGGTTTGCGTTTGTTGTTCGTGTTTCGATTCTCGGGTCGAGAAATTTCGCGTCGATTCTCTTCCCGTGTCTTTTTTTTTTGACGAGGGTCTCACCCTTATTTATAGTAGGGGAGGACGAAATTTTCAGCCCTAAACAAGGCTAAAATCTCGAAATATTTGTTCCTAAATATGAGAGATATTCTTGCCAAAATATCTCTCCTAATTGAATTCAAAATTCTATTAAAGGAACATACTATAAATAGAAAACTAACTAAGATATTAAAATATCTTCAAATATGGTAAATAAATTTCGAAATTATATAAAATATAAATTCGAATTTTAGTTTTAATAAATAATATTCCAAATATTTTTATTACCATATTTGTAAATTACGAAAATACCCTTTAAGGCATTTTTCGAATTTCTCGGCTTAGGGTTGAATTCCAATTCTTCCCTCAAGTCTTTCTAAGCACTTAGCCAAGCCTAAGTCTTAAAGTTAGTTTCATATGAAGTCCGACTTCGGTCCACTTAATGACCCCGAGGCCCAATAAGGCGTGGCATAACGACCCGAGGCCCGTTAAGGCCCAAAACACAATCTCTCCTCGGTACACATTGATGATCCTTTTTAAGCCCGACTCTCTAGGTTCGACTCAATCGGCAAGGGAGGAATCCAAGAGTCCGGTAGGTGCCTAGCCAATCCCGCAGTACCGGACAGATCCCGACTTGAGCACGAATTTCGAACTAGTCTCATTCCAGAACCTAACTATAGATTATAGTACTACGTACAAACCCTTCAGTGTGTCCCGATCGAGTGAGAGCCATGGTATTTGTCAAACTCACTAAACTCGATACTATGATAAAATGACACGAGGCAAATTACCAAACTACCCTCCATGTCTAACATGAGTTAGTTTAATACCTTGGCCAAGGATTTTGTAATTTCCCGTCGTCATTCTCATAGGACACTTGTCTCGATTACTTGCGAGACTGTGAATCCGTACTCGGCGGTCTAAGCCCGGCAATCACAAATATCCATCAAGACCGCATCTGTCCCGCTGACCCATGCAATAGCAAATCGGATCTAGCGAAACCAGTGATAGTCAAGACTTCAAAGTCAACTCCGTCAAAGCCCCTTTCGGTCTAAGGTTCAAGCAGCTACTATAGTTTTTGTCGTCGATCATTGACACTCCTTGAGTAATAAGCCATGTTTGATCGTACGACCTGCGAGTCAGTGTCCATGAAACGATTCAATCCCTTGATTCGACTCGTATCACAAGTCATGACTTCCGCTTCCAAGCGGTATATCGGCACACGATAAGTCATCTACAAATAAGCCATGATTGGTTTTCCAGCACCCAACTGAAACCTAAGGCTTATGGACATTTTATGTTCGAGGTTAAGAGTCCGCTGGTGCCTTCCTCTCTCGTACCCATCGAGAACAGTGACTCAACTCGACACATTTGGATTTATTCATTTATTGCTTTACCCGATGCTAAGTAAAGATTTCATATAACCAATAAACGAATAATGCCTTTATTAATACGCAAAACAATGTTTGATTACATTGACAATCGAATGATAAATAAGCTAATGCCCTATACATATCCAATCCTCGTATAGCATTGGAGGGCATATCCCTAACAGAGTGCACGCCCGGAAAACATTTATTTCGAAACCTAAAACCAAGCGGAGGTCAAAGGGAAAGTGCGCCTCTTGGCGGTCCCGCTGCCGAAGAGGCACCACCCTCACAACATGCACCCAAAAGGGTGTGCATACACCACCCGCTGCCGCATGCACTCGAAAAGGTGTTCAGAAACCCTAAAGGGTATGTATGTTCGAAAAGGTAGTCTCTGTTGGTAAACAGACATCAACCTTAAAGGTGTTGCGTCCACTGATGAATGGACACAACTGGTCGAATCTTGGGTTATAAATAAGTGGCGAGGCATACAACAGAATTACATTGAATTTACAAACACTTCTGCGAAAAATCTCTTGTCTTATCCCCGGACAAATTTGGTTAAACTCGTAAGGGTCCGAAATATTGTCTTTGGAAAGTGATTCCAAAACACGATTCTAAAGAATATTCGGCCATACTAATAAGATAATTTTACCAACAGAATCTACCATAGAAGATTATCCAAGCGATTCAAGATAGGCTGGATCTTTGAAATGGGATCCGACAATGCGAGGTATCTCTTGGCCTAAGACGTTTTTTCTTCAAAAGACAAAAGGGAACTCGTCAAAAACGAAGATAATGGAGCTACAAAGAAGAAGAACATAAAGGGAGAGACTGTTACGACATAATTGTGTTCCAATTTTTACTATTTTTGTTTTGGGGCTAAATTGTATTTCCAATATTTTAGGGACCAAAATTTAAATATACCAAAATATGTGTTTGGTATATATATGTGTGTGAAAGTAGCTTGAAAAGTAAGTAACACATAATTGTAAAACTTCTCAAGTGTTATCAAGCATTAATGAAGAATTTGTCCTCCAACGAAGATTACCGAAATACTTCATTTCCGCATTTATTCGGTAATCTAATCGACGATTCTTCTATATTTTCATTGAGGTTATTGGATCTTGACCTAACACACATACGCAAGGTGGTATGATTTACTGATATGCCAAAAAAATCATGTTAATTAATTGTGATTAAGTATTACATTTTTATTATTCTAATATTAAGAATATTACTCTTATTATTATTATTATTATTATTATTATTATTATTATTATTATTATTATTATTATTATTATGCTAACAAAGCTTAAGATTAAAAAGGAGAAAAATGAAGAGATAGATTATGAACTTTTATTCAAACTTTTGTGTGATTTACAATTTTCCTTATCCGCCTCAAACAACGCCCACTAAGAACGACCTCACAAATCCTCCCACTAATTACGGAATTATTCATTCCGTTTTTGAGCATTCGCATAATATCCCATCTCCTCCACAAATCACGCAAATAAACCTATCCACCAATGATTACACCATTGACGACCCTCTCACCCATACCCATAATGATAACGCCTCCCTTTCCTGTTTTACTAAGCCTTCCCAAAGCCGGGAGCGAGGACCGGAGCTCGAAAACAAGCCTTGAATTCTCATTCCATAAAGAGAAAAGCTACCACAGACAAGCTATTTGAAGAAGAGAAAGAACAGCGGAAAAGAACTTCTCTAGTAGTCCACTTAGATCTTCACCCATCACCTCCACACAACTAGTCATTGCTGATTTCCTCAACTGGATAGGATTCTATTTGATAGAAGAATGGATGTAACCAGAGCTTCCGAGCTTGATACACTACTATCGAAAAATTCACTTCACTTTCTTTCTTTTCTATTCTTTTTCGAAGCGGGTTTAGATCTTGAAAAGAGGCATATCGGTCGAAGGAATCATCTTTCAACGGCTACTCAGTTGGCTATCCCTTGTTGGATCGGCCTATCCACCCACTATTTTTTAGGAGGATTTCATATTCCCTCGGCTTCATGATCCGATGTGTTGAATTACTGAACGTAAAAGTTCGACTATTCCTCACTCGACTTCCATTCCACCCGCCCTGCTAGTCACATCAAAGGCATTCATTCCGGAGTTCTTTGTCGATAGGGAAGAAGGGCAAGCCGGTCCCCAGAACGGTCTCGGAGTACGAAAGTCTGACTTTGATTGGAAAAAGAAGTGGGGTTAGGCCAGTAAGGCTAAAGCTGCTAATGAAATTCGTAAATGCACTGAGGTTCCCCCTAACCAGCTCTCTGACATCGAGAAGATCCCTTGTTTGTGAGGCACTTCTTTATCTAGATAGACTATAGAATGCAGTTCAAGAGATGATGGCTCTTGGCAAAGTCCCCGGACGCTTCCCTTTTTAGAGCCAGTTCTAGCGAAGCCATATCATAACATTCTCGAAAGCGTCGCTCTTCTCGATCATGAAGTCAAGTCGAGCCAGATTCTGAGGAGAAAGCAGTGGGTAAAGCTGCTGTTGAAGCAGTCACATTATAGATGTGATTCATATCTATATTCTGGTCTTCGTGATCGAGCCGACTTAAGTTTGGTGATCGATCTGAGTAGTCGGTGTTAGCTTATAAGCGCTAATTAATGAATTAACATGGACCCGAATTCCATCCATTTTGTTTAGTCATTCCTCTTCTTATGTCGGTTGCGTCGCCCATACGTAGGCTTTCTTTCCACCATCTTCAACTACGGATGATCGGTCTTTCTCTTAGTGATTGGTCTATATGTTCCTGTTGGCCTAACCGGTGCCCGCAGGTACGGCACCATCCCTTAGTTCGATTCAATACCATCTGTTTAGTTAGTCATATTACAGGACGGACTTTGGTACACTTTTCAGAGCAGTCGATGGCATTTTCTAAGAGACGAGATCCGATCTACAAATCATCCGTTTTATGTTTTCGTCGGGCTTTTGCTATATCTAAAAAGTTCAATCGCCGTACCCTATATTATAGTTGTTTGATTTCCGAAGTTGGCTACGGGCACCAAAGCTATTCGAGTATTTAGCCAAGGAAGTAGATCGAAAGAAGGGAACGGAGCGAACATCAGATGAAGCGGGCACAAAAGAAAATCAAGCAGGATAAGAAAAGAAATCGACTGCCATCGCCCGGAACTCCAATTCCCCAAAGGGGAGTACTAGTTCCACGAAACCGCCATCTCATGGATTAGCCGGAAAAGGAGATTGATAGGTCGCACTTGCTTACTTCTGCTCTGTAAGTGGATTCAGGCCTGGAGTTCGTGATCCTTCTTCTATTAGTAGAGAGAAGGGTGAGACTCCTTGGAAAGGATAGGTGGCACCGGAGCACATACATGACATTACCATTACCATACAAAAAAGGCCGGGCAGAGACATTGATTATTAAAGCACCGTCAGACCCAACCCAAATCGCTTCGCTTGCCGGAGAGGCTACATCGGATTGAAACTACTTCTTACTTCTTATACCCTCGTGAACCGCTCAGCAAGTACAGTAGAGCTCTCTTTCCTGATTGCAGGCATTCCGTCAATATAGATTGGGCTTCCTTTACCCATACCCATGTTCGAAGTCTGTAAGCTCAGTCCGCACAAAGTCCTTTGCTTAACGAAAAAGGCATCTAGACGCAGCATCACAGCTATCAAAGGTTTTGAAACACCAAAAAGGGCGGTTGAGCCAGTGGAGGCTTGCTTCGCATAGGCTACACAAGCTAGGATTGTTGATTGATTGTTGACTGGTAGAACATGATTCTTTCGCCATACTACGCTCAGGGCTTGGTCAGAAAGCCCTTTTTTGTTTTGACCGACCCACTAGAAACGGAAGTCATTCAGGAGCGAAAGCTGACTCTTTCAAAGGAATCAGAAGCTCAAGAAGAGAAAAACAACCGATATACAGCCGCTATCCCTCCCTAAGAAGCAGCGGGGGAGAAAGTCGCTCAGTAGCAGACAACTCGCTAGCTCAGTAGCTTCAGTCTTCTACTACTAGTCTAATTGGTAATTCAATTCTGCTTCAGTCTCTTATTCATTCGTATCAGAAGCTTGGGGATCATGCTCTCATGCTATCGGTCCCATCCAACACTTTTCACACTCGATGCCCATAACAAACCTCTATGCGGTTGGGGAGTTGCTCCTGCCAAACAAGAAGGAAAAAGCGAAATCAACTGCACTTGACTTTTTCGGATAGGTCTGCCTCTATAACTCTACCGGATGCTTGTACCGATCGTGCGAAAGTACCAAAGCTAATCTATATTGATAGGTCGCTAAGGAGAAACCCCTTAAAACCCCAACAAAGCGGACCAAAGGCCAAATCGGGAGAGAAGTTCCAACTAGTAATCATCTCATTTCCTATCGGCATTGTCAGAAGCTCAGTTCCTTTTCATCACAGGACAAGATCCGAGCAGAATCAGAGGACAATCGAACAGAAGATGAATAGTCTAAGTGACGAGCCTTTGTTGGCCGGGTTAAGGCAAGGGAAGCGATAACATTCAAGCAGAGAGAGATTGTTCCCAGCATGGATTCTTTGCCAGCAGTTCCCCTCGAGCTAGCCTAAGAGCTAAGGGGAGGACTTACTTTGTTTTCTTTCCTACGCAAGGTTCTGTCTCGGGTAGTTCGAGTAGTAGTAGCGAGCCTGTATATACAACTATTCTATTTCATCAGGCCCTTAGGAAAGGCTGAAAAGAGCCTTGTTGCTTGCTTGTCTAGCTCTGCTGCTCGTGAAGAGCTAGATCCATAACATTCACACCTGGCTACTCGCTCTGTTGCGGATTTAGTTTCAGGGTTCGTTTTGACTGATTCTTTAGTTGAAGCAACTGATGCCCTAACTTAACCCGCCTTACCTTTTGTACTTTCTATTTCTATTTCTAGTTGGAGTACTTGATCCCGGAAAAAGGGTCAAGGGATAGGCTTGATGCCAGATCCACTTTTAGGGTTGACTCAGCAGTTGAAGAAGATTGTAATTTGACTAGCTGTTCTCTCTTTCCTGTGCTCGCTAACTTTTTCATCCGTGATAATTGACTAAACTCTGTCAGGTGCTATCTACGAACACCAAAAGCTTCGGTATCTTGAGCTTTAGAAGGACAGCATCCGATCGGGAGACAGACCCTTCAGCGGCATCTATTACCTATCTTCAACATTCCGCTTCCGCGCCTGGTGAATCGAAAAAGCCTAGTTATTTATCTTCGGAGACAGTATCCGATTTAGCATTTAGTGGCAAAACCCCCTCTCGGGGGATCTTATTATACGGACTTTTTTTCCCGTAAATAATATATGACTTCTCGGCAAAGACCTAGGAAAGATAGGTTGAGGAGGCACAAGTCAATGATGATGGCATCGAATGCCTCTTTGAAAGGAAAGAAAAAGCTCTTGTCGCAATTATTGAATCAATAGTTAACCCAAACACGGAGTAGGCTGCTTGAAAAAAAGCTCTAAGCCTTTCGCTCTTCCCCCGGCTAACTTTTTTCTTAACTACCTTATTCATGAACCTTTTACCCTTAAACAACGGGAGTTATGTCCTATCCCCCACGGTTATGCCCGATTTCAATTGAGGAGAATGATTGGACCTAAGCTTTTATACAATACAGGCTTGCTTCTTTTCCGGTCCGGGCTAGTTCGCAAAACCTAGACTCCCATGGCTCGCTTGGAAAACGTTCGTACGTTGCTAACCTCTTATTCTCCTCTTACCCTTGAACTCTTCTTGAATCGAGGATCCGAAGGAGGCTCAGCTAGGGCTCTTCCTCTCTTTGATGGATGAGCGGAGAATAGCATTCTGATATTCTTTGACTTTCTTTGTTATGGGAAGGCTTCAGCCTCTGTCAAAATTGCACCGGGTCAATAGAAACCTCAATTTCTTTCTCCGAGCGGAGCTCCTAAGGCAAAGGCCTTCTTCTCAAAGCCCGCCCTTGGTCCTATTGCTACTGCTTCTGATTCACCAAATAAATTAGCCCCTTCGACGCTTTATTAAAGGAGTACTGATCCCGGGAAATTCCTTCCAAGGAACTTATTGACCATTAATTCTTTATCAAAGACCGGAAAGGCCGACTCCTTTTGTTTGGGATTTGAGGAACAGAATCTGCTGCTGCTGGTAGAGAATACGCCGTTACTCTTACAGAATCCACTTAACATTCAAAAGGGCTCCGCTCCTACTAGGAGTAAGTAAGGTTTAGGCTTGACTGCTTTCCTTTCTTCCCTTACTGTTGATGGAATACGCACTGCTAGCCTCTTTCCTCTTGCTTTGATTTTGGGGCCGGGGAGAAGCATTAATTTGATAAGAGAAGAAAGTTCTTAACGTAGGTCGGCGTAGATAAATGCTATCCGTCGGCGTAGATAAATGCTATCCGACTTGAATGATCGAATCGATTCCACTTTGAACTTTGTCGAGATTGAGTTCGTGTTCCGTGTACCGGGTACAAGAAAAGAAAAAAGAAAGACTCCAAAATAATAGAATATAGAATATATCAAGAATTGCTTAAATAACTCAGCGATCTCAAATCATAGTCACGATCTACTAAAAGGCAAGTAGCTTGATTGGTTCAAATCCAATTCGTGAGAGGCGTCATTCTTCTTTTCTTTTTTCGATTCGTCTAGTCTAAAGGAAAGGAGGTGATAGAGTTCCTGTCACAAACAATGGTAGTTGCTTAGAGTACTAGAGCTCCGGGCCTAAGTGCAAGGGGATATGAATGAGAAAGCCGGTATCAGTAAAGTTCAAAACCATGGGGCTAGGACCTATTACTTAGAAAGAAAAACCCCAATTGACAAGAGAGTTGTACGAGGCGTAGCAGTCAAAATGACTTTCTTATACTTCTGTCTTCTTTAGGTAGGTCACCGAGGAATTTCGTATAGCTCTGAAAGAAAAATATCTCATGTGGTTCGGCGCGCAGCAAGACCTCTTCTCGCAATTGATGTAATGGTCATCCTTTTCTTTGATCATGGATTTCGGAGGAATACAAATAACCTGGACTTCAGTGAAAAGACCATACCGCGGGCAAGGGTCTGAAAGAGGCTCAACTCTGTCCTGTCTCTGTCCAGCAGGTAGTATGCAATACTCAGTGCCTTTTTTCCCGTCAAATTGGCGAGGCATCTTTATATGTTTCAAATCCCTGACGTACACTATCAAGGAGGAGGCTAAACAAACCGAGTCAAGATCAGCTAATAGAGAAGAAGCTCTTTTTGCGCAAGTTTAGCTTCAAAGTCACTTTAGCGAAGGATGTTGGAACAGATGCAATAAAGCGAGTTGAATCGGGGGATCTAGTTGACTGTGAATCCGTTGCTTGACGATAGTTAGCTCTTGCCGCTGACGCCCCTCTTGAGGTCCAGGAAAGGCCCCCCCGTATCAGATCAAACAAAGACCTATCATCCAACTACTGCTCAAATCAAGCTAATGGCTTTTTCAAGGCAAAGAACACCAGACGAAAGAGAAGCTAGAGGATGCTCTTCATCAACAACAGAATCTGCTTCAACTAGATCGACCACTGAGGAAACGAGCTCTCTTGCAGATCCTTCAGCTCCGGCGTCAGATTCCACTCAATCGACTGATTCAACTTACTCGGCAAAATCAACAACGGGTTTTCGAACATAAGCTGCATTTCGATATGCTGCATATGAAACCATTTGAGACCTATAAGGAGTACGGGACGGAACGGAATAAAGTGGAAAATGTCAAGGAAAGCCATAGTTAGCGCATAGCCAAATTACGGCGTAACTGATGTATTACACTTACTGTAGGAGCAAGTTCAGGCGTCAACAACAACTACGAAAACTGAGGAAATGCAAGATAAGCAACTTTCTTTAGCAGAAAAATGTTAAGGCAGTTGAGCCTGCTTCTCTTTCAGATACTCATCCTCGGGTCGAGCCAGCCTGACCGAACGTAACTATCTATCAAGTAGAGCGCTCCTTTAGCGAGACGGGGCCAACACTGACAGAAGTTGATCTAGTTGAAGCATCAATGATGGCATCAGTTGTAAAGGCAGTATCTTCAGCGTCTCCTATCTCTCTCTCCCTTTCCCTTCTCTCCTTGCGGACCCGCGTTTAGTTAGAGGTTCACTGGAGCCAAGTAATAAGACATCTTATGATCGAGTGGAATCTGAAGCTGAAGCAAGGATGGCATCGGCAGTAACGTCCTCGCTTTCAGATACGGATCTTGCTGGGAGAGGAAATGCTGAAGAGCGTCCTGTAAGCAAATTCTCCGATCTGGAGATCTATCACCAAACCAAAAGATGTTTGCTGCAAAGAGGAAACGGCGCTTTTACCTTGACGTAACTCCACTTGAAACTTTCTAGAAGTAGGCAACAGAATAATCAGAGAGCAGAGTTGGAAATAAAGATCTAAGGATATTTTACTGAATAGAGCGCACTCCAAATTGACTAGCTAGCATACAGATATCAAGTTACGTACCTTAAAGTGTAGCACTATAGCTTTGAAGCCTCCGGCCTACTTATTGATAAGTTACCTCCTCTCCGTCCCTTGGAAAGACTTTTTTCCTATGATGGTATGGTGATTCCTAATATGAACGAGACAGGGGGAACGACAATTGCTGGCCTGGCGACTCATTTAAGTTCCTCGCTCGTCGGTATTCAAAAAAGTGCCCACCTGCACAAGTAATTCAAATACAGAAACTCTGCGTATGGCTAATACACTAAAACCTGCTACAAAGTTCCGAAAAGAGCAGGGCAATGGTAAATTTAGGTCTTCGAATCCTGAAACAGCAGGAAAGGAGATATCTTTGGTAAATCTTTTTCATGGAATAGGAGCAGTCGACAAAAAAGAATTTCATGAGAAAAGCACCACAGGGAAAGGTAACTAACCTGCTGTTAAAGGCAGGGGAAAAGAGTCATTTGTTTACTTTACAACACTTTTCCAGGGTCCTGGCTAGCTCAATCAAATTTCAAATGTAAGAAAGCTGCCCTTTCTATTTCAAATAGAATAAAAAAGGGAAGAAATCTTCTATGATTGTCAGATAAAAAGCAAGGGATCGCTGATATTCTAACCAGAGAAACCTCAAGGAATTTAGCAACAAAGAAGCAATTCTATATTCATACTCGAGGGACATGCGCTTTCTTTTAGCTCTTTGCGCAATAATAGGAGTTTCAATTTGGTGGGCAATGGCACCAGAACCATTGCTCGTAAAACCGGAAGCTCTTAGTGCACCCGATCTAAAGATGCTCGTGCAAATCATCAGGGATACATTGATTGATCGGGTTTGCAGTTCACACCCAGACGTTAGTCACCCATACGAATGTGGGGAACCTATCAACAACGAAGCTAGAAAAGTCTTGTTGGAGCAACCCTTCGATCCACGAGATAGAAGCGTAAAGTAAAGGAAGGCACAAATAGGAAAAAAGTCCCCCCTCAACCTTTTTGATTGTAGAAGGGTCCACATATGGGCACTGCCACTATCAATCAAATGGTGATGGCTTTTCTTTCAAGTAGTCCATAAACTCGCATGCTTTGCGGTGTGCGAAGACCAGCAATAGCTTGTAAAGAGATCTCTGGCGGTTCAGGATTTTGAGTTACCTTAAAGCCCCATTCTTTCCTTTGTCCCTCTTCCTTTTCACCAGGCCAAGCCCCCTCGATCTGAAAGAAATTCTCTTCTTTCCTCCATCTATAAACGGGATGGAACTTCTCCTCACAATTAGAGTATAGCACAAGAAGCCAGGATTTCGCCTCGACTCTGCCTCAGCCGGTCTGAGACGCTTCATTCTTGGAAAGGTTGGCCTGGACTACCTTATTAGCATGAGCTGCGGTGTGGCCTGGGGGGCATCGGATCGATTAAGACCTCGTCTAGCTCCCACTTTTGATTCAACCAAGCTAGCTAACCCAATGGTTGACGTGAGAGTGATTGGTCTGAACATTTGGACGTAGAGACGAATGCCATCTCTCAGCCTTTAATCACCAAAAAAACTTCTCTTAGTTGGAAGGACGGCCTCAGACAAGCCCTACCATCGCTTGGCAACCTTCTCAAACTCGACTTTCTACTCCCGCAATGTGGACACCTGACCGAAGCTTAGCAAGTGCACCAGCATGATCGTCATACTTTCTTGGCCAAAAGCCTTCCTTCTTTATAAGAAAAACTAGCATAAACCCCTTGATAATCTATTTCTTTTTTTTGGGATGCAACAGCTTTTCAATGACCATGAAAAGCGGAAGACTTTCATTTTATCGGTAATTTTCAATGCAACCCAGATTTAGTCAAAAATTGACATCAAAAGTTGCATTATTGCCTTTTCCTTTATAGGTCAAAGATTTTTCGTTGCAAGACCCTTTTAGTAAATAAAGTGCCGTTGAAACTCAACAAGTTGTTAAAACCCCTGGTCAAATGGGGCATGCAAGGAAAAAATAATAAGGATAAGACAAGCAAGCTTTCGAAGGACAAGCTTAAGAGATTGAGGAGGGGCGGGAATGAAGAAGCGAGCCGGATTAGTCTTAGTTATTAGTAAAGGGCTTTTGAAGGGACATGACCGGTTGGCGAGCGAGTGTGCTGGTTTGAGAGCTTTATAATTGGATAGTGATGAATCGGGACTTAGTTAGCTATTAATAGAATCCGGAACCACTCTTCCGTCTTAAAAATTCTTTTGCATTGGTGGCTGTTTGTGCTTGGGAAAGGAAATACCACTGGCTCTTTTGAAGGGGCTGGGCTGCCTGGTCTTGACTTCCTTATCCATTATCAAATAAGGCGCGAATGTCTTATCCGGAAATAGAAAGAGAATAGAAAGAGTTGGCATGCTAATCCTCTGCATTTCGAGTCCTAAACCATGATTTCGAGGACTAAGGTAAACCCATAAAGTTCTTTTTGGAATTCCCTTCCATCCCTTGATTGAAGAAAAGGGGTAGTTGATAGCCTCAGTAGAAGTCTTTCCCCCTTTCTCCTTCCCCTTTGTTTAAGATTGGGAGCAGTCTCTTTTATAGCCCATTCAGTTGGAATAGATAGCCCCAGTTTACGTAGAAGTGTAAGTAAAAGTCCTCATAGTTCGATTTATCCTATTTATTTGGATTATCCCAGTCTAAGGCTAAGTCCCTTTAGTTCCAGCAGTATGAATAGTCCCATTCCTTCTCTTGTGAGTTCTCCGCCAGCCTGAATTTATTCCTAATCTAATCCATAGCGATCTAGCCGAGTGAGGCCTTAAATTAAAGCGGTTGTAGTCCTTTTATTCTATGTTGTAATATAACGTATTCCTTAGTTTAAAGAAAAGAGCCAGCCCATACAATAGCAGAAAAAAGCTAAGCCTATACATATGTTGGAGTGCTTCTTCCTTCTAGCCATTTCATAAGAAAATGACTAAGCTCCTGTGAATAGTCCCCCTTACTAAAGTTGTTTATGAACTAGGTGCCCTAGGGATGCTTGTGCTTCATTCAAATACCTTCCTTGTCCTGCTAACCATATCGGAGGTAAGAAAAAATCCTTTCTTATTAATCTCCTCTCCCTCCTAAGTCCAGATCCTGAACTAATTCAATGCCCTTGAAAGCAGCTCCTTTCCTTTTCATTTTCTTCATATTGTTTAAAACATTTCTATGAAGGGTATACGCCACAACAATGATCCAAAGGCAGTGTTACAAACCTCTTCCTGACGAAAATCTCACTATATATGTAAATTCAGATTGGTATCGATTCTGAGATAAAAAGACTTTTGCCCCACTGGCAAAGGTTACTTTTGTCGGGCTCAGATTGAAGTTGCCACGGTGAGAAAGTAGCCTTCGTTCCAGTGAGATGTGGGGAATGATTTTCTTATCTTAATGGAAAACTACATGAGGAGGTTTACATGCTACCTTCGTCACTCATCAGTTAAGGCATCGTTCGCTTCGGATCAAAGTGACGCATCTAAATCCGGGCAAGGCCTAAGAAGTGGATTCAACTATAAGGAGCTAACGGGTAATTCTTTGTAGTTAGTAGCTAACTCGGCCTAGGGCTGCCCGAATTGATGCAGATTATCATTTTATTTTATAGAACAATGCGAGATCAATTTCTTTCTTTCCTCACTTAGCAGCTCTTTGGATTTGATGCAAGGGCAGAGAAAGAGGAAGACTTTGAGGTCCCATTTGAAGATTAAGACGATGTGAAAGAGAAAGAGGAGCAGATAGCTGCCCTTTCTTCCTTTGAATTTAGCTATTTTCCCTGGTTCTATCAAACCAGCTTTACAACTCCTGGTGGAAATGAAACTACTACAAACTCTGTCTTAACAGATGATTCTTTAGATTCGGATGGAGATGTTTTTTTTGGGGGGCTTTATTTATTTAGCTGTATGTCACGAAGCGTAGGGTCTACCATTCAACAACTAGAGGGTTCTCTCGGAAGGATGTTGACCCCGTCACCGATGCTCTTGGCTTTCGCGTGTCACTGATTTAGCTTCCGATTGGGTCAGTGTGAAGCATTGGCTTTCCGCCTTAAGCTCACCTGTGACTGTCTTGCTCTCTCAAGTCAGTTTCGAATCTGGATGACCTACAGTTTTGACTAGGTTACAGCTGGATCGGTTAGTTCTGGGATGATTGATGCCTTCCATACATCAGCATTCTGTAAGTACAGCTTTTGTTGTGTGTGTTCTTTCCAACTGGAAAGACTTGGCTGGCTATCCCTTCTTTCCTTATAATCGAGACTGCTAAAAAGTAATTTGACTTGCCCCAGCTTGACGACTCCTTTGATTTGCTTACTAAGTCCTAGCTTACTAGAAAGTAAATTGATTTCAATTGAATTCTTCCTTAGCTCAAGCGCTAAGCTCTTCAAACCTGCCTCAACAAAGGCTTCAGACAGGTAGATGTATATACTGACTCATATGATGCCGACAATTTGATATTGAAGGATGGCAATTCGGATCACCCGTTCTTTGAAGTGAGAAGTGAGGTTTGAAGGCTCCTACTCAGGGATTGGGAGGTTAGGATCTTTCATGTTAACAGAGAAGCTCTAAAAGCTGCAGATTGGAGGGCAAAGAACGCTCACAGTTTGCCAACTGGAGTTCATATGTTTGATGATGTCCCTATTGGTTGTAACCATATTTTAGAACTTGACCCGCGGGAAGGTCTAAGTAACAGTTACCAGTCGATCTTACCCGTAAAGGCGAACAAGCAACGGCTTTCAAGCAAGACCCCTCCTCTCGCTTTAGAAGGACTGCCTTTTCAGGTCTGAATGTGGAGTTTGGCATATGCCTGCTCTTACCGATCTCTTTTCTTTGGAGATGATTCCTAACTACTTACTAAGGCAAGCCTCCTTTCTTCCTACCGCTTGAGGAGAGGGAATTTTTTTATGCCCATTGATTGACAAAGACCTTTATTGGTGCTTGAGGAGAGTATAGATAGTATAAAACTTATAGTTCGAGGGGTAATGAAAAGACTAAAAAACTCGAATGATAGAAGAATCGACAGCTGCTCCTGCGCTTACTACTTTGAAAAGAGAAAGCAGGGCCGGCTAAGCGATACGGAAAGAATCCTAGACCTGCAAGCACATGAACTCACTCACACCCCGCGCTAGAGACACCTCTTAACAGTAAAAAGTCCCTCCTTGTAAAACCCAGCTTTTAGGGCGGATTCAATATCCATAGCTGTGGATTCTGTGCATCCATTCGTTGATCGGACATGTTGTATGTGAGTTGCTTCTTCCTTTAGATTAGAGCTCGCTCTCTCAGTCCATTAGAAAGACAAGCCATACAGGGAAGCCATAGAGGCAAGTCTAAGTGCAGTTCCTATTCAGTCAGATTTCGCTAATAGGGGCATGAGGGGCCCCTTTCATACTTCAGATCAAGATATACGGCTTCCTTTAGCATCGGATTGTAGGCATCTTTCTTCTAGTCCCCTGTTCGTACATTAATAGAGGAAGTTGTCCTTCAAAAAGCCAAGTCAGTATACTTGCTTTCTTTCACAGCCGGGTCTGTAACAGCTGATTCTCTTCCTCCAAGCAGTAAAGCGGGCAATGGCAATAAAGTAATCAAGTCTGTCAAGCAGTAAAGGTAAGTGCAGAAAATAAGTAATCAGGAAAGGCATACTACTACCACTAATGTTGTTTAATTGGCCTAAGGGTCTTAGATCTCCTTCTGGGGGTAAGGGTCAAGACCAGTGCCTGCTACTCCTACTCCTCCTTCACAGCCTCGTTGGTCCTTGTGTAGTACAACCGATTTCCCGATTGTTCTTTTCTGCTTTCTTTTCTCTTGTAGGGGCGCGGATGGAGCGAGCGAAGATGCGGAGTCAGATTCTTTGATTTGAGACGAATTCATTCCTCTACCGAAAGTGGTTGTGATAGGGAATAGGTAAAGGCCTTGCCTTATTCAAAAGTACCAGGAAGGAAAAGATTAAGCATTACCTCTGTTGAAGGAATAAGCCCAACCTAGCTATTTAAGCTCTGGAAGGACGGACTACTTCTTTTCACTCTTTCGAGATGCGTGAATACATTTATTGAGAGAGATAGCCAGTCCTGGAAAGAGCAGATGTGAACAATGCAAAGAAGGAACCCTTTGTACTTGTTCTATGACACGACAGATACTAGTAGTCCCGATCAACTGGTTCACGATCTTGACGGGCTTTTTCCCTATTCCTCTGTAAATTGGATGTTGCAAGAGGTGTTGTTCCATCTCCATTTGTTTTTCGGATAACGATTTACGTATGATGTTCTAATACTGCAGTTAGGGTATACTCGTGTGGCGACCCTACTTCCTAATTAAGTTAATTGGCGGATTTCCCCGCAACAGAACACGCGGAAGACCCGATAAAATTTTCTTTTTTTAATTTAAATAACCTACATAGTATTATATTGGGTTTACAAAAATATCTACTATTAATACTTTGGGCCGAAGCCCCAAAATTTCAAACCCAATATCAAACACTATGCCACTCCACAGGTCGCGTCCCATGTACTGCGCCACCCTCAAAAGTCCGTGGAGTCACCGCCGCCAGCTCGCCATGAATCTCAACCCTGACACTAGTCGGTGTCGGGTTCATTCTTACCTACAAACAAAAATAGGATAGAACCCTGAGCTATTGCCCAGTAGGTGATTACATAACATGCAATACGTGCGTGCACTCCACCCAATCCCGGTTCCTCACAATATAATATAATGCACACTCGACAAATCTCATCTATCAATTCTCAATTCTCAACAGGGCCCTAGGTCAGACTCGGCACCCACGCGCGCAATGGCAAAGTACACCATCAACCATGCGGTAGCCCACACCGGCCGCGCCGGGTCGCTCCTTCCGCACACAATCTCAACCCGACGGCTTTTTCCCCGAATGTTATACCACAAGTTCGGATAGACAGGAATCTCACATCTGTCTGCCGTCCCTGAGCCAAATAATATCCGGTGGTTTACACCTCGGGTGGCTCAATCCCGAGTAGATGGGTGTCGCAAACCCCCTCTCCCACCAAGTGCATAATCGAGTCTGAACCTGACTGCCAAAATCGGCAACTCTACCCTTCTCACATTCGACACAATATCGTGTCACCGTATCATTACGGTACCTTCACCTCTCTTATGCATGTCGTGAAATGCATATCACATTCGTCACATATATCACGTATTTTCTTACAAATAATACCCCAAAATACTCTCGTATCTTAAAATAAGGGTTGACCCGAAAATTCTAGTCAAAGTATGAATATACTTTGATTTAGAGATAAAATGAACTTAAAATAATTTTATTTGAATATTTGGGCCTAATTTAAGACAAAAGTCCAAAAATAATTAGACTGGTCGAATCGTGAAGTTCGGTCAACTTCAGACTTTTTAAAAGCATATGGTCAACCCGACATTTGGAGTCAAAATTCGGGACTCTTCACAGTGTTAGCGGTATTGCCCGAATTTGGATTTCGCGCGTCATTTGATCGAATTTGCGAAGTCTGATTTAGTTCGCGTGTCACCCGAAATTCACTCACAGGAATCACCCCGCGAAATTCAAGTTGACCCGCGAAACTTTAGTCCGACCCGCTACTTCTCTCACAGGAATCACCCTGTGGTCGACCCGCGAAATTAATTCTGACCCGCGAAAAACCCATTTACTCACACAATAAAATCCATTTGAGTCCGCGAAGAACTTTTCGCGACCCGAATATAATTCGCGAACTAAACTTCGGCGAACTATCGAAAACCTGCCCGAATTTCAACCTTTCAAATTTGGCGAAATTTAAAATTTGGCCCGCGACCTTCTTTTCTCACTCACATCTTTACAAATCTTTCGGCCCGCGAATTTTATCGCAGCCCGCGATTTTCTTTCCTCTCTCACACTTCACGAACCTTTTTGGCCCGCGAATTCTTTTCAACCCGCGAATTTCTCATGAGCTGAAACTTTCTTCATCTCATCGAAATTCATATTTTCCAGAACTTCATCACATGAATCCGTTCCAGATTTCACATAAACATGTAAGAATTCACAGAACTCATATATTGAGCTCAAACTTAACATCTCAACACAGCAAATACAACACATAATCATTCAAAGTTCCCGAAATTCATGAATTCGGATGACCTTTCATCCAAATTCGTTAAACTAAATAAATCAAACTTAAAAACAGTTTGTAGGGGTTAAAAACCACCTACCTCACTTCCAAGTCAGCCGAAATTGCTTAGTTCTTCTCTGCTTTTCTTCGTTTGTTTTCTTTCGTTTGATATTTTGGTTTTGTCCTTATCACCTTTTGAGATAAACCTTTAAAAGGAAAGTTACGTTTCCTTTCTCTTAAGGAAATCTCTTATTGGGCCTACTTTAAATTAATTTGGGCCCATATCTATTTATTTTACTCAAAGAGTATTTTTCTTATTTTCGGTTCAATTTCCCGAAAATTCGCTTTGTCCGAAAATTAACTTCATAATTTTCCGAAACTTACAGAATAATTTTCACGCTAATTGCGCATTATTCCCGTATTAATTTTACGGGTATTACATCCTCCCCCCCTTAAAAGAAATTTCGTCCCCGAAATTTAAGTTGTCTGAAACAACTCAGGGTATTTCTCTCTCATTTCGTCTTCTCGCTCCCAAGTGGCTTCTTCCAATATCTGGTTTCGCCATAAGACCTTCACGAGGGGAATATTCTTATTTCGTAATTGCTTCACCTCATACATTAGAATCTCTACCGGCTTTTCTTCGTAACTCAAGTCCGGCTTCAATTGTTGGTGAAGTCTTTTGTCTCTTAGCACATGATACGGGTCCAACACATACTTTCGCAGTGTAGACACGTGGAATACGTCATGGACTTGTGCTAACGACGTCGGTAATTCTAGCTGATATGCTACTTCACCGACTCTTTTCAAAATTTTGAAAGGTCCTATATATCTTGGACTCAACTTTCCTTTTTGTCCGAACCGTTTGACACCCTTCATAGGTGATACTTTCAAAAATACTTTATCACCTTCTTCAAATTCTAACGACCTTCGCCTCTTGTCTGCATAACTCTTCTGGCGACTTTGGGCCGTTTGCATTTTCTCCCGAATTTTCTTAACAACTTCAGTCATTTCGCGTACCATCTCGGGACCTAATAGCGCCTTCTCGCCGATTTCATCCCAATGAACTGGGGATCGACATTTACGTCCGTATAAGGCTTCGTAAGGCGCCATTCCGATCGTTGCTTGATAGCTGTTGTTATATGAAAATTCTATTAACGGGAGATATTTACTCCAACTCCCTTGAAAATCCAAGACACATGCTCTCAACATGTCTTCGAGTGTCTGGATCGTCCTTTCCGATTGTCCGTCAGTCTGGGGATGATAAGCTGAACTAAATGATAATTTAGTTCCCAGAGCTTTCTGTAAGCTTTTCCAGAACTGGGACAGAAATCTTGAATCTCGATCTGATATGATCGATATCGGAATTCCATGGAGTCTCACTATCTCTTGAATGTAGAGTTCAGCGAACTTCTCCATGGGATAGGTCTGGTGAATAGGCAAGAAATGGGCGGACTTAGTCAGTCTGTCAACAATCACCCAAATTGCATCATAACCTTTCACCGTTCTTGGCAACCCGACGACAAAATCCATTGTTATATGGTCCCACTTCCACTCGGGAATCGTCAAAGGTTGTAACATTCCTGCCGGTCTTTGATGTTCTGCTTTGATCTGCTGACAAGTCAGGCATCTATGTACAAATGCAGCAACATCCTTTTTCATTCCCGGCCACCAATAATTTAGTCGCAAATCACGATACATTTTCGTTGCACCGGGATGCACCGAATATATTGTCGTATGTGCCTCCGTCATTAAAGTTCGACGAATCTCTTCATCTTCCGGCACATATAAGCGACTTTTAAATCGTAAACTCCCGTCTTCTCGGAATTCAAATTCCGATGAGACTTCTTTATCTTGTTCTCTTTGTTTCTTCAAGTACAACTCATCTTTCTTTTGTACTTCAATGATTCGGTCTAATAGTGTTGGCTTAAGTGTCAACACTGCCAACTTTTCTTCAATCTCTCCGAAATTGATTACTTCAACTCCGAATTGGCGTAATTCAGTGTTTACAGTTTTGCGGCTCAATGCATCTGCGACTACGTTCGCTTTTCCTGGATGATAATTTATCACACAGTCGTAGTCTTTGACTAACTCGAGCCATCTTCTTTGCCTCATATTTAACTCCTTCTGGGTGAAGAAGTACTTCAAACTCTTGTGATCCGTGAAGATCTCGCATCTTTCTCCGTAAAGATAGTGTCGCCATGTTTTAAGAGCAAACACTACGGCTGCGAGTTCGAGATCATGAGTGGGGTAATTTTTCTCATATGGCTTTAATTGTCGGGAGGCATAAGCGATCACCTTCCCGTTTTGCATTAAAACACACCCCAACCCATATTTAGAGGCATCACTATAAACAGAAAAATTTCCAGTACCCGAAGGTATTGCTAACACTGGAGCAGTTGTTAGCCTTTTCTTTAATTCCTGGAAACTTTGCTCACATTCATCCGTCCATTTGAACGGAACATTTTTCTTTGTCAAATTGGTGAGCGTCGAGGCGATGCTGGAAAAGTCCTTAATGAACTTTCGATAATACCCAGCTAGCCCGAGAAAACTTCTTATCTCCGTGGGAGTGGTTGGTCTTGGCCAATTTTCTATAGCTTCTATCTTGCTGGGATCTACTGAAATTCCGCTTCCCGAAATAACATGCCCCAGAAAGATTACTCGATCCAACCAAAATTCGCACTTTTTAAATTTGGCGAATAATTGTTTCTCCCGAAGAATTCCTAGGACCGCTCTCAAATGTTCCTCATGTTCTTCTTTTGTCTTGGAATAAATGAGAATATCGTCGATAAAGACGATAACACATCGGTCCAGCAATTTTTTGAATACTCGGTTCATCAAATCCATGAAGGCTGCCGGAGCATTCGTCAATCCGAAAGGCATGACCAAAAATTCATAGTGGCCGTACCTCGTACTGAATGCGGTTTTTGGAATGTCCGCTTCCCGGATCTTCAGCTGATGATAACCGGAGCGCAGGTCGATCTTAGAAAATACTGTTGCTCCTTGGAGTTGATCGAATAAATCGTCAATCCTTGGCAATGGGTATTTATTCTTAATCGTGATCTTGTTGAGTTCACGATAATCGATACACATTCTCATCGACCCGTCCTTTTTCTTCACAAATAAAACCGGGGCTCCCCATGGTGAGAAACTGGGTTGAATAAAACCCTTCTGCAACAAATCTTCCAATTGCTCCTTCAATTCTCGTAATTCGTTCGGTGCTAACCGATACGGGGATTTAGAGATCGGGGCAGCTCCAGGTACAAGATCGATTGCAAATTTAATCTCCCGATCTGGGGGTAATCCCGGAAGATCCTCGGGAAATACATCGGAATATTCGTTCACTATCGGAACCTCCTCAAGTTTAAGCTGGGAAGATTCCTCAGCATTCACCGCAAAAACTAGGAACGATTCGCAACCCGTATTTACGAGTCGCTGAGCTTTTAAAGCAGAAATCCGAGGGATTGAGTTTCTATTCTTTCTTCCCGAAAATTCAAACTCCTCTCCCTCTGGCGATCGAAACCTAACTACCCTTTTTGAACAATCAATAATGGCTCCGTATTTCGAAAGCCAATCCATCCCGAATATAATATCGTAATCATTCATCGGGATTACTATTAGGTTCACATCTAACTCTCTACCCTCAATTCTTACGGGACATTTCTCAACCACCAAATTTGATCGAGTTGGATCCCCATGTGGTAAAGATACCACGAAATCACATAATGAACGGGAGGGATAGATTCCTGCCCTGGCCACAAAGTTAGCCGATACAAACGAATGTGTGGCTCCCGAGTCAATCAAGATCGAAGAGGGCACGTGAAATATACTCAACGTACCCGTAACTACATTCGGGTTTGCCTCCGCCTCCTCATTAGTCAGAGTAAAAACTCTTGCAGGCACAGGTGGAGGTCGAATGAGGTTACGCGGTTGAGTCTGCACTGGAGGCTGACCTCTCGGGCAATTCCGTGCGATGTGTCCGGCCTCACCGCACCGGAAACATTGCAGAGTCTGCACCGGTCGTGGTCCGTAGCATATGCCAAAGTGATTTCGTCCACACTGTTGGCATTGGGGCGCTGGTACCGGGGGTCGGTTGGGAACATTGGCCGGTCTCTGATAAGCATTCGGGCGCCACATCTGTTGACTCGGTCGATTTCCTTTATTCTTCGGGTCCTTGCCGAAGAATTGTCGCTTTTGGCCGCTTCCTCCTTGCTGTTGCTGACTCTCTCTTTTCCTACTTGCCTCTTGGGCTTCCCTTACTACTCCTTCCGCTTGTTCTGCGATCAACGCTCGCTCCGTCGCCTGACGGAACTCTAATTGGCGTACTCCCGCCACACTTAAATCTCGATAAAATTCGGGCTTCAGCCCTCGAAGAAATCTCGTCACCTTTAGAGTATTGGTTGCCACGAGATGAGGTGCAAAACGAGATAATTCTTCAAATTTGCGGATGTATTCCGCAACTGGCATTCGCCCTTGTTTCAGGTTCATGAATTCATACATTCGCTGCTCCTGATCGTGAGCAGTGAAGTACTTATCATAAAACAGTTCCCTGAAGCGTTCCCATGTCATCGTCGCCGGATCTTCTAACACCTTTATGGTGTTCCACCAAAAACGCGCGCTTCCCCGAAATAGGGAAACGGCACACAACACCTTCTCATTGTTCGGCACACGACTGTATATAAATAAGTCTTCTATTGTGTCGATCCAGTCCTCAGCTGCCGCAGGATTAGTAGCTTCGGCGAAAACTGGTGGATTTAACTTACGAAATCGCTCCCCTATGATCTCTACGCGATCAGGCTGTGGGGATGGACGGTGCTCAGATGAGCTCTGGTGATTTATCAAATCATGAATTTGGTCTGACTGTCTTTGGATAAGTTCAGTCAGCCTATTTATCGTGTCATGCTCACGAGTCGGGGGTGGGGATTCAGATTCGCCCCTCCGACTGGACTCTCCAACGAACACGTTCCTCGGTCTTCCTCTTGGCATTTTCCAAATACTAGATAATTCATGTAACAAATATACATGAGATCACATAATCATATCAAAGTATTACACTTAACTTACAGGCGAGGCTGGTTCTCCCGGCTTTTGAGTGGCAGTACATGGACAGTCTTCAGAATCTAAAGCCTAAGCTCTGATACCACCTGTGGCGACCCTACTTCCTAATTAAGTTAATTGGCGGATTTCCCCGCAACAGAACACGCGGAAGACCCGATAAAATTTTCTTTTTTTAATTTAAATAACCTACATAGTATTATATCGGGTTTACAAAAATATCTACTATTAATACTTTGGGCCGAAGCCCCAAAATTTCAAACCCAATATCAAACACTATGCCACTCCACAGGTCGCGTCCCATGTACTGCGCCACCCTCAAAAGTCCGTGGAGTCACCGCCGCCAGCTCGCCATGAATCTCAACCCTGACACTAGTCGGTGTCGGGTTCATTCTTACCTACAAACAAAAATAGGATAGAACCCTGAGCTATTGCCCAGTAGGTGATTACATAACATGCAATACGTGCGTGCACTCCACCCAATCCCGGTTCCTCACAATATAATATAATGCACACTCGACAAATCTCATCTATCAATTCTCAATTCTCAACAGGGCCCTAGGTCAGACTCGGCACCCACGCGCGCAATGGCAAAGTACACCATCAACCATGCGGTAGCCCACACCGGCCGCGCCGGGTCGCTCCTTCCGCACACAATCTCAACCCGACGGCTTTTTCCCCGAATGTTATACCACAAGTTCGGGTAGACAGGAATCTCACATCTGTCTGCCGTCCCTGAGCCAAATAATATCCGGTGGTTTACACCTCGGGTGGCTCAATCCCGAGTAGATGGGTGTCGCAAACCCCCTCTCCCACCAAGTGCATAATCGAGTCTGAACCTGACTGCCAAAATCGGCAACTCTACCCTTCTCACATTCGACACAATATCGTGTCACCGTATCATTACGGTACCTTCACCTCTCTTATGCATGTCGTGAAATGCATATCACATTCGTCACATATATCACGTATTTTTCTTACAAATAATACCCCAAAATACTCTCGTATCTTAAAATAAGGGTTGACCCGAAAATTCTAGTCAAAGTATGAATATACTTTGATTTAGAATTTAAAATGAACTTAAAATAATTTTATTTGAATATTTGGGCCTAATTTAAGACAAAAGTCCAAAAATAATTAGACTGGTCGAATCGTGAAGTTCGGTCAACTTCAGACTTTTTAAAAGCATATGGTCAACCCGACATTTGGAGTCAAAATTCGGGACTCTTCACAGTGTTAGCGGTATTGCCCGAATTTGGATTTCGCGCGTCATTTGATCGAATTTGCGAAGTCTGATTTAGTTCGCGTGTCACCCGAAATTCACTCACAGGAATCACCCCGCGAAATTCAAGTTGACCCGCGAAACTTTAGTCCGACCCGCTACTTCTCTCACAGGAATCACCCTGTGGTCGACCCGCGAAATTAATTCTGACCCGCGAAAAACCCATTTACTCACACAATAAAATCCATTTGAGTCCGCGAAGAACTTTTCGCGACCCGAATATAATTCGCGAACTAAACTTCGGCGAACTATCGAAAACTGCCCGAATTTCAACCTTTCAAATTTGGCGAAATTTAAAATTTGGCCCGCGACCTTCTTTTCTCACTCACATCTTTACAAATCTTTCGGCCCGCGAATTTTATCGCAGCCCGCGATTTTCTTTCCTCTCTCACACTTCACGAACCTTTTTGGCCCGCGAATTCTTTTCAACCCGCGAATTTCTCATGAGCTGAAACTTTCTTCATCTCATCGAAATTCATATTTTCCAGAACTTCATCACATGAATCCGTTCCAGATTTCACATAAACATGTAAGAATTCACAGAACTCATATATTGAGCTCAAACTTAACATCTCAACACAGCAAATACAACACATAATCATTCAAAGTCCCGAAATTCATGAATTCGGATGACCTTTCATCCAAATTCGTTAAACTAAATAAATCAAACTTAAAAACAGTTTGTAGGGGTTAAAAACCACCTACCTCACTTCCAAGTTAGCCGAAATTGCTTAGTTCTTCTCTGCTTTTCTTCGTTTGTTTTCTTTCGTTTGATATTTTGTTTGTCCTTATCACCTTTTGAGATAAACCTTTAAAAGGAAAGTTACGTTTCCTTTCTCTTAAGGAAATCTCTTATTGGGCCTACTTTAAATTAATTTGGGCCCATATCTATTTATTTTACTCAAAGAGTATTTTTCTTATTTTCGGTTCAATTTCCCGAAAATTCGCTTTGTCCGAAAATTAACTTCATAATTTTCCGAAACTTACAGAATAATTTTCACGCTAATTGCGCATTATTCCCGTATTAATTTTACGGGTATTACATCCTCCCCCCTTAAAAGAAATTTCGTCCCCGAAATTTAAGTTGTCTGAAACAACTCAGGGTATTTCTCTCTCATTTCGTCTTCTCGCTCCCAAGTGGCTTCTTCCAATATCTGGTTTCGCCATAAGACCTTCACGAGGGGAATATTCTTATTTCGTAATTGCTTCACCTCATACATTAGAATCTCTACCGGCTTTTCTTCGTAACTCAAGTCCGGCTTCAATTGTTGGTGAAGTCTTTTGTCTCTTAGCACATGATACGGGTCCAACACATACTTTCGCAGTGTAGACACGTGGAATACGTCATGGACTTGTGCTAACGACGTCGGTAATTCTAGCTGATATGCTACTTCACCGACTCTTTTCAAAATTTTGAAAGGTCCTATATATCTCGGACTCAACTTTCCTTTTTGTCCGAACCGTTTGACACCCTTCATAGGTGATACTTTCAAAAATACTTTATCACCTTCTTCAAATTCTAACGACCTTCGCCTCTTGTCTGCATAACTCTTCTGGCGACTTTGGGCCGTTTGCATTTTCTCCCGAATTTTCTTAACAACTTCAGTCATTTCGCGTACCATCTCGGGACCTAATAGCGCCTTCTCGCCGATTTCATCCCAATGAACTGGGGATCGACATTTACGTCCGTATAAGGCTTCGTAAGGCGCCATTCCGATCGTTGCTTGATAGCTGTTGTTATATGAAAATTCTATTAACGGGAGATATTTACTCCAACTCCCTTGAAAATCCAAGACACATGCTCTCAACATGTCTTCGAGTGTCTGGATCGTCCTTTCCGATTGTCCGTCAGTCTGGGGATGATAAGCTGAACTAAATGATAATTTAGTTCCCAGAGCTTTCTGTAAGCTTTTCCAGAACTGGGACAGAAATCTTGAATCTCGATCTGATATGATCGATATCGGAATTCCATGGAGTCTCACTATCTCTTGAATGTAGAGTTCAGCGAACTTCTCCATGGGATAGGTCTGGTGAATAGGCAAGAAATGGGCGGACTTAGTCAGTCTGTCAACAATCACCCAAATTGCATCATAACCTTTCACCGTTCTTGGCAACCCGACGACAAAATCCATTGTTATATGGTCCCACTTCCACTCGGGAATCGTCAAAGGTTGTAACATTCCTGCCGGTCTTTGATGTTCTGCTTTGATCTGCTGACAAGTCAGGCATCTATGTACAAATGCAGCAACATCCTTTTTCATTCCCGGCCACCAATAATTTAGTCGCAAATCACGATACATTTTCGTTGCACCGGGATGCACCGAATATATTGTCGTATGTGCCTCCGTCATTAAAGTTCGACGAATCTCTTCATCTTCCGGCACATATAAGCGACTTTTAAATCGTAAACTCCCGTCTTCTCGGAATTCAAATTCCGATGAGACTTCTTTATCTTGTTCTCTTTGTTTCTTCAAGTACAACTCATCTTTCTTTTGTACTTCAATGATTCGGTCTAATAGTGTTGGCTTAAGTGTCAACACTGCCAACTTTTCTTCAATCTCTCCGAAATTGATTACTTCAACTCCGAATTGGCGTAATTCAGTGTTTACAGTTTTGCGGCTCAATGCATCTGCGACTACGTTCGCTTTTCCTGGATGATAATTTATCACACAGTCGTAGTCTTTGACTAACTCGAGCCATCTTCTTTGCCTCATATTTAACTCCTTCTGGGTGAAGAAGTACTTCAAACTCTTGTGATCCGTGAAGATCTCGCATCTTTCTCCGTAAAGATAGTGTCGCCATGTTTTAAGAGCAAACACTACGGCTGCGAGTTCGAGATCATGAGTGGGGTAATTTTTCTCATATGGCTTTAATTGTCGGGAGGCATAAGCGATCACCTTCCCGTTTTGCATTAAAACACACCCCAACCCATATTTAGAGGCATCACTATAAACAGAAAAATTTCCAGTACCCGAAGGTATTGCTAACACTGGAGCAGTTGTTAGCCTTTTCTTTAATTCCTGGAAACTTTGCTCACATTCATCCGTCCATTTGAACGGAACATTTTTCTTTGTCAAATTGGTGAGCGTCGAGGCGATGCTGGAAAAGTCCTTAATGAACTTTCGATAATACCCAGCTAGCCCGAGAAAACTTCTTATCTCCGTGGGAGTGGTTGGTCTTGGCCAATTTTCTATAGCTTCTATCTTGCTGGGATCTACTGAAATTCCGCTTCCCGAAATAACATGCCCCAGAAAGATTACTCGATCCAACCAAAATTCGCACTTTTTAAATTTGGCGAATAATTGTTTCTCCCGAAGAATTCCTAGGACCGCTCTCAAATGTTCCTCATGTTCTTCTTTTGTCTTGGAATAAATGAGAATATCGTCGATAAAGACGATAACACATCGGTCCAGCAATTTTTTGAATACTCGGTTCATCAAATCCATGAAGGCTGCCGGAGCATTCGTCAATCCGAAAGGCATGACCAAAAATTCATAGTGGCCGTACCTCGTACTGAATGCGGTTTTTGGAATGTCCGCTTCCCGGATCTTCAGCTGATGATAACCGGAGCGCAGGTCGATCTTAGAAAATACTGTTGCTCCTTGGAGTTGATCGAATAAATCGTCAATCCTTGGCAATGGGTATTTATTCTTAATCGTGATCTTGTTGAGTTCACGATAATCGATACACATTCTCATCGACCCGTCCTTTTTCTTCACAAATAAAACCGGGGCTCCCCATGGTGAGAAACTGGGTTGAATAAAACCCTTCTGCAACAAATCTTCCAATTGCTCCTTCAATTCTCGTAATTCGTTCGGTGCTAACCGATACGGGGATTTAGAGATCGGGGCAGCTCCAGGTACAAGATCGATTGCAAATTTAATCTCCCGATCTGGGGGTAATCCCGGAAGATCCTCGGGAAATACATCGGAATATTCGTTCACTATCGGAACCTCCTCAAGTTTAAGCTGGGAAGATTCCTCAGCATTCACCGCAAAAACTAGGAACGATTCGCAACCCGTATTTACGAGTCGCTGAGCTTTTAAAGCAGAAATCCGAGGGATTGAGTTTCTATTCTTTCTTCCCGAAAATTCAAACTCCTCTCCCTCTGGCGATCGAAACCTAACTACCCTTTTTGAACAATCAATAATGGCTCCGTATTTCGAAAGCCAATCCATCCCGAATATAATATCGTAATCATTCATCGGGATTACTATTAGGTTCACATCTAACTCTCTACCCTCAATTCTTACGGGACATTTCTCAACCACCAAATTTGATCGAGTTGGATCCCCATGTGGTAAAGATACCACGAAATCACATAATGAACGGGAGGGATAGATTCCTGCCCTGGCCACAAAGTTAGCTGATACAAACGAATGTGTGGCTCCCGAGTCAATCAAGATCGAAGAGGGCACGTGAAATATACTCAACGTACCCGTAACTACATTCGGGTTTGCCTCCGCCTCCTCATTAGTCAGAGTAAAAACTCTTGCAGGCACAGGTGGAGGTCGAATGAGGTTACGCGGTTGAGTCTGCACTGGAGGCTGACCTCTCGGGCAATTCCGTGCGATGTGTCCGGCCTCACCGCACCGGAAACATTGCAGAGTCTGCACCGGTCGTGGTCCGTAGCATATGCCAAAGTGATTTCGTCCACACTGTTGGCATTGGGGCGCTGGTACCGGGGGTCGGTTGGGAACATTGGCCGGTCTCTGATAAGCATTCGGGCGCCACATCTGTTGACTCGGTCGATTTCCTTTATTCTTCGGGTCCTTGCCGAAGAATTGTCGCTTTTGGCCGCTTCCTCCTTGCTGTTGCTGACTCTCTCTTTTCCTACTTGCCTCTTGGGCTTCCCTTACTACTCCTTCCGCTTGTTCTGCGATCAACGCTCGCTCCGTCGCCTGACGGAACTCTAATTGGCGTACTCCCGCCACACTTAAATCTCGATAAAATTCGGGCTTCAGCCCTCGAAGAAATCTCGTCACCTTTAGAGTATTGGTTGCCACGAGATGAGGTGCAAAACGAGATAATTCTTCAAATTTGCGGATGTATTCCGCAACTGGCATTCGCCCTTGTTTCAGGTTCATGAATTCATACATTCGCTGCTCCTGATCGTGAGCAGTGAAGTACTTATCATAAAACAGTTCCCTGAAGCGTTCCCATGTCATCGTCGCCGGATCTTCTAACACCTTTATGGTGTTCCACCAAAAACGCGCGCTTCCCCGAAATAGGGAAACGGCACACAACACCTTCTCATTGTTCGGCACACGACTGTATATAAATAAGTCTTCTATTGTGTCGATCCAGTCCTCAGCTGCCGCAGGATTAGTAGCTTCGGCGAAAACTGGTGGATTTAACTTACGAAATCGCTCCCCTATGATCTCTACGCGATCAGGCTGTGGGGATGGACGGTGCTCAGATGAGCTCTGGTGATTTATCAAATCATGAATTTGGTCTGACTGTCTTTGGATAAGTTCAGTCAGCCTATTTATCGTGTCATGCTCACGAGTCGGGGGTGGGGATTCAGATTCGCCCCTCCGACTGGACTCTCCAACGAACACGTTCCTCGGTCTTCCTCTTGGCATTTTCCAAATACTAGATAATTCATGTAACAAATATACATGAGATCACATAATCATATCAAAGTATTACACTTAACTTACAGGCGAGGCTGGTTCTCCCGGCTTTTGAGTGGCAGTACATGGACAGTCTTCAGAATCTAAAGCCTAAGCTCTGATACCACCTGTGGCGACCCTACTTCCTAATTAAGTTAATTGGCGGATTTCCCCGCAACAGAACACGCGGAAGACCCGATAAAATTTTCTTTTTTTAATTTAAATAACCTACATAGTATTATATCGGGTTTACAAAAATATCTACTATTAATACTTTGGGCCGAAGCCCCAAAATTTCAAACCCAATATCAAACACTATGCCACTCCACAGGTCGCGTCCCATGTACTGCGCCACCCTCAAAAGTCCGTGGAGTCACCGCCGCCAGCTCGCCATGAATCTCAACCCTGACACTAGTCGGTGTCGGGTTCATTCTTACCTACAAACAAAAATAGGATAGAACCCTGAGCTATTGCCCAGTAGGTGATTACATAACATGCAATACGTGCGTGCACTCCACCCAATCCCGGTTCCTCACAATATAATATAATGCACACTCGACAAATCTCATCTATCAATTCTCAATTCTCAACAGGGCCCTAGGTCAGACTCGGCACCCACGCGCGCAATGGCAAAGTACACCATCAACCATGCGGTAGCCCACACCGGCCGCGCCGGGTCGCTCCTTCCGCACACAATCTCAACCCGACGGCTTTTTCCCCGAATGTTATACCACAAGTTCGGATAGACAGGAATCTCACATCTGTCTGCCGTCCCTGAGCCAAATAATATCCGGTGGTTTACACCTCGGGTGGCTCAATCCCGAGTAGATGGGTGTCGCAAACCCCCTCTCCCACAAGTGCATAATCGAGTCTGAACCTGACTGCCAAAATCGGCAACTCTACCCTTCTCACATTCGACACAATATCGTGTCACCGTATCATTACGGTACCTTCACCTCTCTTATGCATGTCGTGAAATGCATATCACATTCGTCACATATATCACGTATTTTTCTTACAAATAATACCCCAAAATACTCTCGTATCTTAAAATAAGGGTTGACCCGAAAATTCTAGTCAAAGTATGAATATACTTTGATTTAGAGATAAAATGAACTTAAAATAATTTTATTTGAATATTTGGGCCTAATTTAAGACAAAAGTCCAAAAATAATTAGACTGGTCGAATCGTGAAGTTCGGTCAACTTCAGACTTTTTAAAAGCATATGGTCAACCCGACATTTGGAGTCAAAATTCGGGACTCTTCACAGTGTTAGCGGTATTGCCCGAATTTGGATTTCGCGCGTCATTTGATCGAATTTGCGAAGTCTGATTTAGTTCGCGTGTCACCCGAAATTCACTCACAGGAATCACCCCGCGAAATTCAAGTTGACCCGCGAAACTTTAGTCCGACCCGCTACTTCTCTCACAGGAATCACCCTGTGGTCGACCCGCGAAATTAATTCTGACCCGCGAAAAACCCATTTACTCACACAATAAAATCCATTTGAGTCCGCGAAGAACTTTTCGCGACCCGAATATAATTCGCGAACTAAACTTCGGCGAACTATCGAAAACCTGCCCGAATTTCAACCTTTCAAATTTGGCGAAATTTAAAATTTGGCCCGCGACCTTCTTTTCTCACTCACATCTTTACAAATCTTTCGGCCCGCGAATTTTATCGCAGCCCGCGATTTTCTTTCCTCTCTCACACTTCACGAACCTTTTTGGCCCGCGAATTCTTTTCAACCCGCGAATTTCTCATGAGCTGAAACTTTCTTCATCTCATCGAAATTCATATTTTCCAGAACTTCATCACATGAATCCGTTCCAGATTTCACATAAACATGTAAGAATTCACAGAACTCATATATTGAGCTCAAACTTAACATCTCAACACAGCAAATACAACACATAATCATTCAAAGTTCCCGAAATTCATGAATTCGGATGACCTTTCATCCAAATTCGTTAAACTAAATAAATCAAACTTAAAACAGTTTGTAGGGGTTAAAAACCACCTACCTCACTTCCAAGTCAGCCGAAATTGCTTAGTTCTTCTCTGCTTTTCTTCGTTTGTTTTCTTTCGTTTGATATTTTGGTTTTGTCCTTATCACCTTTTGAGATAAACCTTTAAAAGGAAAGTTACGTTTCCTTTCTCTTAAGGAAATCTCTTATTGGGCCTACTTTAAATTAATTTGGGCCCATATCTATTTATTTTACTCAAAGAGTATTTTTCTTATTTTCGGTTCAATTTCCCGAAAATTCGCTTTGTCCGAAAATTAACTTCATAATTTTCCGAAACTTACAGAATAATTTTCACGCTAATTGCGCATTATTCCCGTATTAATTTTACGGGTATTACAACTCGTATACTACGTACCTTTTGATTAGACAATTCCTACTGCCAAGCTAAAGGAAAAGATCCCACCTTCCTCGTCTTTTCTTGCCCTTGGGGCACTTCACTCGAGCTAATCAGTCTTGGCTTGGTGTGGCTAGCTCTAAAGCAGGCCCTAAAAGCAGGAGAGCAAGCCATGAGAGCCCGATTTGTTAATAGCAGCTTACTCAAAGACCATATTCCGCCAAAACCATTTACTACGCAAACGGCAACTGGTTGAGCTGATAGGACCACAGCTGATTCAGCACAACAGAGTCTGACTGACTTCGCCACCACCACAGCAATTTGAATAAGAGGTATGAAAACTAAAATACTTTCAGCTCCTTCTATGGCTTCAATCCTAATCTTGCTAAGAGTTCGTTGTCATTTGCTTACTCACAAGCAGCGGTGGATAGGCGGAAAGCTGTAAAGCATCAAAACTCCTGCGCTAGTGACTACCAGCTTTCAGTGATTTAGGAACTTCATTTTCTATGCGTGCGTCTTTAACACTCTTTCGAGAGCTGTGAAAATAAGATAGAATACCGTCAACGTAGGATGCCCAGAGGGAGCCGGCGGAGCATGCTTTGTACTAAGGATTCTTCTAAGCGGCCCTTCCACTCTTTTTTTTCAAGTAAAGAATATGCCGACCGAGGCCATTGAATTCGCTGCAGATATCATCATAGAAATAGAAGCAAATAAAAATAAGTTCTTTTTACTGAATCATCTACTAATCACATGTTTGGAATCGATCTAGCTGATTATCCGGTCGTTTAGTAAGCCCGAAAGCAAGAGGGAGAAGGGAGGACGGGCCTATGATATTCTTTATATGATACCACATACGATACAACCATTGATAAAAGGACCGTCAACTCCAACTGTAGCAGCGGTTCATAATTCAATAGCAAAAACGGATATAACACCAACTGCAGATGAAATAGCATCTGTAAGAGTAAGACCGGCAACATCTATGGCAACAGTAAGAAAGGGAACACTAAGACAATCTAGACTGAAGTACAAGCAAGGCAACTACATCATGAAAGAAAGAAGTTGTGCTTTCTCTCTTGCTGAATTGATCTTCTTTGCTATGATGAAATGAATCTGCACCTCCCTCACAGTTTCCATGAGATTCCACTTATTCTATGTCATTTGTTACCTTAGGTAGTTGGTAGTTGCTTTACTTCCTCCAGGAGTTCTGTTCAAAACCTTGGTCTGATAGTCTTGTTAACGCTTTCTAATCTACTTCTCTCTCGGTAAATTCTCTAGATCTTCTCTGGTTTATCCTAATAAATAAGCTATCTCCGCCTCACAGCATCAGGGAAGTTTTCCACACAACATTTTCAGTTTTCAGTTCACTTCTAGGCACTCTCGATTAACAGAAAAAGGATATGGCCCTCGGTCCACAGGCTCTCGATCTTTATCTATAAGGTGTCAAGTAAACTGATTCAAATTAGCCCAAGCCAAGGGGTAATCCGGCTACCAGTGATGATGGAAATCCGGCTGACATTGAACTAGCTGCTGCCATTGAAATAAAAGAGTTCCTGACTTAGCTCTGCTTTTGTTGAAGGCATAAGCGCTGCTATTGAATCCTTTTATGGCCTGACTCTTTTTCTTTCTCACTGTTGAACGCCGCACATTTGAAGGAAAGAGGCTTCATAGTCTAATTAGCCATATCGGAGACTACCCAGCTACTTCTTAATAGAAGGAAGTCAGTTCTTTTTTTTCTTCTTGATGTCTTGTCGACCTAACCGAGGACTGATCTGTCTCTTTGAAAGAATCCAGTTCTCTTATCCCCTGCTGTTAGCTCGATGGCCAGGGAAAAAACGAGAGTCAATAAAGGCGGAAAGAGTTTTATCCGGACATAGCCATAGCCGAATTAGCCTAGCTAGCAATAGTAAGTAGTTCTTTATCACTTCAGGAGTGAGATCACCCGCCTCGTCCGGTCAAGCTGCTCCTCTCTCTGCCCTTGAAGCTCGCTCTTCGACCCGTACCGTAGCCCTCATTCTCCCTCTGTCTACGCTGGCAAAGGGGCTTGAAGAAAGAGTCCTTGACCGGGGCGAGTTCATGCTGGCTTGATTGGTTATTCTTTCAGATCGGGTACTCGTTCTTTCGTCCATGACTATATCTGAAGTAAGGGCGGTTTAACTCGTTCTCTTCTGCCGCTTTCTTGCTTGATGGGGTAGAGGTCGGGTTTCGGGTTCGCCTTCCCTCTTCTTATGATGTAGTTGTAGAGGAAGCAGCC
The DNA here is from genome assembly GCA_004919715.1 of Linderniella brevidens. Lineage (NCBI taxonomy): Eukaryota > Viridiplantae > Streptophyta > Magnoliopsida > Lamiales > Linderniaceae > Linderniella > Linderniella brevidens. Next base: position 3,773,022 of record SWDC01000149.1, on the reverse strand, counting down.
ACTACACTAGAGATTTGAACTAGAAATGGACTTTCCCTGGGATTTATTTACTAAAGGGTAGTTCTTTTAGTCAGTGGATGTTACAACGCATCAATCAGATTCTGACCTGAAAAGAATGAATTTATCTTGAACTTCTAGACTGACATTACATGAATGACTGTTTCCCAACCAAATGCCTTATGATTATCATTTTCCGCGTAATAAAGATAAAGAAAAAACTTAGAGGATCGCCTAAAGCTATTGATTTGATAGCGGGTTAGAGAAGGAATTTATTTATACTTTGAATATGAAACTATAGAATGCCGAGCTACCAAACAGCCAACAAGCGAGTTCGATGAGCCTTGCCAATAGCAGAATAAAGGTAAGCCTATTCAATTGCATTTCGAGTTCTCCTTCCATGTTGAGCCAGTTGGAAAGGAGGATTCTTTGTTGCTATATGGGAATAAAGCAAGTTCACGAAAGTGATTTCGCTACCAACTACGTAAGAGGGTGGGGTGCTACCGAAACCCTTTCGTTATGGGCAGAAGTTCTCAACAAGAGATGAAAGCTTCAAGCCAATCGGTCGGGTAACCCAAGGGCATGGATGAGTGAACTCGATGCTAGAAGGCTGCCATAGTTGTAGAGCTTTCAAAGAATTGTGAAGCAGCCGGCATTTACGTAGGACCTCTTGGGAAGTCTTCCCAACCATAAAAGCCAAACACTGCAACTCTGACTCCTAAGAGGCAAAGGGAATAGAGCGATTGTTCCAATCAGAGAAGCCTGCCCCCTAAGAACAAGAAAAGACACTACTCCTCTCCAACTCGTTCGTATACTCCCCTCGCTCCCCTCTCTCCCTTTTACCGGGATTTCTTTGTAAAGACAAGGCTTGAACTGGCTTGGTTGACTCCTAGCAAGCAACCTATGGCGGTATCGACCGTACCCTATATTCGATCCTTTGGAGCCTATTCGCCAGCATATGAAAAACATACGGCGACTTCCACTTTAACAACAACCAAAAGCAGGGGAGGGAGAACAACCAAGAAAAGGAAGACAAAAAATCTATCGCAAGACCGTCAAGATACGGCTGAAGATAGTTGGTTCCTCTCTCTGGCGATTCACTCTGACTGCTTTTGGTTAACTCACCCACCAGAGTGGCTACCCGCTGATCCAGGCCAGTTGATGTTGCGGTGTCTAGTGACTCCTTTAGGGCGGCTTTTCTTTAGGAAAGTAGTACCCTAGTAGGGAGAAGCAATTAGAGAGTTCAATCTCTTAGGTAGTCCCTGAGGGGGATAAAAAAAGAAAATGATTTGAAGTTCAGTCGAAGTTGGGAAGCCAAGCACGGTTGAAGCATCAGATTCTCGAAGAGCATCAAGAACTGAACTATCTTCATGCTCCTAACTCTCTGCTGAGGAAAGAAAAGGAAGAAGAATAATCGCTTTCACTCTCCTAAATCGAACTCTTTTCAGGAATAAGTCGTAGCAATTCGAAGCTCTTTGCCTTCCATCTCCTCCTTGATTTCACCATTCCAATAAGTGCCACGACCGCTTGGTGATCGAATTCCTTCTAGTCGCCAAGGAGTATTTCCACTGCTTTCTTAGTAGGCTGTAGCTTTTTCATCATTCCTTATTCCCGAGGAAGGAGTTTCAGTCCATGTCCTTAGGATCACATGCTAAAAGAGGAGCCGAGTAGTCCCACACCCTAATCCAACCCCGCTAACCCTAACCATAGTTTCTCCAGACCACAAGAAACCCAGCCGCAAGCCATCAATTCGTCCAAAAGCCCTCTTAACAACCAACCCCATCTAAATCGCTTAACTGGAACCCTAATAGCGTTGAATCCCCGACAAATCCTAAACCAAACCTAATAAATCCTAACCCTAAAATCTCCCCATCCCTCCATAAACCTAGTCTTAACTTCTCCACCCATCCAACGCAGCTTACCGAACTTATTCCTGGTTATGAACTGCCAGCTAATGTTAAAGCACTTCTCCATAGATATGACGAAGTTAATTCCATTCTCACTTCATCCATGGGGTCTCGTCCTTCTCCTATACCTTCCCTGACTCCGCTACTTCCAGTTAAAAGGGAGTCGAACATTTCTGGCACAAAGCAGAAGAGGCCCAGTCTTAAGGTCTTGGCTCTTTCGCGTAAAGAGTCACCTCGTCCCCCCATCGACCTGAATGTTACAGTGAGTAGGAAGAGAAAATCCGATTCTACAGATGTTAGCACAACAGCAAAACGACTCATTCTTTCTTCTGGGGATTTTATGGACACAACGGATACATCGGTGGAGGCTGCGAGCCAACCCCGCCGTTCGCCATGACTCTTATAAGTTGGATTGCAGGGGCTTGCGAGGAGCCTCTACAGTTCAAGAAGCGGAGAAACTCGTCCGTTGTTACGGCCCGGACGTGTTTTTCCTTATTGAAACAAAATGTAGTAAGGCTAGATTTGAATTCGTTAAACGTAGACTGACTATGCATGGTTTATACTGGAGGGTGCTAAGGGAGGACTGATTTTGCTATGGAAGAAGGACTTGCATGTTTCTCTTCAATCCTTCTCGAGTTATCATAGAGATATATTGGTGAAGTATAGACATTCAGATATTTGGTGGAGGCTAACCGGATTTAACGGCGATCCGAATATATGCTTACGTAAGAATAGCTGGAAGCTTCTCTTGAGGTTAAGCGAACAGAATAATCACATTTGGCTCGTCTTTGGCGATTTCACGAAATTCTTGATCCCGGAGATAAGAGCGGGTCCGTACCCGTCCGTCGTGGCAGATTTCGGACTTACTGGGCGAATAATAAATAAATCATGTGGCAAATAGTTGTCGCAAAGCAGTAGGCATCAGGTATGGTATACTTTCTGCAAGACATTGCTCACACGTATTGTTGTCCTCCATTAGTCCCAACATTTGTGCAACTGCCCTAATGTATTTAGTTTTTCCCTCTAATAGTTCTAAATGTTCGAAAGAAGGCCCCCTAACATGCATTAATAATAACCTTAAATAAAACCTCTCGCCTTCAGATGGATGACATGTTAAGATACGTCCAATTACAGTATTTTTGCGCGACTTCCATTCCTTCGTTTTAGCGTGCCAAGTAAAATATTTTGGAAACTCATGTAGAATAATTGGGTCAGCATAGTATTTTTATTGTCGGTTTGTTGATAATTTCTTGGAGTTGTTGATCATGAGAGAACGATACTATTTGTTTGTTATCTAGATGGATCGGTAAAGATATGACAGAAGGTGTATATGGTTAAGGTCAAAACTGAAGATTCTCCACATTGCCTCTGGCGCTGATATCCATCGAGCCCGCTGAAACCTTTTATTTCATCAAGTATCGGTTCATCATCATTTGTGTTTAAACTATATAAGATTTTGTCATGACCTTTATAAATATATTTGTAGATATATTTGGTAGCATGAATAGTTGAGCATATTTGTTCATTGTGACAATTAAATTATGCAAGTAAATATGGATTATATGGGACGACCCAACGATTAAAAGGCACGACCCTCGTATATTAACGCGACGACCATCATCTCTCCATGGATATATTGGGTTAGAGTTCTCACCGTAATTCGTCACTTCTGAAAATTCTTTAGGATACCTAAATTTGCAACCACCGACCTTTTTCATGCATGGACATTTTGGATTCAAAGCTCCACATGGTCCATGCATCATGTGTTTTTTTACCAATTGATATAAATATGAATTTGTATCTTCATCAGGCAATTCGGCACAAAAGATGATATCAAATGCCTCTGGAGCAAAGATTTTTGATGATTGATTCATAATTAACAAAAATGAGCGTGAGGCAGACCCCTTTTTTGAAATTCGACTACATAAGCATATGCAACAATAATACCAAAAATTTTGTTTTAAATAACTCATTTTTTAAAACTTCAAGTTTTGCACGAAATATTCTTGCTACAACATCGGGTCTATTTTGTATTTCATCATAAGACAAACATAATGCTTTTATTTCAGGCCAATTTGGATTTGTAGTAATAGTTAAGAAGATATCGGGTTTCCATATCGTTGAACCAAGGACAGAGCATCCATGTATCTTTTACGCATGTCTCTGGGTCCACCAATGAACGAAGTCGCAATATTATACGCTTTCCGACTTCAAAACCCCTCCGACAACCTTAAGCCACACTATCTAACAAACCTTGATAACCTCTTTTCTTAGAGGATTTTACATTTCTTCACTTCTATAAAACTAATCTTGACGTCTATTTTAATGTACATGTCTATCACGTATTGTTGTAGAAGTCTACCAACATGTAATAAATACGAAAAATCGTTTTCTCTTACCTGCAACTTATAACAGTAATATTCACGGCATGATATAGTTCTTCCCAGCAACCTTTCCAGTAGAACCTAAGATAAAGATCAATTATGAACTTATTAAACAAAATACTATAACGGGTAACAACCTAAAACCCGGCAATTAAGATACCTTGAAGTTCACTGGTTTGAATATCGTCAACCATATCGTAACCAAAAAGTAACATATGAGTTTATAAAATGGAAACAAATATCATACATAAAGAGCAGTATCAAGCACAGTATGAGCTAGTACCAAAATTTCTAGAGACAAACCTACAAGATTAATGCCAAAAGATAACGACAACGCCCACCCAAGAACGAAATAGGAAAGGATGAATGCGATGCTATGATTGCCAACCTGTTTGATGAGTTCATATGGAGAAGTCTTTGCCCTTGGCATGCTAATGCGTTTCAAAAGACAGCAAAGAAAATACATCATAGTATATACTTTGCCAGCCGAACAACATCATCTTTTATTAATACATAATTCTCATACACTAAAATGACACGTATGTAAATGGGTTACTATTAGTCTGCCTTTTGTCGAACATATTTTTTCAGGCACTTATTTTTTATTGCGTTCCATGCTTAGTTCCTGTTCAGCTACTCTAAGCCCAACCACCGTTTAATATTCCTCCAATATTGCTGGTGAGTTTAATTAAAATTAGACTAAAATGACATCTTTATCCTGTCCCGACTTTTGTCTAACACCTTAACTAAGAGAATTGATTTTAATATTTTCCCACCACTAAAAAATTTCAACCCCCCGACATCCGCCGCTACAAATCTACATAGATATCTAACTTGAATCGTCATCCTCACCCACACTCAAATGCCTCGACACATGTTAATCAAAAGCTAAATATCACAGAAATTCAAATAATAATAAGAAATTATAGATGACATAAATTTAACTTAAATGCTTCCCGGAAAATCTTACGGCAAAAGATACAACTAAGAGGCGCATCCACATGATGAATTTTGAATAGAAAGATAGCCAACACAAATTATTTAAAGTATTTATAATGATGAAGTCACCTTTCATCAGAAGAGAACACATAAACCGTGGCATTAAAATGGAAAAATACCTTGTCTTTTTACTCTCAGTTTGACCTGGCGTTATGACCCAAAATAACAATGGAAGACCAGCTTAAATAGAAAAGTCCACAATATCTTGTAAGAATAATGATTGCGTATATATAGAGTGATGAGTCTTGACTATTAGGTAATGGGATTAGGCAATTGGGCAGATTTTGTTGCTTGAGGTTTGATGATATGGTGCTCCTAATACGGCAAGGGCTTTGACTGCAACAGTCGTACTTTTATATTTTATGTTATGCACACATACACAATGGGCACAATATAAGCAATTTTATATTATGCACACATACGCAATGGCACAACATAAGCAATATGATACCACAATATTATCCACATATATACACGCTCTTATTATATTATTTATATACACATACACCAATTGTACGAGATGGCTTCACCATCAGACTATTCGGGTCTTTCTGCAATTACCCTAAACATAGGATTAACGATAGGGTCTCTCTGCAACTTTATTTTTTTGGAGTTGTAGTGTAATCAATGGCAGTCATGACCTATTACCCTCAACCATACGTTTAAACTTTATCAGATTGTCTACTTCAGTGTGACATGACTTATTACCGGGTACTGCATGTCCAAATTCCATGTATCAAACCCAAAAAGTAACTTCCAACCTGTTATGAACTGGCCATAGAATAGATATAGATATATCAACTTTTGCTACTATCACAGTGATTTGTGAATGAGTTCTTAAATTTAGTGGTCGTGTCGGTAACACTTTTAACTCTTTGGTTTGACACGTTTTTGCTCTCTTTTCGTTTATTTTCGTTTTAGATTTTTTTAGTTATTCTTGTTTTTAACCCTTTTTTTCGTTTTTCTGTTTGTTAGGTTTTACATCTATTTTTATCAGTTGTTTTTTCTTTTGTTATTCCTTTTAACTCTTTCAATTTTTTTCACGTACGTTATTTCCTCTTTCTTTCTTTTAGTTAAAAAATTTATTTAATATTTAACTTTCTTTCTTTTTACCTTTCTTATTCCTTTTCATAAATCTCTTTCCATTCACCTGGACCTAATTACCAACACAATTATACATGTTTATATTACAATCTTAAAGTCATTTGAAGTATCTCTATCACCCACCTTGACCTCGTTACCAACGCAACTATACACATTTATTACAATATCTCATACTTGGAATATGTAAACCTGACCCGAGGATTAGTCTTATTCTCGTAGTATATGGTATGGTGCAAACTCATAGCCGATTGAGCGGGGATACTCGGAATAGTAAAAAATATTGCGGCTCCCCGGTTGCAAAATCGTGGATCCTCCCCTGATACCAATGTAGATTATATATATCAGAGAGTATTTGATAGAGATAAACTTTTACTTTCAATAAAACTTACAAAAATACACCTATTTATAGAAAAAGCGCTCAAATTACATTCACAAAATAAATTATTACATCGACCTTTTATGATGAGTATATCACATGTAACCGTTCTTAATAATAAAAATACATTTAACTTTTTCAACTTCCATTCCTAAATTAACTACAAAATTTTACATAACCACCATTCTAAAGCGATATACATCCATTGTTATTTAATATTTTAGAGTGTCATAAAACTGTTTCTTGGATGTATATTAGAGAATAGACAAAAAACATTAATAGGATTCGAACCCACTACCTAAGGAATAGAGATATACTACAAGCACAACTAGGCCATGGACATTATTATACATTTTGCTATTTATATAATAAGCATATACAAAACTAATAAAATATTATATATATATATATTCATATATATATATATATTTATATATATATATATCTTAAATAATAGGTGAACAGGCCCGGCCCGGCCCGGCCAGCCAAAGCTCGCCCGAGCGCAATCTGACCCACCTAGACCCGCTCCCCTGGCAGGCCTAAACAAACGTGGTTGAACCCGCCCCTACGGCGGAGCGGGGCGGTCCGGTCCATGGGCCATGGGTCTTTTTGATAGATCTATATGTGATATTGTTGGGCAATACGTGCCAGATTATCTCCATATAAACCGAATTACTAATCGCAACACAATACATTATCGGCTAGCTTCATATATAAATAGCAGTTCATTAATAGCAGTTCCATCACATGTAAATAATAGCATGGTTGTGATCGAGAATTATGTAGGTCGGACATAAATCCAGCATCTCCAAGAACCAATTAAGTTTTTTCGATTCATTTGAAGAACAATCACATATCAGTTGTTCCTTGAAGGAACCAAAAACTTAGTTTTACTCCGTTCCAATATTTATGAGTCGGCGACGAATTATATCTTAACGATAAAATTACATCGAACACTCTATCAGTCGTGTATGACTTTTAATATACATTAGTACTCCAATAATACTAAGATATGATAAGCCACTAGTTTTCATCATTTTCACGTGGTGCTGAACAAATCTTATTCAAAAGATCAAACATTAATTGGATTACATATGAAACTTACCAACATAAATATTTTCAGTACATTTTTTGTATAAGTTACTTGATATACAAATATCTCATTCTTTAAATATTTAATAAAATCGAAGTCAATCATTTGGAACTTCGTTTTCAACAATCAACGACATTGATAATTGTTTCACGAGTTCCAGTTATGTTTATATCATCAACATAAACTACAATTAGGACAAGTTTACTTTTAGATCTTTTCATAAATGTACATGAGAAAGTTTTATCATTTTTATACCCATCTTCTGGTAAAATTCATTTATGCAATTATACCAAACACGATCAGATTGCATTAACCCATAAATGTTCAGCTTAATTGAGTATTTATCTCAAGACCCTAAATTTTCAGGCAAGTGAAATCCTTAGTGGGGTTTCATACATATGTCATTGGCTAAGTGAGATAATCTCGATGTAATAGGAAAAGAGAAGAGAAAAAAAATATATCGTTTTGAGCTTTAAGCTTGTCTTTTAGAGGATATATCCTCTAATCCTTGAGTGAGGTGTTTATCTGAGTGTGCCTTGTGTTTACCTCCTACTTCTCCATATTTCCGGTGTCAACTTGGTATCAGAGCTAAGCTCGAAGATGCCGCCGCGTCGAAGGATAAAAATTCCAAGTCGGGAGCGTGATCTACGTGACATCGAATTGGATGATTTAAGGAGACAAGTGCAGCAACTCGAGCAACCTCTTGCATGTAGCAAGCTTCCGAATCGTGATGTTGAGGGTCATGATTCCGAAGGAGAATCTTCAGATAACGAAAAAGAATACAATCCTTTCCATGATGAGGAGAATGGTTATGCAAGTGACAACTCTATCTATGACAAAAGGCCGCGAAAGAACAATGGTCGTGGGAAGTCATTCGACTTCAAGGTTGATATCCCTGATTTTGTTGGAAAGAGTGATCCCGATGAATTCCTTGATTGGCTCAACTATGTTGAGAGAATCTTTGAATTCAAAGAAATTCCGGAAGATCAAAAAGTGAAACTCGTTTTGTAGAGACTCTCCTCAGCGGGAGATCTGATCTCTAGGGCGAGGAAGCACGAGATGAGGATGTCGTGAAGCTGGGTGATCGGGATGGTATAGGGATTGATAAGTGAGAGTGAGGGGTTGGGGTGGTGAAGATTGGTTGTAGTGGGGTGTGTAGAGTGGTGGTAGGAAGTGGTGAGGAGATGGGTGTGGTTTGTGTGTCGGTCGGAGCAGCTTCTGAGACTGTTGTTTTCCCGGTGTCTCTTCGGGAAGTCTCTAGAGCATGGATCATACGGTCTATCAGACGATCTTCTAGAGAAGACAGGGCTGAGGAGAGCGCTTCTTGTAGTCTGTGCTCCGTCACGAACATTGGTGGAGTGGGGCCAGGGAGGCACTCCACTGTCACAACATTGGAGTAGATTTCCGATGTGCCGCCTAAAGTAGGTCTTGAAATTCCGGAACATCCAAGGACATCTGTTATCAACCCTGAAGTCACCACTTCAATGGGTTGGCCTATTGTTGGCTTCGAAGATATCGGGGGTCCAATAGGGCTTCCACCAATCCTTGAGATGATACAATAGATATCACCTCTATGGGTGTTGAGACAGATTCAATTTGAATTTGTTCAGTAGGCTGATCACTTAGTGGTGGAAGTGTGGCTCCGAAGTTGGTATGAGTGAAGGCACTGCAGACGAGGCCGAGAGTTGTTGTCGGCGAGGGCCCCTTCGTTGTAGTCTGTGTGCTTCATCAGAATCGGTTGCCTCAGGAGAGATATCTTGTGGGACACCTTCGGGTTCAATCTCCTGAGGCGTGACTTCGGGCTCCGTTGTTGTCACCAAGGATTCCCTTTGAGAAGGCGTCGGGGCTGGATCCAGGGCACGTACCATCGCCTCCGTGATGGAGTTGTTCTGGTAGTAGTCTTGGTATGCCTCTTCAGTTGGATCAGCTAAACGGAGCAGCTCCAACGGGATCAGCATTGGTTGGATTGCTAGATCGGCGGCCTTCGGGTTGTGAAAGAATCGAAGGCGTGGCGGAGTGTAGTCCGCAATTGGTGGTAGTCTCGAGATCTCTGGATGGAGTTCCATGAAGTGCGAGATCAGTATTGGGAACCACCGTACATAAGGAAGAGATCTGGCCTTCGACTTTGTCTCCCTCTGACGCATCTGGTCCGCTAGATCGTTCCAAATCAGTTGGGCCACGTCATAACGTTTGGAGAAGACCACTCCGTGAAAAATGCGAAGGATGTTTCCATTCGCCTTGTCGAAGCCGGAGTGTTTTGGGGAGAGACATTTGTTGATGATGCCGAACAATGTCTTCCACGGATGGGGAATCCCGCTATTTTGAAAGTTCGCCAATTTGGTTAGCGGGGTTTGTATCTCATACGGATCTTCTACGAGCAAGTTGATCATATTCGTCGTAGTGCGCCACCATGGCATCAGATTTTTCGTCAGGGCGATATGTCTTGTGTTGAGCTTTGTCATATAGTCCATGCTATCGCCGTTGACGAAACTCTGCATGCATCCCCAGAATTGCTAGAGATAGAACATTGGTACGGTGGCCGTCATGGTCAAGGCTGGCGTAGAGGGTGTCCTTTGAGGATGGATATTATGACGTCATCCGGACACCGAAACGTCGTTAGATCCAGTTGGAAGTTGTTGTCTTGGACTGACATATAACTTCCAGAGGAGTAGATATGAAGGTAGTTGGGAGTTGCCATATCTGCAAAAATAATATAAGGTTCATTAGTCGATAAATTTTCATAAGTGAATAAATTGGATTAAGAATGAATAGCCCCAGTTTACGTAGAAGTGTAAGTAAAAGTCCTCATAGTTCGATTTATCCTATTTATTTGGATTATCCCAGTCTAAGGCTAAGTCCCTTTAGTTCCAGCAGTATGAATAGTCCCATTCCTTCTCTTGTGAGTTCTCCGCCAGCCTGAATTTATTCCTAATCTAATCCATAGCGATCTAGCCGAGTGAGGCCTTAAATTAAAGCGGTTGTAGTCCTTTTATTCTATGTTGTAATATAACGTATTCCTTAGTCTAAAGAAAAGAGCCAGCCCATACAATAGCAGAAAAAAGCTAAGCCTATACATATGTTGGAGTGCTTCTTCCTTCTAGCCATTTCATAAGAAAATGACTAAGCTCCTGTGAATAGTCCCCCTTACTAAAGTTGTTTATGAACTAGGTGCCCTAGGGATGCTTGTGCTTCATTCAAATACCTTCCTTGTCCTGCTAACCGTATCGGAGGTAAGAAAAAATCCTTCTTATTCATCTCCTCTCCCTCCTAAGTCCAGATCCTGAACTAATTCAATGCCCTTGAAAGCAGCTCCTTTCCTTTTCATTTTCTTCATATTGTTTAAAATTTCTATGAAGGGTATACGCCACAACAATGATCCAAAGGCAGTGTTACAAACCTCTTCCTGACGAAAATCTCACTATATATGTAAATTCAGATTGGTATCGATTCTGAGATAAAAAGACTTTTGCCCCACTGGCAAAGGTTACTTTTGTCGGGCTCAGATTGAAGTTGCCACGGTGAGAAAGTAGCCTTCGTTCCAGTGAGATGTGGGGAATGATTTTCTTATCTTAATGGAAACTACATGAGGAGGTTACATGCTACCTTCGTCACTCATCAGTTAAGGCATCGTTCGCTTCGGATCAAAGTGACGCATCTAAATCCGGGCAAGGCCTAAGAAGTGGATTCAACTATAAGGAGCTAACGGGTAATTCTTTGTAGTTAGTAGCTAACTCGGCCTAGGGCTGCCCGAATTGATGCAGATTATCATTTTATTTTATAGAACAATGCGAGATCAATTTCTTTCTTTCCTCACTTAGCAGCTCTTTGGATTTGATGCAAGGGCAGAGAAAGAGGAAGACTTTGAGGTCCCATTTGAAGATTAAGACGATGTGAAAGAGAAAGAGGAGCAGATAGCTGCCCTTTCTTCCTTTGAATTTAGCTATTTTCCCTGGTTCTATCAAACCAGCTTTACAACTCCTGGTTGAAATGAAACTACTACAAACTCTGTCTTAACAGATGATTCTTTAGATTCGGATGGAGATGCTTTTTTTTGGGGGGCTTTATTTATTTAGCTGTATGTCACGAAGCGTAGGGTCTACCATTCAACAACTAGAGCGGTTCTCTCGGAAGGATGTTGACCCCGTCACCGATGCTCTTGGCTTTCGCGTGTCACTGATTTAGCTTCCGATTGGGTCAGTGTGAAGCATTGGCTTTCCGCCTTAAGCTCGCCTGTGACTGTCTTGCTCTCTCAAGTCAGTTTCGAATCTGGATGACCTACAGTTTTGACTAGGTTACAGCTGGATCGGTTAGTTCTGGGATGATTGATGCCTTCCATACATCAGCATTCTGTAAGTACAGCTTTTGTTGTGTGTGTTCTTTCCAACTGGAAAGACTTGGCTGGCTATCCCCTTCTTTCCTTATAATCGAGACGGCTAAAAAGTAATTTGTGCCCCAGCTTGACGACTCCTTTGATTTGCTTACTAAGTCCTAGCTTACTAGAAAGTAAATTGATTTCAATTGAATTCTTCCTTAGCTCAAGCGCTAAGCTCTTCAAACCTGCCTCAACAAAGGCTTCAGACAGGTAGATGTATATACTGACTCATATGATGCCGACAATTTGATATTGAAGGATGGCAATTCGGATCACCCGTTCTTTGAAGTGATAAGTGAGGTTTGAAGGCTCCTACTCAGGGATTGGGAGGTTAGGATCTTTCATGTTAACAGAGAAGCTCTAAAAGCTGCAGATTGGAGGGCAAAGAACGCTCACAGTTTGCCAACTGGAGTTCATATGTTTGATGATGTCCCTATTGGTTGTAACCATATTTTAGAACTTGACCCGCGGGAAGGTCTAAGTAACAGTTACCAGTCGATCTTACCCGTAAAGGCGAACAAGCAACGGCTTTCAAGCAAGACCCCTCCTCTCGCTTTAGAAGGACTGCCTTTTCAGGTCTGAATGTGGAGTTTGGCATATGCCTGCTCTTACCGATCTCTTTTCTTTGGAGATGATTCCTAACTACTTACTAAGGCAAGCCTCCTTTCTTCCTACCGCTTGAGGAGAGGGAATTTTTTATGCCCATTGATTGACAAAGACCTTTATTGGTGCTTGAGGAGAGTATAGATAGTATAAAACTTATAGTTCGAGGGGTAATGAAAAGACTAAAAAACTCGAATGATAGAAGAATCGACAGCTGCTCCTGCGCTTACTACTTTGAAAAGAGAAAGCAGGGCCGGCTAAGCGATACGGAAAGAATCCTAGACCTGCAAGCACATGAACTCACTCACACCCCGCGCTAGAGACACCTCTTAACAGTAAAAAGTCCCTCCTTGTAAAACCCAGCTTTTAGGGCGGATTCAATATCCATAGTTGTGGATTCTGTGCATCCATTCGTTGATCGGACATGTTGTATGTGAGTTGCTTCTTCCTTTAGATTAGAGCTCGCTCTCTCAGTCCATTAGAAAGACAAGCCATACAGGGAAGCCATAGAGGCAAGTCTAAGTGCAGTTCCTATTCAGTCAGATTTCGCTAATAGGGGCATGAGGGGCCCCTTTCATACTTCAGATCAAGATATACGGCTTCCTTTAGCATCGGATTGTAGGCATCTTTCTTCTAGTCCCCTGTTCGTACATTAATAGAGGAAGTTGTCCTTCAAAAAGCCAAGTCAGTATACTTGCTTTCTTTCACAGCCGGGTCTGTAACAGCTGATTCTCTTCCTCCAAGCAGTAAAGCGGGCAATGGCAAAAAGTAATCAAGTCTGTCAAGCAGTAAAGGTAAGTGCAGAAAATAAGTAATCAGGAAAGGCATACTACTACCACTAATGTTGTTTAATTGGCCTAAGGGTCTTAGATCTCCTTCTGGGGGTAAGGGTCAAGACCAGTGCTTGCTACTCCTACTCCTCCTTCACAGCCTCGTTGGTCCTTGTGTAGTACAACCGATTTCCCGATTGTTCTTTTCTGCTTTCTTTTCTCTTGTAGGGGCGCGGATGGAGCGAGCGAAGGTGCGGAGTCAGATTCTTTTGATTTGAGACGAATTCATTCCTCTACCGAAAGTGGTTGTGATAGGGAATAGGTAAAGGCCTTGCCTTATTCAAAAGTACCAGGAAGGAAAAGATTAAGCATTACCTCTGTTGAAGGAATAAGCCCAACCTAGCTATTTAAGCTCTGGAAGGACGGACTACTTCTTTTCACTCTTTCGAGATGCGTGAATACATTTATTGAGAGAGATAGCCAGTCCTGGAAAGAGCAGATGTGAACAATGCAAAGAAGGAACCCTTTGTTTGTTCTATGACACGACAGATACTAGTAGTCCCGATCAACTGGTTCACGATCTTGACGGGCTTTTTCCCTATTCCTCTGTAAATTGGATGTTGCAAGAGGTGTTGTTCCATCTCCATTTGTTTTTCGGATAACGATTTACGTATGATGTTCTAATACTGCAGTTAGGGTATACTCGTATACTACGTACCTTTTGATTAGACAATTCCTACTGCCAAGCTAAAGGAAAAGATCCCACCTTCCTCGTCTTTTCTTGCCCTTGGGGCACTTCACTCGAGCTAATCAGTCTTGGCTTGGTGTGGCTAGCTCTAAAGCAGGCCCTAAAAGCAGGCAACCATGAGAGCGGAAGGCAGGAAAGGTAATTGCTTACAGCTTGATCATGGTATAGAAAGCCCGATTTGTTAATAGCAGCTTACTCTCAAAGACCATATTCCGCCAAAACCATTTACTACGCAAACGGCAACTGGTTGAGCTGATAGGACCACAGCTGATTCTAGCACAACAGAGTCTGACTGACTTCGCCACCACCACAGCAATTTGAATAAGAGGTATGAAAGAACTAAAATACTTTCAGCTCCTTCTATGGCTTCAATCCTAATCTTGCTAAGAGTTCGTTGTCATTTGCTTACTCACAAGCAGCGGTGGATAGGCGGAAAGCTGTAAAGCATCAAAACTCCTGCGCTAGTGACTACCAGCTTTCAGTGATTTAGGAACTTCATTTTCTATGCGTGCGTCTTTAACACTCTTTCGAGAGCTGTGAAAATAAGATAGAATACCGTCAACGTAGGATGCCCAGAGGGAGCCGGCGGAGCATGCTTTGTACTAAGGATTCTTCTAAGCGGCCCTTCCACTCTTTTTTTTTCAAGTAAAGAATATGCCGACCGAGGCCATTGAATTCGCTGCAGATATCATCATAGAAATAGAAGCAAAATAAAAATAAGTTCTTTTTACTGAATCATCTACTAATCACATGTTTGGAATCGATCTAGCTGATTATCCGGTCGTTTAGTAAGCCCGAAAGCAAGAGGGAGAAGGGAGGACGGGCCTATGATATTCTTTATATGATACCACATACGATACAACCATTGATAAAAGGACCGTCAACTCCAACTGTAGCAGCGGTTCATAATTCAATAGCAAAAACGGATATAACACCAACTGCAGATGAAATAGCATCTGTAAGAGTAAGACCGGCAACATCTATGGCAACAGTAAGAAAGGGAACACTAAGACAATCTAGACTGAAGTACAAGCAAGGCAACTACATCATGAAAGAAAGAAGTTGTGCTTTCCTCTCTTGTTCAATTGATCTTCTTTGCTATGATGAAATGAATCTGCACCTCCCTCACAGTTTCCATGAGATTCCACTTATTCTATGTCATTTGTTACCTTAGGTAGTTGGTAGTTGCTTTACTTCCTCCAGGAGTTCTGTTCAAAACCTTGGTCTGATAGTCTTGTTAACGCTTTCTAATCTACTTTCTCTCTCGGTAAATTCTCTAGATCTTCTCTGGTTTTATCCTAATAAGCTATCTCCGCCTCACAGCATCAGGGAAGTTTTCCACACAACATTTTCAGTTCACTTCTAGGCACTCTCGATTAACAGAAAAAGGATATGGCCCTCGGTCCACAGGCTCTCGATCTTTATCTATAAGGTGTCAAGTAAACTGATTCAAATTAGCCCAAGCCAAGGGGTAATCCGGCTACCAGTGATGATGGAAATCCGGCTGACATTGAACTAGCTGCTGCCATTGAAATAAAAGAGAGTTCCTGACTTAGCTCTGCTTTTGTTGAAGGCATAAGCGCTGCTATTGAATCCTTTTATGGCCTGACTCTTTTTCTTTCTCACTGTTGAACGCCGCACATTTGAAGGAAAGAGGCTTCATAGTCTAATTAGCCATATCGGAGACTACCCAGCTACTTCTTAATAGAAGGAAGTCAGTTCTTTTTTTTTCTTCTTGATGTCTTGTCGACCTAACCGAGGACTGATCTGTCTCTTTGAAAGAATCCAGTTCTCTTATCCCCTGCTGTTAGCTCGATGGCCAGGGAAAAAACGAGAGTCAATAAAGGCGGAAAGAGTTTTATCCGGACATAGCCATAGCCGAATTAGCCTAGCTAGCAATAGTAAGTAGTTCTTTATCACTTCAGGAGTGAGATCACCCGCCTCGTCCGGTCAAGCTGCTCCTCTCTCTGCCCTTGAAGCTCGCTCTTCGACCCGTACCGTAGCCCTCATTCTCCCTCTGTCTACGCTGGCAAAGGGGCTTGAAGAAAGAGTCCTTGACCGGGGCGAGTTCATGCTGGCTTGATTGGTTATTCTTTCAGATCGGGTACTCGTTCTTTCGTCCATGACTATATCTGAAGTAAGGGCGGTTTAACTCGTTCTCTTCTGCCACTTTCTTGCTTGATGGGGTAGAGGTCGGGTTTCGGGTTCGCCTTCCCTCTTCTTATGATGTAGTTGTAGAGGAAGCAGCCACTACACTAGAGATTTGAACTAGAAATGGACTTTCCCTGGGATTTATTTACTAAAGGGTAGTTCTTTTAGTTAGTGGATGTTACAACGCATCAATCAGATTCTGACATGAAAAGAATGAATTTATCTTGAACTTCTAGACTGACATTACATGAATGACTGTTTCCCAACCAAATGCCTTATGATTATCATTTTCCGCGTAAATAAAGATAAAGAAAAAACTTAGAGGATCGCCTAAAGCTATTGATTTGATAGCGGGTTAGAGAAGGAATTTATTTCTACTTTGAATATGAAACTATAGAATGCCGAGCTACCAAACAAGCCAACAAGCGAGTTCGAGTGAGCCTTGCCAATAGCAGAATAAAGGTAAGCCTATTCAATTGCATTTCGAGTTCTCCTTCCATGTTGAGCCAGTTGGAAAGGAGGATTCTTTGTTGCTATATGGGAATAAAGCAAGTTCACGAAAGTGATTTCGCTACCAACTACGTAAGAGGGTGGGGTGCTACCGAAACCCTTTCGTTATGGGAAGAAGTTCTCAACAAGAGATGAAAGCTTCAAGCCAATCGGTCGGGTAACCCAAGGGCATGGATGAGTGAACTCGATGCTAGAAGGCTGCCATAGTTGTAGAGCTTTCAAAGAATTGTTGAAGCAGCCGGGCATTTACGTAGGACCTCTTGGGAAGTCTTCCCAACCATAAAAGCCAAACACTGCAACTCTGACTCCTAAGAGGCAAAGGGAATAGAGCGATTGTTCCAATCAGAGAAGCCTGCCCCCTAAGAACAAGAAAAGACACTACTCGCTTCAACTCGTTTCGTATACTCCCCTCGCTCCCTCTCTCCCTTTTACCGGGATTTCTTTGTAAAGACAAGGCTTGAACTGGCTTGGTTGACTCCTTAGCAAGCAACCTATGGCGGGTATCGACCGTACCCTATATTCGATCCTTTGGAGCCTATTCGCCAGCATATGAAAAACATACGGCGACTTCCACTTTAACAACAACTCAAAAGCAGGGGAGGGAGAACAACCAAGAAAAGGAAGACAAAAAATCTATCGCAAGACCTTGTCAAGATAACGGCTGAAGATAGTTGGTTCCTCTCTCTGGCGATTCACTCTGACTTGCTTTTGGTTGAACTCACCACCAGAGTGGCTACCCGCTGATCCAAGGCCAGTTGATGTTGCGGTGTCTAGTGACTCCTTTAGGGCGGCTTTGCTTTAGGAAAGTAGTACCCTAGTAGGGAGAAGCAATTAGAGAGTTCAATCTTCTTAGGTAGTCCCTGAGGGAGGATAAAAAAAGAAAATGATTTGAAGTTCAGTCGAAGTTGGGAAGCCAAGCACGGTTGAAGCATCAGATTCTCGAAGAGCATCAAGAACTGAACTATCTTCATGCTCCTAACTCTCTGCTGAGGAAAGAAAAGGAAGAAGAATAATCGCTTTTCACTCTCCTAAATCGAACTCTTTTCAGGGAATAAGTCGTAGCAAATTCGAAGCTCTTTGCCTTCCATCTCCTCCTTGATTTCACCATTCCAATAAGTGCCACGACCGCTTGGTGATCGAATTCCTTCTAGTCGCCAAGGAGTATTTCCACTGCTTTCTTAGTAGGCTGTAGCTTTTTCATCATTCCTTATTCCCGAGGAAGGAGTTTCAGTCCATGTCCTTAGGATCACATGCTAAAAGAGGAGCCTAGAGTAGTCCCACACCCTAATCCAACCCCGCTAACCCTAACCATAGTTTCTCCAGACCACAAGAAACCCAGCCGCAAGCCATCAATTCGTCCAAAAGCCCTCTTAACAACCAACCCCATCTAAATCGCTTAACTGGAACCCTAATAGCGTTGAATCCCCGACAAATCCTAAACCAAACCTAATAAATCCTAACCCTAAAATCTCCCCATCCCTCCATAAACCTAGTCTTAACTTCTCCACCCATCCAACGCAGCTTACCGAACTTATTCCTGGTTATGAACTGCCAGCTAATGTTAAAGCACTTCTCCATAGATATGACGAAGTTAATTCCATTCTCACTTCATCCATGGGGTCTCGTCCTTCTCCTATACCTTCCCTGACTCCGCTACTTCCAGTTAAAAGGGAGTCGAACATTTCTGGCACAAAGCAGAAGAGGCCCAGTCTTAAGGTCTTGGCTCTTTCGCGTAAAGAGTCACCTCGTCCCCCCATCGACCTGAATGTTACAGTGAGTAGGAAGAGAAAATCCGATTCTACAGATGTTAGCACAACAGCAAAACGACTCATTCTTTCTTCTGGGGATTTTATGGACACAACGGATACATCGGTGGAGGCTGCGAGCCAACCCCGCCGTTCGCCATGACTCTTATAAGTTGGATTGCAGGGGCTTGCGAGGAGCCTCTACAGTTCAAGAAGCGGAGAAACTCGTCCGTTGTTACGGCCCGGACGTGTTTTTCCTTATTGAAACAAAATGTAGTAAGGCTAGATTTGAATTCGTTAAACGTAGACTGACTATGCATGGTTTATACGTGGAGGAGGTGCTAAGGGAGGACTGATTTTGCTATGGAAGAAGGACTTGCATGTTTCTCTTCAATCCTTCTCGAGTTATCATATAGATATATTGGTGAAGTATAGACATTCAGATATTTGGTGGAGGCTAACCGGATTTAACGGCGATCCGAATATATGCTTACGTAAGAATAGCTGGAAGCTTCTCTTGAGGTTAAGCGAACAGAATAATCACATTTGGCTCGTCTTTGGCGATTTCAACGAAATTCTTGATCCCGGAGATAAGAGCGGGTCCGTACCCGTCCGTCGTGGCAGATTTCGGACTTACTGGGCGAATAATAAATAAATCATGTGGCAAATAGTTGTCGCAAAGCAGTAGGCATCAGGTATGGTATACTTTCTGCAAGACATTGCTCACACGTATTGTTGTCCTCCATTAGTCCCAACATTTGTGCAACTGCCCTAAATGTATTTAGTTTTTCCCTCTAATAGTTCTTAAATGTTCGAAAGAAGGCCCCCTAACATGCATTAATAATAACCTTAAATAAAACCTCTCGCCTTCAGATGGATGACATGTTAAGATACGTCCAATTACAGTGTATTTTGTGCGCGACTTCCATTCCTTCGTTTTAGCGTGCCAAGTAAAATATTTTGGAAACTCATGTAGAATAATTGGGTCAGCATAGTATTTTTTATTGTCGGTTTGTTGATAATTTCTTGGAGTTGTTGATCATGAGAGAACGATACTATTTGTTTGTTATCTAGATGGATCGGTAAAGATATGACAGAAGGGTGTATATGGTTAAGGTCAAAACTGAAGATTCTCCACATTGCCTCTGGCGCTGATATCCATCGAGCCCGCTGAAACCTTTTATTTCATCAAGTATCGGTTCATCATCATTTGTGTTTAAACTATATAAGATTTTGTCATGACCTTTATAAATATATTTGTAGATATATTTGGTAGCATGAATAGTTGAGCATATTTGTTCATTGATGTGACAATTAAATTATGCAAGTAAATATGGATTATATGGGACGACCCAACGATTATAAAGGCACGACCCTCGTATATTAACGCGACGACCATCATCTCTCCATGGATATATTGGGTTAGAGTTCTCACCGTAATTCGTCACTTCTGAAAATTCTTTAGGATACCTAAATTTGCAACCACCGACCTTTTTCATGCATGGACATTTTGGATTCAAAGCTCCACATGGTCCATGCATCATGTGTTTTTTTACCAATTGATATAAATATGAATTTGTATCTTCATCAGGCAATTCGGCACAAAAGATGATATCAAATGCCTCTGGAGCAAAGATTTTTGATGATTGATTCATAATTAACAAAAAATGAGCGTGAGGCAGACCCCTTTTTTGAAATTCGACTACATAAGCATATGCAACAATAATACCAAAAATTTTGTTTTTAAATAACTCATTTTTTAAAACTTCAAGTTTTGCACGAAATATTCTTGCTACAACATCGGGTCTATTTTGTATTTCATCATAAGACAAACATAATGCTTTTATTTCAGGCCAATTTGGATTTGTAGTAATAGTTAAGAAGATATCGGGTTTCCATATCGTTGAACCAAGGACAGAGCATCCATGTATCTTTTACGCATGTCTCTGGGTCCACCAATGAACGAAGTCGGCAATATTATACGCTTTCCGACTTCAAAACCCCTCCGACAACCTTAAGCCACACTATCTAACAAACCTTGATAGACCTCTTTTCTTAGAGGATTTTACATTTCTTCACTTCTATAAAAATCTAATCTTGACGTCTCTATTTTAATGTACATGTCTATCACGTATTGTTGTAGAAGTCTACCAACATGTAATAAATACGAAAAATCGTTTTCTCTTACCTGCAACTTATAACAGTAATATTCACGGCATGATATAGTTGTCTTCCCAGCAACCTTTCCAGTAGAACCTAAGATAAAGATCAAATTATGAACTTATTAAACAAAATACTATAACGGGTAACAACCTAAAACCCGGCAATTAAGATACCTTGAAGTTCACTGGTTTGAATATCGTCAACCATATCGTAACCAAAAAGTAACATATGAGTTATAAAATGGAAACAAATATCATACATATAAAGAGCAGTATCAAGCACAGTATGAGCTAGTACCAAAATTTCTAGAGACAAACCTACAAGATTAATGCCAAAAGATAACGACAACGCCCACCCAAGAACGAAATAGGAAAGGATGAATGCGATGCTATGATTGCCAACCTGTTTGATGAGTTCATATGGAGAAGTCTTTGCCCAGTTGGCTGCATGCTAATGCGTTTCAAAAGACAGCAAAGAAAAATACATCATAGTATATACTTTGCCAGCCGAACAACATCATCTTTTATTAATACATAATTCTCATACACTAAAATGACACGTATGTAATATGGGTTACTATTAGTCTGCCTTTTGTCGAACATATTTTTTTCAGGCACTTATTTTTTATTGCGTTCCATGCTTAGTTCCTGTTCAGCTACTCTAAGCCCAACCACCGTTTAATATTCCTCCAATATTGCTGGTGAGTTTAATTAAAATTAGACTAAAATGACATCTTTATCCTGTCCACGACTTTTGTCTAACAACCTTAACTAAGAGAATTGATTTTAATATTTTCCCACCACTAAAAAATATTTCAACCCCCCGACATCCGCCGCTGCAAATCTACATAGATATCTATCTTGAATCGTCATCCTCACCCGCACTCAAATGCCTCGACACATGCTAATCAAAAGCTAAATATCACAGAAATTCAAATAATATTAAGAAATTATAGATGGCATAAATTTAACTTAAATGCTTCCCGGAAAATCTTACGGCAAAAGATACAACTAAGAGGCGCATCCACAATGAATAATTGGCATAAATATAACTTAAATGCTTCCCGGAAAATCTTACAGCAAAAGATACAACTAAGAGGCGCATCCACAATGAATAATTTGAATAGAAAGATAGCCAACACAAATTATTTAAAGTATTTATAAGATGAATGAAGTCACCTTTCCATACAGAAGAGAACACATAAACCGTGCATTAAAATGGAAAACATACCTTGTCTTTTTACCTCAGTTTGACCTGGCGTTATGACCCAAAATAACAATGGAAGACCAGCTTAAATAGAAAAGTCCACAATATCTTGTAAGAATAATGATTGCGTATATAGAGAGTGATGAGTCTTGACTCTTAGGTAATGAGATAGGCAATTGGGCAGATTTTGTTGCTTGAGGTTTGATGATATGGTGCTCCTAATACGGCAAGGGCTTTGACTGCAACAGTCGTACTTTTATATTTTATGTTATGCACACATACACAATGGGCACAATATAAGCAATTTTATATTATGCACACATTCGCAATGGCACAACATAAGCAATAATGATACCACAATATATTATCCACATATATACACGTGGCTCTTATTAGTATTATATTATATACACATACACCCAATTGTACGAGATGGCTTCATCCATCAGACTATTATCGGGTCTTTCTGCAATTACCCTAAACATAGGATTAACGATAGGGTCTCTCTGCAACTTTATTTTTTTTAGGAGTTATAGTGTAATCAATGGCATGTCATGACCTATTACCCTCAACCATACGTTTAAACTTTATCAGATTGTCTACTTTCAGTGTGAAGCATGACTTATTACCGGGTACTGCATGTCCAAATTCCATGTATCAAAACCCAAAAAGTAACTTCCAACCTGTTCTATGAACTGGCCATAGAATAGATAGTAGATATATCAACTTTTGCTACTATCACAGTGATTTGTGAATGAGTTCTTAAATTTAGTGGTCGTGTCGGTAACACTTTTAACTCTTTGGTTTGACACGTTTTTGCTCTCTTTTCGTTTATTTTCGTTTTAGATTTTTTTAGTTATTCTTGTTTTTAACCCTTTTTTTATTCGTTTTTCTGTTTGTATAGGTTTTACATCTATTTTTATCAGTTGTTTTCTTTTTGTTATTCCTTTTAACTCTTTTCAATTTTTTATCACGTACGTTATTTCCTCATTTCTTTTCTTTTTAGTTAAAAAATATTTATTTAATATTTAACTTTCTTTCTTTTTTACCTTTTCTTATTCCTTTTCATAAATCTCTTTCCATTCACCTGGACCTAATTACCAACACAATTATACATGTTTATATTACAATCTTAAAGTCCATTTGAAGTATCTCTATCACCCACCTTGACCTCGTTACCAACGCAACTATACACATTTATATTACAATATCTCATACTTGGAATATTGTAACCTGACCCGAGGATTAGTCTTATTCTCGTAGTATATGGTATGGTGCAAACTCATAGCCGATTGAGCGGGGATACTCGGAATAGTAAAAAAAATATTGCGGCTCCCCGGTTGCAAAATCGTGGATCCTCCCCTGATACCAATGTAGATTATATATATCAGAGAGTATTTGATAGAGATAAACTTTTACTTTCAATAAAACTTACAAAAATACACCTATTTATAGAAAAAGCGCTCAAATTACATTCACAAAATAAATTATTACATCGACCTTTTATGATGAGTATATCACATGTACCGTTCTTAATAATAAAATAATCACATTTAACTTTTTCAACTTCCATTCCTAAATTAACTACAAAATTTTACATAACCACCATTCTAAAGCGATATACATCCATATGTTATTTAATATTTTAGAGTGTTCATAAAACTGTTTCTTGGATGTATATTAGAGAATAGACAAAAAACATTAATTAGGATTCGAACCCACTACCTAAGGAATAGAGATATACTACAAGCACAACTAGGCCATGGACATTATTATACATTTTGCTATTTATATAATAAGCATATACAAAACTAATAAAATATTATATATATATATATATATATCATATATATATATTTATATATATATAGCTTAAATAATAGGTGAACAGGCCCGGCCCGGCCCGGCCAGCCAAAGCTCGCCCGAGCGCAATCTGACCCACCTAGACCCGCTCCCCTGGCAGGCCTAAACAAACGTGGTTGAACCCGCCCCTACGGCGGAGCGGGGCGGTCCGGTCCATGGGCCATGGGTCTTTTTGATAGATCTATATGTGATATTGTTGGGCAATACGTGCCAGATTATCTCCATATAAACCGAATTACTAATCGCAACACAATACATTATCGGCTAGCTTCATATATAAATAGCAGTTCATTAATAGCAGTTCCATCACATGTAAATAAATAGCATGGTTGTGATCGAGAATTATGTAGGTCGGACATAAATCCAGCATCTCCAAGAACCAATTAAGTTTTTTCGATTCATTTGAAGAACAATCA
Organism: Linderniella brevidens; assembly: GCA_004919715.1. NCBI lineage: Eukaryota > Viridiplantae > Streptophyta > Magnoliopsida > Lamiales > Linderniaceae > Linderniella > Linderniella brevidens. The sequence goes on along the minus strand of SWDC01000149.1, from coordinate 3,748,615 downwards.
CATATCAGTTGTTCCTTGAAGGAACCAAAAACTTAGTTTTACTCCGTTCCAATATTTATGAGTCGGCGACGAATTATATCTTAACGATAAAATTACATCGAACACTCTATCAGTCGTGTATGACTTTTAATATACATTAGTACTCCAATAATACTAAGATATGATAAGCCACTAGTTTTCATCATTTTCACGTGGTGCTGAACAAATCTTTATTCAAAAGATCAAACATTAATTGGATTACATATGAAACTTACCAACATAAATATTTTCAGTACATTTTTTGTATAAGTTACTTGATATACAAATATCTCATTCTTTAAATATTTAATAAAATCGAAGTCAATCATTTGGAACTTCGTTTTCAACAATCAACGACATTGATAATTGTTTCACGAGTTCCAGTTATGTTTATATCATCAACATAAACTACAATTAGGACAAGTTTACTTTTAGATCTTTTCATAAATGTACATGAGAAAGTTTTATCATTTTTATACCCATCTTCTGGTAAAATTCATTTATGCAATTATACCAAACACGATCAGATTGCATTAACCCATAAATGTTCAGCTTAATTGAGTATTTATCTCAAGACCCTAAATTTTCAGGCAAGTGAAATCCTTAGTGGGGTTTCATACATATGTCATTGGCTAAGTGAGATAATCTCGATGTAATAGGAAAAGAGAAGAGAAAAAAAAATATATCGTTTTGAGCTTTAAGCTTGTCTTTTAGAGGATATATCCTCTAATCCTTGAGTGAGGTGTTTATCTGAGTGTGCCTTGTGTTTACCTCCTACTTCTCCATATTTCCGGTGTCAACTTGGTATCAGAGCTAAGCTCGAAGATGCCGCCGCGTCGAAGGATAAAAATTCCAAGTCGGGAGCGTGATCTACGTGACATCGAATTGGATGATTTAAGGAGACAAGTGCAGCAACTCGAGCAACCTCTTGCATGTAGCAAGCTTCCGAATCGTGATGTTGAGGGTCATGATTCCGAAGGAGAATCTTCAGATAACGAAAAAGAATACAATCCTTTCCATGATGAGGAGAATGGTTATGCAAGTGACAACTCTATCTATGACAAAAGGCCGCGAAAGAACAATGGTCGTGGGAAGTCATTCGACTTCAAGGTTGATATCCCTGATTTTGTTGGAAAGAGTGATCCCGATGAATTCCTTGATTGGCTCAACTATGTTGAGAGAATCTTTGAATTCAAAGAAATTCCGGAAGATCAAAAAGTGAAACTCGTTTTGTAGAGACTCTCCTCAGCGGGAGATCTGATCTCTAGGGCGAGGAAGCACGAGATGAGGATGTCGTGAAGCTGGGTGATCGGGATGGTATAGGGATTGATAAGTGAGAGTGAGGGGTTGGGGTGGTGAAGATTGGTTGTAGTGGGGTGTGTAGAGTGGTGGTAGGAAGTGGTGAGGAGATGGGTGTGGTTTGTGTGTCGGTCGGAGCAGCTTCTGAGACTGTTGTTTTCCCGGTGTCTCTTCGGGAAGTCTCTAGAGCATGGATCATACGGTCTATCAGACGATCTTCTAGAGAAGACAGGGCTGAGGAGAGCGCTTCTTGTAGTCTGTGCTCCGTCACGAACATTGGTGGAGTGGGGCCAGGGAGGCACTCCACTGTCACAACATTGGAGTAGATTTTCGATGTGCCGCCTAAAGTAGGTCTTGAAATTCCGGAACATCCAAGGACATCTGTTATCAACCCTGAAGTCACCACTTCAATGGGTTGGCCTATTGTTGGCTTCGAAGATATCGGGGGTCCAATAGGGCTTCCACCAATCCTTGAGATGATACAATAGATATCACCTCTATGGGTGTTGAGACAGATTCAATTTGAATTTGTTCAGTAGGCTGATCACTTAGTGGTGGAAGTGCTGGCTCCGAAGTTGGTATGAGTGAAGGCACTGCAGACGAGGCCGAGAGTTGTTGTCGGCGAGGGCCCCTTCGTTGTAGTCTGTGTGCTTCATCAGAATCGGTTGCCTCAGGAGAGATATCTTGTGGGACACCTTCGGGTTCAATCTCCTGAGGCGTGACTTTGGGCTCCGTTGTTGTCACCAAGGATTCCCTTTGAGAAGGCGTCGGGGCTGGATCCAGGGCACGTACCATCGCCTCCGTGAGGAGTTGTTCTGGTAGTAGTCTTGGTATGCCTCTTCAGTTGGATCAGCTAAACGGAGCAGCTCCAACGGGATCAGCATTGGTTGGATTGCTAGATCGGCGGCCTTCGGGTTGTGAAAGAATCGAAGGCGTGGCGGAGTGTAGTCCGCAATTGGTGGTAGTCTCGAGATCTCTGGATGGAGTTCCATGAAGTGCGAGATCAGTACCGGGAACCACCGTACATAAGGAAGAGATCTGGCCTTCGACTTTGTCTCCCTCTGACGCATCTGGTCCGCTAGATCGTTCCAAATTAGTTGGGCCACGTCATAACGTTTGGAGAAGACCACTCCGTGAAAAATGCGAAGGATGTTTCCATTCGCCTTGTCGAAGCCGGAGTGTTTTGGGGAGAGACATTTGTTGATGATGCCGAACAATGTCTTCCACGGATGGGGAATCCCGCTATTTTGAAAGTTCACCAGTTTGGTTAGCGGAGGTTTGTATCCCATACGGAGCATGTCTTCTACGATCTCCGCGTCCGTTGGAAGTTGATCATATTCGTCGTAGTGCGGGAGATCGAGCACCATGGCCATCAGATTTTTCGTCAGGGCGATATGTCTTGTGTTGAGCTTTGTCATATAGTCCATGCTATCGCCGTTGACGAAACTCTGCATGCATCCCCAGAATTGCTGGAGATAGAACATTGGTACGGTGGCCGTCATGGTCAAGGCTGGCGTAGAGGGTGTCCTTTGAGGATGGATATTATGACGTCATCCGGACACCGAAACGTCGTTAGATCCAGTTGGAAGTTGTTGTCTTGGACTGACATATAACTTCCAGAGGAGTAGATATGAAGGTAGTTGGGAGTTGCCATATCTGCAAAAATAATATAAGGTTCATTAGTCGATAAATTTTCATAAGTGAATAAATTGGATTAAGAATGAATTTAAAGGAAAATTGTATGTTTAAAGATTTATCTCGGTAGACTTAGTGAAAATTTTGAAAAATTTGTAAAATTGACTAAGTCTTAGAAGCGTGTTTTTATTCGAGTAACAATTTATTCGATCTTAAAATTTGCGATCGAAAATTTTTCTAAGTCTTGAAAAATTTTCTAAGTCTTTTTCAGCGTGTTTTTATTCGAGTAATAGTTTATTCGATCGATAAATTTTGCGATCGAATAAAAATGTGTCGAATAACTCAAGTTTTCGCCTATAACTTTTGCGATCGAATAAAATGTTATCGAAAACAATAGTTTTTCATTGAATAAAAAATTGTCGAAAAACTTAACTTTTTCGCTGCGTAGTTTTGCGATCGAATAGAAGAATATCGAAAAACTTAATGTTTTCGCCGCTGACTTTTGCGATCGAATAAAATATAATCGAAAAAATAAGTTTTCGCCGCTTAGTTTTTCGATCGAATTAAAATATATCGAAAACAAAAGGTTTTCGACGCTGAGAACTAAAGTTCTTCGATGACACTGTTTGCGACACAAACTTTTTCGATCGAAAATTTTCAAATAAAACAGGAAATGAGTAAATAATCTTCGATTTCTGGGTAAATCATGAGTTTATCTGGGTTCGGAATGTTCAGAGAACAGTGGCGAATCCAAATATCATGATTTTAACCTAAAAGATCGAGTTTAAATACTTTGATTTGAGGGTCGAAAAACCAGTTTTCGTCGAAAGTATAAACATGAACTTTTTTCGAATGTTTTTTGTGAAAATGCTTGAGAATCAGATGTTTTTGAACATAAAATGATTCGGAACAAGTTTCTACCTTCGAAATCGGCAAGTTTAATCTAAAAATTTCGAGTATTGCGGGATTTGGTTTGAATCGTCGAAGTCGGTTCGAAGAAGTTCTAAGAAGATGAAAAGTTTTTCGATTAGAAATGTGTAGCGTGTGAGAGAGTTTTTCGATCGATAACGTGATAATAATACTTTACGATCGGGTAAAGTAAAAATTCTTTTGGGCCGTAAAAAAAGTATTCTTGGGCTTTAGATAAATTCAGGTCTGAAAGAAATTTTTTTTATGAACTAACCCAAAAATAAATTGCTTAGTACTCCCTGTATTTCTGAAAGAGATGAAATTATCTCCTAATGTTGATGAAATTCAACATTTGACTCCTTAGATGAGCTCTAAAGTTTCTGCGAGGCTTAAAAATGTTAGAATTCATGTTTTACGAGTGTAGAGGATAATAACAAATTTTCATATAAAACTCCCCCTCAACAATTACATGAGTAAACTTTTCAGTACCTACCCATATTTTCACTACAAATTGAAATATGAAAATTTCCGATTTAAGTACAAGTAACGCATTTTAAGAAATTCAGCATAGTTTCATTAAAAATATTGCGTTTTTCAAAATAGTTCATCTCATTTAATCAATTCTGAACCAATGCATGTATTAATGCATTTAAAATGTGCGAAAAATAAAAATATTTTTGTTTCGGGGTCAGATTTATTTATTTGCCATAAAGTCAAGTGACTAAACTAGTATTCTGAGAATATAGTATGAATCACTTCGACAACTCTCGCAAGTTTCGCTCATATCACTCAATTTATTTTTATCAAGGAGATTTTTAGTAGATATATCACTCTTACCATCACAACAAATTTATATCAATTAATTTGTTATCGTACTATTTTTACTCAACTTACCTAGTGAGATTTCGTCATTTTGAATCAAATGGGCTTTTAAGGGAATATTTTTAGGCTCTGACTAAAGGGGTAGGAATTTTGGGTTAGGGAGCTTAAAAATTCTTCTCTTCCAGGGGCCCTTTTTGTGAAATTCTATTCTGATACTTTCGCTTTTCTTTTCTTTAGTAATTTCTTTGCAAGACTTTGAGAGATGAGATCTTCTTTGATTTTGGGTCGAGACTGTGGTCCTTTAGAAAGTTTCAGAGTTATGGAGTTCGAACCCAAGACTGTGCTTCTCTTCTCGTTTTCTATACATAAGATCTAGATTATCATTGGAGAAGTTCACTTCAAGGTGCTTCTCTTCTAGGAGTATACAGGATTATCTAGGAGAAGTTCGCAGTGAGATCAGTGTTTCTCTTCCATAATGATTGAGAAATGCGTAATGTGCATCACTTTAGCTCTCCCCCTCTTTTTCTTGATTGAGTAACCCCGAATCATTTAAATAATGTTGAAGGCTTAATCGGGTGTTGATAAAGAAAAAGAATGTCGGAGAAGGCTCAAAGGGGATCTCTAGAGGAAAAAGTAAAGGATTTATAATTTAGGCCAAGTGAAGAATTTCCTAATATGCCCTTATCATTTTCATGACTAACTAAACACAAAAGCGAGATGAAGCTACGAAGTTCAAATCAACAGATAGTCATTTGAAGTGTGACACTCTAAAAAAAATTGAGGTTCAAATTCTCACATGTATGATGTGGCGTTGTGTCGAGTGAAACAAACAAAGTTCTTTTGAAAAAACGAATGTCATATGAATTTTTAGGCAAAGAATTAAATCATATATATCGAAGAGATATTTTTGTGAGTAGTTTAAAAAATAGTCAAAATTATCGTCATCCCCCATTTTTAATTTTATTTTATGTAAAAAAAAATTAAAATATAGAGTCACGCAAAATAATCAAGAAATATTAAGAAGCACATAGAATATCAAATTGAAGCATAGTAGAGCATGTAATGTACATTTCAAGTAAGATTGAGATTCAACATGCCTAACTTAGCAATAAGGAATTGGAATCGTTTTTCATCCAATGCCTTAGTGAATAAGTCGGCAAGTTGAAGCTCAGTTTTAACAAAATACATATCTATCGTGCCTTTTTCTACATGATCTTTTATAAAATGATATCGAATATCTATGTGTTTCGTGCGTGAATGATGAACAGGATTGCAAGTAATGGCTATAGCACTTTGAGAATCGCTATAACTGGGAATGTTATTGAAATCAAACCCGTAATCGCGTAGTTGTGTCCGCATCCATAGAATTTGCGAGCAACAGCTGGCAGCCGCAACGTATTCCGCCTCGGCCGTCGATGTTGATACACAATTTTGTTTCTTTGAAGACCAGCAGACCAACTTTTCGCCTAAAAATTGTGCTCCGCCAGACGTGCTTTTTCTGTCCATTCGACAACCTGCATAGTCAGCATCAGTATAGCCAATAAGTCTAAAGTCAGTATTTTTAGGATACCAAAGCCCTATGTTTCGAGTTCCTTTGAGATATCGTAAAATCCTCTTGACGGCATTCATGTGGGACTCCTTTGGGTCGGCTTGAAAACGGGCACATAGGCAAGTTGCAAACATAATGTCGGGTCGGTTGGATGTCAAGTAGAGAAGAGATCCGATAATACTCCGATAGGTTATGATGTTGACAGCCTTTGCAGACGGATCAGCATCCAGTTTGCAATTAGTAGACATTGGAGTATTCATCGGTGTGCTCTTTTCTTGATTAAATCTCCTCAGAATATCTCGATTATATTTGGTGTGACTGATGAAAATGCCATCATCGAGTTGCTTGACTTGTAATCCAAGAAAGAATTGGAGTTCTCCCATTAAGCTCATCTCGAATTTGGTCTTCATGAGATTACCAAATTTTTGACAGAGACGTTCATTCGTCGATCCAAAGATGATGTCATCAACGTAGACTTCAACGATCATCAAGTCTTTGCCTTGCCTTTTGATGAAGAGATTCGTATCGATTGTTCCTCTGATGAAGTTGGATTTGACCAAAAATTTGCTCAGAACATCATACCAAGCACGAGGGGCTTGTTTTAGTCCATAGAAAGTTTTATCCAATCGATAGACATGATCAGGAAGGTTCTCGTGCATGAATCCTTCGGGTTGAACGACGTAGACTTCTTCTTTTAATACATCGTTGAGAAAGGCAGTTTTGACGTCCATTTGATAGACTTTGAAGTCTTTGTGAGCCGCGTATGCTAGAAATAAGCGAATTGCTTCAATACGGGCGACCGGAGCATACGTCTCGTCGTAATCAATTTCATCTTGTTGATTGTATCCCTTAGCAACAAGTCGTGCATTATTCCTGATTACTTCACCGTTCTCATTTTTCCTGTTTTTGAAAACCCATTTAGTTCCAATTATGGTTTTGCCTTGTGGTCGAGGAACCAATGTCCAGACTTGTAGACGCTCGAACTGGTTGAGTTCATCTTGCATTGCAATTACCCAATCCGGGTCTTTAAGAGCTTCGGCTACCTAATTTGGTTCGTTTTGGCTTAGGAAGCATGTGAATAAACCGCTTGGTGTAGACGTCCTAGTACGTACACCACTTGAAGGATCACCATTCTGATCAGTAGGGTGAGCTCGAGTCCATTTGCGTTAATGAGGAATAACTGAAGTAGATTCGTCATTGGATTGTAGATCGAGACATCCTAAATTAATGGGTTGATCATTCATAGTTGGGAAATTCAATTCAGATGGTGAATCGATAGGAATTTCCTCATCTGTATTTGTAGGAACTGCAACATTAGATGAAGATTCTGAATAAGTAGATTCTCCAACATTTGTCGGGTTTTGAAGAAGAGGAGTCTCATTATTAATTTCTTCCATTGAGGGAGATGGGGCACTGCTTGGTGTTGAGTGAGACGAAGCAGGCATTTGAGACTTGCTCCGATAAAAATGTTCCAATAGAGAGTCTAAATCTTCATGGTCAGCGGGAATTGCTTCATTTGACGTTGACGTAGAAGTTGCCGAAAGTTGTTGACCTTGTGCCAACACGCCAGTAAGCTCGGGTTCTGAACTGTTTTGTTCAGAAGCCAATTCCGTCATTTCTTGAAAGGTGACGTTGTACCTTTCAAGAATTGTACGAGAAGACTTGAGGTAGACGCAATATGATTTTGAGGTAGAGGAATATCCGACAATAATGGCTTCAAATGCTTTGGGATCGAACATGCTTCGATGCTCCCGATCGTTGGCCACGAAACACTTGCAACCAAATACTTTGAAGAATGAGATATTCGGGATTCTTTGATTAATTAGCTCATATGGCGTCTTCTCGAAGTGTTTGTGAATAATTGTCCTATTTTGAGTAAAACATGTTGTACTCACTGCTTCAGCCCATAGAAAGTGAGGAAGACCGGAGTTATGAGCATTGTTCTTGCAGCTTAACCTAAAGTCCGGTTCTTTCTTTCTACGACACCATTTTGTTGAGGCGTTTTTGCGGCTGAGAATTGTTGAATAATTCCAAGTGATTGATAAAAGTTGTTGAGACGCTGACTCTTGAATTCAGTTCCGTTATCTGTTCTGATTACTTGGATTTTCTTTTGCAGGAGATTCTGAGTTGTATTCACGAAGCTTTCTATCAAGTCTCCAGTCTCATCTTTAGTTCGGAGATATCTTGTCCATGTGTAGCGAGAATAATCATCGACAATTACTAACACATATTTTCGACCGTTGATGCTTTGTGTACGCATTGGTCCGCAAAGGTCCATGTGAAGTAATTCCAAGGGTCAAGATGTAGAAGCAACTGGCTTGAGTTTGTATGATGCTCGCTTAATTTTTCCCATTTGACAAGCTGAACAGTGATGCTCTTAGTTAGATGAAATTGTTGGCAGACCGTTGACCAACTTTTTAACACTGAGTTTGTGAAGAACTTTTAAATTTAGATGAGACAGACGTTGATGTCATAAGCTGTTCCTCTTTATTGTTGTCTGAGAGATGAGGCATACAGCTGTCGAAGGTCGAACTGTTGTCAGATTGATTGTGTATAGATTTGATCTTCGTGATCCTGTGAGAAGCTCTTGATTCTGACTATTCAAAATTGTGCACTGTTCAGCTAGAAATACTACTTGAAATCCTTTGTCACAAAATTGTCCTATGCTGAACAGATTGTGCTGGAGACCTTGGACGTAAGAGACATCTTTAATCGTCAAATTTGGCAGTAGAATGTCTCCAAATCCGAGTATGGGAGCTGAGTCATTGTTGCCAAATCGGACTTTGCCATTGTAACGATCTTGGTAGTTGCTCAACAGTTCTTGTTTTCACGTCATGTGTGTGGAGCAATCAGAATCTAAATACCACGCATGATGGATCTGCATAGAAAGAAATTAGGGAGACCCAGGTACCCATTTTTGAATGGGTCCTTTCGGATTAGCAGATTTAATAATTAAGGTTTGTTCATCTTTGGTTCCTAACTTATGAGAATGCTTAGGTACCCAAACCAACTTAGAAGTAGTTGGTTTAAGTAGTACCCCTTTAGACAATTTAGCCTTATTGGCTTGTGTTTGCCTGGGTGGTGATTTAGCAATCCATTGTGGTTGAACCTTACAAGGGAGGTTAATTTCAGCACGAACAAATGTCTGATTTGTCTTATTGCTGGAGAAAATCTTTTCTCTGGCTAGTCTCCTAAGGTGTTTAGCTGAATGTACGTGTACTGGATACCTTAGGTGGGAACAAGAATGTATGGAGCTGTAAGCTTTCTTAATAGTTGGATCTTGTTTCTGACGAGACTTAAGACTTGCATTTGTTTTAGAATGATGGAAATTGTTTTTAGAAGTAGAGCCAATTTCAAAGTTTATGCTTTCAAAAATAATATGCTTTAACGCATAATTTGAAGTAACAATACTAGAAATGGTTGTCTTCGTACGAGTGTCCATAGTTTTTGACATAGAAGAAATAGATAACAAATCATTTTTCTTCTGAAATTTTATTCTATGCACTCTTTCCTTAGCATGCTTCACCTCTTTTACTACTCTACCTGTGGATGGAGTAGAAAAAGAGTTAATAAAAATCTTATTCTTTTTTGAAGCATTTAAGGATTCATTTTCTCTCTTTACAATTTCTAAAGAAGATTTATCTTCTTTTTAAATATTTGGAAAAATAATAGGAGAGTTTATCTTAGTTTTAATCTTGTCCTTCATTAAAGACTTTTCTTTCAAAATAAGATCAGGACAAGTTTTTAAAATAGAGGAAGTTTTGAGATTAAAAATCTCTAGTAAAAGTTCGTTCTTTTCAGCTTTGAAATTCTTTCATTCTGTTTCCAAGGAAGCGTTTAAATCAGCTATTTTTCTAATAATAGCTGGAATAAAACAGAAATTAGAATTTTGAGAATGATCATTATTATCTTCTTTGTCGTTAGAGAAATCTTCTAGGGGATATAATGAATTATAATCACTAGACAAGTTGAGATCTCTTAAACATTTACTTGAAGAATTAGTGAATGCCATTAGAGAAGTTAAATCTAATCCCAAATACTTGATATCATATAATTGTCTAACATTGACCTTTTTCAAGTTACAGGGATTGTTAAAACCTAAGCCCTCTTTAGGATTATAAAATTCTGTATCAAGAGGTTGATTAAGAAAGATAGTTTGATCCGTTTGACCCCTTTTTATTAGAAGATCATCTAACATTTTAATCCTTGAATAAAGTTTCTTACGTTCGTCAGAAATTTCTTTGAAATTATTTTTAGAGATTTCTAAGTCTCTCTGACAATCGATAAGAATCGTATTAAAGTCAGTAATTTTTGTCTCAGAGGTAGCTATGGCTAATTCAAGACTAGAGATTTTTTCCTTAGCGTTAGATAAGAGAATTTCGAGATGAATTTTCTTATCTAATTGCTTTTGAAAATTGCTTTCGCTAAGAGCTAGTTTCTCTTCTAATTCCTTTGTTCGTTTCCGCTCAATTTTCATGTTAGTGTACTTAAGCTGTAACGATTCTAACATGTTTGATAATGTGGAATTAGACAAGTGTACCTCTTGTGAAGAAGAGGATGCTTTGTCGTCGTCGTCGTCAGGCCTCCTGGATGGGTCATCAGATGAAGCATCGTCGAGGTATGCCATAAGGGCAAGATTTTCGTCTTCAGAATCTGGGGTATCTTTCAGCCAATGCTCTTGTTCTGCCATCAGTGCTACTCCAGCCTCTTTCTGTTTAGTGAGTTGGAATTTTTTGGAGTAGTAGTTGGCGTCCTTTTTCTTGGGTAGTTTGCATTCCCTGGAAAAGTGTCCGACCTTTCCACAATTATAACATTTTTGTGGTTCTTTGATACTTTTTGATTCTGAGGACTCGGCCGGTCTTTCCCTTTGCTTGGAGTTAGATGTTCGAAGTCTATTGGCCGAAGACGAGGATTTCTTTTTGTAAAACTTCTTACTCATCATTTTAGAAATGAGAGCTAACTATTTCTTGAACTCCTTCATATCAGGTTTGGAGTCCGAGTCAGATTCTTCTTCATTTTCTGAAGAACTTGGCAGCTTGATACTTTTATCCTTTCGAGATCGACTTTGCTTTGTTTCAGAGACAAGTGCTATAGAGTCGTCGATCTGCTTGCCTTTAGTTCTTTTTGGATCTCGCTTATATCTTCTTCATGTTGCGCGAGATTATCAAAGACATCGTGGATATCCATTTCGTCCAAATCCTTATTTCTGTCGGATTTGATTCCTCTGTCTTGGCTTTGAAATAGTCATAAGCTGTTAGAATATTTGCTTTCTTTGCTTTGACTCCAACTTCGGTTCGTTGCACCATCTTGTGGAGCTCGTCCCACATGGCTTTTGCACTCGAAAGACTATCTATTTGCATATAGATGTCATTCGGTATTCCTTGCATTAGGAAAGTCTTGGCTCCCAAGTCTGCTTTGGCTCTTAAACGCTCCCCCTCGGTATATTCACCAGGAACTTTAAGTCTTATGGTTGCAGGAATATGAGGGTTGTTTGTGGCATCTCCTTCTTGGATGAGCCAGAATTGAGCTGGACCTTCTTGAAGTGACGCGATCAAATTTGTGGCTTGATCTTTCGTTTTCAAGAAGTTCATGAACCGGCTTCTCCATACCGTGTGTTCGCCTCTTCGAAGAATTGGAGGGCGGACGTCATTTTCAAGTGAGTAAGCATCCATTTTTGTTGATTGATAGGATCTTCGTGAAGGTTTGGAATAGTAATGAAAAATGCTTCACAAGTGACAAACTCAGTTAGAAATATTTGATTCATACTTTAAACAATTTCCTTTCTGAACCTAAGATCCGGTCGTGAAAGAGAAATTGTTATGTTTTCGAAAAATATTTGGTATTAAAAATTGATACTTCAAGATTTGTTAAAGAAATTTGAATTATTGATCGAAAATATTGAGTATCAAAATTGATAGTTCGGAGACAAATATTTTTCGTAAGTTTTGAAGTTCACAATTTTTTATTTCTTTGAAATGTTGTGGTCGAAATGTTTTTCGAGCAGTAAAGTTTTTTGATTTAAAACTATTAAGCTTTTTAATCGAAAAAGTTTTCCGAACGTTTAAGGATTTAGTTATATGTTTATCGAAAAATATTTTCGGAAGAAATGCTAAAAAGATGATCTTATCGAAAAATATTTTGTCGAAAAACTATGTTGATCACAAAAACTATTATCGAATAACTTGTGATAAAAAAATTACTAGTGATCGAAAAACTTTGTTTTTAATTTGACTCAAATTGTTGACTGTAAAAATTTTCGATGGAATATTTTTCGATCGACAATATGTTTTAGCTAATTTTGGATCGAAAAATTTATTCGCTCGAAAAAAATATTTATATATGAACCGAAAAAACTAATTATTGAAATAATGTTTTTCGAGTCTTAAATTTGAGTAAAACACTCGAAAATAGTGTTTTTCGTTGAAAAATTTCTCGGCTGCAAACTTGGTCGAAAAATATTTTTCGATCCAAGTTTTTCGATCGAAGAACTGATCGAAGAACAGCTAAGTTCAATGTAACAGTGAAAATTCCAGATTCAATCGAGATGTTCAATTTAGATGCTGAAATTCTGGAAAATCATTCGTTTAACAGTTCTAAATATGAACAAACACAGAATCAACCACGTTTATTAGAAAATTATGTCGAGATTTAAGAAAATCAGATCGGACTCAAAACTTGATCGCAAACATAAAAATCGATTTAAATCGAAAATCTGAATTAATATTATGTTCTAAGCGATTGTAATCAGTACGTAAATCAATCCTAACATATAATCTATCACTTAATCAGTAAAATCATCAACAAAATTTGCACATTAAGCATATTGATCAAAATATAAGTCACGTGAGTGATCGAAAAATCTGGAAAATTATTTTGATCTATAAATTGCGAATTCTATCCAAAATCGATCACGATTTGCTCTGATACCAATTGTTAGGTCCTAATTCATCAATCAACAAGCAATCTAAGCACGAATTCTCGGTATTCGAGTAAGAAATCTTACGATATACGATCGGTCGAATATCCGCGTTGAAGATCTTGAGAGAGGTTGTTAGCTTTTCCGAGTTTCTAGAACGTGTTCTCTCGTTTAAAATATGAATTCGATACTTGTGTTTTTCTGAATAATTAAAACTCGTATTAACTTTGATAATGTACATCATATTTATACCTTTATCTAAGGTATAATTACTATTAAGTCCTACACTATCGAAACTTCTAATTACGCCCCAAATTACAAGGATAATGAAATAATAAAGAACAATTCTAATATTCTTTTCAGGAAGGATCGTATCCCGCGGGGACGTCATGGAAAGCTTAAACCAAAGGCTGATGGACCTTTTAAAGTACTGCAGAAGATCGGAGACAATGCCAACAAGGTGGAACTTCCCCAAGACTATGGTGTTTCAGATACTTTTAATGTCTCAGATCTTTCCCGGTACGTCAGTAATGAACCCGATGAAGATTCGAGGGCGGATCTTTTCCAACTCGGGGAGAATGACACCGAAAGAGTTCCTGCCAAATTTTAGCATTAAACTGCTTTCGTTGGCTTTGAACCAAGAAACGCAATTACTACCAGTGGAATGCTAAGGGAGTCTAATTTCCGAGGAAATTAACGGCATAAAAAAATATTAAGTGTCGAGGAAGGTATGACTGTTTGACTGTTGGCTGCTAAAACAGAATCAGAGGTAGGAAGTTGGAAAGATTACCAAGTTTTTTGAGCCCTTTTGCATCCATTTCATTGCTATAGAATCCTTCAACGTTGTTCTTTTAATTTTCACTTATTCTCATGTTTTTTTGTTCTAATATGTTCAATTAATAATCTCGATGTAATAGGAAAAAGTGAACCGAAAGAAAATATATCGTTTTGAGCTTTAAGCTTGTCTTTTAGAGGATATATATGCTAATCCTTGAGTGAGGTGTTTATCTGAGTGTGCCTTGTGTTTACCTCGTACTTCTCCATATTTCTGGTGTCATATTGTAATGGCATAAATGTTGGTCAAAATAAATTCTCACTTGATGTGTCGAACCGTTGGAATTCAGCATATAAAATGTTTAATTATTCATATAAATATAGGGAAGCATTATGTGCTTTTTTGGTGTGATTTTGGAGTATAACATTCTTATATTTCCATATTCTTTCGATGCATGTTAAAGTTTATTACAAAATGTACGAACTTTCGTAGATACTACCGATCAGTTGTCGGGTGTTTATTATTCGACTTCAGTTTTGGTGCTAAATCATTGTTATATAATTGCTAATTTTTTTCAAACACCAACTTTATTCTTATTTTAGATTATTGTGTTCATAACATGAAAACAAATGGTTGAATTTGTTTTTTTTTTTGACATTACGGATGTGTTTTTAGTTGCTAAGACTTTAGGTCCTCGTAATTCATTTAGAATGTCTAGAGAAAATGTGAACAATTTATGATGATGTCTTGCTCAGAGAGGCATGAGTTTTGCAGGTTCCGTTGACTTTGAGGATGCTAGGAGGCCGGTGCCAAACCCGTTGCCATTAGAACGAACGAAGATGTAAGGTAGGAAATAAAGGCCTACTTAATAGACTGGGCTGGGGTGACGATGAATTATTCCACTCAAACAAATGAAATTGCACGTTTTCATCTTTCTGGTACTTCGTCAAATTCCTGATGAACTTTTTAACTCATCTGATCCTGTTTTTCTTTAACGGGAAATCCTTCCTACTGCAGATTTAGATTTTTTCTATGTGGTGTCATAACCATTTCCGGTTTGATGTTCTTGCTGCTCTATGTTATAAAAATCCCAATCAACGAGAGCTACTTGACAACTTACGCAAACCCTCTCAAATGGATAAACACTGCCGAGCCACCACCACCAAACAAGCAACACTCCTCCCAAGTGATTTATGCTGAAGCCATAATATCAAATATCTCTGTGCCCAGTAACTTCTTGGAAGAGGAGCAAACCTCTCTGATCACATGGACCCGAATGAAAAACATGACCACCCATAATCAGGCCCTACCTAATGCAGTTGAAGCAATCAAAGAAGCTGACGTTGCTTGGAAAGATCTGATTATCTCCATCGAAGACGAGAAACTTCATAGTAATGGCAGTTCATGGACAGAAAAGAGAAAATGTGTCCTTACTTTCTTAGCATAAGGAATGCTTCATCAGAAAATGGTCTCTTTAAGCTGCGTGTTCCTTGTGGATTAACTGAAGGTTCATCGATCACGATCATTGGCATTCCCAACGATGGTCCCCTTGGTAATTTCAAAGTGGACTTGATCGGTGGTGGGGAGCCTGATCCTCCTATTATTCTGCACTATAATGATAGACCGATTAATGGTGATAATAATACCGAAGATCCCGTTATTGTTCAAAACACGTGGAGCATTGCACATCACTGGGGAGAAGAGGAGCGGTGTCCGTCGTCTCCTACTAAGCCAAGAATTAAAGGTCAGTGAAGAGGAAAAAGTTAGTTCGTTATGAAATTCGTTCTAGCTAGTCTGCTAAGTTATTAAATACAAAACGAGACTCCCATGTTTTTTCACTGTAAGAATAGCAGTTCGTGTTCGTTTTTGACAGATTATCAGAATAATCATCAGGTCAATTACTAACTTTTTGTCGACACTTAAACAGTTGATGAGGTAGACAAGTGCAATGATTTGGTGGGTAAAGATCGTAACCAAACAAAAATATCGGACCTGCTTGCGAATGTGTCTACAAAGAATCCTCCAAGAAAGTACTTTCCTTTTAAGATAAATGATCTGTTTGTCGCTACACTTAGTGTTGGTTCGGAAGGTATCCAAATGACAGTCGATGGAAAGCACGTAACATCCTTTGCATTTCGAGAAGTGACTCTCTCTCTCTCTCTCTCTCTCTCTATATATATATATATATATATATATCTTATTTATCTAAGAACATTTGATACATGCAGACATTGGAGCCATGGGCTGTTAGTGAAGTGAGAATATCGGGAGATGTACAGTTGCTCTCTGTTGTTGCTAGCGGTTTACCTACATCTGAGGACTTGGATCGTAGTATAGTTGACTTGGAAGATCTTAAGGTTATTCCATTACCTCCTAGTAAGACGCTAAATCTCTTTGTTGGTGTTGTCTCCACGGCGAACAACTTTCAAACGAAGAATGGCTATTCGAAGAACATGGATGCAATACCCTCAAGTAAGAACGGGACAAGTTGCCGTACGTTTCTTTGTTGGTCTCGTAAGTTCATATATAAATTAATGTTGCAAATCCGGAATTTTTTTCGTATTCCCATGCGCTTCACAACCGGCACGCGTCAAAACCCTCCTTGCTCGCCCGATTCGTTGCTTTGCCACGATAAACCTCTCTCAATGTCCGTCCCTATTTTGTATGCAGAACCGTCAAAACAAACAAGGCATGGTTAGTTTTGGGACAACCGGGTTCCCTACCCGGCTTGTCGTAATCTTTACTAACACGAAGTTTATAGTCGAAGGAGAATACTCAAACACGTCGGTCCGAACAAGCCTCGGCTTCACTCGCCTAACTACTCAACTCACGGTTATCTCCTACGTCTCCTCGGGATCTTAATCGCTCGCTCACCCGCTCACGGGATCCCTTCCAAGTTCGGCGCCCCAAACTCACTGATGTGGCTCGATCGCTCGAAGTCGTCGTGCACCCCGAACTCTCTCTCTCTCTCTCTCTCGAATGTGTGTGTGTCTCGACTAAGGTGGACTCCGATCAAATGAATAACTTGAATGCTCGGCTGCCTCCTTTATAGGAGTCGGGTGAATATTGGCTCCGAGAGATTTTCTCAACAACCTCATTGGAAATCGAATTCGTCTGTTGCGAGAATCTCTCTCCGAGATTTTCTCCCGTTTGACTTGGCATCCCAATTCTCTCAACAACTCCGACCTCGATCATCCTTCACGTGGATCGACGACTTGGTTTCGATCCAGCCCAACAGCCACCGAAATCCTTGCAAGCCTCGTCCGCCCGCTGCAAATCCGGGACTTAGAATTTCTTTTTTCGAACTTTTGTAGCCCCGCGCTTCACAACCGGCACGCGTCAAAGCCCTTCTCGCTCGCCCGATTCGTTGTTTTGCCGCGATAAGCCTCTCCCAATGCCCGTCCCTGTTTTGTATGCAGAAACGTAAAAAAAAACAAGGCACAATTAGTTTCAGGGACAACCGGGTTCGCCTACCCGGCTTGTCGTATCTTTATTAACACAAAGTTTATAGTCGAAGGAGAATACTCAAACCCGTGGGTCCGAACAAGCATCGGCCTCACTCGCCTAACGACCCAACTCATGGTTATCTCCTACGTTCCCTCGAGATCTTAATCGCTCGCTCACCCGCTCACGAAACTATCTCGGGATCCCTTCCAAGTTCGACGCCCCAAACTCGGTGATGTGGCTCGATCGCTCGAAGTCGCCCCGCGCCCCGAGCTCTCTCTCTCTCTCTCTCTCTCTCGAGTGTGTGTGTGTGTCTCGTCTAAGAACGACTCCGATCGAATGAATAACTTGAATGCTCGGCTGCCTCCTTTATATAGGAGTCAGGCGAATATTGACTCGGAGAGATTTTCTCAACAACCTCATTCGAATTCGAATTCGGCTGTTGCGAGAATCTCTCCCCGAGATTTTCTCCCGTTTGACTTGGCACCCCAAATTCTCTCAACAGCCCCAAGCTTGGTCATCCTTCACGCGGATCGACGACTCGGTCTCGATCCAGCCCAACAAACAGTGAAATCCTCGCAAGCCTCGTCCGCTTGTTACACACCTATCTCCCCGCGAGCGCATAGTCGTGCGCGTGCTGCCTCGACCGCCCACACACCTCGCTTGGACGAGCCACTGCTCGGCCTAGCTCCTCCCAGCACCACCGCCGACCACCGACGCCGTTGGTGCCGTCCGCCGGAGCCACCGCCGTGCTCGGCCGACCTTCGCCGGACCACCGCCCGTCGTCGGCCTGGGCTCGGCCGCCCGTCGTCGGCCTGGGCTCGGCCGCCCGTCGATGTCGGGCATGTGGCAGGGCCTCATGCCCTGCCTCGGCATGCCGCGCGCCCAAGTGCCGCAAGCCTTGGGGCGGGCCCTCGTGCCGCGCGCGCGATGTTGCTTCGATGCTGCCCATGCTGCCCTGATGGCGCCTAGGCCGCGCCCCATATGTGACGATGTTTAGGCCCCATGTGTCCAAGTGCTGAATCGCTCCAACTCGTGCCCCTTGAACCAGGCCTCATTGCTCGGGTTTGGTTCGACAATGAACGAGCCGATGACGTGGCGCTCAAGTTTGTGACAATTACTATATCTTGTTCATTGCACTTGATTGCATTAATTGGAAGAATTATTACCCATGGCTTACATCTCCCATTAACACGCGGACTTGTTATTTTGAGGAAATCTTGTGATCTCTTTATTATGCTTCTCAAAAGGGTAGCCATATAATCTTCTATTTCTTGCGATTCTTTTTCTTTTATAGAATTAAATAGGAGACGAGATAACGTACATATATATGGTAAAAAACACTATTTATTTTGCAGCATAATAACCAGGTGGTGAATGAGGAGTTGTGGAATGAAGCAAGAACATACAAGGATGTCCAGTTAATGCCTTTCGTAGACTATTACAGCCTCATAACATGGAAAGACCATAGCCATCTGCATTTATGGGGTAAACCATCATTTTACAACTCCCTCCACAGCAGGTACAAGAATGAAAAAGCATCTTCTAATAATTATGTCTCTTTATCAGAGCGAAATCATTCGAGGGAGGTTCATCATGAAGACGGACGATGATGCATTCGTTCGTATTGATGAAATCCTGATGTCTCAGAAGGGGACCAACACGACACGCGGTTTGCTCGATGGTCTTGTTGAGATGGGCTCAAATCCTCATAGAGATCCAGATGATAAGTGGTATATCCATCCCGAGGTATAATATCATTCATAACTCCATTTAGTTCTCATAATTACATTGAAAACACTAATTATAATACCCTCTGCAAATTTTTTTGACCTTGTTCCATGGTTTGAAGGAATTGGCTGATGAGACTTACCCGCCATGGGCACATGGCCCTGGTTACGTCATCTCAAATGGCATAGCAATGACAATATCTCAGAAATACAAGAACGAAAATCTAAAGGTGAAACGTTTTGTTTTTCTACTCGAATAATCTCGTTGGTAGGCCAAAGCTTATGGCATTACGTAATATGAAACACAAATGTTTAGGCTGGAAGATGTTGCAATGGGAATATGGATTGACGATATGAGAGGATAAGCATCGCTGGTTGCAAAGATGGTTACATAGTCGCCCACTACCAAGGCCCCAGAGAACTTCTCTGCCTGTGGCAAAAGCTTCAAGAAACACGGAGCGGTGTTTGTTGCGGTGAGTGAGTAGCTATGAACTAAAGTGACGTGACATGATAACTATTAGGCTTGAGAAGGAGAAACGTAGATTAGAATCCATGATTGCTGACAAGTGATGAGCTGAGTTAACACTATTACAAAACAAGTCACAGGCAACGGTTGATATAGAGTATAAAGAGACTGTTTCTTTACGACACCCAAAGTCCCGACGCACATTCTCCAGCAAATATTGTTAAGAGTCGACCCATACCAACCTATAGGCGACAGTTGTGGAAAAACTGTCGCTTATACTGTGCTTATAGGCGACGGTTTTTACTAATAAATCATCACCCATTAGCTTGATTAACCGCGGCCACAATAGTTTTCTTAAATATTTTATTTATTTTTTCGATACCTCACGTGCAATCATACTTCCGACCCAACACAATACAATCCAACAACAAACTTAATGTATTAAACAGTTCAATCCAACGATACAATTAACTAAAGTTCAACAATATTTAATCTACACAAACCAATCCTTTTAACTGTGTTCCCTTACGCATCCTCGACCCGCTGAAGTACCACCAGAAGTAGGCTATGAAGGAATCGTAAAAAATTATGTACCTGAAATAAACAATAATCAATATTAGATAACAAATAATTAAAAACACATTATTATATTACAATTAGATGTTGGGACCAATTATTATACACTTGAAAATTTTGGACTTCGTTGCTTATTGAAAATAATTGAAAGAACTGGATTCTATATCCAATATATTAGATTAATAATTTACCACGATTTATACAGAGATTAAGCTTGCGTGGAGGGTCTGTTAGAGAACGTCGGCTCCTTTTTTTTCTCAAAATAATATTCTATTATGCTTTACACACACTACATTAGGGTTTAGTATATATATATATATATATCACATATTTTGGTACATTACATAATAATCCTAAGTTGCCCTTATTAGAAATAGACCCAATTTCTTTGACCTATTCATAAATAACAAAGATAATTATAATTGTGGAACACAATGATATTTATCTAGCAACCTCCCCCTTTGTGTTCAATCTGCAATTTCACATGGATTATCTTTGTCGGGCATAAGATGATTTCCTGACTCCTTATAATCTCCTCCTTTTTTGTCTTGCCTTGTGATCTCCTTTCCTTTGGAAATCTTCAAGCTCACTGTGTCTTGATATTATCTTCTCGGCATCGGATCTTCGTTTTAATCTCCTCTTGAAGCTCGTCTCGCAAATGCCAAAAGGTGTTTGAAGTTGCTTGCCAGATCTTGGAGAGTTTTCCCTTTGTGTTCAAACTATGTTGGAGAATCTCCTCTTTTTGCTTTCCATCCTCCCTTTGGTAGTGACGAAACTCCCCCTACTTTTGTTCAACCTTGTGTTGGAATTGGATAATTCGAATTAAAGAGGCGTACACGAGTGGAAACTTTGCTCTTTAATGTTCGTGGTGTTCGCTTGATCGACGACACTTGAGGATTTATCACATTTTTTATCATCTTGCTCTTTCGTTGTGGTATTGCTCTCATTTTCTTCAGTACTAATTTCCTCATGAAGATTGGTTGGAGATCATCATGGCGATGTGTCAGAATGGGGCGTCGGTTTGACAAGATGATTGCGTCGTCGGGACAAGAGGATGGGGTTGGTAGGCATCGTAGGAACTCATGTTTGATAATTAACCTGACGGAGCCACAAAGGTGATCTGTCATGTAAGAAAACGGGGCCACTTAGACATCCCATTAACATCGATCTAGGAGCTATGCTCATAGAAAATGACATGAGACCGTTATTGTTTTGATGTTGCAATGGCAGGACTTCTTTTCGATATTCGAAGCATGTCTTAAATGGCTGGTATACGGAAGTTCAAACTTTATCACAAAGACCAGGTGTTATAAGTGTATGTGTCATAGAAAATATTAAAAAATGTGGAAAGTGAGGGTCACATTAGACTCGATGTGCGCGAGGAAGTGTGGTGTGTGGCTAATTACCACTTACTTTAATATCTCTCGCTTGCGAGTTAAACGGTAATAGTAGATGTGGATCTTCGTAATTTATTGAAACACCCGTCTTTTGTGAAACAGATGAGTGGTTAAGGCTCGATGTGCGCGCGCCGTTGGATCTAATGTGGCGATTTCTACCCGGGAGGTAATGAAATTAGCACATGTACCTCTGGGGGTTGGTCGGAAGTATTTTGATATAAGGGAATTATGTATCTTAAAAAATTTCAAAAACATCATCGAAGTCATCTGTCTCGTTGTGTGCAAATTATATAGGAGGTGACTATTCTCGTAAAACGTGATAAACGATTGGTTTTGTTTCGGGGTTAGATGCAGTTGGGTTTGACTAAATCATGAGAACTAGAATTCCATGTATCCGGTAGAACGTGATGAGTGTCGCTTTGTTTGCGTTAACAATCCGTAGCAGGTCTGTTGCAGTGAGCACCGAGGTAGGGTAGTGTAGTGAGCCTGAGATCGAATACACCGGTATCGAAAGCTAAATCAATTTCAATGGGGCCTATAAATGTATTGTTGGATGGTCTTTTTCAACCAGAGGTGAAGAGCTTGGTGGACCCTCCTGTCATGTAGGCGGTATGTTCCACTATGAGATTCACAAGATAGAACGTCGTCATGTGAGGCAAATAAGGCACCGTATCGCCAAATGGGAAGAGCTCGGTGGACCCTACTTTCATTTAGGCGGTTTGTCCCAGTACGAGATTCTATCGTATACTATAGTATCGTCTCACAACATAAAATAACATTCCTCACATACTCAACAAACGTCCAAAGTGATATATGTAACTATCTTCGCATCATGTCCTGTAAAGTAATGCGTGCCGATACTCTAAATACTAACTCATAGTAATATAGTAACATATATTATGTGCACGAGATAACAAGTAATTTACGACAAATCATATATGTTCATATCTCACCTAATGAAAATAAATAAAATAATATATACGACAACTTGCGCCTGAGGTACGATTATTCATACCAAATAATTCGTACCTCCCAAAATATCCAAGTCAACATCGAAGATATCACAATATAGTAATACACCGAAAACAAGGTTCATGTGTCGTAGTTCCGTGTGGACGCTTACCTGTCGTCCGAATCTTTAACAACTAAACAATGTCCGCGTAGCCTGTAGTCATTCAAATATATAATCAAATACAATAGGTATCGCTGTTTGTGCATTCTAGCGGAAATTGAGTATAATACATTATAAGAAGAAAGAAAGATTGGCTCTCAGTATGTATATTACAGTTGACATGTCCAGTGACTAGATATCGTTAATGGCTTTCATTGCGTTGCCTTATTATGATGATTTCCTTCTCATATGCTAGCTTACAATGGATTAGAAAACATATAAATGAGCTAACGTGCTGAAGATATTCTAATAAAAATATTTGACCTAAACTTATAAAGCATAGATGCGACTATATATATGAATTTTTTTAAAAAAAAAAACATTCACTCATCTACATTAATTAAGAGATCACTTACAGCTTGGAGGATACGCTTAAGCTTCCGAAGATGGTGAGAGAATGGATGATAAGGATTAAGGAACAAATGAAGGGTTTTAAAGCTTAGCTTAAGGAGGTTGACACATCACGTTTTTATCCGTAGTGTTAAGTAATAATAATCATAAATTTAGGGTGGTAATATTGCTATTTGCACCAATACAATTCACAAACATATTTTAATTCATTTCTAATAATAGTTATCAATATCTAATGGGCTTTTGAAATTAATGATCACTAGCTAGACACGTATAACTAGTCGTGTTTAGTAGTAGACATGTTTAGTAGTAGACACGTATCTGATCATAACTTGACTCAACTAATTAGATAATGATTTCTAAAAAAAATTCAAATATTAGTATTCATAAAATATTTATTTTATAATGACATCAAAATGTGCGAGTCTTATGTTGGCAAAATAAATCGAATAAACTTCGTTGCACGCAGAAACGTACGTAATATGTAACACATATTATTCACATAGCATGCAAAATCATAAATTCATCTTAGTAATATGCATGTAAAAATCAAAGTACATAAGTAACGTAGATTGATGCATGCAATGCATGATTCATATTTGTCAAGTGAGATTACGATTTTATTCGAGTACAAATCATCCAGACCACCTCCATTGGCACATGAGCTGATGTGTTCAGCTCCCAGGTAGAAGTCGCCACATCAGGTCCAACGGCGCACGCACAACCCAGCCTAACTCGTCTCCTAACAGGCGAGTGTCTCACAAATGCACGGGGAACCAAGTCATCTATCCCCATTTCGCTCGGAAGTGGCTGATATTGAATAAGTGGCTCCGCCCCAAGCCCCACATTTTCTCTATTTTCTAGGATACATACATTCTTAACACCACTTGCCTCACGTGGCCTTAATGACCTATCCATAACTTCCTTAGAAGCGTCTTTTCAAGACGTCTTTGAGGATTGAAAGGTAATCCACCCGCTGCAACGCCAAGTCCAACTGCGGTAACGGGTCAACATCTCGAGCTAGTTTCGAAAGAGTTGTCAACGGAAAGCCTAAGTGGCCCCAGTGAGGTGATTACCCTGATAGGTCTAAGTGAACATGTCTCAACGACACGAGTGACACTACTCACAATCTTGTCATGAGAATCGGTCAGAAGTCCTGCCATAGTAAGTGTAGGCCATGCATCGATAACTTATTCCGATGTCGTGACAATGGACCGCATTCGTGGCGCCACTGGTGGTGACTGACCCCTGAAGGCCGTCATCGATTAACAAATCCAGTCCGCCCTAGCAGAGTTTGCCCCTACCTTCGAGACACAACTCATGCAACGTGTTAAGGCGTTAGTCAAGAATGCACTCAAGGACAAGGACATAGGACCGATGATCGACGAGCGAACCCCACCTCCAGCAAAAACAACCTCTATCCCGACCCCCATCATTTCCTCACCATCACACCATTATTGAAATCCCTACATCATCGAAACCTCCTCAACCACTCAACCACAAACATCTCAACTAACACCTAAACCACCCCCACGACCGTGATCGTCTTGACGACCCTCATCCTCGAGACGAAGACAAACCAAAACATCACGTCTACCACAAAGCCTACCATCAATCACCTTCCAAAAGTCCACAACTCCCAATACAGTCCATGTCTTCAACCCACCGCTTAACTGCCACGCCTACTAACTCGTCGCCCCGCATTCAACTTTGATCAGAACGAAAGGATCGATGACTATATAATGAATGAGCGGTAACCTACACTTCCCGAAACCGAAGAGGCTGTTCGGAACCGACTCGACAAAGTAGATTCTTACTCTGTAAGGAAGCGATAGATTTCTTCCATATCCAAGACGAAGAGCTCGAGGAAGGTGAAGGTGAGAGGCAAGAGGTGGAAGATCTTCCACAACTCCTTGCCTGTCAAGTGGCCGAACCTCAACCAAACACACCGAAACTGCTTAAGTCGAATCAAAAGGTCAAGGTGGGGTCACCCTGGGAGAACGTGAAAATCCTTGGCCCCTTCCAAGAAGAGATACATAAGAGGATATGGAAACGAGAAAGTCGGTTGAAGAAGCTAGACGAGCTTGAGCTCCGAGGACTCTCCCATCTCCAAGGAATGGCGGCTATATGACATTTATATGCTAAAATTCATGACCACTGGTCCATTTGGAATGAACAAGGAGGAGCTTCTCAAACATCAAAAGACAAAGGCACCAATCTAGACCCTCCATGAAATTGAGCACCACAACATATGAAGGACACAATATCCCGTCTATGTGCTCGGCCAAATGGATGGTTCAACGGACCAATTTCAGAAACTGACTTGTCAACGTTGGAGCTAGGCGATGTTCGACACATGCTCTCCACTACCGGAAGTTTACTCTTAAAGAGTATCATCATCAATTGGGAAACAAGGCCCTCAAGTGCTTTATTCTCCGACAAGTCAAGTTTCACGCGGCTCAAGACCTTCAAATATCATTAGAGAGTAATCTAAAGAAGGTCAACCTTACAGGTCCAAGGAACTTCGCTCCCGACCTTGATAAGTACGAGGAATGCGAGATTATTGAAGAACCGGAGCTCGGATGCATCTATCTCAAACATAAAGGAGAGAAGCCCTTATTTATCGAGTCCAAAGTAACAAAATTCTGTGATGGGACTTTTAAGACCGTCCTCCAAACACATGAAGGAATATCTTGAAGCCCTGGACCAAACAGAGCCTGCCACAGAAGCTATCAACGAAGAGTGACCCCGTACAGTAAAAATTATGGATGTCGTATAAGCATGGTTGAACCTAAGAAACGAATCGGTCAGTACGAAGTAGCTCTCGGCCTCGGACCTCGTTCTTCAAAAGATATAAACGACAAAGAATACAAAGATAACAGAGCTTCAATGAAGATGAACACAAAGGGGAAGATGCTTAGAATCTATAAGTTGTGTTTAAGTAGTATGTTATCTTTAGAGCAATAATAACGGGCCGGAGCAGCTACAGGCAGGCCCGCCCTATTTAAAAAAAATAAAAAATAAAAGAAATTAAAATATTGAAATAAAAAGTGACCTTCGGGTTCGAACTCACCATCTTACGTGTAGAATACTACTGCTCTTACCACTAGGCCAATGTCATATTTAATTTATCATATATATATATATTCAAGATTATTAAAAAAAATATATATTTATTTATTTTTAGAAAATGGGCGGGCAGCCCGCGGGCTTACCAGGCCCGCCGCGCTCAAGCCCGCGGCCCGCACGGGCTTGCGTGCCTAGGCCCGCTCCTTGGCAGGCCTAAACATTCCAAGCCCAACCCGCCCATTTGGCGGGGCAGGGCGAGGCAGACTGCTGGCCCGTTTGACAACTCTAGTTATCTTGAGTCCTTACTTTTATCTTAGTAGCCTTGGGCTAAATTGTAAATAGCTATTAGTATAGGGCTACTACGAAATATACCACTTAGCTTGATGTATATATACAAGTAGATATGTTATACGTGTAACTAGAGAACAAGCTATTGTAACAATTGATTCACTCAAGCAATTCAACGAAATTCCCAAGAATCTAATTCGAGAGAGAAGATGGAGAGATTTATGAGGACTTACACGTAACTTTCTCTCTATACACCGAAACTACAAAGAACACCATCTGAACTTCCCACGATCTAGGTAATCGTCAAACAATTCTCGCAGTCTTTGATTGTAGGTTGGATTACGGGTATCATACAAACTCAGACACCAGCACCTAAGTGGTGATAATAAATGGTTCTGGAGCTATAAAAAATGAAATATGGAGGCCTTACTCAAAGAATACTATATACTAGCCGCTAAATCGTTCTTACAGTGTTTCGCCTCGAAATGTTTTTATTTTTGTAAATATTCTACCCAAAACCTTCTATGGCACAGCCGAAGTTATAAAGAAATAAAATTCATTTACACACTATGATTCTTGACGCCTTTCTATTATACCATTTTTACCTAGACCCAGGCTTTAGATGACATTACTTATGATGTTCTGGAAACTTTTGAAGGATGTTTGAAGGAGAAATGGTGGAAGGAATTCGTGCCTTAATGTAAGAGCAAAGTGGGAAGACAAAGAGCAAAGTGGGAAGACAAGTGTGACGTTTAGTTCATAGTATACTAGTGAAGTGGCACACGTCCAAGGATCGAACTTTTCATAGTATTATATTATTATTATTATTATTATTTTTTGTTTAACACACATATATATATATATATTTATTTATATCTTCAACGTATTTTATTTCTTAGGTCCTCAAAATTCAATTTTTTATAATTGTATTGCTTGCTAGTTCGATTTCCGGTCTAACATTCTTACTCGATGACTACAATAATTTTGAAATTTCTTTCTAGGATCGTTCACGACTTTTCAAAATATTCTAACCTATCATATACGCTTTGTAACAAATCTAACAACACAAGTCTTCCTCCACTTGATTGACCTTTCACGAAATACGGATTCATATTCGGCGGTTCTACTTAATATGTACATTAATTTCTACTTCGTGAAATTAAGACTCCCCATTTTCTTTATGTTGGAGAAGTCCTAGAGAATATGATGATGGATGAAATTATGATAATGCATGAACTTATATTGCAAGATTTCGGGTTATGACAAATAATCAATGTCAAACTCACTTGACTCGAAGCTATGACAGAACCATGATAAGTAAAATTATCAAACTCACCTCAGCGTCTCACACGAGATAGTTTTCATGCTCCAGCCGAAGACATTGTAATTTCCCCGTTCATGTCTTATAGGACTCGCGACTCACTTACTTCTAACTATGACATTGTAAACAACTTAGAAGTTCATTGTGTACATCACCATTGTGAAGTCGAATGCTAAACTAACTAAATTCAAGCTATGATATTCCAACGGACGGTAAAGCCCTTGAAAAAACTAATTTAAGGAAGGAGTAGAGTGAGATACTATGAGCTCGATGAAGTGTCTAGCTACATGAGTTGTACGAGAGTTTGTAATCCAAACACTTATAGTAAGAAACCTTACTTAAAGGAAGAAATAGAGACGTAGAAGTAGTTAGCCTTCTAGCATTCATAAACAACCCCGGTGTCATTTATATTTCTGTCTTCACACTCACAAACACCAGTTAACATTTACGAGCTAAATATATGCACCTTAGTTTTTATTGCAGGATTCAGAACCGACAGTAAGTTCAAACTGAACTAACTAGCGGTCTAAACCGAAATATATGTAATAACAAATAGGCAAGTTTTTAATCACCCCCTCTAAATGTTTGGTTATCCTATGGGTTGTTGATCCTCGTGGAAAAAACAGGGGTGTCAGTTCGCCAAAATCATTGAAGCGTGTATCGCCATAGAAAAATTATCTAGAAACCCCACGCATGAGCACATTAGGAAGATCTTCTAAAGGATATATTGAATTATAGTCACTAGACATATTAATTTCCCGTGTGTTGTAACTATTATTCAATTCGGTGTAGTCAAAGGGGATATCAGTCCTATTAGTGGCTTTTTGTTTAGATTCTTCTAAGGTATTTATTTCGAAAGAGTTAGTAAAGGCCATTAGAGAAGTTGATCCTAATCCCATATAATTGATATCATATAACTGTTTGACATTGACCTTTTTCAAGTTAGAGGGATTGTTAAAACCTAAGCCTTCTTTAGGATTATAAAATTTTATATCAGGAGGTTCATTTAGAAATATAGTCTGATCCGTTTGCCCCCTTTTCGTTAGAAGATCGTCTAAAGTTTTAATCATAGAGTAAAGCTTCTTACGTTCATCAAAGATTTCCTTAAAATTATTTCTAGAAATTTCTAAATCTCTCTGACAATCGCTAAGAGTCTTACTAAGGTCATTTATTTTATTTCAGAGGTAGCTATCGTAGATTGAAGACTAGTTATTGTTTCTTTAGCATTAGATAAGAGAATATCTAAGTGAATTGTTCTATCAAATTGCTTTTGAAAATTATTTTCACTAAGGGCTAGTCTTTCTTCTAATTCCTTTTTACTTTTCCTCTTATTCTTCATGTTAGAATACTTAATTTGTAAAGATTCTAACATGCTTAATAATGTAGAGCTAGGCATCGTTACCTCTTGTGATGATGTGATGCTTTTTCTTCATCGTCTAACCTTCTTGAAGAGTTATCGTTTGAGACGTCGTCAAGGTACGCCATTAGAGCAACTCCAGTCTCTTTTTGTTTAGTTAGTTGGAATTTTTTGGAGTAGTAGTTGGCGTCCTTCTTGGAAAGTTTGCATTCTCTGGCGAAGTGCCTTATCTTTCCACAATTATAGCACTTTTGTGGTTCTTTGACGTTTTCAGATTCTGATGACTCGGCCGGTCTTTCCTTGTGCTTGGAGCTTGATGTCCGAAGTCTATTAGCCGAAGAGGAGGATTTCTTTTTATGGAACTTTTTGCTCATCATCTTAGTAATGAGAGCCAATTGTTTCTTGAACTCTTTCATATCTGGCTCAGAGTCCGATTCAGATTCGTCTTCATCTTCTGAAACTTGATGCTTTTATCCTTGCGAGATCGACTCGTTTTTCTTTCAGAAACTAGAGCTATAGAGTCTTGGATCTGCTTGCCCTTAAGTTCTTTTTGTATCTTGCTTATATCTTCCTCGTGTTGAGCGAGATTATCAAAGAAGGCGTGGATATCCATTTCGTCCAAATCTTTATTTTGACGGATTTGCATGGATATTTTCTTCCACTCCGGTTGTAGAGAAGAGAGAAATCGGATGTTGACCTCCATGTTGGTCTTGAAAATTTATATCTTCCTCATCTCGTTGAGAAGAGTTAGATAACGTTGATAGAGTTCATAAACGTTTTCCTCCGACTTTGCTTTGAATGAGTCGTAGGCCGTGAAAATATTGGCTTTCTTGGCTTTGACTCCGACTTCGGTTCTTTGCATCATTTTGTGGAGTTCATCCCACATAGCTTTTGCACTAGATAGACTATCTATTTTCATATAGATGTCGTTAGGAATTCCTTGCATTAGGAATGTTTTGGCTCCTAAATCCACTTTTGCTCTTAATCGCTCCCCCTCGGTGTATTCACTGGGAATTTTGAGTCTTCTAGTGACGGGAATGGGATGATTATTAGTGGCATCGCCTTCTTGGATGAGCCAAAATTGAGCGGGACCTTCTTGAAGAGAATCTATCAAATTGGTAGCTTGATCTTTAGTTTCCAAGAAGTTCAAGAATCAGCTTCTCCAAACGGTGTATTCGCCTCTTCGTAGAACTGGAGGGCGGACGTCGTTTCCGAGTGAGTAAGCATCCATTTGTAGTTGATTGGTAGGATCTTCGTGAAAGTTTGGAATCGAAATGGTAAAAATGCTTCAAGTGACAAACTTCGTTAGTAATGTTTGCTTCGTACTTTAAGCAATTTCCCTTTCGAATCTATGTTTCCGTTGTTAAAGAGAAATTGTTTTGATATGTGAATTGTTACCTCAAAATTTTGTTAAAGAATTTTGAATTGAAGAACGAAAATTTTCAGTATCGTAGAAGATAATTCGGAGACAAATAAATTTCGTAAGTTTTGAAAATTACGAATTTTGATTTCATTCAAAATAGTGCAAAATGTGTGGGTGTTTGAGCAGTGATCGAAATTTTTTTCGAGCAATAAGGTTTTTGATTTCAAAATTTTCGCCTTTAATCGAAAAAGATTTTCGATCGTATAAGTTTTTCATTGTATTTTATCGAAAATTATTTTTCGAACGTAAGAGTTTTGCAGAGGAAATATTCTATCGAAAAATAGTTTGTCGAACAACTGTTGATCGCAAAAGCCTTTAGCGAAAAATTTGTAATCGAAAAATTAAGAGTGATCGGAAACATTTTCGTGAAGTTTGACTCCAATTGTTGATTAAAAGTTTTTCGAGTGTGAATTATTCGATCGAAAATCTTGGGATCGAAAAACTTGTTTTACTATTAAAAGTTTTTCGAGTCAAAATTACATATTTATTTAGCGAAAACAATAAACGTCGAAAAAAAAATGCACATTATTACGCTCGAAAAAGATATTTATATATGAATCGAAAAAATAATTATCGAAATAATATTTTTCGAGTCTTATATTTGAGTAAAACACATGAGAACACAGTGTTTGCCATCGAAAAATTTCTCGGCTGCAAACTTATTCGAAAAAATATTTTTCGACCCAAGTTTTTCGATCGAAGAACAACCATTTCAATGTAACAGTGAAAATTCCAGATTCGACCGTGATGTTCAAGTAAGGTGCTGGAATTCTGGATAATCACTCGTTTCTTAGTTCTTAATATGAACAAACACAAGATCAACCACGTTTTAGAGCAAAATATATCGAATATTAAGAAAATCAGAATCAAAACATGATCGCAAACGCAAACATCAATCTAAATTGAAATCAATTAATATCTAAGTGAATTCAATCCAAAAACAATCACGATCCGCTCGATACCAATTGTTAGGACCTCTTATATCAACTACTGATCGATCTTGATATTCGAATGATAAATCTTACAAAATACCTTCGGTCGAATATCTTCTTTGAAGATCTTGAGAGAGTATTTCTCGATTCTATTCTCTCTCTTAAAATGTGAATTCAATTCTTGTGTTTTTTCCGAAAATGAACTTGTATATTGATTTTGATAGTAGATATTGTATTTATACCTATTTACATGGTATATTTACTATTTAGTCCTACACTAACAAAACTACTAATTACGCCCCTAATTATAAGGATAATAAAATAACAAAGCACAATTCTAATGTCTCTTCAGATATTGCAAGTGTAGACGCAGGCGGCAGAAGGTTATCACTATGGCCGCTCAACAGCAGAACGTTATCTCAAGTGTAAGCTCAAACTCTCAAACTCCTTTCTACTACT
Source organism: Linderniella brevidens (assembly GCA_004919715.1). Taxonomy (NCBI): domain Eukaryota; kingdom Viridiplantae; phylum Streptophyta; class Magnoliopsida; order Lamiales; family Linderniaceae; genus Linderniella; species Linderniella brevidens. Next base: position 3,716,708 of record SWDC01000149.1, on the reverse strand, counting down.
TTTCTCTTTTCTTAGCTCGACATTTTAAGTGTTGTTCTATATATATAGGCCCTTTCAACCAACAGTTACATGGAAAATCAATCACAATATAATATCCGAAATAGACACCTAATCCATGTAATTATCGAGCAATTAATATGACAATCAAATCATATCAATCATATAGTAGCACAACTTATCACAATCTCATAATAGCATGATTTTATTCCATGTAAAAGCACATATTCGAACTCAAGGCATATACTTCTATTCGGGATGATATTTTCCATAACAACACTTTCCATATGTGATATTCAGCTAGCATCATATAAAATCAATCAATCATGATCTTTTCCTTTTATTGTTCCTTAATTTCAGCAATAAGAAATCTAAATCGATTTTTCATATAAGATCAAGTAGGATGCATGCAAAGATTGTCACACGATTTCTTCCCAGAATAGACAAATTCAAACGGAAATAATACTTTCCATATATAGCTCTGCATGATATCTCACATGTTTTTACCATAAATACCACAGTGTATATCCAATAAGATATTCCCTAGCGTGTGAGACATCTATAACATGTGATCGCATAGTTTTACCAGTTAAGCAATCACATGTAGATCAAATATTCGACATTCTTCAATGATGTAGCACATAAAACATGCTTAGTCTAATATTATCATATACATAGACATTTTCATAATCCGAATAGAATTGCTCAAGTTATAGCCCTAATTACGTAGATCATGAAAACTCTTCAAAGCATATAGACTAGAAAGGTCAACATTCTTCCCCTTTTTGATGATGACATGTAATTAGTGCATCAGGGAAGCATATAAGCATATTCGATCATGCAATTCATAACGCATATGTCTAAGTACCTGATGATCCTTATCAGAGCAAATATATTTCAAAATCTCAAAATCAAAGTATGTATGCTCCCCCTGCCTAAATGCAGATATCTCATGTGATATGTAAAGATATATAATAAATGGATTTTACTCCGCCTGTCTAAATGCAGATATCATATAACATGCATAGATATATCATATATGAGTTTCGAATTTACCAGTTCGTGTGCTCCCCCTGCCTAAGTGCCCATTTTCCCAACATGGTTAGGGCAGTGGATTCTTATCAAGACATATCAATCAGTAAGCACGAATATGTATCATAATAAGCATTGTTAGATATATTAAAGTGTCCAATTTATTTATTAAGTCTAAGTCTTGTATTTTCTATATTAAGTGAACTAGAGTCCGAGATGTGAGCTCTAGTGAGTTATTAGGGGTTGTAATGGGCCAAGTAGGGGCCCAATGGTTTATACATATTCAGAAAAAAAAAGTCCCTCTACTTACGAGCAAGCCAAAAGTACCTTTATAGATCACGAAAAGACTATAAATGACCTGGAAGCTCGTTTAGACAATAATTATAAGTGTTTGCTCAGACAATTAAGAGAAAAGGGAACTCTCAAATGCCAGGTAGAAGCTACACAATTGAGAGTCGATAGTCGTGATTTAGATGTAGAAAAGCTAAAAACACAAGTTAGCGAGTTGACAGCTAGTATGAAAACGAGTGAAGATGAGCGAATAACCAAGACTAGCGAATACAAGTTGATGAATGGGGAACGTTGGAAACTATACTCTAAGATTAAAAGTCTAGAGGATATTCTTACTAAAAGAGGGCAAACAGATCAAACGATATTCTTAAACCAGCTTAAGGGCACTAGATTCTACATTCCTCGTGAAGGCTTAGGTTACAAACCGACTGATCAACCAGTTGAAAAGAAGCTCCTACCTCTTTACTACATTAGATATCTAGGTTTAAACTTACCTCATCTAATGCCCTTCACGAGATCATCAAAGATAGATGATCTCGAGAAGACAAAAAGAGATACAAAGGCAGGGGTCGAAGTATCATGTGATAATGCTGAGTTGAAGGGGAGTTATAAGACAAGGGAAATACCTTTGTCTAATGACTATCTACCAATTTACACACCCTCTTCTAAACAACGACTGTCGAAGAAGAATCCACTGACGGAGGAAGACCTAGAACTTCTCGTGGTTACATACCAGCAATAATCAGAGAAATCACTGATTTGCGTTCAACATTACAGTCAGAATGGATTGTTTTTCAGGTGGAGAATGAAGTACTACTAAGCACAATCTCTTCACTTGAAAAGCAAATCGACAAAAATGTGGTTTCAATCCATAGAAATATGTCTCTAGTCGAAACAAAAATAATAACCCCCACTAAGACTAGAACATCAAGGAAGCAGGTTGTTATGAGCAAAAAACAAACTCACTCATCTTTGCATAAACCCATAAGACCAAATCTAAGTAGAATGGGGAAGAAGAAAGCCATGGAAGACGACCTATCATTAGAAGACGTCGCTCCTTCTTCTAGAAAGAAGGAGCTAATTTTCGTTAGAAGCGTCTCGTTCAAAATATTGTAATAGGCATCTTTCATGTGGTTAAAACTCGAGTAGCTACATTTTCATCTCTATTTCCTGTTTTTGGACCTATGAGAACATCTACGCTTTTCAACTCTGATGATGCAGTTATTTCTAATTCTCGTCATAAAAAGGCAATCACTAACACCAGAGAGAAAAATCGGACAAAAAGAAAGAACGTATGGAAAGAAGCCAAAACATCCTAAAACTAAAGCTAAAGCTAAAGCTAAATCTAAAGTTCTAGAAACTACGAAAATATGGGTAACCAAACAAGAGCTTGCATCTAGCACTAAAAACTGCATCCGTTAGGAATTAAAAAGATTTGGGTACGTAAGTCCGCTAGTAAGACTACATATACATCAACAATCGACTTAGGACACGAGTCTACAAACAGTGCATGCATAGCATTTAAGGCTAATAAGGGAGGACCCGTCCTTAAATGGGTACCTAAAACTCTTTAATATGTTTTGTAGATCCATCACGTGTGGTAACTAGACTCAGGTTGCTCCACACACATGACTGGAAGATAGGAGCTGTTGAGCAACTACATCGAAAGATTCAGTGGGAATGTGCGCTTCGGGAACAACCAATCAGTTCCAATCTTAAGACATGGAGACCTTATTCATGATAACCTGACGATCAAGGATGTCTCATACGTGGATGGTCACGCCACAACTTCTTCAGCATTGGCCAATTTTGCGATAGAAGGCTAAAGGTTAACTTTCATGCTGAAGGGTGCAACATAAACAGTGACAGTGGAAAAGAGCTCCTCATAGGAACAAGGAAGTTCAATCTCTACACCATCAATCTGAAGACCGTCCACCCCTCGTCAGCTATATGTTTGATGACAAAGGCTTCGCGTCAGCAAAGTGTCCCACCTAAAATTCAAGACAAGCTACAATCCGATAAGGTAGTTACAGAACTGCAAGCCTTGAAGTATCAGAAGGAGCATCTATGCCCCGCCTGTGAAATGGGGAAGATGAAGAAAGCGTCCCACAAGACAAAGCACACAGCCTCGACCTCTCGGCCACTAGAGCTACTACACATGGATCTATGTGGGCCGATGAGAGTGCAGAGAGTATAAATGGACGAAAGTATGTCCTAGTGATAGTGGACGACATTTCTCGCTACAGGTGGACTAGATTTCTAAGGACGAATTACGATACACCAGATCTAATCATCACTTTTGTGAAGAAAACTCAGAATCTACTCGGATGTAACGTCCAAGTGATCCGCACGGACAACGGCACTCAATTCAAGAAAAAGCTGCTAAGACTCCTCAACAAAACGGAGTAGTGGAAAACAGGAACTACACTCTAGTAGAAGCATCGCGAACAATGCTCATCCACTTGAGGCTTCCACACTTCCTCTGGGCCAAAGCAGTCAACACAGTCTGTTACACTCAGAACAGGACGAGCATTCACAAAAGATTTGGGAAAACTCCGTACGAGATCATCAACCAAAGAATACCCAACATTGGATTCCTTCGAGTCTTCGGCGGCAAGTGCTTTGTGGCAAATGATAGAGACGACCGAGGAAAACTCGATTTAAAGGAATTAGAAGGGGTGTTCATTGGATATTCATCCACGCAAAGGCCTACAAAGTCTACCTAAAACAGAAAAGGACTGTTATGAAAAGCACAAACGTGACGTTTGGCGAAGCGCCATCAGTGGTTCTGTACAAATCAGTCCATAACCCGGAATTATAAGAGTGTTGAAGATCAACACTGTCCTACAGTCGAGGAAGGGCCATCAACTTCTGAAATAAATGAAGGCGAAGTGCTAGATCTCTTATTCGAACATATCTACACTCGCTCTCGTCAACAATCAAGTCCTCCTCCAAACAACCCAGGTAATGGAGCATCGGTCCCACCCGTAGGACAAGAAAGTGGAACCGATGGAGCCTCTTTAAAGACTCAACATCAACCCACTACCACTCCCCAAATTGAAACTATAGAAGAAGAAGAAAATCTCCCAACAGATAACTATGAAGAAGAAGCAGGAGCCCCAATTGAGCTCTCTAGTACTAATGAGACAGTGCTGAGCGAGGAACCACATATCGAAGATACTCCTCAACCACTTGCACATAAAAGGAAGTGGATGCGAGCTCACCCAATGTTTCAAATATTGGAGCTCCGACTCTTGGTGTAAGCACAAGGTCATCAACCAACAACGAGAATCTCTATGCATGCTTTATGAGTCAAAATGAACCCAACAAGATAGCAGAAGCTTTAGCGGATCCTGAATGGATAAACGCCATGCAGGAAGAAATCCATCAATTCGAGCGTTTAAAGGTGTGTAGACTAGTCCTAAGACCCTCGGGTAAAACCATAATAGGTACAAAGTGGGTCTTCAAGAACAAAAAGGATGAAGAAGGGATCGTGATCAGAAACAAAGCTCGATTAGTGGCAAAAGGCTACAACCAACAAGAAGGAATCGACTACGATGAGACCTTTGCACCCGTAGCTCGAATCGAAGCAATTCGTCACTTTCTTGCCTATGCTGCACACAAGAACTTCACTGTCTTTCAAATGGATGTCCAGACAGCCTTTTTCAACGGTGTCTTGAAAGAAGAAGTCTACGTGGCGCAGCCCAAAGGATTTGTGAGTGAGACTCACCCTGACTACGTGTACTTCCTAGAGAAGGCACTATACGGACTCAAACAAGCTGAAGAAAAGTAGAAATTGTGCTTTGTTAATTAGTTATCCTTGTAATTAGGGGCGTAACTTGTATTTTTGTTAGTGTATGACTAGTTTGTAAATATACCATGTATAGAGGTAAAGAAATCAATACACAAGAATTTCAGAAAATTCACAAAGCAAAGAATTCACATTCTAGAGAGAGAAATACAATCGAAATTTCCCCTCTCTAATCTTTTCTCTCTCCAGATCTTCAAACGTGATATTCGACCGAAGGTAACTTTCGAGAATTCTTATTCGAATATCTAGAATTCATGCTTAGATCGATCCGTTGATTAATTAGGACCTAACAATTGGTATCAGAGCTGATCGTAATCGTTTTTGGATTGAATTCGCTATTCTTAGATCAAAATTATTTTCCAGATTTTTCGATCGAAAAACATACGTGAAATGCATTTTGATTTACACGCTTAATTTTGCAAATTTTTTGATGATCCTGCTGCTAAAGTGATAGATTATATGTTAGGAATGAGTTACGTACTAATTTCAACCGCTTAGAACATCGAATTATTTCAGATTTTTTACTTTGATCGATATTAGTCTTTGCGATTGAGTTTTGAATACGGTTTGATTTTCTTCATAATCGATATATTTTGCTGTAAAACGTGGTTAATCTTGTGTTTGTTCATATTCAGAACTCATATTCGAGTGATTAACCAGAATCTCAGCATCTAACTTGAGTTTTTCAGTTAAATCGGATTTTCACTGTTCTATTGAACTCGAGTTGTGTTCTTCGATCGTTTTCCGATCGAAAAACTTGGCTCGAAAGATCTTTTTCGAATAAGTTCACAGGCGAAAAGTTTTTCGATACCCATATTGTTTTTGAAGAGAATATTAGAATTGTGCTTTATTATTTCATTATCCTTGTAAGTAGGGGCGTAATTAGAAGTTTTGATAGTGTAGGACTTAATAGTAATTATACCTTAGATAAAGGTATAAATATGATGTACACTATCAAAGTTAATACGAGTTTTAAGTATCGAATTCATATTTTAGACGAGAGAACACGTTCGAGGAACTCGGAAAAGCTAACAACCTCTCTCAAGATCTTCAACGCTGATATTCGACCGATCGTATATCGTAAGATTTCTTACTCGAATACTGAGAATTTGTGCTTAGATTTCTTACTCGAATACCGGATTTTACTGGAATTTTCACTGTTACATTGAACTTAGCTGTTCTTCGATCGAAAAACTTGGATCGAAAAATATTTTTCGACCAAGTTTGCAGCCGAGAATGTTTTCGACGAAAAACACTATTTTCGAGTGTTTTACTCAAATTTAAGACTCGAAAAATATTATTTCAATAATTAGTTTTTTTCGTTTCATATATAAATATCTTTTTCGAGCGAATAAATTTTTCGATCCAAAATTAGCTAAAACATATTGTCGATCGAAAAATATTCCATCGAAAATTTTTACAGTCAACAATTTGAGTCAAATTAAAAACAAAGTTTTTCGATCACTAGTAATTTTTTTATCACAAGTTATTCGATAATAGTTTTTGTGATCAACATAGTTTTTCGACAAAATATTTTTTCGATAAGATCATCTTTTCTTCCGAAAATATTTTTCGATAAACATATAACTAAATCCTTAAACGTTCGGAAAACTTTTTCGATTAAAAAGCTTAATAGTTTTAAATCAAAAAACTTTACTGCTCGAAAAACATTTCGACCACAACATTTAAAAGAAATAGCAAGTATACAAAGGGATTATCGACGCCAAGTTCTGTGCCACAAGATCTTGCATCTTGTGTGGGAAAAGTTTTGGATTGTCCGGAAATTTCATGCCGCTAAGCTCCCTCACCCGCCATCTTTGAGTAGGGTCCTCCACGTTATTATCCAAGTGACACATATCATGTGATGTAGTTTGACATTTTTCCCTACCATTCGCCATAAAATCCATCGGGTTTAAGTGATCAAATGCACTAACACCTCAAGAGAAACACAAAGTTTCATGGAGATGACCAGATCTATAAAGAGAAAGTGAAAAAAAAAAAATTGATCCAAGCGGACAAGAGTGAGAGGGTTTGGTTTTAGTAGGGTACTGAAATTAGGTTACACATTATATGGATAGAGAATGGGTTCCGGTTGAGTCAATCACGACGAGCTTTAATTTGTACTTTAATCATATGAAATTTTTTACGTCTATAAAGGTAGACGACATTGGCCACATTTTATGTTTTTTTTTTGTCATTTTGAATTTATAAGTGTGAACGTAAAATATAATATATTACGTTAACTTTTACATTGTGATCATCTAATTTATACAAGTATCATACGCTATATAAGGAAAACTAATCAAAGCAATTAAGTACAATCCATTAATTGTAGGCTAAAATATTATAGTCAAAGATATCCTAAGAGAACATCATGGCATAATTATATGTTATTATCCCCCCTCAAGCAAGACGTGGGATGAGAACCAACTCGTAGCTTGTCCCGAAAAAATTCAAAAAGTGGACGATGGAGAGCTTTTGTGAAGATTTGGCAACCTGTAAGTCGGAAGATATGTACCGCATCGGTAAGCGCTTACTAGAAACGAGTTCACGAACAAAGTGAAAGTCAATATCGATGTGTTTTGCTCGCTTGTGAGCACTTGGATTCTGACTCAGGAAAAGAGCACTGTTGCTGTCCGAATATAGAGTTGGGCAAGACGTAGGTTTGACTTGAAGCTCACGGAGAAGATGAAGCACACAAACAATTTCTGATGCTGCATTTGTAAGAGCACGATATTCTGATTCACAACTTGAACGAGATACTGTGGGTTGTTTCTTGGCGCTCCAAGAGACGAGATTCCCACCAAGAAAAATCAAATAACCGTAAGTTGATCGTCTTGTTTCTACACAACGAGCCCATTCAGCATCGGAGTATGCATCGAGAGTGGGTGAAGATCCACGAGTAAAAGATAAACCAAATGTCAGTGTCCCTTTCACGTAGTGAAGAATTCGTTTCACTGCCTGAAAACGTTCAATAGTTGGACTATGCAAATGTTGACTAACCAGATTCACTGCAAAGGATAAATCTGGGCGTGTAACCGTGAGATATTGGAGAGCTCCAACCAATGACCGATATAAGGTAGGATCATCGAACGGTTGTCCATCAGTAGAAAGCTGACAACCTGCATGTAATGGTGTTGAGACAGGTTTTGCGTCCTCTTGGGAGGCTCGTTGAAGAATGTCTCAAGCATATTTTGCCTGGTTAAGGAAAATACCCGATGAAGTATAAGAAACCTCAAGACCCAAGAATTAATTTAATTTTCCTAGGTCCTTAATGGCGAATTTTGTAAGAAGACGTGTGATGAAGGATTGCAGAATATATGTAGAGTTTCCTCTCATAATAAAATCATCCACATATACTAAAAGATACAGAATCGATGATCTACGAATATAGATGAATAAGGAGGAATCCGTGCGACTGCATATAAAACCAATACGCAAAAGAAAATCATTGACCCGTTGAAACCAGGCACGAGGAGCTTGCTTTAAACCATATAATGTCTTTTTAAGGCGGCATACATGATTTGGGAACTTGGCATCTATAAAGCCAGGATGCTCCATGAATACAGGTTTAGATAAGACGCCATTTAGAAACGCGTTTTTGACGTCCAACTGATGAAGAAGCCAGTTGTTTAGTACATCAATAGAAAGCACAATTCGAACCGTAGAAGCCCGAATCACAGGACTAAAGTTATGAGAGTAATCAAAACCTGGTATCTGGGTAAAGCCTTGAGCAACAAGACGGGCTTTATGGCGATCTATTGAGCCATCAACTAAAACTTTTGTTCGAAAAACCCATTTTGATCCCACAATATTTGTATCTTTAGGACGTGGTACAATATCCCAAGTCTGATTATAATGCAATGCAGAAAGTTCTTCGCTCATTGCTGCAATCCATTTTGGTCGTTTTAAAGCAGATTTGATTCATCGGGGTTCATTAACCGTAACAAGTGCATTGAATAAGCTCGTACGAGCATAATAAGTCAAATGCTTTGGCTTAAAGATACCTGACCTTGCCCGAGTTTGCATAGGGTGAGTAGAAGCAATTGGCGGTGGCTGAACATGTACTTGCATTAGGGAATCTGCTCCATTGTCGGGTTGTGCAGGTGAATCGGGAACAAAGACGCGATTGTCTACTTGCTCTGTTGTTTGATTGTGATTGTGAGGCATGACCAGAGGAGGAGTAGGCTACGATTGATCATCACATATAGTGCAAGGCCTATGTTGAGGATTTTCAACTAGAGCATCAGGTGAAATCGAACGGTTGGGCGGTGAACCAACCTCTCTTGTCGATTCAATAAATTCCATAACAGGGCCCGAGAGTAGGCTTGACCTGTCTTGAGATTTTGCGAACGGAAAAAATGATTCATCAAATTTAGCATGACGAGAAATATAAATGCGGAAAGATATAAGATCGTAGCAACGAAACCCTTTATGTAAGCAACTGTAACCCATAAAGATGCAAGCCGTGCTTCGCGGCTCGAATTTATTTTTAGTGTAATCCCGAAGACACGGATACACTCGACAACCAAAAGGGTGAAAGTTCGCAAAATTCGGAGCCGTAGAGAATAATAACTCAAACGGTGATTTTTCATCTAACACTTTGGAGGGCAGACGATTTATGACATACACGGCAGTGCTAAAAGCCTCAACCCAAAACCTCATAGGTGTATGAGAGTAAAAGAGCATTGCCAGACATGTTTCAGTAATATGTCGATGTTTTCGTTCGGCCCGTCCATTTTGAACTGGAGTGTAGGGGCAAGATATATGTGCCGAACACCTGTTTCACTAAAAATATTTTGCACTTTGTTATTAGTAAACTTTGTGCCTCCATCACTGTGAAAAGTCTTAATCCGACCAGAAAACTGATTTTCAACAATTGGAGCAATATATCATAAAAATCATATTTCTGTCGCAACGGATAAAACCACGTGAATCTAGAGAAGTCATCCACAAAAATAACATAATATCGAAAACCAGAATCAGAACTCACGGGTGCTGGCCCCCACAAATCACAATGAACGATATCCAAAACAGAAGCGATCGTTTGTCATCCAAAACAAAGGGCAATCTTTTATTCTTAGCGTTTTCACAAGAGTCACAAATAACAGGTTTGAGTAACAAAGAAGTAACATATATGCTTCCAACTTTATTTAGAAAAGAAATCACGTCATGAAAAACATGACCAAGACGTGAGTGCCACAATTCGAAAGATGCTTTAGGAGTACGAGTTGCCATCAAAGCCGATCGAGGAGTATCCAACATATAGAGCCCATGACTACGCCTGTCTCGCGCCATTATGTCCTGACTGATCCGATGCTGAATCGTAAAATGATTATCAGTAAAATCATCCACGGCTAAATCACTAGTTAATTTGCTTACAGAGAGAAAATTCTTGGTGAGTCCGGGAACAACCAACACATCAGATAACTTAATAGAGGAATTCAAATTGTAATGTCCAATATGAGAAATAGACAATAACACGTCATTACCGACAACAACTGAATCTAAACCAGTGTACGGTAAAGAAGAATCCAAGTGAGTTTTATTTGGAGTCATATGCGCTGCTGCACCCGTGTCCAAATACCAATCAGAAGCCGGAGGGTCTATTATGTTGCAACTAGCAGAGAAGGCTTCAGCTATGTTAGCCGATGGAGCAGCAACGTTACGATCAAACTTGGCAATGAGGTTGACGCTTCTGACCGTTGTTACGCCCTCCATGTCTTCCACGATGAGAAGATTGACCAGCAGACGACGGACGGAATGGTGGAAGACTCATCGTGAAAACGGCCTGCGTTGGGGGAGTCAGTAGAAGATAGATATGGGCAAAAGAAGATTTATGGAAGAGGGTTTGTTGGTGGTTCTGATACCATGTGAACGTAAAATATAATATATTGCATTAACTTTTACATTGTGATCATCTAATTTATACAAGTATCCTACGCTAGCTATATAAGGAAAACTAATCAAAGCAATATTAAGTACAATCCCTTAATTGTAGGCTAAAATATTATAGTCAAAGATATCCCAAGAGAAAATCATGGCATAATTATATGTTATTAATAAGATTATCCCAACAACCATGAATTAGCTTAACATTCAAATCGCCTTTTGTTCTGCTTGATTTTAATAGACATGTCGATTATATCAATGCATGCATTGAGCGCAATGTGTTAGTGTCTGGCACTAATTGCTAATTAGGAAAGACTTATCGAGAGATTTGAGTACATACTACGTTCTTAAAATTATAAATCCAAAATTTATTAGAAACCTAATGTTTGAAATAGTAAGATCTTGAGATAATGAAGATATACAATAATTCTCCAACTGCGCAAATACATCAATACATTATGAAACGGGACACGTGAAAGAAGAATACACATGAGAGGGATTCCCTTTATTACGACTCCCGCACGTGTAATAATTATTGTAATTTGACAAACCTAAACGTGTGGTGCATATATAATCTCCGACAATTATACTACACGTATCGTTTTAAGATCTCTTCCACCGTAGTGTAATTGACCTCCGGATAGAGCTGTGAGGCTTCTTCTCCTTCGTCCCCTATTTCAAAATTAGTCAAACACCCTTCATACAGCACATCGTGATAGTGGCTCAATCCCACTTGTTCTGCGTAGTTTAGCTCTGCAAGAGAATGAAAAAAAAAAAGGAAAATCGATGCCGTTTTACTCATAAACTCCAATCAGCAATGATGGTGGAGTACCTTTCTTCAGAGCTTTAAACTCATCCTTCGTGACAGTGATTTTATGTAGTTCTTTTCCATAAGCTTTTCCCATATCTGAACAACTTCTCTCTGTGAAAGAATGTTCTTGGGAGGCCTTAAATATAGGGTCTTATTGAGTGTCCTTTGATCATCCATTGTTTTAATGGTGTAGGTAGCTATGTCATCTTCATCAACATATATAGCTGCAAATATGGTCTCGATTTTGAGTTGGAATTAGCACTATATATATATATATTAAGGACAAGGAGTATTATTACATACCTTTTCTTTCACCGTCACCATGTATGATTACAGTCTCTCTCGAAGGAAGTATTTTACCAAATTGACAAAGCCCTCCCACAAAATAACCAGCGAAACAATTAGCAGAAACATACGTGAATGGAATGTTAGCTTCTTCAATGGATTTTCTTATTGCCATTTTATCATCGAACAATACTTTTCCAGGTTCCATTGCATTTGCCATTCTTGAAGGATCTGTTCCGAACTCCGACGGCAAAAACCTCTATTACCCAGAAAAAAAGAAAAAAGAAAGAAACATTATATGCTAAAGTATCGTGGACTAATACACACACACACACACATATATATATATATATATATATATATTTATATATATACATGCCTTAACATTTCCTGCTTCTTTAATTGCTTCTACGAGCTTTAGTTGAAGCATGATCATATGACTCCTTATGTGAACACCAGATATTGCAGAAATAACAACATCAACAAGCTTCATGGCTTCTACGAGGCTACTATGGTCGTCAAAAGAACCAGGTACGAGGTGGGCGCCTTGTGATTTAAACGATATCAGCATCTCAGTCTTCTCTATGTCCACACCAACTTCACGCCTATGAAGAATGTATGTCTCGTGTCCTTGTGCTAAACTTGCTCTTACCAGTCTTTTTCCTAGGTAGCCGGTGCCGCCAATGATCAACACCTTGCTCTTCACCATGTCTCAGATTGTTTCCTTTTATTTTTCTTTTTGTTTCCCTCTTTTTTCGATTGCGGAGGGGGTGATTTCAAAGGAATAAAAGATAATCGGTGTGTTTAAAGATAAGAAATCGTGACATGTTAAATAGGGTTACTTCGTTGCTTGTTGGATTGTGGTTTTTTGGAGTCGAAGGAAAATCATTTACCAACCGCCTGCAGTAGCCACATTTGGAGATTAAGCTTTGCGAATTTTATATTTTTATATTTCAGACTAATATTCGATAACAATTTTGAGAATGAATAATCACAATATCTAGAGAATGCATTCCCATGATTAGAAAGTGAATCACGCGGGGCTAAGTAAATCCCGGATACACTTGCTTTTGGTACTTGTAGAGCCCGTAAAAAGGCCCGCCCCGCCCGGCCAAAGGGTGAGCCTGCGGGCTTTAGCAGGGCGGGGCAGGCGATCCCGCAGCCTACCCTCCTATTTAAAAAGAATACATAAATATTATTTTGTATCGATAATATAAAAGATATATGTAGCAAATTACATTAATGTAGTAGTAATAATAGTAGTATTACTCTATATTTAAGGTGTGGGTTCAAAATCCAAGCTCTACATTTAAGGTGACGGTTCAAACTCCAAGCTAACTTCTTTTTATATTTTTAAATGTTTAAAAAAAAATTGGGCGGGCCAGGCCCGCCGGGCCACTGTCTGCCTGCTTTTTCTAGGCCCGTCAAGTGGTGGGGCCTGCCCGTGCCTGCCCCGTCAAATGGCGGCTCTAGTATTAAGTAAATCACGAGGGCTAACGCAATAGTCTGCAAACTAATTCTACCACGTAATCCGCATTATGGTAGGTTCATGTTAGACGGGTCGTATCCACTCATGGCTCGTTTGCTTTCCTCTATTAGGCCATATAATATTAACAATAGTATCTAATATAATGTTTGGTTTGTTTATTGCAGCCCGTTACTATGAGCAAGCCCGTTATTAGATCTCTAGGCCCGACACAAATAAACTAGGATGAATGACTCAGATAAATAATATTGGGTCTGCTCTGCTTGATTAATCATGGGCCTTTATCCCACCCCTTATAACCAAACGGGCCATAAAGGTAATTGATAGATGAAAATATTCGATCATGGGCTCCACTACAAAAATAAATGTATACGGAAAAGTCCACGGGCATTCGCCGATAACAACTTCGATGGATTTTTTAGGGAATAGTTGAGCCAGTCTTCCACAACCTTGACAAAATAACGTAAAACAATTTTCCGCCAGGAGAGTTTAACTTTTTTTTCCACGGCGAATCCGTCATCGAAGAAAATAAAGTCTTCTAACGCTTCGGCGTTAATACTAGGAGTGGCCCACGGTATTCCATGACAACCGTCGACAATAAAGTTACTTTTCTCCCCATGACTCTGCCATATTACAAGACAACATGCATAGTAAGGAATGTCAGATACTAGATAGACATGATCAAACCACATTACCATGGTCCATGATACGCCACAATCATTTAAGCCCACATAGTTGTAGCGTATGTTTATATCCAATGTGCCTAGACGTGTTAACCAAATGGCGAGGGAAGTAAATTTACCTTACAATCATTAGTTTATTCAATGTGATTAATTAATGTAATATTTAGTATAATTAGAATAATTTAGAGTTAATTTATACTATAAACAGTTACTAAATTATATTTTCATTTTTTTGTAAGCAAGTAAACCCTGACCCATCGATCAAGTAAATCCCAGGGACTGAAAATTTGCAAACACACCTACCAGGTAGAACACATTACGACAGGTCCATGTGTGACGAGCTCGACTCACTCAACTTTTTTGGTAGCCAGGAGATTCAAACTTGAGTTCTCCCTCCAAAGACCTTAGTACTTCAACTTGAACAATATGCCAAACCGCATTGACATTTTCATTTTTTTAATAGATCTTTAATAATATGATATTATTATGAAATAATAATATGCGGATGTTTTTAATGTTGTAAAAGTTAGTTGATTGTTGATGAGATGAGATAAGATAAGATGTATTTAATGTTGTAAATGTTAGATGAAATAGTAGAATTTTTTCTATTATAAATAGACCGATGTATTTGTATTAAATCATATCGAAAACATTATATCTCTCTATAATCCCGTGTTTATATTTCTGTTCTTGTCCAGTTATAATAGTTTTATAACACGTTATCAGCACGAGCGCTCTCCAGCAACTATCAACCTCCGGACAAGATCTTATACAACTATAATCGAGTATGACGAATTTGCAAAGCCTCGAGTTTGGTGTCCTTGACATATGAGGAAAGAATTATTTATCTTGGGCACTAGACGCAGAGATTCATCTAAAAACAAAAGGTTTGGGTGACACTATTGTCGACCCAAAAACCACAACGGGTGCATGTGACACCACTGATACTGTATAAACCACAAGCGATCAAGATAAGGCAAGAGCTTTGATAGTTCTTCGCCACCACATTCATGCGGATCTGAGGGACGAATACTTGAATGAACAAAATCCCGCTGAATTGTGGAAAAATCTGAAAGATCAATTTGACCACCTGACAACTGTTATCCTCCCAAAGGCAAGGTATGAATGGATGCATTTAAGATTACAGGATTTTAAATCCGTCACTGAATATAACTCGGCTGTTCATAGGTGACTGCCACACTGAAATTGTGTGCAGAAACAGTCAACGAAGACAGTATGCTGGAGAAAATATTCAGCACTTTTCATCCATCAAATATGATATTACAGCAGCAATATAGGGAGAGGAGATTTAAAAAGCATTCATAGTTATCTCTTGTTTGTTGTTGGCTTAACAAAACAATGACTTATTGATGAAAAACCACGAATCCCGACCGACTGGTTCTACTGCAATCCCTGAAGCGAATGCAGTCAAAGATAATAATGATAATAGTCGAAGCATTGATCGTGGACGTGGTCGTGGTCAAGGTCGTGGACGTGGCCGAGGAAATTACGGTGGTGGTTATCATAACAATCGTGGTGGTCATCAGAATTTTCCCCAGAAGAGGAAAAATTACGAGAATAATGATGAGGAGACACATTGAACAAAAGAACAACGATGAGCAATGCTATCGTTGCGGTGGTTCGGGCCATTGGTCACGTAACTGTCGCACGCCCAAACATTTGGTTGAATTATATCAACAAAATAAGGGCAAAGAAAAGATAATTGAAACGAATTTTGTTCAAAGTGATTTGGCATCTGCTTCTGGGATAAAAGATGAAAATACACATTCCGAAACTGCGGATTTCTAGGTTTTTTTTTCCTGAAGAAAAATAATCTACTATGTATTATTATCGTGTGCTTTATTGTTATGTGTATTGTATGCTTTATTATTATGTGATTTATTATGTATCGTTTGGAGTGTTTTATTAAGTTATATGTTTTCTTGTGATATATCTGTTTATTTTAATAATGATTATTATGCGTTTGTTTATAAAGGAATTTCTCTTATGGAAACGAACATGTGCAATGGATAATTATGTCTTGCAGACTGTGCAACGACTCATACGATTCTGAAGAATAAGAAATATTTCGATCATCTTGAAATGAAAGAAACAAATGTTATTACAATATCGGGTAGCACAAATATAATTGAAGGCTCCGGAAGAACCAATACTTTACTACCCAGAGGAACAATGCTGATAATTGAAAACGCCTTATATTCTCCTAAGTCTCAAAGAAATGTATTGAGCTTTAAAGCTATTCGACAAAATGGATATCATGTTGAGACTGCAGAAAAAGCAGATGTTGAATATTTGTACATTACAAAAGGGGTTTCTAATAATAAAAGAATTATGAAAACATTACCTTCCTTTGACTCTGGGTTGTATTACACATATCTTAGAACGATCGAATCGTATGCTACCGTAAACCAGAAGTTTACTAATGACAGTACATTTAATGTTTGGCATGACCGGTTGGGCCATCCCGGTGCAATTATGATGCGAAAAATAATTGAGAATTCAGGTGGGCATTTAATGAATAACCAGAGGATTCTTCAAAGTAATGAATTATCATGTGTCTCTTGCTCTAAAGGGAAGTTAATTATTCGGCCATCACCAGCGAAAATAAAGAATGAATCCATAACATTTTTGGAGCGTATACATGGTGATATTTGCGGACCGATACATCCATCATGTGGACCATTTAGGTATTTCTGGTATTAATTGATGCATCGACTAGATGGTCTCATGTATGTTTGTTATCAACACGCAACATGGCATTTGCGAGAATGCTTGCACTAATGATCCGACTAAGAGCACATTTTCCAGATTATCCGATAAAGAAAATACGCCTTGATAATGCTGTTGAATTTACTTCCAAGGCATTTAATGATTATTGCATGTGTATCGGAATTGATGTTGAGCATCCCGTGCTACACGTTCATACGCAAAACGGTCTTGCAGAATCGTTAATTAAGCGCTTGCAATTAATTGCAAGACCATTATTGATGAAGTCGAATCTTCCCTCGTCTTGCTGGAGACATGCTATATTGCATGCAGCAACACTAATCCGCATCAGGCAAACAAGTTATAATGATGTCTCCCCATTACGAATGGTTCATGGTCAGGAACCAGCTATTTCCCATCTAAGAATTTTTGGATGTGCAGTATATGTTCCAGTTGCTCCACCACAACGAACAAAGATGGGACCTCAAAGGAGGTTGGGAATATATGTCGGATATGAATCTCCATTGATAATAAAGTATTTGGAACCTCTAACTGGAGATTTATATACGGCCAGATTTGCCGACTGTCATTTTGATGAATTGAATTTTCCGACATTAGGGGGAGAAAAGAAACAGCTGGAGAAAAATGTTAATTGGAATGAATTATCGCTAAATCATTATGTTCCTCGAACTAAAGAATGTGAACTAGAAGTTCAAAAGATAATTCATTTACAGAGTTTAGATAATCAACTGCCAGAAAGTTTTACTGACCTTAAAAGAGTGACAAAGTCACATATTTCAACTGTTAATGCTCCTGCAAAAATAGATGTTCTTGCAAAACATAGTATCGAGCCTAAGTCATAGCTAAAGCGTGGTAGGCCCTCAGGTTCCAAAGATAAAAATCCTCGGAAAAGAAAATGAGCAAATACTCATAAGAATGGTCCAACCAAGGATTTATCGACTAGAGAAGAGTCAATGGGCATAAAAAATAACTAGAATGAAACTCAGGTACCTGAACGTTCAGAAAATAATGATAATGAAGAGATCTCGATAAAATATGCCCAAAATGGAATTAGACGGAACCGAGATGAAGTCAACGTTGACGATAAATTCTTATTTAACGTAGCGCTACATGAACTGAATGAGATTAATGAGAATGAGGATCATGAACCAAAGTCTGTACAGGAATGCAGACAAAGAAATGATTGGCCAAAATGGAAAGATGCAATCGAGGCCGAGTTGAAATCACTTGAAAAACGAAAAGTTTTCGGACATGTAGTTCGTATACCAGAAAATATAAAGCCGGTTGGATATAAATGGGTTTTCTTTAGAAAGAGGAATGAAAACGGTGAAATTGTAAGATACAAAGCACGACTTGTTGCGTAAGGTTTTGCACAACGACCAGGTATTGATTATGAGGAGACGTATTCTCCTGTGGTGGATGCAACTATTTTTCGTTATATAGTAAGTCTGGCAGTACGAGAAGGTCTCGATATGTGTTTTATGGATGTTGTCACTGCTTATATGGAACACTTGACAGTGACATATATATGAAGCTTCCCGAGGAATTTCAGTTGCCTAAAACTTCAGGGCCCAGAAACGAGTACTCAGTTAAGTTGAATAAATCGCTTTATGGATTAAAGTAATATGGGCGAATTGGTATAATCGTCTAAGTGAATTTTTAGTGAAAGAAGGGTATCAGAATGATCAAACTTGTCCCTGCATATTTCTGAAAAGATGTAAAAATGAGTTTGCCATTATAGCTGTCTATGTTGATGATTTCAATATAATTGGAACTCCTGAAGAGTTGACCAAAGTTGTTGATTGTTTAAAAAGGGAGTTTGAAATGAAAGAACTCGGAAAAACAAAATTTTGTCTTGGACTGCAAATTGAATATTTGAAAAGTGGAATATTTGTACATCAAGAGACTTATACGAAAAAGGTATTGAAAAGATTTTACATGGATGAATCTCATCCACTGGATACTCCAATGATTGTTAGATCTTTAGACGTGAATAAAGATCCCTTCAGACCACGCGAAAATGATGAAGATCCACTTGGTCCTGAAGTACCATATCTTAGTGCTAATGGAGCACTAATGTATCTTACGAGTCATACGCGACATGATATAGCGTTTGTTGTAAACTTATTGGCAAGATATAGTTCTTTGCCGCCTCGTAGACACTGGAATCGAGTTAAACGGATTTTTCGATACCTTAAAGGAACATCTGATATAGGATTGTTCTATTCTAATGAGTCGAAAGCATATTTAGTTGGGTATGCAGATGCTGGTTATATGTCTGACCCACATAATGCTCGATTGCAAACAGGTTATTTATTTACATATGGTGAAACCGCTATCTCATGGCAGTCAGTGAAACAATTTTTAACATCTACTTCATCTAACTATGCGGAAATTCTCGCTATTCATGAAGCTAGCCGAGAATGTGTTTGGTTGCGATCGATAATTGAGCATATCCAACAGACTTGTTGGTTCCTTTCTGAGAAATTACTTCCAACGATTTTATATGAAGATAATGCGACATGTATTGCCCAATTAAAGGAAGGATATGTTAAAGGGGATAGAACAAAGCATATTTCACCGAAATTTTTCTTCACCCATTATTTGGAGAAAAATGGTGATATTGATGTACAACAAGTGCGATCAAGTGAAATTCTTGCGGATTTATTTACGAAAGCACTTCCCCCAGTTATTTTCAGGAAATTGGTATATTCAATTGGAGTTCGAAGACTCCGAGATTTATAATGATGTTATCATCAGGGGGAAATACGCGATGCACTCTTTTTCCCTTCACTGTTGTTTTTTCCATGTGGTTTTCCCAGTAAGGTTTTTAATGAGGCAACAAATGAAAGCGTATCAAAACGAATTGTGTACACTTTTTCCTTCACTAGGTTTTTATCCCACTGGGTTTTTCCTACTAAGGTTTTAACGAGGCAAATTCTTTGAAAAAGCATCCAAGAGAGAGTATTATGAAATAATAATAATAATAATAATAATAATAATAATAATAAAATGTGGATGTTTTTAATGTTGTAAAAGTTAGTTGATTGTTGATGAGATAAGATAAGATAAGATAAGATGTATTTAATGTTGTAAATGTTAGATGAAATAGTAGAATTTTTTCTACTATAAATAGACCGATGTATTTGTATTGAATCATATCGAAAACATTATTATCTCTCTACAATCCCGTGTTTATATTTCTGTTGTTGTCCAGTTATATTAGTTTTATAACAGATATTATATTATAATTTTTACACTAATTATTTATCATACTTGACTTACTCACGGAATCCACGTTAGATAACACGACATGACGTTTTTGACCTATATGCCGTGGAAAATTCTCGTCGCCTAGTTCATGGAATATTCTCGACCGACATTTCACCAATTTTTCTTGATAAATGGCGATGGATAATCGTCTCAATGACCATTGAAGGTTGTGGTAGCCAATTTTTTTAATTTTGATAAGGTTAATTCCGATGGTTTTTTTTTCTTCACAATTATCCGTTTGAAACGGTAGTTTCCAACGGCTAGTCGACTGATTTTCCTAATGAGGATTTTGAAATTTTTGTAGTGATCGCCGACCCCTTAAGACATTGAGGTCTCTTATTGGGTACTAAACAAACACCTCATCGGCTTATGAAAGAAGAATTTCATATAACTAGTCAGTGATATTTACATTTTTGGTCCCCAATATTTGGCTATGGGCGTTTTTGGTCACCCATTTTCCCGTGTTACAGTTATAGTCCCCAGTTTTTTCGATTTTGAGCGTTTTTGGTCCCTCGGTTAACTTAACCGTTAAGTTTGACGGAAATACGGGCCGGGCCAGCCCGGATTTACGGACCGGGCCATGTTTCCCTTTCTTTGGCCCTCAAAATTCGATTTGGCCCAGCCATGCCCGTATTTCCGTTCAACGTAACGATTAAGTTAACTTGGGGACCAAAAATGCTCAAAATCGACAATATTGAGGACTGAAACTGTAACTCGAAAAAATGGGGGACCAAAAATGCTTATAGGCCAAACATTGAGGACCAAAAATGTAAAAATCCCTAATTAGTCATATACAATTTACAACAATGAATAACCGAGTAATAATGTTGAACGTCTTGCAAAAGACATTTGGCATATATAAGGATTTTTACATTTTTGGTCCCCGAAGTTTTCCCTATGAGCGTTTTTGGTCTCCCATTTTCCCGAGTTACAGTTTCAGTCCCCAATGTTACACATTTTGGGCACTTTTGGTGCCCCGATTAATGTAATCGTATGTTTGGAATGAATTTAACACGTTACACGCACCTGATTTCACTCTTTTGAACTTAAAATATTTCATTCACATTACAACCCAAAAAAGGTGCTCGCGTCGACTTAAACGCTCAGAATATCCCATTGTTATAATTGGATCGTTAGTTTGAATTTATGCCCTAACTCTCCCCCCTCCCAAGTCTTTCATTCCATGTTGAAAAATATGATTTCTGAGCATTTAAGTCGATAAAAATGAAATCAGGTGCGTGTAACGTGTTACATTCTGTAATACCCGTAAAATTAATACGGGAATAATGCGCAATTAGCGTGAAAATTATTCTGTAAGTTTCGGAAAATTATGAAGTTAATTTTCGGACAAAGCGAATTTTCGGGAAATTGAACCGAAAATAAGAAAAATACTCTTTGAGTAAAATAAATAGATATGGGCCCAAATTAATTTAAAGTAGGCCCAATAAGAGATTTCCTTAAGAGAAAGGAAACGTAACTTTCCTTTTAAAGGTTTATCTCAAAAGGTGATAAGGACAAAAGAATATATCAAACGAAAGAAAACAAACGAAGAAAAGCAGAGAAAACTAAGCAATTTCGGCTAACTTGGAAGTGAGGTAGGTGGTTTTTAACCCCTACAAACTGTTTTTAAGTTTGATTTATTTAGTTTAACGAATTTGGATGAAAGGTCATCCGAATTCATGAATTTCGGGAGCTTTGAATGATTATGTGTTGTATTTGCTGTGTTGAGATGTTAAGTTGAGCTCAATATATGAGTTCTGTGAATTCTTACATGTTTATGTAAATCTGGAACGGATTCATGTGATGAAGTTCTGGAAAATATGAATTTCGATGAGATGAAGAAAGTTTCAGCTCATGAGAAATTCGCGGGTTGAAAAGAATTCGCGGGCCAAAAAGGTTCGTGAAGTGTGAGAGAGGAAAGAAAATCGCGTGCTGCGATAAAATTCGCGGGCCGAAAGATTTGTAAAGATGTGAGTGAGAAAAGAAGGTCGCGGGCCAAATTTTAAATTTCGCCAAATTTGAAAGGTTGAAATTCGGGCAGATTTTCGATAGTTCGCCGAAGTTTAGTTCGCGAATTATATTCGGGTCGCGAAAAGTTCTTCGCGGACTCAAATGGATTTTATTGTGTGAGTAAATGGGTTTTTCGCGGATCAGAATTAATTTCGCGGGTCGACCACAGGGTGATTCCTGTGATAGAAGTAGCGGGTCGGACTAAAGTTTCGCGGGTCAACTTGAATTTCGCGGGGTGATTCCTGTGAGTGAATTTCGGGTGACACGCGAACTAAATCAGACTTCGCAAATTCGATCAAATGACGCGCGAAATCCAAATTCGGGCAATACCGCTAACACTGTGAAGAGTCCCGAATTTTGACTCCAAATGTCGGGTTGACCATATGCTTTTAAGTCTGAAGTTGACCGAACTTCACGATTCGACCAGTCTAATTATTTTTGGACTTTTGTCTTAAATTAGGCCCAAATATTCAAATAAAATTATTTTAAGTTCATTTTATCTTTAAATCAAAGTATATTCATACTTTGACTAGAATTTTCGGGTCAACCCTTATTTTAAGATACGAGAGTATTTTGGGATATTATTGTAAGAAATAATACGTGATATATGTGACGAATGTGATATGCATTTCACGACATGCATAAGAGAGGTGAAGGTACCGTAATGATACGGTGACACGATATTGTGTCGAATGTGAGAAGGGTAGAGTTGCCGATTTTGGCAGTCAGGTTCAGACTCGATTATGCACTTGGTGGGAGAGGGGGTTTGCGACACCCATCTACTCGGGATTGAGCCACCCGAGGTGTAAACCACCGGATATTATTTGGCTCAGGGACGGCAGACAGATGTGAGATTCCTGTCTCCCCGAACTTGTGGTATAACATTCGGGGAAAAGCCGTCGGGTTGAGATTGTGTGCGGAAGGAGCGACCCGGGCGGCCAGTGTGGGCTACCGCATAATTGATGGTGTACTTTGCCATTGCGCGCGTGGGTGCCGAGTCTGACCTAGGGCCCTGTTGAGAATTGAGAATTGATAGATGAGATGTGTCGAGTGTGCATTATATTATATTGTGAGGAACCGGGATTGGGTGGAGTGCACGCACGTATTGCATGTTATGTAATCACCTACTGGGCAATAGCTCAGGGTTCTATCCTATTTTTGTTTGTAGGTAAGAATGAACCCGACACCGACTAGTGTCAGGGTTGAGATTCATGGCGAGCTGGCGGCGGTGACTCCACGGACTTTTGAGGGTGGCGCAGTACATGGGACGCGACCTGTGGAGTGGCATAGTGTTTGATATTGGGTTTGAAATTTTGGGGCTTCGGCCCAAAGTATTAATAGTAGATATTTTTGTAAACCCGATATAATACTATGTAGGTTATTTAAATTAAAAAAAAAAATTTTATCGGGTCTTCCGCGTGTTCTGTTGCGGGGAAATCCGCCAATTAACTTAATTAGGAAGTAGGGTCGCCGCAGGTGGTATCAGAGCTTAGGCTTTAGATTCTGAAGACTGTCCATGTACTGCCACTCAAAAGCCGGGAGAACCAGCCTCGCCTGTAAGTTAAGTGTAATACTTTGATATGATTATGTGATTTCGTGGTATCTTTACCACATGGGGATCCAACTCGATCAAATTTGGTGGTTGAGAAATGTCCCGTAAGAATTGAGGGTAGAGAGTTAGATGTGAACCTAATAGTAATCCCGATGAATGATTACGATATTATATTCGGGATGGATTGGCTTTCGAAATACGGAGCCATTATTGATTGTTCAAAAAGGGTAGTTAGGTTTCGATCGCCAGAGGGAGAGGTGTTTGAATTTTCGGGAAGAAAGAATAGAAAACTCAATCCCTCGGATTTCTGCTTTAAAAGCTCAGCGACTCGTAAATACGGGTTGCGAATCGTTCCTAGTTTTTGCGGTGAATGCTGAGGAATCTTCCCAGCTTAAACTTGAGGAGGTTCCGATAGTGAACGAATATTCCGATGTATTTCCCGAGGATCTTCCGGGATTACCCCAGATCGGGAGATTAAATTTGCAATCGATCTTGTACCTGGAGCTGCCCCGATCTCTAAATCCCCGTATCGGTTAGCACCGAACGAATTACGAGAATTGAAGGAGCAATTGGAAGATTTGTTGCAGAAGGGTTTTATTCAACCCAGTTTCTCACCATGGGGAGCCCCGGTTTTATTTGTGAAGAAAAAGGACGGGTCGATGAGAATGTGTATCGATTATCGTGAACTCAACAAGATCACGATTAAGAATAAATACCCATTGCCAAGGATTGACGATTTATTCGATCAACTCCAAGGAGCAACAGTATTTTCTAAGATCGACCTGCGCTCCGGTTATCATCAGCTGAAGATCCGATTAAGCGGACTTCAACAAGATCACGATTAAGAATAAATACCCATTGCCAAGGATTGACGATTTATTCGATCAACTCCAAGGAGCAACAGTATTTTAAGATCGACCTGCGCTCCGGTTATCATCAGCTGAAGATCCGGGAAGCGGACATTCCAAAACCGCATTCAGTACGAGGTACGGCCACTATGAATTTTTGGTATGCCTTTCGGATTGACGAATGCTCCGGCAGCCTTCATGGATTTGATGAACCGATTATTCAAAAATTGCTGGACCGATGTGTTATCGTCTTTATCGACGATATTCTCATTTATTCCAGACAAAAGAAGAACATGAGGAACATTTGAGAGCGGTCTAGGAATTCTTCGGGGAGAAAAATTATTCGCCAAATTTAAAAAGTGCGAATTTTGGTTGGATCGAGTAATCTTTCTGGGGCATGTTATTTCGGGAAGCGGAATTTCAGTAGATCCCAGCAAGATAGAAGCTATAGAAAATTGGCCAAGACCAACCACCCCACGGAGATAAGAGTTTTCTCGGGCTAGCTGGGTATTATCGAAAGTTCATTAAGGACTTTTCCAGCATCGCCTCGACGCTCACCATTTGACAAAGAAAAATGTTTCGTTCAAATGGACGGATGAATGTGAGCAAAGATTCCAGGAATTAAAGAAAGGCTAACAACTGCTCCAGTGTTAGCAATACCTTCGGGTACTGGAAATTTTTCTGTTTATAGTGATGCCTCTAAATATGGGTTGGCAGTGTTGACACTTAAGCCAACACTATTAGACCGAATCATTGAAGTACAAAAAAGAAAGAGGAGTTTGTACTTGAAGAAACAAAGAGAACAAGATAAAGAAGTCTCATCGGAATTTGAATTCCGAGAAGACGGGAGTTTACGATTTAAAGCGCTTATATGTGCCGGAAGATGAAGAGATTCGTCGAACTTTAATGACGGAGGCACATACGACAATATATTCGGTGCATCCCGGTGCAACGAAAATATATCGTGATTTGCGACTAAATTATTGGTGGCCGGGAATGAAAAAGGATGTTGCTGCATTTGTACATAGATGCCTGACTTGTCAGCAGATCAAAGCAGAACATCAAAGACAGGAATGTTACAACCTTTGACATTCCCGGTGGAACCTTTGACCATATAACAATGGACCATAAACAATTTTCGTCGGGTTGCCAAGAACGGTGAAAGGTTATGATGCAATTTGGGTGATTGTTGACAGACTGACTAAGTCCGCCATTTCACCAGCCTATCACCAAGACGCTATCCCATGGAAAGTTCAACTCTTTCAAGAGATAGTGAGACTCCATGGAATTCCGATATCGATCATATCAGATCGAGATTTTGTCTCCAGTTCCCAGTTCTGGAAAAGCTTACAGAAAGCTCTGGGAACTAAATTATTTAGTTCAGCTTATCATCCCCAGACTGACGGACAATCGGAAAGGACGATCCAGACACTCGAAGACATGTTGAGAGCATGTGTCTTGGATTTTCAAGGGAGTTAGTAAATATCTCCCGTTAATAGAATTTTCATATAACAACAGCTATCAAGCAACGATCGGAATGGCGCTTTACGAAGCCTTATACGGACGTAAATGTCGATCCCCAGTTCATTGGGATGAAATCGGCGAGAAGGCGCTATTAGGTCCCGAGATGGTACGCGAAATGACTGAAGTTGTTAAGAAAATTCGGGAGAAAATGCAAACGGCCCAAAGTCGCCAGAAGAGTTATGCAGACAAGAGGCGAAGGTCGTTAGAATTTGAAGAAGGTGATAAAGTATTTTTGAAAGTATCACCTATGAAGGGTGTCAAACGGTTCGGACAAAAAGGAAAGTTGAGTCCGAGATATATAGGACCTTTCAAAATTTTGAAAAGAGTCGGTGAAGTAGCATATCAGCTAGAATTACCGATGTCGTTAGCACAAGTCCATGACGTATTCCACGTGTCTACACTTCGAAAGTATGTGTTGGACCCGTATCATGTGCTAAGAGACAAAAGACTTCACCAACAATTGAAGCCGGACTTGAGTTACGAAGAAAAGCCGGTAGAGATTCTAATGTATGAGGTGAAGCAATTACGAAATAAGAATATTCCCCTCGTGAAGGTCTTATGGCGAAACCAGATATTGGAAGAAGCCACTTGGGAGCGAGAAGACGAAATGAGAGAGAAATACCCTGAGTTGTTTCAGACAACTTAAATTTCGGGGACGAAATTTCTTTTAGGGGGGGAGGATGTAATACCCGTAAAATTAATACGGGAATAATGCGCAATTAGCGTGAAAATTATTCTGTAAGTTTCGGAAAATTATGAAGTTAATTTTCGGACAAAGCGAATTTTCGGGAAATTGAACCGAAAATAAGAAAAATACTCTTTGAGTAAAATAAATAGATATGGGCCCAAATTAATTTAAAGTAGGCCCAATAAGAGATTTCCTTAAGAGAAAGGAAACGTAACTTTCCTTTTAAAGGTTTATCTCAAAAGGTGATAAGGACAAAAATATATCAAACGAAAGAAAACAAACGAAGAAAAGCAGAGAAAAACTAAGCAATTTCGGCTAACTTGGAAGTGAGGTAGGTGGTTTTTAACCCTACAAACTGTTTTTAAGTTTGATTTATTTAGTTTAACGAATTTGGATGAAAGGTCATCCGAATTCATGAATTTCGGGAGCTTTGAATGATTATGTGTTGTATTTGCTGTGTTGAGATGTTAAGTTTGAGCTCAATATATGAGTTCTGTGAATTCTTACATGTTTATGTGAAATCTGGAACGGATTCATGTGATGAAGTTCTGGAAAATATGAATTTCGATGAGATGAAGAAAGTTTCAGCTCATGAGAAATTCGCGGGTTGAAAAGAATTCGCGGGCCAAAAAGGTTCGTGAAGTGTGAGAGAGGAAAGAAAATCGCGTGCTGCGATAAAATTCGCGGGCCGAAAGATTTGTAAAGATGTGAGTGAGAAAAGAAGGTCGCGGGCCAAATTTTAAATTTCGCCAAATTTGAAAGGTTGAAATTCGGGCAGATTTTCGATAGTTCGCCGAAGTTTAGTTCGCGAATTATATTCGGGTCGCGAAAAGTTCTTCGCGGACTCAAATGGATTTTATTGTGTGAGTAAATGGGTTTTTCGCGGATCAGAATTAATTTCGCGGGTCGACCACAGGGTGATTCCTGTGAGAGAAGTAGCGGGTCGGACTAAAGTTTCGCGGGTCAACTTGAATTTCGCGGGGTGATTCCTGTGAGTGAATTTCGGGTGACACGCGAACTAAATCAGACTTCGCAAATTCGATCAAATGACGCGCGAAATCCAAATTCGGGCAATACCGCTAACACTGTGAAGAGTCCCGAATTTTGACTCCAAATGTCGGGTTGACCATATGCTTTTAAGTCTGAAGTTGACCGAACTTCACGATTCGACCAGTCTAATTATTTTTGGACTTTTGTCTTAAATTAGGCCCAAATATTCAAATAAAATTATTTTAAGTTCATTTTATCTTTAAATCAAAGTATATTCATACTTTGACTAGAATTTTCGGGTCAACCCTTATTTTAAGATACGAGAGTATTTTGGGATATTATTTGTAAGAAATAATACGTGATATATGTGACGAATGTGATATGCATTTCACGACATGCATAAGAGAGGTGAAGGTACCGTAATGATACGGTGACACGATATTGTGTCGAATGTGAGAAGGGTAGAGTTGCCGATTTTGGCAGTCAGGTTCAGACTCGATTATGCACTTGGTGGGAGAGGGGGTTTGCGACACCCATCTACTCGGGATTGAGCCACCCGAGGTGTAAACCACCGGATATTATTTGGCTCAGGGACGGCAGACAGATGTGAGATTCCTGTCTCCCCGAACTTGTGGTATAACATTCGGGGAAAAAGCCGTCGGGTTGAGATTGTGTGCGGAAGGAGCGACCCGGTGCGGCCGGTGTGGGCTACCGCATAATTGATGGTGTACTTTGCCATTGCGCGCGTGGGTGCCGAGTCTGACCTAGGGCCCTGTTGAGAATTGAGAATTGATAGATGAGATGTGTCGAGTGTGCATTATATATATTGTGAGGAACCGGGATTGGGTGGAGTGCACGCACGTATTGCATGTTATGTAATCACCTACTGGGCAATAGCTCAGGGTTCTATCCTATTTTTGTTTGTAGGTAAGAATGAACCCGACACCGACTAGTGTCAGGGTTGAGATTCATGGCGAGCTGGCGGCGGTGACTCCACGGACTTTTGAGGGTGGCGCAGTACATGGGACGCGACCTGTGGAGTGGCATAGTGTTTGATATTGGGTTTGAAATTTTGGGGCTTCGGCCCAAAGTATTAATAGTAGATATTTTTGTAAACCCGATATAATACTATGTAGGTTATTTAAATTAAAAAAAAAAATTTTATCGGGTCTTCCGCGTGTTCTGTTGCGGGGAAATCCGCCAATTAACTTAATTAGGAAGTAGGGTCGCCGCACATTCCCTCGAAACATACTATTAAATTAACCGGGGGAACAAAACGCCCAAAATCGGTAACATAGGAGACTGAAATTGTAAGTAAAAAATAAGAGGGGACCAAAAACGCCCATAAACTAAACATCGTGGACCAAAAATGTAAAAATCCCACATATATAATTACAAGTATATAATATGTATGTATATCGTGGTGAGGAGGGGCGGAGCTAGGAAATGATTTGAGGGTGGGCAAAAAAATTAAGATAAAGCTAAGATGAAATAATAATATATAACATAAAATTACCTTACAAAGTACAATTATTTTTAAGAGTTTTGATATTTTGATGTTGTTTGTTTTGGGGTGATCCTCCAAAACATCACGGTAATCCCGCCATCACCTCCTCATCACCGCGTTTGTTTAGTGGGGGTGATATGTCATCAGTGTGATGGAGGATCACATAGGTGATAAAAATGGGGTGATATTCCAGCTTTTGGATTACCACCAAAAGCAGGGTGATCCTCCATCACCGTGACGAAATGATATTTTCAATATATTTTTGGACAACATTACCCTTTATATTTTAACATTCATTCCTCACATACCCTTATTCATTTTTGTAATTACACAACTAACATATTAAAATATAAAAAATATATTTATGCTTAAATAAATATAATAAATTTACGATTAATATTTAATTTAAAATATATTTTAAACCTTAAAAAATAAAAGAATTATATCGAAGAATTATATAAAATACTCATAAATAATGGTTAAAAATTAATACATAATATTGAAATATTAATCATTATCACGTAATATATCACCTCAAAATGAACATCTTAACCCACTTTACCTACATAATATACATATGGTTAAATATGACATTTATACGTCACCCCACCTATCACATTGATAAGCAAAATGAAATATCACCCCAAAACAAACACGGTGATGATATATCACCTTGATCTACATCACCGTAATGTGAGTATCACCGTGATGTTGGAACAGCTCAAACAAACACCCCTTTATGAAATGACGACTACGAAATATTTCATATTTTATATGAATCAAATGTTTCAAAACTGACATTTGTAGCTTTTCTTTTGTGATATCTCTGCATTGTGGATATATTATAGATGAAAAATGCTGAATATTTGATAGGATAAATCAGATAACACTGTAATTACTTTTGGACTTAGTTGGTACCATTTTTCTGATGTCTAATGAAGATGGATACAAATGTATATCTATAGATGAGGTTAGGACCCTTTCCATTCCCCAAATTTGGAAAGATAATTCCTTCCATGACTTTGTTGTAATTAATAAATAAATCATAACAGTTATCATGACTATCCTAAACAATCGACGTAATTAATAGATTACGGTCCATTAAAAGGAAATAAATTCGTTTTCTAAGATTAATTGTTAAATTGCGGATTCTTCATAAAATCAAATGTAGATAGGAGGACATGATATCTTTGATTTATATATTGATTCGGGTGAAGTTAATTTCTCGATGTGGGACTAATAATCTCAACACATCCCTTCCACTTGTGGCGCGATTCAAAACCTAACACGTGCACATATCCGGATGGCGGTGAGTCAAAGCATGATAATATGCGGATCAAACTCTTTCTAATATCATGTTAAGTTGGAGGTTGCTTTCTAAAACCAATTAGTGATATGAGGATATGCCTCTTTGATTTATGTATTGATTGAGTGAGGTTAATTTTCCAATATGGGACAAGTAATCTCAACATAAATATTATATAAATATATTCCTTTGCACAATTTTTAGGCAGGCACCACGCGCACCTAAATTTTTGGGAACACCTATATACATACAGGCATGCAGTCAATTTTTCTCAATATTGATATACTTATATAGGGGTGAAAATGAACTGAGCTGCCCGCGAGATGCTCGAGAGCAGCTCGGTCAATGCTCGGTTTGAGTTCGAGTTTGACCGAGCTCGAGCCGATTCGATTAGTTATCGAGAGCTCAAGCTGAATTTATATGGGTTCGATAGCCGAGCCCAAATTTATTTATTTTTTAGTTTTTAAAATTTTTTATATATATTAATAATATTATATCGAACAAATATTATTATAATATTGATTCGAGCTTTTCGAGCCGAGCTCGAGCAGACCTCGATTTTTAGTGTTTGATCGAGCTCGAGCTCACTTATACTTAATAGAGCCGAGCTCGAACTGGGCCATTTTGGGCTCGGCTCGGCTTGTTTTCAGCCCTATACTTATATACTGTACTTTTCTTTTTCTTTTAGGCACTTGCCTACCCTGGGCATAAAGGGGCTGTCCTTGTGATTACCCTCTTGAAAGTAGGCTTATTTTTCACATTTAAGCCTGGCACGTTTTTCTCTTTTGAATGCATGGCCTAATTTACAAGGATCTCAATCCTAATAGATTTGACATATTTGCACGGTTATTCATAACAGAAGATGAGATTCCACACATAAATCCAACAAGAAGCAAAGAGGTAACAATAGTCTTCGTATGCATCTTCCCTCCGTCGCTCCTGAGAACCATAGCTTCATAAAAGGGTAAGCTGTTCAATACTCCAAAACCCGCCAGAAAAATTTGCACCAACAGAACATTCAAGGCCTCCCCGCCCTTGAAAATATACATCAATCCTCTGACGAAGGCGATAAGGTTCAAACGTGTAGCCGATGCTGGCTGTACGAACATGGGAGATGGAACCCTAAACTCGAAGATGCCTTTTTTGTATCGTTTGGTCTCGTCTTCGTCCAACACTTTGCTTGTCACGTTAAAGCCTTGCGTGGGAATACCTAAAAGCTTCGAAAAATATTCGATCGATCCGAATATATGACACGAGAGTCCTCTAATCAGCCACATTCGTTGGTCACTCCACCACCTTTTTAGGGTCCCACGCTCTAACAAGAAGTCCACACAGTCTTGTCCGTAGGCTCCCAGGAAAAGGAATGCGTGTAGTAAGAACCATTTATCATTTGCCTAAGCAATGGATAAAGGGTTAAAAATGTCAAAT
This sequence comes from Linderniella brevidens, assembly GCA_004919715.1. Lineage (NCBI taxonomy): Eukaryota > Viridiplantae > Streptophyta > Magnoliopsida > Lamiales > Linderniaceae > Linderniella > Linderniella brevidens. Next base: position 3,684,546 of record SWDC01000149.1, on the reverse strand, counting down.
TTTGCATGGAAATCGTCTATTTGCTAGTAGTTCATGGTCTTGTCTTACCTGCCTATTTAGGTATAACCCAATTCCACTCAAAGTGTGACAAGTGGCATAATCGGGTCTTTTAAAAAAATGGCCCTTGATTGGGTCAATTTTAAAAAAATGGCCTCGTTGACGAATTTTTTTGGTCAATAGCCCTCACTTTGTTTTAAAGTTAACCATAATAACTAATTCTCATACTTAACTCATTAAAATTAAAAAAGAAAAAAGAAAAACGAAAATATGGTCGCCGTACAGATGCAATAACTGACTGAACATGGGTTCATCTCCCTCTTTTAACAATAACCATACAATCGGTTTTGGAAGGCCTGCTTTCGCGAGGCGGCGTCGACTCCACCGCGGCCTCGGGTTCGACCGCGGCTTCGGGTTCGGGTTCGGCTTCGGGTTCCACCGCGGCCTCGGTTTCCACCGGTACCTCGGGCAGCCTCGGGTTCCGAAGGATAGAACGCCTGGTTGGAGCTACCAGCCTCATAACCTAACAAGATAACACTTCAACGTCAAAAACTATACTATATAAAACCTTATGCAACAAATTATTTATAAGTTTTAACCATGTGACGTGTGCGTCGGAAACTCTCGGTTGCCCCCGTACCACCCCTGCTGCAGGTTTTGCTGCAAGTCATGTATCGACTGCTGCAAGCCGAAGATACTCGCGCCCCACTCTTGAGCTGTGGACCATCGTTCGTCATACGAGTCCCGGAACTGCGAGATACTCGTGCAGACGTCGTCGAACCGACTATTCACCATCTCGAATTTGTGGTCCACGCGTCTTGTAAACTCATCGAATTGATCTCACGTGGGGCCCAAGTACTGCTTTGGAGGAGGGGACGGGTACCGTCGGTGTGAGGGGCCCGAGTACGGCTGTGGAGGAGAGGACGAGTACCGTGGGGGTGAGGGGGGACGAAACTTTTCCGCCTCTTCCTCATAATTCGACCGCTGCGATGGTTGCAGGATGGTCTGTGAGACATGCGCGGTCGTGTGACGTCGTCCGCAGCCGCCAAATGGCGTACGTAGTTTACCTCCACATCATCCTCAAGGAGCTTCGGTATATGGTCGAGGACTTCATGCCGCTCCTCCTCTTCGAACCGTCTATATCGAAAATAATGCTCGTTCATCTCCGATATTGTGGGGGTCAGCAACCCAGATACGGGTGACCCCTTTGCGGCGTTGACGATCGTCTCCATCTTCGGAGAACCCTTCGTTGATCAATCATTGGTGACCCACCGGCAGATCCGCGAGGTCACCACATTCGCCTCGTTTCTACGATAGGCGAGCGCGTACCGAATGCCCGATATGCATTCGTACGCCAGAACCTATAATGCAAAGAAACCAAATTAGCAAATTTATAATCACAATTAAATATATATTTATAACGATTTTAAATAAGGAAGGACCTGAATCGGATGTACGAAGCCACTAATCAGTAGCCCGCAGTGTTCGCTGCCCCCGTTTCGAGCTCGTTCCCGAACAAAATCCCTCTTCTCCCTTAGGTTTATCTTCAGCGAGCGTATCACCTCTTTGAAAGCTACGCTGCCCCAAGGATAGTTGGCGAAGGCGACTTCGTCTTCGACCAATGAAAGCAGCCACGACCGAATAACCGTGTCCTTCTTCGACGGTCGGGGCAGCAACACAGATGCGGCAAAGTATAGATCCGCCAACTTCATCTTATCGATGTTGACGTTTCCGTCATCGTTGTCCGCAACTCTCGCAGGCGATCCTCAATGTACGACAGACGGATTGTGAATCTTTCCGGAAAGTTTCTCTCTTCCGGGATTTCGTCAGAGAACCTAAGGCCGGTAATCAGGCAATACTCCGCTTTAGAAAATCGGAGTGGTCGGTTCCCAATGATCATCCACAACTCCTCGCGATCGTGAAGCGTAGTCTGCCTCCTCGTGAGAAACATTATGAGCTGGGTAGATAGATTGAAATCGGCGGCAGCCTCGACGAGTCTACCAAATGGACTCCCCGCCATGTAACTCTCCCGCTCATTTTCATTGAGACTGTTCCTTATCTTCGCACTCGCCTCCGTGTACATCCCGGTCATTGTCAATCGAAACTCGAAGTCATCGTCTCGGGATGACAATTGCTTCTTCAGCACAACATGGAAATCATAAGAGTAAGTAACCAATTAGTACTCGCATGGTACCCGCACAGGAAAGCATGGTACCCACGCACACGAGCATGGTACCCACGCCCAACAACATGGTACCCGCGCATGCGAGCATGGTACCCGCACACAAGAGCATGGTACCCGCGTACAAGAGCATGGTACTCGCGCATGCGCTCATGGTACCCGCACACTGAAGCACGGTACCCGCGCGCAATCGCATGGTACCCGCACTCAATCGCATGGTACCCGCACACAATCGCAAGGGGCCGCGTGCGTATGTACCGTGCGACTGTTCTCGGGTCCCAAGCATGCAATCACGGGTTCCCTGATTTGCGCGACTGTTTGGGTCCCAATTGGTTCGCCGCACGGTTCCTTTGCGAACAAGTGTCCAAATTGCACAATTGAGAAACCATGCGCCGGACCCAACCAATTCAACGTACGAGACCTGCTCCTGAGGAAGACGAAAGCACAGTAAAATCATCGGTACTCTTTCGGGAAAAGCGTTCATTGCCATTGTAGTCGGTTTGGAGAATTTTGTGCTTCGGGGTAAAGTTAGTTTCGTGGATCTGGAAAGTTTTATGCTTCGTTATGTGTCTTTCTTCAATTTTAACTGTCAAATATTGTACTCGGTTAGGAAGAAGAAGAAGACCCGTGACGCTACAGTGAGTGGAATCGATTAAACCTAATTGATTTTACTTTGGGTAGTTGAATGGGTTAAATAAGGGTAAAGACGTCTTTTTCGTTGAGTTAGTAAGGGTAGAATAGACTTCAAACATTATGAAGACCATTTTTTTTTTAAACTTGACCCAGTCAAAGGCCATTTACTTAAAAGCTAGTAAATAAATAAACAGGTTGGTTGATTAACAAGTTAGTAAGGTAAGAGAAAAACATAAAGGAATAAATAAATATAACATATGATGGACCACATGTCACAGTTAAATGGAGTTTGATTATCTAAGTGGATAAGTAAGACAAAATCTGAGTTCATAAACTAAATTTTTTCATGTTTACATGTATAAACTTTTCCAATTTTGTAATTGGCTACATTGTTGGATCAAGAATTCCAATTTTCAGGGCGGATGTGTCAATCGAAATCCAATCAATGCCACGCATGGATTTCGATTGACATGTCAACGCGATCGCATGAAATCAGAACTGAAGTCATTTGTAAAGTTTTAAAAGCTACGAAAGTAATATCCGAAATTCCTACCAAGTAATATCAAATCAAGTTGATGTACTGTTTCAAAATTATTATGATATAAATTACCATGGGGAAAATCGGAACTCCATTTAGTAGAGCCAAGGGAGGACGACTGCGTAGAAGGTGATGGGCAGATACAATATGGGCCAGAAAGCATAATGTGAATAAGCATGGCCCATTAATATCCCCATGGACTTTATGCCATATGTTATTGGGCTAAACTTCGAAAACGTCACTTCATGAAGCCCAACAAGCCACCTCTTGGTCTGGGCCAACGCATCATTGAGTGTAATTGGAACATCTCCTAAAAATGCAGCCCTATCAGGATTGCAGAACACTGAGTGCCACCCTTCGCAGTGAAGGCGATAACCCGTATAGTAATCCTCCACTAACGATCCGTAACAAACTCCAATCTGCATCATAATACAAAATGTATACATTTAATTAATTAATTTATTAGGTCACCAAAGGAACCATGGCACGTGGGAACAGGTAAAACTACGAAGCTTGCAAATCAAGCCAACTAGGAAAACCAAGGTAGACGCGTGAGTAAGGCTACAAACAAGTCGAATAAAATTCTATTTGTATTTAGTTAACGAATCAAATAGCGTATTCGATTTCTATTCGAATCCTAACATCGAATCAAAGATATTTTGAAAATATTCGATTTGAATATTAAAATTCGAATCTGTATTTTATTTTTTTATTCTTTCCATATAATTAATTTATGAGAAAATATAAATAATAGTTTATTATATATATATTGAATTATAATATGTTATATTTAAAAATATATTTAATTATTAGATTGGAATATTGTAAATTTTCGAATTGAATATTGTAATATTTGTATTCGTATTTGAATCAGAAAAACTATTCAAATTCGATGACCACATTTCAAAATTTTGTCTTAAAATTTCGAATCCAATTTCGATTCGAACAAATAAAAAATTCGACACATTTGCAACTCTGACCTTTTATAGTAATTGTTTACCTTAGAACCCCAATGAGCATTATTGTGATTCTCATAATTGCACCCTGCCACATGATGGGCCAGTCCCAAAAGCATGGGATCACTAACGGGCTTATCTACGACATGGCTCGTTCCAATTCAACCGTGTCGGGCTCGATATAAGACGATGGGCTGCCAAAGAACACGCGCCGCGAGAAGAAACAACCGGTTCCAACATAGTTAGGCCCGTTGAGCCCATCCATGCCCATTGAATTTATTTGAAACAAGCGTTTGTGCTCACATGCATAAATATCATCCTCATTTATGCCATGGTAACGCTGTGGAAATTGCACGTAACCACATTTAGGGTTTTTGGATTTGTCCATGAAGCAGCACAAGGCTCGCCGAGGAGTTGTAGGGTCGTTGGAGTACATGTCGCAGTCTAATGTTAGGATGATTGGTGAGTTGGTCAACGCCCCCGAGACTCGAAGCTTGGAGAAAGTAAACAAAGAAATAAATTGATGAAGGGCATATAATACACATATATATATGTATTTTTTTAAGCATATGTTTAATGGGATTATATTCTAATTTAATTAAAATAAGGGGCAAGTGACTTACTAGAGCGTTGAGGGCTCCGGCCTTGAAATGGTGAGGAGTGGACGAGCTCTTCTCCCTAGAGACATAGATAAGATTTGGCATCTTTGAACCCGTGATGTCCTTATCTTTCTTGGAATCTAATAGAACTTATGTTGAGATTTTTAGCCATTTCATCAGTTATCTATCTTGCAAGGATAAACTTTCGACTGTTAAACAAATAGTTACAACTTTATATACTTGACCTGAATAATGGAGGGATGGTTTGGATGGGCGAGACCTTTGTTGCGGTATTGGCCAAAAACTTGAGCTTCGTCTCCACTAGAAATATATTCATCGTTCACTTTGCTATTCTCGATGGCCTTTTCAACCTTCTTCTTCATGCTTTCGTACATCACCTAAGGGGTGCTTGTTTAATCGCACATTACACACATCACCGGGATGTAACTAGCATTTGTGAATCAATGTGATATATCATCTATATGTTTGTTTTGGGTGAATATTCATTTTTGCAGATCAAGGTTTGAATATTGTGTTTGTTTAGTCACTGTAAGGGTGTAGGGCGATGCGTAAATGTCGTATTTAACCATGTGCATAATATTCAGATCGTGTTTGATTAAATATTCTTTTTATGGTGTTATCGTACATGATAATGATTAGTGATTTAATATGTAAGTTTTAGTTTTTTAAGCATAAATTTTAATTCTCTATACAAATTTTAATATAAAGTATTTTTAAATAATTAAAATATTTTTTAAGTTTCAAATAGGTTGTTATATAATTAGAGAAAGGGGACAAGGGCATAGAAGATAGATTGTTAAAATATAAGGGGTAGTTGAATTTTACCCCATCGATGTGATGGGGGATCATCTAAATTTTTTTGGGTGATCCAAAAATATCACCCCATGTTCATTACCTAGGTGATCCTTCATTCTGATAATGTCTCGTTCACATAGGTTAAACAAACACAACGATGGGGGACACATGAAAGGATCACTGAGATGTTTTAGAAGATCACACCAAAACAAGCACATCCTAAGTGTTTTCATTCCGAATCACTAATTTGATGATTGAAAAGTTCGCAAAATACGTCATTTTATATGACCTAACAAATTTGAATCTCAACAAAAAAAGTCAAAAAAGATGGATCTTAATACGTTTTTCCAGCATGAGGAAGATTTACCAGATTATTTTGTCGGAAAGAATGAACGGATACACAAATAAAGTTCATGCCCAATTTTTTAATTATCAGACATAGGAATCCAATATAAATGTACATTATACAACCCCAAATTTATTATGTTACCCATATAGATACAATTATATTATTATTATTGTTATTATTATTACTATTACTACTACTACCTTTATTATTATATTATTATTATTATATTATTATTATTATTACTACTATAATATTATTATTATTATTGTTATTATTATTATTATTATTAATATTAATATTATTATTATTATTATTATTATGGATAGCAACATGATCCACTATTTGTTTACTAATTGATATAAGATAAACTTATAAAATTAGGTCACTAAGTATACATGTTTTCGTTTTTGGGTCACTATGTTTGATAATTGCAAAATTAGGCCACTAACTTTGTATCTGAAAATAATTTTGTGTCATGTTTTTAATTGTAGGTTACTAAGTGTACATTTTTCGATTTTGAATCACTAAGTATACAAGTTTCAATTTTGAGTCACTATGTTTACAAAATTAGTTACCAAATGAATGATACAAAATTGAAAAAATATATACTTAGTGACCCAAAATCGAAAAATATGTACCTAATGACTTAAAATTGAAAATATGACCCGAAATTGTTTTCACATACAAAGGTAGTGAGCTACTTTTGCAATTATCAAATATAGTGACTCAAAAACGAAAGCATGTATATTTAGTGACTTAATTTTATAATTTTTCCTTGATATAATATAAGCTTAGCCAACCAATATATATATCAAACGTGTTTAAGTGACTACAGATTAACGGGCAAAAACAACTTGATTTGTTTCCTCTTTTCAAACCACACAATCATTATCTAATAGATACAAAATCCTATACGGACAAATAACACAAAAGAATATCATTGGGTTGTATGTGGTTCAAGTCAATTACATGGCTTTTGAGTCGCGCATTGCACGTTCTGAAAACTAAAGCAACTCCCAACATCTATATGTCTTACGTAATCTTTATTTCTTTTGCGTCTTCCATTGTGTTTGAACAAAATACTATGTGATCAACATACTGGCAATATCAGTCAATATAATGCGTGGATTTATTGAAAACCCTACAATAACAGAACCTCATGTATATCTCTATGCACCATTTTCGATTCCAATCATACGCATTTAATTAACGCGAACAACGCTCAAAGTGAATTAACTCTTTTAAAAACGTAATTAGAACCTTACCTTAATCTCATCTGTCTTGGCATTCGAAGGATAGTTTGATTCGAAATAAACCTCAGGACACCTATCGACGATATCATTGTCCCTGCAAAACGGTGGCCACACTTTACCAAACTTAACTGCTTCCATAAAGGCAAACATGGTCATCTCCGAACAACCGTCGTCCGAAACATAGACAGATATTTTGTCCGTCAGATAATCATAAGCCATCACAGACAAAGCCGTGTTCACAACTCCCATTGGTGGCTCTTTGTACGGATCCGCCGTACATATAAATACATCCAAAGCTGGAAGGTTTTCCATTTCTGTAATAACGGAGTTAAGGTTGTCTGGGTACTCTCGGCGGCGAACCGGGTTCATACAAAAGGCTTGTGTTGTTGACCATGTGTAGGCCAGGATTACGTCGGAGATGAGTACGGCTACAGTTATAAGGAGTGAGGTTAGGGTTTTTGCGGGGCGGAAGAAGAGGGCATGGATGTGGTGGGAGAGGTGGGCGATGAGTGCTAAGATGTAGACGGCGGCAAAGAGGCGGTTGAAGTGGCGCCTCCGGAAGTGGTGGACTGTGGTGAGAGGTGGTGGCACGGTGGTGGTGGTGGTGGTGGTCATTGTTTTTTTCACTCTCTCGGGTTTAGGCTTAGCTCTTAGTTTGGGGTATTCACGGACTATTTATAATAAGTCATGAGGACCATATGTTTGGGGACGATGTTCATAGAACAAATTGATGAACAAGGCCATAACAGTACCAATCATAATGAACAGTAACACATGCGACTGCGAAAGGGGTGGGGTTGTATATATTCCATCGAAATTCTTAAGATACCATTAATAGTAGTTTTTCGATTGGTTCTAACAATTTGGCGTGGGCCCCCCTTTTTTTTCAATTGCATTACGCAATAAATGCTGAATTATAACTGGGTTGAGTCCATGCAACTTGTCTAGAAAATAACGATGTCTTTGCGTTTATGTTGTTTTGTGTGAAAAAAATATATTTTTCACTATTATGCAATCTGAACTCGTGCAATATCGTTTGAAAAAAAAAACTCGTGCAATATAGTGTCGTCGTGGTGCGCGTGGATTAAAAAATAAAATAATATAGCAACAATTAAATAATTAAAAGAGCACCTCGGGAAGCACCACCAGGTCATTATTTCTTCAAGAACTTTACAAATAAATAGGCACTTAGGGAGCAAATGAAAAGTAACCCACGGATAAGAAAGTAAGAGAGAGAAAAGAAATGGAGAGCTTGCGGTTATTTTTTGGGACATTAAAGAGAGATATTGAGTGTACTCTCCTTTATAGATCGAGAGGTTTCGTAACTCTATATTTTCTTTATAGTTAAAATTTTCTTAATGGCCTATGGCTTTGTTTGGGGTCATGTGAAAATTTGTGTCGATTTTTATCTATAATTGTTCAATAGCAGATGTGTTGTTCGGTCGGATTTGTTGCCCTAATAATTGATATCAGAACCAAGATTAGGTTTTACATATTTTTTATTGTATGTTCCATGGTTTCCACTAACATGGACGCTCCACATAAGAATATAATAAGGCTCTTGTACCGTGACAAAAAGTAGGTATGAGTTTCAATAATTATTTGCTACAACTCTGTCGGAGCAATCGTTCACGACTGAACATAAGATATTGATAGCAAAATTTGACATCGAAAAGTTGAACGACAGAATTTTTCACTATGAAAAATAGAGGCTTTGTTGCGGAAAGACAATTACGTTGATGCAATCAGAAAATGGGATAACACCATTAAAGATGATAAGAAATGGAACAAGATGAACTGGAATACTATTGCAAACCTTCATTTACCACTAGCAGATTAGATCTTGTCCATCAAATGACAAAATAAAACGACAAAGGATATATGAGAACACATCACCAAAATGAATGGGACCAAGTCATTATATAATAACATCTTCTTGATAAGAAAATTGCATCTAAACATAATCTAGTTGAGAATGACATAATCTACTTCAATGATGAAGCATCTGAACATCTTGCATACTCATTTTTTCAGCTAAACGTCGTTGGCTATATTAGAATCCCAAGAAAGTGCAGAAATTCAACATCATAATTCTCCTTGATTTGCGTGATCAACTCGTCATTAACTCGATGAATAAGTCCACCGATAAATTGATTTTCGATAACATCGCAACTGTCATTGGATAAAAATCGAAATAAGAGCAAAGAGGATCATCAATCAGGTTCTCAACAAGTTGAAGGTTTGATGGTGATGAGGGAGAGATGAACAAAATGTGGTCGAAATGGGAGTCACAATCAAGGCATGGCAAAATTAAGAAGTAAGAAGAAGGATTTGAAATATTATCAGCGTGGAGAGAGTGTTACACGAGAAGGATTATTGCATTCTGAAGATTACAATCCTCAGGGTACTCTATTTAAGGCATTGGATGATAAGAACATGTCGTATAGTGATGCAACCATCTCAATGGAAAATAAAAATATGTGCGACAAGATATGGCTTCTTGACTCGACAACAACTTATGACCTCTCGAATAAACGAGTTCAACCATTATAAACATATCTTATGAGGATCTATGTACAGTTGTTGCCTTAAAATTATAGGCATTAGAATTGTGAAGTTGAAGTTACACGACCGTACAGTTCGTACTATAAAGGAGTGCGGCACATGGAAGGTCTGAATAACAATTTATTTTTAGTTGCGAAATCAAAGTTCAAAATAATGAATCATGAAAATATTTCGAGAAACGTTTGTAATTCTGATGTGTGAAATAGTCGCTTGAACGTTCAATTGAAAGATTAGTTATGTTCTTGAATTAGATGCCTGGACATATGTTAGAACAAGGCAGGAAAATTCTATGGGATTGCATAGCAACAAAGCAACATCAGCTACAGTTCAACACATCGAATGCGAGAAGTAACGACGTTGTGGAATTAGTTCACTTTGATGTATGACATTCATCAGTTTCATTATCGGGAGGAGCAAAACACTTTTTCTCATTCATCGACGATTATTCCCAGGAATTGATGGGTGAATACCATAAAAAAAATAAGGGAGATGCGTTTGCAATCTATACCAAGCTCGGGTCACATAACATTTTTTCATCGACATGCTAAGAGTAGGTGGAAGGCTAATAACATCTATTGGCCCCATCCTAATAATGGTGTCTGGCAAACCGATCAACGAGCTGTGGAAGAAAATCGTTGTGGATTACTTTGATGTCATTTTCACTTCACAATGACCATCGAGTCATGATGTGATGAATTGGTTCATGTCATTTCACCTCGAGTTATTCAGGCGATGAACGATGCTCTATTACTCAATACACAATTGATGCAGTTAACAAGTTTAAATCTTCTGGTCCCATGGATTTCCGCCTTTTCTCCAGAAATACTAGAATGTCGTTGGTAATGAAACTACTCATACCGTTCTTGATTTTCGGAACAATTATGTGTCGGCCTATGATTTTAATGGTACGAAAGTTATTCTCATCCTTAAATGTCATAGTCCCGACACTGTCGAAGTTTTGTCCCATTAGCCTATGTAATGCTACAAACAATTTCGTCTAATACGAAGTCGAATCGAGATTCGTAAACGAGCATTAAAACTGTCCTTGAATGATCCGAACTTGACGAAATAAATCGAAATGGACTCGATAAAAATAAAATAAAATAAAAATAAAAATAAAATGAACCCGGAAAATAAATAAAGACTCGACACGAACCGAAAAGGTAGGATGCAATTTAGAGGATACGAATTGCGCAAGAACATATCTCTTTTGGATCACAATGAACGGTTTCCGAAATCCTATCCCCTCAAGCAGAACCGACCCTCAAATAACAATATTAGGACAAAGCCTAACACCTTTAAATTAAGGGCTGACTTTGCTTGAATGCTTTGATGCTATTAGTTAAATTGGACGAAATACTGATCGCGTTGGCGTGTTCTCTTAAATATGGTATAGAGATTCGTGCATATACGTCAAGTAATAATTAAAACGAATACGTTAAACTAGCACCACGCGCGATAGACAGTGTACCTATCGTTTGTAGAATAGCTTAGCGAGTATCCGAGTATCGAACACGAGGAATAACATTGATTACTAGTAATTACCTATCAATTCGACATTTAGCCTAACAAGTAGTTTGTGATTTTTTTTTATTTTTGAACTAGATCACAACTTAAACTAACACGATGAAAGAACTTAAGACACGACTGAAGATTTAAAAGTAACTTTTCAAGTGGAGAAGAATGTGCTCGGGATTTCGAATCCCGCTAGGTATCGTCGACTAGGCCGTAAACCACCGTATCCACGCAGATAATGACTAAATCGCAGTAATTTCTTTTCACTCCCGAATTTGCTGTCGCCCTAAACGGTCGCGAGGATTTATATTGGTTTACCTATAGCGAGGGTCGACTATTTGCTTTCGCCCTATAGTCGACTCCTAACGTTTACGAAAGGACTAACCGTTCTTTAGCTTTCGCCCTCAACGGTATACCAAACGTCACACCAATACATAGACATATCAAATGTGACCTTCAAAACAACACATAGACATATTGAATCGAAGAAACAATGTCGTAAACGATAAATAAACAATGTCACGTGTTCACGAGTGTTATAACGCCCAAACGACAACTCTACCCAGCGTTCATCTCATCCCGAGCACATAAGAAGCGTAGCTACTCATGCTTAAGAGAGATCTACAAAACATATACAAAATAAAGTATAGAGAATACATAGATCTTCCCTATTTTACGAGCCCACGCAGATCCAGCGTCCTTTGTGCTAGATCTTAGATAAAATGAGCTTCGAATCTTCACTTTAGCACCTAGGAATCGTTTTGATTGATTCATATTGGTCTTGAGACGTCCCTTAGGTGTATTTTATATTTTGGAAGTGAGTTATGTCGATCTAGATCCAGATTTGGGTTGAGAAGTGCGACTTATATAGAAAGTAATATGAAACACGGCCTAACACACCGACAGACACGGCCGTGTAATCAGTCTGAGGTCCCGCGTTTGCGATGCTGATTAACAACATGGCCGTGTATACCAAAGCAACAAACCGTGTAAACCTGCCGATGCTTCCTCTTTCACTGATGAACCACACACGGCCGTGTTCATGGTCGCTCAAGGCCGTGTAAATTTGCCGAGGCTTACCTTTGAACAATAATGGAGTAAGCACGGCCGTGTTGGTTCTTGACGTGGCCGTGTTGTCTGTGAACATGGCCGTGTTGTCGGTTGGTTGGAGCCGTGTTTGGTCGCCGAGGCTTACTATCCTTTTTGCGTGATCAAACACGGCCGTGTTGGTGCATAATGAAGCCGTGTGTCTGGTGAACTTGGTCATTTTTGCCCCATATTCTCTCGATTGGTCCCGATTGTTATCTTATACTCCTTCAATATCAAAACATAGGTATAATCTTTACTATAAGTACAAGATAACTCAAATAAACCAAGCTACGACCTAAATATGATAGAGATAAACGTATAAAAATATGTTTATCAAACCTCCCCACAGTTAAGCTTTTGCTTGTGCTCAAGGAAATTAGAATTGAGAAATGACACAAAAATGTGAGACAACTTCTTTGCAACCCCTCATTTAAGATAGAAAACATGAAATGGAATAGTGCAAGAAATTCGAAACACTACACTAATGCTTAACTTGTAACAACACGAATTCCCTTAGCAACATTACTCAAGACTCGTACTTCGCTGGAATTCACTCAAATCACTCGGTGTATGGGTTAATATATCGGTGAATTCACTCAATTCATGCAAAAGTTTAGTCATTACCAAAATCTTGCGAGTGGATTGTAAATCTACTACTCTCGGTGCTAGGTCGTAAATCAGAAGGTCTTCTCCGAGTTTTGTTTAGGTTCAGCTGACACAAGTGAGAAGTCAACTTTTTATCGAATAAGTCATAGAGGTAGTGTTGGTCTTGTGCCGTTGTACGATAGCGCGCCGCATACATCGTGGCTAGCTCTTGCCATCCGAATTCTCTTCATATGATAATAATATTTTTTTTACTCCTCTTTTCTCGTGCCACTAAGCTCCTCTTCTCTTAGTCCCTTTGCGGGATAGAGATTATCGAGGGAGGAGTTCTTAGCGAGAGATTATCGTCAAGGATACTCTTTGTTTTTTTTTTTCGATGGCCGGGCAACGCTTTTCCACTTGGGCACTCGACTTCCACTTTCGCTGTCTCTTAAGTCAGTGGTTTATAATTCCGGGTTTTCGCAAATAAACAGGTTCAGGCTCAAAGTGGATTACTACGGTGATCAGTCGTGGTTAGTAACTTTGGCTATGGACTTACTTCCTATTGCCTTCCTCATTTTCACACAACAACACCTTAAGCAGTATCAACACGAATCACACAAGAAAGTTCAAGGTAGAAATAAACTATGCACTACTCGCACAACCAAAGAAGTGAGCAAAAAGCTCAATTTGCTCAAAAATCTCACAAAATGGGTCATGAGTACGGATCTTTTATAATATCATTAAAGTCATTCGTGTCGAAAGAAATCAAGCAGAAGTGCATGTCCTAGTTACTCACAAAATTCCTTAACATGCAGATTATCTATATGACGAGAAGCTAATAATCTTGTCAAAGACTAAAAGAACATGCATTTCTCAATGATTCATGCACACTAAAAGAAAAAATTTTGTTCACGCACATAAATTCCCCCTCCCCACACTTGAGAAATACGTCGCCCCCGACGTATTAATTAAAAGAACAAATGGAAAGATGAATTTATTTAAATGCATGAACTCCCCTAAATTGATGAATCCATGACCATGGTGTGTTGTTTGAGTTTGAGCAGCAAGTCCTTCTCCCCACACTTGATGGTTTGATTGGGTTCTACATATTGCGTCACGTAGGTATCGTTTGGACGTTCACTCGTGACATTTCCTGACGTGGAAAGTGAAAAGAAATAAAAAGACGTCAAAACAAATATTACCAAAGCGTAATGGTCTAGCAAGTGATAATATGCATTAAAGAAAAGTACATGCAAGCATGTAAAGTTCACAAAAGAAACAACATAAAGATAAAATGAAACTAGAATTCGGGCTCCGGTGATGACTCGTGGGAATCATCGTCGTTGGACGATGATTCATCTCCTTGGTCAACGAGCTTACGGGACTCCGCGAGCAACTTCAAGGCGTCTTGCACCTTCTTCATCGCCTTCTCCTGACGGTCCTGCCTCTTTTGGAGCTTTCGTTGCTCCTTCTCTTGGCGGCGATGAGCAGCTGCATTCTCTTCCCTATCCGCATTCCGAGCTGCCTCGTAATATTATCGGTCATGAGCTCGTGTCTCCTCGTAGTACTGGGCTATATATTCGCGGAAGGCATTGAAACGGTAGTCGAAGTCTGCAGCTCTCATGTAGGGGTCGACGCCCGATGATCCTCTGGGGGCGAATGAGGAAGGGTCGGCCGAGTGTGAAGGTCATTCGAATGTTGGGTCGATTGGCACCGGTATCGGACCTTCGGTGGCAAAGGGCTGTGGGATGTCGGTGTGGTGGCGATAATTCTCGTGCCATTGATAGAAGTAGTTCTCCTTTACCCATCCCGGTAGCTTCGAGATCATCCTCATCCTACACAACATCGCGGCGTTCAATGACTTCCACCCGCCAACTTTCGTCATTTCCGGAGCATTCGCCGGCCAATACCCCAAACCTTTCACCACCTTAGTGATGAACGGTCGCACAGCAATCTTCCCGTTCTCGTGTGCCTCGGACTGCTTCCTAAAGCCGAGTGCCATGGCGATCCCAAGGTGGACTTTATGCCCGTTGAACATCCGGGAAAGGTAGAAGAGATCCCGGAGGGTGACGACGCCGTTGGACTCTCCTCGTGTGGTGACAGAGGTAGAAAAGAGTCGATGAATGTACCTTAGTCCCGGTGCTTGCAACGAGGAGGCCTTCGATTGTGTACTTTTATACTCGGGCGCAACTTCGTTTGGTCCCCACGGGCGAATCATCGCGTGCCAACGCGCGTTCCTCTCGGCTTTCTTGTCGAAAACATGTCATCATTTGAATGGGGGTCATTGGCATTTTGAATTCTTGGAACTTCACATCCCAAGGCCTTACAAAGAGAGTCGACATTCGTCACCCTCTCCCTATTCAATGCACGGAATTTGACTCCGTTTCTATAGGCGTGTTCGTTAAAGGAGAAGGTGGTGAGGAACTCGAGAGTGAGCTCTTCGTAAGCCTCTTCGTCGATGCTGAAGAGGGCGTCCCAACTACTATTAGAGAGGTAATTATCGACTTGTTGGACGATGTGGAGGTGCTCGAGCGTCTCTCGGTGAAGTCGATCGGTCTGCATGAATGTCATTCCCTTTAGCTTCTCGTAACGTTGCTCTCGGGGATCATCGGCGAAGTTGGTCATGGCCGCAAGCAAATCTTCGCTTGGTTCGGTATTTGCTCGACGCCGACTGTGTGTGGTGGACTAGCGTTCGGGTTACGAGATGAGCTAGCACGAGAGGGATTTCTACGAGACATTGTACCTGCAAAACTTAAAATGAGTCTCGAGAAATAACATAATAGATTAGCCATCTCAACTCGACCAAACTTTCGTAAGCATTGAACGAGCACGTCAAATTCCAGTGAATATACAAAATCAAAATCATATGAGCATGTCATGCATTAAAATGGAATTAGGCAAGTCCAAGTCGAAAATCAACACCATTTATGAAATATGAAATTCGTAAATTGAGCATCAACATAAAAATTTTGGGTTTGACATTTCATCGAACACCTTCAATGCATATAGAGAGGGGCGAAATTAAACCAACAAAATCGATGAAATTGGTTTGCCCAAGGAGTCTACAACGTAGCTTTAACCCAACAATCATTAATCAACACATTACTAAGGCGAATTTCACGAAAACTTAAAATTTGAAAATTTAGGGTTAATGAGCAAATCATACATTTCCCGCTTAGATTTGAGTTTCTCGCGTAGTTGAGATGTGTGTCTACGTTCTAGAAGATGTTTTCGGAGTTAATACACTTGAAATCGATAATTTTCGTGTGCGTTGTGGGTGTGGGATGTGGTAGCGCGCGGTTGTGTACATATGTGTGTGTCAAATGAGCTCGTTCGACCCATTTTAATGGTTTTCATGTTGAATTCGCGATACACACGGCCGTGTAGGACACTACAGAAGTCGTGTTACAATCGCGCGTTTATTTATTTTTTTTTCAGTTTTAATTAATTTTTTTTTTTAAATATGGTAACCAACACGGCCGTGTATTAAACCGTGTAGATCCGCCGAGGCTTCAAAATCTTCAGCCATATCTTCACACGGCCGTGTGAGTAGAAACTGTGGTCGTGTTGATTTCTACCGAGGCTCTCAGCACTACACGGCCGTGTATTTTTACCACACAGGCCGTGTTAAAAGTGCGCGGTATTTATTTATTTATTTATTTATTTTTTATTTTTTTTTTAAATTGATAATAATAATTTAAATTTTATTTTTTTAAAATTTTATGAAGGGAACACGGCCGTGTTTGTCGCCTTCTAGCCGTGTTCCATAGCCGCGGCTTGATCATCGTGGTTGAACACGGCTGTGTTGTGAAAATATTACGCCGTGTTGTTTTGTTTTTTTTTTGTTTTTTTTTTAATCGAAGCTCCCAATCCTTTCACAGTCGTGTTTCTTTGGCTCTAGCCGTGTTGGCATGTAAAACACGGCCGTTTTATATTAGATATAGATTGTGCTTAAGTTTCATCGTACCGTGCTCTATCGTCGTTACAACGTTAAGCCAACCTTGACGTAGGTCTATAATAGTTGGGCACGTAAATATGGTACTGACATTAACTTGAGCGGAACTATTGTTAGGTGTGACATAACGCATGAACATCAAAATCTTTTATAGGGATTATGGATATGATTTTGTAACGAAAAAGGCAAATCCGATTTTGTTCATAATGGCGCCGCTTTCCACAAATCAAAAGACGGCGTTCTGAAGAAAAAATCGGATTGCAAAATTAATGATGCCTTATCATTTCGTTGCGCTCATGCCTATAAATAGGATGTGTAGTTGTAGGCTTTACTGCACCACAACATAAATCTTCTCTGATTATATCTTTTAAGCTTCGCAATGTATAATTTCGGAGAAGATGCAGAACGTGAGAACATCCCTCAAGAAACCTTCAGGATGGAAAGTATAGAAAGGCTCAAGCTTGAGTTATTCATCCTTTTGGGTTTGCTCGGGGTTGCAATCGCCGCTTTTGTGGCGTGGGTCGTTACGCATTGTACTTGCATATAATCACTATGTAATCGTGCTTACTAAAGTAAGGAATGCTTAGTTCCAAGCTTTTATGTATCGGGTTGTAACACGATGTCCATCGATGTAATCGTTATGTCACCACGCTCATTTCGCATCTCTATCATTCAACTCCCCTTTTATTAGTATTATTATTATTATTATTAATAGTGATAAATAAACGTGAAATGCAACTAATCTTAAGTTATAAAGTAAAGTAAACGTGAATACAAATACCTGGGTTGCCTCCCAAGAAGCGCTTCTTTAACGTCGTAAGCCGGACGTACCTTTTCATGCTTTACCCCTAGGTTGAAGTCGAGGTACATGACCTCGTTATCACTTGGTGCTTTCTCGCCTCGGAAATAGTGCTTCAAACGTTGGCCATTAACCTTGAAAGTTCCCTGTTCATCATTATAAATCTCGACAGTACCGTACGGGAAAACACGAGTAATAATGAATGGTCCAGACCAACGCAATCTCAACTTTCCGGGAAATAGCCTAAGTCGAGAATTAAAGAAGAGTACTTGATCCCCTTCTCGAAATTCTCTCCGTTGCTTAATCTTTTCATCATGATAAGCCTTTGAACGCTCTTTATACATTCTTGCGTTATCGTATGCCGATAAACGCCACTCATCAAGCTCATTGACTTGGAGCTTACGTTTTTCACCGGCTCGCTCCAAATCAAGGTTTACTGACTTAATTGCCCAATAGGCTTTATGTTCTAATTCGATGGAAGGTGACACGTCTTTCCGTAAACTAGTTTATACGGTGTAGTACATATGGGTGTCTTGTATGCCGTTCTGTAAGCCCAAGTGCATCATTTAATTTACTCGCCCATTTCCGTCGGTTCCCGTCTATGGTTTTCTCTAGGATGCGTTTCAGCTCCCCATTTACAACCTCTACTTGGCCACTAGCTTGAGGATGATAGGGGGTAGAGACACTATGTTTAACACCATACTTTTCTAAGGTTCGTTCAAATTGGGTGTTACAAAAATAAGTACCCCTATCACTAATGATGCATTTATGTGTCCCGAACCGTGAGAACAACGCTCGTAAGAATTTAACAACAACTCTCGCATCGTTAGTGGGTAGGGCTTGGGCCTCGGCCCACTTAGACACGTAATCAACAGCCACAATAATATACTTGTTATTGTACGAGCTAGGAAAAGGGCCCAAAAAGTCTATGCCCCAAACATCAAATACTTCGCATACTAAAATAAAGTTTTGTGGGCATTTCATCGCGTTTTGAGATATTACATGCTCGTTGACATTGATCGCACGTGTCAACGTTCCTATGAGCATCCTTAAAGATCATCGGCCAGTAGAATCCACATTCTAACACCTTTTGTGCAGTGCGATTGGGTGCATAGTGTCCTCCGGTAGGTCCGCTGTGGCAATGCTCGATAATCTTCATTGTTTCCGGGAAAGAAACACAACGTCAAATGACTTGGTCTGCACATCTCCTGAAAAGAAAAGGGTCTTCCCAAAAGTAGTATTTCAAGTCGGAAAAGAATTTCTTCTTTTGTTGACTTGTATACTCTTTTAGTAGGATCCTCGCAACAAGATAATTAGCAAAATCTGCAAACCACGGGACTTCTTCATTTACCACTTTTATGGCGTATAGATGTTCCTCTGGGAACGTGTCGTGGATCGTTTTGTTGTCGGGGTTCAGTGTCTCAGATTCCTCTAGTCGAGAGAGGTGATCTGCTACCACATTCTCGGCACCCTTCTTGTCGCCGATCTCGATATCAAATTCTTGAAGGAGCAAGATCCATCGAATAAGCCGCGGCTTGGCGTCTGGCTTCGCTAGCAAATACTTCAATGCAGAATGGTCAGTAAAAACAACAACTTTAGTCAAAATAAGATATGACCTGAATTTGTCGAAGGCGAATACGACAGCGAGAAGCTCCTTTTTGGTGGTAGTGTAGTTGCATTGGGCTGAGTCCAATGTCTTACTCGCATAGTAGATCGGCCGAAAGTGTTTATCCTTCCGCTGTCCCAGTACAGCTCCAACTGCGTAGTCACTAGCATCGCACATAAGTTCAAAGGGTAACCCCCAATCGGGAGCAACCATAATAGGTGCAGAGATCAACTTTTCCTGAAGCAAATTGAAAGCATTAACGCATTCGTCATTGAAGTTAAATGGAGCATCTTTTTCTAGCAGCTTAGACATAGGTCGTGCAACTTTCGAAAAGTCTCTAATGAATCTTCGATAAAATCCTGCATGGCCTAGGAAACTCTTAACAGCTTTCACGTTCGAGGGAACAGGTAGCTTTTCTATCGTCTCTACCTTAGCCCGATCCACTTCGATTCCTTTAGAAGAAATCTTGTGTCCCAATACTATACCCTCTCGAACCATGAAATGGCATTTTTCCTAATTAAGTGCTAGATTAGTCTCTTCACAGCGTGCTAACACACATTTAAGATTAATTAGACAAGCATCGAAAGAGGTACCAAAAACTGAGAAATCATCCATGAACACATCCATGATTTCGCCCACCAATTCGTCGAACATCGCCATCATGCATCGCTGAAACGTGGCTGGGGCATTACAAAGACCAAATGGCATCCGTCGATAAGCAAACATACCAAACGGACAGGTGAATGTCGTCTTCTCTTGGTCTTCCGGAGCTATTGGAATCTGCAACTAACCTGACAGGCCATCAAGAAAACAGTAAAATGCATGTCCTGATAACTTTTCAAGCATTTGATAAATAAAGGGTAAAGGAAAATGATCATTTCTCGTGGCATCGTTCAATTTTCTGTAGTCGATGCACACACGCCATCCAATTACGGTTCTCGTCGGAATCAACTCGTTCTTTTCGTTGGGAACGACCGTCATGCCTACCTTCTTTGGAACCACTTGGACGGGACTCACCCATGCACTATCTGAGATCGGTAGATCACTCCGGCATCCAGTAGCTTAATGACCTCCTTCTTCACGACATCCTTCATGTTGGGGTTTGAAGTCATCCTCCATGAGAATCTTATGTGTGCAGAAGCTTGGGCTAATCCCCTGAATGTCGGATATCTTCCATGCTAATGCCTTTTTGTGCTCTCGCAGCACCTTCAACAACTGGTCTTTTTGCCTGCCGTCGAGACTTGATGATATTATCACTGGTAGCTTCGATTTGCCTTCTAAAAATGCATATTCGAGATGTTCGGGCAATTGTTTCAACTCTAGGACAGGTGGCTCTTCGATCGAGCTCTTTTCTTTGTCCTCCTCTTTACTTTCGTGGACTTCCGTCACAAGCTCATCATAATCTTCTTCGCACTCATCGGTGGCCACCATCATGGATGATTGTGTATCGCCCCCGCCAAAAACCTGCGACACACCTTGCACAGAAAAGATAAAATTATGTTCAAAGATATCCAAGTAACAACACTTATCGTCAAGTGAGCTAGGACTTTTCATAGAATCTGCCATGTTGAAAGTCACTTTCTCGCCATCAACCGTCAAGGTCAAAGTACCATTTCTAACATCTATCATGGTTTCACCAGTGGCCATGAATGGTCGACCTAAGATAAGAGGAATATTTTCATCTTCCTCCATATCCAAAATGACGAAATCGGCCGGAATTATGAACTTGTCCACTTTCACTAGGACATCCTCGATAACACCGCGAGGGTATTTTAAGGATCTATCAGCCAATTAGAGGCTCATCCTAGTGGGTTTTGGCTCGCCTAAACCTAATCTCTTAAACATAGAATAAGACATCAAATTTATACTAGCTCCTAGGTCGGCTAATGCACGTTCAACAACAACATCTCCTATAAGACAAGGAATAGTAAAACTCCCTGGATCCTTAAGCTTCTTCGGCATTTTACTTTGTAAATGGCTGAACACCCTCCTCGTAGGCACACAGTAGAAACGTCTTCGAGCTTCCTTCGGTTGGTGAGCAAGTCCTTGAGGAACTTCGTGAAACGAGGCATCTGCGTAATAGCTTCAACAAACGGTAAGTTTATATGCATTTGTTTACACATACCCATAAATTTTTCAAATTGCTCCTCGTCTCGATCCTTCTTCAACCTAGCCGGATATGGGATCTTCGGTTAATATGGCTTCACCGGCGGTCGACGGGTCTCCTTCTCCGTTCCTCTTTCAGCTTCAACCTTTTCAAGTTTCTCACCTTCGATTTTCTCAACGTCTTGCCCTTTGTGGACCTCGATATCAACCTGTTCTGTGGGTTGCTTCATCGTGGGCTGCTCTCGCTCCTGCAATTCCTTCTCATTCCTTAAGGTGACGGCCTTGCAATGTTCCCTTGGATTCGTCTCAGTATAGCTCGGGAGCGAACCTTGAGGTCGTTCCGCCAATTGTTTCGCTATTTGGCCGACTTGTTGCTCCAATTTCCGTACTGAAGCATCCGTGTTTTGAGCTCGTATATCGATGGTTTGGAAATGTTCTTCCATCTTCGTTAATCGGCTCTCATGGGCTTGAGTGGTCTTGTTGAAGTTTGAGAGGAGAATCTCCATCATACCCTTCATATCCTTCATGTCATTAGGTCCCGACCCTTGAGCTGTATTTTGATAATGGTTGCTCGATCCTCCAGATTGAAATCCCGGTGGTGGCCCTTGCTGGAATCCGGACTGCCTCTGCATCTGCTGGCCTTGATTACCGTAGGACATGTTAGGGTGTGCTCGAGGTTGAAAACTCCTCTGACCTTGGTAATTGCCCATGTAGTCAACATGCTCTAAGGGTGATATGGCTTGACATTCCGAAGTCTCGTGAGCTGCACCACAATTACTGCAGTGAGGTATGTATGGTATTTGTTGAGGTGGTGCTGCGGCCATCGGGGTTATCACAGCGTTGACGGCTTGCGGTTGAGCAACCTTTGGTATAAGAGCATTTAACACCGTCTGAAGTTGAGTTTGCGTCGTGGCCATTTGCTGTTGAAGAGCATCAAACTTAGTATTCATCGCTGTATCGTTGCTTACTTCGAACATCCCAATCGAAGAAACGATGTCGTAAACGATAAATAAACAATGTCACGTGTTCACGACTGTTATAACGCCCAAACGACAACTCTACCCAGTGTTCATCTCATCCCGAGCACATAAGAAGCTTAGCTACTCCTGCTTAAGAGAGATCTACAAATCGTATACAAAATAAAGCATAGAGAATACATAGATCTTCCCTATTTTACGAGCCCACGCAGATCCAGCGTCCTTTGTGCTAGATCTTGGATAAAATGAGCTTCAAATCTTCACTTTAGCACCTAGGAATCGTTTTGATTGATTCCTATGGGTCTTGAGACGTCCCTTAGGTGTATTTTATCTTTTGGAAGTGACTTATGTCGATCTAGATCCAGATCTGGGTTGAGAAGTGCGGCTTATATAGAAAGTAATATGAAACAAGGCTTAACACACCGACAGACACGGCCGTGTAATCAGTCTGAGGTCCCGCGTTTGCGATGCTGATTAACAACACGGCCGTGTATACCAAAGCAACAAACCGTGTAAACCTGCCGAGGCTTCCTCTTTCACTGATGAACCACACACGGCCGTGTACATGGTCGCTCAAGGCCGTGTAAATTTGCTGAGGCTTACCTTTGAACAATAATGGAGTAAGCACGACCGTGTTGGTTCTTGACGTGGCCGTGTTGTCTGTGAACATGGCCGTGTTGTCGGTTGGTTGGAGCCGTGTTTGGTCGCCGAGGCTTACTATCCCTTTTGCGTGATCAAACACGGCCGTGTTGGTGCATAATGAAGCCGTGTGTCTGGTGAACTTGGTCATTTTTGCCCCATGTTCTCTCGATTGGTCCCGATTGTTATCTTATACTCCTTCAATATCAAAACATAGGTATAATCTTTAATATAAGTACAAGATAACTCAAATAAACCAAGTTACGACCTAAATATGATAGAGATAAACGTATAAAAATACGTTTATCAAATACTAGTTGATAACTCGGAGGAATTGCGAAGCAAAACCAGACTCATTTGCGAGAAACTAGTGCAAGGAAATAAACTCACTTGTTTATTCGAAAACTCAACTTCCTTCTTATTCTCCTGCACACATGCGACAAATGTATATAGCCTATCCTAAAAACTAAAAAGGCTTAAACGAAAAATTAGGTAGTCAAAGTATCCATTTAATAAATGATTGGACACCCATGTATCTCGCATGTTCCCATGGTTGATGCTTTGAATCCCATGCAATCATGACCTTCGAAATTCCTTTGCTTGACTTGTATTCCATGCCTCATAATTGGGCTCATTTGGGCTTCAAAACTATTGCAATTTTTAAGTACTGAGACTGAGCCTCGATCCCAAGAGGTTCACATTAGCGTCTAAGTGCATTGCAAATAAACTGAAAAATTGATGGGCTAACTCATATCCCCGATGCAGTCTACTTTTATACCTCGTCGATTTCTTACTGATAATGTATTTCTAACGTTTAAGTTCGATCCACAACTTGTTGGGAGTAGAGGCATCAAAGCTTGCCCAACCTAGTAAAGGGGATTAAAGCATTCGCTTAAACGGAGGCGAACATGTAGGAGTGACTTTGATCCTATTAAATTATATATGACTAAAGAATATAATGACATGAGTGGTTATCCTGAGGAACGTACTTTGTTGGTTGGGCTTTCATACTTATTTTTTCCACTTAATATGTTGTATATAGCTCTATTCTTACTCTTTTATCCTTAACAAACATGTTTTGGCGGAGTAACACCTTCATGAGACCCTTGTCAGGGCTACCCTCTTTCACCGTTTCTTTTTTGTGCAAAAGTGTTTACATACTTCTTCAGAAGCGGAGGAATCAAGGTCCAAGGAATCTCGGTAACACTATGAGTACCATCAATATCACACTTATTATTTGTTGATAGTTTTATTGTTTCTTTAAGGTGACACCGGAAGAGACATGTTGGAGTCATACTTGATATTTATGAACGTGCCTCTGGTAAGAAAATTAACTTCGAGATATCATATGTGGCTTTTAATGTAGATCACCATTTGAGTGTACAACTTCATTCGCTACATGGGTTGGGGAATCAACACCAAGATATATACCTCAGTCCACCCTCTACGATTGGCAAAAATATGCAGGACGTTCTCACCAACATTAAAGATCATAATTGAAAATGAATTCAAGTCTGGTTGGAGAAATTTATAGCCCAAACTGGGCGAGTAGTAGTGTTGATAAAAGCCGTGATACAAGCTACTCTGACCTGCACAATGAGCTGCTTGCTTCTACTAAAATTAGTGCTCATGGATATTCATAGTCTACCAGCTAGATAGTGGCAGAATTCCAATGCGATTCGTATTCATTGGTTGTCTTGGAACCATTGATGCATGGTTGAGCTTTCGAGACCTTCATTCGTCCAGTTAGCCATGCTAAGCATAACGCTTTATTCAACACCTAGAGATGTTGGTAAGTCTCATCTTTGAAGCATAATACTTTAGTAACATTTTTTTCTTTCAGCAACACTTGGGACCAATTATTCATTGACGTGGAGATGCATATGCGCATTTAAATCAGTCACGACAGATGGCTTCCATGGCATGTGAGCAGCGGGAAGAACATCACCATATGGAATGGCCCATGCATTACTAGACTAGGCTCTTTCAGACCCCGTTCTGCACCTCGTGCTACTATTCAGATCATCACAATTGCTGACCTTCTGGATAGTAACTCATGCCAACAGGATTTCACGTTGATTCAATATCTTATTCCAACTGATGTCAATGACATACACGTGTTATCCCGCGAAGTTCTCTCAAGTGTCATACCGGGTCACCTAGAACCACACAAACGTATGGGAAATAATCGGTAAAAAGTGGGTATAATGTGCTATGATAATTAGTAATCGTGACATACGTGGTCTTCTTCGTCGCCCATAGAATGTAACATCGTAGCAGAACATATTTATGTGGTGAAAATGTGCCGTGCTACATTGCCAACAACCATGAGTCTGTTTAAACGCAAGTGTATGCCATTTTAGTTGTCTGATGGTAGGTGATGGGAGGAGGAATCGAGAAAATTGGGCATGTCATTATTACTTTCCCCATGGTACAAAATTCTGGAAGCATGCATCCATCTTTTATGATCTTATTCAAGTATAGCCGGGTGACGCTAAGAGTTGGAGTCGCGCTTTTCATCCACACCTATTCTTATCGAGTTTCATATGTTGTCACTATTATGTTGGAGTATGGAAGACAACAAAATAAATGGATAATGAAATGCTCTCATCTACACTACATGTTGATAGAGTGATTATGAGTTAGGCATTGACACGAATGGTTGGCCAATTTTTGTAGCTTCGACCATTTCTTTCCTTCCGGAATAAGCCCAGCTCCGACAAGCTTATTTACAACACCTTTCACTTTGCTCTTTGGGAAAATTCCATCTTTATTGGCTAGAATTTCTTTCATCAACCTGGGTTTGGTAATTATGACACGAGGATTCGGACCGTCCCACATATATTAGATGCGACGATAACCTGACACGGTGTGAATCACTGAAAACCGCATAAAAAAACCACGTGAATGAGGCGTCAAATCATGTTCCACAAGCGTCACATCTATTAGTCGCGGCAAGGCGTCCAATAAACGCAACGACGCTCCTATTATACGCGTTTTGTCGTATTTCGTCAATTCTCACGAAGTCAGCCCTATTTTGTTAATTTCAGAATAAAATAGTAATATTTAATTAAAAAAGCCCTAATAACATGGCAGAATAAATCGTAATTACACCGCTCGCTCGTCGTACTTTCATGCTTTACACATATAGCTTTAATATTTTTCTACAATGATCCAAGAGCATGATTAGGATGCATAAGTTGCGTTGATATTTTAGCCAGATGCGGAACTGTGTTCGACCAAGAAAGATGAGTTACTTCTTTTTTGGGATTTTAATTTTTTTTTCTATTTGAGTTTTTTTTAGAAAAAGAAGGGAGCTAAAACTAAATCTAAAATTCTAGTAGCTATTCAAAAACCTAAATTTGTAGGCACTGATCCCTATAAGTAAACTTTAATTAGGTATTTTTTCAAAGTTTACCTTCTGTAATTCTATATTCAAGACCATTTTCTTGCCGCCTTTTCTATTTTTCATTTTTTGATTGCTATGCGAGCCTTGCGAGCCTATTCTCTGTGTTACTGGAGACACCTCGTTGAACAATTTAGCCTCGCGCAATAAAAAGTTCCATTTCCCAATTGCGAGAACGTGGACCGCCTACGTGGAATTTGAAGACATCCGTTGACCCCACTCTCTAACACGTTATCCTATCAACTAATATCTGCATAGCAAGTGTATGCATAATCTTATGGATGCTATTGGCTCGTCAAATCTCGTGGATGACATTCTACCTTACCCCTTAATAAAAAAATTCTAACGGTTTTCAAGAAAATTCGCATAACCAAATAACGATAAAATTGTAATAATAATTTCGAGCCTCGTCTTATTCTTATCAAATTCGCTCGACCCGATTCCTCCTTGTTCAGGTAACTCCTCTGGATCTTATACTAATTAAAGTATTTCGAAGACTTCCACGATGATTCATCATACATAATAATGATCGGTGCACCCGTCCTTCACAAATCCTCGTTCACAGGACAGTATCATCACCCAACAATCCCCGAGTTCGATTTCGACGCTAAGGTCCAAGAATCCATCGCCCTCACCAAGAAATGCAAGAGCATCAAAGAGCTCAAGCAAGTCCACGCCCAAATCATCAAGCTAGGGCTCTTCGACGCTCCACTGTGCGCGACCAATCTCCTCACAACCTGCGCTCTCTCCGAATGGGGCAGCATGGATTACGCGTGCTCCATCTTCCGCCAAATTGAGGACTCATCTTCGTTCGAGTTCAACGCAGTGATTCGCGGCTTCAACAAAGACGCCGACTTTGAAAATTCTCTTCTCGTATACCTCGAGATGCTTCACGTGGGCGTCGAGCCTGATAAATTCACATTGCTGAAGGCGTGCGCGATTTCGCGGGCGTACGGCGAAGGCTTGCAGATTCACGCTTAGATCCTGAAGATGGGATTCGCGGGAGATGCGTTTGTGCAGAACAGTTTGGTCAATTTGTACGGGAAATGCGGCGAAATTAAGAGCTCTCGTGCGGTTTTCGAGGAGATATCTCCGAAGACAATTGCTTCTTGGAGTGCAATTATCGCAGCCCATGCGAATCTCGGCATGTGGCTCGAATGCCTTCGATTATTTTCCGACATGAACCTGAAAAACTGCTCTTCGAATCGGGCGGAGGAGAGTACTTTGGTGAGCGTGATTTCTGCCTGCACTCGTTTGGGCGCCGTAGATTTAGGAAGATCCATCCATGGCTACGTGCTTAGAAATCTCAGTGGCTTAAATGTTGCGGTGGCCACTTGTTTGATAGATATGTACGTAAGCTGTGGGAAACTCGACAAAGGGATGTTAATATTCCGAGAAACTGTCGAGAGTGCTATAGTGTTGTGATCTCCGGACTTGCAATTCGTGGGAGTTTTAAACGCGTGCAGCCGCGCCGGTCTGGTCGAGTCGGGATTCGGCTACTTCAAGAGAATGACGAACGAGCACGGGATAAAGCCCACGGTCCAGCACTACGGTTGCCTGGTGGATCTAACGGGCCGGGCTGGGCTGATCGATAGAGCCTTGGGCATCATCAAGAACATGCCCCACCACCTCGGGCCCAACGATGTGATATGGAGGAGTCTTTTGAGTGCTTGTAAAGCTCACCGACGCGTAGACATAGCAGAGATTGCATTCGAAAACCTCTGCAAGCTCGAGAAAAAGAACCCCGCCGATTATCTGATGATGGCTAATATATATGCTCGGGCCCGGATGTGGGAAAATCTGCCTCGGTCCGGGCCCAGATGGCCCGTTTAGGGTTGAGGCAAGAATCGGGATTTTGCTCCGTCGAGGTAAACAAGAAGGCCTACAAGTTGGTGTCTTACGATGCTTCGCATCCTCGGTGCGATGAGATATACGAAATGCTTCACCAGATTGAATGGCAGCTGAAATTCGAGGGGTATTCCCCCGATACGTCGAAGGTGCTGCTGCTCGACGTGGACGAGGAGGAGAAGAGGCGGAGGCTGAGTGCTCACAGTCAGAAGCTGGCTATCGCTTTCTCTCTGATAAGCACGGAGAAGGGTAGAGATGTTAGAATCGTGAGAAACGTTCGAATGTGTGGTGACTGTCACGAATTTACGAAGCTGGTGTCGGTGATCTTCGAACGAGAGATTATTGTTAGGGATCGGAATATTTTCCACCGTTTCAGAGACGGGACTTGTTCTTGTAGAGACTACTGGTGAAATAAAAGAAGGGATGCCTCTTTTTTCTCTACAACAACCCAACAAATTCCGTGGAATTTTCGAGGTTAGTCATCGTACCGTCGATCGATTTCAGTCAGCTGTCTTCAATTCAAATCGTCGGGTCATTAGGGGATATTGCAGGTTCGTGTTGTGGTCACGAGGAAGATCATTGAGCCATTAGAAGGAGACTCGTGTTTGGACACGTTCCTCACCGTTACGATGGTCCCATGTTCCCGAGGCTTCGTTGTCCCTTGTTGACACATTTTGGCAGAGAAGAACAAGCTCTGGGTAACCTACGATACTTGCAATGGAAACATGGAAGAATGCAAACTATCTCCCTCAAAGATGTGAAGTGGGGTTAAATAGAAAGAAGAGAAATGGAGAGTGGGCGCTGTGGATCTGTTATTACCGCAACGCCATGATATCAAGCACGCGATTATAATATAACTATTCGGATCGATAGTCAGTCATATTCGCTACACGATCTTCACTTTTTTATCTCGACGGAATATATTGGAATCTTCTTTACTTCTCTATGGGTTTTATTAGTATTTTTGTTAGTGTTTGGTAGATGAGGGGTAAGAATCTATTTATGATATCACCAGAGAATGACTAGTCGAAAATAATGTAGAGAAAATGATGGGATCGATTCAATCTGAATAACAATTATTATTCTTTCATCAAGGCTTACTGATTGGGCTTTTGAATGATGAATTATTAATGATCAAATGATCATAAGCCAATAAATTAAATCATCATAGTGGTTTGGATTCCGTCGAATTCAACCGAACGATTTTCCATTCACAAATTTATTATCCTTGTATTTCCAACTTCTATGTTTTGTACGTCCAACCATATACAAGATAAAAAAAAAATACAGAACTTACACGATTGGTCATGACACATTTCATCCATAGAAAAACGGGCGATATATATTTTGTACCTGTAATGAGACATTTCATTTCATTATTGAATTACACATTTCATGAGATTTTATTTTATTCATTATAACGGTAGTTGTTATTGTGTGATTGATGTAATATTTTATTTTGTGGATGTAATTCGAAATGTTTGTGTATATATATTGGTAATCTGAAATTGGTAAAAAAATATCTAAAATATTGAATGAAAAGTTGCTTATAACAAAGGATACACTAATAGTGTAATTTTAACAACACTTTACATTCATAAGAAAAAGAAAAAGCAAAAAAAAAGAAAGAAAATACAATTTTATTTTCTGGATTCGGATATTCTATCCCACATTTTGTCCCACTCTACAAATGTCCGATACTCATAAGAATTATTTTTTCTTACTTAACACGGAGAGTGGGACAGTATATCGGGTCTTTCTTCCTAACCATAAGGAAGCTACTATACAAACAAACTCCAAGTCCAAACTGCTAGAAAATGGGATAAAACTCATTTTGATCCCCAATGTTTACCTTATTAATCAATGTGGTTCCCGATGTTTCGGAAATGAATCAATTTGGTCCCAACTTGACGAAAATCGTCAATTTTAACAGAAAATCGACATGTGACATCATCATAGCGTGCCACATGTCTCACAGTTAATGATTTTCCGTCTAAGTTGACGGTTTCTATCAAGTTGAGATCAAACTGATTCATTTCCGAAACATGGGAGACTAAATTGGTCCAATTGAAACATCGGGAACTAAATTGGTTCATAAGGCAAACATTGGGGACCAAAATGAGTGTTATCCCGTTATAAAATCATCCGAAGACGCATAAAAGAATTGCTTTGGCCATCACCGGCAAGAGCCAAGACGACATAAGATACGATGATTCAGACCGCACACAGCTAAAGCCCCATGGCATGAAACAACTTCGACGTAAGATTCAGACTGCACAGAGTACTAACTAGTAGCTACGTTTCTTAGTCATTGAGCATCAATTGTGAACACGGTTTCTTGCCCATGAAACTCCTCCACCACGTTGGTTGTTAGGAACATTTGTTCTCGGCCTACCACCACCACTACTAAGTTGAGACTTAGAAAAAAACACCTTCATTCTTTGTTGCTTCATTTGTTCTCGCTTATTTACTTTTTGATTCTTTTATTCTAAATTTTCGCTAATAACACCCAACGCTTTTGATTCTTTTACGTTTATATTTTAATAATTCGCTAATATCACTTCTAACACGTTTGATTCTTTTATGATAATTTAATAATTTTAACGGTTTTTAAGGTCTACAGTTTTCTTTACTAATACACCATTTCTTTTAACAAAAATGGTGTTTGGTTAGAATTAGTTGATTATGTTTGATATTTAATTTTCTTTTCATATTTCCTAATCCATAGTCCATGTTAATTAACTTTTAGCATTAGACTTCAGTCAAATTTATTTGTTTAATTTTTACTTTTTCATTTTCTTTAATTAGTAAAACGTATGATTTAATAACACTATAGACCAAATAAATCAATATATATATATATATATATTATCGATATCAAAATATATGAACAATAATGTTGCAAATATAGTAGAAAAGCCTAAATTATTGAAATAATTTTAAACCTTAACCACTTTGATGTCATTTTTTTTGATACATTTCAAGTTGAAAATAGTATATTCAAATTGAATAACCTTTCATAATATAATGACAAATGAAAATTAAATTTATCTTCTTCGTTAACCTAACCAACACCACACATTTTATACGGCTCCGATCAAACATAGTAAGTTATATTCCGGTTGAAATGTTATTGAAATGCCTATAATGTTGAAATAATTTTCAACTTTAACCCCTTTTGGTTTAATTTTCAACTTTAACCCCTTTAAGAAATATATTCCAATTGATAAACTTTTTTCATAGTAAGATTATATATGAATACTTGTCTTATGCGTTAGCTAAATCGACAACACCAATACATATTATATTACGGCCGCCCAATTGAAGAATCCTGGATCCGCCCCTGCATGTCAGCAAAGAGTGAGTCCAATGTTTTCTGCTTTGCTAGTTCTGAATGATAAGCATCAACTTTCTGCACACACTACTATAATTGTCAATAAAATTAAGTATTGCGCCGCATGATATCGAATTAAAATAAAAACTGACCCTCACGGTAGGGAACTGTTCAGTTGAGGGTTCATTCCTAACATAAATTGGTGTTAGGAGGAGTGACCTCTTTGATTTATATATTGAGTCGAGTGAAGTTAATTTCCCGATGTGGGATTAATAATCTCAACACGCCCTCTCACGTGTGACACAATTCAAAGCCTAACACGTGGATATATCAAATCGGATGGCGGTGAGTCAAACAAGCATGATAACATGCAGATCAAACCCGCTCTGATACCATGTTAAATTGAGGGTTCCTTCCTAAAATCAATTGGTGTTAGGAGGATGGACATCTTTGATTTCTATATTGAGTCAGGTGAAGTTAATTTCCCGATTTGAGACAATAATCTCAACACGCCCCTTTGCTATCATTAAATTGAGGGTTCCTTCCTAAAACCAATTGGTGTTAGGAGGAGGGGCCACTTTGATTTATATATTGAGTAGGGCGAAGTTAATTTCCCGATGTGAGACTAATAATCTCAACACGCCCCTTCACGCGTGGCACAATTCAAAGCCTAACACGTGGATATATCAAATCGGGTGGCGGTGGGTCAAACAAGCGTGATAACACGCAGATCAAACCCGCTCTGATACCATGATAAAATATAAAAAATACTCTTATTTAAACCATCAAAAGATCTTACAGCGAGGTTATGCAGATCGAATATGGAATACGAGTACAAAACACTCAAGAGCAATATATAGATAACTAAGTGATAGATTTTTACACAAGATGTGTAAGATTCAAAGCTTCAACAGGTAAAGCTAGCTGAAACATTAAAGAAAAAAGAAAGAAGAAATGAATGTTGAGCCTACGTTTTTTAAGAGGGAACTATGATGATTTGCGGCCGGCGATGAAGATTATTTGTTAACTGAGCCTTCAAGGGTTTCTCCCTTTTTGTTTACGCAGTAACTTCAAGATCTGGGCTATAATATTCGTTGGCCCAACAAACGTGTATTCGGCCCAAAAAAGCGTTTTTGCCCATATAAATCATTTCAACATTTTTGTGCAACATTAGTATCACAAATATAGTATTTTAGATACGCAAGAAATCTTACAGATCTTTTGGATCTCCCAAGTGGATTTTCTTCATTGTTGGCCACAACCTCAGTATTCTGGTCTTCCTGGTTTTGTTCGTCTGTAGTCTGAAATTCGTAATATGCAGTATGTGCAGCAGCTGGACTAGGAGTTAGAAGATTATATGAGTTGAGGCAAGCCCCACGAAAATGGAATGAAAAGTTAACTGCTTTTCTAAAACAAAATCCCTTTGTGCAAAGTTTGCATGATTACTCTATGTTTTTTTTAAATATATTGATGATAAATGTATTTTTCTTCTCGTATATGTGGATGATATCACTGTTAGTGAAAATGGTGAACATGAAATTGCTAAGTTAAAGTTAATGTTAAATTTCGCATTTTGGTAGTAAAGATTTGTGCAGTTGAAATATTTTTTGGGCACAAAAGTAGTTAGAACTTTAGATTACTTTATTTTACATCAAAGAAAATATGTTCTTGATTACTTGAAGAGTTTGGGATGTTAGGTTGTAAACCAAAAAGAACTCATATGCAATAACATATGAAACTAAGGTTTGATGAAAATGATAAAGTTTTCAAAGATGTTACTAGGTTTCAAAGATTACTTGATAGATTGATATATCTTTGTAACACTAGAATTGTTGCAAATCCGGGACTTAGAATTTTTTTTTGAATCAAAAAGTCCCGCGCGCTTCACAACCGGTTCGCTTGACTCGTTCCTCGCTCGCCCGATTCCCGAGTCACCCGCGATAAGCCTCTCACCCGACCCTGCTTTGTATATGCGGAAACGTAAAAACAAAGACACGGTCAATTCGGGGACAACCGGGTTCGCGCAAAGTTTACAACGAAGGAGAACACTCAAACCCGTGGCACCAAACACGTCTCAGCCTCACGCGTCTACTCTACGATATGACATAGTTATCTCCTAACTTTTTCGGGATCTTAATCGCTCACTCTCTCTCGCTCGCGAAACCCGCAGTGGGATCCCTCTCAAGCTCGGCGCCCGAGCTCGAATTCGCTCGAAGTGCCGCGCCTTCGAACTCTCTCTCGAATGTGTGTGTGGAATTTTCGTATAAGGTGGCTCTCTGATTGGTTGAATGACTCGATCTCGGCGGCCTCCTTTAAATAGGATTTAGCTCGGAGAGATTTCCTCAACAACCTTACTCGAATTCGAATTAGGCCGTTGTGAGAATCTCTCCCCGAGATTTTCTCCCGTTTGACTTGGCTCCCCAAATCTTCCCAACAGCCCCGAGACTTGGTCATCCTTCACGGGGATCGAAGACTAGGTCATCCTCATTTGACTTGGTCTTGATCCTGCCCAACCGTTCCCGAGATCCTCGCAGGACCTGGTCAGCCCGCGCAAAATTCTCACGCGCGCACACACTTCGTGCGCGCGCCGCCTCCACGCATTGCCTGGCCGAGCCGCTGCTTGGCCTGGCTCCCTTTTCTCGCACCGCTACCGACCACCGCCGTCGTCGCTGTCGTCTGCCGCCGTCCGTCGGACTGCCGCTATGCGCCACCTGCGCCGCCACGCACCACCGTGCTTGGCTTGTTGTCTTCCGAGCCACCGCCCGTCGTTGAATTGGACCTTAACGTCCAAGTCGTCCCGCACGAGCTCGCCCACCATCGCCCGCGTGGCCTTGGCCCGCCTGGCCTGGCCTCCATCGTGCCGCTCGTGCGTGTCTCCAAGTGCTTCCCGAGCCATATGCATTGGTGACTTTGAACAACATTGCATTCCCGCCTGGCAATGTTTAAACTTGCTGACGTGGCATTTGCAAAGGTGTAACAAGAATTGATATTTCATTCATTGTACAATGTCTTAGTCATTTGATGCATTTACCTAGGGAATCTCACTGCTTGGCAGCCTGTAGAATCTTAAGATACTTGAAACTCAGACCAGGATATGGGATTTCCATCTCCAAAACTGAGAACTTTAAAACCAATGCCTTTTACGATTCAGACCGGGCTACTTGTACACCTACTCAGAAATTTGTTACTGGTTATGCTTTTTGGGATTTCTTTATTGTCATGAAAAAGCAAAAAACAAAAAACTATTTCCAGATCCTCAATTGAAGCTGAGTACAGAGCTATGGCTCAAACATGTTTGGTATTTTTAAGGATTTCGGATTACTAATATACCCCAGTAGATTTATTTTGTGATAACAAGGCTGCATTGCAGATAGCTGATAATCGTGTCTTTCACGAAAGGACGAAGCATATAAAAATTGACTCTCATCTGGTTCGACAATATATTACATATAAGATTATTTCTACTCATTATGTGTGCTCTAAAAATTAGTTAGTTGATGTCTTAACTAAAGCCCTTGGAAGAGAGAGACATGCTCTTTTTTGCAGGGAACTACGTATGTTAGATGTATTCGGGTCAAGAAGCGAGGGCGGGTGTTGAAATGATTTATATGGGCCAAAACGCTTTCTTGGGCCGAATACAAGTTTGTTGGGCCAACTATTATTATAGCCAACTCTGAAAGTTTCTACGTAAATAAAATGGGAGAAACCCTTGAAGGCTCAGGTAACAAATAATCTTCATCATCATCCGCAAATCATCATATTTCTCTGCAAAATCCTAGGCTCAACATTCATTTTCTTCATTCTGTTTTCTTTAATATTTCAGCTAGCTCTACCTGTTGGTTGAAGCTTTGAATCTTTACACATCGTGTGTAAAGATCTCTCACTTAGCTATCCATATTCTGCTCTGAGTTTTTTGTACTCGTTTTCAATCTTCGATTTGTATAACCTTGCTGGATGATCATTTCAAGGTTTAAATAAGAGTATTTCTTATATTTTATCAGAAACTTCATTCTTCTGCGTAGAACGGGCCCGTTCCTGCTTAAAAAAATGAAACAGGGTATTGAATATAAGATAGAAATACTGATGTAGAGGGCCCTAATGTGTCAAATATGACACTGATAATAATAATAATTGACCAAGAAAAGATTTATAACTTGGTTATTCGCAACGAACAACCTCTTTCGTCCAAAAGCTCTGTCGAAAAGCTCTGTTACGAAGAGGAGCCACGGCCGCTTTTTTAGCAGTCTCAGATGCCAAAGTGAACTGATTTTCCTGGAACTTTAACCATTTTTTTGTGAAATAGCATTGGGTTCGCTAGGCCGCTCGGGGTGATGCGCAGCAGAAAATTCAAATCAATAGCGCACATTTATCGTATAAATGCAACCCCGTCGGTTCATCTAGCGAGCATACGGATCGACACCATTTTTAAAATCACGTACGAGGTACGAATTTTGCATAATTAGGGTTTGAAATATATATCTATTCCTTAGCTTCTTTAGCGCCGAATGAGAGGGAATCAATTCCCGGTGCTACCACCATCTTCGTACATTCAGCGTGGGTACCAATGATTTCGGACACGCGCCGTAGGGATCCAAATGTCTCCCCTCTAATCGAGTCCACCGTTTGAATCGTGACACCGAATTATTCTTCGCTAGTAGAGACTAACACGGATATTAAATCGATACTTTAGAACATAAAGGAATAGTGAAGAACTTTTCTTCTGTAATCACACTTTCGAAGAGGTGCTCGAGAGTTAAGTGTATCTAGACATCTTTTCTTGTATAATTCTCTTCTCTCTACATTCTTACAAGATATTTTCATATATATATATATTATGTTAATCAAACGTTTAGCAATTATATGGTAATCCCCATAATTCCTCTTAATGAGCATTTAAGTGGAAAAAAATGTTACAATCTTGAGTGATTTGTGGACGTTTCAATCGCATATCTTGAAAACAAATGATGACATACCATTTCAAGATACCTCTTTATTATCATTTTAATTCAAAATAAATAATAATAATACCAAGACTTTAAGAAAATTAATTCTTGTTTACTTGGTCAACCAAAACACCTTTTGATCCTCAATGTGTGTTAGGCTTATTATTATTATTATTATTATTATTAATTATTATTATTATTATAATATCAAAAGCCTAAATAATCAATCTAATTGATTATAATATTCCTTCAAATAAATAATCAAATTATTTAATCATATATATTTAAATTCAACAATTGAATTAAAGTTTAATCCAACTATTGGAAATATCAATTTCATATTGTCACTGTCCAAAACTTTGTGTGACCCTTTTAGGTTCACGATTAACAGTAATAGTGGATTTACCTTGTAATAAACTGAATTAACTCTTTAATATCAAGAATCCACAAATAACGGGAACACCTAGCAAGTAGCGTGATCACCTAGTGTTAAGTGAAATAGCGAGTAAACCCTTTTCAATTGCAAGTGCATACATGTAAAATCTTTTCGACATCTAATTTCCCAATCAGACCTTGAGCATGGAATTATAAGTCGAAACCCAATTGGTCTAATAACTATGATTTCATTTCAAGTTTAAATGATTTCTTTATGAATCTCTATTCATCTTGTCTTGGCCAAGGACTTTGAATCATAAACTATGAAAAGCATACGAAATTCACTTATTCTAATATAAGTGTCGAATTTTATGTTGGCCACAGATTAATCTCCATACACACTAATACAATACCCAACAATCTCTTTTGTGATTATCTAGTAATGAGGATTAGTCACGTACTATCGCAACATGAAAATTCTTATTCGACATAAAAGTTTCCATTTAAGAATTTTCAGCGGGTCAAGCTCAATGAATTTGTTCCCTGACAAGCATCTGCATGTATGCATTTGCGTCAACACGCTAACGTTAATGGAACATAACATTCTTGTCTCACAAGCATGCATCATATACACAAGTCTTTCCGGGTTATTCAATGTCCTGTCTTGAAATACCAATCGACTTGGAACTTTATTTAATATCACAGCCTAAGACATATTCCATAATCGCCATCATATGCGCAACCATGTCTCTTAGCTTACAATGATCTAAGGACTTTATCATAAGTGCAAATAACTAAATTAATGCATGCACAACTGTCATAAAATCCATAATCAAATCCGCACAAGATAGAAGTATGAAAGTCAGAAAGTTTATGGACACGAGGTCATCTCTCTAACAGGTATGCATGACGCTATCTATTATTGTAACATTATAGTAATTTCTAGATTGTTTTGGGGGTGGTACCAAAAAGTATTCATTTTCTCTTCTAACCTCTTGCGATTTTTCCTTTAATACTTGTGAACAAGGATGCTATTGTTAGAGTAGAATGCCCAACGTTCCAACTTGTTTGGATATATTCTACTGCCATGAATGAGTTATGGTTGAATAAAATCGACTTTCTTAATTAAATAAGTATTTTTTTAATTAGTATTTCAAAAGTAAGTGGAAAAAACAATGTTTTAATAAAATATGTTTTTGTATGTAATAAATACGAGTCAGCAACTCGTATTCATTAGATACGAGTTACTTATCTGACATGGCTCCTACTGCATCCGTAATCTTTGACCAAGTAACTCGTATCCATTAGATACGAGTTACGCATATCTAAATATTTTTGGCTGACCGACGAAATAGTCTGGCAATTTACGACGATATGCGACGTGTGAGCCGATTTGCAGAGCCTGAACCGACGAGGGATGCCGATTTGAATTCAAATCTGCGTAACTCGTTAGATATGAGTTATGTGATCAACAAGTCAAAATTCGATCAGGTCTGATAAGTAACTCGTATCTAATGGATACGAGTTACTAATTCGTGCCCATCACATACGAAAAACCCTATTTTATTTTCTGTCTTTCAACTTATTTTATAAATACTAATTAAAAAATAACTTATTTAATTTAAAAAGCCTATAAAATCAAGTAACCAACATCGAAAAAAATCAAAGAAGATTCTTACGGAAAATCTTTGCTTCTTGGACTTTGTTGGATTAGCTTTTGACATATTAATCTACATAATTAGCAGGAGATGAAAACACATACGAATTACGAACAATGTAACCCGATATGACAACATAAGTGAACGAAAACACATAAATACGAGGAGCCCACCTAATGAAATGTCCATTTTCTTCTCCGTGAAAGCAATTGATTTGCTTATATAATAGTGCCCTTGCAAAAAAAAAAAAGAAAAGAAATTGCTTCGCTTGTCAAAGGAGTGACTGCCATCTGAAAGATCAAGTAAACAAAATCAATTGCACCAGCAAAAAAAAAAAAAGGAACCAATTGAAAAAAAAAATTGAGACGCAAAGAGAGAGGAACCCATGGCAAGAGATTCCTGGGTTTAATACTGTTAGAGTGAAGATTATGTGCAAGGGAACAAGGAATTTCTTAGCCACTCAAAAAAGATTACATCAACAAAAAACCAAAGCAAGCAGCACAAGAATTTTATAACGAGGTAATAACTCTTCACCACCGTCCGGGGGGAGGGGAGGATTAGGCTTATAAAAAACTAGCTTCTTCTTTTTCAATCCTTTGGATATGATATCCTAGAAACGTTACTTTGCTAAGTGAATACTTTTCAAAGAATGTTTCGTCGGTTATTTTCAACTTTGCGTCGGATGTGTATCAGATATATCTTACAAAAAATATAAAGAACTGAAAGTAACGTGAGACAGAATTTTTTATAGAGGTTATATCCCCAATCGGGGTTTAGTCCACTCATTGAGGTTTGTTCCTCAAGAGTTAATCAATCACTATAATGTTACCTTAGTCGGTTACAGAACTGATTAATTATGCCCAATACACAAATCGAAACAAGTCGAACACTAGACACACTAGGTTACTGCACGCCGAGTTTTGCTCCAAGGAATCTCCAATTCCCGACCGAAACAGCTCGCTACCGAAGGGCCCCCGGAACACACTCCTTCCCTTCACGTAGCGTAAACGTCGACCTTGCCTCCTTCGTGTACCTCACGTCCGACGACAGAATATATGGTGGAGGAATATGTAAAGGAGGAATATGTAAAGGATCACTCGACCAGTGATGGAATTTGCAGGTTTAATCTCTGTCTGCAGAAAGATATCACAAGTGTATGCGCAGTCGGCAGAAGGTTATCAATGATAGCCGCTCAACAGCAGAAGGTTTTTGCACGTATAAGCTCAAACTCTAAAACTCGTTCCTTCTGCTTTTTCTCACTTCTTAGCTCGACATTCTACGTGTTGTGCTGTATATATAGACCCTTTGAACCAACACTTACATGGAAAGTCAATCACGAGATAATATCCCAAATAAGCACATAATCCATGTAATTATCGAGCAATTAATATGCCAATCACATCATGCCATCATATATATCACAACGGTCACAAGCTCATAATAGCATGATTTTATTCCATTTAAAAGCAGATATTCGAAATCAAGCCATATACTTCTATTCAGGATGATATTTTCCATAACATCACTTTCCATATGTGATATCTAGCTAGCATCATATAAAATCAATCAATCAGGATCTTTTCCATTTATGGTTCCTTAATTTCAGCATTAAGAAGTCCTAATCGATTTTTCCATATTAGATCAAGTAGAATGCATGCATGGATTATCGATATGATTTCATCCCAGAATAGATAAAATTCAAACGGATATTCCACATTCCATGTTTAGACAACATACTTTCCATATATAGCCCAACATGATATCTCACACGATTTACCATAAATAGCACAATGTATCTGTAATCAGATATTATCTAGCATGTGAGATATCTATAACATGTGATCACATAGTTTTGCTAGTTAAGCACATAATCACATGTATATCAAACATTCAACATTTTTCAATGATTAAGCCTGTAAAGCATGCATAATCTAATGTTATCATATACTTAGACATTTTAATACATCTGAATCGAATTGCTCAAGTTATAGCCCTAATTACATAGATAATCAAAACTCTTCAAAGCATATAGACCAAAAAGGTCAACAATATGGCCCATAGAAATGCGGTGCCAGTTTCTGTTAGACGCGGGAAGCGATGGAACGCTGGCGCTGTGGTTTAATCTTTAGAAAAACGGAGTCACCAACCTCAAAATGTACCCCACGACGGTATGTGTTGGTTGATTGATCATGCTTTGTCGGGCATGGACTAAGTTATATTTCACCTGTGAAGAATCTCATCACGATCAGCAAGGTGATACGTTATTGCAAGTACTCGATTCTCACCTGTCATACCCTGCCACAGATTTGGCGGAGGGCAGCCGTACACTGTAAAGAAAGGGGTCATTCCCGCTGCAGATCAAAAAGTGGTGTTATACCAGTAGTCGGCCCACGATAACCATTCCTGCCATGTATGATTGAGGAGTTCAGTTTGGTCGTTTATCTCACGGTGATAGGTTGGACTCATTTTCAGGTTTGTGTCATGGATACGAAAAGCTCACGCCAAAAATTGCGAAAATCAGATCACGATCACTTACGATGCTACTTGGAATACCGTGCAGTCAGACCACATTATCGACAAATTTTTCTGTAACCACACATGAGTTGCATAGGTGCTTCGTATCGGTAGTGGTTGTTGGAGACCAACTGGTGATAAAGCTTCGTACTTAATCTTTTGACAAGTTAAACATGCGCTGCAAATTGTTTTACGTCCGGCGTCATATACTGCTAGAACAAGGTATTCCACAATTGAAGTGGGAATCCTTGGCGACATTGATGGGATTACTAATAGAAAGTTGTTCGTTGTCTATGTTTTGTCGAGATAATGAATCTGCAGCATTGTTCGTGATTCCCAATTGCACTCGACGATAAATTATTGCCCAAGAGCTTCGAGACCCAAACTTGTTGTGTAGATGTCGTTATTTGTTTCATGTAATAAGGACTGTAGGCTTTGCTAATCGGAGCGCACGATGAAATGACGGGCTAGTGGATCTGGACACCAATGTTGAATGGCTAACACGAGCGCCATAAGCTCTTTCTCATAAGTTGATTTAATTTGTGCTTGAGATGAGAGTGCATTACTGAAATATGCAATTGGTTTACCGTCTTGCATGAGAACCGCTCCAATTTCTGTGCCTGAAGCATCGCATCCCACAACAAATTCTTTAGTGAAATCCGGCATTGTTAAAATCGGTGCAAAAACTAGAGCTTCTTGTAAGGCTTTGAATGCAACATCTGCAACTAACGACCAATGAAACTCCGTCATCACCTCTTTTTTAAGGAGATCTGGTATGGCTCCAGCCAGTTGACCATAATTATGAGTAAATTGTCGGTAATATCCCATTAGGCCCAATAATCCTCTAACCCCTTTGATAGAGCGTGGTATGGGCCATCGTAAAACCGCTGCAATGTTTTGTGGATCCATCACGACACCCCCCTAGAAAGATAATTTGGCGGAGATAGTCGACGCGGAAACGCCAAAATTGACACTTTTTTGAGGTTGGCGCATAATTTATTATCCGCCAAAACCAATAAAACCGTGAAAATATGCTCGCGATGTATACCCATGTTGGGCTATAAATCAAATTGTCATCATAGAAGACCAAAACAAACTTGCAAAGTTAAGGACCAAAAGATATCATTCATCATTGACTGAAATGTTGCAAGACATTTGTTAACCCGAGTGACATGACAAAAAATTCATAGTGGTCATCGTGAGTCCAAAATACGGTTTCTCGACATTTGATGTGCGTTTTATAAAATTGTGGCTCTTTAATTTGTCGAGTAACTCTTCAATTACCGGAATTCGAGAATTGTTGCGCTATTTAATTCTCGATAGACAACGCAAAAACGCCAACTCCCATCTTTCTTTCGCGCTAATAAGACTTGACTTGAAAAATGGCTTGTACTTGGTTGAATGATACGTGAAGCTAGCATTTCTGTAACCAACCACTCAATTTCATCTTTCTGTATGTGGCCATAACGGTACAGGCAAACTACACAACTTGTGTCCCTGGTACTAGATTAATACGATGGTTTGATGGGTACGATGGTGGTAGACTGTCTGGTTCTTGAAAACCCTGCAAAAAACCAATTTATGATATGTATTACCTCATGTTATTGGTTTTCTGAAACATCGGTTTGCCTTGTGACCGGTGCCGATAGCGAGAGAGGTGATATATTCATAGCCATGAAGTCGATAGATTACATTTTTTAAGTGATCGAAGACTTACTTGTGATCAAATCAACCCTACTTCACCCCTCAAGCAGCATTGTGTTTCATGTGCTTTGTAATTCATGGTAAGCTTAGCCCACTTAACCTTAACTTCGCCCAATTTACGCAACCGATCCACGCCCAAAATAATATCTACGCCGCAATGCGAACACAACATCAGCAGTAACAGTACACGAGTCTAGTCGTAATGAGACATCGGGGCATTTCCGAAAGGTGCCTTTAAATCCGTCGTCTCCCGATCGTATGCAAAACGAGGTTTTGTTACTCGTAGTTTGCCGACTACCCATAGAGATATAAAATTGTGACTTACACCACTATCAATCATAATGATTGCCTCTTCCTTGCCAATATGGCTTTGCAATTTCATGGTCTGAGGTCCCGAAATACTCCCGAACACATACATGGGCAGGTCTAACATATTTATCTGACCGTCATGATCGTTGAAGTCATTGGATGTGTCGTGCTCTATGATATCATCGTCGTTGTCAGCAACAAGCATTCTCAGTTCCCGATTCGACATATATGCTTCCTTTTTGAAGCATTTAAGGATTCGTTTCCTCTCTTTACAATTTCTAAAGAAGATTTATCTTCTTTTGAAATATTTTGAAAAATAATAGGATAGTTTATCTTAGTTTTAATCTTATCCTTCATTAAAGACTTTTCTTTCAAAATAAGATACGGACAAGTTTTTAAAATAGAGGAAATTTTGAGATTGGAAATCTCCAGTAAAAGTTCGTTCTTTTCAACTTTGAAAATCTTTCTTTCTGTTTCCAAGGAAGCGTTTAAATCATCTATTTTTCTTATAATAGCTGGAATATAACAGAAATTAGAATTTTGAGAATGATCATTATTATCTTCCTTGTCGTTAGAGAAATCTTCTAGGGGATATAATGAATTATAATCACTAGACAAGTTGAGATCTCTTGTCTTGTAACTTTTGTTCAAGTCGGTGTAGTAAAAAGGAATGTTAGTCCTATCAGTGGCTTGTCGTTTAGATTCTTCTAAAACATTTATTTATGAAGAATTAGTGAATGTCATTAGAGAAGTTAAACCTAATCCCATATACTTGATATCGTATAGATGTCTAACATTGACATTTTTCAAGTTACAGGGATTGTTAAAAACC
Source organism: Linderniella brevidens (assembly GCA_004919715.1). Lineage (NCBI taxonomy): Eukaryota > Viridiplantae > Streptophyta > Magnoliopsida > Lamiales > Linderniaceae > Linderniella > Linderniella brevidens. Next base: position 3,640,464 of record SWDC01000149.1, on the reverse strand, counting down.
TAAGCCCTCTTTAGGATTATAAAATTCTGTATCAAGAGGTTGATTAAGAAATATAGTTTGACCCCTTTTTATTAGAAGATCATCTACGTCAGAAATTTCTTTGAAATTATTTTTAGAGATTTCTAAGTTTCTCTGATAATCGATAAGAATCGTATTAAGGTCAGTAATTTTTGTCGCAGAGGTAGCTATGGTTAATTCAAGACTAGAGATTTTTTCCTTAGCGTTAGATAAGAGAATTTGAGATGAATTTTCTTATCTAATTGCTTTTGGAAATTGCTTTCGCTAAGAGCTAGTTTCTCTTCTAATTCCTTTGTTCGTTTCTGCTCAATTTTCATGTTAGTGTACTTAAGCTGTAACGATTCTAACATGTTTGATAATGTGGAATTCGACAATTGTACCTCTTATGATGAAGGGGATGCTTTGTCGTCGTCGTTGTCAGGCCTCCTGGATGGGTCATCATTTGAAGCATCGTCGAGGTATGCCATAAGTGCAAGATTTTCGTCTTCAGAATCTGTGGTATCTTCCAGCCAATGCTCTTGTTCTGCCATCAGTGCTACTCCAGCCTCTTTCTGTTTAGTGAGTTGGAATTTTTTGGAGTAGTAGTTTGCGTCCTTTTTCTTGGGTAGTTTGCATTCCCTGCAGAAGTATATGACCTTTCCACAATTATAACATTTTTGTGGTTCTTTGACACTTTTTGATTCTGAGGACTCAGCCAGTCTTTCCCTTTGCTTGGAGCTAGATGTCCGAAGTCTATTGGCCGAAGTCGATGATTTCTTTTTGTAAAACTTTTGACTCATCATTTTAGAAATGAGAGCTAACTGTTTCTTGAACTCCTTCATATCAGGTTCGGAGTCCGAGTCAGATTCTTCTTCATCTTCTGAAGAACTTGGCAGCTTGATGCTTTTGTCCTTTCGAGATCGACTTTGCTTTCTTTCAGAGACAAGTGCTATAGAGTCGTCGATCTGCTTGCCCTTTAGTTCTTTTTGGATCTCACTTATATCTTCTTCACGTTGGGCAAGATTATCAAAGACGGCGTGGATATCCATTTCGTCAAAATCCTTATTTTGTCGGATTTAAATGGATATTTTCTTCGACTCCGGTTGAAGAGAAGAAAGAAATCTGATGTTGACCTCCATGTTGGTCTTGAATATATCTATCTTCCTCATTTCATTGAGAAGAGTTAGATATCTTTGATAGAGTTCATAAACTGATTCCTCTATCTTGGCCTTGAAAGAGTCATAAGCAGTTAGGATATTTGCTTTCTTTGCTTTGACTCCAACTTCGGTTCGTTGCATCATCTTGTGGAGCTCGTCCCACATGGCTTTTGCACTCGATAGACTATCTATTTGCATATAGATGTCATTCGGTATTCCTCGCATTAGGAAAGTCTTGGCTCCCAAGTCTGCTTTGGCTCTGAAATGCTCCCGCTCGGTATATTCACCAAGAACTTTAAGTCTTCTGGTTGCAGGAATAGGGCGATTGTTTGTGGCATCTCCTTCTTGGATGAGCCAGAATTGAGTTGGACCTTCCTGAAGTGACGCGATCAAATTTATGGCTTGATCTTTCGTTTCCAAGAAGTTCAAGAACCGGCTTCTCCATACCGTGTATTCGCCTCTTCGAAGAATTGGAGGGCGGACGTAATTTCCAAGTGAGTAAGCATCCATTTTTGTTGATTGATAGGATCTTCGTGAAGGTTTGGAATAGTAATGAAAAATGCTTCACAAGTGACAAACTTAGTTAGAAATATTTGATTCGTACCTTAAACAATTTTCTTTTTGAACCTATGATCCGGTCGTGAAAGAGAAATTGTTATGTTTTCGAAAATATTTGGTAATTAAAAATTGATACTTCAAGATTTGTTAAACGTTAAGTAGAGAAGAAAGCCAATGATACTCCGATAAGTTGTGATGTTGACTGCCTTGCCAGAAGGATCATCATCCAATTTACAGTTTGTTGAGTTGGGAATACTCATAGGTGTGCTCATGTCTTGATTAAATCTCTTCAGAATATCTCTTATATACTTGGTTTGACTAGTGAAGATTTCGTCATCGAGTTGCTTGACTTGTAGTCCAAGAAAAAATTGGAGTTCGCCCATTAAGCTCATTTCGAACTTTGTCTTCATCAGATAACCAAATTTCTGACAGAGTCTTTCATTTGTCTAGCCAAAAATGATGTCGTCGGCATAAACTTGGACAATCATCAAGTCCTTGCCTTGCTTTTTGATGAATAGTGTCGTATCGATTGTTTATCTTATAAAGTTGAACTTTACTAGAAATTCGCTAAGAACATCATACCAAGCTCGGGAGACTAGTTTTAGTCCGTAGAGAGCTTTATCCAATCGATAGACATAATCAAGATGATTTTCGTGCACGAACCATTCGGGTTAAGCAACGTAGACTTCTTCTTTTAATACGCCGTTGAAAAATGCAGTTTTTATGTCCATTTGATAAACCTTGAAGCCTTTATGTGCCGCATACGCCAAGAGGAGTCGAATAGCTTATATTCAAGCAACTGGAGCATACGTCTCGTCGTAGTCGATGCCTTCCTGTTGGTTGTACCCTTTGGCGACGAGCACGATTCATAGCCAAAGGGTACAACCAATAGGAAGGCATGGACTATGACGGGACGTATGCTCCTGTTGCTCGAATAGAAGCTATTCGACTCTTTTTGGTGTACGCGGCTCATAAAGACTTCAAGGTCTATCAAATGGATGTAAAAACCGCCTTTCTCAACGGTGTGTTAAAAGAGGAAGTCTACGTCGCTCAATCAGAAGGGTTCGTGCACGAAAATCATCTTAATTATGTCTATCGATTGGATAAAGCCCCTCGAGCTTGGTATGGTGTTCCAAATTTATAGTAAAATCCAAGTTTACTAGAGGAACAATTGATACGACACTGTACATCAAAAAGCAAGGCAAGGACTTGATGATCGTCCAAGTTTATGTCGACGACATTATTTTTGGCTCGACAAATGAACGACTTTGCCAGAAATTTGGTGATCTGATGAAAACAAAAATCGTGATGAGCTTAATGGGCGAACTCCAATTCTTTCTTGGACTTCAAGTCAAGCAGCTCGACAATGGAATCTTCATCAGTCAAATCAAGTATATAGGAGACATTCTGAAGAGATTTAGTTAAGACAAGAGCTCACCTATGAATACTCTCATGTCAACAAGCTTTAAATTGGATGCTGATCCTCTGGCAAGGCAGTCTACATCACTTAACGGACTATCATTGGCTCTCTTCTCTACTTAACGTCGAGCCGATTCGACATCATGTTCGCCACTTGTCTATGCGCTCGGTTTCAAGCTGACCCAAAAGAGTCTCACATGCACGCGGTCAAGCGAATTCTACGCTATCTCAAAGGAACTCTCACCTTAGTGTTATGATGTCCAAAAGACACGGATTTTAGATTAATTGGCTATACTAACGCTGATTATGTAAGTTGTCGAATGGACAGGAAAAGCACGTCTGGCGGAGCACAATTCTTGGGCGATAAGTTGGTCTGTTGGTCCTTAAAGAAGCAAAATTGTGTATCAACTTTGACGGCCAAGGCGGAGTACGTCGCGGCTGCCAGTTTATGCTCACATGTTTTGTGGATGCAGACGCAACTACGCGATTATGGGTTTGAATTTAATAACGTTCCCACTTAAAGTGATTCTCAAAGTGATATTGCCATTACTTGCCATCATGTTCGTCACTCACGCACGAAACACATAGATATTCGCTATCATTTTATAAAAGATCATGTAGAAAAAGGCGTTATCATTTGCCGACTTATTTACTAAGGCATTGGATGAAAAATGATTTCAATTCCTTATCGCTAAGTTAGGCTTGTAATCTCAATCTTGCTTGAAATGTGCTTTACATGCTCTATTATGGTTACATGTGATGTTCGATGTGCTTCATGGTCCTCTTTGTTATATCTTGCGTGATTTGTTTTCTATTAACGGAAAAATAATAAATATATATATATATATAATTAAATAATATAATAAAAAAATGGGGAACGACGATGACTTTGTTCATTTTGATTTACTTACAAAAATATCTCTGTGATACATGCTTGATTATTTGCTTAAATATTCTTCTTGAATTAGTATGTTTCACTAGACACAAAGCCACATCAATATGTGAAATTTGAGCCTCTAATTGATAATTGTGCTTCGTAGCCTCGTTCTTGCTTTGTGTTAGTTCGTCATGAAAATGATAAGGGCAATTAGGAAATTCCTAACTTGGCCAAATTATAAATCATTTACTATTTTCTCTAGTATTCCCCTTTGAGCCTTCTCCAATATTCTTTTTCTTTCGAAACCCGATCAAGCCTTCAACCTTATTCCATAAGTTTCGGGGGCTGCTCAAACAACAAAAATAGGGGGAGAAAAGGAGAAAAGGAGGCGCACATGATGAATGCTCAAATAATCTCTCGATTATTAAAGATAAACATGGATCTCGCTGTGTACTTCTCCTATATAATCTCGTATACTCGTCAAAACTACTAGAAGAGAAGCACCTCGAAGTGAACTTCTCCAATGATAATCTAGATCTTATATTGAGAAAACGAGAAGAGGAGCACGGCCTTGGGTTCGAATTCCATAACTGTGAACCTTCAAAAGGAACATAGTCTCGGCCCAAAAACAAAAGAAAATTTCATCTCTCAAGCCTCGTAAAGAAGAAGAGACTCAGCTTGAGCAAATACAGAAGAGAAGAAAAGGAAAAGGAGCAGAAATAAATTTCAAAAGGGCCCCTAGAATTGAAGAATTTTTAATCTCACTAATTTCAAAATAATCCTACCCTTCTAAGTCAGAGCCTAAAATAATAATCCCTTCAAAGCCATTTAGGAGTTAATTGCTTTCATTCAGAACTTAGGGGGAGTTCTGTTAAACATTGGGAGTCAAGTGATGAATGTCATTAAATATTGGGAGTTGATTGCATTCATTCGGAACTTAGGGGGAGTTCTATTAATTTTTTTTAATTTCGGGTGCAAAAGAAAATGAGTTAATATTTTTTCCAAAATTAAACATGTATGATTTTAACGAAAGGCCAAAATGATTTTCATGGCCCAAAAACCCTATCACATTTCTTGATCGAAAAGTAGTTATACACTTTTTCGATCGAAAACCTTTTTCTCACCCAAACATATCAATCAAATAACTTATCGACATTCTCAAAACTTCAAATGGCGATTTCTAAAAATCTCAAACGTCCTCACATTTTCCGCTAAAATTTCGCCTGATTTGACGGTATAATCCAAATTCGGTTAATCTTTTCGTTCCGAAATTCACGAACGACGACTTTATTTAAAATTCATTCGCAACTATATTCGACTTTGCGATTTTCGACTGCTAATACTTAAGAAACCCAATTTTCTGTGAATTAGATTCAACCATTTTGATGAACTGCGTGATATTTGGATTCGAAACTGATTTTTGATCATTTCAAGTCCAGATTAACACATGTTATATGCAGACTCGTCATTTGCAGTTTAAAATTTTACTGTTTGATTTCTAAAGTTTTTAGGTCGAAAATCGTTTTATTTCAACCAGTAGTGTCGAAGAACTTTAGTATTCGTTTAGTTTTTTATCGCAAAACTCTGCGGCGAAAACCTTGTGTTTTCGATAAGATTTTATTCGATCGTAAAACTTAGCGGCGAAAATTAGTTTTTCGATATTTTTTTTCGATCGCAAAACTCAGCGGCGAAAACCTTGTGTTTTTGATAAGTTTTTATTCGATCATAAAACTTAGCGGCGAAAACTTGAGTTTTTCGATAAAATATTATTCGATCGTAAAACTACACGGAGAAAAACTTATGTTTTTCGATAATTTTACTCGATCGCAAAACTGCGCGGCGAAAAACTTTAGTTTACGATACGTTTTTATTCAATCGCAAAACTCAGCGGCGAAAACTTTGAGTTTTTGATAAGATTTTACTCGATCGTAAAACTTAGCGCTGGAATAAAATTTCGTTCGAATAAAAACACGTCGCAAACAGTATACACGTTCAACACTTAGCAAAATTTTCAAAATCTTTTCAAACTCATATGTTATACAAATAAAAACTGTTTGCGTGTACTAAATAAATGTTAAATGCAAAAAATTTTCAAAGTTAATTATGTGTGGTCGATGAAATTTGAACTACTCAACACTAACTATCATTTGCAATTGAATTTTACAATCTAATGACTTTTATTCAATTTGTTTTAGAGATGGCTCATCAAGAATACTCGTATATCTATCAGTCCGAAGCTTGGCTAGCAGTCCATGACAACAACTATAAGCTGGACATAGCCACCTTCCGATGCCCTGATGACGTCATCATCTTAATTCTGAAAGGACATCCACTATGACCAACTGTTACAATGACGGCGTCAGTCTTGATGGTGTATCTCGTGCAATTCAGAGGATGTTTGCAGAGCCAGATTGTGGGTGATGACGTGACTTACACAACAAAAATCAACCAGAAAAACATCATCATCAAAAAGGATCTTCTTGCTTTAGTTCTTGATTTACCGCATCACGACGTATACGATCCACTACCATCAGATGCGAAGATTGTTGCAGACATGATTCGGATGGGATACAAGTCACCGCTGAAAAAGTTAGCCAATTTTCATAAGAGCGGGATTTTTCATCCATGGAGGACCTTGTTTGGAATTATTAACAAGTGTCTCTCCCCAAAGCACTCGGGCTTTGATAAGGCGAACGACAACATTCTGCGAATTTTCCATGGAGTCATCTTCTCCAAAAACTATGATGTGGCCCAGCTAATCTGGAATGACCTGGCGGACCAAATGCGTCAAAGGGAAACCAAATAAAAAGCCAAGTGTATGCCTTAGGTGTTGCAAATCCGGGACTTAGAAAATTTTTTTCGAAAAATTCTAAACCCGCGCGCCTTTACAACCGGCTCTCGCTCGGGTCGCTCCTCGCTCCTTAATTCGCGCCCCGCTCGAGATAAGCCTCACCCCTCCCCTAACTTAACGCAAACAGCGCCAAGTAACCTGCTTTGACAAAGCGGAAACGAAACAAAGCAAGTTGGGTAATTCAGGGACAATTGGGTTCACCTACCCAGCTTGTCGTAATCTTTATTAAGCACAAAGAGTACAAGATAGGAAATAGCGCAAACCGTGGGCTCGAACAAGTCTCGGCCTCAACCTACACTCTAACGCACGGCCCTAAATCCTACGTCCCTGTCGGGATCTTAATAGCTCGCTCACACCGCTCGCTAAACCCTACTCGGGATCCCTAAGCTCGAACACCCCGTGGTCCGAACTTCGTGGCTTTGGCTCGATGGAGGGTGCTCCTTATCGCCAAGTTCTCTCTCTCAAAAAGGTGGATGTCGAATGAGTGAATGAGGAATGAGGTGAGGGGCGGCCTCCTTATATAGGAGAGGCTTGGGCCATATCGGGCCATATCTTTGAGAGAATATCTCAACAACTATCTAAATATAGTTAGTTAAGATATGGTCTCAAATATTTGATTTGGCCCTAAAATATCTCAACATCCAAGTCCCGTGGGACTTGGCGCCCAAGCCAAGCCCCGCAGCCCGGCGTCCCGAGGAACGCCCGCAACAGCCGCGGGCGCGCGCGCACTGCCTTCCCTCAGGCCCAGCGCCCGCCTGGTGCTGGGTTTCCTCGAGGCCAGGCCGCGCGCCCCGCCTGGCACGCAGCCCCGTCCGTGGCCTCCGTCGGGCCGAGCCCGCCTGGCTCGGCCCCCACCATTCACCGCCGTCGCCGCCGTCGTTGCCGTCCGCCGGACCGCCGCCGTCGTTGCCGCCGTCGTCGCCGTCCGCCGGAGCCACCGCCGGACCGCCGCCCTGCAACCGCCGGACCATGTGCCTGCTGCGCGGGCGCTTGGCTTGCCGCGGCCTGCCTACCCGCGTGCCACAAAGGCACGCGGCCTTTCCCAATTGCCGCGCACCACTCGGGGCGGCCTCGTGCTGCCTCGGGTGAGTGCCTCCATGCGTCGAAGGTTTGGGCCCGAAAAACGCCAAGTGTCGAGACATACCAACTTTCGCCCCTTGGTCCGGGCGTCACTGCTTGGCTATGGCTCAGCAGTGATTGAGCTGCGCTGACGTGGCACTCACGGTTGTGACATTCTCCCCCCGCCGGAGCCTGTCAACGTCCTCGTTGTCGGAGTCCCGTAACCCGCACCATGTCTCATGTGCCAGTAATCCGCCACCACGTCCTCCCATTGCGCTATGTCCATGAACTTCTCCCACGAAGTCTCGGACGCATCCTCGCCTTCCCATTGCACCAGGAACTCGTTAACTCCGCCTCCACGCCTGTGGTCGAGTATACGCCGAATTCGCCTGTCGAACACCTTCGCCACGGTGTTCGGTGGGACACGCCTCATTTCCTCCGTCGAAGGATCGCCTGGGTGAAACTTCTTTAAGAAGGATACGTGAAAGACGGGATGTACCTTCATGTGTTCCGGTAACTTAAGCCGATAGGCCACACGCCCGATTCGAGACTCCACCTCAAACGGCCCATCGTATTTGGGCATAAGGCCTCGCTAGCTGCGCCTTCTTGCCCTGGCTCCCCGGTCTCCACATGTGGGGCCGTAGCTTTAGAAGTACCTTCTCGCCTACCTCGAACTCGACCTCACGACGGTCGAGATCGGCGTAAGCCTTCATGCGCTTCTGAGCTTTGGCCATGCTATCTCTAGCTGCGGTCCACAACTCGTGTCGGGACCACGCGAACCTGTACGCTGCTGGACACTCACCAATCATCCGCGTGTACGCCACCGCTGGCTAGTTCGGTTGAAAACCATACACCATCTCGAATGGGCTGGTTTTCGTCGCTGAGGCTCGGTGCAGGTTGTAGCTGAACTGCGCCGCATCGAGTAGGTCGATCCAGTTGGTCTGGCTCGCCGTGATGTAGTGCCTCAGGTATTCTTCAAGCGTTTGATTCGCCCGCTCCGTTTGGCCATCGGTTTGCGGGTGAAACGACGTCGAGAGCTTCAGTTTCGTGCCAAGAAGTCTGGAGAGGAATGTCCAGAACCGTCCCGTAAATCTCGCGTCCCGATCACTCACGATCGACGTGGGAACCCCAAAATGTTTCACCACGTGCTTGAAGAAAATCTCCGCCGACTCCTTCGCCGGGCACTCCGCGGGTGCCGGGGCGAAAATTGCCATCTTCGAGAATCCGTCAACTACAACAAAAATCGAAGTACACCCCTGTGCTTTAGGCAATTGAGTAATAAAATCCATCGATACCGAATCCCACGGTTTCGACGGAATGGGCAGCGGCTCCAGTAAGCCGGCCTGCTTACGACGCTCGGCCTTGTCCTGCTGGCATGTGACGCAGGTCCTCACGTAGGCCTCCACATCGTCCTTCATCCTCGGCCAGATGAACTTGGTAGAAAGCAGTGCGTACATCCGGTCCATCCCGGGATGTCCTGCCCATTGCGGGTCGTGGTGCTCCCGAAGCAACTCCTGCCTCAACGCGCCTTCTGGAACGTAGACGCGCCCTCCCCTTGTCACGAGGATTCCCTCCTCGAGCCAATATTGTCGCACCAGCCCCTCGTTGACCTCATCAACGAGCTTCCTGTACGCCTTGCTCGCCTCGGCCGCCTCACGCACCTTCCCCACGAAGTCTGAGGTAACCGCACTGAGCGAGCTGACAAAGGCCTCCATGCCTTTGCGGCTCAGGGCGTCGGCAACATCATTGTGCCGACCCGGCTTATGAATCCAGTCGAAGTCGTATTCGCCGAGGTACTCCTGCCACCTCGCCTGCTTTGGAGACAACTTCTTCTGGGTCTTGAAGTAAGTATTGGCGACGTTATCCGTGACCACCACGAACTTCGTCCCAAGCAGATAGTGTCGCCACGTCTCCAAGCAGTGGATTACCGCCATCATCTCCTTCTCATGAGTAGAGTATCGACCCTCCGTCTTGTTGAACTTCCTGCTCTCGTACGCCACAGGGTGGCCCTCCTGTACGAGCACGCCTCCAAGAGCCTGTCCTGATGCATCCGTGTGCACCTCGAATGGCCTGCTGAAGTCTGCGAGCCTCAATACGGGCTCGGATGCTAGCGCCGCCTTCAGCTCCTCGAAAGCCGCCACCGCCTTCTCGGACCAATGTCATCGGGCTCCCTTCTTAAGCATGTCGGTCAAGGGGCTCGCAATGTGCGAGTAACCCTTGATGAAGCGTCTGTAGTAGTTCGCCATGCCGAGAAACGAGCGCAAGCCCGTCACGTTCGTCGGCCTCTCCCACTCCACCACAGATTTCACCTTCGCCGAGTCCATCTGGATCCGACCCTCCGAAACGATGTGGCCCAGGAAGGTAATCTGCCTCAAACCGAAGTCGCACTTCTCGCGCTTGAGGTAGAGTCGTTGCTTGCGCAAAGCATCGAAGACCGCTCGCAGATGTCCCACATGCTCAGCCATGCTCTGCGAGTAGATCACTATGTCGTCGAGGTAAACGACGACAAACCTGTCTAGAAAGTCATATAACACGTCATTCATAAGGTTACAGAACGTGGCAGGTGCGTTGGTTAGCCCGAAGGGCATCACCAGGAACTCGTATGAACCATAGCGAGTAACACAAGTCGTTTTGGGCTCGTCACCCTCCGCGATTCGCCCTTGCCAATACCCTGAGCGCAAATCCACCTTCGAGAATATAACCGCCCGCGCCAGCTTATCGAACAAGTCGAGCGCGTTCGGAATGGGGTATTTGTTCTTCACAGTAACCTTGTTCAATGCGCGGTAATCTACGCAGAAACGCATCGAACCGTCCTTCTTTTTCTGGAACAGGATCGGAGAACCGTAAGGGGCTTTCGACGGTTGGATCAGCCCCGCCTCAAGGAGCTCGTCTAGCTGCCTCCTCAACTCAGCCAACTTTGCCGGGTTCATCCGATATGGTGCCTGAGCTGGCGCCTTGGCCCCGGGCTCCAGCTCGATGCGATGGTCTATGGTTCTCCTGGGCGGCAACTCCCCGGGAAGTTCGGCTGGCATAATATCCGCGTAGTCGGACAGCACCATCGCCAGCTCCTCTGGCACGTCAGCCGTACTCTCGCCCGTCTCCTGGATCAACACAGCCACATACGTAGGCTCGCCCTTCCGTAGTCCATCGCGCAGTTGTAGTGCGGAAATGGCATGGACATCACCCGTCCGCGCCTCAGCCCTCCGCGGCTCGCACTCAACTGCTCCTCCACCTCCATGGCCGAAACGGATAAGGTTGCGGGCCGGGTCCACCGTGATCCGTTCTGCCTCCATAAAGTCTAGCCCCAGGATGAGATCGAAGTCGTCCAACTCTGTCACCGTGAGATCGATCTCGCCGGTCCACGCCCCTAGCCTTAGCGATGCGCGCGCTAAGCCCGTTGTTCTGGCTGGCCGGGAATTGACAGCTTTCATCGTTCCACCGTGGTAGCGCACCTGCAGGTTAAGATCCGCGATCAAACGGCTCGACACGAAAGTGTGAGTCGCACCTGTATCAACGAGCCCGAAAATCTCGGTCCCGTTTAGTGAGCTCCGAACGAACATTAGGTCCCTCGTCGCGGGACCCCGTCTAATGGCGCGTAATTTCCGTAGTGGGTTCATCCGAGAGGGCTCGGGTACCTCCGAGTCCTCGTCCCTCACCATGGCCGAAACCCTCGCGCGTTTCGGGCACCCACGAGCCATGTGCGCGGTAGACCCGCACACAAAGCATGAGCCGGCCGCGGGTGCGGCCTCCTTGCCTTTAGACCTGGCCTCCTTGCCTTTCCTGTCGCCGCCCTTCTTCCTGGTCTTTCTTCCCTTATCCGCCGTTTTGGAGGATTTGGCCACGGCTCCGCCCGCCGTGGCCTGCGCCTCGGCCGGCCTGTACTCCACAAGCCGTTCCGCCGCGGCGTATGCTGCCGTGAGGTCCTGTACCCCCTGCCGGGCGAGCTCTGTCTGAGCCCACCCCTTCAGCCCTGACATGAAATTGAATAGTCGGTCCGCCTCGGACATCTCCGTGATGTCCAGCATCAAAGATGCAAACTGCTTGACGTAGTCGCTTACGGTCCCCGTCTGGTGCAGCTTGCGTAGCGCCTCCCGTGCCCGCCATGCCGAGTTGCCCGGCATGAATTGGGCTCGCAACTCTCACTTGAGCTCGTCCCACGCCGCCAGTCTTGCACGGTTGAGTTGAGCGTCAATCGAGAGTCGCGTACGCCACCACAGCTTCGCGTCCCCGTCAAGGTACGTGAGAGCCGTGTTCACCTTCTCTGCTTCTGCTATCCCGGCCCCATCGAAATAGACCTCCATGTCGAACAAGAAGTTCTCTAACTCCTTGGCGTCCCGTACCCCGAGAAAGACCCGCGGCTCGCGCGCGGATCGTCGCGGGGCTGCCGCGGCTGGTGGTGCGCCGCGCGCCAGCAAGACGCGCAGTGCCGCTGCTTCGGCCTCCAGTTGCGCGACCCGTGCCTCAAGCGTTCTGCGTGCCTGAGTGGTCGTCGCTACCTCCGCAGCCAGCTGTGTGAGGTCCGGCATCGCCTCGAACAGCTGTTGGAAGCTATTTGCCCTAGCCTCCAAGTCCGCCAAACGTGCTCCCGTCGTTCGGCTTCCGTCGGCCATTGTATGGAAATGATGGCTCTGATACCAAAGTTGTTGCAAATCCGGGACTTAGAAATTTTTTTTCGAAAAATTCTAAACCCGCGCGCCTTTACAACCGGCTCTCGCTCGGATCGCTCCTCGCTCCTTGATTCGCGCCCCGCTCGAGATAAGCCTCACCCCCCTAACTTAACGCAAACACGCGCCAAGTAACCTGCTTTGACAAAGCGGAAACGAAACAAAGCAAGTTGGGTAATTCAGGGACAACTGGGTTCACCTACCCAGCTTGTCGTAATCTTTATTAAGCACAAAGAGTACAAGATAGGAAATAGCGCAAACCGTGAGCTCGAACAAGTCTCGGCCTCAACCTACACCCTAACGCACGGCCCTAAATCCTACGTCCCTGTCGGGATCTTAATAGCTCGCTCACACCGCTCGCTAAACCCTACTCGGGATCCCTAAGCTCGAACACCCCGTGGTCCGAACTTCGTGGCTTTGGCTCGATGGAGGGTGCTCCTTCTCGCCAAGTTCACTCTCTCAAAAAGGTGGATGTCGAATGAGTGAATGAGGAATGAGGTGAGGGGCGGCCTCCTTATATAGGAGAGGCTTGGGCCATATCGGGCCATATCTTTGAGAGAATATCTCAACAACTATCTAAATATAGTTAGTTAAGATATGGTCTCAAATATTTGATTTGGCCCTAAAATATCTCAACAACCAAGTCCTGTGGGACTCGGCGCCCAAGCCAAGCCCCGCAGCCCGGCGTCCCGAGGAACGCCCGCAACAGCCGCAGGCGCGCGCGCACTGCCTTCCCTCAGGCCCAGCGCCCGCCTGGCGCTGGGTTTCCTCGAGGCCAGGCCGCGCGCCCTGCCTGGCACGCAGCCCCGTCCGTGGCCTCCGTCCGGCCGAGCCCGCCTGGCTCGGCCCCCACCTTTCGCCCCCGTCGCCGCCGTCGCCGCCGCCGTCGTTGCCGCCGTCGCCGCTGCCGTCCGCCGGACCGCTGCCCTGCAATTGCTGTCGCCGTTGCCGCCGCTGCTGAGGGCCGCTGCCCTCGGCCGGACCTGCGTCGGGCCACCGCCCGTCGCCCTTAGGCCAGAAGGGCCTAAGTTAACCTCATTGAGAAATTTGGCCAGGGCCACCTGCCCTGGCCGCGCGCGCCTCATCCTGTCGGGACGGGCCAGCAGCCGCTGGCGCGCGCGCGCGCGCCGCGTGCTGCTGCCGCGCAGCTGGCCATGTGTATGCTGCGCGGGCGCTTGGCTTGCCGCGGCCTGCCTACCCGCGTGCCACAAAGGCACGCGGCCTTTCCCAATTACCGCGCACCACTTGGGGCGGCCTCGTGCTGCCTCGGGTGAGTGTCTCCATGCGTCGAAGGTTTGGGCCCGAAAAACGCCAAGTGTCGAGACATACCAACTTTCGCCCCTTGGTCCGGGCGTCACTGCTTGGCTATGGCTCAGTAGTGATTGAGCCGCGCTGACGTGGCACTCACGGTTGTGACATTAGGTGCGATGGTTCTCGGTGCTGATATCTCACTTAATGGAAGTCCATCCGGAGATTCCATGCCTACTACCTGTCGGAGGATACACACCGCCGAGGCTGCGGTTCTTCCACAACCCGAAGGCATCAGATCTGGCACTCCAACCCATGTTGATCCCGTTGGATCTTCTAAGTCTGGCAGACCCTACGATGAAGCATATCAAAGATCTCCCGCCACGTCTGCATCTCCATCCACTACAACAGTTTCGAATTTGCCTCCTCCACCACCACCAGTCTTGACGACTACACAGGTTCACATTGAATCTGTCCCAACACCATAGAGATGATTCCTTCGATTTCATCTCAAGGATTGGATGGATGTCCCGTTGGTCCACCGATATCTTCGGAAACAACAACGAGCCAACCTTCCGAAGTGTTGACTTCTGGGTTGCCAATTGGTGTCTTCCGACGTCTCGGAATCTTATGTCCATTCATAGGCGGCACGTCAGAAATTTTTTTTGACGTTGTGACAGTGGAGCGCCTCCTTGGGTCCACTCCGGAGGTAACACGATTTGTGACGGAGCAACGCTTACAAGCTGCTCTTTTCACCTCTCTCAACACTCTCAAATATCGGATGATGGAAAGAATCCTCCACGCCATCGAGACTTCCCGACGGGATATCGGGAAAGCACCGGTCTCTGAGGCCGCTCCGTCCGAACCCATTTTTCACCACCACTAACCACCACCATACACACTCCCATACAACCCATACTGACCACCCCAACCCAATCTCCCTCCCTTATCAACCCATACACCATACCCATTACCCAACTTCACTATATCCTATGTTCTCGCCTACTAGCCTTTGAGACAAGGACCCTTGTCAAGGAGAGTCTTTACTGCTGACTAGTTGATGACCCCGAGCCGCCCGCTCAAACACGCTTTCGAGAACAAAGCTCTCAACCAAAAAGAAGACATGACGATCCTGACGATTAGGATCGTCTTGAGTGGGAGAAAAGGTAGAAGACGACCAAAAGCGGCCGTGGTCAAGGAAGAGAAAAGACATCCTCAACACGTAAAGCTGGAGGATCGTCAACCAACCCACCAACTACACAACCCACTACCCGCCAACAAACTACCACCACATCTCGTACCCACACAACACCTCCGACTTCTAAAAGTCCAAACCCAATCCCAACCTTCACGCTCCAAGATCAACCTGAAGCGACAATCAACTACGATCCTCACGCCATCGTAGAGGACTACGTTCTGAGCGAGAAGTGGCTGACGCAATGGGAACCAAAGGAAGCAGCTCAAACTCGCCTCTCCAACGTCAGATACTTCTTGCAACAAGCCTCTGTTGATTTAGTTCTACTTGAAGACGAAGAACATCAAGAAGGAGATGACTACAATACCGAACTCCCAGAGATGATAAGACACCGAGCGAACACCCCTCCACGTCTTTCAAAGGGGACTGTCTGAGTCGAGACGGCATGGGAGAACATTCGGTTTGAAGTGCCCTTCCTTTAAGACATAAGGAAGCAGATCTGAGAGCACCAAACGGTATCAAGAAGCTGAACGAGCTAAATCTACGGGGAATTTCTCATTGGGAGGAGCGGAAGAAGATGAAACACATCTTCATGCTTACTTATCTTGGTCCGGATCGAAGTGGCATCCCAACAGATCAACTCAGAAGAAACTTCGAGGACAAACCATCGATCTTCAAACTCGTGGGTGTATCACACACGATTGGACCATATCCAACTCCGATCTACATCATAGAGTGACCGGATGCCAATCACACTCTAGAAGAGTTAGACGAAAGCTATCTACCATTCCTTCCACCAGACGAAGTCTACCACCGTCTATTCCAGATGTACAAGAAGAAATATCACACCTGTGGGGTACATCAAGAAGGAAGGGCTCGAGGGATTGAAAAGATTCATGGTGTGGCAGATTAAATTTCTCACCGCACACGACCTTCAGATTGCTGTGGAGAATAACATGACGAAGGTCAACATGGAATCGCCGTTCATGAAAGGCTTCCTGCTCAACGACTTCCCGGGGAACTACATGTTCAAGAAGCTAGGCCTCGCCACCACTTATCGGAATCCCGTCATTGGAAAGACAAGAGCGATGATGAAGTCTGTGGTACATAAGTTATGCGACGGGATGCTGAAGCTCATAAGGAAGAACATCGAAAGGAGGTTGGCGGAGATCGATGAAGACATGATCTTTGAGGACCTTGGAGGAGAAGAAGCCCCGCTCCTAAATGAGCTTCCCAGTGTGGTTAACGAACGGTTAGAGATGAGAAATGTTCTCTGACACTACGAGACAAGGAAGTCCTTCCACTCCCGACAAGAGGGAGATTGAAGAAGACTTAGAAGTTGTGCTCATTTATTAGTTATCCTTGTAATTAAGGGTGAAGCTTGTATTTTTGATAGTGTAAGACTTATTAGTAAATATACTATGTAAATAGGTATAAATACCATGTATACTATTGAAACAAATACACAAGAACTCGAAAAAAAAACAAAGGCTTGAAATTCACATTCTAGAGAGAGAAACATACACGAAATACTTGCACACTCTAAGCTTTTCTCTCGTGATCTTCAAAGGATATATTCGACCAAAGGTAACTAATCGCAAATCTATACTCGAATATCTAGAATTCATGCGTAGATCTCTCAGTAGTTGATAATTTAGGACCTAACAACCGACTTCGAAATTTGGGATTTCGTAACTGATTTTCAAAATCCGGTTTTTACATTTTAGAAAATTCAATTTTCGCAACTATCATTCGCAAATCAACTCTTTACTCGGAAAATTTTAGCACACATATGTTTCGAAAATCGATCTCCGCACCACATCATTCGAAAATCAATTTTCGCATAGAAGTCTTTCGAATCCAATTTTTGCAACTTCAATATCGAAAACAAACACTTACGAAAATTTTCACATATTGTTAGGTCCTAGATTATCAACTACTGTAACTCCTAGGCATGAATTCTAGATATTCGAGTGTAAATCTAAGATTTGATATCTTCGGTCGAATATCGTTGATAAAGAACACGAGAGAAACGGTTCTATATTGATTAAGTATTTTGTGTGTTTCTCTCTCTAGAATGTGAATTGCAAGTCTTCGGAATTTTCTAAATAACTTTCTCTTGTTGATTTCAATAGTGTACATTAATATTTATACCTATTTACATGGTATAATACAAGTATGTCTTACACTATTGAAATACAAGTTACGCCCCCAATTACAAGGAAAACTAATAAATGAGCACAATTTTAAATGTCTTCTTTAATCTCCCCCTTTGTGCTCGTTTGCTCTTCAGCTCAGTTTATCCTTGTCGGGCGTAGAAGGACTTCCTCAATCCCAATGCTGTATCATAATGTCGGACAACATCCCTCAGCTCTAACCGTGACTCAATAGCACTGAGAAGCTCATTTAGAAGCGGGCTTCTTCTTCTCCAAGGTCCTCGAAGATCGTGTTCTCATCAATCTCTTCCTATCTCCTTTCTATATTTCTCTTTACGAGCTTCAACGTCCCATCACACAACTTGTGTACTTCAGACTTCATCATCGCTCTCGTCTTTCTAATAACATGATTCCGATAAGTGATGGCGAGGCCTGCCTTCTTGAATATGTATTTCTCCGAGAAGTCGTTGAGCGGGAATCCTTTCATGAGCGGAGATTCCATGTTGACCTTCTTCATATTATTCTCCAAAGCGATCTGCAGGTCGTGTGCGGTGTGAAACTTGATCCGCTGCACCATGAATCTCTTTAATCCCTCGAGCCCTTCCTTCTTGAGGTATCCAGTAGATGTCTGGTATTTCTTGTTTTACATCTCGAACAGACGGTAGACCTTGTTCGGTGGAAGGAAGGGGAGATATCTCTTGCCTATCTCTTCTCGAGTGTGTGTGTGATCCGCCCGCTCAATTATGTATATAGGAGTTCGGAATGGTCCAATCGTGTGTGATACGCCCACGAGTTGGAAGATCGGTGGCTTGTCCCTCAAGTTTATTCTGAGTTGATTTATTGGGATGCCACTTCGATCAGGACGGACTCGGACGGTCCCCTTTGATAGACGTGGAGGGGTGGCCGCTCGATGTCTTATCGTCTGGTAACTCCGGGAGTTCGGCATTGTATTCCTCTCCTTTTTGAAGTTCTTCATCTTCGAGCAGAACTAGATCAACCGAAGCTTGTTGCAAGAAATATATGACGTTGGATACGCGAGCTTGAGCTGCTTCCTCTGGTTCCTAGTGTGTCAACCATTTCTCGCTTAAGATGTAGTCGTCTACGATGGCATGAGGATCATATTTGACTTGTTGATCTTGGAGCGTAGAGTCTAAGGATGGGATTGGGTTTGGACTTTTGGGAGCCGGAGGTGTTGTGTGGGTGTGAGGCGTGGTAGTTGTTTGTTGGCGGGTAGTAGGTTGTGTGTATATTGTTGGTGGGTTGGTTGAAGAGCCTCAAGCTTCACGAGTAAAAGGTGTCTTTTCTCGACCTTGACCGCGACCGCTTTTACTTGTCTTCTGCCACTTCTCCCCCTCAGGGCGATCCTGATCGTTAGGATCGTCATGTCGTCTTTTGGTGCGGGAGCTCTGTTCATGGCAACTTGTCCGAGCAGGCGGTTGAGGGTCATCGACTAGCCTTCGGTAGAGATTCTCCTCGGTGGGGGTTCTTTCTTTGAGGGCTAGGAGCGAGAAATTAGATTGTCATGAAGCTGGGTGATGGGTATTGTGTATGGGTTGATAAGGGAGGGAGATGGGGTTGGGGTGGTTAGTATGGGTTGGACTGGGGTATTTATGCTGGTGGTTTATCGTGGCGAGGGAATGGGTTCGGACGAAGTGGCCTCGAAGACTGGTGTTTTCCCGGTATCCCGTCGGGAAGTCTCGATGGCTTAGAGGACTCTCTTTATCAACCGATCTTCGAGTAAATTTAGAGCGGTTGAGAGAGCTTCTTGTAGTCGTTCCTCCATCACGAACGGTGACACCTTCGGAGTGGAGCCAGGTAGGCATTCCACTGTCACAACGCCAGAAAAATTTATGACGTGCCACCTATGATAGGACTTATGATACCGGGATGATCGAATGCACCCATTGTCAACCCTGAAGACACCACTTCAGTAGGTTGGCCCGTTGTTGCTTCCGACGATGTCGGTGGAGCAAGGGGACTTCTATCCAATCTTGGAGATGAAACAATATAAACCTGTGTAGTCGTCAAGAGTGGCAGTTGCGGACGCAAAACGGGAGCGATTGTAGTAGGCGAGGATGCAGACGAGACTTGTGGTCTTCATCGGCTAGAGTCCCTTCAAATTAGTCTGTAGTCCTCGTCTGAATCGGTGGCTTCAGGTGAGACAGCCATCGGAGGTGTGGGCACGCATGCTTCAACCTCGGGCTCAGTGGCTGCTACTTCAGGCTGCTGAACCTCAGCTTCGGCCTCCTGTGCCTCCATTATTAGTTCTTGACTGACGAGCATCGGGGCAAGGTCGGTAGACCGAACCATGGCCTCAGCGATGGAGTTGTTATGGCAGTAGTCATGATAAGCTGCATCTGATGGGTCTGCCAGACGGAGGAGTTCCAACGGTATGAGCATTGGTTGGACTCCAAATCCGCCGCCTTGGGGTTGTGGCATAAATTTGGCTTTTGACTTGGCCTCCCGTTGACGTATCTGGTCGGTCAGGTCATTCCAGATGAGCTGGGCCACGTCATATGTTTTGGAGAAAATGACTCCATGGAAGATCTGTAGTATATTCCCATTCGTCTTGTCGAATCCCGAATACTTTGGGGAGAGACATTTGTTGATGATCCCGAACAAAGTTCTCCAGATGAGGGATTTCGTTGTTCTGAAAGGTGGCGAGCTTGACCAGCGGTGGCTTGTATCACATCCTAAGCATATCGGTAACTATCTCTGCATCCGAAGGTAATCGATCGTAGATGTCGGGATGCGGGAGATCAAGGACAATGCCAAGAAGATCCTTGTTGACGACGACGTTTTTCTAATTGATCTTTGTTGTGTAGACTTTGTCGTCGCCCACGATCTGGCTCCTCATACATCCCCATAACTGCTGGAGATACACCATCTGAACGGAAGTCGTCATTGCTAGAGCTGGCCAAAACGTGTGCACTTTGAGGATAGAGATGATGACGTCATCAGGGCATCGAAAGGTTGTGAGTCCAGATGATAGTTATTGTCGTGGACTTGTAGCCAAAGCTCGGACAGATAGATGAGAATATCCTTGATTCTGAAAAAAAAAATGAATAAAGATCATTAGATTATAAAGTTCACTTCAGAATAAGCAAATGAAAATTTGTGTAAAGTAATTCAAATTTTGATGCGCGCACACATTGTTAACTTGGAAAATAGTTTGCATTAGCGTAAAGTATTGAACGTGTGTATTGTTTGCGGCGCTTTCTGTTCGAATGGGATGTTATTCGAACGCCAAATTTTGTGGTCGAATAAAATTCCAGAGAAAAATAAAGTTTTCGAAGCTAAGTTTTACGATTGAATAAAAACTTCCTGAAAACTAAAGGTTTTCGCCGCCTAGGTTTGCTATTAAATAAAAACTTATCGAAAACTAAAGTTTTTTTGCCGCTAATTTTTACGATCGAATAAAATCTTATCGAAAACTAAAGGTT
Source organism: Linderniella brevidens (assembly GCA_004919715.1). Classification (NCBI taxonomy): domain Eukaryota; kingdom Viridiplantae; phylum Streptophyta; class Magnoliopsida; order Lamiales; family Linderniaceae; genus Linderniella; species Linderniella brevidens. The sequence goes on along the minus strand of SWDC01000149.1, from coordinate 3,619,840 downwards.
TTCGCCGCTTAGGTTTGCGATCGAATAAAAACTTATCGAAAACTAATGTTTTTCGCCGCTTAGTTTTGCGATCCAATAAAAACATCGAAAACTAAAGTTTTTCGCCGCTAAGTTTTGCGAAATAATAGAAGTTTATCGAAAAAATAAAGTTCTTCGACGCTACTGTTTACAATGAAAAGGTTTTCGACCTAGAAAATTTCGGAAATCGAACAGTCAAATTTTAAACTTCTAATCATGGTTTTTCGGGAAAAATGAGTTAATTTGGACTCAAAATGTTCAAAAACAAGTTTCGAACCCAAATTATGCAGTTTTATCAACATTTTTAAGTCTAAACGCAGGAAATCAGAAAATATTTCTCAAACATAATCTGTCGAGAAACTGGGAGTCGAAAATCGCTCGAAAATTTTAAAATATGGATGTTATTCGTGATTTACGGAACTATAATGCTTACAGGATTTGGATACTACCTTCAAAATCGGCGAATTTTCAGAAGAAATAAGAAGATTATTTGAGGAATTTTTGGTTTCGCCGTTTGAACTTTTCAGAAATTGGAAAAACTCTTTCGTTTGAGTTTTTGTGTGAGAAAGAGTTTTTCGATGGAAATTAGATAAAGTAGTTTTCGGCCGAGAAAATTATTCTGGGCTTTCGTTAGACCAGATCTGTTTAGTTTTGCGATCCTTTAAAAATTTGTAACATAACTCCCCCTAAGGTTATGAAATAAATGCAATTAAACTCTGGATGTTGATGAAATTTATCTCTTGACTCCTCGGATGAGTTCGAAACACTCTGTAATCAGTTAGAAAAAAATGATAAGTCATAATTGCAAGTAAATCATTTATGAGATAATAACAAATATACATGTAAGCTCCCCTCAACAAGTGCACATATAATATTTGACAATTTTGCATGTATATACATATTCATCACAATATGCATATGAAAATTTAACAACATATGACATAAGTAAGAATAACGTATTTAATCAATTCAGTATAGATTCATGATCCCCTAATCATGCATATGAATATCTGCGTTTACATGTATTTTCGTAAAATTTTGGCATTTTGACAAATCCGTACCAATGCATGTGCGAATGCATTTAAAAATGTGCGAAGATATTTTATGGTCAGAATATGTCATTTTGATCATTATCACGTAAAAATTTCACGTGATACATAGAATAGTAATTTGTTGTCAAATCATGTCACTAAACTAATATCATAAGATCATAGTATGAATCATTTCGACAACTCTCGCATGGTTCGCTCATAGCGCTCAATTTATTTTTATCATGTGGATAATTAGTATATATATCTCTCATATCAACACAACAAAATTTAATCAATTGACATGTTGTCGTGGCGCATTTCATCAACTCACCAAGCGAAAGACCATAAATTTGAATCAAAGGGACTTTGAAGGGATTATTAATTTAGGCTCTGACTTAGAAGGGTAGGATAATTATTTGGAATTAGTGAGCTGAAAATTCTTCCATTCCAGGGGCTCTTTTAAAATTCATTTCTTCTCCTTTTTCTTTTCTTATGTACTTGCTCAAGCTGAATCTCTTCTTCTTTACGAGGCTTGAGAGATTAGATCATTTCTCGTGCCGAGACTGTGCTCCTCTTGAAGGATTTTAAAGATTATCGTTGGAGAATTTCCCAGTTATAGAATTCGAACCCATGGCCGTGCTCCTCTTCTCGTTGTCTCGATATAAGACCAAGATTATCGTTGGGGAAGTTCACTTTGAGGTGCTTCTCTTCTAACCGTATTGATGAGTATACGAGATTATATAGGAGAAGTTCACAACAAGATCTGTGCTTCTGTTTTATAATAATCGAGAGATCATTTGTGCATTGAGCATTCACCGTATGCGTCTTCTATCTACTTTTCGCCCCCTTTTTTTCTTGTTTTAGCAACCCTCGAGACATATGAAATAAGGTTGAAGGCTTGATCAGGTTTAAAATGAAAACGGATATTGGAGAAGGCTCAAAGGGGATTACTAGTGGGGAATTTCCTAATTGCCCTTATCATTTTCATGACGAACTAACACAAAGCAAGAATGAGCCCACGAAGCACAAATCAAGAGATAAGCATTTGAAGTGTGACACACTCAAGGATAAATCCTTTGAAAAAAATTGAGGTTTAAATTCTCACATATATGATGTGGCTTTGTATCTAGTAAACATATTAAGCTCTTTAGACCACATGAATTTTTAAGCAAATAACTAAGCATGTATCACAAAAATATTTTTGTGAGTAAATCAAAATGAACAAAATCATCGGCATCCCCCGTTTGTGTTTTTATTTTTATATATATATATATATTATTAAAACTAAATGCGATACTGAAATAGCTAATATATTTTTTTTAATTTATTTTATTGTTATTAAAAAAAAGTCAAAAATTACTTGAAGAATAAAATCACGCACGATATAACAAAGAGTATCGAAAAGCACATAGAAAACCATATGAAAACATAATAGAGCATGTAGTCGCGCAGTTGCGTCCGTATCCACAAAACTTGTGAACAGTAACTGGCCGCCGCAAGGTACTCTGCCTCGGTCGTCGAAGTTGATACGCAATTTTGGTTCTTGGAGGACCAGCAGACCAACTTATCGCCCAAGAATTGTACGCCGCCTGACGTGCATTTCCTGTCCATTCGACAACCTGCATAATCAGCGTCAGTATAGCCAATTAATTTGAAATAAGTGCCTTTTGGATACTATAACCCTAAAGTGTGAGTTCCTTTGAGATAGCATATGATTCGCTTGACCGCGTGCATGTGAGACTCCTTTGGCTCAGCTTGAAATCGAGCACAGAGGCAATTTCCGAACGTAATTTCAGGTTGGCTTTAAGTTATGTAGAGAAGAGAGCCAATGATACTCCGATAAGTCGTGATGTTAACTGCCTTGCAAGAAGTATCAGCATCCAATTTAATGCTTGTTGACATGGGAGTTATGTGTGCTCTTGTCTTGATTAAATCTCTTCAGAACATCTCTTATATACTTTGTTTGACTGATGAAAATTCCATCTTCGAGATGCTTGACTTGTAGTCCAAGGAAGAATTGAAGTTGCCCCATTAAGCTCAACTCGAATTTTGTCTTCATCAGAATCACCAAATTTCTAACTGAGTCATCGATTTGTCGAGCCGAAAATGATGTCGTCGACGTAGACTTGGACGATCACCAAGTCCTTGCCTTGCTTTTTGATGAACACTGTCGTATCGATTGTTCCTCGTATAAAGTTTGACTTTACTAGAAATTCGCCCAGGACATCATACCAAGTGCGAGGCGCTTGTTTTTGTCTGTAGAGAGCTTTGTCATTTCGATAGACATGATCAGGGTGCTTTTCATGCACGAACCCTTTGGGTTGAGAAATATAGACTTCCTCCTTTAACACGCCGTTGAGAAAGGTGGTTTTTACGTCCATTTGATAGACCTTGAAGACTTTATGAGTCGCGTAAGCCAAAAAGAGTCAGATAGATTCTATTCGAGCAATAGGAGAATACTCTCCTCGTAGTCAATGCCTACAGGTTGGTTGTACCCTTTGGCTACGAGTCGTGCTTTGTTCCTGATAATTTCACCGTTCTCGTTCTTTTTATTTTTGAAGACCCATTTGGTTCCTATAATTATCTTGCCTTGCGGTCGAGGAACTAGGGTCCAAACATGTAGATGCTCGAATTGGTTGAGTTCGTCTTGCAGTGCGATCATCCAATCCGTGTCTTAAGAGCTTCAGCTACCTTCATTGGTACGTTTTGGCTTAAAAAGCACGTAAAAGTCCGTTTTGAGAAGACGTCTTAGTGCGTACTCCACTCGAATTATCACCAATTATTTGATCGACGGGATGAGCTCGTGTCCATTTGCGTTCATGAGGTAGAACCAAAGTAGACCCATCGTTGATAATTAGTTCGAGACATCCTAAATTGATAGGCTGATTTTCCGTAGGAGGGAAATTCATTTCTGAAGTTGAAATTGATGGAAATTCCTCATCTCCATTTGTAGGAGTTGCAGCACTGGTTGGTGATTCAGAATCCTGAGAGTCTAGAACATCGGTTGGACCTTGAATATCGGGAGTCTCATTTGGGATTTCGAGCGTAGAAGGAGAAGGTGCGCTGCTTGGTATAGATTGTGATGAAGCAGGCGTTTGAGACTCGTTTCGATAAAAATGTTCAAAGAGAAAGTCCAAGTCTTCCAAGTCAGTGGGATGAGCTTCTACTGACGCTGAGGTAGATGTCGAAATTTGTTGACTTTTTGCCAACACGCCCATTAGTCCGGGTTCTGAATGTCGTTTTCATAAACCAATTATGTCACTTCGTGGAAAGGGACATTGTAACTTTCCACTATTGTGCGAGAAGACTTGATATAGACGCGGTACGCTTTAGAAGTTGAAGAATATCCCAATAAAGATGGCTTTAAATGCTTTAGGATCAAACTTGCTCCGATGCTCTCGATCGTTTGCCAAAAGCACTTGCACCCGAAGACTTTGAAGAATGACATATTTGAAATTCTTTTATTTATTATCTCGTACGGTGTCTTTTCAAAGAGCTTGTGAATAATCGTCCGATTTTGCGTTAAGCAAGCTGTACTCACTGCTTCAGCCCATAGAAAGTGGGGGAGACCGAAATGTATAAGCATAGTCCGTGCAGCTTCAACCAAAGTCCGGTTTTTCCGTTCTACGCCGCAATTTTGTTGAGGCGTCTTCGCGGCTGAAAGTTGTTGACAAATTCCAAGTGACTATAGAAAGTACTGAGGCATTGATTCTTGAACTCATTCCCGTTGTCAGTCCTGATTACATGGATTTTCTGTTGCAAGAGATTTTGAGTTGTATTCACAAAATTTATTATCAAGTCTCTAGTCTCATCTTTAGTTCGTAGAAACCTTGTCCAAGCGTAGCGAGAGTAATCGTCGACAATAACTAGCACATACTTGCGGTCGTTGATGCTTTATGTTCGCATCGGTCCCTAGAGGCGCATGTGCAATAAATCCAAAGGTCGATATGTGGAGGCTATTTGCTTGAGTTTGTGCGACGCTCGCTTCATTTTTACCATTTGACAAGCCGGACAATGATGCTCTTTTTGAAGTGAGATGGTTGGCATACCATTGACCAACTTTTTAGCAGAAAGTTTGTGAAGAGCCTTGAGATTAAGATGAGACATACGTTGATGCCATAATGAAGAGAATATTAGAATTGTGCTTTATTATTTCATTATCCTTGTAATTAGGGGCGTAATTAGAAGTTTTGATAGTGTAGGACCTAATAATAATTATACCTTCGATATAGGTATAAATATGATGTACACTATCAAATTTAAGATGAGTTTTATTATTCAGAAAAACATAAGTATCGAATTCATATTTTATACGAGAGATCACGCTCGAGAAAAATGGAAAAGCTAACGACCTCTCTCAAGATCTTCAACGCGGATATTCGACCGATCGTATATCGTAAGATTTCTTACTCGAATATCGAGAATTCGTGCTTAGATTGCTTGTTGATTGATAAATCAGGACCTAACACATAAGTTGTTCCTCTTAATTGTCGTCTGAGAGATGAGGCAAACAGTATTCGAAGGTTGTACTTTTGTCAGATTTATTGTGTAAAGATTAGATCTTCGAGCTCCTGTAAGAAGTTTCTGATTCTGACTGTTAAGAATTCTGCACAGATTAGCTAGAAATACAACTTGAAAGCCTTTATCGCAGAATTGTCCTATGTTGAACAGGTTGTGTTTGAGACCTTTGACGTATGAGACATCTTTTATTGTTAGATTTTCCTGTATGATATCTCCAACGCCTAGAACTGGAGCTGAATCGTTGTTGTTGAATCTGACTTTACCGTTGTAGCAATTTTGATAGTTGCTCAACAGTTCTTGATTTCGCGTCATGTGCGTGGAGCAACCCGAATCTAGATACCACACATGATGAATCTGCATAGAAAAGTTTAGAGAGACTTAGGTACCCACTTATAAATGGGTCCTCTCGGATTAACATATTTAGTATTTAATGTTTGTTCACTTATGGTTCCTAATCCAATGTTTTTTATGGTACCCAAACCAAGTTAGAGGTAGTTGCTTTAGGTATTACCTCTTTAGGCATTTGAGCCTTCTTGGCCTGTATTGGCCTAGATAATGTTTTAGGAACCCATTGCGGGTGAACCTTACATGGTAAATTTTTTAGTTAAACTGATGAATTTTTTAGATTGAAAATTTCTAATAAAATCACATTCTTTTCTACTTCAAAATTCTTTCTTTCTGTTTCTAATGAGGAGTTTAAATCAGCTATTTTTTTAACAATAGCAGGAATATAACAGAAGTATAAGTTTTAGAATGATCAAAATTTTCTTCCTCGACTTTAGGGATATTTTCTAAAGGATATAGTGAATTATAGTTACTAGACAGGTTTATCTCCAGCGTCTTGTAACTATTATTCAAATCAGTGTAATCAAAGGGGATGATAATCCTAATTTTGGCTTCTCTTTTGGATTCTTCTAAGGCATTTATCTCTGAAGCGTTAGTAAAAGCCATTAAAGAAGTTAGTCCTAAACCCATGTACTTGGTATCATATAATTGTTTTAAGCTAACCCTTTTTAAGTTACAAGAATTAGTAAAACCCAAGCCGTCAACAGGATTATAAAATTCTATATCAATGGTTGATTTAGAAAAATCGTCTGATCAGTTTGTCCCCTTTTTGTCAAAAGATCATCTAAAGTCTTGATCCTAGAGTTAAGCTTCTTACGCTCGTCAGAGATTTCTTTATATTTGTTTTTAGAAATTTATAAATCTCTCTGACTATCGCTAAGAGTTTTACTAAGGTCGTTAATCTTAGTCTCAGACATCATATATTCAAGACTAGTTATAGTTTCCTTAGCATTAGATAAGAGAATTTCTAAGTGAACTTCTTATCTAATTGCATTTGGAAGTTATTTTCGCTAAGTTCTAGTCGATCCTCTAACTCTTTTGAACTTTGCCACTCACTTTCATGCTAGCATATTTAATTTGTAAAGATTCTAACATGTTTAATAATGTAGAGTCAGGCGTAGCTACCTCTTGAGACGAGGTTGATGCTTCCTCATCGTCAGACTGCTTCTTCGAGCTTGTGTCAGAGGTATCTTCAAGAAATGCCATGAGAGGTAAGTTGTCAGTTTTAGAATCTGAGATGTTTTCTAGCCAGTGCTCTTGGTAAACCATTTGAGCTACTCCAGCTTCTTTTTGTTTAGTTAATTGAAATTTCTTGGAGTAGTAGTTTGCGTCTTTCTTCTTTGGAAGACTACATTCCCTGGCGAAATGTCTCGTTTTGCCACAGTTGTAACATTTTTGTGGCTCTTTGGCATTCTTGAATTCTGAAGTCTCGGTTGGTCTTTCTTTGTGCTTAGAACTTGAGATCCGAAGTCGATTAGCTGAGGAGGAGGACTTCTTTTTGTAGAATTTTTTGCTCATCATTTTTGTAATTCTAGGCATGAATTCTAGATATTCGAGTGTAAATCTAAGATTTGATACCTTCGGTCGAATATCGTCGATGAAGAACACGAGAGAAACGGTTCTAGTGTGAGAAAGTATTTTGTGTGTTTCTCTCTCTAGAATGTGTTGTAAGCATTTCGGATTTTTCTGAATAACTTTGTCTTATTGATTTCAATAATGTACGTTGGTATTTATACCTATCAACATGGTATTATACAAGTATGTCCTACACTATTGAATATACAAGTTACGCCCCTAATTAGAAGGATAACAAATAAATGAGCACAATTTTAAATGTCTTCTTCAATTTCCCCTTTGTGCTCGTCTGCTCTTCAGCTCTGTTTATCCTTATCGGGCGTAGAATGACTTCCCCAATCCCAATTCTGTCTCATAATGTCGGACAACATCTCTCAGCTCTAACCGTTCCTCAATAGCACTGAGAAACTCATTCAGGAGCGGGGCTTCTTCTTCTCCAAGGTCCTCAAAGATTGTGTTCTCATCGATCTCTTCCAATCTCCTTTCTATATTTTTCTTTACGAGCTTCGACGTCCCATCGCATAACTTGTGTACTTCAGACTTCATCATCGCTCTCGTCTTTCCAAAAACATGATTCCGATAAGTGATGGCGAGGCCTGGCTTCTTGAATTCGGAAGTCTCGGGTGGTCTTTCCTTGTGCTTAGAAGTTGAGGTTTGAAGTCGATTAACTGAGGAGGAGGACTTCTTTTCTGTAGAACATTTTGCTCATCATTTTTGTAATGAGAGCTAATTACTTCTTGAACTCTTTCATGTAAGGCTCATAGTCCGTTTCTGAGTCGTCTTCTTCTTCTGAAGAACTCGGCATTCTTACACACTTGTCTTTGCGAGATCGTCTTGTTTTTCTTTCTGAGATAAGAGATATTAAGTCTTCGATCTGTTTGCCCTTTTGTTCCTTCTGAATCTCGACGACATCTTCCTCGTGTTGAGCGATAGTGTCGAACACGGCGTGGATATCCATCTCATCTAAATCCTTGTTCTGACGGATTTGCATGGATATTTTCATCCATTCTGGATGAAGAGATGATAGAAATTACCCCCATATTTGTCTTGAAAATTTCTATTTTCCTCATCTCGTTCAGAAGAGTCTGATAGCGCTGATAGAGTTCGTATAGATTTTCCTCCTACTTAGCTTGAAAAGAGTGATAGGCTGTGAGTATGTTTGCTTTCTTCGCCTTTACTCCGACTTCGGTCCTTTGTATCATTTTGTGGAGCACATCCCACATTGCCTTAGCACTTGACAAACTATCTATTTGCATATAGATGTCATTTGGGATGCCTTGCATCAGGAAAGTTTTAGCGCCTAGATCAGCCGTAGCTCTTAATCTCTCCCCCTCAGATTAATCATTAGGAATTTTTAGTCTTCTAGTGGCTCGAATGGGAGGATTATTTTTAGCATCGCCTTCTTGGATAAGCCAGGATTGAGCGGGTTGTTCTTGGAGAGAAGCTATTAGATTCGCCTCCAAGAAATTCATAAAACGGATTTTCCACATGGTAAATTCGCCTCTTCTGAGAATTGGAGGACGGACATCGTTTCCAAGAGAGGAAGCATCCATTGTTGTAGTTGAGTTGTAGGATCTCCTGAAAATTTGGATTTAGTTGGTAAGAGTGCTTCACGAGTGACAAATTTGTAAGTAATGTTTGGTTCGTACTTTGAGCAATTTCCTTTTATGGCCTATTTTTAGGTCCTAAAAATTTTGTTTGAGTAAGAAAAATATTTAGCACAAAAATTGATACTTCAAAATTTTGCGAAAGGATTTTAAATTTATGATTTTAATCGAAAATATTGAGTATAAAAAATGATTACGCGAAGAGAAATATTTTTCGTAAGTTTTGAAAATGACGATTTTGATTCTCTCATTAAAAAAAATTCAAATCCTAGTCGAAAATGTTTAAATTTGAAAGTTCAGTAAATGCAAAAGTTTTTCGAGCGGTAAGTTTTTCGATTTGAAAAATTTTGATCCATAAAATCGAAAATGTTTTTCGTAAGTATAGATTTGTCGAAGAATGTTTATCGAAAACTATTTTCGACTGATAAAAGTTTTGTGAAGGTACCCCGTCCAAAAATGGGTTATCGAAAAAAATTTGTCGATCGCAAAAAATTCTATCGAAATATTTGTTATCAAAAAATTAGAATGATCGAAAATCTAAGTCTTAAAAATTTTTTGATAAGTTTGACTCAATTTGTTGACTAAACTTATTCCAGTGAGAAATATTCGATTGAAATACGTTTTCGCTAAGTTTTAACTCGAGAATTAAGACGATCGAAAAACTTGAGATCAAAAAACATGTAATCGAAAAACATGTTTTTCGTGTAAAAAGTAATTATGGATATAGCGAAAACAGTATTAGTCGAAAAAAATTTACGCTTAGTAACACTCGAAAAAGATTATTGTGTGAGGATCGAAAACTATTTATCGAAAATAAACTTTTTTGCGTCAATATATGAGTGAAACTAGCTAAAAAAGTGAGATTCTCGAAAAACCTTTGCGCCAGTGAACTAATCGAAAAAGATTTTCGAGCCAAATTTTCGATCGAAAAACGATCGAAGAACACAACACAGAGTTTAATGGAACAGTAAATCAAAGATTCAACTGAGAAACATCAAATTAAACACTGAGATTCTGGGTAATCACTTGAATTTTTGAATTGAACAAGAACAAACACAAGATTAAACATGCTTTACAGCAGAATATATCAATTTTGATGAAAATCAAATCGTTTTCAAAATGCAATCGCAAACAATAAAACATATCGAAATAAAAAATCAAATAAATTAGATGTTCTAAGCGATTGAAATTAGTACGCGATTCATTCCTAACATATAATCTATCACTTTCGCATCAGAATCAACAACAAATTTAGCAGAATTCACCACAGAGATCAAATTTCCTGTTCGCGCGCGTTTTCGATTGAAAAAAATCTGAACAAAATTTAATAAACAACGAAGATCAATTTAAAACAATCACGATCTGTTCTGATATCAATTCTTCGGTCTTAGATTATCAACTACCGTACATCGTAGGCATGAATTCTAGATATTTGAGTGTAAATCTAAGATTTCATACCTTCGGTCAAATATCGTCGATGAAGAACACGAGATAAACAGTTCTAGTGTGAGAAAGTGAAGTGTGTGTTTCTCTCTCTAGAATGTGAATTGCAAGCCTTTCGGAATTTCTAGATAACTTTCTCTTGTTGATTTCAAAAGTGTATATTGATATTTATACTTATTTACATGGTATATAATACAAGTATGTCCTATAGTATTGAATATACAAGTTATCCCTAATTACAAGGATGACTAATAAATGAGCACATTTTTAAATGTCTTCTTCACATATCTCAAAAATTGATTTTCGCATTACTTAATTTCGAACACCACACCCTTTTCGAAATTCTAACTTTCGCAAAATGATTTTCGCATTCAACACTTAGACAATTTGCGCATCTTTGGCACTTCGGCAACTGCCTTTCGTAAATCGACTTTCGAAAATCACACTTACACAATTTTCTCTCGCAAATTAATATATCGAAAATCGACTTTTGAATAACACCTTGAATATAACACGCACATCATTTCATCCGAAAACCTGATTCTAAAAACATAACTGAACAAAGGACGTTTGCGAACGAAACAGGATTTCAATACTCATTTTCGAACAAAACACTTGGACAATTTTTCAATTAACCACATTCGAAAATCTTTTTACGGCCGATTTCGAATCGTTTTCGCACATTCGAAAATTATATTCTCGCATCAGGGCACACGAAGAACCTTTTCGGCCTTATTAACAATCACATTTCGAACATATCACACGCGATAATCACATTTGGCACAACACTTAGAAATTTTCGACACCAAACTTTCAATTAGCAACTGAACTTCTTTTTCGAACTCGACATTGTCAAAACTCGATACATCTGACTTAGAATTTTTTTGTTTGAAAAACAACACATAACTATTCGACAATTGACATCTCTGACTCGACTAATTCATTCCTATTTTTGTCCAACCTAAACAAATATCTACCCGCAAAACAAATGGGTACACGTTAAGGAGAACAACTTCGGCCTAGACCTGTACACATTCAAGTGTCAGGACGAAGTTGTCATTGCCATACTCAAAGGACATCCGTTGTGGCCGACATTCACCATCAACACGCAAATCCCCGAGATGTATCTCCAACAATTTTGGGGTACCTTGAAGAGGACGAATGTCAAGATAACGACAAAGCTCAAGGCCACAATCCATAACTGAGGTGATGCTCAAACTTTTCGAAGAACTCTCGAAGAGGATCAAGCCTCAGATGAAGAATTTCTCAAAGATCTGCGGCGAGTAGGTCACGTCCCCGATCTTACTCACATGTCAGACTACCACCTTGGCGGCATCCGCACTCGTGGTGGACACTATTCGGGATCACCAATCGCTGCCTTCACCCAAACACAACGGATTTAACAGTTGCAACGTCAACATTCTCTGGATCTACCACGCAATCATCGACAACCGGAATGTAGACTACGCACAACTTATTTGGAACATCCTCGTGGATCAACTCACACATTGCCAAAGCACAAAGAAGACACGGGTCGTTTCATACATAAGATGGATGCCTCTAATAATCGCATACTACATGGAGGATCATCCTGAAATCCCCCCCCCCCCTCAGAGACGCAAAGAAGTTTCCAGCACCGGTGTTCAAGTATTTTCACAAAGCAAAGGAGACAGTTTGCGGCCCTCAATGACAACTGATGCCCATCCCGGAAGCAATCCTGATGATGGCGGACCACGCAGACCCTGCGGTGATCACATACTGCCTGGAGAACAACCAACCTGCTCCCAAGGCTACGACAGACCTAGTCGAGCCCAACCAAGGAGCATCACCGAGTGATAGTGAAGGTCCAGCAAGAGAACCGGCTGAGGAGTCCTCAGAAGTAACCCAATCTGAGGACGTCAAACCCATCACGTATGATATGAAGGGTACTCAACGCGAGCAATGCCAAAAATAGACGAATGACGAACTGCTCCGTCGATCATGCCCTCCTTGACTGCCTCCCCACCCACTATAAGTCGGGCTTCACCCTTAGGATCACGAGTCGATTTGTTCAAATCCCGAGTAGAAGTCACCGCATCTAGCGCAACAGTGCATGAGTCTACCCTCCTCAGCCATTCATTCGTCTCCCAACAGATGGATGTCTCAATACCCACACAAGGGGAACCACGTCCACTATCCTCGTCTCATTATGAGGCAGACGATACAGAATTAGGTGGCTCACAGCCCCTCGCCATCCGCCCCTTCCTTGCTCACGCTAGGTCTACAGTCCATTATACCTTTATTCTTCTCACCTATTAGGACACATACGGTGAGCACTCTAGGTCTTCGTGACCTAGCTGGAACTTCCATAGACACATCCAATTTAGATGTGCTTCAACGATTGGAAGGAAGTCCCACCGCTGCAACATCAAAGCCAACAGCGGTAACGAGCCATCCACTCACCCCAACGACGAGTGTGATGTCAACGGTAAGCCTAAGTGGCTCCAGTTCGGTAATTTCCCCCGCAGGTCTCAGTGCACCTTCTCCAACAGCTGTAGTTACACTACCCACGGTGGTGTTGCTAGGATCGGCCGGAAGTCCTGCCATAGTAAGTGCAGGCCACCCTTCGGTTACCTACTCCAAAGTGGTGACAACGGAACGCTTTCGTGACGATTTTGGTCGATTTTTAAGCCGTTCGTCACAAAGGGGGTCTTGACTCATAACGTCAAAGCGGCCATCGACACACTTGTCCCAACCCGCCAAGAAAACATCATTGTACATGTGCATACGATAATAGAATCGGCCGTACGGGACAAAGGCAAGGCTCCTGTGACGGATGAAGCCACTCACATCACCCCATCATCTTCCCCTTCGCCACCACAAGAATCACAACCACTTGACCCATACACAATGCTGCTCCACCAGCTTCACGACATCCTCATATCCTGCCTGCTTGCCATCGAATAGAGAACGCCAGCCGAAGAGAAACTCTATCAACGGCTTATCGATGGCCCCGACGAGCCTCCACAAATGACATGCCGCGAACAAAGCTCCCACTCCAAATGACGATCAGGATTGTCCTGAGGGGAAGAAGCGATAGAAGACTACGAGGGGAGGTCGTGGACGAGGAAGTGGGAATACGCCAACAAGAGAAGTTGGAGCGTCGTCTACAAAGCCACCACCACCATCATCATCATCCCAACCACCCCAAGCCCAAGCCAACATAAAACCACCACCATTTCCGCCCACTCAGTCCAAACAACCACTACCTCTCGACAGCCCTCATACGATTCATACCCATATATAGACAAATATATATTGGAGCAGGAGTGGCTACAGAGGACAGAGACGTAGGAAGAGGCCCGCATACGCCTAAACCACATTCGACATTATCTCAAAATGGCGGTGGCTGACTTCTGTCTCCTCAAGCCTGAAGAAGAGGAAGAGGGAGCAGACGTAGACACAGACCTCTCGGAATTTCCAGATCTTCTTAGCCATCAAGCGCCCAAAAAAGGAGACTCCTTGGGATAATAAGACGATCAAGACTCCATTCCTTGAAGATCTATACCCAAGGATCTGGCGAAAGGAGAGCAAAATAAAGGGAGTGAAAGAGCTCCGTCTTCGAGGCATGTCTCACCTCAAAGGGAGAACTGAGGGACTTCAACACATGATCATGCTTTGGACGATGCCGAAGACGGGCACATGGACCAAGGAGCAATACATGATCCACCTCAGAAAGAAGAATTTGATCCTTAAACTCATACGCATAGAGCGCTGTACCGGATGATATGAAAACGCGGTCTATGTGATAGAGAGGATGAATGTGGCCGTTGAAAAGATCACGAAGGCCTATCTCCCTAACCTCACGATGGGCGAAGTCTACCAAATGTTCTGCTTGTACTGCAACTTCACCCTCAACATGCCAGAACGAAGAAAAGGGTTCGAAGCATTACATGTTGAGACAAGTCCAGTACATGTTGTTCATGACTTCCAAATGGTGTTCGAAAGCAACATGAGGAAGGTCAACCTAACTCATCCTCACAACAACAGGACATCCTTGTAGAGTAACGGAGAGAGCTACATCTTGCTGGAACTAGCAGTTACATATTTTCAACACAAAAGTCATTAGCTCAAGGATCTTTTGATGTCTGAAATGGCTAAGTTCTGTGATGGAACGCTATTTGTGACATGCTAAAGGCAAGCTTGGAGACACTTTCTCCGATGCAAAGCTAGAAGGTCAAGATGTGGAAGAGCCACCTCTTCTCAACAAGATCATCGAGGCAATCCAAGAGCAATTGGACATCAGAAACGACGTAAGATATTACGAGATCGCTCTCGGATTCAGGAAGTCATTCTTCGCCCACTGAGAACCTCCACCTCCTCCACACTTGAGAAGGAAAAATAAGAAACATAAGACATAGACGTTAAAGCTTTATTTGTATTTGGACACTTAGGGGGTTATTAGATATATTAAAGTGTCCAATTTATTTATTAAGTCTAAGTCTTGTATTTTCTATATTAAGTGAACCAGAGTCCGAGATGTGGGCTCTAGTGAGTTATTAGTGGTTGTAATGGGCCAAGTAGGGGCCAACGGTTTATACCTAGTTCAAAGATATAAATACATAAACCTTACACTTTAGTTAGTGTGAATCAAAATACAGATTACCTTGATTTATGCGCCGTATCTCTCTCTCACTAAAGAACACGCACTAAACATGCATTCAAAGTAAACCCACGTAAATTACTGTTTGATTTCCCCATTGTTGCTTGTTAAGGTATATGGTTACCTACATGCATCATAGATATATTATCAAAATAAAAATGGGTTCCAAGAGTATTGACCCATCAAACGACCATACGACTCCACATATTAATTACCTTACTTTCCCCCTTCAGCATAAAAAAGAGGGATACCAAGAGTTCTAAGGCTCCACACATTAATTACCTTACTCCCCTCCTTCAGCATAACAAAGAGTGAAGAGAATTTAGAATTGTGCTTTGTTAATTTATTATCCTTGTAATTAGGGGCGTAATTAGTAGTTTTGATAGTGTAGGACCAAATAGTAAATACACCATGTAAATAGGTATAAATACAAAGTACACTATCAAAATCAATATATAAGTTTATTTTCGGAAAAACACAAGCATTGAATTCACATTCTAAGAGAGAGAATAGCAATCGAAAAACACTCTCTCTCAAGATCTTGAAATAAGATATTCGACCAAAGGTATTTTGTATGATTTATCATTCGAATATCTAGAATTCATGCTTAGATCGATCGGTAGTTGATAAAATATGACCTAACAATTGGTATCAGAGCAGATCGTGATCGCTTTTGGATTGAATTCGCGATAATAAGATCAAAATCGTTTTTCCAGATTTTTCGATCGAAAAACTCACGTGAGATAGATTTTGATCGATGTGCTTTATGTTTGCGAATTTTGTTGATGATCTTTGATTAAGTGATAGATTATATGCTATGAATGATTTACGTACTGATTTCAATCGCTTAGAACGTCATATTAATTCAGATTTTCGATTTAGATCGATATTTGCGTTTGCGATTAAGTTTTGATTCTGATTTGATTTTCTTAATAATCGATATATTTTGCTGTAAAACGTGGTTGATCTTGTGTTTGTTCATATTAAGAACTAAGAAACGAGTGATTATCCAGAATTTCAGCACCGAACTTGAACATCTCGGTTGAATCTGAATTTTTTACTGTTACATTGAACTTAGTTGTTCATCAATCGGTTCATCGATCGAAAAACTTGGGTCGAAAAATATTTTTTTCGAATAAGTTTGCAGCCGAGAAATTTTTCAACGACAAAGACTATTCTCGTGTGTTTTACTCAAATATAAGACTCGAAAAAACATTATTTTGATAATTAGTTTTTCGATTCATATATATATTTTTTCGAGCTTATAAATTTTTCGAGTAAAAAAATAGCGAAAACATATTTTCGATCGAAAAATTTTTACTCAAAAAAGTTTCAATCAACAATCTGAGTCTAACTAAACGAAATTTCTCGAACACCATTAATTTTTCGATTACAAGTTCGAAAAAATTTTTTGCGATTAACATAGTTTTTCGACAAAATATTTTTCGATAGAACATCTTTTCAACACGTTTTCGTTCGAAAAATATTTTTCGATAAATACAACGAAAAACTTATACAATCGAAAATCTTTTTCGATCATAGGTTCGAATTTTTTTAGTCGAAAACTTTATTGTTCGAAAAACTTTTCGATCACTGCTCAAACACACACACATTTTACATTATTTTGAAAGAAATCAAAATTTGTAATTTTCAAAACTTACGAAAAATATTTGTCACCGAATTATCTTCTACGAACTCAAATTTTCGATCATAAAATCAAAATTCTTTAGCACTTTTACCATTTCGATTCCACACTTTTACGAAGATCCTACCAATCAACTACAAATGGATGCCTACTCACTCGGAAACGACGTCCGCCCTCCAATTCTACGAAGAGGCGAATACACCGTCTGAAGAAGTCGATTCATGAACTTCTTGGAAACAAAAGAGCAAGCTACAAATTTGATAGTATCTCTTCAAGAAGGTCCCGCTCAATTTTGGCTCATCTAAGAGGGTGATGCCACTAATAATCCTCCCATTCCCGCAACTAGAAGACTCAAAATTCCTAGTGAATACACCGAGGGGGAGCGATTAAAAGCAAAAGCGGATTTAGGTGCAAAAACTTTCCTAATGCAAGGAATTCCTAACGACATCTATATGCAAATAGATAGTCTATCTTGTGCAAAAGCTATGTGCGATGAACTCCACAAACTGATGCAAAGCACCGAAGTCGGAGTCAAAGCCAAGAAAACTAATATTCTCACGGCCTACGACTCATTCAAAGCAAAGTTGGAGGAAAACGTTTATGAACTCTATCAACGTTATCTAACTCTTCTCAATGAAATGAGGAAGATAGATATCTTCAAGACCAACATGGAGGTCAACATACGATTTCTTTCTTCTCTTCAACCGGAGTGGAAGCCTTGCAAATCCGTCAAAATAAGGATTTAGACGAAATGGATATCCACGCCGTCTTTGATAATCTCGCCCAACACGAGGAAGATATCAGTGAGATACAAAAAGAACTTAAGGGCAAGCAGATCGATGATTCTATAGCTCTTGTTTCTGAAAGAAAAACAAGTCGATCTCACAAAGATAAAAGCATCAAGTTGCCAAGTTCTTCAGAAGATGAAGATGAATCTTAATCGGACTCCGAACCCGATATGAAGGAGTTCAAGAAACACTTTGCTCTAATTTCTAAAATGATGAGCAAAAAGTTTTACAAAATGAAATCCTCTTCCTTGGCAAATACACTTCGGACATCAAGCTCAAGCACAAGGAAAGACCGGCCGAGTCCTCAGAATCTAAAAACGCCAAAGAACCACAAAAATACTATAATTGTGGAAAGATAGGACACTTCTCCAGGGAATGCAAACTACCCAAGAAAAAGGACGCCAACTACTACTCAAAAAAATTCCAACTCACTAAACAAAAAGAGGCAGGAGTAGCACTGATGGCCAAACAAGAGCATTGGCTGGAAGACACCACAGATTATGAAGACGAAAATCTCGCTCTAATGGCATACCTTGACGACGCCTCAAAGGATAATTCACCAAGGAGGTCAGATGATGAAGAAAATGCATTCACATCATCACAAGAGGTAACAATGTCTAATTCCACATTATTAAACATGTTAGAATCATTACAGATTAAGTACTCTAACATGAAAAATGAGCGGAAAAGAACTAAGGGATTAGAAGAGAGACTAGCTCTTAGTGAAAACAATTTCCAAAAGCAGTTAGATAACAAAATTCATCTAGAAGCTCTTATCTAACGTTAAGGAAAAAATATCTAGTCTTGAATTAACCATAGCTATCTCTGAGACTAATGTCAATGACCTTAATACGACTCTTATCGATTGTCATAGAGATTTAGAAATTTCTAAAAATAATTTCAAAGAAATCTCTGACGAACGTAAGAAACTTTACTCAAGGATTAAAACTTTAGATGATCTTCTAACGAAAAGGGGCCAAAAGGATCAAACTATCTTTCTAAATCAACCTCTTGATATAGAATTTTATAATCCTAAAGAAGGCTTAGGTTTTAACAATCCCTGTAACTTGAAAAAGGTCAATGTTAAACAATTATATGATATCAAGTACATGAGATTAAGTTTAACTTCTCTAATGGCCTTTACTAATTCTTCAGAAATAAATGCATTAGAAGAATCTAAACTAAAAGCCACAAATAGGACTGACATTCCCTTTGACTACACCGACTTGAATAATAGTTACTAAGACAAGGAATCTCAACTTGTCTATTGATTATAATTCATTATATCCCCTAGAAGATTCTACTTTCTGTTATATTCCAGCTATTATTAGGAAAATAGCTGATTTAAACGCTTCCTTAGAAGTTGAAAGAAAGAATTTCAAAACGGAAAAGAATGAGCTTTTACTGGAGATTTCTAATCTCAAAACTTCCTCTACTTTATAAACTAGTCCTGATTTTACATTGAAAGAAAAATCATTACTTAAGGACAAAATTATTCTAAGATAACACATCCCATTGTTTTTCAAAATATTTTAAAAGAAGATAAATATTCTTTAAAACTCGTAAAGGGAGGAAAAGAATCTTAAATGCTTCAAAAAGGAAAAAGACTTTTTCTAACTCTTTTTCTACTCCATCCACAGGTAGAGTAGAAAAGGAGGTGAAACATGCAAAGGAAAGAGTGCCTAGGATAGATTTTCAGAGGAAAAATGATAGAAATGTCTTATTTTCAAAATTTTCTTCTGTATCAAAAATTATGGACACTCACAAGAAGTCAACTGTTTCAAACTTTAATGTTGTTGCTTCCATTTATGTGTTAAAGCCTATTAATTTTGAAAGCACAAATTTTGAAATCGGCTCTTCTTCTAAAAATATAATCCATCATTCTAAGACAAATGGAAGTCTCAAGTCTCGTAGGAAACAAGATCCGGCTATTAAGACAGCATATAGCTCGATACATTCTTGTCCTCATTCGGTCAAAGTACACTCAGCCAAACACCGTAAGAGACTCGTTAGAGAAAATATTTTCTCATGCACTAAGATTAATAAGACATTTGTCCGCGCTGAAATTAACCTCCCATGTAAGGTTCAACCTCAATGGGTTCCCAAGACACCATCTAGGCCAACGCAAGCCCAAAAGGCCAAATTGCCTAAAGAGGTACCACTTGAACCAACTAATACCAAGTTGGTTTGGGTACCTAAAAACATAAATGGTTTAGGAACCAAAAATGAACAAACCTTACCTATCAAATCTTATAATCCGAGATGACCCATTACTAAGTGAGTACCTAAGTCTCTCTAAATTTTATATGCAGATCCATCATGTGTGGTATTTTGATTCTGGTTGCTCCACACACATGACGGGAAATCAAGATCTGTTGAGCAACTATCAAGACCGTTACAACGGAAAAGTCAGATTCGGTAACAATGATTCAACTCCAATACTAGGCTTTGAAGATATTCTACTGCAGAATCTGACGATCAAAGATGTCTCTTACGTCCATGGTCTTAAACACAATCTGTTTAGCATAGGACAATTCTGCGACAAAGGATTTCAAGTGGTGTTTCTAGCTGAATAGTGTAGAATTTTTAATAGTCAGAATCAAGAACTTCTAACAGTTCGACCTTCGACAGTTGTTTGCCTCATCTCACAGACTACAATCAAGAGGAACAACTTATGGCATCAACGATTGTCTCATCTAAATCTCAAAGCTCTTCACAAACTCTCAATCAATGAGTTGGTACACGGTCTACCAACTATTTCCATACATCAAGAGCATACTTGTTCGGCTTGTCAAATGGGAAAAATGAAGCGAGCATCACACAAACTCATGCAAGTTGCTTCTACATCTCGACCCTTGGAATTACTTCACATGGACCTTTGCAGACCAATGCGTACACAAAGTATCAACGGTCATAAATATGTGTTAGTAATTGTCGACGATTATTCACGCTACACATGGACAAGATATCTCTGAACAAAAGATGAGACTTGAGACTTGATAATCAGCTTTACGAATACGACTTAGAATCTCCTGCAAAAGAAAATCCAAGTAATCCGGACTGATAACGGAACTGAATTCAAGAATCCACGTCTCAATAATTATTATCAGTCACTTGGAATTATTCAACAATTTTCAGCTGCTAAAACGCCTCAACAGAATGGCGTCGTAGAACGGAAGAACTGGACTCTTGTTTAAGCTGCAAGAACAATGCTGATTCATTCTGGTCTCCCTCATTTTCTACGGGGCTGAAGCAGTGAGTACCGCGTGCTTTACGCAAAATCGGACGATTATTCACAAACGCTTTGAAAAGACGCCGTATTAGATAATTAATCAAAGGATTCCGAATATCTCATTCTTTAAAGTATTCGGGTGCAAATGTTTTGTAGCCAACGATCGAGACCATCGAAGCAAGTTCGACCCTAAAGCATTTGAAGCCGTCTTCGTTGGATATTCATCCATTTCTAAAGCATACCACGTCTATATCAAGTCTTCACGTACTATATTGGAAAGCTACAACGTCACTTTTCAAGAAATAACCGATTTGACTTCTGAACAAAATAGTTCAGAACCCGAGCATATAGGCGTGTTGGCACATGGTCAACAACTTTCGACAACTTCTACCTCAAAGTCAAGAGAATCAATTCCCGCCGACATGGAAGATTTAGATTATCTATTTGAACATTTTTATCGGAACGAGTTTCAAATGCCTGCTTCCTCTCATTCAATACCAAGCAGTGCTCCTTCTCCCTCTACGGAAGAAATTCCAATTGTGACTCTCAATCCTCAGACTCCAACAAATGTTCAAGAATCTCCTAATTTTGAATCTTCAACTAGTGCTGCAGCTCCTACAAATGCAGATGAGGAAATTCCTTCCAATTCAACCTCAGAATTGAATTTCCCAACTACGAATGATCAGCCCATCAATTCAGGATGTCTCGATCTACAAACCAAGGAAGAATCTACTTCGGTTATTCCTCATGAATGCAAATGGAGTCGAGCTCATCCTATCAACCAAATCTTCGGTGATCTTTCAAGTGGAGTACGCACTACGACGTCCACACAAAGCGGCTTATTCACATGCTTCTTAAGCCAAAACGAACCAATTAAGGTAGACGACGCTCCTAAAGACCCGGATTGGGTAATCGCAATGCAAGATGAACTCAACCAATTCGAGCCTCTACGAGTATGGACATTAGTTCCTCGACCGCAAGGCAAAACAATAATTGGAACTAAATGGGTTTCAAGAATAAGAAGAACGATAACGGTGAAGTTATCAGGAATAAAACACGACTCGTAGCCAAGGGATACAATCAACAAGAAGGAATTGACTACGACGAGACGTATGCTCCGGTGGCACGTATCGAAGCAATTCAACTATTTCTAGCATACGCGGCTCATAAAGACTTCAAAGTCTATCAAATGGATGTTAAAACTGCCTTTCTTAATGGCGTGTTAAAAGAAGAAGTCTACATCGCTCAACCCGAGGGTTCGTGCACGAAAATCATCCCAATTATGTCTATCGATTGGACAAAGCTCTCTATAGACTAAAACAAGCCCCTCATGCTTGGTATGATGTCCTAAGCGAATTTTTAGTCAAGTCCAACTTCATAAGAGGCACCATCGATACGACACTCTTCATCAAAAGACAAGGCAAAGACCTGATGATCGTTTAAGTTTACGTTGATGACATCATCTTCGGCTCAACAAATGAACGTCTCTGTCAGAAATTTGGTGAACTAATGAAGACCAAATTAGAGATGAGCTTAATGGGAGAACTCCAATTCTTTCTTGGACTACAAGTAAAGCAACTCGAAGATGGAATCTTCATCGTCAAACCAAATATATCTGTGATATTCTGAAGAGATTTAATCAAGGCAAGAGCACACCGATGAATACTCCCCGCTCAACAAACTGCAAATTGGATGTTGATCCGTCTGGCAAGGCAGTCAACATCACAATCTATCGGAGCATTATCAGATCTCTTCTCTACTTGACATCCAGCAGACCCGACATCATGTTCGTCACTTGTCTCTGTGCTCGTTTTCAAGCTGGCCCAAAGGAGTCCCACATGCAAGCAGTCAAGCGAATTCTACGCTATCTAAAAGGAACTCCCAACTTAGGGCTATGGTATCCTTAAAATCTGATTTCAGATTAATTGGCTATACTGACGTTGATTATGCAGGTTGTCGAATGGACAGAAAAAGCACGTCTGGCGTAGCACAATTTTTAGGCGAAAAGTTGGTATGCTGGTCCTCAAAGAAGAAAAATTGCATGTCAACCTCGATGGCCAAGGTGGAGTACGTCGCGGCTGCCAGCTGTTGATCGCAAGTTCTATGGATGCAGACACAACTACGCGATTACGGGTTTGAATTTAATAACATTCCCATTTACAGTGATTCTCAAAGTGCTACTGCCATTACATATAGACATTCGCTATCATTTCATAAAAGATCATGTAGAAAAAGGCACTATAGATATGTATTTTGTCAAACGGAGCTTCAACTCGCCGACTTATTCACTATGGCATTGGATGAAATACGATTCCAATTCCTTATTGGTAAATTAGGCATGTTGAATCTCAATCATACTTGACATGTGCTTTACATGCTCTACTATGCTTCTATTTGATACTCTATGTACTTCTCGATATTCCTTGATTATCTTGCGTGACACTATCTTTCAAATTTTTTTTTATAATAATATATATAAAGTAATAATACAAAATAGGGGATGACGATAATTTTGCCTATTTTGAATTACTCACAAAAGTATTTCTTCGATATATATGCTTAGTTCTTTGCCTAAAAATTCACGTCACATTCTTTTATTCAAAGAGCTTCGTTTTTTCACTAGACACAAAGCCACATCATATATGTGAGAACTTGAACATCAATAACTTTTTCTTGAGTTTGTCGCACTTCAAATGACTATTCTTTGGTTTGTACTTCGTAGCTTCATTCTTACTTTTGTGATTATTTCGTCATGAAAATGATAAGGGCATATTAGGAATTCCTCACGAGCCCAAATTATAAATCCTTTAATTTTTCCCCTAGAAATCCCCTTCTGGGCCTTCTCCGACATTCTTTTTCTTTATCAAACTCGATTAAGCCTTCAACCTTAGTCACAAGATTCGGGGTTACTCAATCAAGAAAAAGAGGGGGAGAGCAAAAGAGATGCACATGATGAATTTCTCAATCACATAGAAGAGAAAAACTGATCTCGCTGTGAACTTCTCCTAGATAATCTAGATCTTATAAATAGAGAAAACGAGAAGAGAAACACGGCCTTGGGTTCGAATTCCATAACTGTGGAATCTTCGAAAGGAACTCTGCCTCGACCCAAAAAGAAGTTCTAATCTCTCAAAGTTTTGAAAAGAAGACGAAAATCATCTTGAGCAAGTACAAAAGAAAGAAAAGCAAAAGGATCAGAACAGAATTTCACAAAAAAGGGCCACTGGAACTGATTAATTTTTTAAGCTCACTAACCCAAATTTCCCACCCTTTTAGTCAGAGCCTAAAAATAATCCCTTAAAAGTCCCTTTGATTCAAATGATGAACTTTCACTTGGTAAGTTGATTAAATATGCTACGATAAAAAATTAATTGATATAATTTTGTAGTGTTGATATGAGTGTTATATCTACTAAATATTTTCATGATAAAAATAAATTTGCATGGTATGAGCGAAACTTGCGAGAGTTGTCGAAGTGATTCACATTATGATCTAAGAATATTAGTTTAGTTACATGATTTTACGGCAAATTATTATTCTATATGTCATAAGAAATTTTTGCGTGATACTGATTCAAAATGTCCTATCTGACCTCAAAACAAAAATATTTTTGAAATTTCTTTTTGAAATAATTTTCGCACATTTTAAAATGCATTTATACATGCATTGGCTCAAAATTGATAAAATGCGAATTTTTTTTGAAAAACGCTAAATTTTAATGAATCCATGCTGAATTGCTTAAAATGCGTTACTTGTCCTTAAATAGTAAATTTTCATATGCCAAATTGTACTAAATATGTGCTTAACTGCCGAAAAGTTAAATCGTGCAATTGTTGAGGGGGAGTTTTATATGAGAATTTGTTGTTATCTCTTATATGATTTACTTATAAAACATGACTTCTAACATTTTTTCTAAGCATCAAAAAAAATTTAGAGCTCATTCGAGGAGTCAAATGTTGAATTTCATCGACATTAAGAAATAATTTCATCTCTTTCAGAAATACAGGGAGTATTATGCAATTTAGTTTTGGGTTAATCCATAAAAGATTAAATTTTTGTTTAAGTAGACCTGAATTTTAACTAAAGCCCAATTTTTTTTTACGGCCCAACGTATTTTTACCTTACCCGATCGTAAAGTATTAATACCACTTTATCGATTGAAAAAACTCACTCACACGCAACTCATTTCCATCGAAAAACTTTTCGACTTCCGAAAACATTCTTCGAACTCCGGCGATTTCACCAAAAATCATCTTATCTCAGTGATTTTCTTCCTAAACTCGCACATTTCAAAGGTAGAAACACATTTTGATTCTTTTTCAGTTCAAAAACACACGATTCGCAACCAGTTTCACCAAAACATTTGTTGAAATTTCATTTTCATACTTTTTCGACTAAAAACGATTTTAAACTCTCAAATCAACGTGTTTAAACTCGACTGCTTGGGTCAAAATCATGATATTTCGATTCGCAACTATTTTTTGAACTTTCCGAACCCAGATTAACTCATGATTAACCCAGAAATCGAAATTTACATGTTACGCGTTTACTGTTTGATTTGAAAATTTTTCGGTCGAAAAAGTTTGTCTCGCAAACAGTGACGTCGAAGAACTTTAGCTTTCGTTAAGTTTTATTCGATCGCAAAACTCAGCGTCGAAAACCATTTGTTTTCGATATGTTTTAATTCGATCGTAAAACTTCGCGGCGAAAACTTTTTTTTTCGATTAAATTTTATTCGATCGCAAAACTAAGCGGCAAAAACTTCAAGTTTTTCGATATTCTTTTATTCGATCGCAAAACTACGCGGCGAAAAACTTAAGTTTTTCGACAATTTTTTATTTGATCGAAAACTTACTCAGCGAAAACTGTTGTTTTCGATAACATTTTATTCGATCGTAAAAGTCATCGGCGAAACCTTGAGTTATTCGACATATTTTTATTCGATCGCAAATTTAACGATCGAATAAATTGTCACTCGAAGAAAAACCACGTCTTACCACCACCATACACACCCCCATACAACCTACACTCACCACCCCAACTCCATCACCTTCACTCATCCACCCCTATACCATCGCGATCACCCAGTTTCACGACATACTCATCTCCCGACTCTTCGCCTTAGAGACCAGGACCCTCGCTGAGGTGAGTCTCTACAAAAGGCTGGTAGATGAACCCGAGCCGCCAGCTCAAACAAGGTGCCGAGAAGAAAGCTCCCGCACCAAACGAAGACATGACGATCCCGATGATCCGGATCGTCATGAGGGGGAGAAACGGCAACGAACCACACGGAGCGGCCGTAGAGTGAGTCGAGAATAAACGGAGACTCAAGATGCTGGAGGATCATCCTCAAACCCACCAACCCGCCAACAAACAACCACAGCTCCCACCACATCCCACACACTACCTCTCTCTCTGACAAATCCGAATCAAATCCCGACCCCTAACCTCCTCCAAGCCCAGACAGAAGCAGTCGTCTACGATCCACATTTGATCGTAGACGATTATATCTGAAATGAGAAATGGACGACGCAATGGGAACAAAAGGAAGCTGCTCAAGCTCAACTCTCCAACGTTAGATATTTCCTACAACAAGCTTCAGTGGACTTGGTACTGCTTGAAGATGAAGAACTTCAAGAAGGCGAGAACTACAATTCTGCTCTCCCAGGCTACCATAAATGATTAGGCACAGAGTCGACTCTCCTCCCCGCTTATCAAAAGAGACAGTTAGAGTCGCAACGCCGTGGGTGAATATCAGAATTGAAGTCCCGTTTATTGAAGATATTAGAAAGCAGATCTGGAGGGCTCCAAACAAGATAAAGAAGCTAAACGAACTAAATCTTCGAGGCATCTCACACTGGGAAGCTGAGAAGAAAATGGAGCACATCTTCATGCTCAACTATCTTGGCCCCGATCGAAGTGGCATTCCAGCTGATCAACTGAAGCAAAAATTCAGGGACAAGCCACCGATTCTCCAACTCATCGGAGTGTCTCATACGATCAAAAGCTACCCTACCCCTATCTACATCATTGAGCGAGCGGACAACAACCGCACTCGAGAAGAGATAGATGAAAGCTATCTCCCATTCCTTCCACCGGATGAAGTCTACCGTCTGTATCAGATGTACAAGAGAAAATATCATACGCACTTCAGATATATCAAGAGTGAAGGACTCGAGGGACTGAAGAGATTCATGGTGCGGCAGATCAAGTATCACACCGCACACGACCTTCAAATTGCTGTAGAGAACAATATGAAGAAGGTCAACATGGAGTCTCCGCTCATGAAGGGCTTCCCACTCAACAATTTTCCCGAGAACTACATCTTCAAGAAACCTGGCCTCGCCATAACCTATCGGAATCCAGTCATTGGAAAGACGAGAACTATGATGAAGTCTGATATCCACAAGTTTTGTGACGGGACACTAAAGTTAGTGAGGAAGAACATCCAGAAAAGATTGGGAGAGATCACCGAAGAGACAATCTTCGAAGATCCTTGTGAAGAAGAGGCCCCACTCTTAAATGAGCTTCTGGATGCGATTAATGAGAGATTGGAGCTGAGGAATGTTGTTCGACGTTACGAGACAGCATTGGGATTGAGAAAATCGTTTTACGCCCGACAAGGATAAAAGTAGCTGAAACGAAGACAAGCACAAAGGGGGAGGTAGAAGAGAATTTAGAATTGTGCTCTGTTATTTTATTATCATTGTAATTAGGGGCGTAATTAGTAGTTTTGATAGTGTAGAACAAAATAGTAAATATACCATGTAAATAGGTATAAATACAATGTACAGTATCGAAATCAATAGAAGTTCATTTCGGAAAAATCACAAGCATTGAATTCACATTCTAAGAGAGAGAATACATATCGAGAAACTCTCTCTCTCTCAAGATCTTCAAAGAAGATATTCGACCGAAGGTATTTTGTAAGATTTATCATTCGAATATCTAGAATTCATTCTTAGATCGATCGGTAGTTGATAAAATATGACCTAACAAAGAGGGATACCAAGAGTTTTAAGGCTGAAAATAGAAGCTTAGTGCGAAAATAGCTAAAAACTTAGACGGAAACTAAGGATGGAATATCTTGGCAGAAAATGTTCTAGAGGCTTGAATCATCCTTGTTGCAGATTTGGAATAGATTCTCCTGATTGCTTCAGAATTATGTATTTTCATTCTCTCCAGCGTTATTATATTCACAACGTGTTTACAACAACGTTCCCAGTCTGGTGGCAGTGTGATCCCTTTCAGCTAAAAAATGTGGATGATGCATTTATATGGAATTCTTCATACATATGTTCCTTTCACATATGCTTCATCGTTATTCTTACAAGCAATATAGAGCTATGAAATTTCGAAGATGGGAATTTAAGGCAGAATAAAGTGAGGAATGCATTGATCACCCAGGCAACAGTGGGATGCGACTTAAACGGTTCCAAGAGAAAACAAATGAACAGCCAATAACACATAAGTTTTAAGGAAAGAATATTCCTGAGTAATTTCAAGAAAGAAGACAAGCTTATCTTAAGGACTAGGTATTTCTATGAATTTCAGATTATCGATTCTTCAAATGTAGGCTTTTTTCGCTTTTTGCTCGTACTCGATTCGATTCCGATTCCTTCGATTCCAGCGTTTCACCATTCTCAAAGATGAAGAGGTTCGAAGAGAAGAACTTTAAAGATAAGGATGAAGTGAGGAGAATAGAGGTTATCACATAGGGTTTTATTAAAGTCGATGGTTTATACAAGGAAGAGATATGGATGATATCAAATATCAAAATTTGAATTTCAAAAATGGAATAAGCCGTCAATCAAGGAATCAGAGATCTCAGATGAGTTGATGTGATCTTTTTAAGATAAGGAAGGGTAATTAAAGGATGATAAGGAAGAAATCGAAAAGATCTTATTTTCCTAAAATAGTTCTAAAGGTTAGTTAATGATGATATCTTAGATATTAATGCGAATCTATACCAGAAATAATTCTAAACTCGCAATCTTAGGATTTCGAATAACCGGCATAATTTTGGCAAGTTATTGACCTTATTTAGCTCGGTGATTCACAGTCGATCAAGGATACCGCAGAATCTGGTCTCAAATAAGGGCTTCGTGAAGATATCAGCAAGCTGATCATTTGTTCCTACGAATTCCAAGCTGATGTTCCCTTTCTGAGCATGATCTCGTATAAAATGGTGTTTAACCTCTATACGCTTAGTACGAGAATGATGCACCAGATTCTTAGAAATACTTATGGTGCTAGTACTATCGCAAGTAATAGGAATTTTTTCTCAGATATGAAGGTTTCCAAGTTAAGTTGCTTAATTTCTAACCCAAGGAAGTAGTTCAGTTCACCCATTAGACTCATTTCGAGTTCCTTCTGCATGGATTTAGAAAATTTCTCACAAAGAAGATTGTTAATACTTCCAAAAATTATATCATCAACGTAAATTTGTACTAACACACATTCATATGATAGATTATCTTAAGTTTTGGTGATTGAACTGAGTACCGAAAGCAAGGGCAAAGACCGAAGGCAAGGGCGAGTACCGGATGAAAGAGGAAAAGGAATCAAGAAGGGACAAAAAGGACGACATGCAATAGAGGAGCATTAAATGCAAGGCTGCAGCGAGTACGAGAACTGGGAGAGACAAATTACCCAGAGTGGCAAAAATCAGTACTTAGTCATAGAGCTGACGCGGCACAACATGACCCGAAAAGGGAAACGAAGTTAATGTTACCTAAGCCATTTCTAACGCTTACGGAACAACAACTAGTAGAAGATGCGAGCAGTATAAATAGCATATGAGCCGAACAAGATCAAAACACAAGTCCAGCAAGCGAAAACGAGAAATAAATCAAACTAGAGATTTAGTTGTGTTCATATTTTTCGTATAAAGTCTATAATCAACTGACTGTAAAAAGCAGTTGTAGGTGTAGAAGTAGAAGCTAGACGTAGCTGAAGGTTGTACTTGTAACGTAAATTATACTTCTAAGAATACCTTCATTGAGGGAAGAAGGGGAGACGTAGGAGTTCGTTAACCCTATGAACTTCCAAAAACAATCTGTGTGTTATCTACAAACGAACACAAACACACACACACACTCATCGGTACCGAGTAGTAAATACTTCTGCGTTATTACTAAGATTGAGAGTAACAAGTGAGAACCGGAACACACCGCGAGTACCGCATAAAAATGGTACTCACGTAGAAAAGAAAAGAAAAATCTCTTAAGTGTTCATTCAACCCCCCCCCCCCTCTTTAAACACTTAACCTACTGGTCCCGATCCTAACACTTAACCTACCGGTCTCAATCATTAAAATGAGTGCCTACAGCAAAATGCATATGTTCAACATGGAAAATTTAATGGAGTGGAAAATACAGACGTAAACCCACTTGTCTTCCCAAAATGAAGACATGTGGGATATAGTCACTGATGGACCTCCCACTCTCATGGAAATAAACCCTGCGCACACTATTGATCCTTCTCAGTCGTAGCAGATTCCAAAAGTGTAGAGCTAACGAACAGACGCTTAGAAGAAGGTGATGAACTTAGATAAAGTGGAAAAGGAGATGTTCAAGACGTTGGATACCAGAACCTTTCGACAAGTGATGTGTAAAACAGCAAGTGATGTTTGGACAAAACTATGCCAGATTTATGAAACAAATGACCAAACGAGGGAAAATAAACTCGTTGTGGCCCCATTCAGAAATACGACTAAATCAAGATGAAGCATGAAGTGACAATGATGGAGTTCAAGGACCGCTTCACCGCTATTATCAGTGATCTTTCTGCACTCTGAAGGATCGTCGAAAATAGAGATATGACTATTAAAGTCATGAAAGAACTTCTCAGAGAATGGGATGTCAAAATCATGGCTATGTGGGAAGTCAAGGATCTCAGTAGGCTGGAACTGCACGATCTCTTTGCGGATCGTAAAGCCTACGAGTTCGAGCTACAAACACGTATGGAGGAATCGGTCCCCGTACAGCCTGTGAAGGCGCTAGCAGCCGCCGAAAGTACATCCAAGTCTGCAGAGGACATGAGTGAAGAGGCCATGGCACTCTTCATCAAAAAATTTGGACGTTTCATGAAGAGTAACCACCTATTACTCACCACAGATGGGTAAGAAAAATATTGCAAAAGAAGAACAAGGGCAAAGATGGAAACATGATGTTCAGACAATAAGGGAAAGTCCTCATGGCAGAGGACGACAAGACGAAATGGGCTGAGACCGACTCCAAAGAATCAGAATCTGAAGGAGAATCGGGTGATGACAAGATCGAGTGCCTCATGGACGACTTCGATCACAATGAGGTATTTGACTTTTCAAAACACGAGTTTTCCCGTGAAGATCTAGTACAAGCTGTTAATGAGATGACAAAGGAATATCAAAAGCTTGCCACTCAATTTAAAGTCGCTCGCAAAACGGTCCCGACAGTCACCGATACTGCTGAGAGTGATGCTTTCGCTCAAGCTAAAGCTGAGGCGATGCCACTTAGGGCTGAGAACGAGATCCTCAAAGTGGGCTAAAAGAGATTAAAATTCAAGGCCCGGGACTTTGAGAAAATGTTACCTTCCTAGACTGAATCCTCAAAGAAGCTTGACGAACTACAAGGAATGTTAAAAATCCCTAGTGATAGGACATGGCTAGGATACACCCAGAGCTCCAAAACACTCCAATTCAGTCCAAAAGTCCCATCAACTTTATCAAATCCTCGAATGCATAGGAGGTGGTGGAACCTTGGTCCTCATCAACCATGGATAGAAGGATATTTGAACTTGGATATAAACCAAGCTACCAAGAATCCACACACACTCAAGTTTACGGGTCTCCCCCGAAAATAGGAAAGCCACTAGTGTATTCTTCGAGTTGGATGTCTATGCCTAGAACTCGAAAAGAAATAACCAGGGTAACAAGTAGGAATAAACCTCAGTACCGAAACCAATTCCAAGGACGTTCCGGTAGTCAAGGTAATCATCCTCACCCAACTAAAACCCATCGTTGGGAGCCTGAGCACTAACGTAGGGGGAACCCTCGACCCAAAGTACTTATAAACCCATACACTGGGAGACCATTCAAGGTCATCAAATTTGGGTACCTAAAAACTTATTGGCATAAGGACCTAAACAAATGTTGGGTACCGTAAACCCACCTTCTACAGGTTCACAAGAATGAGATCAGGCGGTCTTGTTGGTATTTGGACATCGGCTGGTGCAAGCACATGACAGGGAACCAAGGTTCGTCACCGACATCAAACCATGCACTAGCCAAACTGTCACCTTTGGTGAAAATGGTAAAGGTAAAGTCATAGGGAAGGGTAAGCTTGTCTATGACAACGTCACACTCGACAACAGATGTCTTTTGAAGAATTTACACTACATTTTAATAAGCATAAGTTCGCTATGTGACAAGTACGTCTGTGACTTTTAAGAAGGATAAATGCGAAGTCATAAATCCTTCATGAAAAACGGTTCCCATTGGCTGGAGAACCAATGGAACCTATACCATCAAATTAGGTGAACAATCAGTGCCACAACCGACATGCCTAGTAGTCGAGAGCTCAAGAAGTTGGATTTGGCAGAAAAGATTGAATCATCTGAATTTTAAAACCGTATCCAGGCTAAGCTCAAGTAACTTAGTATATGGTTTACCCAAGGTAAGTTACTCTAAAGAAAAGATATGTATGGCTTGTCAACTTGGCAAGCAAGTAAGATCTACCTTTAATATGAAAGGAATGGTGGCCTCCAGTCACTGCCTAGATCTGTTGCATATGGACTTTTTCGGTCTTACACCTGTACTAAGTCTAGGTGGGCCAAGTACAGCCTTGTGGTAATAGATGATTACTAAAGGTATACTTGGGTATTATTTCTTAGAACTAAAGATCAATCACAACTCCTGTTAATCAAATTACATAAAAGATTACAAATGAGTAAAACCGAAAGGTCAACACAATCCGGAGTGATAGGGGAACCGAATTTTTAAACTCCACACTTAACAATTTTCTTGAGAACCATGGCATTCGCCACGAGTTATCTGCCTCCAGGAATCACACGTTGAAAGAAGCAGCAAGGACTGTGGTAGCGATGCGACATTTCTCAGAAATTATGTGAGGAGGCGGTCAACACAACGTGCTACAGTCAGAACCACTCAGTGATCTGCAAGAGTCTCGGGAAAACACCTTACGAGATCTGGACAGGAAATGTGAACTCAGTAGGGTATTTTGAGACATTCGGAAGCCGGTGTTATGTACACCTAAATTGAAGTCACCTTTCCGCTTTCGAAAGCAGAGTTGATAAGTGGTTTTTTGTTGGGTACTCCGTTCTGAGTAAAGCCTACAAGGTATTCAATAACAAAACACTATCTATTGAAGAATATACTCATGTGGTGTTCGAGGAATCGCAAGACAACTCTCCCACTAACATAAATCGTCTAAGTGAGATCTTGAAAAAGGCAGATATGGAGGAGTCAAGTGACGATGAAGGAATGGAAAATTCAGCTTCAAAGCAATAAACCACAGGAAGAACAGACCATGCATCGAAGAAGTAGTACCGGAAATTCCCGATACTATAGCATAAACGGTCCTCAATCTTGACGATGAATTACCAGAGGTGAACGTAAGACCGAATCCAGCAAGGGCAGAAGGGCACTCTCACGTGGTATCGGAAAATGCCGGTATTGAACAAGAAATCTCAGAGAGCGCAAATGCTGAGGGGGAACATATCAAATGGAACCGGTCCAAACTTAATCACCCATCCAAGCTAATCATAGGAGATCGAAATGCACCAATGAGGACCAAGAAGTCTATCCAAAATCTGTTTAGCTATGGATTTATCTCGCAAACACAACCTACCAAGGTTGAAGACGCACTAAAGGATGACAGTTGGATCGTTGCAATGCAAGAAGAATTAAATCAATTTGAAAGAAACGAAGTATGGACCATGGTACAGCGAGCCTCTCAGACAGTGATTGGGACAAAATGGATATTCAAGAACAAGGTAAATGAGGACGGCCTAGTCATGAGGAACAAAGTTTTTGGCAAGAAAAAGGCATCGATTATGATGAGACCTTCGCACCGGTAGCAAGACTTGAGGCCATAAGGATTTTCCTAGCATATATCGCATTCAAGGATTTCAAGATGCATCAAAAGGATGTAAAAAGTGCATTCCTAAATGGCGTACTATCAGAAGAACTATGTGTTGCTCATCCTCGACGGTTTGAGAGTCATGAAAAACCGGTACAACGAAGCTTTGACCTACCAAGGATTGGTTCGTCGAAATCTTTGACCTACCAATCTCCGGTACAACGAAGCTTCGGGAAGCTATTGCTAATGTCAGGGGCGATTTGAAGACCCATATGTGCATCAGCGAAGACTTCAAAGACTCTGACAAGAACACGGTATTGAAGCCCGCATATCATCTTCTCCACAACATTATGGCAAAAGGGCTATTGGGTAAGGCTGGGGCATTCGATATGCTGACAGGAGCAAAGATCGACGCTATGGTGGCCATCCTTACCCATGCAGATGTCGTTAGGGGCTCAATCATCTTTAAAGCCCTCAAAGGCGTTGTGAGGACCAAGAACCGGGTCTTAAAAAATTTAGATCCCCAAGTCACCCACATGCTCATCAAGAAAAAACTAGGGACAAGTTCTCTGGGACCGCACGACGCCACCCTCTCTCGGATGAAAGGATCATCGGCCTCCACTCTGTACCACATGTGGTCCCGCTTGAGCCAACGAAAGGGACCAAGAGAGCGGCAACACAGGCGCTGACCATCGTCTAAGTCGACCCACACAACAACTTTCAAGGAAGAAGAGGGTTGCTCAAATGACAAGTGCTTCTTCCCCAACGCCCAAAGTGATCAAGGAGCAGCCTCTCTGGTCCTCACTGAAATCTTCCATCAGCTGATGGAAAAGATCTCCGCACAAAGGACCGGAGATGACACAAGTGTGGGGACCGGAGCTATTGTCCAGAGTGAGCCTTCTCTGGAGACTCCGCTAGGGGGAACTGTTGAAGCTGCAGCCCCCGAAGTGGTCACTAAACAGCCAGACGTGGCTGAGCAGTGACCACGACAACGCCAGTTTTGCCACCCGTTGTCATCAAGAAACAAGTTGAAACCTCCACCACAAAGAAGAAACAACACGGAGGAAAATTCAAGAAGAAATCCAATCCTCAGAAGCTATCGTACACCGAGGTGATGATGCAGGCCATTATCGATCAGATCAATGAAGTCACCACTGCCGCAATTCATGAATATGATGACTGGTTGGCTGTGAGAAAGGGGACGCCATTGGCCAAGATAAACAAGAAGAACAGTGGTCACGCCATCGCGACCGAGAACCTGCATATGACGCAGTTATGATTAGAGACCATCTCATCTATAATCCAAGGACGAGAATTGAAAGAAGTAGATGTTAGATATATAAAAGTTTCCAATTTATTTATTAAGTCTAAGTCCTGTATTTTCTTTATTAAGTAAACTAGAGTCCAAGATGTAGGCTCTAGTGATTAGCTAGAGGTTGTAATGGAGGGGGGGGGGGCACAACTGTTTATACCTATTCAAAAGTATAAATAGCTAAACCCTACACTTTAATCAGTGTGAATCAAAATATAGAATTCCTTGAAACTTGCGTCGTCTCTCACTCTCTCTCTCTCAAGAACACGCACTTAACACGCATTCAAGGTAAAACTTACGTATATCACTATTTGATTCCCCCATTGAATATCGTTAATGTGTATGGTAACCTACAAGTGGTATCAGAGCCGAGACGTGATCGATTGGATTTAAGATTTATAATTTTTGCAAGGTTGCTTTTCATTCTCGCAAGTTTTTGTTGTGGTTTGCGATATTATCTTGTTCTTCAATATTTTTGAGTAAAATCGTGCTTATTTTGCTTAACTTTAAACTCGTCTAGAGTTATAGGACATTTTTTAGAGGTTCTGTAAAAGAACCCAGAATTCTTTCATCAAGTTTGAGCGATATTCTAGAAAAATCTGGGTTTATATATTTTCGAAATTCATTTTCGAACTCTCGAAAATATGTTTTGCAAATTGGTTTGCAAAGCTCACTCGAAAATTATTTTCGAAACTATACCTCATTTTCCAAGTTCCATATCTCGAAAATTATTTTCGCAACCTCTAGACCTTCGGAAATTATTTTTGCAACCACAAGACTTTCGAAAATTATTTTCGAAACTTCTTGATGTTCGAAAATCATTCCCGCAACGAACATTTTCGAAACCATATCGAAAATTACTTCGAAAATTACTATTTTTCAAACTTATTTCGAAAATCCTCATTTTCAAAACTTTAAAAATTTTGAAACCCAATTTTCGCAACTCGAATTTCACAAAGGAAAACTTTTCGAAACCACATTTTCGCAACCACATTTTTGATAAACAACTTCGAAATCCAAAATATCACCCGAATAGATACATACACAATCTAATCACACACGTAAAGATCCAAACACCCAAAACGAACAATAGACACTCTAGCCATGGGAAGTGACG
Organism: Linderniella brevidens; assembly: GCA_004919715.1. NCBI lineage: Eukaryota > Viridiplantae > Streptophyta > Magnoliopsida > Lamiales > Linderniaceae > Linderniella > Linderniella brevidens. The sequence continues at coordinate 3,583,482 of SWDC01000149.1, read as the reverse complement.
TGCGTCCATCCGTACTGAGATGGGGAGAATTCACCGTCTGGAGGAGCATAATCCTGAATTTCATCGAAATAAAAGAGAGTGGAGATGACATAATCCGCTCCCTAGAAGGACCCGCTCGTTTTTGGACTACCATCCCTTGCGATGCATAGGCAACTCCCGCAGTTCTCCAAATGAAAGTACTCAAAACACCGACTGAGGACAACGATGCTGAAAAGAAAAGAGCAAGAGCCGACATCCTTGCAAAGACCTACCTCTTGCAAGCCATGCCAAATGACATCTTAATCTAAGTCGACAGCTTCCAAACAACTAAAGAAACGTGGGATGAAGTCACAAAGATGATGCAGAGAACGGAGGTCGGACTTAGAGATAAGAAAGCCAACACCCTCGCTGCTTATGATTCCTTCAAGGCTAGGCCCAGAGAACAAATTGGAGAAACTTATCGAAGGTTCATGATCCAAGTGAATGAGATGAGGAAGATTAATGTCAAAAGGAAGAACATGGAGTTGAATGTCAAATTCCTCACTTCACTACTGCAGTAATGGAAGAAAATGGACACCAACTTTAGGCAGAAAAAAGACCTCGATGAGATTGATATCTATAGCATATATGAGAGTCTTGAGCAGCACGTCGACGATATCAACGAAGAAATTAGCAAACAAAGGAGCAAGGTAGTGATAGATCCACTCGCCTTAGTAACAGACAACACGCTCAATAGGAGCACGAAATCAGGAATGAACAAGTCTGTGAAGCCTCCTAGTCTGTCACAAAGTGAAGAGTCTGGATCAGTCTCTGACCCCGAATTCAGAGATTTCGAGAAGCAGCTGGCTCTCATGACACAGATGATGGGCAAAAGATTCTTTAGGAAGTCATTGTCACCTGCAAAAACCCAGAGAGTCTCATCTAGTTCCAGAAAAACACCAAAAGTTCCTCAGCAGTCGGAGACTAAGAGTGCCATTGAACCTAACAAGTGTTACAACTGTGGAAAGCTCAAGCACTAAGCGAAAGACTGTTTCCTTCCAAAGAAGAAGGACGAGGAGTATTATACGAGTAAGGTTTAGCTCCTGAGGCAAAAGAAAAGTGGTGTAGCACTGATGATGGAACAGGACCACTGGCTCGAGGACACCTCCGAAAGCGAGCCAGAGAATGTAGCCTTAATGGCGTTGGTGGAAGGAGCCGAGTCGGGCGAAGAGGATGAGGAGCCAGAGTTCAGTGATGGTGAAGGCGAAACATCAATGTCGGGGAGGGAGGTAGAATCTTTTGACCTTAACATGTTTTTAGAACTTCAAGAAAAATATAAAGCTTTCGTAAGGAACATAAAAATATCAGGTCAATAGAAAAGAAATTAGACCGAAGCCACCTTAGCTATAGCCCAGAAAAACATTAGCAGATTAGAAACTTGCTAAGCCACCTCTGTGGCTAGTCTAGCTAATTCTGAAACAAAAATTAGTGTTTTGACCAATGGTCTCTACTTACGCGCAAGCCAAAAGACCTCTATAGATCACGAAAAGACCATAAATGACTTGGAAGCTAGTTTAGACAACAATCACAAGCGTTTTATTAGACAATTGAGAGAAAAGGAACTCTAAATTGCCAGCTAGAAGCTAAGTAATTGAGAGTCGAAAGTCCTGAATTAGAAATAGAGAAACTAAAAGCACAGGTTACGGAGTTGACAGATAGTTTGAAGTCGAGTGACAAAAGCTTGCATCTAGCACTAAACAATGCTATCTGTTAGGAATTAAAATGATTTGGGTACCAAAGTCGGTTAGTATGATTACATATACATCAACAACCGACTTAGGACACAAGTCTACAAAAAGTGTATGCATAGCTTTTAAGGCTAATAAGGGAGGACCCGTCCTTAAGTGGGTATCTAAAACCCTTTAATTTGTTTAGCAGATCCATCATGTGTGGTATCTAGATTCAGGTTAGGCTTGTCAATGAGGTAAGGATTCCCCGTCCCCGCGAGGATCCGCCCCGAATAGGACGGGGAATCCCTAGTATTTTATCCCCGTGGGGCGGGGACGGGGAGAGATTTTTCCCCGCGGGGATCCCGCCCCGTTCCCCACTCCATTCCCGGTATATTATAATATTTAATAAATATTTTTATATCCAATTTGTATTATTATAATAAAATATTATTAAATTACAGTCTAAATAATATTAAAATATAGTTTAAATAATATTAAAACAATATAAATAATAATAAAATATAGCTTAAATAAGACTTAAATAATATAAATATATTAAAATATAGTTTAAATAATATTAATAATATAGATATTATTAAAATATAATTTATATTATAAAAAGTATATATTTTTTAAAATATATTGTCGGGGCGGGATCAGGAACAACCAATCAGCTCCAATCTTAGGACATGGACACATCATTCATGACAACATGACGATCAAGGATGTCTTATACGTGGACGGTCTACGCCACAACCTCTTCAGCATTTGCCAATTTTGTGATACGAGGCTGAATGTCAATTTTCATGATAAAAGATGCAACATAAGTAATGAGAGTGCAAGAGAGCTCCTCACATGAACGAGGAAGTCCAATCTCTACAAAATCAATTTGAAGACCATTCAACCTTTGTCAGTCATATGCTTGATGACAAAGGCCTCGCTTTGACCAAGTCACCTTTGGCATCAAAGAATGTACCACCTCAACTTCAAAACGCTGAACAAGTTACAATCTAATAAGCTAGTCACAGGACTGCTAGCCTTGAAGTATCATAACAAGCATCTATGCCCCGCCTGTGAAATGGGTAAGATGAAGAAAGCGTCCCACATGACAAAGCACATAGCCTCGACTTCTCGGCCACTAGAACTACTACAAATGGATCTATGTGGGCCGATGTGAGTGCAGAGTATCAACGGACGATGCTAGTGATCGTGGACGATTTCTCTCGCTAAATGTGGACTAGATTTCTAAGAACGAAGGACGAGACACCAGATCTGATCATCGCATTTGTGAAGAAGACTCAGAATATGCTCAGATGTAACGTCCAAGTGATCTGCACTGACAACGGCACTGAGTTCAAGAACAAGCTGCTCAGTAACTTTTATTTATCACTTGGAATCTCTCAGCAATTCTCAACTGCTAAGACTCCTCAACAAAACAGAGTAGTGGCAAGACGGAACGTACTCTACTAGAAGCAACACGGACAATGCTGATCAACTCGAGCCTTCCACACCTCCTCTGGGCTGAAGCAATCAACACACCCTGCCACACTCAAAATAGGACGAGCATTCACAAGAGATTTGGGGAAACTCCGTACGAACTCATCAACAAAAGAATACCCAGCATTAAATTTCTTCGAGTCTTCGATTGTAAGTGTTTCGTTGCAAATGACAGAGAAGACCGAGGAAAATTCGATCCAAGGCTTTAGAGGGGGTGTTCATTGGATATTCAGGCACGTCAAAGGCCTACAGAGTCTACTTAAAACAGAAAATGACTGTCATGAAAAGCATAAACGTGACGTTCGACAAAGCGCCATCAATGGTTTCTATACAAATCAGTCCAGAACCCAGAATTATAACAGTGTTGACAGAATATCAACACAATCCTACAGTAGAGGAAGGACCATCAACATCTTAGATAAATGAAGACAAAGAGCTAGACCTATTATTCGAACATCTCTACAATCGCTCTCGTCAACAATCAAGTCCTCATCAAAACAACTCAAGCAGTGAAGCATCGGCCCCACTCGTAGGACAACAAATGGGAGCCGATGGAGCCTCTTCAACGACTTAACTTCAAGCCACTACTACTCCCCAAATTGAAAATGCCGAACAAGAAGAAACTCTCCCGACAGATAACTCAGAAAAAGAAGCAGAAGCCCCAATTGAGATCTATAGTACAAATGAGACAGTGTTGGGTGATGAACCAAATATCGACGAAATTCTTAACTACTTCCACATGAAAGGAAATGGACGGGAGCGCACCCAACGTCTCAAATAATTGGAGCTCTGAATCTAGGAGTAAGCACAAGGTCTTTAACCACCAACGAGAATCTCTATGCATGCTTCCTGAGTCAAAATGAACCCATCAAGGAAGCAGAGGCTTTAGCGGACCTGAATGGATAACACCATGCATGAAGAAACCCATGATTTCGAGCGTTTGAAGGTGTGGAGATTATTCCCAAGACCCGGGGGTCAAACCATAATCGGTACAAAGTGGGTCATCAAGAACAAAAAGATGAAGATGTGATCGTTATCAAAAACAAGGTTCGATTAGTGGCAAAAGGCTACAACCAACAAGAAGGAATCGACTAAGATGAGACCTTCGCACCCGTAGTTCGAATCAAAGCCATTCGTCTATTTCTTGCCTATGTTGCATACAAGAACTTCACTGTCTTTCAAATGGATGTCAAGACATCCTTCCTCAACGGTGTCTTGAATGAAGAAGTTACGTGGTGCAACCCGAAGGATTCACGAGCAAGACTCACACTAACTACGTGTACTTCCTTGAGAATACATTGTACGGACTCAAACAAGCACCCGTGCATGGTACGAGGTGCTATAAGATTTTCTAGTCAAGTCAAGCTTAACAAAAGGGAAGATTGACACAACCCTGTTCATCAAACGAGATAGATCATGAGTTCTATTAGTTCATATCTCTGTCGATGACATAAGTTTTGGGTATACAAATCCTAAGTTGTGCAAAGAATTCGGCGACCTCATGAATTTGGAAATGAGCATGATGGGAGAGCTTACTTTCTTTATTGGATTGCAAGTGAAGCAACTTCCTGAAGGAATCTTCATATATCAGTCGAAGTACATCCATGACATACTCAAGAAGTACAACATGGACAACTCCACAACGAATAGTACCCCGAAGTTCACAACGTGCAAGCTAGACTTGAATCCAGCAGGAAAGCCAATCAACCCAACCATGTATCGAGGAATCATCGGTTCAGCCATCTACCTAATAGCGAGCACACCAGACATCATGTTCTTCACGCATGTGCCTATGTGCTCGATTCCAAGTCAATCCAAAGGAATCATACATGCTTGCCGTGAAGAGGATCATGAAGTATCTAACAAGAACGCCAACACTTGGATTATGATATCCCATAAACTCTAGCTTTCAGTTAATTGGTTACACTGTCGCATATTTTGTAGGATGTATAATGGATACATCAAATACCTCGAATCATAAGCAATTGTGTCTCGCAAGTCTTTTATAAAGTGTAAGTATCTTTAATACGTGCTTATATTTAGGAGGAGCTTACTATACATAATTTAGGGGGAGAATTCCATGTTTAGAATAATTTGTGCCAAAATTATTTAATATAGAGGTTTTATATTAATTAAAAAAAAATAGAGAGGGAGTGTCTTTTGAATTTTAAAGGGGGAGTAACTTTTCAATTTTTAAGGGGTAGTAGAAATCTTACATTGATATTTTTAGTAATATTTTAAAAAAATTTACTGTCCAGGCTTAAAAATTGAAGAAACGTAGAAATTGTGCTTTGTTTATTAGTTATCCTTGTAATTATGGGCGTAGCTTGTATTTTGGTTAGTGTAGGACAAATTAGGAAATATATCATTTATAGATGTATATATACAATGTACACTACAGAAATCAATACAAGAAATTCAGAAAATTCACAAGGCTAAGAATTGACATTCTAGAGAGAGAAACTTAAACGAAAACTTCCTCAGTCTAAGAATTTCTCTCACGTGATCTTCAACCGTGATATTCGATCGAAGGTAAGATTTAATAATTCATACTCGAATATCTAGAATTCATGCCTAGATCTATCATTGATTAATTAGGTCATAACAATTGGTATCGAGAGAAGACATCCTCTACGCGTAAGCTGGAGGATCATCTTTTAACCCACCAACCATGCAACCCACTAACACCTGCCAACAAACAACCACCACATCACACACACAAACAATACCTCCATCTCCCAAAACCCAAAACCCAATCCCGACCTCTGTCCTCCAAAATCAACCTGAACCAGTCATCTACGATCCACATGCAATCGGAGATGACTATATTCTGAACGAGAAGTGGCTGACACATTGGGAACCAGAAGAAGCTGCTCAAGCTAGACTCTCCAGCGTCAGATACTTCCTACAACAAGCTTCAGTGGATTTGGTACTGCTTGAAGATTAAGAACTTCAAGAAGGCGAGAACTACAACACCGAACTCCCGGAACTGCCAGAGATGATTAGGCACCGAGTCGACACCCCTCCTCGCTTATCAAAGGGGACTGTTGAATCTAGACGCCGTGGGGGAATGTTCGGATTGAAGTCCCGTTCCTTGAAGATATAAGGAAGCGGATATGGAGAGCTCCAAGCCGGATCAAGAAGCTAAACGAGCTTAATATACGGGGCAACTCTCACTGGAAAGAAAGAAAGAAGATTGAGCACATCTTCATGATGACCTATCTTGGTCCGGATCGTAGTGGCATCCCAACGGCTCAACTTAGAAGAAATATCAAGGACAAGCCATCAATCTTCTAACTCGTGGGTGTATCACACACGATTGGAATCTATTCAACCCCAATCTACCATATAGGGCGAGCGGATGGCAAGCACACTCGAGAAGAGATAGACGAAAGTTATCTATCGTTCCTTCCACCAGACGAAGTTGATCGTCTGTTCCCGATGTACAAGAGAAAATATTAGACAACTACTGGATACATCAAGAAGTAAGGACTCGAGGGGCTGAAGAGATTCATGGTGCGGCAGATTAAGTTCCACACCGCACACGACCTTCAAATCGCAGTGGAAAACAACATGAAGAATGTCAACATGGATTCTCCGCTCATGAAAGGCTTCCCGCTCAACGACTTCCCAGAGGATTATATCTTCAAGAAGCCAGGCCTCGCCATCACATATCGGAATCAAATCACTGGAAAGACGAGAGCGACGATGAAGTCTGAAGTTCATAAATTCTGTGACGGGACATTGAAACTCGTAAGGAAGAATATCGAGAAAAGGTTGGCGGAGATCGGTGAAGAAACGATCTTCGAGGACCTTGGAGAAGAAGAGGCCTCGCTCCTAAATGAGCTTCTCAATGCCATCAATGAAAGATTGCAGTTGATGAATGTTGTCCGACACTACGAGACATCATTGGGATTGAGGAAGTCCTTCTACGCCCGACAAGGATAAACGGAGCTGAAGAGCAAACAAGCACGAAGGGGGAGATTGCAGAAGATTAGAAATTGTGCTTTGTTTATTAGTTATCCTTGTAATTAGGGGCGTAGCTTGTATTTTTGTTAGTGTTTGTCTAATTAGTATAAATACCATGTATAGAGGTATATATACAATGCACACTACAGAAATCAATATACAAGAATTTCAGAAAAGTCACTAGGCTACGAATTCACATTCTAGATAGAGAAACTTACACGGAAACTTCCTCACTCTAAGAATTTCTCTCTCGTGATCTTCAACCGTGATATTCGACTGAAGGTAACATTTGATAATTCATACTCGAAAATCTAGAATTCATGCCAAGATCTATCGTTAGTTGATTAATTAGGACCTAACAATTGGTATCGGAGCAGATCGTGATGGTTTTTGTATTGAATTCGCTATTTTTAGATCAAAATTATTTTCCAGATTTTTCAATAAAAAACACTCGCAAAATGCTATTCGATCTACATGCTGAATTTTGCAAATTTTGTTGATAATCCTGCTGCTAAACCTATAGATTATATGTTATGAATGAATTACGTACTGATTCAATCGCTTAGAACATCAGATTATTTCTGACTTTATATTTAGATCGATTTTACTATTTGCGATTGAGTTTTGAATACGATTTAATTTTCATCATAATCGCTATATTTTGCTGTAAAACGTGGTTAATCTTGTGTTTGTTCACATTCAAAACTCACATTCGAGTGATTATCCATAATCTCAACGTCTAACTTGTGTTTTTCAGTTGAATCTAGGTTCTTACTGTTCCATTGAACTCGAGTTGTGTTCTTCGATCGTTTTTCGATCGAAAAACTTGGCTCGAAAATCTTTTTCAAATAAGTTCAATGGCGAAAAGTTTTTATATACTCATACTGTTTTCCGAGTTTCACTCATACATAAGACTCGAAAAACTTTATTTTTGATATTTAGTTTTTCGATTCACACATAAATATCTTTTTCGAGCGTAATTAAGCGTAAATTTTTTCGACGAATATTGTTTTCGCTATATAAATATCTACTTTTGACAAGAAAAACTTGTTTTACTATTACAATTTTTTCGATCTTAAGTTTTTCGATCATTCTAATTTTCGAGTAAAAATTTAGCGAAAACATATTTCGATCGAACATTTCACACTCGAATAAGTTTTAGTCAACAATTTGAGTCAGACTTATCGATTATTTTTAAGATATAGATTTTCGATCATTTTAAATTTTTCGTTTACAAATATTTGGATAAAAGTTTTTGCGATTGACAAAATTTTCAATAAACTTTTTTTCGATAGGATACTTCTGCAAGACTTTTATCACTCTAAAATCATTTTCGATAAAGATACTTTCGAAAATCATTTTCGATTATAAGGATCAAAACTTTTCAAATAAAAAATCTCACTGCTCGAAAAAAAAATTTTTCAATTTCTGAACTTTCAAACACACACACATTTTACACTGATCTGAATTTTTAAGGAATCAAAATCGTAATTTTCAAAACTTACGAAAAATATTTTTTCGAATAATAATTTTCGACACTCATTTCAATCAAAATTCTTTACCAAATTTTGAAGTATCAGTATTTATACTTCGTACTCAAAAATAATTTCTTTTTGAACCGAAAAATAGGTCCGAAAAGGAAATTGCTTAAAGTACGATCCAAACTTTACAAACAAGTTTGTCACTCTTGAAGCACTTTTACCCTCTCAACTCCAAACTTTCACGAGATCCTACCAATCAACTACTACAATGAATGCTTACTCACTTGGAAACGATGTCTGCCCTGCAATTCCAAGAAGAGGCGAATACACCGTATGGAGAAGCCGATTTATGAATTTCTTAGAGACAAAGGATCAAGGTACAAATTTGATAGCTTCTCTCCAAGAAGGACCCGCTCAATTCTGGCTTATCCAAGAAGGCGATGCCACAAATAATCCTCTCATTCCTGCCACTAGAAGACTCAAAATTCCTAGTGAATACTTTGAGGGGGAGAGATTAAGAGCTAAAGCATATCTCGGAGCTAAAACTTTCCTGATCCAAGGCATCCCAAATGACATCTATATGCAAATAGATAGTTTATCAAGTGCTAAGGCTATGTGGGACGAGCTCCACAAAATGATGCAACGGACCGAAGTCGAAGTCAAGGCTAAGAAAGCGAGCATTCTCACCGCTTACGACTCCTTCAAAGCTAAGACGGAGGAAAATCTCTACGAACTCTATCAAGGCTATTTGACTCTTCTTAACGAGATCAGGAAAAGAGAAATTTTCAAACAAATATGGAGGTAAATATCTTATTTCCTTCATCTCCTCAACCGGAGTGGAAGAAAATATCCATGCAAATCCGTCAAAATAAGGATTTGGACGAAATGGATATCCACGCCGTTTTTGACAATCTCGGTCAACACAAGGAAGATATTAGCGAGATACAAAGAGAACAAAAGGGCAAACATATCGAAGACTCAATAGCTCTAGTTTTGAAAAGAAAAACTAGTCGATCTCGTAAAGATAAAAGCATCGAATTGCCAAGTTCTTCAAAGAAGAAGATGAGTCAGAATCGGAGTCTGAGACCGATATGAAAGAGTTCAAAAAACAATTGGCTCCCATTACTAAAATGATGAGAAAAAAGTTCTACAAAACTAAATCCTTCTCCTCAGCTAATCGACTTTGGACCTCGAGCTCTAAGCACAAGGAAAGCCCGCCTGAGTCGTCAGAATCCAAAAATGCCAAAGAGCCACAAAAATGTTACAATTTTGGTAAAATAGGGCACTTCGCCATGGAATGTAGTCTTCTGAAGAAGAAAGACGTCAACTACTACTCTAAGAAATTTCAATTAACTAAATAAAAAGAAGCTGGAGTAGCTCTGATGGCTGAACAGGAGCACTGGCAAGAAGACACAACTGATTCTGACAAAGACAATCTAGCCCTCATGACATTTCTTGACGATGCCTCAGACGAAAGCTCAACGAGGAGGTCCGATGACGAAAAAACATCAAGCTCACCTCAAGAGGTAGCTACACCTGAATCTATATTATTAATCATGTTAGAATCTTTACAAATTTAATATGCTAACATGAAAAATGAGCGAAAAAGTACAAAAGAGTTAGAGGAAAGGCTAGTACTTAACGAAAATAATTTCCAAAAGCAATAAAACAGTTCAGTTAGAAATTCTATTATCTAATGCTAAGGAGACCATAACTAGTCTTGAATCTAGGATAGCTACTTCTGAGACAAAAATTAACGACCTTAGTAAAACTCTTAGCGATAGTTATAGAGATTTACAAATTTCTAGAAATAATTATAAGGAAATCTCTAACGAACGTAAGAAGCTTTACTCTAGGATTAAGACATTAGCCGATGATCTTCTAACAAAAAGGGGACAAACTGAGCAGACTAAATCAGCCACATGATTTAGAATTTTATAATCATGTTGAGGGCTTGGTTTTAACAATCCATGTAACTTGAAAAAGATAAATGTAAAACAATTATATGATATCAAGTACATTTGTTTAGGATTAACTTCTTTAAGGGCTTTTACTAACTCTTTAGAAATAAATGTCTTAGAAGAATTCAAAAGAAAAGCCACAACTAAGAATGAAATCCCCTTTGATGACACTGATTTGAATAATAATTACAAAACACATGAAATAAACATGCCTAGTGACTATAATTCGTTATATCCTTTGGAAGATATCCCTAAAGTTGAGGAAGAAAATAGCGATCATTCTAAAAATTCTACTTTCTGTTATATTCCCGCTATTGTTAATAAAATAACTGATTTGAACTCCTCCCTAGAAACAGAAAGAAAGAATTTTGAAACAGAAAGAAAGAATTTTGAATTGGAGATTTCTAATCTCAAAAATTCCTCAGTTTTGAGTAAAATTTTAAAATCTTGTCCTGATTCAATTTTGAAAGACAAATCATTAATCGAGGACAAGACCAAATTTAAGAAAACACCTCCCATTATTTTATAAAATATTTTTCAAAAGAAAAAAAATTTTCTTTAAAAAGCGTAAAGGGATGAAAAGAGTCCTTAAATGCTTATAAGGCGAAATTTTTTTTCAAAAAAGATTTGTCTAAGCCACTTCGTTTCTTTTTGTCCAACGCACTTCGTACTAATTCTTTTTCTAGTCCATACACAGGTTAAGTAGTTAAAGAGATGAAGCATGCAAAGGAGAGAGTGTCTAGCATAGAATTTAAGAAGAATATTGATAGAAATGATTTATATTATAAACTTTCTTCTGTATCAAAAAATAAGGACACTCGTAAGAAGACAATCGTTTCTAATTTTCATGTTTTTGCTTCAACTTATGCTTTAAAGTCTATTATTTTTGAAAGAACAAATTTTGAAATCAGCTTCACTTCCAAAAACAAAAACTATCATTCTAAGACAAATGTGAGTCTTAAGTCTCGTAGGAGACAAGATCCGGCTATTAAGCAAGTTTATAGCTCGATTCACTCTTGCCCTCATCTAAGGTACCCAGTCCAAGTACTGATAAGACTAGCTAGAGAAAAGATTTTCTCGTGCTGTAAGACTGATAAGATGTGTCCGAGCAAAAATTAATCTAACATGTCAGGTTCACCCTCGGGTTCCCAAAACATCATCTGGGCTAACACAAGTCAAGAAGGCGAAGTTGCCTAAAGAGGTACCACTTAAACCAACTACTTCTAAGTTGTTTTGGGTACCTACGAATAACATTGATTTAGGAACCAAAAACGAACAAACTTTATCTGCTAAATCTGCTAATCTGAGAGGACCCATTTATAAGTGGGTACCTAAGTCTCTCTAAACCTTTCTACGCAGATCCATCATGTGTGGTATCTAGATTCTGGTTGCTCCACACACATGAAGGGAAATCAAGAACTGTTGAGCAACTATCAAGATTGATACAACGGTAAAGTCAGATTCGACAACAACGATTAAGCTCTAATTCTAGGCTTTGGAGATATAATTCTGAAGAATCTGACAAGAAAAGATGTCTCTTACATCAAAGGTCTTAAACACAACTTATTAAGCATAGGAAACTTCTGCGATAAATATTTTCAAGTGGTCAGTACAGAATTTTAAATAGTCAGAATCAAGAACTTCTTACAAGATTTCGAAGATCTAATCTCTACACCATTAATTTGACAACTGTACGACCTTCGACGGCTTTTTGCCTCATTTCACATACAACAATTAAGAGGAACAACTTATAGCATCAACGAATGTCTCATCTAAATCTCAAAACTCTTCACAAGCTTTCTACTAAAATGTTGGTCAACGGTTTACCAACTATTTCACTTCACCAAGAGCATCCATGTTCGGCTTGTCAAATGGAAAAAATGAAGCGAGCGTCACACAAACTCAAGAAAGAAGCTTCCACATCTCGACCTTTGCATTTACTACACATGGACCTTTGTGAAACAATGAGAACACAACGTATCAACGGTCGTAAGTATGTGCTAGTAATTGTCGACGACTATTCTCGCTACACATGGACAAGATTCCAACGAACGAAGGATGAGACTGGAGACTTGATAATAAATTTTGCGAATACAACTCAGAATCTCCTGCAACAGAAGATCCCAGTAATCGGGACTGATAATGGGACTGAATTGAAGAATCGGTGTCTCAGCACTTACTATCAGCCACTTGGAATCATTCAACAATTTGCAGCCGCTAAAACGCCTCAATAAAATGGCATCGTAGAATGAAAGAACCGGACTTTGGTTGAAGCTGCAAGAACAGTGCTTATACATTCCTGTCTCCGTCACTTTCTATGGGCTGAAGAGTGAGTACAGCTTGCTTTACGCTAAATCGGACGATTATTCACAAACGCTTTGAAAAGACGCCATATGAGATAATAAATAAAAGGATTACGAATATCTCTTTCTTCAAAGTCTTTGGGTGCAAATGCTTTGTGGCCTACGATCGAGAGCATCGAAGCAAGTTCGACCCTAAAGCATTTGAACCCGTCTTTGTTAGATATTCATCAACTTTAAAAGCATACCGTGTCTATATCAAGTCTTCTCGTACAATATTGGAAAGTTACAACGTCACTTTTCATGAGGTGACCAACTTGGCTTCTGAACATAACAGTTCAGAACCCAAACTTATAGGCGTGCTGGCACAAAGTCAACAAATTTCGACAACATCTACCTCAACCGTCAGAAGAAGCAATTCCCGTCGATTTGGAAGACTTGGATTTTCTTTTTGAACATTTTTATCGGAATGAGTCTCAAATGCCTACTTCGTTCCATTCTATACCAAGCAGCGCACCTTCCCCTTCTACGGTGGAAATTACAATTGAGATTCACAATCCTCAAATTCCAACAAATGTTCTAGATTCTCCAAATTCTGAATTACCAACTAGTGTTGCCGCTCCTACTAATGGCAATGCTGAAATTCCATCAAATTCAACTTCAGAGATAAATTTCCCTATTACGGATAATCCCTCTATCAACTCAGGATGTCTCGACCTATGTTGACTCGAGGGTTCTACTTCGGTTCTTTCTTGTGAACGCAAGTGGACTCGAGCTCATCCTGTCGATCAAATAATTGGTGATCCTGTCATTCACGTGTTTCTTAAGCCAAAACGAACCACTCAAGGTAGCCAAAGCCCTTAAAGACACGGATTGGGTGATCGCAATGCAAGATGAACTCAACCAATTCGAGCGTCTACGAGTTTGGACACTAGTTCCTCGAACGTATGGCAAAACATTTGTAGGAACTAAATGGGTCTTCAAAAATAAGAAGAACGAGAACGGTGAAGTTATCAGGAACAAAGCACGACTCGTAGCCAATGGGTACAATCAACAAGAAAGCATTGACTACAACGAGACGTATGCCCCTATTACTCGTATCGAAGTTATTCGATTATTTTTGGCGTACGCGGCTCATAAAGACTTCAAAGTCTATCAAATTGACGTAAAAACCGCCTTTCTCAATGGCGTGTTAAAAGAACATGTCTACGTCGCTCAACCCGAAGGATTCGTGCATGAAAATCATCCTGAATATGTCTATCGATTGGATAAAGCTCTCTACGGACTAAAACAAGCCCCTCGTGCTTGGTATGATGTTCTGAGCAAATTTCTAGTAAAGTCCAACTTGGAACAATCGATACGACACTAGTCATCAAAAAGCAAGGCAAGGACTTGATGATCATTCAAATGACATCATTTTCGGCTCGACCAATGAACGACTCTGTCAGAAATTTTGTGATCTCATGAAGACAAAATTCGAGATGAGCTTAATGGGCGAACTCCAATTCTTTCTTGGACGTCAGGTCAAGAAACTCGACGATGGAATCTTCATCAGTCAAACCAAGTATATAGGAGATGTTCTGAAGAGACTAACCAAGACAAGAGCACACCTATGAGTACTCCCATGTCAAAAAGTTTATAAGATATATTCTGATCCTTCTCGCAAGGTAGTCAACATCACAACTTATCGGAGTATTTTTGGCTCTATTCTCTACTTAATGTCAAGCCGACCCGACGTCATGTTCGCCACTTGCCTCTGTGCTCATTTTCAAGCTTACCCAAAGGAGTCCCACATGCACGCGGTCAAGCGAATTCTACGCTATCTCAAAGGAACTCCCAACTTAGGGTTATGGTATCCAAAAGACACTGATTTTAGATTAATTGACTATACTGACGCTGATTATACAGGTTCTCGAATGGACAGAAAAAGCATGTATGGCAGAGCACAATTTTTGGGCGATAAGTTGGTCTGTTGGTCCTCAAAGAAGCAAAATTGCGTATCAACTTCGACGGCCGAAGCGGAGTACGTCGCGGCTGCCAGCTGTTGCTCTCAAGTTCTGTGGATGAGGGCACAACTACGCGACTACGGGTTTGAATTTAATAACATTCCCACTTATAGTGATTCTCAAAGTTCTATTACCATTACTTGCAATCATGTTCATCATTCACGCACGAAACACATAGATATTCGCTATCATTTTATAAAAGATCATGTAGAAAAAGGCACTAGTGATATGTATTTTGTTAAAACGGAGCTTCAACTTGCCGACTTATTCACTAACGCATTTGATGAAAAACGATTTCACTTCCTTATTGCTAAGCTAGGCATGTTGAATCTCAATCTTGCTTGAAATGTGCATCACATGCTCTATTATGTTTACGTATGATATTCTATGTGCTTCTTGATCTTCCTTGCAATATCTTGCGTGATTTTATTTTTCATTTTTTTATATATAAAAATAAAAATAAATAAAAATAATATCGTATATATATAATAATAATAATAATACTAATAATAATAATAACACAAAATAAAATAAAAATGAGGGATGACGATAATTTTGTATATTTTGTTTTACTCACAAAATATTTCTTTGATATATATCTAGTTCTTTGCTTAAAAATTCATGTGACATTCTTTTATTCAAAGAGCTTAATTTGCTTCACTAGACACAACGCCACATCATATATGTGAGAATTTGAGACTCAATATTTTTTAAGGAATTATCCTTGAGTTTGTCACACTTCAGATGATTGTCTCTTGATTTGTACTCCGTGGCCTCATTCTTGCTTTGTGTTACTTCGTCATGAAAATGATAAGGGCAAATTAGGAAATTCCTCACTTGGCCCAAATTATCAATCCTTTACTTTTTCCTCTAGTAATCCCCTTTGAGCCTTCTCCAATATTCTTTTTCTTTTAAACCTGATCAGGCCTTCAACCTTATTCATAAGTTTCAGGATTGATCAATCAAGAAAAAGATGGGTAGAAAAGGAGAAAAGGAGATGCACATGATGAACTTCTTCCGATCATCGGAAAAGAGAAACATGGGTCTCGCTGTGAACTTCTCCTAGATATCTCGTATACTCCTAGAAGAGGAGCACTTCGAAGTGAACTTCTCAAACGATAATCTAGATCTTATATCGAGAAAACGAGGAGCACGGCCTTGGGTTCGAATTCCATAACTGTGAACCTTCAAAAGGAACACCGTCTCGGCCCGAAATCAAAAAAATATTTCATCTCTTAAAGCCTCGTAAAGAAGAAGAGACTCATCTTGAACAAGTGCAAAAGAAAAGAAAAGAAAAAGGAGCAGAAATGAATTTCTAAAGGGGCCCCTGGAATTGAAGAATTTTTAAGCTCACTAGTCCCAAAAATATCCTACTTTTTTAGTCATAGCCTAAAAATATTTCCTTCAAAGTCCCTTTGATTCAAATTGATGGACTTTCACTTGGTAAGTTGATTAAATACGTTACGATAATAAATTAATCGATAAAATTTTATCGTGTTGATATGAGTGATATATCTACTAAATATTCCCATAATAAAATTAAATTGAGTGCTATGAGCGAACCATGCGAGAGTTGTCAAAATGATTCATACTATGATCTTAGAATATTAGTTTAGTTACATGATTTGAAGGAAAATTATAACACTATGTTTCATGTGAAATATTTGTGTGATAACATTCAAAATGGAAAATCTGACCCCAAAACAAAAATATTTTCGCACGTTTTAAATGCATTAGTACATGCATTGGTCCGGAATTGACAAAATGCGAAATTTTATGAAAACGCAAAATTTTCATATACATGATTAGCGGATCATGAATATACGCTGAATTGATTAAATGTGTTATTTGTGCTTATATCATAAATTTTCATATGCATAATTGTGTTGAATATGTGTTAAATTGTCGAAACGTTATATGTGCATTTGTTGAGGGGGAGTTTACGTAAATATTTGCTATTATCTCCTAAATATTTACTTGCAATCACGACTTCTCATGTTTTCATTCTATGTTTTACAGATAATTTTGAGCTCAATCGAGGAGTCCAGTGATGAATTTCGTCGCACATTGGGAGTTAATTGCATTTATTTCAGAACTACAAGAAGCACTATGAAATTTCTTTTTTGGTGCAAAAGTAAAGATATTAAAATTTTTGTTAAACAGACTTGATTTTAGCGAAAAGCCCAAAACAATTTTTCACGGCCCAAAACTTTTTATCTTTACCCGATCGAAAAGTATTTATACACTTTTTGATCGAAAAGCTCTTTCTCACGCAAACAAAACAAACAAAAAACTTTTCGTATTCTCTAAAGCTTCAAACGGTAATTTCGAAAAATTCTTAATCCTCTCCGATTTTTTGTCAAAAACTCGCCTAATTTGAAGGTAGAATCCAGTTTCGCTTCATATTTTTTTTCCGAAAAACACGAATCACGACAGTTTTTCAAAATCATTCGAAGGTTTTTTTCAAACTCGCGACTTTTCGACTGAAACTTCTTAAGAAATCAAATATACCATACCCGTCGGAGGATACATACCGCCGAGGTTGCGGTTTTTCCACAGCACGAAGGCATCGGATCTGGCGCTCCAACCGATGTTGATACCGTTGGAGCTTCTACGCCTAGCAGATCCCACCGACGTGGCCTACCAAGATTATTGCCAAAACAACTCAATCACGGAGGCCTTGGTACGGTCCGTCGATCCGGCTCCGATGCCTACTGGACGCCAATCCTCGGTGGACACAAACGAGCCCAAAGCTGCGCCTCAGGAGCCTAAAACACCAGTCGTTGAGCCCGAAGGTGTCACACGTGAACCCCACACCTCCAACGGCCGAATCTCCTGAAGCCATCGAATCAGATGAGGAATGCATATTACAACGAAGGGGATTCCGCAGACAACAAATCTCTGCCCCATCTGCATCTACCTCTACCACAACGGTTTCAGTGTTACCTCCTCCACCACCACCGGTTCAGACGACCACACAGGTTTCCATTGAACCTCTTCCAACATCCATAGCGGTATCATCTCAAGGATTGGATAGAAGCCCCGTTGGTCACACGACATCTATGGATCCAACAACGGGCCAACCCACCGAAGTGGTGACTTCTGGGTTGTTAACGGGTGTCCTTGGACGTTTCGGAATTACAAGTCCTTTTATAGGCAGCACGTCAATTATATTCTATGATGTTGCGATAGTGGAGCGCTTCCCTGGCTCCACTCCGGAGGTACCCATCATCGTGACGGAGCAGAGACTACAAGAAGCTCTTTCCATAGCCATCAACTCCCTCGAGGACCGACTGATGGAAAGAGTTCTACACGCCATAGAGACTTCCCGACGGGATACCGGGAAAGCACCAGTCTCTGAGGCAGCTCCCTCTGAAACCCACTCCCAACCCATCTCCTCACAACCACTAACCACTACCATACACACTCCTGTCGAACCTACATTAACAACCCCAACCCAATCTCCTTCCCTCATCAACCCATACACCCCAGCTTCACAACATTCTTATATCTCGACTACTAGTCCTCGAGACAAGTACCCCTGGTGAGAAGAGTCTCTACCGCCGGCTAGTAGATGACCCCGAGCCGCCTGCTCAAACACGTTTCCGAGAAGAAAGCTCCCACACGAAGCGAAGACATGACGAACCCGATGATCCGAATCGCCATGAGGGGGAGAAAAAGTAAAAGAACACCAGAAGCGGCCGTGGTCAAACTCGACAGAAGACATCCTCGACGCGTGAAGCTGGAGGATCATCTTCTAACCCACCAACCACACAACCCACTAACACCCGCGAACAAACAACCACCACATCCCACACACAAACAATACCTCCATCTCCCAAAAGTCCAAACCCAATCCCGACTTCCGTCCTCCAAAATCAACCTGAAGCAGTCATCTACGATCCACATGCAATCGTAAATGACTACATTCTGAACGTGAAGTGGCTGACGCATTGGAAACCAGAGGAAGCTTCTCAAGTTAGACTCTCCAACGTCAGATACTTCCTACAACAAGCTTCAGTGGATTTGGTACTGCTTGAAGATGAAGAACTTCAAGAAGGCGAGAACTACAACACCGAACTCCCAGAACTGCCAGAGATGATTAGGCACCGAGTCGACACCCCTCCTCGCTTATCAAAGGGGACTGTCTGAATCGAGACACCGTGGGAGAACGTTCGGATTGAAGTCCCGTTCCTTGAAGATATAAGGTAGCTGATATGGAGAGCTCCAAACCGGATCAAGAAGCTAAACAAGCTTAATCTACGGGGCATCTCTCACTGGGAAGAAAGAAAGAAGATGGAGCACATCTTCATGCTGACCTACCTCGGTCCGGATCATAGTGGCATCCCAACGGATCAACTTAGACGAAATTTCAGGGACAAGCCACCGATCCTCCAACTCGTGGGTATATCACACACGATTGGAAGCTATCCAACTCCGATCTACTATATAGAGCGAGCGGATGACAAGAACACTCGAGAGGAGATAGACAAAAGCTATCTACCGTTCTTTCCACCAGACGAAGTCTATCGTCTGTTCAAGATGTACAAGAAAAATACCAGACACCTACTGGTTACATCAAGAAGGGAGGACTCGAGGGGTTGAAGAGATTCATGGTGTAGCAGATTAAGTTCCACACCACATACGACCTTCAAATCGCAGTGGAAAACAACATGAAGAAGATCAACATGGAGACACCGCTCATGAAAGGCTTCCCGCTCAACGACTTAGAGAATTATATCTTCAAGAAGCCAGGCCTCACCATCACATATCGGAATCAAATCATTGGAAAGACGAGAGTGATGATGAAGTCTGAAGTTCATAAATTGTGTGATGGGACATTGAAGCTCGTAAGGAAGAATATCGAAAAGGGGTTGGCGGCGATCGATGAAGAAACGATCTTCGAGGACCTTGGAGAAGAAGAGGCCCCACTCCTAAATGAGCTTCTCAATGTCATCAACGAAAGGTTGGAGCTGAGAAATGTTGTACGACACTACGAGACAGAATTGGGATTGAGAAAGTCCTTCTACGCTCGACAAGGATAAACAGAGCTGAAGAACAAACAAGCACAAAGTGGGAGATTGAAGAAACGTAGAAATTGAGCTTTTTTTATTAGTTATCCTTGTAATTAGGGGCGTAGCTTGTATTTTTTGTTAGTGTAGGACTAATTAGTAAATATACCATGTATAGAAGTATATTTACAATGTACACTATAGAAATCATTACAAGAATTTCAGAAAATTCACAAGGCTAAGAATTCACATTCTAGAGAGAGAAACTTAAACGAAAACTTCCTCACTCTAAGAATTTGTCTCACGTGATCTTCATCCGTGATATTCGACCGAAGGTAACATTGGATAATTCATACTCGAATATCTATAATTTATGTCTAGATCTATCGTTAGTTGATTAATTAGGACCTAACAAAAATACTTAAGAATTTTTTCGAAACTGTTGGGCTTTTCGAAACTTAAAATCAACACCTCAATCGAAAATCACTTTCATTCAAAAATTACCCACTTAAGAAACGAATTGCGCATTATTTAAACGTAAAATTGACATCCAGATTTCAAGAATTCTCATCACGAATCGACTCTTTTGCAAAACCTTACTTTCACAAAAATCGCCTTCGGAAAATCCGTCGAATTTTGTGTTAACATTGGTGTTTAACCGAGTTTAATTGATATATTTTGTATAAAATCGAGTTATGTGCTTAAGATTAGTCGAAAATTTCAATAAAAGTTGTCAATTTTTTATTTTCGCATAATGTTAGGGTTTCAGACTTGTTTCGAAAATAGGTTTCGAAAATCGTTGTGAAATCCTGATTTTCGAATACCCCTTTCGAATATCGATTTTGACAACGGTCTTTCGAAAATACCCCTTCACAAGGTAATTTTCGAATACCCCTTTCGAAAATCGATTTTCTAATAACCGCCTTCGAAAAATTCTGTTTTCGCAACTGATTTTCGAAAATCCGTTTTTACACATTAAAAAATTCGATTTTCGCAACTGTCTTTCGCAAATCAGTTTTATACATAGAAAATTTTTGCACACATCTTTCGCAATTCGATTTTCGTAACACACCTTTCGAAAATTGATTTTCGCATAGAAGTCTTTCGACAATCCAACTTTTGCAACTTTAGTGTCAAAAATCAACACTTACGAAAATTTTCACATGGTGTTTCGAAAATCACATTTTTGCATAACATACTTTCGAATTAGTCCAATTAGTCCAAACAACCACTACCTCTCGATGGCCCTACTGCGATCCATACCCTTATATAGACAAATATATATTGGAGCAGGAGTGGCTATAGAGGGCAGAGATAGAGGAAAAAGCCCGCCTATGCCTGAACGACATCAGACATTACCTCAAATTGGCGGCAGATGACTTTTGTCGCCTCGAGCCTGAAGAAGAGGAGGACGGAGCGAATTTAGAAGCTGACCTCCCGGAACTACCAGATCTCCTCATCCACCAAGCGCCGAAAAAAGAGGCGACGAGTATCAAGAAAAAGGAAAATACTTGGGACAACAAGCATATAAAGGCTCCATACATTGAAGATCCATACCCAATGATCTGGCGAAAGGAGATTGAAATAAAGGGAGTCAATGAGCTCCGCCTTCGAGGCATGTCTCATCTCAAAGGGAGAATTGAGGGACTTCAAGACATGATCATGTTCTAGACGATACCGAACACGGGCAAACGGACCAAGGAGCAATAATGTCTCAACTCGTAGACATAGAGCACTCAACCGAAAGATATGAGAGCATGGTCTACGTGATAAAGAGGACGAACCCGGCCGTGGAAAGGATCACGTCGGTCGATCTTCCGTACATCCCAATGGGCGAAGTCTACCAAATGTTCTGCTTGTACCGCAACTTCACCCCCAACACGCTCGGACAAATAAAAAAGGTCGAAGGGATCAAGCATTACATGCTGAGACAAGTCCAATACCATGATGTTCACGATTTCCAAATGGCTTTAGAAAGCAATATGAGGAAGGTCAACCTAACTCAGTTGCACAATAGCGGGGAGTCCTTAGAGAGTCGCGAAGAGAGCTACATCATTCTGGAACCAGAATTGGCGATCACATACTTTCAACATATAAGTCATCAGCTCAAGGCTCTTCTGATGTCTAAAATGGCTATGTTCTTTGATGGAACGCTAAGACTAATTCGCGGCAAGCTAAGGACAAGACTGGAGACACTTCCTTCCAATGCAAAGCTAGAAGGTGAAGATGTGGAAGAACCACCTTCTCAACAAGATCATCGAGGCAATCTACGAGTGACTAGACATCAGAAATGACGTAAGACATTACGAGATGGCTCATGGATTCAGGAAGTCGTTCTTCGCCAACCGGGAACCTCCACGCACGAGACTGTTAGATATAGTAAAGTGTCCAAATTATTTTTAAGTCTAAGTCTTGTATTTTCTTTATTAAGTGAATTAGAGTCCAAGATATGGGCTCTACTGCTTAGCTAGTGGTTATAATGGGCGAAGTAGGGGCCCAAGGGTTTATACCTATTCAAATATATAAATACATAAACCCTATGCGTTAATTAGTGTGAATCAATATATAGAATTCCTTGAAACTTGCACCGTCTCTCTCTCTCTCTCTAAAGAATACGCACTTAACATGTATTCAAGGTAAAACTCACGTATATCACTATTTTATTCCCCCATATTGATCGTTAAGGTGTATGGTAACCTATAGTATAACTGCGTCATCAAGAAGTGACCAACATCCTTGCAGATCAGGAGTCACGCTACCCAACTCCAAGGATATCCACCGCAAATTCAAGGTACTCAAGAGACTTCGTGATGACAATGTGGGATTTGAGTCACGCTTGGGAGCCATTCGCAAGGAACTCGGCGTACGGGCACCGCTGTCCTCCATGGCGCTTAGCACTTTCAGAACCTAACACATCAGAACCTCCCAAACTCCTATCTTCAGTCCCCCAGTTGGCCCGTCACCCATGCACACAACCGTGGTACCAACTTCAGTCCTCACCGTTCTCCCCAAGGTCCTGCCAAGACCTCTCAGCCCCGCTAATGAAGCAGAAGGACCAACTCCACTTCTGTTAGAGGCACCGAAGTTACCTCAGTCCCCACCAAGGACTTCGCAGAGCCCACAACAAAAAATCATTTTGCAAGTTGTTGCTAAGGAATCTGCTCCTCCACTCTCTCCACCGTGGAACGCATCTCCGTCCCGGAACCCGTCGCCACCACATAACCCGTCTCCGCCGCCCAGTAAGAATCTGCACACAATCCACACCGACAACATACTGAAGGCTTGGAGTATGCGCCAGTGCCGTAGCTGTCAATACGGAGAAAGCTATGACGCAAAGACAACCATCTCCTCCTTCTACATCTTCCAGTGGATCAAGAAGCATGGTCTACATACGACGCACAGATCGCGAGCTCATCAAGATGAGACACAAACTTATGACCGCTAACAAAAACCAAGGGATAGTGATGCAGCGCGTGGATGTTAGCGCACAGATTGCGAGCTCATCAAGATGAGACGCAAGATGTTAGTGTCACTGAATGTGATCGTTGCAAGCGAGGCAGAACTCACTGTCGGGCTTTCAGATGTAAGCGAAAGCCTATCCCATGAGTTGAAGGTAATATCAGCTCAATTCAAGGCAACGTTGAAGCTGCGATTGCCAAAAAGGGGGAAGGAAAGGGGAAGACCGACGTCATTACCGCCGCTGCCGCCGCAGCCAAAAAGCCACTAGTTCCCGACTCTAAAACTACATGGACAGTAGCGGACCCCACTCTGGTATCTACTGCGAAGAGAATCAGAACTTCATCCTCAACTCTTGCCGACCCTATATATCAGGCGCCAAGTATCACGAACGAAGAGGCTAGGGCAAAAGTTATTTCCCTAGTAATTCCTGAGGATCAACTTCAGCCCATCGCTCTCGTGGGAAGAACCGAGGCACGAGCTGGACCTCTTGAGCGCGTCTATCCGCCGAGGGTACTTAGGGACATAGCGGCAAATCTCACCCAAGGCCAACTCTCGAGCTCATGCGCTTACATGACCTCAAGACCGCCGCGTATGGAATAGCTCGGATGCAACAGGATTTAGCCAAACTCGCTAAGGGAAACGAGAAGAAGAGGTGAGGACTCAAAAGGCTACTTTTTGGCGGAAGGTTTTGTCAATCACCAAAAAGGGGGAAATTGATAGATTATCTTACGTTTTGGTGATTGAACTGAGTACCGGAAGCAAGAGCAAAGACCAAAGGGGAGGTCGAAGACCAAAGGCAAAGGCGAGTACCGAAGGCAAGGGTGAGTACCGGATGAAAGAGGAAAAGGAGTCAAGAAGGGACAAAAAGGACGACAGGCGACAGAGGAGCATTAAATGCAAGGCTGCAGCAAGTACTGAAACGGAGAGAGAGAAATTACCCAAAGTGGAAAAAATCAGTACTCAATCACAGAGCAAATGCGGCGCAACATGACCTGAAAATGGAAATGAAGTTAATGCTTCCTAAGCCATTTCAAACGCTCAAGGCACAACGGCTAGTTGAATATGCGACCAGTATAATTGCCGATGAGTCGAACAAAATCAAAACACAAGTCTAGCGAGCAAAAATGAGAAACATAGCAAACTTGAGATTTAGTTTTGTTTATATTTTTCGGATAAAGTATGTAATCAACTGACTGGAAAAAGCAGTTGTAGGTGTAGAAGTATAAGCTAGACGGAGCTGAAGGTTGTACTTGTAAAGTAAACCATACTTCTAGGAATACCTTCCTTGAGGGAAGAAGGGGAGGCATAGGAGTTCATTAACACTCCGAACTTCCAGAAACAATCTTTGTGTGTTATCTACAAATAAACACCTACAAACAAACACAACACACACACCGGTACTAAGTTGTAAATACTTCCGAGTTACTATTAAAATTGAGAGGAACAACTGAGAACCGGAGCACACCGCGAGTACCGAATAAAAACGGTACTCAAGTAGAAAAGAAAAGAAAAATCTCTAAAGTGTTCATTCACCCCCTCTAAACCGTTAACCTACCGGTCCCGATCCTAACATCATACTTAATAAACAAGGTGTTATCAATGTTCCAGTAGCAAATCACATGCCTACAAAAATTTGGCACAATCTTCCATACCATGCCATAGCGGCTTGCTTTAAACCATACAACGCTTTATTTAGTTTGAAACATGATTTGAAAATTCGTCTTTAACAAAACCGGGAGGTTGTTCGACGTAAACTTCCTTATCTTTAAAACTATATATAGAAAACATTTTTTACGTCCATTTGAATCTTCGAAACACGTATAGATTCTAATCTAGCTACGGAAGCAAAAGAATCTTCCAAATCTATATACCTTTCTCTTGGGAATAATCTTCTGCAACTAACCTCCCTTTATTTCTGGTCACTTTCCCATATTCATCGAGTTTGTTGCGGAACACTCATTTTGTTCCTATAATGCATTTTTCGTCCGGCCTTCTACAAGCGTCCATACTTGGCTTCATGAATGCTCCTTGATTTTACCATTGAAAGCAACACATCATGGGATTCCTTTGTATCTTGATTTCGTGCAGCTGCCGGTGTTTTGATTCCAGATATGATATTTCCTATGACTTGATCGGTTTGATGATTGGAAACATGCTTGATCTTTCGGCGATGATGTTCATATGAAGCTTCTGGTTCCAATGTATCATTTTTTCGTCTTTTGGAATACCCTCATTCGTTCCTTCAGAAATATGTATCTTTCCACGAGGCAATTCTATACCTTCCTCATTAGTAGCACTTACGATAGGAATCTCATCAAAGGTTACATGTATAGACTCCTAAATAGTCTTTTTTCCTATTATTATAGACGCGATAAGCTTTAAATTAAGAGTATAACCAAGGAATATCTCTTCATCAACCTTAGAGTCAAATTTTCCTCTTTTATCTCTAGCATTAAAAATGAAACACTTACAGCCAAACACATGAAAATATCGTATATTTGGAGTTCTACCGTTCCAAACTTTATAGGAGGTCTTCTTTAATATTGACCAAAGAAAACACGATTAGACACATAGCATGTTGTACTAACAGCTACTGCCCAGAATTGTTTGGAAATATCATACTCATGTAGCATTGATCTAGCCATCTCCCGTAACACTCTATTTTTCCGCTCAACTACGTCGTTCTGTTGGGGTGTTATAGGAGCAGATAAGTTATGAATATACACATACTGATCACAGAAAAATGCAAATGATTACTATTAAATTCTAGGCCGTTATCACTGCGTATCTTGCATACGCTCATTTCTTTTTCATTTTCAAGTCTGTTCACTAGCGGGGCAAAGTTATCTAATGCTTCACTCTTATGCGCAAGAAATATCACCCATGTGTACCTAGAATAGTCATCTACAATAACAAATGCATATCTTTTACCTCGCAGAGACATTGTCTGAACCGGACCAAAAAAGTCGAAATGAAGTAGTTCCAGAGGTCTGGAAGTAGATATCACATTCTTTACCTTAAAGGACGTCTTAGTCTGCTTACCCATTTGGCATGCCTTACACATTCTGTTCTTGGTGAATTTCATGTCGGTAACACCTCTTACCAGTTTTTTTATGGTTATATGAGATAGCAGCTCCATATTGGCATGTTCGAAGCGTCTATGCCATAACCATGTGATATCCTGTGTAACTATTAGACACTTAACATTTTGGTTAGTGATATCATCAAAGAGTGATTCAGTAGATATTGTCATACCTAAATCCACTGAATATAACCTCATCATCCTTTTTAGCTAGACATTTATCATTTACAAAAGTTACGATATAACCCTTAGCGCGCAATTAACTTATGCTTATTAAATTATGTTCTAAATCTTTAACTAGCCATACGTCATCTATAGTGGTATATAAATTGTTACTGATAGTTCCAACTCCAATGATCCTAGCTTTGGTGTTGTCACCATATGAAACATACACTCTGTCATATGCTTTCAACAACACGAATAAGTTATCACATGTCATATGGTGGGAACACCCGCTGTCGAGGCACCAACTGTTTTTCTTGTGGGAACTTCTTCGTTGTACCTGCAAGAATGAGTTCTTTTCTGAGGTACCCAATGCTGGTTGGTTCCTAACAAGTTCTCGATCGCGTATGATATGATAATAAAAATTATTATAATAATTCTTTCTAGTCAAAGAACAGTAGCTTTATAATGTCAATGTCTTTCAGCTGAACCTAGAAGAAGAATCCATAGGCAGCAACTCATACATAACGAAGTCGGTATATGAGGCGAAACCCGAAATTCGGGCCCCGAAATATTCTTTAAGTTTTCTTATGGGTGATTAATCAATCATTTCATCTTTTTCCAATATGCTATTTTTTTCAAATCTTTAGATTAACGCTTCCGCCACTTCATCTTTCTCCAATGTACTACTTTTTTTAATGTAGTTTCTTGTAATAACAGTGAAATCAAGAAAGATAAAAGATCATCAAATAACACGATTAATATACCAAGCAAAACAAATAAGTAAAACAATATACTTACATATATAGTCTCAATCTTTAATCTCTCCATAAGCAACGCACAACACAAACAACCTTCATCACAAATTCACATCACTTGGCTCAATATCAAAACCAAAGTAGAGAAAATATGAAAAACGTAAGTTAAAATATAGCTATTTATTCATAAACAATCGTCAAATATAGCACCACAATCAAGTCAAATTCCAACATTTAGTCCGAAATTTAAATAAATGACTCTCCGAGAAAGAAATGTATGGCCGGCATACCTCTTTAGCTGCAGTCACCACATCCTCAAGCAGAACAAAACCGGATAAAAGTGGTGCATTAAGAAGCAAATGCTAAATGAAATAAAGTGAAAAAAACCAAGATTGCAAAACCGATAACTAGCCGAATTTTCGATTACAAAACATCACACCCACGATTAGAGCAAACAGTTTTAAAAAAAAAAAAAAAAGAGTTGCATCAACAACCACACGAATGACTGATTTACGTAAGGGAAGTCTCGGATGAAAATTTGGACCCAAAACCTTTGAGAAATCCTCTGACAAAATACTAGGTTTCGATTTCCTCTGTAAATAGAAAAGCACGTCCCCTTTTTTTAATAAAGATAAAAGTATTAGACTAGATATTTAATAAAAACTAAAATTTGGGCTTACTTAAGGACCATGTACTTCTCCATCATTTTCGATTATGTTTTATTTTTTTAATTTAAACTATAAACATGTGAAAAAATATATCGAGATTTGCTATGATGCCCACCTACCATGAGCACCACAGCGAATCTCGTCTCTGATGTGCTTTTCGTCCCTCTCCGGCACCACCATCACCTCCCCCGTCCTTCTCGGCTCGTTCATCACCACCACTGTTCCTCTTCGGCGCGCTGATTTCTCATAAAATTGTCTCGCACAAATATGTTTAGATGATCTCTTGATTGTCTCGCATGAAGCGTCTCGACTTCTTTTTCCATGTATTCATCTGAGGCGCCTAAAAGTCTTATGATCGCTCTATATAGAAGAAGAGAATCGTGCAGCTTTTATTTGCTAATTTCTTTGCACGTTCAAATATTTCTTTTCCACGTAGTGAACATATTTGAAAAAGAATG
Source organism: Linderniella brevidens (assembly GCA_004919715.1). Lineage (NCBI taxonomy): Eukaryota > Viridiplantae > Streptophyta > Magnoliopsida > Lamiales > Linderniaceae > Linderniella > Linderniella brevidens. Next base: position 3,554,981 of record SWDC01000149.1, on the reverse strand, counting down.
TAATAAAATCAAAGTAAAATCAAACCATAAAATATTTTATCCCGTTTCCATATCGTTGATTAAATATAATATATTTTTTTATTTAAGAAACAAAATCATATCACAAACCAAATATATAATATTTTTCCATGTAGGAAAAAAAATCAAATCATAGTTTAAATATTAGAAAATAAAATCATATTATAGAATATTGCATTGCACAAAAAACAAAATATAAATAAAAATAAACACAGAAAAATCTTGTTCAACAGATGCATATTATCAGCCGCCCTCATTATGGCGCTATTCTTAATTAACTTCCATTTACTCTTTGCTTTGTTAAATTTAATTTGACTAGGACTTGAGAAAACGACTTTGTGAGTCAATGGTTAAGGTTTATTTAAAACAAAACTAGATAATTTATTAGTCATACAATACAACTAAGATTCATTCGACGTACTTCATAACAATTTTTTATTTTAATTTCTTTTTTAACAATTTAGTGACAATTTGTTCGCACTAACGTAACAAATATTGCACAAATTTTGAACTGTTTACATATATAATGGTCAATAAGATATATTTTCTTCATTTTTTTCGACAAGCTGATAATTAAAGATAAGACGACCGGCAATACATTTATCTGCACAGACACAACGATGACTTTTAAGACGACATTTGCTGTCTTAAAAAACTTTTAAAGTCGTTCATCTCACTAAAATTCATAAACTGGATTCACTTTATACTTCACAGCAGCTTCTTCTGTACACGGTTGCTGCGTCACTGCTTGTCCAAGTTGAGACTTACTAATGTTGCAAGAATTGCTTTCTTGGAAATTATTGAAGGGAATATTGTATGTACTGTCATTCATAAAGAGATGTGATATTGAACCCATATTGCAACCAAATTCCCACAGATGAGTCAGCGAACACGTTCTTGGGAATTTAAATTCTTGTGCAGCATTGATTTGATCATTCGTAGCTTTCACTTGATGAAGATACGAGTCTCGAACAAATCTTTGCTCATGGTGTTCTTTTTCAGAAGTCCGTACCCCACTCTTCTTCTTGTAAATTCGACATAGGACCCAATCATCCAACTGATAACCGACAAATTGAAATAACCACATCAGTAATTCCGTCATGAAACCCTAACTTTCAAATAGGTAGTATAAGATAACTTACTCGCATGGATCCATTACGGTGCTTGTTATTACAAGGTACATGTGACTTAGATTGATCACTCAACCTATATTCATGCATGATCCAATCAGTCTTAACACCCTTTGGTGGCCTTCCCTGGTAGAACACAAGGGCTTTTTTTACGCCAACGCACTTTGACCCGCTATTTATAGCTTTATCCCTGCCCGTAGCTTTCCAATAACCCGATACAGCTGCTCGATTCGGTCTAATACCGTTGGGGTACTTTCTATCTCGTGGGCTAAAGAAGTACCATTCAGTTTCTCCGATCTGTGTTTTGTCTGAATCGAACCGAGCTTTGCGCAGTAAGTTATAAGATACGTTAATGAAATAAATCATTACCATGGTTTTGTAAGGAGCTCGTGCATTAAAGGAATAATTTTTATAGTCACGATAAAATAAATTAATAACCTGGAAATTCCCAAGGATCGAATTTGTAGATATCGACTTCAGGGATAACTGAGATTGGACAAGGGCTTGGCTTAACTTGGTTTCGTAGGTAGAACATTATTAGTTCCTCGTCAGTTGGGTGAAACCTAAAACCAGGTGGAAGCTCATAACTATTCTTGCCAACCATTTTGTTCATGGAAGATATGATTTTGGGCAACGAAATTTGATTGATTTTATTTTCCAATCTATTGGAGAATATCTGGCAAGACTATGACGAGATAAGATGACGAGTGTTTGAAATGTTTTGCAAGGATATCGCTACTCATTTTATATTGTAGAGTTTTTGTCGCGTTGTGGATTACATTTACATCACACATATATAATTATTGATCATATGTAATATAAATATCCATTGATCAAATGTAATATAACTTCTTGCTAGACCAATAGATGATATCATAACCATTGCTTCATAAATTAAGACTCGTCGGATGAACTTCATTAGATATGGCCAAAGGAATATAAATATAATGAGTGGCGAATAAACCTTCAAAGTTATGAATTTGGGGTCATCGTGTGGAGTAGACCCCACCCATAAGTGTGCATTACAAAAAAGGATATTTCATCTAAAAGTCGGCTTGCAATGGCGATAAGTGTCCTGTACTAGATAAGCATTGGAAACGATGTAGGAGGTATTACTCGTGGTTCTTATCTTAGCCACCTCACGAATGTCGTTTTCCATTCGATGAGATGATGTATAAATTTGATAATCCGCATAATGAAAGAATTTAATATTTAGGTTAATTATCGTCGCGTGATCCCGCCACAGGATTAACATCATCTAACCAGCACGTGGCGTACGCGAGTTGTGCACTTAGTGAAGCAACGGAACACTGATGTTGAACGTATGAAAGAATAATCTTTTCTATTACCATTATAGTTCAACTTCAACTTATGTCATTTTTTCTTCGGAGTGTTCTTTTTATTTTTTAATTTTTTATTTCCAGTGTAGTGGAATTTCTATAGAAGCTTGTAGAGCTTGTACAATACGTCAAACATAATGTAAAATTGAATTTAACAAGGAGATAGGAGGTGGCAACTTTGATTTTTGGCAATTGAGCTTAGAGAGGTCGATTGCTTTTCTCCAATGTCAAAATTAAAATATAATATACATTCAATATTAATTTTCGGATTGAAACTATTTGAAACTTAATGGAGATTGATTCCCGACTCCATCGAAAATTCCAAAGAAAAATTCAATAATTAAAGGGAAAACTACACATGAATCTCCAACAATAAAAAACACTATCACTTAACTCTCCCGTCAAAAAAAAAAAAATTAGTTTAAGGATCAACTGAAAACATTTCCTACACTTAAAGACCAATTGAACGAAAATACCTCCAAGTACTTGTATTATTAAGATCATACCTGGAATTTTAACTTAAATAAAATAATAACAAAAAAGAAAATTACAATGTTGAACAAAACGATACACTACATAATGGTAGCTCCACGACGATTATGCCAAAATCGGACGTCCAAATTGAATGCCCATGAAAATTTTTCATCTCCAATGAACAATTTACGATCTCCTCTCCCATCGGATACAGGTATGTTCCCCTCTCTCATCCTCTCTGATTCGAACCATATCATGGTCACCTCTAAAAATCTGTATTTTTATTGTGTGTTAGCTTCCGCTTACTTATTCAATTAAGATTATTAGCTCGTAATTTGAACTATTAGGTCTCGGTTATGGCATCTTTTAAGCTTAATTTTGGCATTTTTAGGTTGTTACTCTATTAAAGCTTATTGAAGCTTAAATGAAGTCTCTATTTGTTGCTCAATTTTCCGGGATCTTCATATTTTCAATTAGGGATGTGTCATTTTATATTTTATACCTTGTGCTTTTCTGTACCTCTTCCTTGCCAAACAGAGACATGGTTGAGTACTGATTTCTTAGTACTTGAATCAGTACTTGGTTCACTCTGGCCATCACTTGTGTTCTGCTCTCGATCGCGTATTATTGGCGCAGAAATTACCACTGCTGTGTATTATTTGTGTGTGTCTGTGCGTGTTAGTGAGTTTGTACACAAGACCTTGTTTATGGAAGTTCGGTGTTAAAATCTCATATGTCTCTCATTCTCTCCCGCAAGGAAGATATCACTAGAAGTTTGGCTACTTTCATACAAGTACAACCCTAGCTACGTCTAGCTAATGCTCCTACCACGATAACTTTTAAAGTCCGTTGTTTACAGTGTTTCACTCACGAACACTCGCAATTGCTTTTTAAAGTCATTTGTTTATAAAAGAAATGTTGACTCAAATGAATAGAGTTCGTAGTTCTTGAGAGCTTTTCTTGTCTGTTCGTTGCAAGTTCTCTCTCTTTTGTTGTTTGTGTTCTCTGTTAAACTCCTTGAACTCTTCGGCCTTTTATAGTTAGAAGCCGGTGCATTTAAACATTTGAATCTGACAGCCACATTGAATTCTTTTCGTTATTTGGGTACTGTTGACCTCAATACTCTTTAGCCGTCTGAGAAACGCTTTTTCCGGGTAATAGCTCTTGTTAACGTTTGATGCTGTTGCAGCCCTGCATTCAATGCTCGTTAGTTCCAGTGGTCCATGCGGTCCTAGGCCTCGCTCTTTAGTAATCGTCTTCAATCTTCTGAGTACTTGTCACATCAGCTCGAGACCTCACCATGCTCTGGTCCTTTACTAAATGACCAAAACTTCAAGTATCCAACAATTGCTCTCTTTTTGGTGATTTGCAAAACCTGCCAGAGAGCCTCACTTTTTCTTTGCGCATTCTTTCACCAACTTCTTTAGCTCCTTTTGCATTAGAGCATTCCCATAAGATGCTGTCTTCGCGTCATGTAGCCGGATCAGTCTGAGAGTTGGTCCTAGGTAAGGATGCACGCAATTTCCCTCCACGAAGTCGTAGAGCAAATTCTTTCGAGCAGTCCTGCCGGCGCATCTGCTCTGGCCCTGCTTTTTTTTACGTCAGTTAAGCTAGCACTGAGCTCTGCTTGGGCGAAGCGAGTAACTCAATCTTTTGCAGAGCAGTCCCATTGACCTTTTTTATGGAGGAGAGGTGGCGGAGCTCTATTTAATATTGGCTAATTCGCATACGGTCTTGCGAGACTATGCTCCGCGACCTTCCACGATCGAGTATAGGTGTCTTGCGGGACATAGAATTTAGAGATGTGGGGATGGGAAAGAGTGATAGAGCGCTCTTGGTGCCGATTTCCTTGAATGTGCACTTTCTTGATTTGGTCCAGAGAGGCCTTCTGGATGAGCGTCCTCATGGTGAACCTCTTCAAGATGGAATTCTTCGAGTGGCACTTGTTCAGGCTCCTCTGCTTCAGCATGGGCTCTGGTTGTGCAGAGGAGATGGGAGATTCGCGCGGTGATTGGAGAGGAGGGGATGTTTCATGTGCAGCAACATAGAGGACTATTTGCTCGTGTGTCTCTGGAGAAGTCCCAGGTGGGGACTGATGTTGCTCAGTGGCCTCGACGTAGTTTGAGCTTATTACTCTGCTTCATCGACGGGGGTTGGAGATGTAATCGGTTGTACTCGAGGAGCCGCGGGGACCGAACGGGGCATGAATGCGATTAGAGCCGGAGTCCCGATACCGAGTTGCGAAGACAAGGATGATCAAACTTGTCCTGTCATGAACGTGCTGAGGATGGTGAAGCTAAGCAGTCCTCGTAGTGTGTGCTCCGTACTTATTGTTTCCACCCTTGACTCCAATCTCGCCTTCTCTAGATGAAACCTCATGGGGACTTTTTCTTCATGGCGCGCTTCCTTGGAGTTGACGTCAAAGTTGGCTTCTCTTTCTTGAAAGATTTAGGTCAATTCCACCAGTGTCAGTGTACACTCAGAAGCTCTCGGGGTTATATTAGAGTCGAAATTGACTCTAATTTGAATTGTTGCAGTAGGCGCGATTCTGTTTTCATGGCTTTGCCGACTATTTTCTTGGAGATCTTGGCAAATGGAGTCCTGATACGAATTGCACAACATTCTTCAAAATCATGAATGGATCTAGAGATAGTCTCTTCAATATGTTAATGGATCTCTTGCATCGCTTTATCACAATAGAAGGCGTGGTGAGGACTTAATTGCTTCTTCTCTTTCCCCTTTTCAGTAGTTGGTTCCTTTGGGGCTGGGACTTCGACAGGTTCTCGAATCACAATGCCAAGAAGTACGGTCATTAGTGGCATTGGTCCTGAGCCTCAATGGTTTGTCTTGGGACTTCAATGTGGTCTTCATCATAAGCAACATCCTCTTTGGGAACATGTGGGAGAGATTCACTTTGGATTTCAAGAGCAGTCCTCTTGTTTGTCTTCTCTGGTCCTGAACACGATGACTTCGTCCAGACGTGCAAGTGTTTATGACAGGATTTCCCTCAGGATCGAGGAGGTTGCCATATCGTTACTTGGTGCGAGTTCAACGTCAGCAACATGTTTTTCTCCCACCCATTTCAACTTTTTCTTCTTTGAGGGTGGTGGTGAGGCTAGTCTCGGGGAACATTTTCAAAGGCTGGTGTAAAACCTCCTCCTCCTCCTCCTCCCCTTCTTCTTCTTCTTCTTCTGCTTTTCTCGTGCATTAGGCTTCGGTGGGAACTGTTGGGGCCTGCGCTGTGACCCTTTTTCCGAGGAAGGGAGGACTGTTGCCGTCGGGACCGAGTGCAGTCCAATAATACGTTCAGCATGCATTGCTTCCTTCCTAGCCATAGCCATGAATTTGTTGCGAGGAAACTTCAGTGTCAAAATGTCGGTAAGCTGAGGGAAGTTCTTCTAGACCCGGTTCTTGGACATCACCACGCTCTTGAAGGCGTCGAGAACCATTATGCCCCAATCGACATCAGCATGGGTTAGGACGGCTGTCATGGCATCGAATTTCTCCGGCGTGAGCATGTCAAAGGGGTGGGTCTGCCCAGTATTCCCTTTGTCATTATTTCGTGGAGGAGACGGTAGGCGACTTCCGGACCGTCTTCTTATCGGAATACTTGAAGCCATCTCCAGATAGGGACATGTGAGCCTTGATGTTGTCAGCACGTCTTGGACGACACCCCTTATCCTCGTCGGTCCTTCAGTGGGGAGTTCGAAGGTGGAGATGAACTAATCCTTCGTTAGTTCAACACCGCGGCCGCGTACTGTTGATACCACCATTGTTGGAGAGAGTAGAAGTGCATACGCGCATAACTCTCTTACGCTGTCCTAAATATCTTTGGCATTGTTAAGGAGAGTTGCTAGTCCTGAATCCACGATGCATAGCGACATTTGACGGATTTTTCCGTCCTTCGACTCAAGAAGTTCAATGATGTCGACTTTGACGACGACGTGCATGAACTCCATGGGGTTGGGGTCTGTAGATGATGAAGTTTCAGAGGTTTTAGTGGCTTTGGGTGCCATTGATGGGTTGGATTTGTTAAGAGATTTGAAGATTTTTCAAAGTTTGATGCTTGAGATTCCATGAAGTCGAGAGAGAAAATGAAGTGTTTAATCGTTTAGTATTTTTGATAGCATAATGAGAAAGTGGGGGTCTGTCTTATGTAAACACTTTGTACAGGATCAAGTATTTTCGTATTAAATGTGTCTGACATATATCAAGGAAGCTCGTACGAAATTCCTCGAACTGGCGACATCAGAGATAAATAGGTTTTTTGGCCCATTTAATATAAACAACTTAGTCCTCAAATAGCCCTTTCTCTTGAAATAAAATCGTCGAAAATTCTCTTAGTATTTCTGGTCTTGAGATAGTTCCCTCTAACTTTTTGAAGCGAATTCAGTCTTGAGAGTGATTTCGCCTATCTCACAACATTTCAGCACTGACTGCGGTCCTATTCTATATCCCCTGTACTTTCTGAATTTGTCATCGTCAACTCTTGAATTCAGTACTCAACGTTATTTTGCCCAGCGCTTGATAAATCCAACAAGCTTAACGCATTCCTGAATACTACGAATTTTGCCTCACGCAATGGCTTCGTGAATATATCAGCAGCTTGATGTTCCGTCCTTACGTGCTCCAATCGAACATTATTCTTTAGCACATGATCACAAATGAAGTGATGTCTTATCTCGATGTGCTTTGTTCGAGATTGTAGGACCGGGTTCTGTGATACATCGACAACGATAGTTTTATCGCATAAACTAGGAGTGTTCGACTCATGAACCCCATAGTCTTCTAGTTGGTAATGGATCCATATGATTTGGGAGCAGAAACTTCATGTGGCTAAGTACTAAGTTTCTGCCGTCTAGGTAGCTATGGAGGTTTGCTTCTTGTTGAACCAAGATAGTAGCCGGTATCCAAGGAATGGACAACTTCCACTTGAGCTTTTCTTGTCTAATTTACGTTCAGTGTAATCTGCATCTGTATATCCAACACTTGTGTTACCCTTACGGTACTTTAGTATCCGTATCCGCAACGTAGTGGATTTGCCTTGGATCTTCTTGGAATCTTTCACATAAGAGAACATTATACATTACGTCAGATGTGCTAGTTTTGAGGTAAAGAAGAAATCTAATCAACCCTCGATACTTAGAACTCTCTACCTTTGGACCGTTTTCATCCATGTCCAATTTTATGGTGGAACTAATAGGAGAAGATGAGGGAGAGTAATCCTCAAGTCCAAACTTCTTAAGTCCTGTGTGTACTTCCGCTGGCTAATGAAGATCCATCTATCCGTCATGAGTCACTTGATTTCTCCTAACGTGTTCATCCCGAACTTCTCTTCCATCAACTTCGAGACTCTTTTACAGAGCTTAGGGTGTGTCGATCCAAAAACTATGTCACCAACATAAATTTAAACCAATTACTGAACATGGTCTCATACCAAGCTCTGGGTGCATGTTTGAGACCTTAGAGTGCTTTCTTCAGTTATAGACATAGTAAGGACTTTTGTGGTCTTCAAAACCTGGAGGTTGAGGCCACATAAACTTCTTCGGACAATACTCCATTGACAAATGTACTCTTCGTGTTACTCTTTATGTCCATTTCATAGACCTTGAAGTCCATGTATCCAGCGTTGGCTAAAAATATCCTTATAGCTTTAAGTCTTGCAACCGAGGCTTATGTTTCGTCATAGTCGATTCCTTCCTCTTGCTTAATTCCCAGTGCAACTAGCCTCGCCTTGTTCGTCATTATGAAGTTGTCCTCATTATCTTTGCTTTTGAAGACCTACTTGGTGCCAATCACAGTTTGTGACAATCTGGAAACAAGAGTCCATACTTCATTGCTCTCGAATTGGTTAGGTTCTTCGTCCAACAACGCTTCTTCAACCTTTGTGGGTTGGGATTGAGAGATGGACGCATAGATGAAGAGATTTTAGCTAGTTCTACTAGTCTCCATAGACGCCTTAGGATCTCCAATCTGCTTAAAGGAGTGATTCAAAGTGCTTCTGTTCCATTTGAAATGTTCTCCTCATTACATGCGTCGTTTGTGCGTGTGGATGTCGTCACAGTACTCGTGTTTTGAGGGGCGAGTACTGGTTCCGCCTCACTACTATTTTCTACAGGAATAAATATTGGGTTATCTTTAGTAGTGGGTCTGGCTCACGAACGTCGTTAGTGGCAGATACTAAATTTTCCTCAGTACATATATTTTCCGATACTGGGCCTTCGTTGCTATCTTCTTCAATCACTTTGCTACTGTCTTGGCCACGTTGATCTGTAGCGATATGGGCTTCGTCTTTATCACTTGAGTCATCTAAATTGATCTTCTTAAATAGATCGCTGAATCGATTTATGTTCGAAGGGGAGATATCTTCTTCTTGCGATTCTTTGAAGACAACATGTGCAGAGAGATCGCTATATTAACAACATCTTGCAGTTGAATACTTTATAGGCTGTGCTGACGGCAGAGTACTCAATGAAGAACCTTTTGTCTGCACGGTCTCTAATGCAGAGAGATGGCTCCGATTGTTGTGGACGAAACAACAGCTTCCGAAGCTCCTCATGTATCCAACATAGGGTGCGTTACCTGTCTTGATCTCATAGGGCGTCTTCCCTAGGCTCTTGCAGATCATGGACCTGTTATGTGTATAGCATGTCGTGTTGATAGCTTATGCACAAAATTTCTGAGAGATATCAACATCAGCAAGAATGATCTAACTGCTTCCTTCTGTGTGCGATTCCGGCGCTCTGTCACTCCGTTTTGCTGTGATGTCCTGGCACCAGACAACTCATGGTGAATGTCATGGTCCTCATAGGTGTTAAGTACAATATTTAAAAATTCAGTACCCCTATCACCATTTTACATTTTTGTTCATTTTATATTCTCTTAAATAACTTAATTAGAGCTTGGGTTGTTTGATCTTTAGTTATTAGAAAGATCACCCAAGTATAACTCGAATAATCATCAATTACTACTAGAGTATACTTTGCTTCATCTAGGCTTGGTACCATAATTGGACAAAATAGTCCATACGTAACAAGTCTAGGTATCACTTCCACGGTGTTTTCCCTCTGTTTTTGAGCGTGCACCTAACTTCTTTATCTAATTGACAAGCAGTGCAGGCCTTTAATTTAGCGTAACTTAGTTTGGGTAAACCATACACTAAGTTGTTTGAGCTAAGTCTTGAGTTGGTTTTGAAATTTAGGTGATTTAATCTTTTATGCCACAACCAGCACTTGGTGCGTTCTTAACCAAGCATGTTAGTGTATACACAACCTGTTCTGCCAACCTTATTATGTAGGTTGCATTCGTTCTCCAACATGCGAGTACTATTTTCCCAAAAGGATCCATGACTTTGCATTTTTCCGTCTTCAAATCACAAGTATAGCCATTATCGCATAGTTGACTAATACTTATCAGGTTGTACTGGAAATTCTTTACTAGACATATGTTTTCCATCTTAAAGTTTCCATGGCTAAGCTTACCTTTACCCATGACCGTACCCTTGTTGTTTTCACCAAAAGTGATAGCTGTTGCAGGCCTTGATGTTGGTAAGAAAAATTTCTCGTCATGCGCTTACATCACCCACTGTCCAAGTACCAACTTGACTTGTTCATCACATTTGCGTATTCCTTCAAAGGATGATTGTTTGATGCCCATGATATGTATGGGTCCATCAAGAAGTTAGCCTTTGGGTATCCAAACTTGGATATCCTTGATGTGTCCAGTACCTTAATCAATTAAGTACTTGGATTGAAGACCGGACCTTCTTGGGTCCTTATTTTTTCCTTGTGGGACACAAGTCCTCGATCTAGGTAAGTACTTGGGTCAAGGACCTGATCGGACTGAGTACTGTTTTATGTTTCCATACAAGACTTGTTGCCTCAATGAGTTTTCGGTATGCGTTGCGGGCATACGCCTATTACTAGGCGTTGGCCTATGGTTAGGTGTAGGTTTGTATGTAGGCGTAGGCATATATCCTAGCCCTGATCGATTTTTTACTTCAGTAGCTGAGTACTGAATTTCTTCACTATTTTGGTGGATTTTACAAACCTTATTCGGTTCGTGGATACAAGTAATGAGCTTTGGGCATCATACATGTATCCTATCGCTGGGATTTTTCGACATCCCTTGTAATACATTAAGATTTTTTGAGGACTTTGTCTAAGATTGGATAACATTATCAAGTTCCGTTATCTTTGACTTCATCTTTTGAGTATCCTTCCTTAGGACCTCATTTTCGGTGCTCAGAGTGTTAACTTTAGCCTGTGCCTTGGCGAGATTTTCGGGCTCTATGGCTTGTGAAGTCTCTAATACTATTTTGTGAAGTCGAATTGATTCGATACGTACCACCGGAGCATATGTCTTGTCGTAGTCAATTCCTTTTTATTGATTATACCCATTGACTACGAGTCGTGCTTTATTCCTGATAACTTCACCGTTTTTGTTCTTCTTATTTTTGAAGACCCATTTCGTTCATTGCCTTCCGGTCGAGGAACTAATGTCCAAACTTGTAGACGCTCGAATTGGTTGAGTTCATCTTGCATCGCGGTTACCCAATCCAGGTCTTTAAGGGCTTCGGCAGCCTTAATTGGTTCGTTTTGGCTTAAGAAGCATGCGAATAATCCGCTGTATGTAGACGTCCTAGTGCGTACTCAACTTGAAGGATCACCGATAATTTGGTCGATAGGATGAGCTCGAGTCCACTTGCGTTCATGAGGAAGAATCGAAGTAGATCCATCGTTGATTTGTAAATCGAGACTTCCTGAATTGATGGGCTGCTCATTCGTAATTGGGAAATTCAATTCTGAGGTTGAATTGGAAGGAATTTCCTCATCTGCATTTGTAGGAGCTGCAGCACTAGTTGAAGATTCAGAATTAGGAGAGTCTGGAACAATTGTTGGAATCTGAGGATTGGGACTCTCAATTTGTATTTCTTCCGTAGAGGGAGAAGGAGCACCGCTTGGTATAGAATGAGACGAAGCAGACATTTGAGGCTCGTTCCAAAAAAATGTTCAAATAGAAAATCCAAATCTTCTAGGTCGGCGGGAATGGCTTCTTTTGACTTTGAGATTGAAGTTGTCGGAAGTTGTTGACTTTATGTCAACACGTCTATAAGCTCGGGTTCTTAACTTTTTTGTTCAGAAGCCAACTTGGTCACTTCTTGAAAAGTGACGTTGTAGCTTTCCAAAATAGTACGCGAAGACTTGTTATAGACGCGGTATGCTTTAGAAGTGGATGAATATCCAACAAAGACGGTTTCAAATGCTTTAGGGTCGAAGTTGCTTCGATGCTCCCGATCGTTGGCCACAAAACATTTGCACCTGAATACTTTGAAGACCGTGTACCAACTTTTCGATAGAGAGTTTGTGTAGAGCTTTGATATGAGGCCATAAGTTATTCCTCTTGATTGTAGTCTGTGAGATGAGGCAAACAGTTGTCGAAGGTCGAACTGTTGTCACATTGATGGTGTATAGATTAGATCTTCGAGATCTTGTTAGATGTTCTTGATTCTAACTATTTAAAATTCTGCACTAGTCAGCTAGAAACACCACTTCAAATCCTTTATCGCAGAATTGTCATATGCTGAACAGGTTGTGTTTATGACCTTGGACGTAAGAGACATCTTTGATTGCCAGATTCTGCAGTAGAATATCTCCAAAACCTAGTATTGGAGCTGAATCGTTATTGCCGAATCTGACTTTTCCGTTGTAACGGTCTTTATAATTGCTCAACAGTTCTTGATTTCCCGTCATGTGTGTGGAGCAACCGGAATCTAAATACCACACATGATGGATCTGCATAGAAAAATATTAGAGAGAATTAGGTACCCACTTCGTAATGGGTCCTCTCGGATTAGAAGATTTGATAGGTAAGTTTTGTTCATTTTTGGTTTCTAAACCATTTATGCTTTTAGGTACCCAAACCAACTTGGAAGTAGTTGGGTTAAGTGGTACCTCCTTAGGCAACTTGGCCTTTTGGGCTTGCGTTGGCCTAGATGGTGTCTTGGGAACCCATTGAGGTTGAACCTTACATGAGAGGTTAATTTCAGCGCGGACAAATGTCTTATATTAATCTCAGTGCATGAGAAAATCTTTTCTCTAGCTAATCTCTTAAGGTGTTTGGCTGAGTGTACTTTAACCGGATACCTTAAATGAGGACAAGAATGTATCGAGCTATAAGCTTTCTTTATAGCCGGATCTTGTTTCCTACGAGACTTAAGATTTGCATTTGTCTTATAATGATGGTTTATGGTTTTAGAATTGTAAGGTCCTCTTATATCAACTACCGATCGATCTAAACATGAATTCTAGATATTCAAATAATAAATCTTACAAAATACCTTCGGTCGAATATCTTCTTTGAAGATCTTGAGAGAGAGTGTTTCTCGATTGCTTTTCGCTCTCTTAGAATATGAATTCAATGCTTGTATTTTTCCGAAATTGTGTATATTTATTTTGATAGTGTACATTGTATTTATACCTATTTACATGGTATATTTACTAGTTAGTCCTACACTATCAAAACTACTAATTATGCCCCTAATTACAAGGATAACAAAGCGCAATTCTAATGTCTCTTCAATCTCCCCCTTTGTGCTTGTCTTTCTTTCAGCTCCATTTATCCTTGTCGGGCGTAGAATGATTTCCGTAATCCCAATGTTGTCTCGTAACGTCTGACAGCCCTCACCTCCAACCTCTCATTGATTGCATCCAGAAGCTCATTTAAGAGTGGGGACTCTTCTTCACCAAGATCTTCGAAGATTGTCTCTTCAGTGATCTCTCCCAACTTTTCTGGATGTTCTTCCTCACTAGCTGCAACGTCCGTCACAAAACTTGTGGATTCTGACTTCATCATAGCTCTCGTCTTTCCAATGACTGGATTCCGATAAGTTATGGCAAGGCCAGGTTTCTTGAAATGTAGTTCTCGGGAAAATCGTTGAGTGGAAAGCCCTTCATGAGCGGAGACTCCATGTTGACCTTATTCATATTGTTCTCTATAACAATTTGAAGGTCGTGTGTGGTGTGATACTTGATCTGCCGCACCATGAATCTTTTCAATCCCTCGAGTCGTTCAGTCTTAATGTATCCGGAGGGTGTCTGATATTTTCTTTTGTACATCTGATATAGACGGTAGACCTCATCCGGTGGAAGAAAGGGGAGATCGCTCTCATCTATCTCTTCTCGAGTGCGGCTGCTGTTCGCTCGCTCAATGTGGTAGATTGGGGTAGGGAAGCTTCCAATCGAATGCGAAACCCCCACGAGATGGAGGATTTATGGCTTGTCCCTGAAGTTTTTCTTCAGTTGACTTGTTGGGATGCCACTTCGATCTGGACCAAGATAGTTGAGCATGAAGATGTGCTCCATTTCTTCCTATCTTCCCAATGTGAGATACCCCGCAGGTTTAGTTCGTTGATCTTCTTTATCCGGTTAGGAGCCCTCCATATCTGCTTTCTAACATCTTCAATGAACGGGACTTCAATTCTGATATTCTCCCACGGCGTCTCGACTCTAACAGTCCCTTTTGAAAGCGGGGAGGAGAGTCGACTCTGTGTCTGATCATTTCTGGTAGTTCTGGGAGAGCAGAGTTGTAGTTTTTGTCATCTTGAAGTTCTTCATCTTCAAGCAGCACCAAACCACCAAAGCTTGTTGTAAGAAGTATCTGACGTTGGAGAGTCGAGCTTGAGCAACTTCCTCTGGTTTCCATTGCGTCATCCACTTCTCATTTACGATATAATCGCCTACGATCAGATGTGGATCGTAGACAACTGCTTCTTGTATGCTTTGGAGGAGGTTAGAGGTCAGTATAGGATTTGCATTTGTAGGAGAGGGAGGTAGTGTGTGGGATATGGTGGGTGATGTAGCTGTTTGTTGGCGGGTTGTGGGTTGTGTAGTTGCTGGGTTTGAGGATGATCCTCCAACTTCTTGAGTCTATGTTGTTTGCTCTCGACTCAAACCACGAACGCTTCGTGTGGTTCGTTGCCTTTTCTCCCCCTCATGATGTTCCAGATCATCGGGATCGTCATGTCTTCTTTTGGTGCGGGAGCTTTCTTCTCGGCACCTTGTTTGAGCGGGCGGCTCGGGTTCATCTATCAGCATTTTGTAGAGACACTCCTCAGCAGGGGTCCTGGTCTCTAAGCGAGGAGTCGAGAGATGAGAATGTCATGAAGCTGGGTGATCGGGATGGTATAGGAGTTGATGAGTGAAGGTGATGGGGTTGGAGTGGTGAGGGTGGGTTGTATGGTGTATGGTGGTGGTAAGAGGTGGTGAGGAGACGGGGGTGCTTTGAGTTTCTAACAGAGCGGCCGCGAAGACCGATTTTTTCCCGGTATCCCTTCGGGAGGTCTCAATGGCCTGGAGCATTCTATCCATCAGACGATCTTCGAGAGAAGAAATGGCTGTGGAGAGTGCTTCTTGTAAGCGTTGCTCCGTCACGATTATCGGTGGAGTGGGGCTAGGGAGGCGCTCCACTATCACAACATCGGAAAAGGTTTCCAATGTGCCGCCTTGAACAGATCTTGAGATTTCGGAATGTCCGGGGACATCTGTAATACCCGTAAAATTAATACGGGAATAATGCGCAACTAGCGTGAAAATTATTCTGTAATTTTCGGAAAATTATGAAGTTAATTTTCGGACAAAGCGAATTTTCGGGAAATTGAACCGAAAATAAGAAAAATACTCTTGAGTAAAATAAATAGATATGGGCCCAAATTAATTTAAAGTAGGCCCAATAAGAGATTTCCTTAAGAGAAAGGAAACGTAACTTTCCTTTTAAAGGTTTATCTCAAAAGGTGATAAGGACAAACGAAAATATCAAACGAAAGAATCGTTACTTAGTAAGAAGGAAAAGAAAAAGAGAAAGAGAAAGAGGAGAAAACAAACGAAGAAAAGCAGAGAAGAACTAAGCAATTTCGGCCAACTTGGAAGTGAGGTAGGTGGTTTTTAACCCCTACAAACTGTTTTTAAGTTTGATTTATTTAGTTTAACGAATTTGGATGAAAGGTCATCCGAATTCATGAATTTCGGGAGCTTTGAATGATTATGTGTTGTATTTGCGGGTTGAAAAGAATTCGCGGGCCAAAAAGGTTCGTGAAGTGTGAGAGAGGAAAGAAAATCGCGGGCTGCGATAAAATTCGCGGGCCGAAAGATTTGTAAAGATGTGAGTGAGAAAAGAAGGTCGCGGGCCAAATTTTAAATTTCGCCAAATTTGAAAGGTTGAAATTCGGGCAGAATTTTGATATCGCCGAAGTTTAGTAAGCGAAATATTTAAATTTCGCCGAATTTAAAAGGTTAAATTCGGGTAATAGCCCACATCTTTGAATAAAATTATTTTAAGTTCATTTTATCTTTAAATCAAAGTATATTCATACTTTGACTAGAATTTTCGGGTCAACCCTTATTTTAAGATACGAGAGTATTTTGGGGTATTATTTGTAAGAAATAATACGTGATATATGTGACGAATGTGATATGCATTTCACGACATGCATAAGAGAGGTGAAGGTACCGTAATGATACGGTGACACGATATTGTGTCGAATGTGAGAAGGGTAGAGTTGCCGATTTTGGCAGTCAGGTTCAGACTCGATTATGCACTTGGTGGGAGAGGGGGTTTGCGACACCCATCTACTCGGGATTGAGCCACCCGAGGTGTAAACCACCGGATATTATTTGGCTCAGGGACGGCAGACAGATGTGAGATTCCTGTCTACCCGAACTTGTGGTATAACATTCGGGGAAAAAGCCGTCGGGTTGAGATTGTGTGCGGAAGGAGCGACCCGGCGCGGCCGGTGTGGGCTACCGCATGGTTGATGGTGTACTTTGCCATTGCGCGCGTGGGTGCCGAGTCTGACCTAGGGCCCTGTTGAGAATTGAGAATTGATAGATGAGATTGTCGAGTGTGCATTATATTATATTGTGAGGAACCGGGATTGGGTGGAGTGCACGCACGTATTGCATGTTATGTAATCACCTACTGGGCAATAGCTCAGGGTTCTATCCTATTTTTGTTTGTAGGTAAGAATGAACCCGACACCGACTAGTGTCAGGGTTGAGATTCATGGCGAGCTGGCGGCGGTGACTCCACGGACTTTTGAGGGTGGCGCAGTACATGGGACGCGACCTGTGGAGTGGCATAGTGTTTGATATTGGGTTTGAAATTTTGGGGCTTCGGCCCAAAGTATTAATAGTAGATATTTTTGTAAACCCGATATAATACTATGTAGGTTATTTAAATTAAAAAAAAAAAAAAAAAAAAAATTTATCGGGTCTTCCGCGTGTTCTGTTGCGGGGAAATCCGCCAATTAACTTAATTAGGAAGTAGGGTCGCCACAACATCCGTTTTCAACCCTGAAGTCACCACTTCAGTGGGTTGGCCTATTATTTGATCCGAAGATATCGGGGATCCAGTAGGTCTTCCACCCAATACTTGAGATGATACAGTAGGTATCACCTCTAAGGGTGTTGAAACAGAATCAGATTGAATCTGTACGGTTGGTTGATCCGTTGGTGGTGGAGGAGTTGTCACCGAAGCCGGTGATAGTACTGAAGGGGACACTGACGGGGCCGAGATTTACTGTCGGCGAGAGCCCCTTCTTTAAAGTCTGTATTCTTCATCTGATTCTGTTGCTGTTAGTTCGATTACGCACTCAAGAGAGGATCAAAGGCTTAAAAATGATAAAGTTCTTAAAACACCTTCAGTGTGTGTTTGTGTGTGTGTGCCGAAATTAAGAACTTACTTTTTTGAATTATACATTGACCCAAAACTCAAATACTAACTAAGGACACTACAATTAATTCCTAACATTCTCCCCCTTAGTGTCCTTTCTTCGTCTTTGTCTGTTTCTTTGAGCCTTTGGGTCGTTGCTGGGCGTACACGGAGTTCCGTAGTCCAAGCTTGTGCTCGTACGTCCTTATTTCCCTCCGGAACGAAAGCCTTTCTTGTATGTTGTTCAGCATATTCAGTATCTTGGCTTTTGTGTCCGGTCCTTCACCTTCCATCTTATCCAGTATGCTCCTCAACTTCTCTCGTATGATGAGGAGCGTTCCGTCGGAGAATTTTGGTATCTCCGATGTCTTCAATATTCGCTTTTCTCCCTTGTAGTTGATGTAGACCACCGCTGGATCTTCACTTTCGAACACGTGGCCTTCACCATATTCAACTTGTTCAGGGAGCTCGAATGATGGTTTGGTGAGGTTGACCTTTCTGACATTTGACTCCAGTGCTAGCTGCAGGTCGTGCGTCGCTCCGTACTTGATTTGTCGGAGCATGAACCTTTTGATCGTCATGTATCCTAATTTGACGTCCTGGTTCTGCAGCGTTCCCACGTATCGGTAGCTTCCAATCATCTGTGAGATGTCTTCAGCTCTGATGTACGGGAAGTCAGCCTCTGTCAAGGTCTCTCTTGTACCGTCTTCCCTCACTACGTGGTAGACGCTTAGTAGGAAGGTCCCGAGCCGATCTATTCCAACTCTTTCTACGGCTTGTATTCGGGGCCTCTGCTTTTCCTCTCGCCTGAGAGCAGCCAGATCATTTCCTTTCCCTAAGAACATATGAAGACGTCTTAGGGAAAGAAGGTAGAGATTGGCTCTGCGCTCTGACAGGTGCGTCATCCCACGTAGCTCCAGCTCGTTCAATTTGACGAGCTGATCCTCTTTACGCCAGATTCTTTTCCTTATCTCTTCTTGGTATGGAACTAAGATTCTGACGTTTTGCCACGGAAGATCGACCGTTGCCCCGATCTTTGACATGAGAAGTGGAGCATCCTCATTTGGACTTGATGTTTGAGTAGTTCCGGTAGATCGGGGAGGTCACTTTGCAGATCTTCCAGCTCCTCATCTTCATGGACTTTCACCAGGCTTATCGACGCCTTTTCGAGGAATAGTCTGGCGTTTTCTCGAAATCTGGCTTCGAGCTGGAGGTCCATCGGTTGCTTCAGCCATCCTTCTTCAAATATATATTTCTCTACCACATCATGTGGATTGTAGAGTTGGCTGATTTCTTCCGAGATTTGGAGGTCAATAGATGTGGCTTGAGGTGGACTTTGTCGGTAGAAGGTTCTTGGTGAGCTAAGGCTTATAGTGACTGGAGTGGGTGTCGAAAGGGAAAGTGTATTGGAGATCTCTTGTGTATTTTGTTCGGTTGTGGTTGAGATCTCCATGGTAGGGAATATTATTGTGGTGCTGGAGACTTGTTTTGTTTTGCCTTTTGAGCTTGAGGTATCCAGCGGGTTGGATTCTTGGACTGTTTTGGTTGTTGGCTGCTGCTGGTGAGGGGATTCGACTCCACGCTGTCGGTTCTCCCCCTCGGGACGGTCCTCGTCTTCAGGGTCGTCCCGCGATCCAGATAGGCCCCCGGCTTGTGTTCGGCAGCTGGTGGGGTCAATCAGCCTCTGGATTTCTTTCTCCTTCTGTGTCAGGTGTGGCGCCGACCGGATACGTGCCAAAAGAATGTTGAAGAGTTCTTCAATGGGCACGTCCCACGGTCCTTCTTCTGGTTGTGTGAGTGAAGGAACAGCAGCAGCTGTCTCGTATGTGACTGGAGTCTTGCCTTTGTCTTGTCTTGATGTTTCGATCATGGCCCGGACTTTTTCCACTAGTTCGTCGCCAAAAGATCGTAGCCGAGACTCCGTCACAAACGGATCGGGAAATAAAACGGAGCCACTGAGGCGTGCCGTTGTCGCGACGTCAGAGTAGATTTCTGACGTGCCGCCCACTGTAGTGGGTCTTCCGGGGCCACCAAGGCACACCGGTGGCAACGGTGCTAAGACAAACTCAGACCGTTGGCCCGAGACGACTGGTGGGATGTTGATCGTTTCGGGGCTTCCGCTCAGTCCCTCGGAGATTAACCCCAGAGTGACGTCAGAGAGCGTTCTGTCTAAGTCTGGAAGACTTAGAGGTGCGGAAAATAGTGTATGTGTCCTAGAAATGGAAAAAATTTTAGTTGGTGCGGACACTAGACCTGTGATCAAGGAGGGCGCAGTCGGAGGAAGTGAACTGCTTAATTCAACATCTATTGCCTCCGAATAAGGCAATGATGGTTGTCGTGGCTCCTCCGGTGCTATTGAGACGGTCGTCTGTTGGGAGACGACCGAATGGGTTGGAAGGGTTATTTGCGTGCTTGGGCCTGATGGCACGACTGCTACTCGGGAGACGATCGTGTCGTCTCCTGTTCCTACGGGTTATTTGCGTGCTTAAGAAATTCCGTAATGGTGAGGGCGGTGTGTAGAGGATGGTGACGAAGGATTTCGAGTATTATCGGTGCGGGGACCGTGATGTTGTCAAAGTCAATGGCCGGGTTGTTGGGTAGTTTAGTGGCCCATTGACTTTGAGGAAAGACTTCGTCAATTTGTCTCAACATGTTTATGTAATCTGCTAAGAAGAAAACACAGAAAATTGTTAGACTAGGCAGAGTAGATAAAAATGTTACTTAGAAAAAATTTCGGACTTGAAAAATTTATATGAAAGTGCCCGAAATTTGCTTAAGTAAATAAGATTATACTTTTGAAATACAAGCGGCGAAGTTCACAAATTCGGCTCAGAGTACATTGACAAGTTTAAAACTCGAAGTTTGATTTGGCCGAATTTGGATTTGAAAAGTTTTGTTCGCCGAATTTGATGAAGTTCGGGTTATGAGGATTTGAAATTTTGTTCGCCGAATTGTAATGAAGTTCGGGTAAGTGAAAATTAAATCGAATTTGTTATCATCATTCATCAAATTCGGGTGCTTGTCTTTAAAATTGAATTTGCCGAAATTGACAAATTCGGGCGATGGAATTCGACTGTGAGGAGTCGGGGTACAGTAGAAATTCGCCGAATTTCGAGTGAACAGTAGAAATTCGCCGAATTTCGAGTGAACAGTAGAAATTCGCCGAATTTTGGATTGAAAACAGAAATTCGGATGAAAATTTAAATTTTACCCGAATTTCGCCCGAAACCTAAAAATTAAAATAGGTCGATTCCATCGTGATTTGGATGAAATTTTGGCAAATAAATTGCAGATTCGGAATTTTATATTATGTCAAAGAGCTCCCCCTCAATAAAATGATATATACTCCCCCGTAATAAAAATAAGCTCCCCCTTAATAAAAATGAAATATGCTCCCCCTTAATAAATATGAAATATGAACTCCCCCTTAATGAAAATGAAATATAAACTCCCCCTTAATGAAAATGAAATAAAAACTACCCTTTTAAAATTTGCATGTAGAATTAATTTGTCTACTAAATAAAAGGTCATGAGGCACTATAGGTCAGTGTTGAAAATTCAACATGCCCAACTTAGAAACTAGGAAATGGAATCGTTTTTCATCCAGAGCCTTTGTAAATAAATCTGCAAGTTGAAGTTCTGTACTTACAAAATACATATCGATAGTGCCCTTTTCAACATGATCTTTTATAAAGTGATAACGAAGATCTATGTGTTTAGTGCGAGAGTGATGGACAGGGTTACATGTGATAGCAATTGCGCTCTTTGAGTCACTATATATGGGTATATGATTAAGATCGAACCCATAATCTCGTAGTTGCGTACGCATCCACAAGATTTGAGAGCAACAGCTTGCTGCAGCTACATATTCTGCTTCAGCAGTTGAGGTAGAGACACAATTTTGTTTCTTAGATGACCAACTAATTAGTTTGTCTCCCAGAAATTGTGCTCCACCCGAGGTGCTTTTTCTGTCCATCTTGCACCCTGCATAGTCGGCATCAGAATATCCGACGAGATTATACCCGGAACCTTTGGGATACCAAAGTCCGAGATTAGGTGTTCCTTTGAGATATTTCATGATTCTCTTCACGGCTATGAGGTGCGATTCTTTGGGATTAGCTTGGAATCGGGCACATAGACATGTCGAGAACATGATATCCGGTCTACTAGCTGTCAAGTAAAGTAATGAACCTATAATTCCTCTATAAAGGGTTGGATTGACTGGTTTCCCAAGAGGATCCGAGTCAAGTTGGCATGAGGGGGACATAGGGGTACTTTTTGTAGTACAATTTTCCATGTCAAACTTTTTCAAGATGTCATGGATATATTTGGTTTGACTTATGAAAATTGCGTCCGAAAGTTGCTTGACTTGTAAACCCAAGAAAAAGTTGAGTTCACCCATCATGCTCATTTCGAACTTAGTTTTCATAAGTTCTCCAAATTGGTCACACAGCTTTAAATTAGTAGATCCGAAAATAATATCATCTACATAGATTTGGACTAAGAGAATATCTTTACGTGTGCGTTGGATGAAAAGGGTTGTGTCAATTTTTCCTTTTTCGAAGCCTGACTTGACCAAAAAGTCAGAAAGAACATCATACCAAGCTCGAGGGGCTTGTTTGAGTCCGTATAAGGCTTTATCTAGCTTGTAGACATAGTCAGGGTGAGTTGAGCTCACGAATCCTTCGGGCTGTTCCACATAAACTTCTTCTTTCAAGACTCCGTTAAGAAACGCAGTCTTGACATCCATTTGGAATACGGTGAAGTTTTTATGGGCAGCATAAGCAAGGAATAACCTAATGGCTTCGAGTCGAGCTACGGGGGCGAAGGTTTCATCGTAATCAATTCCTTCTTGTTGATTATACCCCTTAGCTACGAGTCGAGCTTTGTTTCTTATTACTATCCCATTTTCATCCTTCTTATTCTTGAAAACCCATTTGGTACCAATAATGGTTTTGCCAAGGGGTTTCGGGATTAGTCTCCAGACCTGTAATCTATCGAACTGATTTATCTCTTCTTGCATTGCAATAATCCAATCAGGATCTTCCAATGCTTGTTTGGCTCTTTTAGGTTCTATTTGGCTCAAAAAGCAGGTAAATAGTCCTTCGTGAGTAGTTGAGGATCTAGTGCTTATTCCTTGGAGAGGGTCTCCAATAATTTGTTCTACGGGATGAGCACGTGTCCACTTTCTTTCATGAGGAAGTGGTTGAGAGGTTGTCTCGTTTATTGTGGACGCGATTTCATTTTCCGTAGAAATGGAGACCTCAACGGGAGGGTTTGTCTCATTTTCTAAGGTCTCTTCGGAAGAGTCGTTTTCAACAGACACTTCGATTCCTAAATCATTGGTGACATCTAATTCTGGTTCTTGTGAAGTTTCACAGTTCACTATTGGTTCTACCATATGTGGACTGCTTGTGTCACCATCTTGGATGGATTGTCGTGAGACTAATTGTTGACATGGGTTAGAGTAAATTTTCTCAAAAAGGATACTTAATTCCATGTCTTTTGAGGAATTTGAGGCTGATGTCTCTTCCACAGGTGTGGGAATGTGTTGATCATCAGTCAACACTCTAATAAGTCCGGGTTCTGGACTGATTTGTTCAGAAGCCATTAAGGGTGTTTCATTGAAGGTCACATTGGAGCTTTCCATGACCGTTCTCCGCTTCTTAAGGTAGACTCGATATGCTTTAGATTCTAGAGAATACCCAATGAAAGTTGCCTCTAATGCCTTAGCATCAAATTTTCCTCGGTTTTCCCTGTCATTTGCTACGTAGCAAATGCATCCGAAAACGCGAAGAAATCCTATATTGGGGATTCTTCCATTCAATATTTCATATGGAGTCTTTCCAAAGCGTTTGTGAATTATTGTCCTATTTTGGGTGAAGCAGGCAGTACTGACTGCTTCAGCCCATAGAAAGTGAGGAAGTTTAGAGTGAATAAGCATAGTCCTAGCAGCTTCAACTAGGGTCCTATTCCTCCTTTCTACGACTCCGTTTTGTTGAGGAGTTTTAGGAGCAGAGAAGTGTTGGGAGATCCCTAGGGATTGGTAGAATTCGCTCAGTAACTGATTTTTAAATTCAGTCCCATTATCTGAGCGAATTATACGAATTTGTAAGCCCGACAAATTCTGTGTCTTTTTCACAAAAGCAATTATGAAGTCAGGAGTTTCTGCCTTTGTTCTTAAAAATTTGGTCCAGGTGAACCTAGAAAAGTCATCCACTATTACTAGTACGTAACGTCGTCCATTTATGCTCTCAATTCTCATTGGTCCACAGAGGTCCATATGAAGAATCTCGAGTGGTCGTGAGGTTGAGGCAGTTTGTTTTGATTTGTGGGATGCTTTTCGCATTTTTCCTAACTCACATGCTGAGCAGAGATGCTCTTTGTGATATTTCAAGGCAGGCAATCCCTGTACAAGATTATCTCTTTGAAGTTGACTTAGAGTCTTGAAATTTAGGTGAGATAATCGTTGATGCCATAAATTGTTCTGTTGAAGAGATGCTTTACTCAACAGGCAAATGGCTCGGGATTGATGAACGGTTCTAAGATTGATGGTGTAAAGATTGGATTTTCTAGTTCCAGTGAGTAATGGTTTACCGTTACCACCATTTACACTACATCCTTCAGTATGGAAGTTGACCGTGAGTCCACGATCACAGAACTGTCCTATACTGAAAAGATTGTGGCTTAAGCCATCAACATATGAAACATCCTTAATTAAGAGATTTTGATGTATGATATCACCGTGACCCAGGATGGGAGCTGAGTGGTTGTTCCCGAATCGCACATTTCCACCAAATCTCTCTGTGTAGTTGCTCAGCAGTTCTTTTCTTCCGGTCATGTGTGTGGAGCAACCCGAGTCTAAGTACCACACATGACTTATCTGCAAGATAAGATTAAGCAGTGTTAGAGATCCCGTTTATTACGGGTCTTCTATCATTTGCAGAGGTTGAGGTGCATGCAAGATTGGGTGAATTGTGTACCGGGTTGGCTTGTATCTTTCCTGAGTTTTTCGGTACCCAAATTTTTGTTACCCCTAATGGAAAACAGAGCTTTGTGCATGCAGCAAGCACTGTTTTAACTACCCAGATTTGTTTGCAATCTTTTCCCTTAGCTTCAGCTCGGGTTTTCGATTGCTCAGATATTTTTGGATCTGTTTTGGTCACGTTTTTGGCCTTTTTCTCTAAAGCTTGAGCTTTAGCTTTTGTTTCAGTGAGAGTTGGCCTTCTGAATGTTCTAGCTACCTTTTCGTCAACTTTTAGGTTGGACGTTTTGGATGGTAGAACCGTTTTCGTGTGTGTTCCTGAAATCATATTTCTACGACGTATAAATTTAGCATTCATAGCTATACACCTATCGTAGGTAATATAATCACTGACAGTCTTAACAGAACTGGTTTTGGAAGAAATACGGGAATAAGCGGAAGCATTGTTCGAACTACATGAAGAAAGATTTCTAAATGTTTTTGGAAATAATTTTAAATCAGAAACACTAGTCAAATTTTGCTTCGTCTTTTTATCAAAGATTTTGGCATCCTTCTCTTGCGTTCCTGAATTTTTCTTCCCAGCAGTCTCTGTCCGTCTCAGATCTGTCATAGATGGTGAAGGGATGTTAGCTGTTGCTTGAATGATAATCTTCTTAGTTAGCCTATTCTTCATGGATGAGGAATCTATTGGTGTTATAATAACAGACTCCGACTTAGAAGATTTAGCGAGATCAGCATATGATTGATTTTCAAGTGAGGAAATTCTCTCAAGGAGTTTCTCCTTTTCAGCTTGAAATATTTTCCGTTCGAGCTCTATCGTGGATTGAATATTCTTGATCTTTTGGGGAATGTAAATTCTGCAAAGATCTGAGTTCTTTGAGCTAGATATTTCTGTCATGGGCTGATCAGATTCAGAGGGAGGATGGGGAAACATTTGTAGATAGTCATTTGAAAGAGGAATTTCCCTAGTTCCATAACTATCGTTGATTTCCTTGTAATCCAAGGATATTTCGGCCTTGCTTTTGGTCTTGCGCTTTTCCTGTTCTAGGTTATCTTCTTCTTCAGATGATCTGAGAAAGGCTAACAAGCTAGGTATTCCTAGTCCTAGGTATGCAGCATTGTAAAGAGCAAGTGGCCGTTTATCAGTGGTTGGTTGGTTTGGCTTAAAACCTAAGCCCTCACGTGGATTGTAAAATCTCGTGTCCTTAGGCTGATTCAAGAAAATCGTTTTGTCGGTTTGTCCCCTTTTCGTAAGGAGGTCCTCCAGACTTTTGATTTTGGAGTAAAGCTTCTTACGTTCCTCCATTAGAAGATTGTATTGATCTGTTTTACCAATACGCTCTTCTTCACTAATTCGCAGGCTAGTGGTTAATTGACTAATATTTGCATTCAGCATATTAGTCTCGGATTCAAGCTTCGAGATTTTCTCAGATGCATTTTCTAAATGACATCTGAGAGTTGCTTTTTCACCTAAGTGTTTGAGCACACATTGATAATTTGTTGCGTTTTTCTTTTCCAGAGCTTCTAGTTTTTGCAAGTGTTCTAATGGAGAATTCTGGATATGCTCAAGCACGGTCAGTTTTGATGTCAGGGAAACTACTTTTTCTTCAGATTTTACTAGATTAGCTTCAGCTAATTCTAGTGATTTTTCTGAAGTAGCTAGTTTATTTTCTAGCTCAGTGACCAAATTTTGTGTTTTGGCCAAGATGATGTCATTCTTGGCCATATCTTTATATGTAGACTCCCCCCTTTTCATTGTTAGAATTGGGGGTCTGTTATCACTTCCGATTGCTATGATATCCATGGATGTAGTTGAGTGCCTTTTAATGATCGTTCACGGTCGTGATCTGCAATCCTAAATGGTCAGTTTCGAGAAATAACGTCAAAGATTAACGTTAAGTTTGAATAAATTTTGGTTGGATAGAAATTGTGTTTAAGTGATCGACTTTTTATTTTAATTTGAAAGAGTAAAATTCGGGCACTTGTAGAGTTGTTGCCGAAATTTGAATTCTGAAATTCGGATGAAAAGACTTTGTCGAGAATTTTGAAATCAAAGGAAATCAAAATTCGGGTGACAAATATAAGTTCGCCGAAGTTCAGGATTAAATTAAGGTAGGAAAAATTTTATCGAAAATTACTTTCAAAATTCGGGTAAATAAATTCAGTCGAGAATTAAAAAAAATCAAAATTCGGGTGACTTTCTGATAAAAGTTCGCCGAGAATTAAGAAATTCTGGTGACTTAAATCAAAACTTCGCCGAAAATTTTAAGTTGAAATTCGGGCAATCTTAATTTTAAAATTCGACCAAATTCTCCGTGAATTTTAAACAGTAGAAAGCAAATTCGGCGAATAAACTTAGCTTACTCAAATTCGGTCAATTTTCTGATCGAAAATTTTCTCAATTTCGGCGAATTTCAATTGAAATTCGGCAATATGAGTTAATTTTCGGGTTCAAGAACGAACTTCGAGTGAATAAACACTGTTCTAGAGAAACGCCCGAAATTTTTCCAGCAACTTTAAAACACACCAATTTCAATCGATTTCTCCCCAGAAATTTCTCAAACTTGACGAAAATTAATCTAAACGAGTTCCTAAACAAGCCAAGACTGATAATCAAGCATTTAAAGGTTTAAAAACATCAATAACAGCAAGATCTAACCCAAAATACTTGAAAAAAATCGAAAATAAAATTTGCTTAGTAAACTCTTTCGATCTTGACGAAATCAAACGAAATTGGTATAGATTTGCACAGATCGATCCGTGTCTTGCTCTGATACCACTTGTTAGTCCGATTACTCACTCAAGAGAGGATCAAAGGCTTAAAAATGATAAAGTTCTTAAAACACCTTCAGTGTGTGTTTGTGTGTGTGTGCCGAAATTAAGAACTTACTTTTTTGAATTATACATTGACCCAAAACTCAAATACTAACTAAGGACACTACAATTAATTCCTAACAGTTGCCTCAGGAGATACATCGTGAGGAACACCTTCGGGCTCAACAGCCGGTGTCTATGTCTCCTGAGCCGTGGCTTCGGGCTCGGTTATTTCCACCAGAGATTCCCTTTGAGAAGGCGCCAGAGCTTGATCCACGGCCCGTACCATCTCCTCCGTGATGGAGTTATTCTGACAGTAGTCCTGCTAGGCCTCGTCCGTTGGATCAGCTAGGCTGAGCAGCTCCAATTGGATCAGCATCGGTTGGAGCGCTAGGTCGGGTGCCTCAGGGTTGTGAAAGAAGCGAAGGCGAGGTGGGATATATCCTCCAACCGGTGGTAGTATCGGGATCTTTGGATGTACGTCCATGAAATGTGAGATAAGCATCGGGAACCACCGTACGTATGGGAGGTACTTCGCCTTCGACTTGGTCTCCCTTTGACGTATCTGGTCCGCTAGATTATTCCATATAAAATGGGCCACGTCGTATTTCTTTGAGACAACCACTCCATGGAAGATGCGAAGGATATTCCCGTTCGCCTTGTCGAAGCCGGAGTGTTTTGGGGAGAGGCATTTATTGATTATGCCGAACAAGGTCCTCCACGGATGTGAGATCCCACTGTTTTGAAAATTCGCCATTTTGGTCCAACTTCATCCGGACACCGAAATGTGGCAAGGTCCAACTGATAGTTGTTGTCGTGGACCGTCATCCAGCAGTCAGAAGGGTAGATGTTAGCATATGCTGGTTGTGCCATTTCTGTAAAGAATGATATAGACTTCATTAGATAAAATTTTCATTATACGAATTGATCCAATTAAATGTGCACTTAGAAATTTTATTTTTTAAAAAAAATTTCTAATTGTTAAGGTTTATTAGCGAAATACTTAGTGAAAACTTGAAAAATTTTCTAAGTCTTTCCAGTGTGTTTTTATTCGTGTTACAATTTATTCGATCGTTAAATTTTGCGATCGAATAACATTGTGTCGAATAACTCAAGTGTTTTGCTGATGACTTTTACGATCGAATAAAATGTTATCGAAAACAATAGTTTTTCGATGAGTAATTTTGCGATCAAATAAAAAGTTGTCGAGAAACATAAGTTTTTCGCCGCATAGTTTTGCGATTGAATAAAAGAATATCGAAAAACATAAAGTTTTTCGCCGCGTAGTTTTACGATCGAATAAAATTTAATCGAAAAATTAAGTTTTCGCCGCGAAGTTTTACGATCGAATTAAAATATATCGAAAAAGGTTTTCGACGCTGAGTTTTGCGATCGAATAAAACTTAACGGAAACAAAAGTTTTTCGATGACACTATTTGCGAGAAGAACTTTTTCGATCGAAAAAATTTCAAATCAAACAGTAAATGCGTAACACGTAAATTTCGATTTCTGGGTAAATCAAGAGTTAATCTGGGTTCGAAACGTTGAGAAAACAGTTGCGAATCCAAATATCATGATTTTAACTCAAACAGTCGAGTTTAAACACGTTGATTTGAGAGTTTTAAATCGTTTTTAGTCGAAAAAGTATCAAAATGACATTTCTGCAAATATTTTTGAGAAACTGTTTGCGAACCGTTTGTTTTTTACTAGAAAGTGATTCGAAACGTGTTTCTACCTTCGAAATTGGCGAGTTATACGAAAAATTTCTTAAGATTGAGAGATTGTGATGAAATCGCCGACGTAAGTTCGAAGTTGGTTTTGGAAGTCGAAATTTTTTTCGAGTGAGATGAGTTGCGTGTGAGTGAGTTTTTCGATCGATAAAGTTGTATTAATACTTTACGATCGGGTAAGGTAAAAATACTTTGGGCCGTAAAAAATGTTTTGGGCTTTCGTTAAAATTCAGGTCTGATTAAACTAACATTTAATCTTTTATGGATTAACCCAAAAATAAATTGCATAATACTCCCTGTATTTCTGAAGGAAATGAAATTATCTCCTAATGTTGATGAAATTCAACATTTGACTCCTCGGATGAACTCAAAATTTTCTATGATGCTTAGAGAAAATATTAGAAGTCATGTTTTGCATGTAAATCATATAGGAGATAAGAACAAATTCTCATGTAAAAGTCCCCCTCAACAAATGCATGTTTGTAACTTTTCGTCATTTAAGCACAAGTAACGCATTTAAGCAATTCAACATAGATTCATTAAAAATTTTGCATTTTAAAAAAAAAAATTCGCATTTTATCAAATCTGAGCCAATGCATGTCTTAATGCATTTAAAATGTGCGAACAATATTTTCAATAATAAAAAATATTATTATTATAAAAAAAATTTTTGGGCCAGATTAGACATTTTGAACATTATCACGCAAAAATTTCTCATGACATAAAAAATAATAATTTGTTGTCAAATCATGTAACTAAACTAATATTCTAAGATCATAGTATGAATTATTTTCACAACTATCGCAAGTTTTGCTCATCGCACTCAATCATCGAAATATTTAGTAGATATTGTTAGGGATATGCCCTCGAATGCTATACGAGGATTGGATATGTATAGGGCATTAGCTTATTTATCATTCGATTGTCAATGTAATCAAACATTGTTTTGCGTATTAATAAAGACATTATTCGTTTATTGGTTATATGAGTTCTTTACTTAGCATCGGGTAAAGCAATAAATGAATAAATCCAAATGTGTCGAGTTGAGACACTGTTCTCGATGGGTACGAGAGAGGAAGGCACCAGTGGACTCATAACCTCGAACATAAAATGTCCATAAGCCTTAGGTTTCAGTTGGGTGCTGGAAAACCAATCATGGCTTATTTGTAGATGACTTATCGTGTGCCGATATACCGCTTGGAAGCGGAAGTCATGACTTGTGATACGAGTCGAATCAAGGGATTGAATCGTTTCATGGACACTGACTCGCAGGTCGTACGATCAAACATGGCTTATTACTCAAGGAGTGTCAATTATTGATGACAAAAACTATAGTAGTCTGCTTGAACCTTAGACCGAAAGGGGCTTTGACGGAGTTGACTTTGAAGTCTTGACTATCACTGGTTTCGCTAGATCCGATTTGCTATTGCATGGGTCAGCGGGACAAATACGGTCTTGATGGATATTTGTGATTGCCGGGCTTAGACCGCCGAGTACGGATTCACAGTCTCGCAAGTAATCGAGACAAGTGTCCTATGAGAATGACGACGGGAAATTACAAAATCCTTGGCCAAGGTATTAAACTAACTCATTTAGACATGGAGGGTAGTTTGGTAATTTGCCTCGTGTCATTTTATCATAGTATCGAGTTTAGTGAGTTTGACAAATACCATGGCTCTCACTCGATCGGGACACAGCTGAAGGGTTTGTACGTAATACTATAATCTATAGTTAGGTTATGGAATGAGACTAGTTCGAAATTCGTGCTCAAGTCGGGATCTGTCCGGTACTGCGGGATTGGCTAGGCACCTACCGGACTCTTGGATTCCTCCCTTGCCGATTGACTCGAACCTAGAGAGTCGGGCTTAAAAAGGATCATCAATGTGTACCGAGAAGGAGAGATTGTGTTTTGGGCCTTAACGGGCCTCGGGTCGTTATGCCACGCCTTATTGGGCCTCGGGGTCATTAGGTGGACCGAAGTCGGACTTCATATGAAACTAACTTTAAGACTTAGGCTTGGCTAAGTGCTTAGAAAGACTTGAGGGAAGAATTGGAATTCAACCCTAAGCCGAGAAATTCGAAAAATGCCTTAAAGTGTATTTTCGTAATTTACAAATATGGTAATAAAATTATTTGGAATATTATTTATTAAAACTAAAATTCGAATTTATATTTTATATAAATTTCGAAATTTATTTACCATATTTGAAGATATTTTAATATCTTAGTTAGTTTTCTATTTATAGTATGTTCCTTTAATAGAATTTTGAATTCAATTAGGAGAGATATTTTGGCAAGAATATCTCTCATATTTAGGAACAAATATTTCGAGATTTTAGCCTTGTTTAGGGCTGAAAATTTCGTCCTCCCCTACTATAAATAAGGGCGAGAATCGAAACCGTGGTGCACTGCGAGGTCGGCGTGATGATCTAGACGATACCCAACACGACCGCGGCCGACGACGCAATCGACGAGGAGCTGCCACTCGCTTCAAAGGTAATCTCTCACGGGTATGACCCGCCCTATTACGTGTCAACGTGATTAGAGTTTTCGATCCGAGCTGCGAAGGAACCCGGAAAAAATTTTATTCCGCACCGTATCCCGGGGCGTTGCGTCTCGGGTACAAATCGGGTACCTTTCCCAACAGATATATCACTCATATCATCACGACAAAATTATATCAATTAATTTGTTATCAGCATTTTAATCAACTTACCTAGTGAACGTTCATCATTTTGAATCAAAGGGACTTTGAAGGGATTATTTTTAGGCTCTCACTAAATGGGTAAGGTAATTTTGGGATTAGTGAGCTTAAAAAAAATTCTTCAATTCCTGGGGCCCTTTTTAAAATTCATTTATGATCCTTTAGCTTTTCTTGCTCAAGATCAGTCTCGTCTTCTTTACAAAACTTTGAGAGATTAGATCATCTTTTTGGGCCAAGACCGTGTTCCTTTTGAAGATTCCACAGTTATGGAATTTTGAAGCCGTGCTCCTCTTCTCATTTTCTCTATATATAAGATCTAGATTATCGTTGGAGAAGTTCACTTCGAGGTGCTTCTCTTCTAGGTGTATACGAGATTATCTAGGAGAAGTTCACAGCAAGATCTGTGTTTCTTTTCTATAATGATTGAGACTTGTATCTCTTTTTCTCCCCCTCTTTTTCTTGATTGAGCAACCCCGAAACTTTGGAAATAATGTTGAATGCTTGATCGAGTTTCATAAGAAAAAAAATGTCGGAGAAGGCTCAAAGTGGATTTCGAGAGATAAAAGTAAAGATTTTATAATTTGGGTTAAGTGAGGAATTTCTTAAACTGCCCTTCTCATTTTCATGACAGACTAACACAAAAGCAAGAATGAAGCTATGAAGTACAAACTAAAAGGTAGTCATTTGAAGTGTAACACACTCAAGAATAAAAATATTGAGGCTCAAATTCTCACATATATGATGTAGCTTTTTGTCTAGTGAAACAAACTAGGCTCTTTGAATAAGAGAAAGTCACATGAATTTTTAGACAAAGGACTTAATCATATATCAAAGAAATATTTTTGTGAGTATTTCAAAATAGGCAAAATTATCGTCATCCCCCATATTTTTTTTAATTTTATTATTATTATATTTATATACTATTTATTTTTATTTTTCTTTGTAAAAAAAAAATTGAAGGATAGAGTCACACAAGATATTCATAGAATATCAAGGAAGCACATAGGATCATAGTAGAGCATGTAAAACATTTTTTAAGTAAGATTGAGATTCAACATGCCTAAGTTAGCAATAAGAAAGTGGAATCGTTTTTCATCCAATGCCTTAGTGAATAAGTCGGCAAGTTGAAGCTCCATTTTTACAAAAATACATATCTATAGTGCCTTTTTCTACATGATATTTTATAAAATGATAGCGAATATATATGTGTTTCGTGCGTGAATGGTAAACATGATTGCAAGTTATGGCAATAGCACTTTGAGAATCACTGTAAATGGGAATGTTATTAAATTCAAACCCGTAATCGCGTAGTTGTGTCCGCATCCATAGAATTTGCGAGCAACAGCTGGCAGCCGCGACGTAGTCCGCCTCGGCCGTCGAGGTTGACACGCAATTTTGCTTCTTTAAGGACCAGCAAACCAACTTTTCGCCTAAAAATTGTGCTCTGCCAGACGTGCTTTTTCTGTCCATTCGATAACCTGCATAATCTGCGTCAGTATAGCCAATTAATCTAAAAATCAGTATCATTACGATACCATAGCCCTAAGTTGTGAGTTCCTTTGAGCTACCGTAGTATTCTCTTGATTGCATGCATGTGGGACTCCTTTGGGTTAGCTTGAAAACGAGCACAGAGACAAGTAGCTAACATGATGTCGGGTCGGCTGGACGTCAAGTAGAGAAGAGATCTGATAATGCTCCGATAGGTTGTGATGTTGACTGCCTTGACAGACGGATCATCATCCAATTTGCAGTTTGTTGATATGGGAGTATTCATCGGTGTGCTCTTGTCTTGATTAAATCTCTTCAGAATATCTCGGATATATTTGGTTTGACTGATGAAGATTCCATCTTCGAGTTGCTTTACTTGTAGTCCAAGAAAGAATTGGAGTTCTCCCATTAAGCTCACTCGAATTTGGTCTTCATGAGTTCACCAAATTTCTGACAGAGACAATCATTCGTCGAGCCGAAGATGATGTCATCAACGTAAACTTGAACGATCATCAGGTCTTTGCCTTGTCTTTTGATGAAGAGTGTCGTAACGATGGTGCCTCTTATGAAGTTGAACTTGACTAAAAATTCGCTTATGAAATCAAACCAAGCACAAGTGGGCAGAAATAAACCAACGGCTAGGGGGGCTTGTTTTAGTCCATAGAGAGCTTTGTCAAATCGATAGACATGATCGGGATGATTATCGTGCACGAACCCGTCGATTGAGCAACGTAGACTTCTTCTTTTAACACACCGTTGAGAAAGGCAGTTTTAACATCCATTTGATAGAGTTTGAAGTCTTTATGAGCCGCGTATGCTAGAAATAGTCGAATTGCTTCGATACGTAAAAGTGGAGCATATGTCTCGTCGTAGTCAATTCATTCTTGTTTATTGTACCCCTTGGCTACGAGTTGTGCTTTATTTCTGATTACTTCACCGTTTTCGTTCTTCTTATTCCTGAAAATCCATTTGGTTCCAATTATTGTTTTGCCTTGCGGTCGAGGAACTAATGTCCAAACTCGTAGACGCTCGAATTGGTTGAGTTCATCTTGCATCGCGATTACCCAATCTGGGTCTTTAAGGGCTTTGACTACCTTGATTGGTTCGTTTTGGCTTAAGAAGCATGCGAATAAACCGCTTTGTGTAGTCGTCCTAGTGCGTACTCCACTTGAAGGATCACCGATTATTTGGTCAATAGGATGAGCTCGAGTCCATTTGCATTCATGAGGAAGAACCGAAGTACATCCTTTGTTGATTTGTAGATCGAGACATCCTGAATTGATGGGCTGATCATTCGTGGTTGGGAGATTCAAGTCTGAGGTTGAATTGGAAGGAATTTCCTCATCTGCATTTGTAGGAGCTGCAACACTAGTAGATGTTCAGAATTAGGATAATCCGTAACATTTGTCGGAGTTTGAGAATTGGAAGTCTCAATTGGAATTTTTTCCGTAGAGGGAGAAGGAGCACTGCTTGGTATAGAATGAGACGAAGCAGGCAATTGAGACTCGTTCCGATAAAAATGTTCAAATAGAAAATCCAAATCTTTTAGGTCAGCGGGAATTGCTTCTCTTGACTTTGAGGTAGAAGTTGTCAGAAGTTGTTGACTTTGTGCCAACACGCCTATAAGCTCGGGTTCTGAACTGTTATGTTCAGAAGCCAATTCGGTCACTTCCTGAAAAGTGACGTTGTAGCTTTCCAAGATAGTACGCGAAGACTTGATATAGACGCGGTATGCTTTAGAAGTGGATAAATATCCAACGAAGACGGTTAGCATTGTTGAGGCGGGAATGTATTAGCATTGTTCTTGCAGCTTCAACAAGAGTCCGGTTCTTCCGTTCTACGACGCCATTTTGTTGAGGCGTTTTAGCGGATGAAAATTGTTGAATAATTCCAAGTGACTGATAGTAATTGATGAGGCGTTGATTCTTGAATTCAATTCCGTTATCAATCCGGATTATTTGGATTTTCTTTTGCAGCAGATTCTGAGTCGAATTAACAAAACTGATTATCAAGTCTCCAATCTCATCTTTTGTTCGGAGATATCTTGTCCATGTGTAGCGAGAATAATCGTCGACAATTACTAATACATATTTACGATAGTTGATACTTTTTGTACGCATTGGTCCACAAAGGTCCATGTGAAGTAATTCCAAGGGTTGAGATGTAGAAGCAACTTGCTTGAGTTTGTGTGATGCTCGCTTCATTTTTCCCATTGACAAGCCGACCACTTATGCTCTTGATGTATGGAAATTGTTGGTAGACCGTGTACCAAATTTTTGATAGAGAGATTGTGTAGAGCTTTGAGATTTAGATGTGACAGGCGTTGATGCCTGAAGCTGTTCCTCTTGATTGTAATTTGTGAGATGAGGCATACAGCTGTCGAAGGTCAAACTGTTGTCAAATTGATGGTGTATAAATTTGATCTTCGTGATCCTGTTAGAAGTTCTTGATTTTGACTATCTAAAATTCTGCACTGATCAGCTAGAAACACAACTTGAAATCCTTTATTGCAGAATTGTCCTATGCTGAACAGGTTGTGTTTAAGACCATGGACGTAAGAGACATCTTTGATTGTCAGATTCTGCAGTAGTATATCTCCATAGCCTAGTATTGGAGCTGAATCATTGTTGTCGAAATCTGACTTTTCCGTTGTAACTGTCTTGGTAGTTGCTCAACATTTCATGATTTCCCGTCATGTGTGTGGAGCAACCGGAATCTAAATACCACACATGATGGATCTGCAAAGAAAGATTTTAGAGAGACTTAGGTACTCACTTAGTAATGGGTCCTCTCGGATTAGCGGATTTGGTAGGTACGGTTTGTTCATTTTTGGTTCCTAAACCATTTATGCTTTTAGGTACCCAAACCAGCTTGGAAGTAGGTGGTTTGTTCACTTGGCCTTTTGGGCTTGCGTTGGCCTAGATGTTGTCTTGGGAACCCATTGAGGTTGAACATTACATGGGAGGTTAATTTCAGCTCGGACAAATGTCTTATTAATCTTAGTGCATGAGAAAATCTTTTCTCTAGCTAGTCTCTTAAGGTGTTTGGCAGAGTGTATTTTGACCGATCCCTTAAATGAGGACAAGAATGTATCGAGCTATAAACTTTCTTTATAGCCGGATTTTGTTTCCTACGAGACTTAAGATTTGCATTTGTCTTAGAATGATTGTTTGTGTTTTTAGATGTATAGCCAATTTCAAAATTTGTGCTTTCAAAATTAATAGGTTTTAATGCATAAGTGGATGCAACAACAGTAAAGTTAGAAACGTCTGTCTTCTTACGAGTGTCCATAGTTTTTGATATAGAAGAAAATTTTGAAAATAAATCTTTTCTATCATTTTCCTTCTGAAACTCTATCCTAGGCACTCTTTCGGCTGCATGTTTGGCCTCTTTTTCTACTCTACCCGTGGATGGAGTAGAAAAAGAGTTAGTAAAAATCTTTTTTCTTTTTTAAGCATTAAAGGACTCTTTTCCTCCCTTTACATTTTTAAACAAGATTTATCTTCTTTAAAAATATTTTATAAAATAATGGGAGGTGTTTTCTTAGATTGGATCTTGTCCTTAATAACTGATTTTTCTTTTAAAGTAAAATCGGGACAAGATTTTAAATTTGAGGAAGATTTGAGATTAGAAATCTCCAATAAAAGCTCATTATTTTCTGCTTTGAAATGCTTTATTTCTATTTCTAAGGAAGCGTTTAAATCAGCTATTTTCTTAATAATAGCAGGAATATAACAGAAAGTAGAATTTTGAAAATGATCATGAACTTTAGGAAGATCTTCTAAAGGATATATTGAATTATAGTCACTAGACATGTTAATTTCCCGTGTCTTGTAACTATTATTCAATTCGATGTAGTCAAAGGGGATATCAGTCCTACTAGTGACTTTTTCGTTTAGATTCTTCGAAGGCATTTATTTCAGAAGAGTTAGTAAATGCCATTAGAGAAGTTAATCCTAATCCCATGTACTTTATATCATATAATTGTTTGACATTGACCTTTTTCAAGTTACGGGGATTGTTAAAACTAAGCCAAAGGATTGAAAATTCTATATAAAGAGGTTGATTTAGAAATATAGTCTGATCCGTTTGCCCCTTTTTGTTGGAAGATCGTCTAAAGTTTTAATTCAGAGACGAATTTTGATTTCTTTTAAAATAGTGTAAAATGTGTGTGTGTTTGAGCAGTGGTAGAAAAACTTTTCGACAATAAAGTTTTCGATTTAAAAAATTTCCGAACCTTTAATCGAAAAAGATTTTCGATCGTATAAGTTTTTCATGGTATTTATCGAAAAATATTTTTTCGAATGTAAGAGTTTTGCAAAGTAAATAGGTTATTGAAAAATTGTTTGTCGAACAATTGTTGATCGCAAAAACCTTTATCGAAAAATTTGTAATCGAAAAATTATGAGTGATCGAAAACTTTCGTGAAGTTTGACTCAAATTGTTGATTAAAATTTTTTCGAGTGTGAATTATTCGATCGAAAAATGTTTTTGCAAAATTTTGACTGGAAAATCTTGTGATCGAAAAACTTGTTTTACTATTACAAGTTTTTCGAGTCAATATTAGATATTTATTTAGCGAAAACAGTATCCGTCGAAAATAATAAGCTTTATTACGCTCGAAAAAAATATTTGATATGAGAATTGATACTTCAAAATTTTGCTAAAGAATTTTGAATTTAAGTTCGAAAAGTTTGAGTATCGTAGAAGATAATTCAGAGACAAATATTTTTTGTATGTTTTGAAAATTACGAATTTTGATTTCTTTCAAAATAGTGTAAAATGTGTGTGTTTGAGTAGTGGTAGAAAAACTTTTCGAGCAATAAATTTTCTATTTAAAAAATTTCCGAACCTTTAATCGAAAAAGATTTTCGATCGTATAAGTTTTTCGTGGTATTTATCGAAAATTATTTTTCGAACGTAAGAGTTTTGCAAAGTAAATATGTTATCGAAAAATAGTTTGTCGAATAATTGTTGATCGCAAAAACCTTTATCGAAAAATTTGTCATCGAAAAATTAAGAGTGATCGCAAACTTTCGTGAAGTTTGACTCAAGTTGTTGATTAAAAGTTTTTCGAGTGTGAATTATATTAGATCGAAATTTGTTTTCACAAAATTTTGACTCGAAAATTTAAATGATCGAAAATCTTGTCATCGAAAAACTTGTTTTACTATTACAAGTTTTTCGAGTCAAATAGATATTTATTTAGCGAAAACAGTATACGTCGAAAAAAATACGCTTAATTACTCTCGAAAAAGATATTTATATATGAATCGAAAAACTAATTATCGGAATAATGTTTTTGGAGTCTTATATTTGAGAAAAACACACGAGAACAGTGTTTTTCATCGAAATATTTCTCAGGTGCAAACTTATTTGAAAAATATTTTTCGAGCCAAGTTTTTCGATCGAAAAACCGATCGAAGAACAGCCAAGTTTAATGTAACACTGTAAAATTCCAGATTCGACTGAGATGTTCAAGTTAGGTGCTGGAATTATGGATAATCACTCGTTTCTTTGTTCTTAATATGAACAAACACAAGATCAACCACGTTTTACAGCAAAATATATCGAATATTAAGAAAATCAAATCGGAATCAAAACTTGATCGCAAACGAAATATCAATCTAAATCTAAAATCTCAATTAATATGACGTTCTAAGCGATTGAAATTAGTAAGTAAATAATTCCTAACATTTAATCTATCACTAAATCAGCAATATCATCAACAAAATTCGCAAACGTTAAGCACATTGATCAGAATTCATTTCACGTAAGTTTTTCGATCGAAAAATCTGCAAAATTATTTTGATCTTAGAATAGCGAATTCAATCCAAAAGCGATCACGACTTGCTCTGATACCAATTGTTAGGTCCTCTTATATCAACTACCGATCGATCTAAGCATGAATTCTAGATATTCGAATGATAAATCTTAGAATATTCCTTCGGTGTAATATCTCCTTTGAAGATCTTGAGAGAGAGTGTTTCTCGATTGCTTTTCTCTCTCTTAGAATATGAATTCAATGCTTGTATTTTTCCGAAAATGAACTTATATATTTATTTTGATAGTGTACATTGTATTTATACCTATTTACATGGTATATTTATTATTTAGTCCTACACTATCAAAACTACTAATTATGCCCCTAATTACAAGGATAACAAAATAACAAAATACAATTCTAATGTCTTTTAAAAAAATAGAGCCGATTTTAAAATTTGTGCTTTCAAATTTAATAGGCTTTAACGCATAAGTGGAAGCAACAACATTAAAATGAGAAACGATTGTCTTCTTACGAGTGTCCATAGTTTTTGATACAGTAGAAATTTTTTAAAATAAATCTTTTCTATCATTTTTCTTCTGAAATTCTAACCTATGCACTCTTTCCTTGTCACTAGACATGTTAATTTCCCGTGTCTTGTAACTATTATTCAATTCAGTGTAGTGTAAGGGGATATCAGTCCTATTAGTGGCTTTTCGTTTAGATTCTTTTAAGGCATTTATTTCGGAAGAATTAGTAAAGGCCATTACAGAAGTTAATCCTAATCCCATATATTTGATATCATATAATTGTTTGACACTTACCTTTTTTAAGTTAGAGGAACTGTTAAAATCTAAGCCTTCTTTGGGATTATAAAATTCTATATCAAGAGGTTGATTTACAAATATAGTCTGATCCGTTTGGCCCCTTTTTGTTGGAAGATCGTTTAAAGTTTTAATCCCAGAGTAAAGCTTCTTACGTTCGTCAAAGATTTACTTAAAATTATTTCTAGAAATTTCTAAATCTCTCTGACAATCGATAAGAGTCTTACTAAGGTCATTTATTTCTACCTCAGAGGTAGCTATCCTAGATTTAAGACTAGTTATGGTTTCTTTAGCATTAGATAAGAAAATATCTAAGTGAATTGTTCTATTTAATTGCTTTTGAAAATTATTTTCACTAAGGGCTAGTCTTTCTTCTAATTCATTTTTACTTTTCCGCTCATTTTTCATGTTAGAATACTTAATTTGTAAAGATTCTAACATGTTTAATAATGTACATTTAGGCATCGTTACCTCTTGTGATAATGTGGATGTTTTTTCTTCATCAACTACCTCCTTGATGAGTTATCGTTTGAGGCATCGTCAAGGTAATGCCATTATAGCAAGATTTTCGTCTTCAGAATATGTTGTATCTTCCAGCCAATGCTCTTGTTAAGCCATCAGAGCTACTCCATCCTCTTTTTGTTTAGTTAGTTGGAATTTATTGGAGTAGTAGTTGGCGTCCTTCTTCTTGGGAATTTTGCATTCTCTGGCAAAATGCCCTATCTTTCCACAATTATAGCACTTTTGTGGTTGATTGGCGTTTTTAGATTCTGACGACTCGGCCGGTCTTTCCTTGTGCTTGGAGCTTGATGTCCGAAGTCTAATAGCCAAAGAGGAGGATTTCTTGTTATAGAAATTTTTAATCATCATCTTAGTAATGAGAGCCAATTGTTTCTTGAACTCTTTCATATGTGGCTCAGAGTTCGATTCGGATTCATCTTCATCTCCTGAAGAACTTGGCAACTTGATGATTTTATCCATGCGAGATCGACTCGCTTTTCTTTCAAAAACTAGAGCTATAGAGTCTTCGATCTGCTTGCCCTTGTGTTCTTTTTGTATCTCGCTTATATCTTCTTCGTGTTGAGCGAGATTATCAAAGGCGGCGTGGATATCCATTTCATCTAAATCCTTGTTTTGACGGATTTGCATGGATATTTTCTTCCACTCTGGTTGAAGAGAAGAGAGAAATCGGATGTTGACCTCCGTGTTGGTCTTGAAAATTTCTATCTTCCTCATTTCATTGAGAAGAGTTAGATAACGTTGATAGAGTTCAGAAACGTTTTCCTCCAACTTTGCTTTGAATGAGTCGTAGGCCGTGAGAATATTGGCTTTCTTGGCTTTGACTCAGACTTCGGTTCTTTGCATCATTTTGTGGAGTTCATCCCACATAGCTTTTGCACTAGATAGACTATCTATTTGCAT
This sequence comes from Linderniella brevidens, assembly GCA_004919715.1. Classification (NCBI taxonomy): domain Eukaryota; kingdom Viridiplantae; phylum Streptophyta; class Magnoliopsida; order Lamiales; family Linderniaceae; genus Linderniella; species Linderniella brevidens. The sequence goes on along the minus strand of SWDC01000149.1, from coordinate 3,513,582 downwards.
ATAGATGTCATTAGGAATTCCTTGCATTAGGAAAGTTTTTGCACCTAAATCCGCTTTTGCTTTTAATCGCTCCCCCTCGGTGTATTCACTAGGAATTTTGAGTCTTCTAGTTGCGGGAATGGGAGGATTATTAGTGGCATCGCCCTCTTGGATGAGCCAAAATTGAGCGGGACCTTCTTGAAGAGATGCTATCAAATTTGTAGCTTGCTCTTTTGTTTCCAAGAAGTTCATGAATCGGCTTCTTCATACGGTGTATTCGCCTCTTCGTAGAATTGGAGGGCGGATGTCGTTTCCGAGTGAGTAAGCATCCATTTGTACTTGATTGGTAGGATCTTCATAAAAGTGTGGAATCGATATGGTAAAAGTGCTTCACAAGTGACAAACTTCGTTAGTAATGTTTGATTCGTACTTTAAGCAATTTCCCTTTCGAACCTATTTTTCGGTTGTTAAAGAGAAATTGTTTTGATTTTGAAAAATATTTGATATGAGAAGTGATACTTCAAAATTTTGCTAAAGATTTTTGAATTTAAGTTCGAAAAGTTTGAGTATCGTAGAAGATAATTCAGAGACAAATATTTTTCGTATGTTTTGAAAATTACGAATTTTGATTTCTTTCAAAATAGTGTAAAATGTGTGTGTTTGAGTAGTGGTAGAAAAACTTTTCGAGCAATAAATTTTCTATTTAAAAAATTTCCGAACCTTTAATCGAAAAAGATTTTCGATCGTATAAGTTTTTCGTGGTATTTATCGAAAATTATTTTTCGAACGTAAGAGTTTTGCAAAGTAAATAGGTTATCGAAAAATAGTTTGTCGAATAATTGTTGATCGCAAAAACCTTTATCGAAAAATTTGTAATCGAAAAATTAAGAGTGATCGCAAACTTTCGTGAAGTTTGACTCAAGTTGTTGATTAAAAGTTTTTCGAGGTGAATTATTAGATCGAAATTTGTTTTCACAAAATTTTGACTCGAAAATTTAAATGATCGAAAATCTTGTCATCGAAAAACTTGTTTTACTATTACAAGTTTATCGAGTCAAATAGATATTTATTTAGCGAAAACAGTATCCGTCGAAAAAAATACGCTTAATTACTCTCGAAAAAGATATTTATATATGAATCGAAAAACTAATTATCGAAATAATGTTTTTCGAGTCTTATATTTGTGTAAAACACACGAGAAAAGTGTTTGTCATCGAAAAATTTCTCGGCTACAAACTTATACGAAAAATATTTTTCGAGCCAAGTTTTTCGATCGAAGAACAGCCAAGTTTCAATGTAACAGTGAAAATTCCAAATTCAACTGAGATGTTCAAGTTAGGTGCTGGAATTATGGATAATCACTCGTTTCTTAGTTCTTAATATGAACAAACACAAGATCAACCACGTTTTACAGCAAAATATACCGAATATTATGAAAATCAAATCGGAATCAAAACTTGATCGCAAACGCAAATATCAATCTAAATCGAAAATCTCAATTAATATGACGTTCTAAGCGATTGAAATCAGTACGTAAATAATTCCTAACATATAATCTATCACTAAATCAGCAATATCATCATCAAAATTCGCAAACGTTAAGCACATTGATCAGAATTCATTTCACGTAAGTTTTTCGATCGAAAAATCTGCAAAATTATTTTGATCTTAGAATAGCGAATTCAATCCAAAAGCGATCACGACTTGCTCTGATACCAATTGTTAGGTCCTGTTATATCCACTACCTATCGATCTAAGCATGAATTCTAGATATTCGAATGATAAATCTTAGAATATGCCTTCGGTGTAATATCTCCTTTGAAGATCTTGAGAGAGTGTTTCTCGATTGCTTTTCTCTCTCTTAGAATATGAATTCAATGCTTGTATTTTTCCGAAAATGAACTTATATATTTATTTTGAAAGTGTACATTGTATTTATACCTATTTACATGGTATATTTACTATTTTGTCCTACACTATCAAAACTACTAATTATGCCCCTACTTACAAGGATAACAAAATAACATAGCACAATTCTAATGTCTCTTCAAGAAGTAGAGCCGATTTCAAAATTTGTGCTTTCAAATTTAATAGGCCTTAACGCATAAGTGGAAGCAACAACATTAAAATTAGAAATGATTGACTTCTTACGAGTGTCCATAGTTATTGATACAGAAGAAAATTCTTAAAATAAATCTTTCCTATCATTTTTCTTCTGAAATTCTATTCTAGCCACTCTTTCCTTTGCATGCTTCACCTCTTTTTCTACTCTACCTGTTGATGGAGTAGAAAAATAGTTAGTAAAAATCTTTTTCCTTTTTGAAGCATTTAGGGACTATTTTCCTCCCTTTACACTTTTTAAAGAAGATTTATCTTAGATTTTGTAAAATAAAGGGAGGTGTTTTCTTAGATTTGATCTTGTCTTTAATTAATGATTTTTCTTTTAAAGTAAAATCAGGACAAGATTTTAAAATTGAGGAAGTTTTGAGATTAGAAATCCCCAATAAAAACTCATTCTTTTCAGCTTTGAAATTCTTTCTTTCTGTTTCTAAGGAAGCGTTTAAATCAGCTATTTTCTTAATAACAGTAGGGATATAACAGAAAGTCGAATTCTGAAAATGATCAATATTTTCTTCCTGAACTTTAGGGAGATCTTCTAAAGGATATATTGAATTATAGTCACTAGACAGATTAATTTCCCGTGTCTTGTAACTATTATTCAATTCGGCGTAGGCAAAGGGAATATCAGTCATATTAGTAAATCTTCTTACGTTCGTCAGAGATATCCTTAAAACTATTTCTAGAAATTTCTAAATCTCTCTAACAATCGATAAGAGTCTTACTAAGGTCATTTATTTCTATCTCAGAGGTAGCTATCCTAGATTTAAGACTAGATATGGTTTCTTTAGCATTAGTTAAGAGAATATCTAAGTGAATTGTTCTATCTAATTGCTTTTGAAAATTATTTTCACTAAGGGCTAGTCTTTCTTCTAATTCCTTTTTACTTTTTCGCTCATTTTTCATGTTAGAATACTTAATTTGTAAAGATTCTAACATATTTAATAATGTAGAATTAGGCATCGTTACCTCTTGTGATGATGTGGATGCTTTTTCTTCATAATCTAACCTCCTTGATGAGTTATCGTTCGAGGCATCGTCAAGGTATGCCATTAGAGCAAGATTTTCGTCTTCAGAATCTTTGGTATCTTCCAGCCAATGCTCTTGTTCAGCCATTAGAGCTACTCCATCCTCTTGTTCAGCCATTTTTGGAGTAGTAGTTGGCGTCCTTCTTCTTGGGAAGTTTGCATTCTTTGGCAAAATGCCCTATCTTTCCACAATTGTAGCACTTTTGTGGTTGTTTGCCGTTTTTAGATTCTGACGACTCGGCCGGTCTTTCCTTGTGCTTGGAGCTTGATGTCCAAACTCTAATAGCCAAAGTGGAGAATTTCTTTTTATAGAACTTTTTGATCATCATCTTAGTTATGATAGCCAATTGTTTCTTGAACTCTTTCATATCTGGCTCATAGTCCGATTCGAATTCATCTTCATCTTCAGAAGAATTGGGCAACTTGATGCTTTTATCCTTGCGAGATCGACTCGTTTTTCTTTCAGAAACTAGAGCTATAGAGTCTTCGATCTGCTTGCCCTTATGTTCTTTTTGTATCTCGCTTATATCTTCCTCGTGTTGAGCGAGATTATCAAAGACAGCGTGGATATCCATTTCGTCCAAATCCTTATTTTGACGTATTTGAATGGATATTTTCTTCCACTCCGGTTGAAGAGAAAGAGAGAAATCGGATGTTGACATCCATGTTGGTCTTGAAAATTTCTATCTTCCTCATATCATTGAGAAGAGTTAAATAACGTTGATAGAGTTCATAAACGTTTTCCTACGACTTTTCCTACGACTTCCTCATATTAGCTTTCTTGGCTTTGACTCCGACTTTGGTTCTTTGTATCATTTTGTGGAGCTTGTCCCACATAGCTTTTGCACTTGATAGACTATCTATTTGCATATAGATGTCATTCGAAATTCTTTGCATTAGGAAAGTTTTGGCTCGTAAATCTGCTTCCGCTCTTAATCACTCCCCCTCGGTGTATTCACTAGGAATTTTGAGTCTTCTAGTGGCGGGAATGGGAGATTATTAGTGGCATCGCCTTCTTGGATGAGCGAAAATTGAGCGGGTCCTTTTCAAAGGGAAGCTTGATCTTTTGTTTACAAGAAGTTCATGAATCGGCTTCTCCAAATGGTGTATTCGCCTCTTCGTAGAATTGGAGGGCGGACGTCGTTTCCATGTGAGTAAGCATTCCATTTGTAGTTGATTGGTAGAATCTTCGTGAAAGTTTGGAATCGAAATGGTAAAAGTGCTTCACAAGTTACAAACTTCGTTAGTAATGTTTGATTCGTACTTTAAGCAATTTCCCTTTAAGTAATGTTTGATTTCCTTTAAAACAGTGTAAAATGTGTGTGTGTTAGAGTAGTGGTCGAAAAAGTTTTCGAGCAATAAAGTTTTCGATTTAAAAATTTTTCGAACCTTTAATTGAAAAAGATTTTCGATCGTATAAGTTTTTCGTTGTATTTATCGAAAACTATTTTTCGAACGTAAGAGTTTTGCAGAGTAAATATCCTATCGAAAAATAGTTTGTCGAATAATTGTTGATCGCAAAAACCTTTATCGAAAAATTTGTAATCGAAAAATTAAGTGATAAAAAAAATTTCCGTGAAGTTTGACTCAAATTGTTGACTAAAAGTTTTTCGAGTGTGAATTATTCGATCGAAATATGTTTTCGCTAAATTTTGACTCAAAAATTTAAATGATCGAAAATCTTGTGATCGAAAAACTTGTTTTACTATTACAAGTTTTTCAAGTCAAAATTAGATATTTATTTAGCGAAAACAGTATCCGTTGAAAAAAAATAAGCTTTATTACGCTCGAAAAACTAATTATCGAAATAACGTTTTTCGAGTCTTATATTTGAGTAAAACAAACGAGAACAGTGTTTGTCATCGAAAAATTTCTCGACTGCAAACTTATTCAAAAATTAATTTTCGAGCCAAGTTTTTCAATCGAAAATCGATCGAAGAAATGTCTTCAAGATCAATGTAACAGTGAAAAATCCAGATTCAGCCAAAATGTTAAAGTTAGGAGCTGAAATTCTGGATAATCACTCGTTTCTTAGTTGTGAATATGAACAAACACAAGATTAACGACGTTTTACAGCAAAATATATCGATTATAAGGAAAATTAAATCGGAATCAAAACTTGATCGGAACTTCAATCCGGTTAGGAGCCCTCCATATCTGCTTTCTAATATCTTCAATGAACGGAACTTCAATCCTTATATTCTCGCACGACGTCTCGATTCTGACTGTCCCTTTTGATAAGCGGGGAGGAGAGTCGACTATGTGCCTTATCATTTCTGGTAGTTCTGGGAGAGCGGAGTTGTAGTTATCGCCTTCTTGAAATTCTTCATCTTCAAGCAGCACCAAGTCCACATAAGCTTGTTGTAAGAAGTATCTAGCGTTGGAGAGTCGAGCTTGAGCAACTTCCTCTGGTTCCCATTGCGTCATCCACTTCTCGTTTAAGATATAATCGTCTACGATCAGATGTGGATCGTAAACAACTGCTTCTAGTTGGTTTTGGAGGAGGTTAGAGGTCGGGATTGGATTTGGATTTGTAGGAGAGGGAGGTAGTGTGTAGAATGTGGTCGTCCGTTGGCGGGTTGTGGGTTGTGTGGTTGGTGGGTGTAAGGATGATCCTCCAGCTTCTTGAGTCGTTGTTGGTTACTCTCGACTCAAACCACGGCAGCTACGTGTTGTTCGTTGCCTTTTCTCCCCCTCATGACGATTCAGATCATCGGGATCATCATGTCTTCTTTTGGTGCGGGAGTTTTCTTCACGGCACCTTGTTTGAGCGGGCGGCTCGGGTTCATCGATCAGCCATTTGTAGAGACTCTCCTCAGCGGGGGTCCTGGTCTCTAAGGCGAGGAGTCGGGAAATGTGTATGTCATGAAGCTGGGTGTTCGGGATGGTATAGAGGCTGTGAGTGAAAGTGATGGAGTTGGGGTGGTGACGGTGGGTTGTATGGGGGTGTGTATGGTGGTGGTTAGAGATGGTGAGGAGATGGGGCCGGTAGTATTGAAGGAGATACAAATAGAGGAGTTTCTATTCTTCATCCGATTCGGTGGCCTTAGGACATACATCTTGAGGGACACCTTCGGGCTCGACGGCTGGTGTATCTGTCTCCTGAGCCGCGGCTTCGGTCTCGGTTATTTCCAACAAAGATTCCATTTCAGAAGGCGCCGTAGCTTGATCAACGGCCCGGACCATTTCCTCCGTGATGGAGTTATTTGGGCAATAGTGCTGGTCGGCCTCGTCAGTTGGATCAGCTAGGCTGAACAGCTCCAATGGGATCAGTATCGATTGGAGAGCTAGGTCAGTTGCCTTCGGGTTGTGAAAGAAGCGAAGGCGAGGTGGGATATATCCTCCAACCGGTGGTAGTCTTGGGATCTCTGGATAAACGTCCATGAAATGTGAGATCAACATTGGGAACCACCATACGTATGGGAGGAACTTCTCCTTCGACTTCGTCTCCCTTTGACACATCTGGTCTGCTAGATCATTCCATATAAGCTGGGTCACGTCGTATTTCTTTGAAAAGACAGCTCAATGGAAGATGCGAAGGATATTTCCGTTCGCCTTGTCAAATTTGGAGTGCTTTGGGGAGAGACATTTATTGATGATGCCGAACAAAGTCCTCCACATATGTGGGTTCCCGCTATTTTGGAAATTCGCCCATTTGGTCAGCGGGGGCTTGTATTCCATCCGGAGCATATCTTCCACGATCTCCGCGTCCGTTGGAAGTTGATCGTAGTGTTCGTGGTGCGGGAGATCGAGCACCATGGCCATTATGTGTTTGTTCAGGACGACGTGTCTTGTATTGATCTGCGTCGTGTATTCCACGTTATCTCCGACGACATAGCTCTGCATATGTCCCCAGAATTGCTGGAGGTAGACCATCTGTACGGAAGCGATCATTGTCAGAGCTGGCCAAAGTGGGTGTTCTTTGAGGATGGAGATGATAACTTCATCCGGACACCGAAATGTAGCAAGGTCCAACTGATAGTTGATGTCGTGGACCGATCCAGCATTCAGAAGGGTAGATGTTAGCATATGCTGGTTGTGCCATTTCTGTAAAGAATGAAATAAACTTTATTAGATAAAATTTTCATATATGAATTGATGGAATTAAATGTGCATGGCGAAAATTTCATAGAGAAATTTCAAAATTTTCTAAGTGTTAAAGTTTATTAGCGAAAGACTTAGTGAAAAAGTTGAAAAATTTGCTAAGTTTTGTTAGCGTATTTTTATTCAATCGGGAATTTATTCGAACGTTAAGTATTGCGATCGAAAAGTTTCGCTGAGTAATTTTGCGATCGAATAAAAAGTTGTCGAAAAACTTAAGTTTTTCGCCGTTTATGTTTGCGATCGAATAAAAAAATATCAAAAAATTAAGTTTTCGCCGCGAAGTTTTATGGTCGAATTAAAATATATCGAAAACTAAAGGTTTTCGACGCTGAGTTTGCGATCGAATAAAACTTAACGAAAACTAAAGTTTTTCGACGACACTATTTGCGATAAGAACTTTTTCGATCGAATAATTTTCAAATCAAACAGTAAACGCTTAACACGTAAATGTCGATTTCTGGGTAAATCATTCGTTAAACTGGATTCAAAATGTTCAGAAAACAGTTGCGAATCCAAATATCATGATTTTAACCCAAACGGTCGAGTTTAAACGTGTTAATTTGAGAGTTTAAAATCGTTTCAGTCGAAAAAGTATAAAAATGAAATTTCTTCAAATGTTTTTGAAAAACAATTTGTGAATCATGTGTTTTTCACCGGAAAGTGATTCAAAACGTGTTTCTACCTTCGAAATCGGCGAGTTTAGGAAGAAAATCACTGAGATAAGTGAGGTTTTGGTGAAATCGCCGAGAAGAGTTCGAAGAGTGTTTGGAGTCGAAAAGTTTTTCTATGGAGAGAAGTTGCGTGTGAGGGAGTTTTTCGATCGCTAAAGTGGTATTAATACTTTACGATCAGGTAAGGTAAAAAAAATACTTTGGGTCGTAAAAAAAATATTTTGGGCTTTCGTTAAAATTAAGGTCTGATTAAACTAAAATTTAATCTTTTATGGATTAACCCAAAACTAATTTGCTCAGTGCTCCCCGTATTTCAGAAATAAGTGCAATTATCTCCGAATGTTGATGACATTCAACACTTGACTCCTCGGATAAACTCGAAATATTTTGTGATGCTTAGAAAAAATATTATAAGTCGTGTTTTACAAGCAAATCATATAGGAGAAGAACAAATTCTCATGTAAAAACTCCACCTCAACAATTGCATGTATTAACTTTTCAGCATTTAAGCACATAGTTAATACAATTTTGCATATGAAAATTTACTATGTAAACACAAGTAACGCATAATTCAGCATAGATTCATCAAAATTTTGCGTTTTGCAAGAAAATTTTGCATATTATCAAGTCTGAACCAATGCATGTATTAATGCATTTAAAATGTGCGAATGATATTTTCTATAATAAAAAAAAAATTATCGTGCGAATGATATTTTCTATAATAAAAAATATTTTAATCATAAAAATTTTTATTTTGGGGTCAGATTGTACATTATGAACATTATCACGCAAAAATTTCTCATGACATATAAAAAAATAATTTGCCGTCAAATCATGTAACTAAACTAATATTCTAAGATCATAGTTTGAATCATTTTGCCAACTCTCTCAAGTTTCGCTCATAGCACTCAATTTATTTTTATCATGGAGATATTTAGTGGATATATCACTCATATCAACACGACAAAATTATATCAATTAATTTGTTATCGTAGCATATTTAATCAACATACTAAGTGTAAAGTTCATCATTTTGAATCAAATGGACTTTGAATGGTTATTTTTAGGCTCTGACTAAAAGGGTGGGATTTTGGGTTTAGAGTGCTTAAAAAAATTCTTCAATTCCAGATGTCCTATTTGAAATTCATTTCATATCCTTTAGCTTTTCTTTTCTTCTTTACTAGCTCAAGATGAGTATCATCTTCTTTACAAAACTTTGAGAGATGAAATCTTCTTTTGGGGCCGAGACCGTGTTCCTTTTGAAGGTTCCACAGTTATGGAATTCGAACCCTAGGCCGTGCCTCTGTTCTTGTTTTCTCTATTTATAAGATCTAGTTGTTAGAAAAGTTCACTTCGAGGTGCTTCTCTTCTAGGAGTTACGAGATTATCTAGGAGAAGTTCACATCGAGATCCGTGTTTCTCTTCTATAATGATTGAAAAATTCATCATGTGCATCTCTTCTATAATGATTGAGACTTGTAACTCTTTTTCTCCCCCTCTTTTTCTTGATTGAGCAACCCCAAAACTTAGGGATAATGTTGAAGGCTTTATCGAGTTTCATAAGAAAAAGAATGTCGGAGAAGGCTCAAATGGGAATTCTAAAGGTAAAAGTAAAGGATTTATAATTTGGGCTAAGTGAGGAATTTCCTAATTTGCCCTTATCATTTTCATGACAAACTAACACGAAAGTAAGAATGAAGCTATGATGTACAAACCAAAAGATAGTCATTTGAAGTGTGACACACTCGAGAATAGAAAATATTGAGGTTCAAATTCTCACATATATAATGTGGCTTTGTGTCTAGTGAAACAAACGAGGCTCTTTGAATAAAAGAAAGTCACATGAATTTTTAGACAAAGTACTTCATCATATATCAAAGAAATATTTTTGTGAGTATTTCAAAATAGTCAAAATTATCGTCATCCCCCATTATATATATATATATATATGTACTATTTTATTTTTATTTTTGTTTTTGTATATAAAAAATTGAAAGATAGAGTCACGCAATATAATCAAGGAATATCGAGAAGCACATAGAATATTATATAGAAGTATAATAGAGCATGTAAAACACATTTCAAGTAAGATTGAGATCATCCTGCCTAACTTAGCAATAAGGAATTGGAATCGTTTTACATCCAATGCCTTAGTGAATAAGTCGGCAAGTTGAAGCTCAGTTTTTACAAAATACATATCTATAGTGCCTTTTTCTACATGATCTTTTATAAAGTGATAGCGAATATATATGTGTTTCGTGCGTGAATGATGAACAGAATTGCATGTAATGGCAATAGCACTTTGAGAATCACTGTAAATGGGAATGTTATTAAATTCAAACCTGTAATCACGTAGTTGTGTCCGCATCCATAGAACTTGCGAGCAACACCTGACGTACTCCGCCTCGGCCGTCGAGGTTGACATGCAATTCTGCTTCTTTAAGGACCATCAAACCAACTTATCGCCTAAAAATTGTGCTCCGCCAGGCGTGCTTTTTCTGTCTATTCGACAACATGCATAATCAGCGTCAGTATATCCAATTAATCTAAAATCAGTATCTTTTGGATACCATAGCCCTAAGTGTGGAGTTCTTTTGAGATAGCGTAGAATTCGCTTGACTGCATGCATATGGGACTACTTTGGGTCAGCTTCAAAACGAGCACAGAGGCAAGTGGTGAACATGATGTCGGGCCGCCTGGACGTCAAGTAGAGAAGAGATCCGATAATGCTACGATAGGTTTTGATGTTGACTGCTTTTCAAGACGGATCAGCATCCAATTTGCAGTTTGTTAACATGAGAGTGAGTGTTCATCGGTGTGCTCTTGTCTTGATTAAATCTCTTCAGAATATCTCGGATATATTTGGTTGGACTGATGAAGATTCCATCTTCGAGTTGCTCTACTTGTAGTCCAAGAAAGAATTGGAGTTCTCCCATTAAGCTCATTTCGAATTTGGTCTTCATGAGATCACCAAATTTCTGACAGAGATGTTCATTCGTCCAGCCTAAGATGATGTCATCAACGTAAACTTGAACGATCATCAGGTCTTTGCCTTGTCTTTCGATGCAGAGTGTCGTATCGATGGTTCCTCTTATGAAGTTGGACGTGACTAAAAATTTGCTAAGGACATCATACCAAGCACGAGGGGCTTGTTTTCGTCCATAGAGAGCTTTGTCCAATCGATAGACATAATCTGGATGGTTCTCGTGCACGAACCCGTCGGGTTGAGCGACGTAGACTTCTTCTTTTAACACACCGTTGATAAATGCGGTTTTAACATCCATTTGATAGACTTTGAAGTCTTTATGAGCCGCGTATGCTAGAAATAGTCGAATTGCTTCGATACGTGTCACCGGAGCATACGTCTCGTTGTAGTCAATTCCTTCTTGTTGATTATACCCCTTGGCTACGAGTCGTGCTTTATTCCTGATAACTTCACTGTTTTTGTTCTTATTTTTTAAGACCCATTTAGTTCCAATAATCGTTTTGCCTTGCGGTCGATGAACTAATGTCCAAACTTGTAGACGCGCGAGTTGGTTGAGTTCATCTTGCATCGCGATTACCCAATCCGGGTCTTTAAGGGCTTCGGCAAACTTAATTGGTTCGTTTGGCTTAAGAAGCATGTGAATAATCCGATGTGTGTAGACGTCCTAGTGCGTACTCAACTTGAAGGATCACCGATTATTTGGTCGATAGGATGAGCTCAAGTCCACTTGCATTCATGAGAAAGAACCGAAGTAGATCCATCGTTGATTTGTAGACCGAAACTTCCTGAATTGATGGGCTGATCATTCGTAGTTGGGAAATTCACTTCTGAGGTTGAATTGGAAGGAATTTCCTCATTTGCATTTGTAGGAGCTGCAACACTAGTTGAAGATTCAGAATTAGGAGAGTCTAGAATAATTGTTGGAATCTGAGGATTGGGAGTCTCAATTTGTATTGCTTTCGTAGAGGGAGAAGGAGCACTGCTTGGTATAGAATGAGACGAAGCATGCATTTGAGACTCGTTCCGATAAAAATGTTCAAATAGAAAATCCTAATCTTCTAGGTCGACGGGAATTACTTCGTTTTACTTTGAGATTGAAGTTGTCGGAAGTTGTTGACTTTGTGTCAACACTCCTATAAGATCGAGTTTTGAATTGTTTTGTTCAGAAGCCAACTTGGTCACTTCTTGAAAAGTGACGTTGTAGCTTTCGAAAATAGTACGCGAAGACTTGTTATAGACGCGGTATGCTTTAAAAGTGGATGAATATCAAACAAAGACGGCTTCAAATGCTTTAGGGTCGAACTTGCTTCGATTCTCCCGATCGTTGGCCACAAAACATTTTCACCTTAATACTCTGAAGAATGAGATATTCGGAATCCTTTGATTAATTATCTCATACGGCGTATTTTCAAAGCGTTTGTGAATAATCGTCCGATTTTTCGTAAAGCACGCGGTACTCACTGCTTCAGCCCATAGAAAATGAGGGAGACCGGAATGTATTAGCATTGTTCTTGCAGCTTCAACTAGAGTCCGGTTCTTCCGTTCTACGACGCCATTTTGTTGAGGCGTTTTAGCGGCTGAAAATTGTTGAATAATTCCAAGTGACTGATAGTTATTGCTGAAACGTTGATTCTTGAATTCAGTTCCGTTGGATTTTCTTTTGCAGGAGATTCGAGTCGTATTCACAAAGCTTATTATCAAGTCCCCAGTCTCATCCTTAGTTCGGAGATATATTTTCCAAGTGTAGCGAGAATAATCATCGACAACTACTAACTCATATTTACGACCGTTGATATTTTTGTACACATTGGTTTACAAAGGTCCATGTGAAGTAATTTCAAGGGTCGAGATGTAGACGCAACTTGCTTGAGTTTGTGTGATGCTAGCTTCATTTTTCCCATTTGACAAGCCGAACAATTTTGCTCTTGATGTTTGGAAATCGTCGGTAGACCGTGTACCAACTTTTTGATAGAGAGTTTGTGTAGAGCATTGAGACTTAGATGAGACAGGCGTTGATGCCATAAGATGTTCCTCTTGATTGTAGTCTATGAGATGAGGCAAACAACTGTCGAAGGTTGAACTGTTGTTAGATTGATGGTGTATAGATTAGATCTTCGAGATCCTGTTAGAAGTTCTTGTTTCTGAGTATTTAAAATTCTGCACTGATCAGCTAGAAACACCACTTGAAATCCTTTATCGCAGAATTGTCCTATGCTGAACAGGTTGTGTTTAAGACCTTGGACGTAAGAGACATCTTTGATTGTCAGATTGTGCAGTAGAATATCTCCAAAGCCTAGTATTGGAGGTGAATCGTTATTGCCGAATCTGACTTTTCCGTTTTAACGGTCTTGATAGTTGCTCAACAGTTCCTGATTTCCCGTCATGTGTGTGGAGCAACCGGGATCTAAATACCACACATGATGGATCTGCATAGAAAAATATTAGAGAGACATAGGTACCCACTTAGTAATGGGTCCTCTCGGATTAGCAGATTTGATAGGTAAGTTTTTTTCATTTTTGGTTCCTAAATCATTTATGCTCTTAGGTACTCAAACCAACTTGGAATTAGTTGGTTTAAGTGGTACCTCTTTAGGCAACTTCGCCTTGTAGGCTTGTGTTGGCCTAGATGGTGTCTTGGGAACCCATTGAGGTTGAACCTTACATGGGAGATTAATTTCAGCACGGACAAATGTCTTATTAATCTTAGTGCATGAGAAAGTCTTTTCTCTAGTTAGTCTCTTAAGGTGTTTGGCTGAGTGTACTTTGACCGTTTACCTTAAATGAGGACAAGAATGTATCGAGCTATAAGATTTCTTTATAACCGGATCTTGTTTCCTACGAGACTTAAGATTTGCATTTGTCTTATAATGATGGTTTATGGTTTTAGAAGTAGCACCGATTTCAAAATTTGTGCTTTCAAATTTAATAGGCTTTAACGCATAAGTGGAAGCAACAACATTAAAATTAGAAACAACTGTCTTCTTACGAGTGTCCATAGTTTTTGATACAGAATGTTTTTTCAAATAAATCTTTTCTATAATTTTTCTTCTGAAATTCTATCCTAGACACTCTTTCCTTTGCATGATTCACCTCTTTTTCCACTCTACATGTTGATGTAGTAGAAAAAGAGTTAGTAAAAATCTTTTTCCTTTTTGAAGCATTTAAGGACTCTTTTCCTCCCTTTACAGTTTTTAAAGAAGATTTATCCTCTTTTAAAATATTTTTTAAAATAACGGGAGGTGTTTTCCTAGATTTGATCTAGTCCTTAATTAATGATTTTTCTTTTAAAGTAAAATCAGGACAAGATTTTAAAATTGAGGAAGTTTTGAGATTAGAAATCTCCAATAAAAACTCATTCTTTTCATCTTTGAAATTCTTTCTTTCTGTTTCTAAGGAAGCGTTTAAATCATCTAATTTCTTAATAATAGCAGGGATATAACAGAAAGTAGAATTTTGAAAATGAGCAATATTTTCTTCCTAAACTTTAGGCAGATCTTCTAAAGGATATATTGAATTATAGTCACTAGACAGGTTAATTTCCCGTGTCTTGTAACTATTATTCAATTCGGTGTAGTCAAAGGGGATATCAGTCCTATTAGTGGCTTTTCGTTTAGATTCTTCTAAGGCATTTATTTCGGAAGAATTAGTAAAGGCCATTGGAGAAGTTAATCCTAATCCCATATACTTTATATAACTGTTTCACATTGACCTTTTTCAAGTTACAAGGATTGTTAAAACCTAAGCCTTCTTTGGGATTATAAAATTCTATATCAAGAGGTTGATTTAGAAATATATACTGATCCGTTTGCCCCCTTTTTGTTAGAAGATCGTCTAATGTTTTAATCCTAGAGTAAAGCTTCTTACGTTCGTCAGAGATTTCTTAAAATTATTTCTAGAAATTTCTAAATCTCTCTGACAATCGATAAGAGTCTTACTAAGGTCATTTATTTCTATCTCAGAGGTAGTTATCCTAGATTTAAGACTAGTTATGGTTTCTTTAGCATTAGATAAGAGAATATCTAAGTTAATTGTTCTATCTAATTGCTTTTGAAAATTATTTCACTAAGGGCTAGTCTTTCTTCTAATTCCTTTTTACTTTTCCGTTCATTTTTCATGTTAGAATACTTAATTTGTAAAGATTCTAACATGTTTAATAATGTAGAATTAGGCATCATTACCTCTTGTGATGACGTGGATGCTTTTTCTTCATCATCTGACCTCCTTGATGAGTTATCGTTTGAGGCATCGTCAAGGTATGCCATTAGAGCAAGATTTTCGTCTTCGGAATCTGTGGTATCTTCCAGCCAATGCTCTTGTTCAGTCATCAGAGCTACTCCAGCCTCTTTTTGTTTAGTTAGTTGGAATATTTTGGAGTAGTAGTTGGCGTCCTTCTTCTTGGAAAGTTTGCATTCTCTGGCGAAGTGCCATATCTTTCCACAATTGTAGCACTTTTGTGGTTCTTTGGCGTTTTTAGATTCTGACGACTCGGCCGGTCTTTCCTTGTACTTGGAGCTTGATGTCCGAAGTCTAATAGCCGAAGAGGAGGATTTATTTTTATAGAACTTTTTGCTCATCATCTTAGTAATGAGAGCCAATTGTTTCTTGAACTCTTTCATATCTGGCTCGGTGTCCGATTCGGATTCGTCTTCATCTTCTTAAGAACTTGGTAACTTGATGCTTTTATCCTTGCGAGATCGACTCGTTTTTCTTTTAGAAACTAGAGCTATAGAGTCTTCGATCTGCTTGCCCTTAAGTTCTTTTTGTATCTCGGTTATATCTTCCTCGTGTTGAGCGAGATTATCAAAGACGGCGTGGATATCCATTTCGTCCAAATCCTTATTTTGACGTATTTGATTGGATATTTTCTTCCACTCCGGTTGAAGAGAAGAGAGAAACCGGATGTTGACCTCCATGTTGTTCTTGAAAATTTCTATCTTCCTCATCTCATTGAGAAGAGTTAAATAATGTTGATAGAGTTCATAAACGTTTTCCTCCGACTTTGCCTCGAATGAGTCGTAAGTGGTTAGAATATTAGCTTTCTTGGCTTTGACTCCGACTTCGGTTCTTTGCATCAGTTGTGGAGCTCGTCCCACATAGCTTTTGCACTTGATAGACTATCTATTTGCATATAGATGTCATTCGGAATTCCTTGCATTAGGATAATTTTTGCTCCTAAGTCTGCTTTTGCTCTTAATCGCTCCCCCTCGGTGTATTCAATAGGAATTTTGAGTCTTGTAGTGGCGGGAATGGGAGGATTGTTAGTGGCATCGCCTTCTTGGATGAGCCAAAATTGAGCGGGACCTTCTTGAATAGAATCTAGCAAATTGGTAGCTTGATCTTTTGTTTCCAAGAAGTTCATGAATCGGCTTTTCCAAACGGTGTATTCGCCTTTTCGTAGAATTGGAGGGCGGACTTCGTTCCCAAGTAAGCATCCATTTATAGTTGATTGGTAGAATCTTCGTGAAAGTTTGGAATCGAAATGGTAAAAGTGTTTCCCAAGTAACAAACTTCGTTTGTAATGTTTGATTCGTACTTTAAGCAATTTCCCTTTCAAACCTATTATTCGATTGTTAAAGAGAAATTGTTTTGATTTCGAAAAATATTTCATATGAGAATTGATACATCAAAATTATGCTAAAAAAATTTGAATTTAAGAACGAAAATTTGTAGTATCGTAGAAGATAATTTTGAGTCAAATATTTTTCCTAAGTTCTGAAATTATGAGTTTTGATTTCTTTTAAAACAGTGTAAAATGTGTGTGTGTGTGTTTGAGCAGTGGTCGAAAAAGTTTTCGAGCAATAAAGTTTTCGATTTAAAAATTTTTCGAACCTTTAATCGAAAAAGGTTTTCGATCGTATAAGTTTTTCGTGGTATTTATCGAAAATTATTTTTTGAACATAAGAGTTTTGCAGAGTAAATATCCTATCGACAAATAGTTTCTCGAATAGTTTTCCATGAAGTTTGACTCAAATTGTTGACAAAGTTTTTCGAGTGTGAATTATTCCATCGAAATATGTTTTCGCTAAATTTTGACTCGATAATTTAAATGATTGAAAATCTTTTGATCGAAAATCTTGTGATCGAAAAACTTGTTTTACTATTACAAGTTTTTCGAGTCAAAATTAGATATTTATTTGGCGAAAACAGTATCCGTTGAAAAAAATACGCTTTATTACGCTCGAAAAAGATATTTATATATGAATCGAAATACTAATTATCGAAATAATGTTTTTCGAGTCTTATATTTGAGTAAAACACACGAGAACAGTGTTTGTCATCGAAAAACTTCTCGGCTGCAAACTTATTCGAAAAATTATTTTCGAGCCAAGTTTTTCGATCGAAAATCGATGAAGAAATGTCTTCAAGATCAATGTAACAGTGAAAAATCCAGATTCAACCAAAATGTTCATATTAGGAGTTGAAATTTTGGCAATCACTCGTTTCTTAGTTCTGAAAATGAACAAACACAAGATTAACCATGTTTTACAGCAAAATACATCGATTATGAGGAAAATCAAATCGTAACCAAAACTTGATCGCAAACGGAAATATCGATCAAAATCGAAAATCTGAATTAATATGACGTTCTAAGCGATTGAAATCAGCACATAAATCATTCATAACTGTTAGTTCCAGTTATATCCAATACGATTAAGTTCGGTGAAGAATTCGATAGAAAATGTAAAACTTTACGATGAACACGTTTGAATTTGGCGCGGAAGCTTGAGAGCGTTCTTCACGTTGTAAAGCTCGGTTTTCTATTAAAATGAATTCCTAACCCTAATACATCACATTAGGGTTCCTTATATACCAAATAAGGAATGTATATTTGCTAAGTAGTCCTAATCTATGGCTTAATTACAATTAAGCCCAAACTACTACTATATTACAAGACTAAGATAACGTTTATATCTGAACACAATAAAAATTTCCTAACAATCTCCCCCTTTGTGTTCAATCTTCGCTTGAGCGTAGGTTATCTTGTCTTGTTTTGAAAAGATTCCTCGAGTCCTAACAATATCCCCTTTATGAGATTATTTGTGTAATCTCTTCCTTTATCTTTTCTTGTGGTCTCTTCATTCTTTGGAGATCTTCAAGCTCACCATGTCTTGTAATACTATTCTCGGCACCGGATCTTTCTTCTAATTTTCTTTTGAAGTTCGTCTCCAAATGTCGGAAGGTGTGTGAAGTTGCTTGCCGGATTTTTGAAGAATTTCCTCTTTTGTGTTCCATCTCTCCCTTAGATAGCAACAAAACTCCCCTTATTTTAGTTCAACCTTGTGTTGGGATCGGGGAATTCGATACGAGCGGCAACTTCGGTCATTGAAGCTCGTGGTGTTTGCTTGATTCGACGACGCTTAAGAATTTAGTATTTCCGATCAATCTTGAACTTTCGTTGTTGTATTGCTCCCATTTCTTTAGTACTACTCCCCTTCATGATGATCGAGTGGGGAGATCGTCATGGCGATGTATCAAAATGGAGCATTGTTGTTCGCAAGAAGATTGTATCGTCGAGACAAGAAGATGAAGTTTGTAGATTTCGTAGGAAATCAAATTCGGTAATAACCCGAAGGAGCCACGAAGGCATTCCGTCGATATGAAACCGGGGCCACATAGGCTTTCCGTTGTTGGTTTGATGTTGGAACGACATGACTTCCTTTCAATCATCGAAGCATGTCTGAGAATGACATGTCTACGAAAGTTCTAACTTGATCACAAAGACCAAGTATATAAAAAGTGTATGTGTCCTAGAAAATTATAAAAATTTAGGAAGTGAGGACACACTAGACACGATGTGGTCAATGAAAGCGTGGTACGGGGTGGATTACCACTTAGTTCAATATCTCCCACTTCCGAGTGAAGTGGTGATAGTAGATGTGGCTCCCCATGAGAAAACGAAACATCGGTCTTTAGGAGACGATGAGTGGGTAAGGCTCGGATGTGCATGCGCCAGTCAACCTAATGCGGCGTCTTCTACTCGGGAGCTAATAAAATTAGCACCTGTACCTATGGGGTTAGTCGGAAATATTTGTGAGATAAGGGATTTATGTACCTAAAATTTCCAAGTCATCATCGAAGTCATCTTGCTTGTATGATGTAGGGTAGGTGGTAGGTCGGATCATCTCAAATGCTCGGACCCGTTCCGGGGTTAGGATCAAGTCGGTTTAGAATGAACCATGGGAACTAGAAATTCATGCTTCCGAGATACGAGATGAGTGATGCTTTATTTAAATCAGCAAGCCGGAGCAAGTCAATTAAAAAGACCATTTGGATCGTCATGAAGATTGTCACATTTGCCAATTGGAAATATTTGTCCGTTTTAAGCTCGAGATTCTTCCTTGATGTCCGTCGAAAGTTGTCGGAGGAAATATTCATGAAGCTTAATGAAGATGAGAGGAGATTTTCTTTTTCTCTTTTTTTTTTTTATTTTCTTCTTCTTTTTTTTTATTTTCTTCTTCTTTTTTTTTTATTTTCTTCTTCTTTTTTTTTATTTTCTTCTTCTTTCTTCTTCTTTTAAGTATACATGTATATTTATTAGTAATATATATTAGTATATGATATTATATATATATATGGTTTGCAGGAGAGAGGTTGTCGGGTCGGAGTCGAAAAGTGGAGCTATCGAGAAATTAATTTTTTTTCGGATGAAATCTATCGAGAAATATTTCGAATGAGGTGCATCGAAAAAAAAAATTCGGATGAGGTTTGCGATAAGATTTCTCGATAGGTAAGCCTTTAAAAAAAATTCGATTCGAATGAGGTGCATCGAAAAAAAATTTCGGATGAGGTTTGTGATAAGATTTCTCCATAGGTAAGCCTTTAAAAAAATTTCTCAATTCGAATGAGGTGCATCGAAAAATATTTTCGAATAAGATGTATCGAAAAAAAATTTCGAGTGAAGTGTATCGAAAAATATTGTCGAATGAGGTGTATCGAAGAAAAAATTCGGATGAGGTTTGCGAAAAAATTTCTCGATATAGTGGAGAAAATTTCTCGATAAAAAATTTTACTATATCGTTCTATGAGAAAATTTCATGAGAAAGTTGTACGAGAAAAAAAATTGTTGATAAACTTTTCGCATTACGTCTCAAGAAAGTTTGTCGTAAAAAAATGTGTCGAGAAGTTGTTATGTCCTACTATATCAACTACCGATCGATCTAAGCATGAATTCTAGATATTTGAATGACAAATCTTACAAAATACCTTCGGTCGAATATCTTCTTTGAAGATCTTGAGAGAGAATGTTTTTCAATCGCTATTGTCTCTCTTAGAATGTGAATTCAATGCTTGTATTTTTCCGAAAATAAACTTGTGTTTTGATTTTGATAGTGTACATTGTATTTATACATATTTACATGGTATATTTACTATTTGGTCATACACTATCAAAACTACTAATTACGTCCCTAATTACAAGGATAATAAAATTACAAAGCACAATTCTAAATTCTCTTCAATCTCCCCCTTTGTGCTTGTCTGCGTTTCAACTCCTTTTATCTTTGTCGGGCGTAAAACGATTTTTGTAATCCCAATGCTGTCTCGTAACGTCGAACAGCATTCCTCAGCTCCAATCTCTCATTAATCGCATCCAGAAGCTCGTTTAATAGTGGGGCCTCTTCTTCACAAAGATCTTCGAAGATTGTCTCTTCAGTGATCTCTTCCAATCTTTTCTGGATGTTCTTCCTCACTAACTTTAATGTCCCGTCACAGAACTTGTGGATCTCTGACTTCATCATAGCTCTCGTCTTTCCAATGATTGGATTCCGATAAGTTATGGCGAGGCCAGGTTTCTTGAAAATGTAGTTCTCGGGCAAATTGTTGAGTGGAAGCCCTTCATGAGCGGAGACTCCATGTTGACCTTCTTCATATTGTTCTCTATAGCAATTTGAAGGTCGTGTGCGGTGTGATACTTGATCTGCCGCACCATGAATCTCTTCAGTCCCTGGATTCCTTCAGTCTTGATATATCCGGAGTGCATCTGATATTTTCTCTTGTACATCTGATACAGACGGTAGACCTCATCCGGTGGAAGGAAAGGGAGATAGCTTTCATCTATCTCTTCTCGAGTGCGGTTGTTGTCCGCTCGCTCAATGATGTAGATAGGGGTAGGGTAGCTTCCGATCGTATGCAGAACTCCGATGAGTTGGAGAATCGGTGACTTATCCCTGAAGTTTTTCTTCAGTTGATCAGTTGGGATGCCCTCGGGGCCAAGATAGTTGTGCATGAAGATGTGCTCCATTTTCTTCCTATCTTCCCGGTGTGAGATGCCTTGTATATTAAGTTCGTTGAGCTTCCTTATCCGATTTGGAGCCCTCCAGATCTGCTTTGTAATATCTTCAATAAACAAAACTTCAATTCTGATATTCTCCCACGGCGTCTCGACTCTAACTGTCCCTTTTGATAAGCGGGGAGGAGAGTCGACTCTGTGACTGATCATTTCTGGTAGCTCTGGGAGGGCAGAATTATAGTTCTCGCCTTCTTGAAGTTCTTCATCTTCAAGCAATACCAAGTCCACTGAAGCTTGTTGTAGGAAATATCTGACATTGGAGAGTCGGGCTTGAGCAGCTACCTCTGGTTCCCATTGCGTCGTCCATTTCTCATTTAAGATATAATCGTCTACGATCAGATGTGGATCGTAGACGACTGCTTCTGTTTGGGCTTGGAGGAGGTTAGAGGTCGGGATTGGATTTTGATTTGTAGGAGATGGAGGTAGTGTGTAGGATGTGGTGGCAGATGTGGTTGTTTGTTGGCGGGTCGTGGGTTGTGTGGTTGGTGAGTTTGAGGATGATCCTCCAGCTTCTTGAGTCTTCGTTTGTTCTCAACTCACACCACGACCGCTCCGTGTGGTTCGTTGCCGTTTCTCCCCCTCATGATGATTCGGATCATCGGGATCGGCACGTCTTCGTTTGGTGCGGGAGCTTTCTTCTCGGCACCTTGTTTGACATGACGGCTCGGGTTCATCTACCAGCCTTTTGTAGAGACTATCCTCAGCGGGGGTCCTGGTATCTAAGGCGAGGAGTCGGGAGATGAGTATGTCATGAAGTTGGGTGATCAGGATGGTATAAGGGTTGATGAGTGAAGGTGATGGAGTGGGGTGGTGAGGGTGGGTTGTATGGGTGTGTGTATGGTGGTGCTAAGAGGTGGTGAGGAGACGGGGGTGGTTTGGGTGTCGGTCAGAGCAGCCTCGGAGACTGGTGCTTTCCCGGTATCTCTTCGGGAAGTCTCGATAGCCTTAAGCATACGGTCCATCAGACGATCTTCTAGAGAAGATATGGTTGTGGAGAGTGCTTCTTGTAAGCGTTGCTCCATCACGATCATTGGTGGAGTGGGGCCAGGGAGGTGCTCCACTGTCACAACATCGGAAAAGGTTTCCAATGTGCCGCCTTGACTAGGTCTTGAGGTTCCGGAACGTCCGGGGACATCGTTATCAACTCTGAAGTCACCACTTCAATGGGTTGGCCTATTGTTTGCTCCGAAAATATCGGGGGTCCAATAGGGCTTCCACCCAATCCTTGAGATGATACGATAGGTATCACCTCTATGGGTGTTGAGACAGATTCAATTGGAATCTGTGTGGTTTGCTGATCCATTATCGGTGGAGATGTTGTCACCGAAGCCGGTACTATTGAAGGAGATACAAACGGGGCCGAGAGTTGCTGTCGGCGAGAGCCCCTTCTCTGGAGTCTGTATTCTTCATCCGAGTTAGTGGCCTCAGGAGATACATCTTGAGGAACACCTTCGGGCTCGACGGCCGGTGTCTCTATCTCCTGAGCCGTGGCTTCGGGCTCCGTTGTTTCCACCAGCGATTCCCTTTGAGAAGGTGCCGGAGCTGGATCCAAGGCTCGTACCATCTCCTCCGTGATTGAGTTATTTTGACAGTAGTCTTGGTAGGCCTCGTCCGTTAGATCAGCTAGTCTTAGCAGCTCCAATGGGATCAGCATTGGTTAGAGCGCTAGGTCGGCTGCCTTCGGGTTGTGAAAGAATCGAAGGCGAGGTGGAATGTATTCTCCAACTGGTGGTAGTCTTGGGATCTCTGGATGAATGTCCATGTAGTGTGAGATCAGCACCGGGAACCACCGTACATAGGGGAGAGATTTGGCCTTCGAGTTGGTCTCCCTTTAACGTATCTGGTCCGCTAGATCATTCCATATCAGCTGGGCCACATCGTATTTCTTTGAGAAGATCACTCCATGGAAGATGCGAAGGATATTCCCGTTCGCCTTGTCGAAGCCGGAGTGTTTTGAGGAGAGACATTTATTGATTATGCCGAACAACGTCCTCCACGGATGTGGGATCCCGCTGTTTTGAAAGTTCGCCAGTTTGGTCAGCTGAGGTTTGTATCCCATCCGGAGCATATCTTCTACGATCTCCGCGTCCGTTGGAAGTTGATCATAGTCATCGTAGTGCAGGAGATCGAGCACCATGGCCATCAGATTTTTTGTCAGGGCGATATGTCTTGTATTGAACTTCGTCATGTATTCCAGGCTATCGCTGTTGACGAAACTCTGCAAACTTCTCCAAAATTGCTGGAGATAGACCATTGCTACGGTGGACGTCCTGGTCAAGGATGGCCATAGAGGGTGTCATTTGAGGATGGAGATGATGACTTCATCCGGACACCGAAACGTAGTAAGGTCCAGCTAGTAGTAGTTATCTTGGACTGGCATGTAACTTCCAGAGGGGTAGATGGTTGGGTAGATTGGAGTTGTGTTAGGAATTAATTGTAGTGTCCTTAGTTAGTATTTGAGTTTTGGGTCAATATTAGTTAATTTATTGTATTTGGGGTCAAATTGTAAATATTTTATTGTTTGAGTCCCAAGCCTTAATATACCAACTCATGTGGTATATAAGGCATCCCATTAACCCTAATTAGGGTTGGTCAAGGTATAATTCTTAAAAGTAAGTTCTTAATTTCGGCACACACACACAAACACACACTGAAGGTGTTTTAAGAACTTTATCATTTTTAAGCCTTTGATCCTCTCTTGAGTGCGTAATCGGACTAACAAGTGGTATCAGAGCAAGACACGGATCGATCTGTGCAAATCTATACCAATTTCGTTTGATTTCGTCAAGATCGAAAGAGTTTACTAAGCAAATTTTATTTTCGATTTTTTTTCAAGTATTTTGGGTTAGATCTTGCTGTTATTGATGTTTTTAAACCTTTAAATGCTTGATTATCAGTCTTGGCTTGTTTAGGAACTCGTTTAGATTAATTTTCGTCAAGTTTGAGAAATTTCTGGGGAGAAATCGATTGAAATTGGTGTGTTTTAAAGTTGCTGGAAAAATTTCGGGCGTTTCTCTGTTTATTCGCTCGAAGTTCGTTCTTGAACCCGAAAATTAACTCAATTGAAATTCGCCGAAATTGAGAAAATTTTCAATCAGAAAATTGACCGAATTTGAGTAAGCTAAGTTTATTCGCCGAATTTGCTTTCTACTGTTTAAAATTAACGGCGAATTTGGTCGAATTTTAAAATTAAGATTGCCCGAATTTCAACTTAAAATTTTCGGCGAAGTTTTGATTTAAGTCACCCGAATTTCTTAATTCTCGGCGAACTTTTATCAGAAAGTCACCCGAATTTTGATTTTTTTTAATTCTCGACTGAATTTAGTTTACCCGAATTTTGAAAGTAATTTTCGATAAAATTTTTCCTACCTTAATTTAATCCTGAACTTCGGCGAACTTATATTTGTCACCCGAATTTTGATTTCCTTTGATTTCAAAATTCTCGACAAAGTCTTTTCATCCGAATTTCAGAATTCAAATTTCGGCAACAACTCTACAAGTGCCCGAATTTTACTCTTTCAAATTAAAATAAAAAGTCGATCACTTAAACACAATTTCTATCCAACCAAAATTTATTCAAACTTAACGTTAATCTTTGACGTTATTTCTCGAAACTGACCATTTAGGATTGCAGATCACGACCGTGAACGATCATTAAAAGGCACTCAACTACATCCATGGATATCATAGCAATCGGAAGTGATAACAGACCCCCAATTCTAACAATGAAAAGGGGGGAGTCTACATATAAAGATATGGCCAAGAATGACATCATCTTGGCCAAAACACAAAATTTGGTCACTGAGCTAGAAAATAAACTAGCTACTTCAGAAAAATCACTAGAATTAGCTGAAGCTAATCTAGTAAAATCTGAAGAAAAAGTAGTTTCCCTGACATCAAAACTGACCGTGCTTGAGCATATCCAGAATTCTCCATTAGAACACTTGCAAAAACTAGAAGCTCTGGAAAAGAAAAACGCAACAAATTATCAATGTGTGCTCAAACACTTAGGTGAAAAAGCAACTCTCAGATGTCATTTAGAAAATGCATCTGAGAAAATCTCGAAGCTTGAATCCGAGACTAATATGCTGAATGCAAATATTAGTCAATTAACCACTAGCCTGCGAATTAGTGAAGAAGAGCGTATTGGTAAAACAGATCAATACAATCTTCTAATGGAGGAACGTAAGAAGCTTTACTCCAAAATCAAAAGTCTGGAGGACCTCCTTACGAAAAGGGGACAAACCGACAAAACGATTTTCTTGAATCAGCCTAAGGACACGAGATTTTACAATCCACGTGAGGGCTTAGGTTTTAAGCCAAACCAACCAACCACTGATAAACGGCCACTTGCTCTTTACAATGCTGCATACCTAGGACTAGGAATACCTAGCTTGTTAGCCTTTCTCAGATCATCTGAAGAAGAAGATAACCTAGAACAGGAAAAGCGCAAGAACAAAAGCAAGGCCGAAATATCCTTGGATTACAAGGAAATCAACGATAGTTATGGAAGTAGGGAAATTCCTCTTTCAAATGACTATCTACATATGTTTCCCCATCCTCCCTCTGAATCTGATCAGCCCATGACAGAAACATCTAGCTCAAAGAACTCAGATCTTTGCCGAATTTACATTCCTCAAAAGATCAAGAATATTCAATCCACGATAGAGCTCGAACGGAAAACATTTCAAGCTGAAAAGGAGAAACTCCTTGAGAGAATTTCCTCACTTGAAAATCAATCATATGCTGATCTCGCTAAATCTTCTAAGTCGGAGTCTGTTACTATAACACCAATAGATTCCTCATCCATGAAGAATAGGCTAACTAAGAAGATTCTCATTCAAGCAACAGCTAACATCCCTTCACCATCTATGACAGATCTGAGACGGACAGAGACTGCTGGGAAGAAAAATTCAGGAACGCAAGAGAAGGATGCCAAAATCTTTGATAAAAAGACGAAGCAAAATTTGACTAGTGTTTCTGATTTAAAATTATTTCCAAAAACATTTAGAAATCTTTCTTCATGTAGTTCGAACTATGCTTCCGCTTATTCCCGTATTCCTTCCACAACAAGTTCTGTTAAGAATGTCAGTGATTATCTTACCTACGATAAGTGTATAGCTACGAATGCTAAATTTATACGTCGTAGAGATATGATTTCAGGAACACACACGAAAACGGTTCTACCATCCAAAACGTCCAACCTAAAAGTTGACGAAAAGGTAGCTAGAACATTCAGAAGGCCAACTCCCACTGAAACAAAAGCTAAAGCTCAAGCTTTAGAGAAAAAGGTCAAAAACGTGACCAAATCAGACCCAAAAATACCTGAGCAATCGAAAACCCGAGCTGAAGCTAAGGGAAAAGATTGCAAACAAATCTGGGTAATTAAAACAGTGCTTGCTGCATGCACAAAGCTCTGTTTTCCTTTAGGGGTAAAGAAAATTTGGGTACCGAAAAACTCAGGAAAGATACAAGCCAACCTGGTACACAATTCACCCAATCTTGCATGCACTTTAACCTCTGCAAATGCGAGGACCCGTCTTAAACGGGATCTCTAACACTGCTTAAACTTATCTTGCAGATAAGTCATGTGTGGTACTTAGACTCGGGTTGCTCCACACACATGACTGGAAGAAAAGAACTGCTGAGCAACTACACAGAGAGATTTGGTGGAAAGGAGGAGTTTATTTCATATTTATTAAGGGGGAGCATATTTCAATTTTTAGTAAGGAGGAGCTTATTTTTATTACGGGGGAGTATATATCATTTTATTGAGGGGGAGCTCTTTGACATAATATAAAATTCCGAATCTGCAATTTATTTGCCAAAATTTCATCCAAATCACGATGGAATCGACCTATTTTAATTTTTAGGTTTCGGGCAAATTCGAGTAAAATTCAAATTTTCATCCGAATTTCTGCTTTTCAATCCAAAATTCGGCGAATTTCTACTGTTCACTCGAAATTCGGCGAATTTCTACTGTACCCCGACTCCTCACAGTCGAATTCCATCGCCCGAATTTGTCAATTTCGGCAAATTCAATTTTAAAGACAAGCACCCGAATTTGATGAATGATGATAACAAATTCGATTTAATTTTTACTTACCCGAACTTCATTACAATTCGGCGAACAAAAATTTCAAATCCTCATTACCCGAACTTCATCAAATTCGGCGAACAAAACCTTTCAAATCCAAATTCGGCCAAATCAAACTTCGAGTATTAAACTTTTCAATGTACTCTTAGCCGAATTTGTGAACTTCGCCGCTTGTATTTCAAAAGTATAATCTTATTTACTTAAGCAAATTTCGGGCACTTTCATATAAAATTTTTCAAGTCCGAAATTTTTTTTTTCTAAGTAACGTCTTTATTTACTCTGCCTATGCTAACAATTTTCTGTGTTTCCTTCTTAGCAGATTGAATAAAAATGTTACGAGAAATTGACGAAGTATTCCCTCAAAGTCAATGGGCCACTAAAATTCCCAACAACCCGGCCATTGACTTTGACAATATCTCGGTCCCAGCGCCGATATCCTTGACCAACTCCGCCGAAGGGACTTATCCACCAAAAATAAAACCCGACAAGTCCTTCCCTACCTTCGGTGGTTTCCAGTGATAATAACCCACTTTCAAGACCTACACCCCGAGATAACCCGTCGACCGAGATCGGAGGGATACCAAATTCCCAAGCTAGCATCCCTCCATTCTTCCAAATCCAAATTTGATCTCGAGTCGATGCGGATCCCTGACCACCTCCTACAAATCGCTAATCCTTCCAACCCAATAGTAGCGAGGTACCTCCAATCCATCACCCTTGAAGACACTCCTATGGTTCGACAAAACCCAGTCGAACCTACCCCGGGAATTAGCCTACCCCAGCCTCAGTTAGGTCTAGGAAGCGCCGCTTCCCCTCCTCGTTCCTCACGAAAAACAAAACGAGGGGAAGACGTAAGACGCATACAGGAGCGTCGCACCAAACAAAAACATGATCGACCTCCTCAGTCCTCTAACCCACTACAAAGCCGGGCCGAACCCGTAGGAACAGGAGACGACACGATCGTCTCCCGAGTAGCAGTCGTGCCATCAGGCCCAAGCACGCAAATAACCCTTCCAACCCATTCGGTCGTCTCCCAACAGACGACCGTCTCAATAGCACCGGAGGAGCCACGACAACCATCATTGCCTTATTCGGAGGCAATAGATGTTGAATTAAGCAGTTCACTTCCTCCGACTGCGCCCTCCTTGATCACAGGTCTAGTGTCCGCACCAACTAAAATTTTTTCCATTTCTAGGACACATACACTATTTTCCGCACCTCTAAGTCTTCCAGACTTAGACAGAACGCTCTCTGACGTCACTCTGGGGTTAATCTCCGAGGGACTGAGCGGAAGCCCCGAAACGATCAACATCCCACCAGTCGTCTCGGGCCAACGGTCTGAGTTTGTCTTAGCACCGTTGCCACCGGTGTGCCTTGGTGGCCCCGGAAGACCCACTACAGTGGGCGGCACGTCAGAAATCTACTCTGACGTCGCGACAACGGCACGCCTCAGTGGCTCCGTTTTATTTCCCGATCCGTTTGTGACGGAGTCTCGGCTACGATCTTTTGGCGACGAACTAGTGGAAAAAGTCCGGGCCATGATCGAAACATCAAGACAAGACAAAGGCAAGACTCCAGTCACACACGAGACAGCTGCTGCTGTTCCTTCACTCACACAACCAGAAGAAGGACCGTGGGACGTGCCCATTGAAGAACTCTTCAACATTCTTTTGGCACGTATCCGGTCGGCGCCACACCTGACACCGAAGGAGAAAGAAATCCAGAGGCTGATTGACCCCACCAGCTGCCGAACACAAGCCGGGGGCCTATCTGGATCGCGGGACGACCCTGAAGACGAGGACCGTCCCGAGGGGGAGAACCGACAGCGTGGAGTCGAATCCCCTCACCAGCAGCAGCCAACAACCAAAACAGTCCAAGAATCCAACCCGCTGGATACCTCAAGCTCAAAAGGCAAAACAAAACAAGTCTCCAGCACCACAATAATATTCCCTACCATGGAGATCTCAACCACAACCGAACAAAATACACAAGAGATCTCCAATACACTTTCCCTTTCGACACCCACTCCAGTCACTATAAGCCTTAGCTCACCAAGAACCTTCTACCGACAAAGTCCACCTCAAGCCACATCTATTGACCTCCAAATCTCGGAAGAAATCAGCCAACTCTACAATCCACATGATGTGGTAGAGAAATATATATTTGAAGAAGGATGGCTGAAGCAACCGATGGACCTCCAGCTCGAAGCCAGATTTCGAGAAAACGCCAGACTATTCCTCGAAAAGGCGTCGATAAGCCTGGTGAAAGTCCATGAAGATGAGGAGCTGGAAGATCTGCAAAGTGACCTCCCCGATCTACCGGAACTACTCAAACATCAAGTCCAAAATGAGGATGCTCCACTTCTCATGTCAAAGATCGGGGCAACGGTCGATCTTCCGTGGCAAAACGTCAGAATCTTAGTTCCATACCAAGAAGAGATAAGGAAAAGAATCTGGCGTAAAGAGGATCAGCTCGTCAAATTGAACGAGCTGGAGCTACGTGGGATGACGCACCTGTCAGAGCGCAGAGCCAATCTCTACCTTCTTTCCCTAAGACGTCTTCATATGTTCTTAGGGAAAGGAAATGATCTGGCTGCTCTCAGGCGAGAGGAAAAGCAGAGGCCCCGAATACAAGCCGTAGAAAGAGTTGGAATAGATCGGCTCGGGACCTTCCTACTAAGCGTCTACCACGTAGTGAGGGAAGACGGTACAAGAGAGACCTTGACAGAGGCTGACTTCCCGTACATCAGAGCTGAAGACATCTCACAGATGATTGGAAGCTACCGATACGTGGGAACGCTGCAGGACCAGGACGTCAAATTAGGATACATGACGATCAAAAGGTTCATGCTCCGACAAATCAAGTACGGAGCGACGCACGACCTGCAGCTAGCACTGGAGTCAAATGTCAGAAAGGTCAACCTCACCAAACCATCATTCGAGCTCCCTGAACAAGTTGAATATGGTGAAGGCCACGTGTTCGAAAGTGAAGATCCAGCGGTGGTCTACATCAACTACAAGGGAGAAAAGCGAATATTGAAGACATCGGAGATACCAAAATTCTCCGACGGAACGCTCCTCATCATACGAGAGAAGTTGAGGAGCATACTGGATAAGATGGAAGGTGAAGGACCGGACACAAAAGCCAAGATACTGAATATGCTGAACAACATACAAGAAAGGCTTTCGTTCCGGAGGGAAATAAGGACGTACGAGCACAAGCTTGGACTACGGAACTCCGTGTACGCCCAGCAACGACCCAAAGGCTCAAAGAAACAGACAAAGACGAAGAAAGGACACTAAGGGGGAGAATGTTAGGAATTAATTGTAGTGTCCTTAGTTAGTATTTGAGTTTTGGGTCAATATTAGTTAATTTATTGTATTTGGGGTCAAATTGTAAATATTTTATTGTTTGAGTCCCAAGCCTTAATATACCAACTCATGTGGTATATAAGGCATCCCATTAACCCTAATTAGGGTTGGTCAAGGTATAATTCTTAAAAAGTAAGTTCTTAATTTCGGCACACACACACAAACACACACTGAAGGTGTTTTAAGAACTTTATCATTTTTAAGCCTTTGATCCTCTCTTGAGTGCGTAATCGGACTAACAAGTTGCCATATCTGTAAAATATGAAAGATAATTCATTAGTTGGGAAATTTCATATGCGAATAAACGGGATTAAGAATGGACTTAGAGAAAATTTTAAGTGTTAAGGTTTGTGTACGAAAGACTTAGTGAAAATTTTGAAAAATTTGTAAAGTTGGCTAAGTCTTAGAAGCGTATTTTTATTCGATCGGGAATTTATTCGAATGTTAATTTTTGCGATCGAAAATTTTCTAAGCCTTGAAGAAAAACTTGAAAAATTTTCTAAGTCTTTTTCAGCGTGTTTTTATTCGAGTGACAATTTATTCGATCGTTAAATTTGCGATCGAATAAAAAATGTGTCGAATAACTCAAGTTTTCGCCGATGACTTTTACAATCGAAAAAAATGTTATCGAAAACAATAGTTTTTCGCTGAGTAATTTTTTAGATTTAATATCTCCAATAAAAGTGTGTTCTTTTCTCCTTCAAAATTCTTTCTTTCTGATTCTAATGAGGAGTTTAAATCAGCTATTTTCCGAATAATAGCAGGAATATAACAGAAAGTAGAATTTTTAGAATGATCAGGATGTTTTTCCTCGACTTTAGAGATATTTTCTAAAGGATATAATGAATTATAGTCACTAGACAAGTTTATCTCCCTCGTCTTGTAACCATTATTCAAATCAGTGTAATCAAAGTGGATTTGAGTCCTAGTTGTGGCTTTTCTTTTGGATTCTTCTAAGGCATTTATTTCTGAAGCGTTAGTAAAAGCCATTAAAGAAGTAAATCCTATACCCATTTACTTGATATTATATAATTATTTTACGTTAACCTTTTTCAAGTTACAAGGATTCGTAAAGCCTAAGCCTTCAACAGGATTATAAAATTTCATGTCATGTAAATGTGAGGAATTTTTTAGATTTGATATTTCCTTTAAAAGTTTTTTCTTTTCTGCTTGGAAACCTACTCTTTCTAATTCAATAGATGCCTTTAATTCGGTTATTTTATGAATAACCTCCGGAATTTCCCAACAAGAGGTATTATCAGAATGTAAAATATTTTTCCATTTAGATGCTAAGGCTTTAGAGGAACTTTGGTCTTTTTGACCCTTTTCAGCAAGATTGTACTCTAAATTTTTAATTTTAGAGTACAATTTTCCGCGTTCCTCAACTAATTCATCATAAATGAGGGACTTATTACAACACGCTGCTTCACTATTTTTAAGACGCGTTCTAAGTTCCTTATTTTTTGCTTCTAACTATATAACTGTTTTTTTTTAACTTTTCAAATAAAATAGAGTCGGCAGGACTAACCTTGACATGGTCAATTGAAGAGTTCATTTGTAGATAACGTGCTCTCTTAAGAGCATCAATTAGGTCTTGGTTGTGTTCCATAGAGTAGGTATACGTTTGTGTTGGTTAGGTTGGATTTTTTATCGTCGACGCGTTATGTGGGTTTGAGATATTTTAATAAAAGTTTTGAAGAATATAGTAGGTATCGAAAAGTTTTTAGGATAAAATGTAGATATCAAAAACTTTTGGACCGGAAAGTATAGTTTTGAAAAGTTTGGAGTCAAAAAGTTTAGGAATTGAAAATTTTGTGTGTACCGAAAACTTTTGATAATGAGAGTGTAAGTATCGAAAACTTTTTATCTCTAATGTCGGAAAAAATTTGGCTTTAAAATTTCAGTTCCGAAAAGTTTTGGTGTAAAAAAAATATCTAAAAGTATCGAAAATTTTAGATGTGTACTGAAAAGTTTTAAATTGGTGTTCAATACTTCGTAAATTTACCAAAACTTTTTCAATAATGTGCCTAAAACATTGAATAAGGTTGAAATATTTTATTTTTCTGAAAAAATTGAAATTGAAACCATTTGGATCAAAATATTAAAGTTTCAAAAATTCGGGTTAAAAGGTTAAGTATCGAAAAATATGTGTATCGAGAAATTTGTAGTACCGAGAAAGTTTTGCGATTAGAGATTCTCGTTAACACGTTTGCGAGAACTAAACTTTCTCTGGTTGACCAATTAGTTTTTCAGATTGACTAATTTTTCTCGTAAAAATTTCTTCGATAAAGAAAATTTCTCGATAAGAGATTTAAAATTGGCATTGAATGATTTTGGTGTTTTCGTGAAATATAGTTAAGTTTTGAAAATTATATAAGTATCGAAAACTTTTGGTAGATAACGAATGTTTTGTACTGATGTCGAAAACTTCGTAAAATAAAAAAAAAAATTCTTATAATTTGCCAATAAAAAAATTATTTCGGACTTGGGCTTATCGAGAAACTAATTGATACCGAGAAACTTTATTTGTCGAGTTTCTCGATAAGAAAAAAATTGTTTTTGATATGTATCGAGAACTTTGAGTTACAGAGAAAACAATTTTCGATAAGTAATATATTGCCGAAAAAATGATTGCCGAAATTTTTTTAAGGTTTGTAAAGTGGTATCGAAAAATTTTCTTGTAAAGAAGTATCGAGAAACTTTATTTTGCGATAAAGTGCCGAAATGAGGTTTGCGATGAAATATGTGTCGAAGAGTAATACTACCTCAAAATTTCTATGGGTATCGAAAAATCGAATAACGATAAAAGATATTATGAGAAAAGTTTTTCGATAGTACAATATAGTTTTTCGATAGTACAGTAAAAGTTTTTCGATAGTGCGTGAAACTTATTCGATAGTACGTGAAGAACTATGAATGAACACACATTTTGATCCTAAACATAAAATTGTTCAAATTAGATCTGGGTTATGGATCGAAATTAGTAAAATCACAGATTATAACACTCAATTAAATCAGAAAATAGCAAATCATGTAAAACTTTGGAGAAATTGCCATGAAGATCACGAAGAACACATACGAACGAATCTTCAAAATTCGTGAAAATTGTTGTTTCGATCGATTAAATTTCAGCACAGACAAGTTTAAAACACTCGATCGAAGCCTAAAAACACAAAATTATATCGAAATTAGGAGAATCAAATCGAAAGCGAATAAATGTCGTATGCGATATTCGTAAAACAATTCGAACAAAATTTCAGCAAAAATCGATTCAAATCCTAACACGTTCGGCTCTGATACCAATTGGTAGTTCCAATTATATCCAACACGATTAAGTTCGGTGAAGAATGCGATAGAAATTGTAAAACTTACGAAGAACACGTTTGAATTTGGCGCGGAAGCTTGAGAGCGTTCTCCACGTTGTAAAGCTCGGTTTTCTATTAAAATGAATTCTTAACCCTAATACATCACATTAGGATTCCTTATATACCAAATAAGGAATGTATATTTGCTAAGTAGTCCTAGTCTATGGCTTAATTACAATTAAGCCCAAACTACTACTTATCCTACAAGACTAAGATAACATTTATATTTTAACACAATAAAAATGTCCTAACACTAACATATAATCGATCACTTAATCAGCAAGATTCGCAAACATTAAGCATTGATCAAAATATATTTCACGTGAGCTTTTCGATAGAAAAATCAGGAAAATTATTTTGATCTTATAATCGCGAATTCAATCCAAAAACGATCACGATCTTCTCTGATACCAATTGTTAGGTCCTATTATATCAACTACGGATCGATCTAAGCATGATTCTAGATATTCGAATGATAAATCTTACAAAATACCTTCGGTC
This sequence comes from Linderniella brevidens, assembly GCA_004919715.1. Classification (NCBI taxonomy): domain Eukaryota; kingdom Viridiplantae; phylum Streptophyta; class Magnoliopsida; order Lamiales; family Linderniaceae; genus Linderniella; species Linderniella brevidens. Next base: position 3,479,074 of record SWDC01000149.1, on the reverse strand, counting down.
GAATATCTTCTTTGAAGATCTTGAGAGAGCGAATTTCTCGATTGCTATTCTCTCTCTTAGAATGTTAATTCAATACTTGTGATTTTTCGAAAATGAACTTGTTTTTTTTTTTATTTTGATAGTGTACATTGTATTTATACCTATTTACATGGTATATTTACTAATTAGTCCTACACTATCAAAACTACTAATTACGCCCATAATTTACAAGGATAAGAAAATAAAAAAGCACAATTCTAAAGTCTCTTAACGCATGATTTTGGATTCCAACTCGCACGTTTCTTTATAAGAGAATGGTCCTTATAAAAGCATCTTACTATTGAATCTTATGTTTAAATTATAAATCCCTGATTTTGAGGGTTGGTCCATTAAATATGATACAAAATGAAACTTGAAACATATTTACATATACTAAATTGTTTTTGCATCGAAGGTAATGTAAAACTTTGTAAAGAAATACTTACCTAATAAGTTGTACCAAATGTAGTGTTTATATTGTACCATTAGGCAGTTGACTGTACCTTTTATGAAGTTATAATGTATCATATTTCAATAGTTTGATGTACAAAGAAAAGTACCAACACCGTATCAAATTTTCTCGATCCACAAAATATGTAGAATTATTAGTATAGAGCGTCAACTAATAAATGTAAAGACCTAAACAATAAATAACAGAATATTAAACAAAAACATCTTCAATAAGTTGAACATTTGAATTGAACAAACATCTATACAATGTTGTAGTAAGTTGTTATAACATTTTTCATCATCTTCTGATGAAACTTGGGGTTCGTAATATAAAATCATGGGTGTAGGGGTTATTTCGTCAAATATGATACAAAATGGAACATATAACAAATATACATATGAAAATATGTTTTTCCCCAAAATAAAAATTCAAATTTCCTCGAAAACGCGTACCCTAATAAGATGTACCAAATGTTGCGTTCGTAATGTACCACTGATCAATATGTAATTATACCTTATTGTGGTGATATACAGTACCACAACTAAGTAGATTGTTGTACCAGAATTAAGAAAGACATGAGCCAACATTATACAGTTTCTGACGGGGGAATTTGTTTCAAATTTTTTCACCGACATTTCAATATGTCAGATTTCTATCATATAACAAAGCAATTCTGAAATGTCAGATTTTGTTTCTCACAAGAGCTGAATTTTTATATTTATCATCTAAACGGCTATTATTATAGTATACCAAATTAATGAGTTTAGTGTACCATTAAAAGACATGCTCCCTACTTCACAATATTCCTCAGCTTCGAAAGCATCCATAATAACAGAGATCTGGAACCAGGAGATGAAAATTATTGAATAGAACATATGGCTAAAAATTCACAATATATTCAAAGATATAGTCCCAAATAGTTTAGATTCATTGAGGCCTCTTGTGACGGACATGAGACATTAAAAATACATACCCTTCATCTTCTCATTCTTCACCTTCTCCTCCTCCTCCTCCTCAGATCTCAAAGCCGCGCTCCCTACTTCACAATTCCTTAGCTTCGCAAGCATCCATAATAACAGAGATATGGAACCAGGAGATGAAAATGATTGAATAGAACATGTGGCTAAAAGTTCATAAATTCAAACATATAGTCACGAATAGTTTAGATTTCATTAAGCCTCTTGGGATGGATAGGATCACAAGTTAACACACTACAAATACATACCATTCTTCTTCTCATTCTCCTCCTCCCTCCTTCATTTTCTGCTTTTGTTTCCTTTAGTTTTGTTTTCCTTTTGTTCTTATGTTAATGTGTCATTGAGAAAGAGTGAAAATAAAAAACATAAAGAGAGGGCAAAATCGATTTTTCAATGTAGTTGGTCCTTAAGTGTAAGAAATATTTCTATTTGATCCTTGAAAGAAATGAAATTCTGACATGAATGTTACGTGATGAGTTTTTTGGTCAATAGGTCACTATCCCATAATTTAGTCACGTAAACAAATCCAAGGAAAGCAGAGAAAAAATTAACACAAATAATACGAAAGTTAAAAGGGCTTTTTTAAATATAAATGGCATTTGACAATGTTAATTTTTAAAACTTCTCCATTGTCTTTAGTAATCAATGATCTTAAATTTTTAAAGTTTCATACTACAATGTGAGAACTCATGTGAGTTCTGTTGTTACAATATATACTATATATATCAAGTTAATTCTAAGCACAATAACGGATACTCAATCGAGTGAAAGTGAGTAACCAGATAGCTACGATTGGCCCACTTAATAACCGTATAATAGAGAATATTAGATATAAAATTGAAGGAAAAAACAACTAACTTTCGTTGACTAAACAACAACAATAATAATAACAATAATAATGATAATAATAATAAGGGTTCTGTAGTTTAGGAGGTGAGGCGTTATAGGGACTAATAATTTCGGGGACGCCATTATACAGACAATAAGGGTTATGTACGTGTTAGGTCCTGATTCATCAATCAACAAGCAATCTAAGCACGAATTCTCGGTATTCGAGTAGGAAATCTTACGATATATGATCGGTCGAATATCCGTGTTGAAGATCTTGAGAGATTGTTAGCTTTTTCCGAGTTTCTCGAGCGTGAGCTCTCGTTTAAAATATGAATTCGATACTTGTGTTTTTTTAATAATAAAAACTCTTTTTAACTTTCATAGTGTACATCATCTTTATACCTATATTTAAGGTATAATTAATCTTAAGTCCTACAGTATCAAAATTTCTAATTATGCCCCTAATTACAAGGATAATGAAATAATAAAGCACAATTCTAATATTCTCTTCAATCTCTCCCTTTGTGCTTGTCTTCGTTTCAGCTCCTTTTATCCTTGTCGGGCATAAAAAGACTTCCTCAATCCTAATGTTGTCTCGTAGCGTCGAACAGCATTCCTCAACTCCAATCTCTCATTTATGGCATCTAGAAGCTCGTTCAGGAGTGGGGCCTCTTCTTCACAAAGATCTTGGAAGATTGTCTCTTCGGTGATCTCTCTCAATCTCTTCTGAATGTTCTTCCTCACTAACATAAGCGTCCCGTCGCAGAACTTATGGACTTCTGACTTCATCATAGCCCTTGTCTTTCCAATGACAGGATTTAGATAGGTTATGGCGAGGCCAAGGGTCTTGAAGATGTAGTTCTTGGGAAAGTTGTTGAGTGGGAAGCCCTTCATGAGCGGAGATTCCATGTTGACTTTCTTCATGTTGTTCTCTATTGTAATTTGAAGGTCGTGTGCGGTGTGATATTTGATCTGCCGCACCATGAATCTTTTCAGCCCCTCGAATCCTTCAGTCTTGATATATCCAGGATGTGTCTTGTACTTTCTCTTGTACATTTGATATAATCCGCTGGAAGGAATGGGAGATAGCTTTCATCTACCTCTTCTCGAGTGCGGTTGATGTCCGCTCGCTCAATAATATAGATATGAGTTGGATATATTCCGATCGTATGAGAAACTCCGACAAGTTGGAGAATCGGTGGCTTGTTCTTGAAGTTTTCCTTCAGTTGATCAGCTGGGATGCCACTACGATTGGGTCCGAGATAATTGAGCATGCAGATATGCTCCATTTTCTTCCTATCTTCCTAGTGTGAGATGCCCCTCAAATTAAGTTCATTGAGCTTCTTGATCTTGTTTGGAGCCCTCCAAATCTGCTTTCTTATGTCTTCAATGAAAGGAATTTCAATTCGACGTTCTCCCATGGCGTCTCGACTCTAACTGTCCCTTTTGATAGACGGGGAGGAGAGTCGACTCTGAGCCTTATCATTTCGGGTACCTCTGGGAAGGTAGAATTGTAGTTCTCACCTTCTTGAAGTTCTTCTTCTTCAAGCAGTACCAAGTCCACTGAAGCTTGTTGTAGGAAGTATCTGACGTTGGAGAGTCGAGCTTGAGCAGCTTCCTCTGGTTCCCATTATGTCGTCCACTTCTCGTTTAGGATGTAGTCATCTACGATCAGATGTGGATCGTAGGCAACTGCTTCTTGATGGACTTGGGTGAGGATTGAGGTTGGGATCGGATTTGGATTTGTAGGAGAGAGGGTTAGTGTTTGGGATATGGTGGGAGGTGTGGTTGTTTGTTGGCGGGTTTGAGATTGTGTGGTTGGTGGGTGTGAGGACGATCCCCCAGCTTCTTGAGTCTTTGTCTGACTCAATCCACGGCCACTCCTTGTTGTTCGTTGCCGTTTCTCCCCCTCATGACGATCCGGATCATCGGGATCGTCATGTCTATGCTTAGGGAGGGAGCTTTCTTCTCGGCACGTTGTTTGTGCTGGCGGCTCTGGTTCATCTATTAATCTTTTGTAGAGACTCTCTTCAGCGGGAGATCTTGTCTCTAGGGCGAGAAGGCGTGAGATGAGGATATCATGAAGCTGGGTGATCGGGATGGTGTATGGATTGATAAGTGAGGGTGAGGGAGTTGGGGTGGTGAGGATTGGTTGTAGTGGGGTGTGTAGAGTGGTGGTAGGAAGTGGTGAGGAGACGGGTGCGGTTTGTGTGTCGGTGGGAGCGGTTTCTGAGACTGGTGTTTTCTCGGTGTCTCTTCGAAAAGTCTCGAGAGCATGGAGCATTCGGTCCATCAGACGATCTTCTAGTGAAGATAGGGCTGAGGAGAGCGCTTCTTGTAGTCTGTGCTCCGTCACGAACATCGATGGAGTGGGGCCAGGGAGGCGATCCACTGTCACAACATCGGAGTAGATTTCCGATGTGCCGCCTATAGTAGGACTTGAGGGTCCGGTACGTCCAAGGACATCCGTTATCAACCCTGAAGTCACCACTTGAGAGGGTTGGCCTATTGTTGGCTCCGAAGATATCGGGGGTCCAATAGGGCTTCCACCCAATCCTTATACGATAGGTATCGCCTCTATGGGTGTTGAGACAGATTCAATTTGAATCTGTTCAGTAGGTTGATCGCTTGGTGATGGATGAGTTGGCTCCGAAGTAGGTATGAGTGAAGGCACTGCAGACGAGGCCGAAAGTTGTTGTCGGCGAGAGCCCTTTCGTTGGAGTCTGTGTGCTTCATCAGAGTCGGTTGCCTCATGAGAGATATCTTGTGGGAACTTTCGGGTTCAATCTCCTGAGGCGTGACTTCGGGCTCCGTTGTTGTCACCAAGGGTTCCCTTTGAGAAGGCGCCGGGGCTGGATCCATGGCACGTACCATCGCCTCCATGATAGTTTTGTTCTGGCAGTAATCTTGGTATGCTTCTTCAGTTGGATCAGCTAAACGGAGCAACTCCAATGGGATCAGCATTAATTGGAGTTCTAGATCGGCGGCCTTCGGGTTGTGGAAGAATAGAAGGCGTGGCGGAGTGTAGTCCGCAATTGGTGGTAGTCTCGGGATCTCTGGATGGACTTCCATGAAATGCGAGATCATTATCGGGAACCATCGTACATATGGAACAGATCTGGCCTTCGACTTTGTCTCCCCTGACGCATCTGGTCGACAAGATTGTTCCAGATCAGCTGGGCCACGTCATATCTTTTGGAGAAGACCACTCCGTGAAAAATGTCGAAGCCAGAGTGTTTTGGGGAGAGGCATTTGTTGATGATGCCGAACAGTGTCTTCCACGGATGAGGAATCCCGCTATTTTGAAAGTTGGCCAGTTTAGTTAGCGGCGGTTTGTATCCCATCCGGAGCATGTCTTCTACAATCTCCGCATCCGTTGGAAGTCGGTCGTATTCATCGTAGTGCGGGAGATCGAGCACCATGGCCATTAGATTTTTCGTCAGGGCGATATGTCTTGTGTTGAGCTTTGTCATATAGTCCACGCTGTCGCCATTGACGAAACTCTCCATGCATCCCCAGAATTGCTGGAGATAGACCATTGGTACGGTGGCCGTCATGGTCAAGGCTGACCATAAAGGGTGTCCTTTGAGGATTGATATTATGACGTCATCCGGACACCGAAACGTTGTTAAATCCAGTTGGAAGTTGTTGTCTTGGACTGACATGTAACTTCCAGAGGAGTAAATAAGAGGGTAGTTGTGAGTTTCCATATCTGCAAGAATAATATTAGGTTCATTAGTCGATAAATATTCATGAATGAATGAATTTGATTAAGAATGAATGTAGAGGAAAATTATATGTTTAAAGACTTATCGCGGAAGACTTAGTGAAAATTTGAAAAATGTGTAGAATTAACTAAGTCTTAGAAGCGTGTTTTTATTCGAGTAACAATTTATCTGATATTTAAAATTTGCGATAGAAATTTTTCTAAGTCTTGAAAAATTTTCTAAGTCCTTTTCAGCGTATTATTATTCGAGTAACAGTTTATTCAATTGTAAATTTTGCGATCGAATAAAAATGTGTCGAATAACTCATGTTTTTGCTGATGACTTTTACGATCGAATAAAATGTTATCGAAAACAATAGTTTTTCGCTGAATAAGTTTTCGATCAAATAAAAAATTGTCGAAAAACCTAAGTTTTTTTTTTCGCCGCGTAGTTTTCGTCGAAAATATAAACATGAACTTTCTTCAAATATTTTTCGTGAAAATTCTTGATAATCGGATGTTTTTGAACAGAAAATGAATCGGAACAAGTTTCTCCCTTCAAAATCAGCACGTTTAATCTAAAAATTATGAGTAATGAGGAATTTGGATTAAAATGCCGAAGTCGGTTCGAAGATGTTCTTAGAAGATGAAAAGTTTTTCGATTGGGAATTTGTAGCGTGTGAGAGAGTTTTTCGATTGATAAACTGATATTAATACTTTACGATCGGGTAAAGTAAAAATTATTTTGGGCCGTAAAAAAAATATTCTTGGGCTTTTAGATAAATTCAGGTCTGAAGAAAAATTTTATGAATTAACCCCAAAATAATTTGCATAATACTCCCTGTATTTCTGAAAGAGATGAAATTATCTCCTTATGTTGATGAATTCAACATTTGACTCCTCGGATGAGCTCTAAATTTTCTGCGAGGCTTAAAAAATGTTAGAATTCAAGTTTCTACGAATGTAGAAAGTAATAACAAATTCCCAGATAAAAACTCCCCATCAACAATTGCATGAATAAACTTTTCACTACCTACACATATTTTCGGTACATATGAAAATTTCCGATTTAAGTGCAATTAACGCTTTTTAAACAATTCAGCATAGTTTCTTTAAAAATTTTGCGTTTTAAAATAGTTAATCTCATTTTAGCAATTCTGAACCAATGCATGTATTAATGCATTTAAAATGTGCGAAAAAAATATTTTTGTTTCGGGGTCAGATTTATTTATTTTGAATATTATCACACAAAAATTTCCAAGACATATATAACATTAATTTGCCATAAATCAGAAACTAGTATTCTAAGAGCATAGTATGAATCACTTTGACAACTCTCGCAAGTTTCGCTCATATCACTCAATTTATTTTTATCAAGGAGATTTTTAGTAGATATATCACTCTTATCATCGCAAAAAAATTATATCAATTAATTTGTTATCGTATTATTTTTAATCAACTTACCAAGTTAGTGTTCGTCATTTTGAATCAAATGGACTTTTAAGGGATTATTTTTAGGCTCTGACTAAGGGGTAGAAAGTTTGGATTAGTGAGCTTAAAAATTCGTCTCTTCCAGGGGCCCTTTTTGTGAGATTCTATTCTGATCCTTTTGCTTTTCCTTTCTATAGTAATTTCTTTTCAGGGCTTTGAGAGATAAGATCTTCTTTGATTTTGGTTCTAGACTGTGTTCCTTTAGAAAGTTTCACAGTTATGGAGTTCGAACCCAAGACTGTGCTTCTCTTCTCGTTTTCTCTACATAAGATCTAGATTATCATTGGAGAAGTTTACTTCGAGGTGCTTCACTTCTAGGAGTATATGAGATTATCTAGGAGAAGTTCACAGTGAGATCACTGTTTCTCTTCTATAATAATTGAGAAATGTGTAATGTGCATCACTTTAACTCCCCCTCTTTTTCTTGATTGAGTAACCCCGAATCATTTGAATAATGTTGAAGGCTTAATCGGGTGTTTGATAAAGAAAAAGGAATGTCGGAGAAGGCTTAAAGGGGATCTCTAGAGGAAAAAGTAAAGGATTTATAATTTAGGCCAAGTGAGGAATTTCCTAGTATGCCCTTGTCATTTTCATGACAAACTAAACACAAAAGCGAGATGAAGCTACGAAGGACAAACCAAAAAATAGTCATTTGAAGTGTGACACTAAAAAAAAATTGAGATTCAAATTCTAACATGTATGATGTGGCTTTGTGTCGTGTGAGACAAACAAAGTTCTTTTGTATAAAAGAATCTCATATGAATTTTTAGGCAAAGAATTTAATCATATATATCGAAGAAACATTTTTATGAGTAATTTCAAAAATGGTCAAAATCATCGTCATCCCCCATTTTTTTATTTATACTATTTATATATATTATTATATATATTTATGTTATGTAAAAATAAAATAAAAATAAAATATATTTATATATTTTTTTTTAATTTTAATTTAAAAAAAAATCTTAAAAGATAGAGCGCAAAATAATCAAGAAATATTAAGAAGCACATAGAATATCAAATTGCAGCATAGTAGATCATGTAAAGCACATTTCAAGTAAAATTGAAATTCAAAATGCCTAATTTAGCAATAAGGAATTGAAATCGTTTTTCATCCAATGCCTTAGTGAATAAGTCAGCAAGTTGAAGCTCCGTTTTAACAAAATACATATCTATCGTGCATTTTTCTACATGATCTTTTATAAAATGATATCGTATGTCTATGTATTTCGTGCGTGAATGATGAACAGGATTGCAAGTAATGGCTATAGCACTTTGAGAATCACTATAAATGTGAATGTTATTGAAATCAAACCCGTAATCGCGTGGTTGTGTCCGCATCCATAGAATTTGCGAGCAACTGCTGGCAGCCGCAACGTATTCCGCCTCGGCCGTCGATGTTGACACACAATTTTGTTTCTTTGAAGACCAGCAGACCAACTTTTCGCCAAAAAATTGTGCTCTGTCAGACGTGCTTTTTCTGTCCATTAGACAACCTGGATAGTCAGCATCAGTATAGCCAATAAGTCAAAAGTCAATATTTTTAGGATACCAAAGCCCTAAGTTTGGAGTTCCTTTGAGATATTGTAGAATCCTCTTGACGGCATTCATGTGGGACTCCTTTGGGTCGGCTTGAAAGAGGGCGCATAGGCAAGATGCAAACATAATGTTGGGTCGGCTGGATGTCAAGTAGAGAAGAGATCCGATAATGCTCCGATAGGTGGTGATGTTGACAGCCTTTCCAGACGGATCAGCATCCAGTTTGCAATTAGTAGACATAGGAGTGTTCATCGGTGTGCTCTTGTCTTGATTAAATCTTTTCAGAATATCTCGGTTATATTTGGTCTGACTGATGAAGATGCCATCATCGAGTTGCTTGACTTGTAATCCAAGAAAGAATTGGAGTTCTCCCATTAAGCTCATCTCAAATTTAGTCTTCATGAGATTACCAAATTTCTGACAGAGACGTTCATTCGTCGATCCGAAAATGATGTCGTCAACGTAACCTTGAACGATCATCAAGTCTTTGCCTTGCCTTTTGATGAAGAGGGTGGTATCGATTGTTCCTATGATGAAGTTGGATTTGACCAAAAATTTGCTCAGAACATCATACCAAGCACGAGGGGCTTGTTTTAGTCCATAGAGAGCTTTGTCCAATCAATAGACATGATCAGGATGATTCTCGTGCTTGAACCCTTCGGGTTGAGCGACGTAGACTTCTTCTTTTAATACGCCGTTGAGAAAGGCAGTTTTGACGTCAATTTTGATAGACTTTGAAGTCTTTGTGAGCCGTGTATGCTAGAAACAAGCGAATAGCATCAATACGTGCAATCGGAGCATACGTCTCGCTGTAATCAATTCCTTCTTGTTGATTGTATCCCTTAGCAACGAGTCGTGCTTTATTTCTGATTACTTCACCGTTCTCATTTTTCTTGTTCTTGAAAATCCATTTTGTTCCAATTATGGTTTTGCCTTGTGGTCGAGGAACCAATGTCCAAACTTGTAGACGTTCGAACTGGTTGAGTTCATCTTGCATCGCAATTACCCAATCCAGGTCTTTAAGAGCTTCGACTACCTTAGTTGGTTCGTTTTGGCTTAGAAAGCATGTGAATAAACTGCTTTGTGTAGACGTCCTAGTACGTACACCACTTGAAGGATCACCGATAATCTGATCAGTAGGGTGAGCTCGAGTCCATTTGCGTTCGTGAGGAATAACTGTAGTAGATTCGTCATTCGATTGGAGATCGAGATATCCGGAATTAATGGGTTGATCATTCAGAGTTGGGAAATTCAATTCAGATGTTGAGTCGATAGGAATTTCCTCATTTGTATTTGTAGGAACTGCAGTACTAGATGAAGATTCTGAATAAGTAGATTCTCCAACATTTGTCGGATTTTGAAGAAGAGGATTCTCAGTATTAATTTCGTCCATTGAGGGAGATAAGCCACTGCTTGGTGTTGAGTGAGACGAAGCAGGCATTTGAGACTTGTTCCGATAAAAGTGTTCCAATAGAGAATCTAAATATTCATGGTCAGCGGGAATTGCTTCATCTGACGTTGATGTAGACGTTGCCGAAAGTTGTTGACCTTGTGCCAACACGCCAGTAAGCTCGGGTTCTGAACTGTTTTGTTCAGAAGCCAAATCCATCATTTCTATAAAGGTGACGTTGTAGCTTTCAAGAATTGTACGAGAAGACTTCAAGTAGACGCGATATGATTTTGAAGTAGAGGAATATCCGACAAAAATGGCTTCAAAGGCTTTGGGATCGAACTTGCTTCGATGCTCCCGATCGTTGGCCACAAAACACTTGCAACCAAATACTTTAAATAATGAGATATTCGGAATTCTTTGATTAATTATCTCATATGACATCTTTTCGAAGCGTTTTTGAATAATTGTCCCATTTTTCAGCCCATATAAAGTGAGACCGGAGTATATGAGCATAGTTCTTGCAGTTTCAACTAAAGTCCAGTTCTTTCTTTCTACGACACCATTTTGTTGTGGCGTTTTTGCGGCTGAGAATTGTTGAATAATTCCAAGTGATTGATAAAAGTTGCTGAGACACTGATTCCTTAATTCTGTCTCGTTGTCCGATCTGATTACTTGGATTTTCTTTTGCAGGAGATTCTGAGTTGTATTCAAAAAGCTTATAATCAAGTCTCCAGTCTCATCCTTAGTTCGGAGATATCTTGTCCATGTGTAGCGAGAATAATCATCAACAATTACTAACACATATTTACGATCGTTGATGCTTTGTGTACGCATTGGTCCGCAAAGATCCATGTGAAGTAACTCTAAGGGTCGAGATGTAGAAGCAACTTGCTTGACTTTGTGTGATGCTCGCTTCATTTTTCCCATTTGCCAAGCTGAACAGTGATGCTCTTGGTTAGATGAAATTGTTGGCAGACCGTTGACCAACTTTTTAACACTGAGTTTGTGAAGAGCTTTTAAATTGAGATGAGACATAAGCTGTTCCTCTTGATTGTTGTCTGAGAGATGAGACATACAGTTGTCGAAGGTCGAACTGATGTCAGATTGATTTCGTACAGGTTAGATCTTCGTGATACTGTGAGAAGTTCTTGATTCTGACTATTTAAAACTCTGCACTGTTCAGCTAGAAATACTACTTGAAATCCTTTGTCACAAAATTGGCCTATGCTGAACAGATTGTGCTGGAGACCTTGGACTTAAGAGACATCTTTAATCGTCAAATTTGGCAGTAGAATGTCTCCAAATCCGAGTATGGGAGCTGAGTCATTGTTGTGAAATCGGACTTTGCCATTGTAGCGATATTGGTAGTTGCTCAACAGTTCTTGTTTTCTCGTCATGTGTGTGGAGCAACCAGAATCTAAATACAACACATGATGGATCTGCATAGAAAGAAATTAGGGAGACTAATGTACCCACCCACTTTTGAATGGGTCCTCTTGGATTAGCAGATTTGATAATTAAGATTTGTTCATCTTTGGTTCCTAACTTATGAGAATGCTTAGGTACCCAAACCAACTTAGAAATAGTTGGTTTAAGTAGTACCTCTTTAGTCAAATTTAGCCTTATTGGCTTGTGTTTGCCTAGATGGTGATTTAGGAATCCATTGTGGTTGAACCTTACATTGGAGGTTAATTTCAGCACGAACAAATGTCTGAAGAAAATCTTTTCTTTGGCTAGTCTCCTAAGGTGTTTAGCTGAATGTACGTGGACTGGATACCTTAGGTGAGAACAAGAATGTATGGAGCTATAAGCTTTCTTAGTAGATGATTCTTGTTTCTGACGAGACTTAAAACTTGCATTTGTGTTTAGAATGTTGATAGTTTTAGAAGTAGAGCCAATTTCAAAGTTTGTGCTTTCAAAAATAATAGGCTTTAACGCATAATTTGAATTAACAATACAAGAAATAGTTGTCTTCGTACGAGTGTCCATAGTTTTTTACATTGAAGAAATAGATAACAAATCATTTTTCTTCTGAAAATTTATTCTAGGCACTCTTTCCTTAGCATGCTTCACCTCTTTTACTACTCTACCTGTGGATGGAGTAGAAAAAGAGTTAGTAAAAACCTATTTCCTTTTTGAAGCATTTAAGGATTCGTTTTCTCTCTTTACAATTTCTAAAGAAGATTTATCTTCTTTTGAAATATTTTGAAAAATAATAGGAGAGTTTTTCTTAGTTTTAATCTTGTCATTCATTAAAGATTTTTCTTTCAAAATAAGATCAGGACAAGTTTTTAAAGAAGATGAAGTTTTGAGATTGGAAATCTCCAATAAAAGTTCATTCTTTTCAACTGTGAAATTCTTTCTTTTTGTTTTCAAGGAAGCGTTTAAATCAGCTATTTTTCTAATAATAGCTGGAATATAACATAAATTAGAATTTTGAGAATGATCATTATTTTCTTCCTTATTTTTAGAAAAATCTTCTAGGGGATATAATGAAGTATAATCACTAGACAAGTTGAGATCTCTTGTCTTGTAACTATTATTCAAGTCGGTGTAGTCAAAAGGAATGTTAGTCCTATCAGTGGCTTGTCGTTTAGATTCTTCTAAAGCATTTATTTCGGAAGAATTAGTAAATGCCATTAGAGAAGTTAATCCTAATCCCATATACTTGATATCGTATAATTGTCTAACATTGACATTTTTCAAGTTACAGGGATTGTTAAACTTAAGCCCTCTTTAGGATTATAAAATTCTGTATCAAGAGGTTGATTAAGTAATATAGTTTGATCCGTTTGACCCCTTTTTATTAGAAGATCATCTAACATTTTAATCCTTGAATAAAGTTTCTTACGTTCGTTGGAAATTTCTTTGAAATTATTTTTAGAGATTTCTAAGTCTCTCTGACAATCGATAAGAATCGTATTAAGGTCAGTAATTTTTGTCTTAGATGTGGCTATGGTTAATTCAAGACTAGAGATTTTTTCCTTAGCGTTAGATAAGAGAATTTCGAGATGAATTTTCTTATCTAATTGCTTTTGGAAATTGCTTTCGCTAAGAGCTAGTTTCTCTTCTAATTCCTTTGTTCGTTTCCGTCAATTTTCATGTTAGTGTACTTAAGCTGTAACGATTCTAACATGTTTGATAATGTGGAATTAGACAATTGTACCTCTTGTGACGAAGAGGATGCTTTGTCGTCGTCGTCGTCAGGCCTCCAGGATTGGTCATCATTTGAAGCGTCGTCGAGGTATGCAATAAGTGCAAGATTTTCGTCTTCAAAATCTGTGGTATCTTCCAGCCAATGCTCTTGTTCTGCCATCAGGGCTACTCCAGCTTCTTTCTGTTTAGTTAGTTGGAATTTTTTGGACTAGTAGTTGGCGTCCTTTTTCTTGGGTAGTTTGCATTCCTCGGAGAAGTGTCCTCCTACCTTCCCACAATTATAACATTTTTGTGGTTCTTTGACACTTTTTGATTCTGAGGACTCGGCCGGTCTTTCCCTTTGCTTGGAGCTAGATGTCCGAAGTCTATTGGTCGAAGACGAGGATTTCTTTTTGTAAAACTTTTTACTCATCATTTTAGAAATGAGAGCTAACTGTTTCTTGAACTCCTTCATATCAGGTTCGGAGTCTGAGTCGGATTCTTCTTTATCTTCTGAAGAACTTGGTAACTTGATGCTTTTATCCTTTCGAGATCGACTTTGCTTTCTTTCAGAGATAAGTGTTATAGAGTCGTCGATTTACTTGCCCTTTAGTTCTTTTTGGATCTCGCTTATATCTTCTTCATGTTGGGCTAGATTATCAAAAACGGCGTGGATATCCATTTCGTCCAAATCCTTATTTTGTCGGATTTGAATGGATATTTTCTTCCACTCCGGTTGAAGAGAAGAAAGAAATCTGATGTTAACCTCCATGTTGGTCTTCAATATATTTATCTTCCTCATTTCATTGAGAAGAGTTAGATATCTTTGATAGAGTTCATAAACTGATTCCTCTGTCTTGGCTTTGAAAGAGTCATAAGCTAATACGATATTTGCTTTCTTTGCTTTGACTCCAACTTCGGTTCTTTGCATCATCTTGTGGAGCTCGTCCCACATGGCTTTTGTACTCGATAGACTATCTATTTGCATATAGATGTCATTCGGTATTCCTTGCATTAGGAAAGTTTTGGCTCCCAAGTCTACTTTGGCTCTTAAAAGCTCCCCCTCAGTATATTCACCAGGCACTTTAAGTCTTCTGGTTGCAGGAATAGGAGGATTGTTTGTGGCATCTCCTTCTTGGATGAGCCAGAATTGAGCTGGACCATCTTGAAGTGACGCGATCAAATTTGTGGCTTGATCTTTCGTTTCCAAGAAGTTCAAGAACCGGCTTCTCCATAACGTGTATTCGCCTCTTCGAAGAATTGGAGGGCGGACATCATTTCCAAATGAGTAAGCATCCATTTTTGTTGATTGATAGGATTTTCGTGAAGGTTTGGAATGGTAATGAAAAATGCTTCACAAGTGACAAACTTAGTTAGAATTATTTGATTCGTACTTCAAACAATTTCCTTTTAAACCTATGATCCGATCGTGAAAGAGAAATTGTTGTGTTTTCGAAAAAATTTGGTAATTAAAAATTGATACTTCAAGATTTGTTAAAGAAATTTGAATTATTGATCGAAAATATTGAGTATCAAAATTGATAATTCGGAGACAAATATTTTTCGTAAGTTTTGAAGTACTCAATTATTTATTTCCTTTAAATGCTGTGGTCGAAATGTTTTTCGAGCAATAAAGTTTTTCGATTTAAAAATATTAAGCTTTTTAATCGAAAAAGTTTTTCGATTGTTTAAGGATTTAGTTATATGCTTATCGAAAAATATTTTTCGGGAAAATATGTTGAAAAGATGATCTTATCGAAAACTATTTTGTCGAAAAACTATGTTGATCACAAAAACTCTTATCGAATAACTTGTGATCGAAAAATTACTAGTGATCGAAAAACTTTACTTTTAGTTTGACTCAAATTGTTGACTGTAAAATTTTTCGATCGAATATTTTTCGATCGAAAATATGTTTTGCCTGATTTTGGATCGACAATTTTATTCGCTCGAAAAACGTATTTACATATGAATCGAAAAACTAATTATTGAAATAATGTTTTTCGAGTCTTAATTTTGAGTAAAACGCTCGAAAATAGTGTTTGTCGTTGAAATATTTCTCGGCTGCATACTTGGTCGAAAAAAATTTATCGATTCAAATTTTTCGATCGAAGAACTTGATCGAAGAACAGTTAAGTTCAATGTAGCAGTGAAAATTCCAGATTCAATCGAGATGTTCAATTTAGACGCGAAAATTCTGGTTAATCACTTTTTTAACAGTTCTAAATATGACCAAACACAGAATCAACCATGTTTAATAGCAAAATATATCGAGATTTAAGAAAATCAAATTGGACTCAAAACTTGATTGCAAATGCAAAAATCGATCTAAATCAAAAATATGAATTATTATTACGTTCTAAGCGATTGAAATCAGTACGTAAATCAATCCTAACATATAATCTATCAGTTAATCAGCAAAATCAACAACAAAAATTCGCACAATTAAGCATATTGATCAAAATATAAGTCACGTGAGTTTTTCGATCGAAAAATCTGGAAAATTATTTTGATCTGAAAATTGCGAATTCTGTCCAAAATCAATCACGATTTGCTTTGATACCAATTGTTAGGTCATGATTCATCAATCAACAAGCAATCTAAGCACGAATTCTCGGTATTCGAGTAAGAAATCCTACGATATACGATCGGTCGAATATCCGCGTTGAAGATCTTGAGAGGTTGTTAGCTTTTTTCGAGTTTCTAGAGCGTGGTCTCTCGTTTAAAATATGAATTCGATACTTGTGTTTTCTTAATAATAAAAACTCTTTTTAACTTTGATAGTGTACATCATATTTATACCTATATTTAAGGTATAATTAATCTTAAGTCCTACACTATCAAAACTTCTAATTACGTCCCTAATTACAAGGATAATGAAATAATAAAGCACAATTCTAATATTCTCTTCAGTATGCATGAACGCTAAATTTTATCCCAAAATTGCTTAATTGAAAGTTATTGTCCGGATAATGTCACCTCTAAAATCACCGAAACCCTAGTTTATACGCCCAAATCCCATAATTTTGGGCAAAATTTTGGGTTACAGCGTATAATGTTCCAAAATTGCTACTCCTATCACGCCACACCCCGTGAATTACAGGACTAAGAAAATAGTTAACCCTAATAAGAATAATAATAATAGAAATAATAATAATAATAATAATTGTTGCTTTCCAAAAAAAACCGAGGGAGCTTGAGCCCGAGGGGCTGAGTGATGGCTTTTGACTCCCGAAAACAGCGCTAACAAGGAGGAATTCCTCATCGCATCTTTTACGTCTCAATCCTTTCCCATCTTTTCTCTCTTGCAAGCCTTGTAAGCAAATAAGCTAGGCGCGGTTTTCGGAGATGTCCCTCCGACGCCAAGTCAACACTTTCTTTTCTTTCCTTCGGGGCTAGCTACTTCCCGAATAAAATTATTTCGTTTCATTCTTCTATATATATAAGAGAGTTGATATAAATAGTGTAGCTAGTGGTAGTTGGAATGAAACCACTGCCTACCTATGTATATGAGAGACTTTAAATTTGGGTTTTAAATCACCTGTAACTACTCAATTACTCTCCATGAAGGGGCATGATAAGGCTCTTAAAGTTCCTCCATGAGGGAGTGTTATCGACCACGTCTTTAAGATCCATAAATGTTTGTTTTCATGACGGTTGTAACTGAGTTTCATTGAGTGCCTTTCATTTTCCTTCTTCAATATTATCCCGAGTACCCCTACTCGGGCATATCCCAAGAGGTGTTAGGACAGTTTTAGGGAATATCACCCTACGGATCAAGTGATGGGGAATATCACCTCGGGATTCAAGTCAAGGGTAGCTGCAAGGAACTAAAATCTGATGGAATCTCATGATACACTGCTGGCAATGATGGAGCCAAAAACTGTCCATAAAGCTCTAGATGATGAGTCGTGGATTAACGCCATGAAACAAGAACTATCACAATTTGAAAAGAGCTAAGTATCAACACTTCTTGAGAGACCCAGTGAGAAATTGATCATTGAAACTAAGTGGGTGTTCCGCAATAAGCTTGATGAGCAAGGAAAATTAACAAGACACAAAGCAAGCTAGAATTTGAGATGAATCCTATGGGAGAACACAACTATTTTCTTGGACTACAAATAAAGCAATTATATATGAGAACTTTTATATCCCAAACCAGATACACGAAATAATTGTTAGAGAAATTTGGAATGACACATACCACTAAAATTGACAGAGATGGATCAGATAAGCAATTTGATCAAACTAAGTGTCGGGTATGATCAAAGTTTGCTTTACCTTATGAAAAGTAGACTAAGGGATCATGTTCGATGTTGGTCTATGTTCTAGATATGAGTTAAGTCCTAAGGAATCTCACTTGATAGCAGTCAAGCGAATACTTAGATATTTAAAAGTAACTATCAATTTTTTAATTTTATACTCCAATTCCAATTAATTCCCATTAATGGGATTTTTGGATGCCAACTTTGCTGGCTCCAAGGAAGAGAGAAAAATACTAGTGGTACAAGTCAGCTTTGGGAATTTCCTAGTAACTTGGTCTCGTGAATAGCAAAATGTTGGCTCCTTGTCCACAACCAAAGACGAATACATGGCCTTAGGAAGTTGTTCAAAACAATATAGATGAAACAAACTCTATAGATTATGGATAAGTGTGTGTCCCAAATCCAATCTTAACAATGAATAATATCGAAGAATTATTAATTAGATTACCGATTAGGTGCGGAATGGAGTAGTTCGAGTAATCTTCGAATACAAGTCAAATCTTCCATATCACTTGAATGCTTTACAATATGTGTGCTACTTACATCTCAAGCTATCCTCAATCACTTATATATACCAAACATCTATTTTGGTATATTTACATTTCAGTCCCTAAAATATCAGAAATTACACTTAAGCCCCAAAACAAAGATATATATAAAATAGAACACAATTATGTACTAACATTCTCCCCCTTTGCGTTATTTTTCTTTGTAGCCCAATTATCTTCATTTTCATCGAGTTTTCTTTTACATTTTGAAGAAGGAAAAGTCTTAGGCCGAGAGATACTTCGCAATGTCGAATTTCATTTCGAAGATCCAACCTTTCTTGAATGGCTTGGATGATCTTCTCATCTAGTTCCTTTTCTTCAAGAATAAAGTCGACAAATTCTTCGCCCGACTCTGTTTCATTCAAGATTTGAATGTGATGCCTCATGCTTTCCCGAATAATCTTTAAAAACACATCCAATAATTTCTCGTAGATACATCCTAGCTCGGGATTCTTGATGATTGTGTGTTCCTCGTAGTCTTCGAGGTCGGGAGCACAATTTTTTGTCTGGTAAGATTGACCTTCCTAGCATTGCTTTCTAAAGCAATTTGAAGATCCTGAGCCGCATATATTTGATTTGCCGGAGAATGTATCGCCCAATGGCCTCATATCCCATTCGGTAGCGGAACTCTTCAAGAGTGAAGGCTCGGCAGACGTACATCATGTGTCGAACCTCGTTAAGATCATGTATTGACAAATCTCCTTCAGCGATCTTGTCTCTTGAGCAATCCGTGCGCTCAACCACGTAGACGGGATATTGGCTTCCCCCGGCGTTGTGATGTTCCACGTCAACAATGAGGCATATTTGTGCTTTGGCCTTTTGTTGCTTGATGTATTGCTCTCACACACCCATGTCGGAGCGACAGTCGGAAAATTTAGCATGTATATATGTCCCATTGCTGCCATTCCTTTAGGATGTGAAAGGCCTCGTAGATTGAGCACATCAAGCGATGCTCCTTTCACCAAATTCGATGACGAAATTCTTATTGGAAATGAGCAAGTATTCTGACGTTCTCCCAAGGAGCCTCCACCTTAACCTTTTGAGCTTTCTTTGATCTTTTAGGCGTATTTGGTGGAGTATATGTCACTTGAAAAGCTAAAAGTTGTTGGAGTTGAGGTATATCCTGCCTGTAATACTCTCCTTCTTTAAGTTCCTCTTCATGAATATGGAAGAAATCGATTGCGGCCCTTCGGAGTAAGCACCGAACCTTGTCAAGTCTTGCCTTGACTGCTTGTTCCGTTTTCGATTGGGTGGGCCATTGTTCTTCCAATATGTAACTATCAATCCTTTCATTCAGATTGGCTAAGAAGGTTGATGAAGAGGAGGGCTCAGTTGTGGGCTTGATAATTTCTGGGCCAAGAATTGGACTTGTAAGAGGTGTTGTTGACATTGGTTGAGGTATTATAGGTGTAGAAGCTTGTTGCTGTCTTGTTAAAAGAGGTCGTTGGGTGATAACGGTTTATTCCGAGGTGGTCTGGATTTGTATGTTGGTTGTTTTGTACGGTGAGGTGTTGGTTGTTTTGTTTGTTTGGTGGTGGATGGTTGTGAGTTAGAGATCGTGTTTCCAACGATGGGTCACTTCTCCCCCTCATGATGACCCTGATCACCAGCATGGTCGTCATTTTTCTTTCTCAGGAGGTACAAATCCCCGCGACGCGTGCTCAGAATTTGAAGATGTGCCAGAAGCTCTTCTTCCTCGTGCGTAGGAGATTCCAGAGAGAGGAGAGGAGAAAGAAGAATATCCCCGAGTGCAATCGGTGACAACTCGTACGAGTTGGGATAAGATGGTTGTGGAGCCACGAGCGGTGGAGGAGACGGTGCAATAGATGAAGGAGGTGGTAGTGTGGATATCGGAGGCTCATCGGATAATGGGGCCTTGCCTTTGTCAACTCGAGATTACTCAATAAAATCCGCAGCTGCTTGTGAGGCGATCTTTAAGATTGACTCCACAAAAGACCTCATCCGTTCCTCTGTGACAAAAGGGATAATATCGCCAGGCAAACGTTCTGTAGTCATGACATCGGAAAGAATTTCCAAAACTTGGCCTGAAGACACATGTCTTTGAAGTTCGGGGCCACTAAGACTTTCCGAAGGCATCCCAACAGCAACAATCGTCATGAAATGGCCTGAAGTTGGAAGAGATGCAACCACAAGACTTGATTCTGTTGTTGAAAGCGGTGGAACGGGAGTAGTAGGTGGTGTCGTAGGCTCTATTGTTAGTAGTGTCGGTGTCCTTGAGAAATCCGAGAAAAGAGGAAGTGAGGACACGATCGGAGCAGGGGACGTTGACTCGACCGTTGGTGATTGATGAGTAGTAACCAAAACCGGTACTGAAGTAAGCGGGCCCATCGACGATGGTTCCAAAGCGATGCGGTCATTTGCATTTTCGGAGCGAACCTCTTGAACCATTTCGGCTTTAACTTCGGAGACCTCATGGTCATCGTCCGATTCGGTACTATTGGAGCTCTCTGATGAATCTTCGTCACCACCGGGAGCTCGACTACTTGAGGCAATTATACCAAGAGCGGTACTAGCCGAAGCAATTTGCAATGGTAGGGCAATGCCATGAGCATCACAATAGGCTCGGACGGTGCCATCTTCATGATTTTCTAAACGAAGTAGATCCATAAGAATCAGCATCGGATGAAGATTGGGCTCGGGCTTGGTCTTGTTAAGAAACTTGAGCTTCGGAGGAAGATAGTTCTCCGATTCGCGCCGGGCTCTAATCTCCGGGTAAAGACTCATGAAGTGTTTTATAAGGAGAGAAAACCAAAGTGGGTACGGAAGAGACTTTTCTTTGAGGTTCAGTTGATCCCCTTAGTCGTTCCAAATCAACTGCACATAGTCAAACTCTTTCAGGAATATGAGGCTGTGAAGAATTCAGACTATGTTGAACCCGGTGTGCTTCGGAGAGAGGCACTTATTGACCAAGTTGAAGACTGTTTTCCACGAACGAGGGATCCGATTTTGTTGGATGGAAGACACTATATTCATTGGTGCAGTATGCCCGAGACGAAGCATATCTTGAAGAATCCATGTTTTCGAAGAAAAATCTTTATATTAGGGTCATTGTGGTAGATACAACACTCGTCTAAGCATCGTCTTGTTAACTGTGACCGTCTTGTTGTCAATGGTGGCCATGAGAGCAACTCGGTCTTATTTGAAATTGACAAGACTCATCGTGCCACATAATTATTGGAGATACACCTTCGGCACAATGACAATTATGGAAAAGGCAGGCAGGCCAAAGAAAATGCCCTTTAAGAGAGCATAACGAGGTCGGGACAATTGAAGTTTTGGACGACCAAAAGATAGTTGTGTCCTTGGTTGAAACCCATTTTGACAGTCCGTAGACCTCAATCGACGATATTCTCATTTATTCCAAGACAAAAGAAGAACATGAGGAACATTTGAGAGCGGTCCTAGGAATTCTTCGGGAGAAACAATTATTCGCCAAATTTAAAAAGTGCGAATTTTGGTTGGATCGAGTAATCTTTCTGGGGCATGTTATTTCGGGAAGCGGAATTTCAGTAGATCCCAGCAAGATAGAAGCTATAGAAAATTGGCCAAGACCAACCACTCCCACGGAGATAAGAAGTTTTCTCGGGCTAGCTGGGTATTATCGAAAGTTCATTAAGGACTTTTCCAGCATCGCCTCGACGCTCACCAATTTGACAAAGAAAAATGTTCCGTTCAAATGGACGGATGAATGTGAGCAAAGTTTCCAGGAATTAAAGAAAAGGCTAACAACTGCTCCAGTGTTAGCAATACCTTCGGGTACTGGAAATTTTTCTGTTTATAGTGATGCCTCTAAATATGGGTTGGGGTGTGTTTTAATGCAAAACGGGAAGGTGATCGCTTATGCCTCCCGACAATTAAAGCCATATGAGAAAAATTACCCCACTCATGATCTCGAACTCGCAGCCGTAGTGTTTGCTCTTAAAACATGGCGACACTATCTTTACGGAGAAAGATGCGAGATCTTCACGGATCACAAGAGTTTGAAGTACTTCTTCACCCAGAAGGAGTTAAATATGAGGCAAAGAAGATGGCTCGAGTTAGTCAAAGACTACGACTGTGTGATAAATTATCATCCAGGAAAAGCGAACGTAGTCGCAGATGCATTGAGCCGCAAAACTGTAAACACTGAATTACGCCAATTCGGAGTTGAAGTAATCAATTTCGGAGAGATTGAAGAAAAGTTGGCAGTGTTGACACTTAAGCCAACACTATTAGACCGAATCATTGAAGTACAAAAGAAAGATGAGTTGTACTTGAAGAAACAAAGAGAACAAGATAAAGAAGTCTCATCGGAATTTGAATTCCGAGAAGACGGGAGTTTACGATTTAAAAGTCGCTTATATGTGCCGGAAGATGAAGAGATTCGTCGAACTTTAATGACGGAGGCACATACGACAATATATTCGGTGCATCCCGGTGCAACGAAAATGTATCGTGATTTGCGACTAAATTATTGGTGGCCGGGAATGAAAAAGGATGTTGCTGCATTTGTACATAGATGCCTGACTTGTCAGCAGATCAAAGCAGAACATCAAAGACCGGCAGGAATGTTACAACCTTTGACGATTCCCGAGTGGAAGTGGGACCATATAACAATGGATTTTGTCGTCGGGTTGCCAAGAACGGTGAAAGGTTATGATGCAATTTGGGTGATTGTTGACAGACTGACTAAGTCCGCCCATTTCTTGCCTATTCACCAGACCTATCCCATGGAGAAGTTCGCTGAACTCTACATTCAAGAGATAGTGAGACTCCATGAAATTCCGATATCGATCGTATCAGATCGAGATTCAAGATTTCTGTCCCAGTTCTGGAAAAGCTTACAGAAAGCTCTGGGAACTAAATTATCATTTAGTTCAGCTTATCATCCCCAGACTGACGGACAATCGGAAAGGACGATCCAGACACTCGAAGACATGTTGAGAGCATGTGTCCTGGATTTTCAAGGGAGTTGGAGTAAATATCTCCCGTTAATAGAATTTTCATATAACAACAGCTATCAAGCAACGATCGGAATGGCGCCTTACGAAGCCTTATACGGACGTAAATGTCGATCCCCAGTTCATTGGGATGAAATCGGCGAGAAGGCGCTATTAGGTCCCGAGATGGTACGCGAAATGACTGAAGTTGTTAAGAAAATTCGGGAGAAAATGCAAACGGCCCAAAGTCGCCAGAAGAGTTATGCAGACAAGAGACGAAGGTCGTTAGAATTTGAAGAAGGTGATAAAGTATTTTTGAAAGTATCACCTATGAAGGGTGTCAAACGGTTCGGACAAAAAGGAAAGTTGAGTCCGAGATATATAGGACCTTTCAAAATTTTGAAAAGAGTCGGTGAAGTAGCATATCAGCTAGAATTACCGACGTCGTTAGCACAAGTCCATGACGTATTCCACGTGTCTACACTGCGAAAGTATGTGTTGACCCGTATCATGTGCTAAGAGACAAAAGACTTCACCAACAATTGAAGCCGGACTTGAGTTACGAAGAAAAGCCGGTAGAGATTCTAATGTATGAGGTGAAGCAATTACGAAATAAGAATATTCCCCTCGTGAAGGTCTTATGGCGAAACCAGATATTGGAAGAAGCCACTTGGGAGCGAGAAGACGAAATGAGAGAGAAATACCCTGAGTTGTTTCAGACAACTTAAATTTCGGGGACGAAATTTCTTTTAGGGGGGGAGGATGTAATACCCGTAAAATTAATACGGGAATAATGCGCAATTAGCGTGAAAATTATTCTGTAATTTTCGGAAAATTATGAAGTTAATTTTCGGACAAAGCGAATTTTCGGGAAATTGAACCGAAAATAAGAAAAATACTCTTTGAGTAAAATAAATAGATATGGGCCCAAATTAATTTAAAGTAGGCCCAATAAGAGATTTCCTTAAGAGAAAGGAAACGTAACTTTCCTTTTAAAGGTTTATCTCAAAAGGTGATAAGGACAAACGAAAATATCAAACGAAAGAAAAAGAGAAAGAGAAAGAGGAGAAAACAAACGAAGAAAAGCAGAGAAGAACTAAGCAATTCGGCCAACTTGGAAGTGAGGTAGGTGGTTTTTAACCCCTACAAACTGTTTTTAAGTTTGATTTATTTAGTTTAACGAATTTGGATGAAAGGTCATCCGAATTCATGAATTTCGGGAGCTTTGAATGATTATGTGTTGTATTTGCGGGTTGAAAAGAATTCGCGGGCCAAAAGGTTCGTGAAGTGTGAGAGAGGAAAGAAAATCGCGGGCTGCGATAAAATTGCGGGCCGAAAGATTTGTAAAGATGTGAGTGAGAAAAGAAGGTCGCGGGCCAAATTTTAAATTTCGCCGAATTTAAAAGGTTAAATTCGGGCATTTTATTTCGCCGAATTTAATATTTCAAATTCGGGCAGAATTTCGATATCTAAGCGAAATATTTAAATTTCGCCGAATTTAAAAGGTTAAATTCGGGCATTTTATTTCGCCGAATTTAATATTTCAAATTCGGGCAGAATTTCGATATCTAAGCGAAATATTTAAATTTCGCCGAATTTAAAAGGTTAAATTCGGGCATTATATTTCGCCGAATTTAATATTTCAAATTCGGGCAGAATTTCGATATCTAAGCGAAATATTTAAATTTCGCCGAATTTAAAAGGTTAAATTCGGGTAATAGCCCACATCTTTGAATAAAATTATTTTAAGTTCATTTTATCTTTAAATCAAAGTATATTCATACTTTGACTAGAACTTTCGGGTCAACCCTTATTTTAAGATACGAGAGTATTTTGGGGTATTATTTGTAAGAAATAATACGTGATATATGTGACGAATGTGATATGCATTTCACGACATGCATAAGAGAGGTGAAGGTACCGTAATGATACGGTGACACGATATTGTGTCGAATGTGAGAAGGGTAGAGTTGCCGATTTTGGCAGTCAGGTTCAGACTCGATTATGCACTTGGTGGGAGAGGGGGTTTGCGACACCCATCTACTCGGGATTGAGCCACCCGAGGTGTAAACCACCGGATATTATTTGGCTCAGGGACGGCAGACAGATGTGAGATTCCTGTCTACCCGAACTTGTGGTATAACATTCGGGGAAAAAGCCGTCGGGTTGAGATTGTGTGCGGAAGGAGCGACCCGGCGCGGCCGGTGTGGGCTACCGCATGGTTGATGGTGTACTTTGCCATTGCGCGCGTGGGTGCCGAGTCTGACCTAGGGCCCTGTTGAGAATTGAGAATTGATAGATGAGATTTGTCGAGTGTGCATTATATTATATTGTGAGGAACCGGGATTGGGTGGAGTGCACGCACGTATTGCATGTTATGTAATCACCTACTGGGCAATAGCTCAGGGTTCTATCCTATTTTTGTTTGTAGGTAAGAATGAACCCGACACCGACTAGTGTCAGGGTTGAGATTCATGGCGAGCTGGCGGCGGTGACTCCACGGACTTTTGAGGGTGGCGCAGTACATGGGACGCGACCTGTGGAGTGGCATAGTGTTTGATATTGGGTTTGAAATTTTGGGGCTTCGGCCCAAAGTATTAATAGTAGATATTTTTGTAAACCCGATATAATACTATGTAGGTATTTAAATTAAAAAAAAAAGAGAAAATTTTATCGGGTCTTCCGCGTGTTCTGTTGCGGGGAAATCCGCCAATTAACTTAATTAGGAAGTAGGGTCGCCACAGGTGGTATCAGAGCTTAGGCTTTAGATTCTGAAGACTGTCCATGTACTGCCACTCAAAAGCCGGGAGAACCAGCCTCGCCTGTAAGTTAAGTGTAATACTTTGATATGATTATGTGATCTCATGTATATTTGTTACATGAATTATCTAGTATTTGGAAAATGCCAAGAGGAAGACCGAGGAACGTGTTCGTTGGAGAGTCCAGTCGGAGGGGCGAATCTGAATCCCCACCCCCGACTCGTGAGCATGACACGATAAATAGGCTGACTGAACTTATCCAAAGACAGTCAGACCAAATTCATGATTTGATAAATCACCAGAGCTCATCTGAGCACCGTCCATCCCCACAGCCTGATCGCGTAGAGATCATAGGGGAGCGATTTCGTAAGTTAAATCCCCAGTTTTCGCCGAAGCTACTAATCCTGCGGCAGCTGAGGACTGGATCGACACAATAGAAGACTTATTTATATACAGTCGTGTGCCGAACAATGAGAAGGTGTTGTGTGCCGTTTCCCTATTTCGGGGAGGCGCGCGTTTTTGGTGGAACACCATAAAGGTGTTAGAAGATCCGGCGACGATACATGGGAACGCTTCAGGGAACTATTTTATGATAAGTACTTCACTGCTCACGATCAGGAGCAGCGAATGTATGAATTCATGAACCTGAAACAAGGGCGAATGCCAGTTGCGGAATACATCCGCAAATTTGAAGAATTATCTCGTTTTGCACCTCATCTCGTGGCAACCAATACTCTAAAGGTGACGAGATTTCTTCGAGGGCTGAAGCCCGAATTTTATCGAGATTTAAGTGTGGCGGGAGTACGCCAATTAGAGTTCCGTCAGGCGACGGAGCGAGCGTTGATCGCAGAACAAGCGGAAGGAGTAGTAAGGGAAGCCCAAGAGGCAAGTAGGAAAAGAGAGAGTCAGCAACAGCAAGGAGGAAGCGGCCAAAAGCGACAATTCTTCGGCAAGGACCCGAAGAATAAAGGAAATCGACCGAGTCAACAGATGTGGCGCCCGAATGCTTATCAGAGACCGGCCAATGTTCCCAACCGACCCCCGATACCAGCGCCCCAATGTCAACAGTGTGGACGAAATCACTTTGGCATATGCTACGGATCACGACCGGTGCAGACTCTGCAATGTTTCCGGTGCGGTGAGGCCGGACACATCGCACGGAATTGCCCGAGAGGTCAGCCTCCAGTGCAACTCAACCGCGTAACCTCATTCGACCTCCACCTGTGCCTGCAAGAGTTTTTACTCTGACTAATGAGGAGGCGGAGGCAAACCCGAATGTAGTTACGGTACGTTGAGTATATTTCACGTGCCCTCTTCGATCTTGATTGACTCGGGAGCCACACATTCGTTTGTATCGGCTAACTTTGTGGCCAGGGTAGGAATCTATCCCTCCCGTTCATTATGTGATTTCGTGGTATCTTTACCACATGGGGATCCAACTCGATCAAATTTGGTGGTTGAGAAATGTCCCGTAAGAATTGAGGGTAGAGAGTTAGATGTGAACCTAATAGTAATCCCGATGAATGATTACGATATTATATTCGGGATGGATTGGCTTTCGAAATACGGAGCCATTATTGATTGTTCAAAAAGGGTAGTTAGGTTTCGATCGCCAGAGGGAGAGGAGTTTGAATTTTCGGGAAGAAAGAATAGAAACTCAATCCCTCGGATTTCTGCTTTAAAAGCTCAGCGACTCGTAAATACGGGTTGCGAATCGTTCCTAGTTTTTGCGGTGAATGCTGAGGAATCTTCCCAGCTTAAACTTGAGGAGGTTCCATAGTGAACGAATATTCCGATGTATTTCCCGAGGATCTTCCGGGATTACCCCCTGATCGGGAGATTAAATTTGCAATCGATCTTGTACCTGGAGCTGCCCCGATCTCTAATCCCCGTATCGGTTAGCACCGAACGAATTACGAGAATTGAAGGAACAATTGGAAGATTTGTTGCAGAAGGGTTTTATTCAACCCAGTTTCTCACCATGGGGAGCCCCGGTTTTATTTGTGAAGAAAAAGGACGGGTCGATGAGAATGTGTATCGATTATCGTGAACTCAACAAGATCACGATTAAGAATAAATACCCATTGCCAAGGATTGACGATTTATTCGATCAACTCCAAGGAGCAACAGTATTTTCTAAGATCGACCTGCGCTCCGGTTATCATCAGCTGAAGATCCGGGAAGCGGACATTCCAAAAACCGCATTCAGTACGAGGTACGGCCACTATGAATTTTTGGTCATGCCTTTCGGATTGACGAATGCTCCGGCAGCCTTCATGGATTTGATGAACCGAGTATTCAAAAAATTGCTGGACCGATGTGTTATCGTCTTTATCGACGATATTCTCATTTATTCCAAGACAAAAGAAGAACATGAGGAACATTTGAGAGCGGTCCTAGGAATTCTTCGGGAGAAACAATTATTCGCCAAATTTAAAAAGTGCGAATTTTGGTTGGATCGAGTAATCTTTCTGGGGCATGTTATTTCGGGAAGCGGAATTTCAGTAGATCCCAGCAAGATAGAAGCTATAGAAAATTGGCCAAGACCAACCACTCCCACGGAGATAAGAAGTTTTCTCGGGCTAGCTGGGTATTATCGAAAGTTCATTAAGGACTTTTCCAGCATCGCCTCGACGCTCACCAATTTGACAAAGAAAAATGTTCCGTTCAAATGGACGGATGAATGTGAGCAAAGTTTCCAGGAATTAAAGAAAAGGCTAACAACTGCTCCAGTGTTAGCAATACCTTCGGGTACTGGAAATTTTTCTGTTTATAGTGATGCCTCTAAATATGGGTTGGGGTGTGTTTTAATGCAAAACGGGAAGGTGATCGCTTATGCCTCCCGACAATTAAAGCCATATGAGAAAAATTACCCCACTCATGATCTCGAACTCGCAGCCGTAGTGTTTGCTCTTAAAACATGGCGACACTATCTTTACGGAGAAAGATGCGAGATCTTCACGGATCACAAGAGTTTGAAGTACTTCTTCACCCAGAAGGAGTTAAATATGAGGCAAAGAAGATGGCTCGAGTTAGTCAAAGACTACGACTGTGTGATAAATTATCATCCAGGAAAAGCGAACGTAGTCGCAGATGCATTGAGCCGCAAAACTGTAAACACTGAATTACGCCAATTCGGAGTTGAAGTAATCAATTTCGGAGAGATTGAAGAAAAGTTGGCAGTGTTGACACTTAAGCCAACACTATTAGACCGAATCATTGAAGTACAAAAGAAAGATGAGTTGTACTTGAAGAAACAAAGAGAACAAGATAAAGAAGTCTCATCGGAATTTGAATTCCGAGAAGACGGGAGTTTACGATTTAAAAGTCGCTTATATGTGCCGGAAGATGAAGAGATTCGTCGAACTTTAATGACGGAGGCACATACGACAATATATTCGGTGCATCCCGGTGCAACGAAAATGTATCGTGATTTGCGACTAAATTATTGGTGGCCGGGAATGAAAAAGGATGTTGCTGCATTTGTACATAGATGCCTGACTTGTCAGCAGATCAAAGCAGAACATCAAAGACCGGCAGGAATGTTACAACCTTTGACGATTCCCGAGTGGAAGTGGGACCATATAACAATGGATTTTGTCGTCGGGTTGCCAAGAACGGTGAAAGGTTATGATGCAATTTGGGTGATTGTTGACAGACTGACTAAGTCCGCCCATTTCTTGCCTATTCACCAGACCTATCCCATGGAGAAGTTCGCTGAACTCTACATTCAAGAGATAGTGAGACTCCATGAATTCCGATATCGATCGTATCAGATCGAGATTCAAGATTTCTGTCCCAGTTCTGGAAAAGCTTACAGAAAGCTCTGGGAACTAAATTATCATTTAGTTCAGCTTATCATCCCCAGACTGACGGACAATCGGAAAGGACGATCCAGACACTCGAAGACATGTTGAGAGCATGTGTCCTGGATTTTCAAGGGAGTTGGAGTAAATATCTCCCGTTAATAGAATTTTCATATAACAACAGCTATCAAGCAACGATCGGAATGGCGCCTTACGAAGCCTTATACGGACGTAAATGTCGATCCCCAGTTCATTGGGATGAAATCGGCGAGAAGGCGCTATTAGGTCCCGAGATGGTACGCGAAATGACTGAAGTTGTTAAGAAAATTCGGGAGAAAATGCAAACGGCCCAAAGTCGCCAGAAGAGTTATGCAGACAAGAGACGAAGGTCGTTAGAATTTGAAGAAGGTGATAAAGTATTTTTGAAAGTATCACCTATGAAGGGTGTCAAACGGTTCGGACAAAAAGGAAAGTTGAGTCCGAGATATATAGGACCTTTCAAAATTTTGAAAAGAGTCGGTGAAGTAGCATATCAGCTAGAATTACCGACGTCGTTAGCACAAGTCCATGACGTATTCCACGTGTCTACACTGCGAAAGTATGTGTTGACCCGTATCATGTGCTAAGAGACAAAAGACTTCACCAACAATTGAAGCCGGACTTGAGTTACGAAGAAAAGCCGGTAGAGATTCTAATGTATGAGGTGAAGCAATTACGAAATAAGAATATTCCCCTCGTGAAGGTCTTATGGCGAAACCAGATATTGGAAGAAGCCACTTGGGAGCGAGAAGACGAAATGAGAGAGAAATACCCTGAGTTGTTTCAGACAACTTAAATTTCGGGGACGAAATTTCTTTTAGGGGGGGAGGATGTAATACCCGTAAAATTAATACGGGAATAATGCGCAATTAGCGTGAAAATTATTCTGTAATTTTCGGAAAATTATGAAGTTAATTTTCGGACAAAGCGAATTTTCGGGAAATTGAACCGAAAATAAGAAAAATACTCTTTGAGTAAAATAAATAGATATGGGCCCAAATTAATTTAAAGTAGGCCCAATAAGAGATTTCCTTAAGAGAAAGGAAACGTAACTTTCCTTTTAAAGGTTTATCTCAAAAGGTGATAAGGACAAACGAAAATATCAAACGAAAGAAAAAGAGAAAGAGAAAGAGGAGAAAACAAACGAAGAAAAGCAGAGAAGAACTAAGCAATTCGGCCAACTTGGAAGTGAGGTAGTGGTTTTTAACCCCTACAAACTGTTTTTAAGTTTGATTTATTTAGTTTAACGAATTTGGATGAAAGGTCATCCGAATTCATGAATTTCGGGAGCTTTGAATGATTATGTGTTGTATTTGCGGGTTGAAAAGAATTCGCGGGCCAAAAAGGTTCGTGAAGTGTGAGAGAGGAAAGAAAATCGCGGGCTGCGATAAAATTTGCGGGCCGAAAGATTTGTAAAGATGTGAGTGAGAAAGAAGGTCGCGGGCCAAATTTTAAATTTCGCCGAATTTAAAAGGTTAAATTCGGGCATTTTATTTCGCCGAATTTAATATTTCAAATTCGGGCAGAATTTCGATATCTAAGCGAAATATTTAAATTTCGCCGAATTTAAAAGGTTAAATTCGGGCATTTTATTTCGCCGAATTTAATATTTCAAATTCGGGCAGAATTTCGATATCTAAGCGAAATATTTAAATTTCGCCGAATTTAAAAGGTTAAATTCGGGCATTTTATTTCGCCGAATTTAATATTTCAAATTCGGGCAGAATTTCGATATCTAAGCGAAATATTTAAATTTCGCCGAATTTAAAAGGTTAAATTCGGGCATTATATTTCGCCGAATTTAATATTTCAAATTCGGGCAGAATTTCGATATCTAAGCGAAATATTTAAATTTCGCCGAATTTAAAAGGTTAAATTCGGGTAATAGCCCACATCTTTGAATAAAATTATTTTAAGTTCATTTTATCTTTAAATCAAAGTATATTCATACTTTGACTAGAACTTTCGGGTCAACCCTTATTTTAAGATACGAGAGTATTTTGGGGTATTATTTGTAAGAAATAATACGTGATATATGTGACGAATGTGATATGCATTTCACGACATGCATAAGAGAGGTGAAGGTACCGTAATGATACGGTGACACGATATTGTGTCGAATGTGAGAAGGGTAGAGTTGCCGATTTTGGCAGTCAGGTTCAGACTCGATTATGCACTTGGTGGGAGAGGGGGTTTGCGACACCCATCTACTCGGGATTGAGCCACCCGAGGTGTAAACCACCGGATATTATTTGGCTCAGGGACGGCAGACAGATGTGAGATTCCTGTCTACCCGAACTTGTGGTATAACATTCGGGGAAAAAGCCGTCGGGTTGAGATTGTGTGCGGAAGGAGCGACCCGGCGCGGCCGGTGTGGGCTACCGCATGATTGATGGTGTACTTTGCCATTGCGCGCGTGGGTGCCGAGTCTGACCTAGGGCCCTGTTGAGAATTGAGAATTGATAGATGAGATTTGTCGAGTGTGCATTATATTATATTGTGAGGAACCGGGATTGGGTGGAGTGCACGCACGTATTGCATGTTATGTAATCACCTACTGGGCAATAGCTCAGGGTTCTATCCTATTTTTGTTTGTAGGTAAGAATGAACCCGACACCGACTAGTGTCAGGGTTGAGATTCATGGCGAGCTGGCGGCGGTGACTCCACGGACTTTTGAGGGTGGCGCAGTACATGGGACGCGACCTGTGGAGTGGCATAGTGTTTGATATTGGGTTTGAAATTTTGGGGCTTCGGCCCAAAGTATTAATAGTAGATATTTTTGTAAACCCGATATAATACTATGTAGGATATTTAAATTAAAAAAAAAAGAGAAAATTTTATCGGGTCTTCCGCGTGTTCTGTTGCGGGGAAATCCGCCAATTAACTTAATTAGGAAGTAGGGTCGCCACAGGTGGTATCAGAGCTTAGGCTTTAGATTCTGAAGACTGTCCATGTACTGCCACTCAAAAGCCGGGAGAACCAGCCTCGCCTGTAAGTTAAGTGTAATACTTTGATATGATTATGTGATCTCATGTATATTTGTTACATGAATTATCTAGTATTTGGAAAATGCCAAGAGGAAGACCGAGGAACGTGTTCGTTGGAGAGTCCAGTCGGAGGGGCGAATCTGAATCCCCACCCCCGACTCGTGAGCATGACACGATAAATAGGCTGACTGAACTTATCCAAAGACAGTCAGACCAAATTCATGATTTGATAAATCACCAGAGCTCATCTGAGCACCGTCCATCCCCACAGCCTGATCGCGTAGAGATCATAGGGGAGCGATTTCGTAAGTTAAATCCCCCAGTTTTCGCCGAAGCTACTAATCCTGCGGCAGCTGAGGACTGGATCGACACAATAGAAGACTTATTTATATACAGTCGTGTGCCGAACAATGAGAAGGTGTTGTGTGCCGTTTCCCTATTTCGGGGAGGCGCGCGTTTTTGGTGGAACACCATAAAGGTGTTAGAAGATCCGGCGACGATAACATGGGAACGCTTCAGGGAACTATTTTATGATAAGTACTTCACTGCTCACGATCAGGAGCAGCGAATGTATGAATTCATGAACCTGAAACAAGGGCGAATGCCAGTTGCGGAATACATCCGCAAATTTGAAGAATTATCTCGTTTTGCACCTCATCTCGTGGCAACCAATACTCTAAAGGTGACGAGATTTCTTCGAGGGCTGAAGCCCGAATTTTATCGAGATTTAAGTGTGGCGGGAGTACGCCAATTAGAGTTCCGTCAGGCGACGGAGCGAGCGTTGATCGCAGAACAAGCGGAAGGAGTAGTAAGGGAAGCCCAAGAGGCAAGTAGGAAAAGAGAGAGTCAGCAACAGCAAGGAGGAAGCGGCCAAAAGCGACAATTCTTCGGCAAGGACCCGAAGAATAAAGGAAATCGACCGAGTCAACAGATGTGGCGCCCGAATGCTTATCAGAGACCGGCCAATGTTCCCAACCGACCCCCGATACCAGCGCCCCAATGTCAACAGTGTGGACGAAATCACTTTGGCATATGCTACGGATCACGACCGGTGCAGACTCTGCAATGTTTCCGGTGCGGTGAGGCCGGACACATCGCACGGAATTGCCCGAGAGGTCAGCCTCCAGTGCAAACTCAACCGCGTAACCTCATTCGACCTCCACCTGTGCCTGCAAGAGTTTTTACTCTGACTAATGAGGAGGCGGAGGCAAACCCGAATGTAGTTACAGGTACGTTGAGTATATTTCACGTGCCCTCTTCGATCTTGATTGACTCGGGAGCCACACATTCGTTTGTATCGGCTAACTTTGTGGCCAGGGTAGGAATCTATCCCTCCCGTTCATTATGTGATTTTGTGGTATCTTTACCACATGGGGATCCAACTCGATCAAATTTGGTGGTTGAGAAATGTCCCGTAAGAATTGAGGGTAGAGAGTTAGATGTGAACCTAATAGTAATCCCGATGAATGATTACGATATTATATTCGGGATGGATTGGCTTTCGAAATACGGAGCCATTATTGATTGTTCAAAAAGGGTAGTTAGGTTTCGATCGCCAGAGGGAGAGGAGTTTGAATTTTCGGGAAGAAAGAATAGAAACTCAATCCCTCGGATTTCTGCTTTAAAAGCTCAGCGACTCGTAAATACGGGTTGCGAATCGTTCCTAGTTTTTGCGGTGAATGCTGAGGAATCTTCCCAGCTTAAACTTGAGGAGGTTCCAATAGTGAACGAATATTCCGATGTATTTCCCGAGGATCTTCCGGGATTACCCCCTGATCGGGAGATTAAATTTGCAATCGATCTTGTACCTGGAGCTGCCCCGATCTCTAATCCCCGTATCGGTTAGCACCGAACGAATTACGAGAATTGAAGGAACAATTGGAAGATTTGTTGCAGAAGGGTTTTATTCAACCCAGTTTCTCACCATGGGGAGCCCCGGTTTTATTTGTGAAGAAAAAGGACGGGTCGATGAGAATGTGTATCGATTATCGTGAACTCAACAAGATCACGATTAAGAATAAATACCCATTGCCAAGGATTGACGATTTATTCGATCAACTCCAAGGAGCAACAGTATTTTCTAAGATCGACCTGCGCTCCGGTTATCATCAGCTGAAGATCCGGGAAGCGGACATTCCAAAAACCGCATTCAGTACGAGGTACGGCCACTATGAATTTTTGGTCATGCCTTTCGGATTGACGAATGCTCCGGCAGCCTTCATGGATTTGATGAACCGAGTATTCAAAAAATTGCTGGACCGATGTGTTATCGTCTTTATCGACGATATTCTCATTTATTCCAAGACAAAAGAAGAACATGAGGAACATTTGAGAGCGGTCCTAGGAATTCTTCGGGAGAAACAATTATTCGCCAAATTTAAAAAGTGCGAATTTTGGTTGGATCGAGTAATCTTTCTGGGGCATGTTATTTCGGGAAGCGGAATTTCAGTAGATCCCAGCAAGATAGAAGCTATAGAAAATTGGCCAAGACCAACCACTCCCACGGAGATAAGAAGTTTTCTCGGGCTAGCTGGGTATTATCGAAAGTTCATTAAGGACTTTTCCAGCATCGCCTCGACGCTCACCAATTTGACAAAGAAAAATGTTCCGTTCAAATGGACGGATGAATGTGAGCAAAGTTTCCAGGAATTAAAGAAAAGGCTAACAACTGCTCCAGTGTTAGCAATACCTTCGGGTACTGGAAATTTTTCTGTTTATAGTGATGCCTCTAAATATGGGTTGGGGTGTGTTTTAATGCAAAACGGGAAGGTGATCGCTTATGCCTCCCGACAATTAAAGCCATATGAGAAAAATTACCCCACTCATGATCTCGAACTCGCAGCCGTAGTGTTTGCTCTTAAAACATGGCGACACTATCTTTACGGAGAAAGATGCGAGATCTTCACGGATCACAAGAGTTTGAAGTACTTCTTCACCCAGAAGGAGTTAAATATGAGGCAAAGAAGATGGCTCGAGTTAGTCAAAGACTACGACTGTGTGATAAATTATCATCCAGGAAAAGCGAACGTAGTCGCAGATGCATTGAGCCGCAAAACTGTAAACACTGAATTACGCCAATTCGGAGTTGAAGTAATCAATTTCGGAGAGATTGAAGAAAAGTTGGCAGTGTTGACACTTAAGCCAACACTATTAGACCGAATCATTGAAGTACAAAAGAAAGATGAGTTGTACTTGAAGAAACAAAGAGAACAAGATAAAGAAGTCTCATCGGAATTTGAATTCCGAGAAGACGGGAGTTTACGATTTAAAAGTCGCTTATATGTGCCGGAAGATGAAGAGATTCGTCGAACTTTAATGACGGAGGCACATACGACAATATATTCGGTGCATCCCGGTGCAACGAAAATGTATCGTGATTTGCGACTAAATTATTGGTGGCCGGGAATGAAAAAGGATGTTGCTGCATTTGTACATAGATGCCTGACTTGTCAGCAGATCAAAGCAGAACATCAAAGACCGGCAGGAATGTTACAACCTTTGACGATTCCCGAGTGGAAGTGGGACCATATAACAATGGATTTTGTCGTCGGGTTGCCAAGAACGGTGAAAGGTTATGATGCAATTTGGGTGATTGTTGACAGACTGACTAAGTCCGCCCATTTCTTGCCTATTCACCAGACCTATCCCATGGAGAAGTTCGCTGAACTCTACATTCAAGAGATAGTGAGACTCCATGAATTCCGATATCGATCGTATCAGATCGAGATTCAAGATTTCTGTCCCAGTTCTGGAAAAGCTTACAGAAAGCTCTGGGAACTAAATTATCATTTAGTTCAGCTTATCATCCCCAGACTGACGGACAATCGGAAAGGACGATCCAGACACTCGAAGACATGTTGAGAGCATGTGTCCTGGATTTTCAAGGGAGTTGGAGTAAATATCTCCCGTTAATAGAATTTTCATATAACAACAGCTATCAAGCAACGATCGGAATGGCGCCTTACGAAGCCTTATACGGACGTAAATGTCGATCCCCAGTTCATTGGGATGAAATCGGCGAGAAGGCGCTATTAGGTCCCGAGATGGTACGCGAAATGACTGAAGTTGTTAAGAAAATTCGGGAGAAAATGCAAACGGCCCAAAGTCGCCAGAAGAGTTATGCAGACAAGAGACGAAGGTCGTTAGAATTTGAAGAAGGTGATAAAGTATTTTTGAAAGTATCACCTATGAAGGGTGTCAAACGGTTCGGACAAAAAGGAAAGTTGAGTCCGAGATATATAGGACCTTTCAAAATTTTGAAAAGAGTCGGTGAAGTAGCATATCAGCTAGAATTACCGACGTCGTTAGCACAAGTCCATGACGTATTCCACGTGTCTACACTGCGAAAGTATGTGTTTGACCCGTATCATGTGCTAAGAGACAAAAGACTTCACCAACAATTGAAGCCGGACTTGAGTTACGAAGAAAAGCCGGTAGAGATTCTAATGTATGAGGTGAAGCAATTACGAAATAAGAATATTCCCCTCGTGAAGGTCTTATGGCGAAACCAGATATTGGAAGAAGCCACTTGGGAGCGAGAAGACGAAATGAGAGAGAAATACCCTGAGTTGTTTCAGACAACTTAAATTTCGGGGACGAAATTTCTTTTAGGGGGGGAGGATGTAATACCCGTAAAATTAATACGGGAATAATGCGCAATTAGCGTGAAAATTATTCTGTAATTTTCGGAAAATTATGAAGTTAATTTTCGGACAAAGCGAATTTTCGGGAAATTGAACCGAAAATAAGAAAAATACTCTTTGAGTAAAATAAATAGATATGGGCCCAAATTAATTTAAAGTAGGCCCAATAAGAGATTTCCTTAAGAGAAAGGAAACGTAACTTTCCTTTTAAAGGTTTATCTCAAAAGGTGATAAGGACAAACGAAAATATCAAACGAAAGAAAAAGAGAAAGAGAAAGAGGAGAAAACAAACGAAGAAAAGCAGAGAAGAACTAAGCAAATTCGGCCAACTTGGAAGTGAGGTAAGTGGTTTTTAACCCCTACAAACTGTTTTTAAGTTTGATTTATTTAGTTTAACGAATTTGGATGAAAGGTCATCCGAATTCATGAATTTCGGGAGCTTTGAATGATTATGTGTTGTATTTGCGGGTTGAAAAGAATTCGCGGGCCAAAAAGGTTCGTGAAGTGTGAGAGAGGAA
The DNA here is from genome assembly GCA_004919715.1 of Linderniella brevidens. Taxonomy (NCBI): domain Eukaryota; kingdom Viridiplantae; phylum Streptophyta; class Magnoliopsida; order Lamiales; family Linderniaceae; genus Linderniella; species Linderniella brevidens. The sequence continues at coordinate 3,441,027 of SWDC01000149.1, read as the reverse complement.
AGAAAATCGCGGGCTGCGATAAAATTTGCGGGCCGAAAGATTTGTAAAGATGTGAGTGAGAAAAGAAGGTCGCGGGCCAAATTTTAAATTTCGCCGAATTTAAAAGGTTAAATTCGGGCATTTTATTTCGCCGAATTTAATATTTCAAATTCGGGCAGAATTTCGATATCTAAGCGAAATATTTAAATTTCGCCGAATTTAAAAGGTTAAATTCGGGCATTTTATTTCGCCGAATTTAATATTTCAAATTCGGGCAGAATTTCGATATCTAAGCGAAATATTTAAATTTCGCCGAATTTAAAAGGTTAAATTCGGGCATTTTATTTCGCCGAATTTAATATTTCAAATTCGGGCAGAATTTCGATATCTAAGCGAAATATTTAAATTTCGCCGAATTTAAAAGGTTAAATTCGGGCATTATATTTCGCCGAATTTAATATTTCAAATTCGGGCAGAATTTCGATATCTAAGCGAAATATTTAAATTTCGCCGAATTTAAAAGGTTAAATTCGGGTAATAGCCCACATCTTTGAATAAAATTATTTTAAGTTCATTTTATCTTTAAATCAAAGTATATTCATACTTTGACTAGAACTTTCGGGTCAACCCTTATTTTAAGATACGAGAGTATTTTGGGGTATTATTTGTAAGAAATAATACGTGATATATGTGACGAATGTGATATGCATTTCACGACATGCATAAGAGAGGTGAAGGTACTGTAATGATACGGTGACACGATATTGTGTCGAATGTGAGAAGGGTAGAGTTGCCGATTTTGGCAGTCAGGTTCAGACTCGATTATGCACTTGGTGGGAGAGGGGGTTTGCGACACCCATCTACTCGGGATTGAGCCACCCGAGGTGTAAACCACCGGATATTATTTGGCTCAGGGACGGCAGACAGATGTGAGATTCCTGTCTACCCGAACTTGTGGTATAACATTCGGGGAAAAAGCCGTCGGGTTGAGATTGTGTGCGGAAGGAGCGACCCGGCGCGGCCGGTGTGGGCTACCGCATGATTGATGGTGTACTTTGCCATTGCGCGCGTGGGTGCCGAGTCTGACCTAGGGCCCTGTTGAGAATTGAGAATTGATAGATGAGATTTGTCGAGTGTGCATTATATTATATTGTGAGGAACCGGGATTGGGTGGAGTGCACGCACGTATTGCATGTTATGTAATCACCTACTGGGCAATAGCTCAGGGTTCTATCCTATTTTTGTTTGTAGGTAAGAATGAACCCGACACCGACTAGTGTCAGGGTTGAGATTCATGGCGAGCTGGCGGCGGTGACTCCACGGACTTTTGAGGGTGGCGCAGTACATGGGACGCGACCTGTGGAGTGGCATAGTGTTTGATATTGGGTTTGAAATTTTGGGGCTTCGGCCCAAAGTATTAATAGTAGATATTTTTGTAAACCCGATATAATACTATGTAGGATATTTAAATTAAAATAAAAAAAGAGAAAATTTTATCGGGTCTTCCGCGTGTTCTGTTGCGGGGAAATCCGCCAATTAACTTAATTAGGAAGTAGGGTCGCCACAATTTGTGGGAATGCCATTTGAGAATTCTGAAAAATTGAACAAAATAAACGGTTTACTTGAGAGAATTGTAATTGGTATGTTAGAAGAAATGGGAAATGTAAGAAGCTGTGGATGACTTAGACAAATTTTTAAATTTTGAAAAAAAAATTACTTTAGCGCTAAGTTGTATCGAGAAAAATTAGCGTAAGAGAAAATTCGGGACATAAAAAAAAATTATGAAAGTTGGATATGTTTTTACGATAAAAGCACTGTAGTGATAACTTGTAAAAGTTTCTCGATAGAAGTAATGCGATAAATTTTCTTGATAGATAAGATTTATGGGTAAAAATGCAATATTATACGAAAGTTTATCGAGAATTTTCTTGATAGAAGCAATTCAAGAAAATTTCTCGATAGAAAAAGTGTATCGAGAAAACGTTTGCGAAAAATTTTCTCGATAGAAGCGTTTCGAGAAATTTTCTCGATAAACAAAGTTTATCGTGAAAACGTTTGCGAGATACTTTCTCAAAAGACAATTTATCGTTAAAAAAAATTTGCGAGAAATTTTCTTGATAGACAAAGTTTCGGTAAAATTTCGACACTATAGCATAAACATTTTGTGGAGAAAAATTTTCTCGATAAAGACCGACCTTTATCGATAAAAAATTCTCGACAAAAATTAGTCGATAAATGTTGTACTGTAGGACGAGAAAAAATTTTTCGAAAAATATTCCGTGATGTCGAGAATCAAAATTTCGCTATACTAAGTTATCTAAAAACAAATTTTCTCGAAAGCTAGGGGTATTGAAAAAAAATTCGTATTGACTGGAAAATCGTCGACACCTGCAAATCCTGCAAAATCAAGGAATCAGGGTATGGAAATTAGTTTATTTGAAGCAAAAACACATCAAAACACATATTCGAAACAGAAATCATAAGCAATTACACACAAAACCGAAAGAAATTCAAAATTCAAAATCGGTTTTCTGAGAATCGAGCAGAGAAATCTGAAAATGCAAAAAGCAAAGATAAACAGACGTAATCTGTAGTGGAGGTTCGACTTCTCGATTGATAGTGCACTGTATAACTAGAAATTTTCGCAATTTGATAAAGATTTGTAATGTATGGGTTTGCACGAAAGTTTCTCGTATTGGGTTATGTTGCGAAAAAGTTTGTCGATAAAATATATGGAAACAGTGACTGTATTTATTTGCCGAGAAAATTTTTCGCTAACTTGAAAATTAATTTGAGAAAAAAAATTCGCTAATTTTGAAAATTAAAAAATAAAAAAGACTTTCTTCCCTTAGTTGCTCAACCAAATACAGATTTTGCAAACATAGACATGTGCTCCCCGTCAAAATACTACGTCATTTTCTTTGTGACAAAATTTCTCAAGTAAAGACGTAAGACATGAATGGATTGGATATATTACAAATCACCAAATCACAAGAAAAAAATTTAGATTCGTAGAATTTATCGTAGAAGAACTACACTTGTGAGGTAAAGAAATACGTCAAAGTAATTCATGGAAATATTTTGAAATCTAAACTTGCAATTATGACACATCAGAATAACAAAGTAGATCCGAATTATGAATCAAAGGGTCTTTAAGTATAGGCCTGTATTGACGAGTGAGGAACATGTGTGGCAGATGAGATGAGAAAGTGTAAGAATTTTCAACTATGCTAACCATCGATTTAGTCAACTCATCCTGTACATAATCGCAATCTTTTACTTTTCTACTTCTTCTCCTTTTATATCCTTTCATTTTTTTGTCTTTGCGCATAATGATCTTCCTTCATTCAAGATATGGAAGTGAGAGATTAAGGACAAGTTCTTCTCTTGTTTCGGGTCGAAACCATGCTTCTCTTCTTTTATATCCGTAAATGGAATTTGAAAGATTATCATAGGAGAAGTTCATAGTTTTAAGAACACCAAGTCGATGTTCCTCTTCTCGTGATTTTCCATGAATGAACAAGATTACCAATGGACGAGTTCATAGAAAGGTTATCCGGGAGGAGTTCATGGCCTATGAAATATGAGCATCATCAACATATTTTTCTCCCCCTCATTTGTTCGAGTGGATACCCTTTCAACAATCGACGAATTGACATTGTTGAGGTCAGGGTGATGGAGGAAAAAAAATGAGTAAGGCTCAAAGAGGCAAACTAATGGAGAACAAATTTAGTGAGAAAGGAGAATGTTGGTCAATAGAGAAAATCCTGAATGTCTTTATCACTTTCACAATGCCGAGAACCACAAAGAAATTATGTCAGAGACATCATTGCAAGCAAAGAAAAAAAAATCTTACCAAGTATAACTTCGAGCATGTACCCACACATGTGAACCATATGTCATACTCATATCGTGTACAAAGTTAATTTTGTGATCGGAGAAAATGCATATATCAACACTATGAAAAATGCAATACTTGGTCAATTAAAACCCAAAAAAAAACTTTAGTAAAAAAATCTAGGGAAAAACTCTTCTCTTTTACTTTGTGGTTAAAAAAATAGACTAGATATAAAGCAAAATATTATATACCTATCTAGAAATATGCATTTTTTTATGATATGCTATTTTAATTTTGTTTATTATTTTGCAAAATTGAAAAAAATATTAGAATTATATAAAATTTCTCCTCCTACACAACTGAGACAAATTGCAGTTGTAAAGCACATAAAACATTGATCGAGGAGAAAGGAGCAATCATTAAGGAGCGAGATTGATCATGCCTAACTTAGAAACCAAATATTGGAATTGTTTTTCATCTAATGCTTTGGTAAATATGTCGGCAAGCTGTAAATCTGTACTCACAAAGTACATTTCAATTCTTCCTTCTTCCACATAACCTTTGATAAAGTGATAATGGGAATCAATGTACTTTGTGCGAGTGTGGTGAACAAGATTACACATTATAGCAATGACACTTTGTGATTCACTATAAATCGGAATTTTATTTAACTAAAACACGTAGTCGAAAAGCTGAGTGCGGAGCCACATAATTTGTGAACAACATGTAGCAGCAGCAACGTACTCTGCTTCTGCCGTGGAGTTGACACAAAATTTTGTTACTTTGAGTTCCAACAGACTAGCTTTTCACCAAGAAAGTGGCCACCTGATGTGCTTTTCCTGTCCATTCTGCAACCTGCAAAGTCAGCATCGGTAAAACCAACGAGATTAAAGTTAGAAAATCTCGGATACCAAAGACCTAAGTTAGGGGACCCTTTCAGATAGCGTAAAATTCTCTTGACAGCCGTCAGGTGTTATTCCTTCGGATTAGCCTGAAATCTAGCACATACACATGTAGCAAGCATAATATCCGATCGACTAGAAGTAAGATAAAGTAAAGAACCGATGATACCACGATATATAGGTACCGTCTACGGGTGGTCCTGAAGGATAGGTGTCGAGTTTGAAAGAAGTTGAATAGGGGTCGACATTGATGATCTTTTGTCCATTCCATACTTCTTTAAGATATCGTAAATATACTTGGGCTGATTGATAAAAATACCTTCTTGTAGTTGACGAACTTGCAAACCGAGGAAGAAAATAAGTTCTCCCGTCGTACTCATCTCAAATTTGGATGTCATTACATCACTGAATTCTTGACAAAATTTCGAATTTGTTGATCCAAAGATGATATCGTCCACATAGACATGGACTATCATTATGTGTTTGCCATCCTTTTTTACGAATAGAGTCGTGTCGATCGGGCTCAAAGTGATATTCCGAGAACATCGTACCATGCCCTCGGTGCGTGTTTGAGTCCATATAATGCTTTGCCAAGACGATAAACATAGTCGAGATGAGTAGAATTTACGAAGCCTTCCGGTTGGGCAACATGGAATTCTTCTTTCAATACAGCATTTAAAAAGGCGGTTTTGACATCCATTTGATAGACTAAAAAGTCTTTATGAGCCGCATATGCAAGGAATAGACGTATAACTTCCGTGCGTGCCACCGGTAAAAACGTTTCGTCATAGTCGATGCCCTCTTGTTGATTATATCTCTTTGTTACAAGACGAGCGCTATTACGGACTATGCTGTCGGCTTCGTTCTTTTTATTCTTGAATATCCATTTTGTATCGATGATCGTCTTGGTTTCGGTACTAGAGTCCATACTTGAAGTCTTTCAAATTGATTAATTTCCTCTTACATAGAAATAATCTAATCGGGATCAGCAAGAGTTTCCGAGACTTTTGTTGATTCTATTTGACTCAAAAATCAACAAGAGATAGAATCATTTTCAGTAGCCAATCTTCTATGAATTCCTGTGGACATGTCGCCGATAATCAACATGGAGGGATGAATTCTTGTCCACTTGTTCACACGGGGAAGGAGTGGTGCCTCAGGATTATAAGAAGAGACCTCGTCATTCCACTTGATTGAGAAGATATGGTGGTGTCAATGTTAGAAATTATATTATCAAGAAGAGGACTTGGGATTTTATCGTAACCGAAGATGTTTTGACTGTTGTCGTGGAAGGAGCATTTCCCGAGTTGTTTTGTGAATTGTCGGGAAGAATTGGAGAAGGAGGGTAAAAATATTCAAATAGAGGGTCCATGTCCACGAGATTAGATGGAATTGAGTTATTCGTAGTGGTGGCGGGAGAATTTTGTTGATCCGTAGTCAACATTCGTTGTAGCGGATCTTGAACTGTTGTGATCAAGAGCCATAGATGTATGCTCGGGTCTAGAACCATTATGTTCTGAACAATCCGATAGACTCATTAAATATTACATTGATGCTATCGATAATCGTTCGACTTGACTTGACAAAGACGCGATAAGCTTTTGACGTCATTGAGTAGCGGATAAAAATTCTTTCGAGAACTTTAGGATCGAACTTGCTTCAATTGTCTCCTCTTTTACAAAGCATGGACTCCCGAAAACTTTGAAGAAGGAAATATTCGGTACTCTTTTGTTGATTAACTCATACGAACTATTGTTGAACCTTTTGTGGATTATACTCGATTTTGAGTGAAACATGCTGATACATAAGCAGCCTTAAACCCCAATCACACGTCGTAAAAGAGTTTCAGTCACTTTACCCCCGAAGAGAAGAGTTGCTAGTTTTCGCCGATCCCCCAGTTTGAAACCGCACCTAGGTTGAAAGCAAACGCAAAAGAGGAGTCACGCCGACCTCGAGGATGTATCAAACTGGAAATCCTCCGAGTATGGCTAGCAGGAGATCGAGTGATCTGCGCAAGAGAGCACACGAGTACTTTTGATATTTTCTCTGATGATTTCTTTTCTCACTCACGTTAATAGCTTGCGTGATTACCTTCTTATAAATTAACTAAGTGTCATTGGCCTTATTTATAGTGGCCGAATTTGATACATGCTCCAAGAGAAATATTCGAAACCTCCTTGCTTAGTCCAACCAAAAATTTTGAATAGTTTGTTGCATAATTCATGTTTGTACCAAAAAAATTAAACGTGTGAGTAACTTTCTCAAAGTTAGTTGAGCTTATAAATTTTGAATTTTTAATTCAAAATTTAAATCAAAAATTTTATTTTATTAAGGCTTATATTATCGAAAATATTAATATCTAATATTATATTAATTTCGAAAATTAGGTAAGGTAAAATACCAAATTACCCTTACTATTAAGTCTATGTAAAATATCATATTTAACCTTATATTTAAAGTTAGGCTAAATAATTAAATTAAGCTCATTATCAAATAATAACTTAATATAATTATATATTTATATATATTGAATTTCGGCCATGCCTTTAACTTAAACTTATAATAATTTCGAGCATTTAGACTATTACTCAAGTCTCGATAAGCTCAACAAAACTGCACTGGAAAACATGGGAGCTCCTCCCTCATAATTTGACCCAATGTCTAACATTCGTAAACCGTCAACCCTAACGACAGAACGCCCCTTAAGTATTTATTTAAGTCTCTCTTTAATAGATACTACCTCGATTGTCCTTTTTAAGCCCAATCCTTTTGGTTCGTCTCAATCGGCACTGGAAGGAATCCATCAGTTCGGTATTCACCTAGCCAATCCCGGACCGATCCCGAGTTGAGTACGAAAGTGATCTAATCATAATTCACGAACCACTATAGATTTTGGTCCTACGTTTAAACCCTTCACATATGTCCCGGTCGAGTGAGAGTCATGAAACTGTCAAACTGACTAACTCGGCTCTATAATAAATTCGTGACTGGCGAAATTACTAAAACTGCCCTCAACGTCCCATGTGAGTCAGTTTATTGCTCTGGCCAGAGACTTAGTAATTTTCCGTCCCCAAATAGCATAGGACATATATCTCAATTACTTATGAGACAGTCAATTCCTTTCGGTGGTTAAAGCTCGACAGTCACCCTTCGTTGTCAAGATCGCATTTAGCCGCCGACCCATGCACTCGGCAATACGGGCCTAGCAAAGCTAGTGACAAGTTATGACCCTGAAGTCAACACCTTCAGTGACCCTTTCAGTCTAAGGTTCACGTAGGCTACTATAATCAATCGGTCGATCATTAACACTCCTCGAGTAATAAGTCATCTGATCGTTCGATTACGAGTCATTGTCCACATACAAGTTAATCCCCTGATTCAACTCGTACCAATGCCACGACCTCCCACTTCCCAAGTGAATGAACAAATAAGTCATGATCAGCGATTCTAGCACCCGTCTGGAGCCTAGGACTTATGGATGTATTTAACGTTTGAGGATAATAGCTCACCGGTGCCCCCTCTCTCATCTAACGAGAATCGGCGAGTAAACTCCAAACATTTGAGTTTTATTTATTCGCCTTCTTACCGGATGCCAAAAAAAATTATTGGACCAATAAATAATATGCCTTATGAATAAAATAAAAACAAATAAAATTTTATTCCGGAACTAAACTATCTGAATAGATCGCTCAAATATAAAAAGCAAATAATACATTGTTCGTATATACCCTATTAAATTTTATCCTCGAATGGCATATCCCTAACAATTTCCACCGGTTCGCCTCGACTAGGCAGCAGACCAATCATAATAAAGGGATCCGGAATGCAGCTGAGGCTTTGTCTGAGATAAATGATGATATCGACACAATGATTTATTGACTAGTTTCATAATATGTTCGCTCTAATTTACCCACGATGATGGAGGGGGTTTAGCTATTCGGGCGGTCGAGCCACGTGTTATGGAGGAAATGAATAACGCGCTCCTTCAACAATACTCCAAAGAGAATTTTAGACAACCATTTCTAGTATGTTTCCTTTTAAATCACGGGGACCTGACAGTTTTCTCACCAATTTTCTTCAAAAAAATATTTGAGTATTGTTGGTGAGGAAACATCACGTTTGATACTTGATCATTGGAATAAGGTCATATCCATACCGGCTTTCCATGAGACTCATGTTGTGCTTATTCCTAAGTGTAGAACCCAAAAACCTTACCCATTTTTGCCCAATTAGCTTGCGTAATATTGTTTATCGGTTTGCTTCCAAATGCATTACTAAAAGGCTGAAACGGTTTGGACCAAATAATCTCCCCCACCTAATCTGCATATATACCACATCGGTTAACTACATATAATATTCTTATTGCTTTTGTAACAGAGAAAGGCATGACGAGAGAGTTTTTGTTCCCTTAAACCGTACATGAGCAAAGCATACGACCTTTTCTGAAAAAGGTGTTGTATAAGTCTGGGTTTCATCCTTCTTTTGATATACTTGTTATGTTATGCATTTCCGCGGTCGATTATTCCTTCACGCTTAATGGTCGTTGCTTTGGTTGTATTTATCCTGAGAGGGGTTTGCGTCGAAGGCGACTCGTTATCACCATATTTATTTCTTTGCTCTGCGGAAGCGTTTCACGGTTTATTTCTTTTCTGAATGCGATTGCAATTTGTCGAGGAGCACGTTCATTTTGCACCTCATCTTGGCATATGACACCCTAATTTTCACACGAGCTACGGAGAGGAGCATGAAGGTGACTCGGGACATTCTTGGTACCAATGAGCGAGGGTCAGATCAACTAGTGAACCTACTGAAGTCATCCGCTGCTTGTTCTCCCAATGTCGATGATCTGGCAAAAGAGCTATGCTGTGCAGCTCTCGGCATTAAAATAGGGGCCCAACATGACTTATATCAGGGTTACCATCGTTCTCGAGAGGAGTAAGTGTGAGTAACCATATCCGTGACTGAATTCGGAGGTGCGTGCAAGGTTGGTCCGAAAAGATGCTTTCTCAAGCCGGACATGAGGTCCTCATCAAAGGCGTATTGCACGTGATCCCGACATATGCAATGAGTGTATTCAAGTTGCCGAGGAGACTAATAGGGATATTTAAAGGATAATCTCCCAAATTTTGTGGAGCTCTTCGGAGAAGCACAAGCTTCACTGGGTTTCGATGGGAGAGGATGTGCAAGCTCAAATTCGAGGGAGGTATGGGCTTTTGAGATATTAATTTTTTTTAACTCTTCTTGCTAAACAAGCTTGGAGACTCCTTTCAAAGCCGGAGATTATGCTTTATTGGGTTCTTAACGAATACTTCCCCAATGCCTCCATCTTGATTTCCGGTCTGGGCTCCAACCCCTCAGCGATTTGGCGTGCTATTCACTCGGCGTGGCGAATCGTGGTCTCTAGTTGACGAGTTGGGAATGGGAAAGAGATTAACGTTTCGCTTTGACACTTGGCTGCTCTGCCCCGTCCTTGGTTTTCCAGAGTTGTTAGCCCCGTCCATACTTGCACAACTGAGAGTATTCGACCTTCGTTTTCCTTCAACATGAAGCTGGTCCTAGCCTTTATACTGTCTTTCTTCTTACCTGTTGATGCGGGTATGATCTTCGGGTGTCCACTGAGCATGAAGAATGTCCCTGAAAAGTTACTTTGGCATTTCACGAAACACGGAGCCTCCATGGTAAAGTCGGCTTATTAAGTGGTGCGAAGTCTTTCTTCTTCGTGACCAAGAGGCTAGCATGAGCTCTTCTCGGGACCTGTGGCATTTTATCGTGAATGCAAGGGTCCAATGCAAGGGTCCAACCTGTGGCATTTCCTTTAGTTTGACATCTGAGTATGGACGCACTGCCATTTGCGGTAAATATTGTTGTACGGCATTGTCTCCATCTGCCAAGGTGCCAGAGGTGTGTGGTCCTTAAGATGATTGACATGTTCTTACGGGTTGCCCTCATGAAGCTTATCTGGAAATACAGTTTTTCCTTTCAATATTTTGCGGTATTGGCGATCGTTTGAGCTCGCCCGAGTTTGACCATCTCATCTCGACGTGCTAGACTATTTGGTATGCCCGCAACAAGTGGGTGATAGAGGAAGTGACCGCTCCACTGGGGTGGGTGCCCTCTGGCGCAGGAAGGGACTATGTGTAATGGAGTGGAGTTAGAGGCTTCGACGGTGTGGAATAGTCCCGGCCTCCTGGAAGTACCCCGACCATGGAGTGGTTAATCTTAACTGCGACGGGCACTACCCAAAGCTCTACATGTGGCTGCTTTTGGAGTGATTTCTCGTAATCGGGGGGTTCCTGCATTGGTTGGTGGGTAAAGTTCTTCAAGGGTGAGTTCGAGCCGGAGATTATTGAGGGGGTGGGGGCTAGATGGGCATTCGTAGTTGCGTAGCTCAGCGACTGGCGTACAATTAAAACTAAAGGAAATTGTGCCAAGGTAATTTCGAGGCCTCAACTGGGCTCCACGAATTCTACACTAACGGAAAGTGTTCTTAAGGATTGTCAGGAATTTGCTCGGGACTTTGATTGTGTTTCTTATAGCCTCGTTAGACATAATTGTAATGATGTTGCTCATTTCCTTGCTAAATATTTTGATATTTATTGAGAAGGACGCCCCACCATCCCAAATGATGTGAAACGAGCACACGAGCAAGTCAATGGCGGAGGTTCAACTACAAATCCTTTAGAAAATACTAGGACATCCGATGACCTACTTAACAACATTACTGGTTCGATGATGCGATCAAGAAAAAAACAAATGGACGAGGCTAGAACGGACCAATTCATTAAACATTTGATCAATAATCCAATCCAACTAAAGAGGGTCAAGCCACATAGTGTAACATACTAGAAGTAACGTATTCAAAACGAAGTGGTCTCGAGACCTAATTCTTAGCACCTTGGGCTGCAATCTCTGAAGGCCCAAAAAAATATAAAGAGGCATGACATCTGAATCATCATCGTTGCTAAAGTGGGGCGCATGTTTATTTGAGGAAATAACTCCTTTGACTACAAATTAGTTCAGTCCAATCAATATTGTTTTTCGGACAATAATGATGCTATTTTTATTTTATTTTTTAGGTTTTGGACGTTAGGCTATTTAGGAGCTGCAGGTGCATGGTATGAAAACGATTACAATTTTGATTTCCCAATAAACCATGAGTGTATTTTCTTTGCTAGTTTCTTGCAAATTAGTCAGTTTTGTTTTGCAATTCGTCCGCCTTATTAACTAGTCGTACAATTTAACTAGTTGTGGCGTCAATACATTCAACTAAAATTCAGCCGTAATTCAAGGTGTTAGGCTACGTACTAATATTGTTGTTTGATGGTCGGATTGGTTCAAGGGAATAGGATTCCGAAAAGAAATTTGTTCGTTATGATACGAAGGAGATAAGTTTATCTTATTTTTGTCGTATCCAACTCGCTTGTGTCGAGGCCTCCAAATTGGATCCTAGCCCTGGTTCGTCTGGAAACTTTATTTATTTTTTCGGGTTCACTTTATTTTTAATTTATTTTTTGTGTCGGTTCTTTTCGTCATGTTCAAATCATTCAAGGACGGTCTTAACGTTCACTTGTGAATCTCAATTCAAGTTCGTATCACCAAGTTATGGCTGATACGACATTTGCAGCTAATATGAAAAAATCATGGATGAAATTATGCTTTTGTGACCAATTCACCTATACCGAGAATAGTAACACTAGCATTGTTGAATTTTAATTGATTTTTTTTTTCCGGATAATATCTAAAATGATCTCTTATGTTTGTCATCCACCAATTTAGTCTCCGATGTTTTCTATGGAGTGACTTAGTACCCGATGTTGTCGAATGTGAACCAAATTAGTCCTTCGTTATATTGACCGTCAAGTTAAACGGGAAACTGCCACGTGTCATCGCACGATTCGCCAAAACTTAAAGGATAATAAAATTAACATTAGAAAGGGAAGAAAGAGAATTCTCTCTCAAAAAAAAAACAAATAAATAAAATAGAGTAAAAAGAGAATACTAAATGAAAAATAAAAATAAAAATAAAAATAAAATAAAGAGAGTAGAACAGAAATTATATTAAAAAATTAGAAAATTATTTTTTAACTTTTTTTTTAATTTGCTTCTCTTTTTTTATTTATTTTTTGTGTTTATTTTAAATATTTTTTTATTCTCTTTTTATTTATTTTTTTTATTTTTAAAAATTATTTTATATTTCTAATATATTTTTATTTTGTTCTTTCTTTATTTTTTTTCTTTTTTTATTTATTTATTTGTTTTTCTCTTTTTTTTTTGGGAGAGAGAATTCCATTTTTTATTCTTTTTTCTAATGTTAGTTTTATTACTTTGAGTCTGACGAATCATGCGATGACACGTGGCATTTTACCGTTTTAATTGACTGTCAATGTAACGGAGTTACCAAATTGGTTCAAATCCGGCAATATTGGAGGCTAAATTGGTCCATGGAAAACATCGTGGTCAAAATTGGTAGAGATAAACTTCGAGAACCATTTTAGGTTTTATCCCATTTTTTTAAAGTTAAACTCATAATCTTGTAAAAAATATAACTTTATTTAGAATATTTGCGACTATTATCATTATCAATCTATGCTTTGGCAATGGACTGGAAATTCCCCGCTTTTTTCGGGATGAGGCGCGAACGTGGATCATTATCCCAACCGATTCCTGCATCACCCTTATTGATAGTTTAAAAATTAGTATTTCTTAATTCTTTCTCTCAGTCTTCATCTCTTCTCATGTGACGATTGTCACAATCATCCTTCATTCACATTCATTCTCATTAGAATGCCACGACAAATCTAACATATCGTTCGCCGGCTCCACCATCGCCGAAATATAAAAGTATTATGCTTAGTAAGAATGTGAAACGAAGATTATCCATCGGTGAAAAAACCCCGACAAATCCCCGCCATGATGGGATGGTGCGAAATTTCTCTCCATTTTCTAATTGGGTAGGGGTGGGATTCTCCGAAAAGTGTCGGGGCAGGATGGAGATTAGCACTTTGCCCCGACCCGCTCCATTGCCAAGCCTATATCAAACATTATATGACGGTAATCATTTGTTTTTTATTTCTACATATTATCAATTTAACGGCGTGTAATGTATAGATAACAATGTTGTTGAAAATGTACACCCCAAAAGAAAAATATAGAAAATGTTATTTGTATGCAAGGAAGTGGATTAATGCAAATTTATATCTACAAGTTACTTTTTAATTGTCAAATATCATGAATTAAACTGATTTAGTTTAGTTTTGGTGATCAGTAGATGGGCTGAAACCGATGATAGATTGAAGAACGTCACCATGATCGAAACAAAGATTGAAATCGGACCTGGATTCGATTCGTATTGAAGAAATCAGTCTTGAATATTGTCTAGGACATGAGTGATATTAAAGAAGCTTGATTCAAGATTGAGATTGATTTCGTGGTCAAAAGCAGAAGACTTGATAGAAAAGAATGAAAAATCGAGGATTAGACTCGAACCATTATGAAGACCAGAATGATGAAATCGATACTGGACTTAGACCGAAGATGAACTATGGAATTTAAAACTGGAATTTGTTGGTCAAACACAAATTGACATCAGCAAACTTAGATCTCTCAAAAATAAATCTTTTAGGACAACAGAATCAATTCTACAGTTCAGTCATATTGATTCAACGACTCACGACTCAGCTCAAAGATCAGAATTTGAATCTAGTTTGGAGCTTATGTCTTTTTGGACAGACTTAAGGTCATTAGCTGGAAAACCGCATTAAATGCGCGCTTAGGCCGATTTCAAGATCTTTGTCCTCATTCAAGTAACAATCATCTATACATGTACTCCTATAAGTACTTGAAGTTCACTTGAAGAAGAGGTTGACGCTTTGAGTAGTACACATGCTCAAACATACACATCCTTCCAAAGTCACGACAAGAATGAATACATATAGGTTAAGCCTAGAACTAGTATAATTCGTTCTGGAGAACATATGATGAACTAAGTATGCGTTGTTAATTTTTTACAATTGACTTTAAAAAGTGGATATAAAAAACTAGTTCCGTTGACTATTAAAAGCGCCTGAAATCAATCAACTTTGAAATGCAGTAATGGTATTATGCAATAGGAGAGTAGGTAGGGGTGTAACTAAGTGGGTTGTACAACATGGGTCGTAAACCAAAGTCTTGTAGCAAAATCATTTTGAGACGAAAGAAGGGAAAACATAAAAGAGCCAGCTTTCGATGTGCCTACACTTTTCAGTCTTCACACTCACACAAATAAATTATATACAGGTGATTGAATACCAACAACCAATTCAAATGGTGTCGACTATAAACCGAAACCGCAAAAAACGCATAAAAGACCCGAGTGTTTACTTACCTCTCATCTTACACTCAACCAATCTCGAAAGTTGTATTAGAGCAGGTTGTTCTCAATCAGAACCGATAAAGCTATGTTTCCCAGCAAGATCCTCGTGATCAACAGAGAAATTTTATAAATGAAAGATGAGAATGAAGAATTATTAAATTGCGCGGGATAAAGACATGTGGGGCATCATCACATACTCGCACCCGGTGCTTATGAAGGTTAACTCTAGAGACGGTGTCAACTAAGGCGCACCTTCGTAAGTCTCCATGCCAAAGAGCGAACGGACGACTAAAAATAAGAATATGAACCTTAACAATATTGTTATGGACACCATCTTTGAAACACTTGATAGATGGATATTCAGTCAAGTGATGATGTGTGACACGATGCGCGATATATGAAATTAGTTATGTCGGGTCTTCGAAGGAAATGACTAATTAACATAAAAGCAAGCTCATGGTTACCATCCAAAAATACGAAACCATAAAAAATGAAAGTGGAAGAGACAATGAGCAAGTTTGAAGAGCGATTCTTTAACATCGTAAATGAACTCATGCCCCTTCAGAAAGATTTGGAAATCGAGAGTTCAATATTTAGGCTTTCAAAGCTTTTCCAAAAGATGTTAGTGATATGCACTCGTGATAAGTTCGGATTTTACATTATTTTTATACCCCATAAAGTGTATCTTCGATCATTATTTATTCAAATATACTCGAATATCCTATGTTTGCATACATATTTTTTGTGGTAATTTGATAATAACTGCAATAAAACGTGAATTTCGTGTGTTCTTTCATTTACCACTAATGCATTTGATTTATTTTAATATATTAAACAATTTAAGGCTCTTGGTTGGATCAACAAAAAGAAAAAGCATAAACCCGTGCGCGTGAGTCAAGACCAAAAAGGAAACAAATGATTACATAATTATTGGTTTGAAATTTCAAACATGTCATGCTCCAGAAAGAATATAGTTGCCGATGCTTTTAGAATTGACAAAAGCGGTACGAGAAAATCGGGATTTGAAGTTTTATATTGCGCGTGCTCTAGAACCTTTTCTTTAAAATCTATTTAAAGACACGAACGCTCATAAACCGAGGGAAAACAGAAGATTGACGGCAGAACAATTCCACAAGCAGTACCTCTCGCCCGAACGGGTCTCTCACAGCCGAAAAGAAGATTCCATCGAAGCAGGTAGCTCTCGACCCTACAACCACGCAACCGCTACAGCCCTCGAAGCCTTCGCAGCACCCACCTCCCGTTTGGGCAGAGTTTTATATTGTTTTTAATTTTCTTTACGTCTACGTCGAATATTTTGTATTATCGTTTAATATGCTAGCGTAATTTCTATTATGATGAAGGTCATATTAGGCCGGATTATGAATTCGTATTAATGGTATTCGTATTTACCTAATCGTATGAGTTGATTTACGTATTTCTTATTTGTGTTTAATTCTTGCGTATGCTTGATCACCATATGTTTGATTCTTGATAGGTTTATGAGACTGTATAAGTTATTAGATCGGTTAGAACAATAAACAAGGAATACCACGAAGTAAAACCGATCAGAGATGGAATTCGATTTTGTGTGTGTGGTTTCCGAGACCTTAGGCGCCGAAAGCGTCTAAACTCGGGGAAATTCATAAAGCCAAATGCGTGCGGAGTAACTACAGTCATGTAGGAATATAGTTGATTGATTCACTCTCGCATAGGGTTGCTAGATACGTGGATAACGGGTAGCACGTGTGTTAGGAATTTCCACCTTAACTAGATTTATATTGGTTAGGTAAAGTCGATTGCATGAAGAAGTAAGATTAATCCGTGTCGATTATGTACTTTAATCACGCCATTCATTATTTGATTCTCACTATCTTTAATTTGTTTTTATCATTATTTGCGTTTTTATTTCTTTTATCAAATCATTCAAAAATATAAAAATATTTTTTTAGTCTAAATTAGATTTAGGAATAATATTTTAGAATTAATCGAGTTGTCTCTGTGGATACTCGGACTCACGTCCGTTTTATACTACTTACACGACCTAGGACACTTGCTAGTATTTGAGCGTGTCAACTCACAATGTCATACGAGGACTAGGAAAAGTACAAGTCGTATACCTTTTTATTGTTCGAACACGATATAGTATATCTATGTAAATGGAATGCTTACTGCTATGGGAGGCGATGTCATTTGTTTATCGACGATTCTCACATTATGATAGAGGCGGCGCAGATGACTCTTATTCTCACAAATAGAAAATGGCATAAGTTTTAGGACTCTAGTAGTGGACTAGAATGTCTGAATATGACTTATCTATCGACGACTTAAAGTGGTTGTGCAAACCGCTCACATGCGAGAGTGGAAGGCCGTGACAGGAAATATTTGATAGATAGCGGCTCGTAGTAGATCGAACACATTTCTTTTTACTCATAGGGTGTCAATGATCTTACGATCTACTATAGTAACTGTCGTGAAAAGGTCACTAACGGGAGTTGACTTTGGAGTCTTGCTTTGTCCTACTTTTGCTAGGCCCGAATGTTCAAGGACGAACATGGGTCAACTATGACATGCAGCCTTGATAACGACCAATAATTATCAAGCTCTGATCGTCGAGACTGATTTACAATCTCGTAAGTAAATGAGCATGTGTCTTATAATAAGTTGGACGGGAAGTTACGAAGTATTCAACCAAAGCATATGAACTATTTCACATGGGACCTTCAGGTAATTTAGTAATTTCACTCCTCCTGATTCTACAATAGCTTCGAGTTGAGTTTGACATTAACCATGATCTATATTTTCTTTGTAAGAGTTGATTAAATCGCATTCGTTTTAAAATAGGATTTGTCTTATACCACAAGATTGGATAGGTGAATACCAGACTTTTAAATTCCTTACGGAGCCTGTTGAAATGAACCTAGAGAGTGGGACTTAAAAATAATCATCGAAAAAATATCGATAGTGAGTTAGTGTGTATTGGCCGACTCGACTAGAAGACGAGCTCGGGTCGAGTATTCATCGAACATGGCTTAAGACATGGAAGGTCCAAGGTCTTTGTATGTTTATTGTGGGCTTTATTAGGTTAAGGCCTAGTAAACTAATTTTGACTTTGTCAATTTATGTGTACTTGATCAAATTAAGCCCAATGAGTGAATTAATGAAGTAGCCATTATTATATAATGAGCCATAATTAAATAGTGCAATATTAATTAATCCATTAAGTGACTTCTAGAAGGTGATGAGGTGCTCCCTTTCTAGAGAGATCTATCATGGATAGTGTTTAGTGTACACAGATCAAGTGCTTGTCATGTCTCTAAGTGTGACGTATGAGGGTATCAGTGGAATTGATCATATAGCCATAATCAGCCACTACAACTCATTCACTTCTAATACCTCACCTAGTAAAAACATATACTTATCATCTCCATGTACCTCAACACTAATCTCAACTCTAATGATTCATAGATTGGGTAGAGCTTGTGATATATTCTCGAGGTTTGTGTTACGATTTCGAAGGTGACGTAACAGATGGTAAATCTCAATGAAGAAGATGTTTAAAATGATGAACTTGCGTAGACATCACAGAAGATGCACCGAAAACATTCAATCGAGTTCAATACAGTCAAATTTGAATGTTAAAGTAAGCTTGTCAAGGTGACAACCAGATTCTAAGCAGTTCTTCGACTGGCAGCTAATTCAAGGTAGAATGAGGTCATCAAATCCTCAGTTCAATAATCAAGAAGCTTGATGGTACCTACGAGAAGTTCTAAAAGACAATTGACTGCACTAGACTGGGCGACAAAGAACAACCATTTTCGAACGAGGGGTCAAGCTCCCAACCAAGCTTGCTGTCTAATAAACCTAAGACAATCAGTTTTGTCAAGTTAAGTTTCTCAGAATATCATTTTGTTGTAAATTGTAACCTTACTTTGAATTTGCTAGTTTGCCCTTCCAGGCCCATGAAATTATGAATCAATATTGAAAACGTGGATTTACTGTTTTGTTGTATTGCCACTGGAAGAAATTTCATGTAAAAAACTTAATCTCATGACATTTATCCCCATATACTGTAATTTCATTATACCATTAACTCATGTTCGTATGAAGTACCAATTATTTTATATATTTATATTTCTCTGTCCCGAGGTATCTCCACTCGACCTGGCTATGGGCTAACCCCTAAATATCGGCGTGGGTTTGCACCATAAAGACATGCGGAGGCTTAATTGCGCCACACAGTGCAGTTGTGGGACTAATCCCCAGGACCAAGTGAATACGTCCCAAACCCACCTGACAACGATACTCATGGGAACTACTCAAGGAATTGTGAGAGGGGGGATTCGATCTCACGGCCTATAACCCAAAAATCATTAAGGCCTTCTCCTTGACCACTAGACTAAGTCCTCATTGGCATGTGTACTAATCATGTCACTATCACATTATAGTAGTATCCGCAAATAATACAAAAATCTCATTTCTTTTTACCGTGTAGATGGATATAGATGAAGAGGAACAATGGGATAAATCGAGAAATTGTGTTGCTGCTTGCGTTGTGGTTTATCCATCTTATTCCCCTGTTATTGTTTCACTAATTTGAAGATAAGATCATATAGACAAAGAGGAACAATGGGATAAATCGAGAAATTGGGTTGATGCTTGCGTTGTGGTTTGTCCATCTTATTCCGCTTTTATAGTTTTACTAATTCGAAATCAGGTCATATAGACGTGTCAAGTTTAATTTAAGGGGACAATGAATGAAAATTTTTATTGACACGTCTAGTGAAATAACAAGTTGATGATTGTCAGAAGCAACTGCGAATGAAAAATAAAATGCATTTGCACGCCTTTTATATATTATCAAAGAAAGCCTTAGAGATACTAGTGATAGTATTGGGGAAGAGCAATTGGCTTCTTATTTACAGCGGGCCACAATATGAGTAATAAGCATTTAAGTTTTTTACTTAGACGTACTTGTGAGACCATAAAAGACATTAACAAGGTTCTTTGAGCTATCATGTCTTTAGAAGATTTTTTTCTTAAAGCAACTTGATGGAAAAAGATTGTCCTAAAGAGATCAAGAACAATCCGAAATTTTATCCTTATTTCGAGGTAAGTTATTTATGTTATATCTTAATAAGGTTAACTTAATGTAATTTTTGAAAGCGATCAGGCTCCTATGTGACCGCTTACTCTAGTCAAGCTGGAAATCTCATGAGCATAGCTCAGATGATGCGAAATAACTGAGGCGGTCGACTGGCGACCGCCTTGGTCAATGCGAGAATCAACCGCCTTCGTTGACTCTAACATGGTGAAGATGACGATGTTTTAGTTATTTGGTCTCTTATTATTTTTGAAGGGTTTTGGGCTTCTTAATAAAAAATCAAATGTGCAAGCCCAATTCAATTTAGGTACTTAAAAATAAAATACATGTTAGAATTAAGATGGAAACCCTCGACAACCTCCAAGTTCAAACACGGCGACGACACGAAGTGGCTGCAACGTGCCGCTAAGCCTACACGATTGACAACTATTTTTCCCTCTCCGAAGCCTAGTGCGAAACACACGCACTATCACTTTTGCCTCGAGACGTATACTCGAGCTCACTCCGAACTCACACCTAAGAGATTCGAACGAGGACGATGTATACACATGATTTACGGGAGAACCTCCCAACCCAATCTTATTCACACTAAAATCGGGTCCCTTTCGGGATTACAAGCGTACCGCACTACACTTTTAAAGTACAGCTCGACACAATATTATTGCACTCAACTACACTCCAAGTATTCTCTCTCTCGAGTTTTGACTGCTTGGATGCTTCGGATTGGATGCCCTCCTCCAAATGTCTTGGTCCCTCTTTATAGGCCCAAGGTTATGGGAAGACCCACCCAGGAAGGAAAGCACCTCATCCCGATGTGGCGCCCGTGTAGCTCCTTACACCAAGCTTGTGGGAAAGCCCTCCAACGAAGGAAAGCCACGTCACCCCGATGTGGCTCCCATGTAGCTCTCTACACCGAGCTTGCTTAGCCATGAAGCATGTGAAGAAGCCAACAGAGTGCCTTGTCACCTACTTGACGTCGCCCACAAGACGCATCATCATCGGCTGCTCTCGAGTCCCGCATAGCGCCTCATCCCGCTCGCTGCCAAGTTGTAGGGCGCGCTGCCGGGCGCTGCTGCTGCCTCGTGCCGCTGCTGCCGCGCGCTGCTGCTGTGCGATGGGGCAGCCGAGTGCCCGCGCACTGCTGCCGATGCGTCTGGCCTGCCGAGTGCTGCGTGCTGCGCACTCCAAGTGTCGTCGCGCGCTGTCCCTTGCGATATGCCGAGTCGGGCCTCGCGCGTCTCGTAGCCCACTTGCGATGCCATGGTGTGGTCGGGCCTTCCCATCCGACCATGCTCGGGCGACAAACACATTTTGCGGCACATAATAGGGCGACTCCGAGACTTCGTCGCCGGCCGGCCTCGCTCCGACCACCGTTGACATTGGTCAACGGTCAGCTCCGGTCAACCTCGTGACAATCCTCCCCCCACTTGCTCCGTCGACGCCCTCGTAGAAGAGCTAGGGGCTTGCATCCTCAAGTAGGCCTTCACTTGATCTTGGAATTGCCACAAGTCTTCTCCTCGTTCCCATGAGCTCTCCTTCATGGGTTGGTTCCGCCACTCCACCAAATTATCTTTTGGTGCTTGGGTGTGTCACCGCGCCTCCGATGTGCGATGAGTCTTGAAGTACGTGTTGGCTACGCTGTCCTTCACGAGCACGAACTTGGATCCGAGAAGGTAAGGGCGCCAAGCTTCGAGGCAATGGATGACAGCGGTCATCTCCTTCTCATGTGTCGTGTATCGCGTCTCGGCATCCTTGAGCTTGCGGCTCTCGTAAGCCATCGGATGCTTGTCCTGCACAAGAACGCCGCCGATAGCCTTTCCCGACGCATCCGTGTGAACCTCGAACGGCTTCCCGAACTCAGGCAACTTCAAGACGGGCTCGCTCATCAAGGCCGCCTTGAGTGCTTCGAATGCCTTCTCAGTCTTCTCGGCCCACTCCTATTTCACGTATTTCTTGAGCATGGTCGGATGGGAAAGCCCGACCATACGATGCCATCGCGAGTGGGCCACGAGGCATGCGAGGCCCGGCTCGGCATATCGCGCGGGACAGCGCGTGACGAGACTTGGAGCGCGCAGCACGTAGGCAGCACGTAGCACTCGGCAGGCCAGACGCATCAGCAGCAGTCGCGCGCGCACCCACACGCGGCAGCCCCATCGCGCAGCAGCAGCACGTGGCACCACGCGCCCAGCAGCGGCACGAGGCAGCAGCAGCGCCCGGTAGAAGCCCGGAAGCAGCAGCACCCAGCAGTGGAGCGCTGCAGCGGCAGGCAGCAGCAGCGCCCGACAGCGACCCGACTGCGGCGTGCGGCAACTTGGTAGCGAGCGGGATGAGGCGCTGTGCGGGACTTGGGAGCAGCCGATGATGACGCGTCTTGTGGGCCACGGCAAGTAAGTGACAAGGCACCTTGTTGGCTTCTTCACATGCTTCATGGCTAAGCAAGCTTGGTGTAGAGAGCTACAAGGGAGCCACATCGGGGTTGGTGGCTTTCCTTCGTTGGAGGGTTTTACCAAAAGCTTGTAATAAGGAGCTACACGGGCGCCAGATCGGGATGAGGTGGCTTTCCTTCCTTGGTGGGTTCCCCATAACCTTGAGCCTATAAAGAGGGACCAAGACATTTGGAGGAGGGCATCGAATCCGAAGCATCCAAGCAGTCAAGTTGTACTTTACGGGTGTACTGCGGATATGCTTGTAATCCCGAAAGGGCCCCGATTTTAGTGTGAATAAGATTGGGTTGGGAGGTTCTCCCGTAAATCACGTGTATACATCCTCCTCGTTCGAATCTCTTAGGTGTGAGCTCGAGTATACGTCTCGAGGAAAAAGTGAGAGTGCGTGTGTTTCCCACTAGGCGTCGGAAAGGGAAAATAGTTGTCAATCGTTAGCCGCACGTTGCGGCCACTTCGTGTCGTCACCGTGTTACTACCCGAGAAAAATGCGAGAAAATTTTCTAAGTGTTCTTTAGGTTGTGACAAGATTTGGGACAAAGCAAAGAAGCAAAAAAGGGTGAATATAAGAGGTCCAATTGATCAGTTTGCAAATAAAATTTCTCGGAAACCACTTAAAACTTTATTGTCAAAACAATATACCATCAACGAGTACTACAAGAAGGAGATGGAAGGAATATCTGATGACGCAGTTGCAAAATAATTCTACGAAGCATGTATCCCATTTAATGCTGCTTTCTACGCAAGTTTCGGAGCGATGTTTGATGATGTTATTGAATATGGGCGTGGGTATAATCCTCCAAGTGCATATGCATTGGGAGTTCCTCTAGTAAATAAGGACGTCAATTAAAACAAGAATGTCTTAAAATCCAATGAATTGGAGTGGGCAAGCAGGGGTTGTTCAATCATGGCTGATGGTTGGAAAGATAGACGAGGGAGAAGTGTAATCAGTTTCTAGGTAATTTCTTCGAGTGTAATTGTTTTTCGTCAAGTCTATTAATGCTTCAGATCAAGTATAGTCTAGAGACATGATCTGTAAGCTCCTGGATGATATGGTAGAAGAAGTTGGAGAATAAAATGTAATCCAAGTGATCACTGACAACACTTCCAATAATGTCTTGGCGGTACGTATTCTTAAATATAATAATAAACTTTGTCTTTCTTATAATCTATATAAAGTTATAAACTAACTTTTTTATCTTTCAACTTTACAGGAAAATTGTTGCAGGTGCAGGGACCACACTTGTATTATACTCCATGTGAAACACATTGCATTGATGTGATTCTTGAAGACATTTGAAAGATACCGAAAATTTAAAATGTACTGATGAATGTTGTCCAATTGAGTGGGTGTATTTACAATCATGGCGGTCTCTTAAGCTTGATGAGATGATTCACAAGGGGAATTGAATTAGTTAGGCTTGGAGTGATGCGATTTGTCGCTGCTTTCCTCACATTACAACGTATCCATGAGCAGTTGAACAACCTTTGAAAGCTATTTACAAGTGAAGAATTCAATAAAAGCAAGTGGTTCAAGCTTCAAAGAAGGCATGAGGCATGCGCAACTGCTTTATCTCACGTTTTTGAATGAAATATGAAAGTTCTTAAAGTGTTTGGTCCCCTCGTGAAAGTGTTGATATTGGTTAATGGAGAGAATAAACCGGCAATGAGTTTAATTTATGAGGTCATGGATAGAGCAAATGAACCTATTGAAAAAAAATTAATTGTCAAGAGGAGAAATATAAGAGAAATTTTCAAATAATTGATGAAAGGTGGGAAAGTCAACTTCGCCATCCACTTCATGCAGTTGGTTTCTACTTAAAACCGAATTTTAATGCAAAGAATCGGTGAGGATTGAACAAAATAACGAGATAAAAGAAGGATTGATGGCTTGCATTTCCATGGTCCGCTCTAAAGATGAGCACATTAAGGTAGTAGACGAACTTGAGATTTTTGTCGATGAAAATGATGTTTTATTGGAAGTGAATTGTCTCAAATATATCTACACGAAAGGGCTCAAGGTAACATCGACTATGGAGGGAGAACTACATTTTTTGTCCTCAATGTTTTGGGTCATGGGCATTTTTGGTCCCTCATGTTCTGTGATGACACTTTTAGCCCTATTATAATCTATTTTGGGCATTTCTGGTCCATCGATTAATTTAATCGTTAAGTTAGACAGTAATACGGGCCCGACCATCAAATAATATTGGATGGGTTGGGTAAAAAGAAAGGGACATTACCCGGTCCACAAATTTCGGCTGGCCTGACCCGTATTGCCGTCCAACTTAAAGATTATATTAAATGGTGGACCAAAAATGTTGAAAATCGATAACACGGGGGACTAAACGTGTCCCACAGAACCTGGGGGAAAAAGCTCGTGCCCCAAACATTGGGGACCAGAAATGTCTTTTGCCCATTTATGAATGTTAAATTCTTGATTTTTACAATCATAAATGTTTTGTTAAAGTTATATTTTGTGTTGTATTTTAAGGTTAAAAGCACAATGTTAGAAGTCTTATGGCTCGGCTTATCCAAACTTGAGAATATTTGCTATAAAGATAACAAGTCTCACATGCAGTGCATTCGTATGTGAAAGAAGTTGGAGCGTTTTCGAGCATGTAAGTTGTTTAGATGATTCTTTTTGTTAGTTACTTGTATCATCCAATTGAAATTTTGTATGTATTTGCATTTTAGCTTCGTTCTAAGAGAAGGACATGCCCACTCAATAACGACTTAATGATTTGGCGTTGGTAACCGTGAATTGATATGCCAGCATAACATGCGCATGTTGTTGATGCTATTTCATTGCGAGACATAGATGAAGGTAATGAATGGTTACCTAGAAGGATGCGTAATGATATAGACGATGAGGATTATGATTTTGTGATTGAGGGTGAGAGTTTATCTCGGAGGGTTGTATGTAAGCGACGCATCGGGACGAGAGCGGACGAGCCTCTTCTTCATACAAGAATGTCGGGTTCTAAATGAAAAGTCTCTGATAATTGCTCATGACTAAGAGATGTGCTAGAGGAAGATGATGATGTTGAAACAGCCGAAGAGGAAGGCACAGCTGAAAGGGAAGATGGTGGCAATACCAATGAGGATTACGTATCACTTGACAAGTTTGAACCGTAAGTGATTATTCACAAAGTTATTGTTAACTGTTTCCAGCAATTTATTTTGAACCATTGCTCTTGTTTTGATTCATATGAAATGATAATTAATCTTATTTCCATCTTCGAGAGCATAAAAAATATGGTTTAATTTAATATTATTTTAGTTATTAGACAAAATTAGATATATAACTAGTTACACACAAAACTTCTGGAATTGATAGATTTATTTCTAAAATGTATTTAAGATTTTCCAATATTGGTCTCTTAGACGTTTCGCTTTTCGCCTAGGCAATCTACGCCATAACCTTGGCTCGCTTTCGCCTATACAAACTGCCTAATAGGCATGCTAATAAGATCCGTACAATACTGTGTAGGTACAATCGACGGATTACACTTTCGTGTTAGAGTGTCATCCAGTGATGCTCCAAGTTATCGAGGATGGAAATCATATCTAAATCAAAATGTTCTTATTGCATGTAGTAATGATTTGAAGATCACATATGCTCTATCTGGTTGGGAAGGATCAGCTTCACATTCCAAAATATTGGAAGATGCATTAGCTAGAAAACATGATCGTTTAATTGTTCCCGATGTGATCAATCTATAGAAAAATTGCTTCGTAGTTGTATGATAGTTATCTTCGGTTCAATAAAGCATAAAGAAATTGTCTAGGTAAACACTATCTGCTTAATGCGAGATATCAACTAAAATCAAGATTTCCCGCCTCTTACTATTGTACTCATTATCATTTGAAGGAGTAAAGTCTACATGGGCCACAAAATTCGAATGAACTCTTTAAAATGTGTCATGCTTCGTTGAGGAATGTTGTTGAAAGATCTTTTGGTATTCTAAAGAAAAAGTTCCCCATGTTAGGAAGTGGAACACAGACCTATTTCAATATAAAAACTCAAGCCGCCATCATATTGGCATGTACGTTGCATTCTTCATAACTAGAGGATGGGTGTTAATCCCGACGAAATATTGAGACGTTGATGAAGAGATTCTGAAAAACAAAAAACCTGAAACTTACCCTATGCTAGTTGATAATTGTAAGGACGGAGAATTATGAGAGAAAGAATTGCAATTCTTATCTGTAGGGATTATAACCAAAGTCGTTAATTATACTGGACTATGTTTTTCTTTTTCTTGTTATGTACAAACAATGTTTGTTGGAGTAAAATTTAGTTCTTGATTTTGTTGTTTTTATTTTTATATCTTGATCCAATTACAAAGCATGGTTTTTATTTTTTTCCGAGCATGTGATATGTTAAATAGCATTATTGCATCATTGATTATAATTCTGTTAAATTATATAATCTACGATATTGTTTATTTCTAAGAAACTACAGCATGAAGATGATTTAGAAGATTCAACAGTCCTGAATAAAAAAAAATCTCAAGTGGAGTAATGAAAAGGATGCTTGCCATGTTGATGGATTAATGAACAAACGCTCAGACACCAAAAGATTGGAGAGTTTTTTACACGAACGACTTACAATGCAACTGCAACCACTTCCACATTCAACATATTATGTGATTCTTCGCATGTCATGAACCGTGTTAAAATGTCGAAGAAACACATTGCTTCAATGAAAAATATTCTACATAATGATAGATTTTATATAGAATGATGGTAGATTTTGTTTTAACTATTCAATCAGGGTCATCGAAGCGCCGAAGGGGGGGGGGGGGGGGGGGGGGGGTCTATCTTAAAGTTCTCTATAAATCCAAATGATCATCTGGCATGTTATGCCCTCAGTTTGTGTCTGCGCACCTTTTGAGAATGCTATTACATCAAGAAGTTCTGATGAGGTAGTTAGGCAGTCATAAAACTCTAATCTTCGTTTATATTACCGTTGTTGGTCTTATGCATTTCTGTCTTGGTTTATTATCCTACGTATTTCCGCAAACAAAAGGAACGACTACTGTTTAATTGGAGTTTGAGACAAATTATTGATATAGGATATGGATAAAACCTAAAATGGTCCCGACGTTTACCTAATCGACCAATTTAGTCCACGATGTTTCCGAAAATGAACCAAATTGATTCCTCTGTAAATGAGGGCGCCAATTTAGACATGAAAATGACACGTGTCAGCACACATCATTTTGGGGAAAAAGTAATCCGCTCATCGCATGGCTGACACGTTTCATTTTCCATCTAAATTGAGGGCCACATGGATGGAAGGACCAATTGGGTTCATTTCGTTAACATATGGAACTAAATTAGTTCACGCGACACATCGGATACTAAATTGGTTCATAAGGTAAACTTTGCCGACCAATTTAGGTACTCTCCCATGTGATATGGTTTATTGTCATTGCCAAGGTGTTTGGAATTTATAATTGCATTTTAGTTTTTTTTACATATGTTTGTGTATATATATATATATTACATATACATTTAAATGTAATTTTCACCACAATCAGCCACGTGTCCACTAATTTTAGTTAATAAAAGAATATTAATTAATATTATTATAGAAATAAAACTACCCACTAAGTTGAGGAAATTGTATCGTCGAAAAACTGTAATTGAAAAAGGGTAAACGAAATTAATAGAAAAGGTTTGGTAAGGAAAACGAAAGTCAACGAAGACAAGATTGTACAACCAAAATGTGACAGCGGAAATCCCCTCTCGATCTTCCATGTCTTTTTCGAATCCAGACGGCTTGATCTCGAAAATCCAATAGCATGTAATTGCTTCGCCTAATTCAAAATTCTTACTTCCGTTAATTTGATATGGCTTTTTCATAGTCGCTTGAATTTGCAGGATGAAGCTTACCTTAACGAGATGAAAAGCTGATTGGAGAAGTGCAACCTCTTTATACGAGCAAGCAGGTACGATGTGATGAACCCGCATGTTTTCCTGTGAAACTTAATTTGAAGTACGTTCCTCCTTTTGGTTCTGCTTTTTTATGTCGAAATTTAGTTGTTAAGTGGCAAAAATGCGTATAGAGTTTCGAGGAAATACAAGCAGGCAAGCATATGAAACAATATCTATGTACTTATGTACCCATGTACCCATGAATGATGTTGGGTATAGGTTTTGTGGATACGGATGATTTTGATCTTCTAATTAATGTGTTAGAGATTAGTGTGACCAACAATGGTATACCTTGTGATGCTGCAAAACATATGGAATCTGCTATAGTGTTAGCTAAGGAGCTCGGAAACTGGAATCTGATTTTTACAGGCAGGCGTCTGAATTGTGCATTGAGTGTTGAAGATCACAGTCAATATCAGAATCCCTCGATTAGGGATCCATAACTTTTGAACTGATTAACCAATGAAAATGGTCGCATGTTGATCGTTTGACGGAGCTTGTCAAAGTATGTAAACTTAGGCATAGAGTAGTTCCCACGTTTCTAATCTCTATTGATGTTACATAAAAATTAGAACGCTTGAATAAACTCATTTATAGTTCAACCAAACAATGTCAAATCAGAAATTATGATTTGTGTGTGTGCGCGCACCGCATTATAAGTTGCAGATTTGGATTTGTTGAGTTGAGATGTTGATTTTGGGGTTTCTTTCGTTAATAGGATTTTCAACATCGATAGAGAAAATTAATATTTTATTTAGAGTAAGGAATTTTCAATATTCGGTGAGTTGGACGGGGCCATGCTTTAGGGGTGTTAGTATTCGTGCAGACAACCACCGTTGCTGCGAGAACTAAGTAAGGAGGCTCCGCCTCACAACCCACAGTGACGGTAGTGTCCGACGATTTTCACTAAAACCAGATTCTTTTAATTAAGGATTGGCTTTTGTATACAACCTAAGATTGCAAACGATGACTTGAATCCCGAGCGTTATCATTTATTTATCTACCATCTTCTTCGAGGCTTGAAACACAAACATACGAACAAGGTGGAACGCGAAGCATGCGAGATACATTATTCCAAGCAAGCTTGGTTGGGGGCATTTCTCTACCGTTTCTATTGCTTGGGACCCTCAAAATTCTGTAATGAAATCTTCTTTCTACTCTTGTAGACAAATTTTTATTATCTTATTAAAGTTGTTAAGTATCCATATTACTTAATGCAGTGATGAGTACGACAAGTGTGCGTTTGTTTTGGGTCAGTGTTACGGTTGACTGAGAATGTTATCATGGTTCGTGGATGAGTGAGACTGTTACTTTTGCGGTTGGCTATGTAGGCCGGGGAGAAATGCCTATTTAGTGGAGTCGAGACGAAATATTATTTGTTGATTTAGTGGAGAGAAGTAAAGAAAACTTTCTGCTTATGAACGTGAGATCTATGAATGCTTTAAGAAATTATATTTAGGTGTGAATTGGTCGATTCGTAATACAATTAGTCATATTTCACAAGTTTCTATTGTTTATATTTAATTACTTATTTTCCGTTGGATGGTTTTTTTAATCCCAACTGTAGTTATTTTAAATCAAACGAAAGTGATTACATCACACCGTTTTGCGGATCTTGCTTAATCTCTTCTTGAGTGATTATATAGTCCAAATAAACTGATTAAATTTCACTGCACATTATTTTTATAAAAATTGTCTATAATTTTGTTGAATGTGTTTCTAAATTTTCGTCTCTAGAATTCAGACTCAAAAAAGCGTTTGTGCTTATGAAAGCATGTTGGTCTAATGAAAATATGGGGTGGCAGATGCTCTGTAAAGTGAGGGTTAGACTATTGGTCCTTTTGATGATCCTTCTCTTGATACCTTTTGGTCATAACTTGAACATTTGTACATAACAAATGTTGTTTGAATGCATTTTTTTCACTCATTATATATTACCATATCTTCTTGGGAAAATTCTCATTTCGTGACACATTATTTGCTCTATGATATGTCTCCTTCTGCCACTTTTGACCTATTTATATAGGGTACCTCGGGATGGTGTTGCCACTGGGGTGGGAAATGCATGGTTCTAAAATGGGTTCATGGTTAGTTTCACAAGTACTCTTTATGACGTATGGTGCTTTTACTTTTACGAGTAGTGTGTACTTTGTGAATTTTACTTTGTATGTTGTGACGATTGTTGAATCTTTTATCGGTTCAAGTTTAAACATTATACAATAGACAATAATTGACTGATTGGTTGAGATAAGCTTATGTTTTTTCTTTCCCATAAGCGAATATTGCATCGAATGTTTCCTTCTATCAACAACCACTACGCGTAAGTAAAGTCTTCTCCGTAGTTGCATTTCACTTTTTTTTTCCGATGACAGAAGCATATTTGCCAACGTCTCAGTTTCTTCTTTATAAATATCGTTTTCCAGTGACATAGAATAATCGTACTATAGTTCCTTTCCAAGTGTCCATAGAAAAGGCTGAAGCTTTAGGGGTGAAATCATGACATTCGAATACTGCCTTAGAGCTACTGTCATGAGTTTTGAGAGAAATTTATCTACCTTTGATTTTAAGATAAAAGTTGAAATGATTATTTAATTGATTTGTTTATGGTGATCAATATCACGGTGATGTGAGTATATCCGTGATGTGGATCAAGGTGATATGTCATCACCGTGTTTGTTGGGGTAATATTTCATTTTGCATATAAATGTGATATTGAAATATTTTGTTTGTTTATCACAATGATGTATGGGGTGATGTTGCGTAATGTCATAATTAACCTTATATATATTATGTAACTAAACTTACTTAATATGTTCATTTTGAGGTGATATTTGACGGGATAATGATTAATATATCATTATTAAAGATTAAGTATTTAACCATTAATTCTAAGTATTATTTTTATATAATTCTTCAATATAATTCTTTTATTTTTTAAATTATTTAAACATTTATTTGATCAAGTATTAATTATAAGTATATTATATATAATTTTCAATAAAGTTTTTTATTTTTTTAATCATTAAATATATTTTTTAAGATTTAAGTATGTTAATTATGAAATTAAAAATATGAATAATGGTAAGGGGTAATTTTGTCCAAAATAAAATTAGAGACATCACCCCATCACCGTGATAGAGGATCACCTTGCTTTTCGGAGGTGATCTAAAACTTGAAATACCATTCCTTTTTTATCATCTAGGTGATCCTCCATCACGGTGATGGCCCCCTTAAGGGGGTGTTCGTTTGAGATGATCCATCACACGGTGATGCTCACATTACGGTGATGTGTGTATCACCGTGATGTAAATCAAGGTAATATATCATCACCGTGTTAGTTTTGGGGTGATATTTCATTTTACATATCAAGGTGATGTTTGAATATTGTGTTGGTTTATCAAGGTAATATGTGGGGTGATATTGTATAAATGTCATACTTATCCCTATGTATATTATGTAGCTAAAGTGGGTTAAGATGTTCATTTTGAAGTGATATTTTACGTGATAATGATTAATATTTCAATATTAAGTATTATTTTTTTCAAGAATTATTTATAATTTTTTATAGAATTCTTCAATATATTTCTTTTCTTTTTTAAGCTTTAAAAATATATTTTTAGATTAAGTATTAATCGTAAATTAATTATAAGTTTATTATATATAATTTTCAATATAATTATTTTATTTATTTAAGCATAAATATATTTTTTTATATTTAAATATGTTAGTTGTGTAATTACAAAAATGAATAAGGGTATATGAGGAATGAATGTTAAAATATAAGGGGTAATGTTGTCCGAAAAAATATTGAAAACATCACCCATCATGGTGATGATGATCACCCTGGTTTTTGGGGGTGATCCAAAAGGTGGAATATCACTCCCTTTTGATCATCTAGGTGATCCTCCATCACGGTGATGACTCATCACCCTCACTAAACAAACGCGGTGATGGGGAGGTAGTGGCGGGATCACCGTGATGACAATGTAATATCGTTTTTAGAAGAGGCATATTTTATGATGCATATTTAAGTTAAACTATACATAGTTAAAATCCGTGCATTGCATAATTATGACGCATATTTAAGTTAAACTATACATAGTTAAAATCCGTGCATTGCACGGGCAATAAACTAGTATAATTATGCAATGCACGAATTTTAACTATGTATAATTTAACTTAGATATGCGTCATAAAATATGCCTCTTCCAAAAACGATATTACATTGTCATCACGGTGATCCCGCCATTACCTCCCCATCACCACGTTTGTTTAGTGAGGATGATGAGTCATCACCGTGATGGAGGATCACCTAGATGATCAAAAGGGAGTGATATTCCACCTTTTGGATCACCCCCAAAAACCAGGGTGATCATCCATCACCATGATGGGTGATGTTTTCAATATTTTTTCGGACAACATTACCCCTTATATTTTAACATTTATTCCTCATATACCCTTATTCATTTTTGTAATTACACAACTAACATATTTAAATATAAAAAAATATATTTATGCTTAAATAATAAAATAATTATATTGAAAATTATATATAATAAACTTATAATTAATTTACGATTAATACTTAATTTAAAAATATATGTTTAAAGCTTAAAAAAGGAAACAAATATATTGAAGAATTCTATAAAATACTTATAAATAATTCTTGAAAAAAATAATACTTAATATTGAAATATTAATCATTATCACGTAAAATATCATTTCAAAATAAACATCTTAACCCACTTTAGCTACATAATATACATAGGGATAAATATGACATTTATACAATATCACCCCACATATTACTTTGATAGACAGACACAATATTCAAATATCACCTTGATATGTAAAATAAAATATCACCCCAAAACTAACACGGTGATGATATATTACCTTGATCCACATCACGGTGATACACACATCACCGTAATGTGAGTATCACCGTGATGTTGGATCATCTCAAGGGGGTGTTTGTTTTCGGGTGATCCTCCAAAACATCACGGTGATCCCGCCATCACTTCCCCATCACCACGTTTGTTTAGCAGGGGTGATGAGCCATCACATTGATGGAGGATCACCTAGATGATCAAAAGGAAATGATATTTCAAGTTTTGGATCACCCCCAAAAAGCAGGGTGATCCTCTATCACGGTGATGGGGTGATGTCTCTAATTTTATTTTGGACAAAATTACCCCTTACCATTATTCATATTTTTAATTTCATAATTAACATATTTAAATCTTAAAAAATATTTTTAATGATTCAAAAAAAAATTATTGAAAAATTATATATAATATACTTATAATAATACTTGATCAAATATATGATTAAATTTAAAAATAAAAGAATTATATTGAAGAATTATATAAAAATAATACTTAGAATTAATGGTTAAATACTTAATATTTAATAGTGAAACATTAATCATTATCCCGTCAACTATCACCTCAAAATGAACATATTAAGTCAGTTTAGTTACATAATACATATAAGGTTAATTATGACATTTACGCAACATCACCCCATACATAACTGTGATAAACAAACAAAATATTCCAATATCACATTTATATGCAAAATGAAATATCACCCCAAAACAAACACGGTGATGACATATCACCTTGATCCACATCACGGTGATACTCACATCACAGTGATGTTGATCACCGTAAACAAATCAACTAAATAATCATTTCAACTTTTATCTTAAAATCAAAGGTAGAGAAATTTCTCTCAAAACTCGTGACAGCAGCTCTAAGGCAGTATTCGAATGTCATGAATTTCACCCGTACAGCTTCAGCCTTTACTTGGGACACTTGGAAAGGAACTATAGTACGATTATTCTATGTCACTGGAAAACGATATTTATAAAGAAGAAACTGAGACGTAGGCAAATATGCTTCTGTCATCGGAAAAAAGAAAGTGAAATGCAACTACGGAGAAGGCTTTACTTACGCGTAGTGATTGTTGATAGAAGGAAACATTCGATGCGTTATTCGCTTATGGAAAGAGAAAACATAAGCTTATCTCAACCAATCAGTCAACTATTGTCTATTGTATAATGTTTAAACTTGAACCGATAAAAGATTCAACAATCGTCACAACATACAGAGTAAAATTCACAAAGTACACACTATTCGTAAAAGTAAAAGCACCATATGGCATAAAGAGAACTTGTGAAACTAACCATTAACCCATTTTAGAACCATGCATTTCCTACAAGTGGCAACACCATCCCGAGGTACCCTATATAAATAGGTCAAAAGTGGCAGAAGGAGACATATTATAGAGCAAATAATGTGCCACGAAATGAGAATTTTCCCAAAAAGATATGGTAATATATAATGAGTGAAAAAAATGCATTCAAACAACATTTGTTATGTACAAATGTTCAAGTTATAACCAAAAGGTATCAAGAGAAGGATCATCGACATGACCAATAGTTCAACCCTCACTTTACAGAGCATCTGCCACCCCATATTTTCATTAGACCAACATGCTTGCATAAGCACAAAAGCTTTTTTGAGCATTAGTCTGAATTCTAGAGACGAAAATTTAGAAACACGTTCAACAAAATTATAGACAATTTTTATAAAAATAATGTGCAGTAAAATTTAATTAGTTTATTTGGACTATATAATCACTCAAGAAGAGATTAAGCAAGATCCGTAAAACGGTGTGATGTAATCACTTTCGTTTGATTTAAAATAACAACTACAGTTGGGATTAAAAAACCATCCAACGGAAAATAAGTAATTAAATATAAACAATAGAAACTTGTGAAATATGACTAATTGTATTACGAATCGACCAATTCACACCTAAATATAATTTCTTAAAGCATTCATAGATCTCACGTTCATAAGCAGAAAGTTTTCTTTACTTCTCTCCACTAAATCAACAAATAATATTTCGTCTCGACTCCACTAAATAGGCATTTCTCCCCGGGCCTAACATAGCCAACCGCAAAAGTAAACAGTCTCACTCATCCACGAACCATGATAACATTCTCTCAGTATCGTAACACTGACCTAAAACAAACGCACACTTGTCGTACTCATCACTGCATTAAGTAATATGGAAACTTAATAACTTTAATAAGATAATAAAAATTTGTCTATAAGAGTAGAAAGAAGATTTCATTACAGAATTTTGAGGGTCCCAGCAATAGAAACGGTAAAGAAATGCCCCCAACCAAGCTTGCTTTGAATAATGTATCTCCCATGCTTCGCGTTCCACTTTGTTCGTATGTTTGTGTTTCAAGCCTCGAAGAAGATGATAGATAAATAATTGATAACGCTCGGGATTCAAGTCATCGTTCGCAATCTTAGGTTGTATACAAAAGGCAATCCTTAATTAAAAGAATCTGGTTTTAGTTAAAATCGTCGGACAGCACCGTCACTGTGGGTTGTGAGGCGGAGCCTCCTTACTTAGTTCTCGCAGCAACGGTGGTTGCCTGCACGAATACTAACACCCCTAACGCATGGCCCCGCCACAACTCACCGAATATAGAAAATACCTTACTCTAATAAAATATTAATTTTCTCTATCGATGTTGAAAATCCTATTAACGAAAGAAACCCCAAAATCAACATCTCAACTCAACAAATCCAAATCTGCAACTTATAATGCGGTGCGCGCACACACACAACAATCATAATTTCGGATTTGACACTGTTTGGTTGAACTATAAATGAGTTTATTCAAGCGTTCTAATTTTTATGCAACATCAATAGAGATTAGAAACGTGAGAACTACTCTATGTTTAAGTTTACATACTTTGACAAGCTCCGTCAAACGATCAACATGCGACCATTTTCATTGGTTAATCATTTCAAAAGTTATGGATCCCTAATCGAGGGATTCTGATGTTGGCTGTGATCTTCAGCACTCAATGCACAATTCAGACGCCCGTCTGTAAAAATCATATTCCAGTTTCCGAGCTCCTTAGCTAACACTATAGCAGATTCCACATGTTTTGCAGCATCCCAAGGTTAACCATTGTTGGTCACACTAATCTCAAACTCATTAATAGATATCAAAATCATCCGTGTCCACAAAACCTATACCCAACATCATTCATGAGTACATGGGTACATAAGTACATAGATAGTGTT